>JAOPSE010000007.1:138563482-139789530 GCA_029449295.1 Zea luxurians | reverse complement strand
AGACTTTTCGGGAGCAGTTTTTGCCTCCCTGGTAATGTAATAATACTACTCAGCACTCGATATATAACTTTGGTCTGTAATAAGCAACTTGATCTTACTTTTTAAATAAATGTAAGTTTATGTAATTACTTCCACATTTCGATATCTCCGATGTTCTGTAATGTCTGCAAGACAGGTGAAACGTTCCTGGAAAGGTAAGAAAAGATACCGAACTTATCAAGTGATTCAGGAACATCTACGGGGTTGTCTGATGTCTGTTGGACAAGGACAACCGTAGGTGGGCCTAATGACTTGGGAGGTTCCGTCACAGCTGGTATCGGAGCGAAGCCCTTCTTTGCAGATATTATGAGGCATCTTCAAAAGGATTTTCTAAAAAAACTCACCTAGAAAGATTTCTTCCCTTCTTATCCCCCATATCTGAAGAATCTATATGAAAGACCAGATAGGAAGAGTGCAATGTATAGAAGGTATGAATCAACTAAAGTTGGTTCTGTAATTACACATGCATCATGCTAAGAATTATACTAATAAAGTTTTCCCCCTAGAGAAATGCTGCCGCGCACGAGGAAGACCGCTCGTAAGTCGACTGGCCCAATTGGAGTACCTCGACATCAACTTGTCCCACGAGATGTGGATAGTAGTAGCGGAAGCAACGATCCAATTGGGGATCTCGAAGCCCGCGTGAATCAGCTTCAAACGGAACTGCAACGTAGGACCAGCATATGGGTTGCAGATGGCGACAGGATAAACGAGTTAAGAAGTTACATCCGCCGTCTGCAGGATCAGCTTGCTGATCGGGATTTAGCTCTTGATTTGGCGGTATAGTCTCGTTCAGTGGCTTGGGCTAAGGAAGCAAAGGCTCGGGCTTGAGTCGAAGAACTTAGCGCTGCCATTGACAATCTGCAGGCGTATTACAATACCTTACATGAGGAAGTCCATGTACTGTATTCGCAACTACATCCCAGTGCACCTACGGATCCTGTCGGGTCGGAAGCTGGACCCTCGCACGTTGCGGGAGAAGCGCTTGGTGGTGAGTTAGACCTTTTTAAGCCCCCTCCTTCTATGAGGCTGGTCGATGAATGGTCTCCCACACCTGACGATGAGGCTGTTAGGAGCAACCAAAAGCAGGAATAGTGGTGTAGTAATAGAAGTAGTGTATTGTAGGTTGTACTATTGTATAATAGGTAGAGTTATTGTATGTTGAGTAGTGTATCCTGTTGTAAAAAAATCGAGTCTGTACATTACTCTTTTTGGTAATGTAAATTGGATGGTTTTGTCTTTGGCATATTATATTTGTGTTCAAATGTTTGTTGCCACAGATGCCGTCCAAGACCCGATCGCAGGATGCGGCTGGAACCTCCAGTGGGAGGGAGACTACCCCAAATCCACCTCCTGTTCCTCCCACACTAGCTGAGGCAATTGCCGCCTTAGTGAATGCGACCGCTGATAATACCCGTTTTCTGAGAGAGATGGCGGGTCAGCAGTTTCAGCAGCAAGGTGGGCGGGGTTATCAATAGGGCCCCCGCGAAACTTCTTATTTGGACTTCTCAGAGACACGTCCACCCCTGTTTGTTAAAGCTGAAGACCCATTAGAAGCCGATGAATGGATTCGGGTTATTGAGCAAAAATTCAGACTTCTACGCTGCTCGGAGACCTAGAAGCCTTTATTTGCAGCCCAGCAACTGCGCGGCCCTGCTAGCACTTGGTGGGGAAATTTCGTGGCCGTCCAACTGGCAAATCATCAAATAACCTGGGAAGAATTCAAAGTGGCCTTCCGCGAGCATTATATACCCGAAGGTGTTCTTCATATGAAGCAAGAAGAATTCATGAAGCTAAAACAAGGTGGAGATACTGTTAATCAATATCTCAATAAGTTCAATCATCTGTCACAATATGCAATCGATTAGGTGAACACTGACCTGAAAAAGAAGAATTGTTTTATGAGAGGTCTAAATGATCGACTGCAAAGAAAAATGGCAACCTGCATAGATCTTACTTATGGAAGAGCTGTCAGTACAGCACTGGCAGTAGAAGCAAAGTATGCAGGTGTTGGAAAATCTAAGGGATTTGGAGGAGATAGGCCTAGTCAGGGCCCGGTAAAAAGGCAACGGTTTGTTCTTCGGCATTCTAACCAGAATCGCTCTCGTGCACCCTCCTTCCCTTTTAAACAGCCAATAATTATTCGTCCCAATAATGCCCCCACTGCCCCAAGTCAGCCGGCTGCCCCAGGCACTCGATTCCCTGCTTTGCCCAGCTCGTCGACTAGATGTTTCAATTGTGGCAAGTCTGGACATTTCATCAAAGATTGCCCTTATCCAAAGCAGAACTAGTCAAATAATCAGTAAGGATCTGGGAATTCGTCTCAAGTCAAAGGAAATACTTTGGGCAAAGACACCAAGAAGACGGGATGCATCTATTACACACAAGTGGCCACTACACCGGACGGAGAGCCGGTAATGATGGGTACGTTCCTCGTGGCCAATCATCCTGCAGTCATTCTCTTTGATTCTGGTGCTTCGCATACATTCATTAGCAAGAAATTTGTGGAGCAACATCATATTTCATGCCACGAATCAAAAGAAGGATTTAAAATTCACTCACCTGGGGGACAAATCTTTACTAGAGAAGTGGCCTATCAAGTGCCCGTAACCTTGGCCGGACGGGACTTTCTTACTAATATGATTGTAATGAAAGGCCAGGACATAGATGTTATTTTGGGTATGAATTGGTTGGCCAAGTATAAAGCAAACCTCAACACTGATCAAAGAATTATCAGGTTGAGTCATAATCAAGAAGAAATTCTTTTGCCTATCCCCATTTCAACCAAAGCTACTGGCAGAGTTTATGAAGCCATCGTACCGGAAATCAAGGATATTCCGGTAGTATGCGAATTTCCCGATGTCTTTCCAGAAGATTTGCCTGGATTGCCACCTGAACGGGATGTAGAGTTTGTAATTGAGCTAAAGCCCGGTACGGCTCCCATTTCTCGAAGATCGTACCGAATGCCTCCAAATGAGTTGGCAGAACTGAAGATTCAATTACAAGATCTCTTAGAAAAAGGATTCATCCGGCCAAGCTCGTCGCCATGGGGTTGTACAGCCATATTCGTCAAGAAGAAGGATCAAACTTTACGGATGTGTGTGGATTATCGACCCCTAAATGAGGTCACTATCAAGAACAAGTACCCTCTTCCGAGAATTGACATTTTATTTGATCAACTGACCGGGGCGAGGGTATTCTCCAAGATTGATCTCAGATCGGGCTATCACCAGATCCGTATTCGGCCCGAGGATATACCAAAGACCGCGTTTACTACGCGGTATGGGTTATTTGAATATCTGGTAATGTCTTTCGGATTGACAAATGCTCCTGCCCACTTCACGTATTTGATGAACTCGGTATTCATGCCCGAGTTGGACAAGTTTGTGGTGGTCTTCATTGACGACATTCTAATATATTCCAAGAATGAAGAGGAGCACGCCCAACATTTACGAATCGTGTTAACGCGCCTGAGGGAACATCAGTTGTATGCCAAGTTCAGCAAATGCGCGTTTTGGCTGGAGGAAATTCAGTTTCTAGGACATGTTCTATCTGCCAGGGGGATTGCAGTAGATCCCAGCAAAGTCAAGGACATTTTGGAGTGGAAACCCCCAACCACTGTTCATCAAGTCCGAAGTTTCCTTGGACTGGCGGGATATTACCGCAGATTTATACCAGATTTTTCTAAGCTTGTGAAGCCAATCACAATTTTATTAAAGAATGATGTTAAATTTAATTGGTCTTCTAAGTGTAATGAAGCTTTTGAACAATTGAAGACATTATTAACCACTGCTCCGGTATTGGCTCAATCGGACATCACCAAGCCCTTCGATGTATATTGTGATGCATCAGGCAGTGGACTCGGCTGTGTGTTAATGCAAGAAGGCCGAGTAATTGCATATGCTTCAAGGCAGTTGCGCCGACATGAGGAGCATTACCCAACTCATGATCTGGAGCTAGTTGTTGTGGTTCATGCCCTGAAGATCTAGCGTCATTATCTACTGGGTAATATCTGTCATATTTATACAGATCACAAAAGTTTGAAGTATATCTTTACCCAGTCAGAATTGAATATGAGACAAAGGCGATGGCTTGAGCTTATTAAGGATTATGAACTAGAAATTCACTATCACCCAGGCAAGGCCAATGTGGTGGCAGATGCACTTAGCCGTAAGGTTTCCTGTCACTGTCTTATGGTGAAGGCTTCTGACAATACATTATGTCAGGAGATGGAGAAGCTAAACCTGAGAATAGTCCAACAAGGAACCCTAAGTTAGGTAAAGCTTGAGTTAGTCCTCTTGCAAAGGATAATTGATGCTCAAAGGGATAATGAGGGTATGAAACACATTCGTGAGAAGATAAGGGCTAGAAAGGCCAAATGCTTTAAAGAAGATGATCAAGGCATTATATGGTTTAATAACAGCATAGTGGTACCGAAAAATGAAGAGCTCCGCCAACAAATTCTTGATGAAGCACATCTTAGTCGCTATTCTATTCATCCCGGGAGCACTAAGATGTACCAAGATCTGAAGCAACATTATTGGTGGACAAAAATGAAGATCGAGATTGCACGCTATGTGGCTAGATGTGACACCTGTAGACATGTCAAGGCCATACACTTGAAAGCTGCCAGTTCACTACAGTCTTTACCAATACCGACATGGAAATGGGAAGACGTAAGTATTTACTTTATTGTGGGATTACCCAGGACCGCAAAGGGGTATGACTCTATCTGGGTTATTGTTGATCCGCTCACGAAGATTGCTCACTTTCTGCCAGTCAAGACATATTACCCGGTTCTTACCTATGCGGAATTATACATTGCTCGCATTCTCAGTTTGCATGGTATTCCAAAGACTATAGTGTCGGATCGTCGACCACAATTCGTATCCAAATTCTAGGAAGAACTTCATAAATCCCTGGGTACCAAGTTGCTCCACAGTTTGGCCTATCATCCCCAAACAAGTGGACAGACTGAGAGGGTTAATCAAATACTCAAAGATATGCTGCGGGCATGTGTTCTGGAATTCTCACAGAAATGGGATGAAAGTTTGTCGTTAGCGGAATTTTCATATAACAATAGCTATCAAGAAATTATCAAAATGGCACCCTTTGAAGCTTTATATGGACGACGATGTCGTACTCCGCTAAATTGGTCTGAACCTAGTGAAAGGTACTTCTTCAGGCCTGATATGGTGAAAGAAACCGAAGAAAAGGTTCAGAAAATCATCCATAATTTGAAGAAAGCCCAAGCTCGTCAGAAGAGTTATGCAGACAAACGACGGATGCCCCTATACTTCCTCGTGGGAGACTATGTCTACCTAAAGGTTTCACCAATGAAGGGGGTATCACGTTTCGGGGTTAAAGGAAAGCTTGCACCCAGGTACATTGGTCCATTCCCTGTACTTGAGCAATGTGGACCAGTGGCGTATTGACTTCAACTTCCCGAAACTTTGACTGCTGTGCATAATGTGTTCCACGTGTCCCAATTGAAGAAATGTCTTCGGGTACCAGATCGAACCGTTGAAGTGATAGATGTTGTCCTTGAACCAGACTTGACATATTCCGAACATCCCCTTCGAGTCTTGGATCCAAAGGACAGGGTTACCTGGAGAAAAACTCTTAAGTTTTATAAGATACAGTGGAACCAACATTCTAAAGATGAGGCTACGTGGGAAACTCAAGACTTTTTAGATAAGAATTTCCCAGGCTTTTTAGCCTCTTGTAAGTTGTAAAGCATGTATTGCTGCTATAATAAAGAAGTGAATCCTAAACCACCCCCTGCCTTGTACCAGAAATAAGGAAATAAGAATGTGACACATTTCCTTTTCCATTACTTACCCTAAAACTTTTAATCTCGGGACGAGATTCTTTTATGGGGGGAAGGATGTAACACCTCTAGTGTTACTGTAACTAAAACTTGAGCATAACATCATAAGCATTGGCATTGCATATGTTTGACACACCTAGTATGCATTCACTAGGTAAAAATTTCAAACAAGTTGTGTTATTATAGCATTTTGCAAATAGAACCCTGGATAGGGAACTTAACCCTAAATAGTGGTTAAAGGGGTAAAACCCAACCCAAGTTAAGAAAACCTAAAAGCTTTAAGGAAAAGGTCACAAAATAATCCCAAGAATAAACTTGGATCACATTTATACCCTTAAGATACCCAAAAACCCCATTTGAACCCTAGAAAGCCTTAAGTCCAAACCCTAGGGACCTATGTGCAAAATTAGTCCACTTTTGGACTAAAGTGCAAAAATCAAGTTAAATAAGTATCTTAAGTCATTTGGTTTACAAATATGTGGATTTGCAAGCTAAACCCTAAGTTTTGGGTCTATTTGCAAAATCACCCCTTGAATCCTATATAACCTAAGTCTAAAATTCATAGATTTGACTCAACTTTTGAGCCTTGTAGCTTTCAAACCATAAGGTTTTTGCCCTAGGTCACCACATCAATATTGTAGCTCAATCATAAGAGAACAACTTTGCTTAAGAGTGTGAGCTCAGTTGTTAAGAAAAATCCAGAGATAATCAAGCTCAAAGCTTGGCTGTCAGGCTGGTTCATTCTGAAATTCAGATGTTCAGTGTAACAGGGTCAGCTTTGAGTGTAAATTCGACCATGATCTAGTGATCAAATGAGCTCAGTCACTATAGTCGAAATAAAGATGACATATTGCTCTACAACTTTGCTGCAGAGCTTGGCATGAGTGATCATTGGAAATCAAGAGAAAACTTAGCCTCAAGTTCGGCTGTCAGGAACACTGATGAACATATCCCATGGTACAGTACCGGGATCGGATCAGAATGCCAGCGCGACGACCTCACCGCCGGTGACCTCCCTGCGCGAAGATTCGTGCCGTCGCCGCCGTGATTGTGACCAGAGTAACTGGATAGCAATCGTGGATCGTCGCCGTGGATAAGTCCGGCCGTTAAACAAATCTGACCACCGTACAGAGCTTGCCGCGATGGAATTGGATAAGAACGCCGGTGATCACCGTCGGACGGCCTTATGCCGCGTGTCCAAGCCTTTCCACCATGTCGCCGTGACTCCCTATAGCAGTCCCATCGTCGCCGGTGAGCTTGCCACGATGGTGGGCACGAATTCACCACACTCGCGTTCTTCTTCACCTCCGGCCGCCACGCGTCAGCACCCAAATTCATGGTCACTGCTCACTGAACCTATAAATTGAGCCCACGGCTAGCTCCACCACATTATCACGCACCACCCCAGCCAGTATCGCTCCCAGTCAATCAACAGTGAGCTCGAATTTTAAACTTTCCCCAATTCGGTTTCCGCCCCCGCGAAGAACAGCTTCACCGTCGCCAGCCCTTTTCCAGTCAGTCCCTGTCCCCTGCTCCCTCGTTTGAGGATTCTTGTAACCCTGTGATGCTTGCCGAGCCACCGAATTAAACCAGGAGGCCCCCAATCGCCAGGAACATGGCGATCTAGCCGCACTACTCACGGTCACCATGGTCCGAGCAAACCAATAGCCCATAGATGAAATTGGGTTGGGGGAAATGATCGTGGTAGCTCCAATTTCGTGTTAGTTACTCGGAGAGCCTTGCCGTTGCCCCAATCGGCCGGTCCAGACGGCTCGTCGGAGCTCAGCCATGCTCCACGCCGTCGGGGACCTCTCTCTGTGAAGGAATAGAAGTTGGAGGACTTTTCTGCAAAGCGTCAGTGACTCTGTTAAACAATGAGAGAACCCGTTCGCAGATAGTGAAAACCCTGAGGGCTTTTCCGCAAAGCCGCCAGCGCGGGCGCGCGCGCGATTCTGCTGTACTTGGGCCGCCTGGGCTGAAACCGGCCCAGTACTGTTGAGTCTTTTCCTTTTTCTTTTTCAGAAGAACTTTGGAAATCTGTTAAAAATTGTAGAAAAATCCTAAAATTGTGAAACCAATTTTCCTAGGTTTCTTATTTTCCATAAAATTTAATAAAAATAGTTGTATGATTTTTAGATTAAATAAGGAATTTTAAGGCATTTAAAGTAGTTTAAAGTATTAGTTTTGGATTTTTAGAAAACATATAGTAATTCCAAAAATGCCCAAACTTTTTATATGAGTTCTATACATTATTTAGAAGCCTTGGGTAGAGTTTGAATTGAGTTGGACCTTATTTGATACTTAGAACCCAAAACACCCCCTGCCCTTTAAACTCCTTTACTGACTCCGGAAACCCTAAGTTCTCGGAGTTCCATGAAGGAAAGTTGTATTCAAGACCTTAGATAATAAGTTCTTATTATCTTTGCACTCTCATGAGCATTACATGGCATTCATCCTTATATGAATATATGTGGTTATGTTTAGAAAATGAAGAAGAAATTGTAGTGCCCGAGGAGAAGACAGCACCTTTGGGATCTCAGGCAGAATCTTGTCTCTACTTTGACATCTGCGGGCCTGAGCCAGACTCACCTACTAACGAAGGCAAGCCTCGGTGCATTTGCCACTGTTGGACACCAAAATGAGCGGACGGTCCGGCCCTTAGGCCCGGACGGTCCGCGTGTCCCGAGATAAGATTAACTCGGATATTTATCCTTATCTCGTGTGTGGTTATCCATCTAATCACGTGGGAGTTTGTTGCTATCTCTTAGGAAAAGGTCCAGACCTCCTCCCCTATAAATATAAAGGGGTACGGCCGATTGAGAACCCCCGAACACATTCCAATCGAACCAATTACCTTATTTACTTTTCCTGCCCTAGGAGTAGATGTAGCATAGTTCTAGTTGTAGTCTTCCACATATCCACCTCCATCCCTATTCGACTCTACGTCGTCTAGATCCGTCTTGGGTGGCCTGCCGATCCCAAGACGACCCTAGGATCTCACCCCTCCCGGGGGGGCAAGATCTAGTTGTCCATCCAAGACCTCTTCCTCGAATTGATCTCTTAATTCTTAGGCGACTCCACGTCGTGTGGGGATGCCCTGGGTGACCTATTGACCCAGGGCACCATTAAGATCCCTTCCCCCCAGGGGACGAGATCTAGATTCCAGCAAGGAGGTGGAAGGCAACACCCTGTCGCCAGGTCGCGGACCGTCCGGCCCAGGGCTGCGGACCGTCCGGCGTGACGCAGGGAAGACACCGCTACTGCGCCCAGGTCGCGGACCGTCCGGCCCAAGGCCGCGGACCGTCCGCGCCTGACCAGAGGGCACCGCCGCCTCGCGCCAGGTCGCGGACCGTCCGGCCCTGTGCCGCGGACCGTCCGCGCCTGACTAGAGAGCACCACCGCCGGTTCTTGTTGAGTGATTGGCGCCTCCAAAAAGGCGTCAACATACTTTTTGGCGACTCCGCTGGGGAAGAAGTTGCAGATCTACAAAATCAGACTTACATGGCCGATTCTAAAGATCTCAATGGTGCTTCTTCAAACAGCAACACAAGGCTGACTAATTTATCGGCCGCTGAGCATAAAAGATTAGAAGATGACATGAAGAAAATAGACGAGGAGGCCCACCGACAAAAGGATCAGGTGCTCAAGGTGGCGGATAAGTGGTACCTCTCGCACTTCAAGGTAGACTGCCACCAGAAGACCATCCAAGAGAGGGAGATAAACGCCGAGTATATGTTAGCCGTGCTGCAACAGCTCCCCACAATAGGTGATGCCAGGTCAGCCGATGATATTCCATCTATTAAAATTTCTTTTGATAATCGGATTAAAAGTATCACGGAGGATATAGAGAGGATGGCACATGCATTAGGAAAAACTCACATGCCTAATTTTTTATCACATAAATTAGGCGATGAAACAATTGCGCCAAACACATCGGCGGCAAATGGGTTTCCCCAGCCATATTCTGGTATGCCGATGGACTCATATCTAGGACGACCATCATCACCATCTTCGCTAAATGGTGAGTCAACCCTGGGCACGGCCGGACCGTCCGCACATAATTGCGGACCGTCCGGCCCTCCGTCAGACCGTCCGGCACCCTACGCCGGACAGTCCAGAGTTACACAGAGCCCACCACAAGGGTCACAGGTGTTGCCTGACGTGACCGGACAGTCCGAGGATATTACCGGACCGTCCGATCCACCCGCAGACCGTCCGACTGTGCAGGTCGGACCGTCCGGAGTACCAGAAGTCACCTGTGATCCATCTAGTGCGGAAGGCCGACATAAATATAACCGGCCACCCAAGCCCCAAGAACCAAAAAGGTCACATGAGTTTGTTTGGCCCACTAAGGCCAAACCTTCTGTTCGCTCTCACCCGCACTCGACACAAAAGGAAAAGGTTAAGTTCACATTTAATATTACTAAGTGTGATAAAATATTTGATGAGTTGCTTAAACATGGTAATATTAAATTATCACATATAATTCCTCCGGTTGAAGAATTAAAAGGACGTATATATTGTAAATGGCATGGCTCCTTTCTTCATAACACCAATGATTGTGCTGTCTTTCGTCGGCAAATACAATCGGCTATAAACGAAGGCCGGTTGAGGTTTCAAAAGGAGGTAAGGATTGACAGGCCACCTGTCCCTACCACCACATTAGAGCCGACAAGCAAAAAAGTCATAGTTCGGCCCTGTGCGGCCGATAAAAGCAAAGATAAAAATATCGTCATTAGTGATCCCCGCACACCAAATATGTCATGCAGAATGGTTACTCGGAAGACTCCGGACAAAAGAAAGACCGGAGGCACCGGGGGGCAAGCACGATCGGACACCCGATCACGGTCACCTGTCCTACGTACGCCGGACGATCTGGGTACTAAGGCTGAACAGTCTGAGACAGGAGCGGATGGTCCGGCTATAATGGTCGGACGGTCCGCAGACAGTCAGAAGCAGCAACCTCAGACCACCGGACCACAAGGTTCCAAAACAAGTGTTAGGAAACAAAATACTACTAAGACGTCTGGACGACTCAGTAGAGTCGGCCCTACTTTTGGTCAGTTGCTTGCCAAATATACGAAGAAGGCCGTTCCACACAACCGGCCAATAAAGCAGACTAAGTCAAAAGGGCGATCTGTGCGAAAGCAAAAGCCAACTAAACGGACCCAAAAGGTAGCACAACCAAGATCGCCTTGTCATCCTCCTCCGGGGATAGCATGGTGCGTCCCGTTCTATCCATCGCCGATGTGTTGTCCTGCTCATGTGTGGGGTGGTACGGCGATGAATTCATATTACTGGCCCAATCCGTTTGCTTATTTGGGCTGGGGGGCACCACAAGTTTTTGCCTATTGACAGGTTGATCAGGTAGACATGGCCGAAGAGGATGCGATCCGAAACGGCCTCTGTGCATTAAAGTTCCATCAAATATTTATATTATCTGATCGCAAGAGCCGATGACTTGCATCGAGCTGAGTCCTTACTTTGGGAACAAAAGCTCATGAGGTCAATTGTTTCCGAAGTTTTCACTGATGCTTTTGGTTCGCCAAGCTCCACCAAAAGGCAGGGGGGCATATGTTGGACACCAAAATGAGCGGACGGTCCGGCCCTTAGGCCCGGATGGTCCGCGTGTCCCGAGATAAGATTAACTCGGATATTTATCCTTATCTCGTGCGTGGTTATCCATCTAATCACGTGGGAGTTTGTTGCTATCTCTTAGGAAAAGGTCCAGACCTCCTCCCCTATAAATATAAAGGGGTACGGCCGATTGAGAACCTCCGAACACATTCCAATCGAACCAATTACCTTATTTACTTTTCCTGCCCTAGGAGTAGATGTAGCATAGTTCTAGTTGTAGTCTTCCACATATCCACCTCCATCCCTATTCGACTCTACGTCGTCTAGATCCGTCTTGGGTGGCCTGCCGATCCCAAGACGACCCTAGGATCTCACCCCTCCCGGGGGGGCAAGATCTAGTTGTCCATCCAAGACCTCTTCCTCGAATTGATCTCTTAATTCTTAGGCGACTCCACGTCGTCTGGGGATGCCCTGGGTGACCTATTGACCCAGGGCACCATTAAGATCCCTTCCCCCCAGGGGACGAGATCTAGATTCCAGCAAGGAGGTGGAAGGCAACACCCTGTCACCAGGTCGCGGACCGTCCGGCCCAGGGCTGCGGACCGTCCGGCGTGACGCAGGGAAGACACCGCTACTGCGCCCAGGTCGCGGACCGTCCGGCCCAAGGCCGCGGACCGTCCGCGCCTGACCAGAGGGCACCGCCGCCTCGCGCCAGGTCGCGGACCGTCCGGCCCTGTGCCGCGGACCGTCCGCGCCTGACTAGAGAGCACCACCGCCGGTTCTTGTTGAGTGATTGGCGCCTCCAAAAAGGCGTCAACAGCCACTCTCCTTGATGTTTTTAAAAATCTTTCTCACTTGCTTGATGCATTAGGTGATAGGAGTTGATTGATTAAACAATTCCTGCATTACCTTCCTTGAATCTGATTACCTTCCTTGATCACCTGTTTTACAAAAGATTTTGATGCTTAGTCTTGCTTTAGAAAAACAAAAGGTTTTGTTTTTACAAAATATGATATGGCAAAGGTGGGTGGGATGTTTTCGAAAATAAAACTTGATGGGGAATCTGTCAAAGGCCTTGATGGATTCAACACCAGAAAAGATGTACCTCTGCCAGGTACCAAACTTTGGGTTTGAAATGATTAAGTTGAGACCGGGCGGGTGACTTGCACGAGAAAGGAGCCTCGGTGTAGTGTCTCCGTCTGAGTCGATTAAGGACCGTGTCGATGTAGGCTTGATGATCGAGGACCCTTTAGCTAGTCACATGCCTCGTCATGGGTAAGCCTTGCCTCGGGCAGACTAAGGCCAGAATAAGATAACACGAAATGGGCGTGGAGCGGTGGCAGGAGTAGCGTGTACCCTCCATGGAAAGAGGCTGGACAGTGGTGTATCTGTGCTCTCGGTTTGCGTGAACCTGATCTGGTCTTAAGAACCCCGGTGGCGGGTTGACATATGCAAGGGTTAAGTGCTACATATGTCGTGTGATTGGAGATCCTTAGCTGAGTATAATCGATTCGGATCGCCGTACCTTCGCGGTTATGAAGACTTGGTCACTGACCTATACGTAGAATTCCACTAAAGATGAAGGGATTGATGAGAAATTGGCTAGTACAGGACAAGTGTTTGAACTAGGTTAGCAAGAACTCTAGCTGCAGGTAATTTTACTTAACCTGACAATAAAATTGGATTTTAAGGATCCACTCATAGTAAGCTTTTCCACAAAACTGAGTCTTTGATTCTTGATAAGCCTTACCTTGACTCCCTTATAACCAGCATACCCTTGAGAGTCTTTTCTTTAGTCGGGTAAGACTTGCTGAGTAATTCCATACTCAGGGTTTATTCCCTCGTTGTTTTTAGGTGAGGGAGTAGCAGATTTCTGTTGCTTCTGTACCAAGGTGGTTCCACACGAAGAAAAACAAGAGTGAACATGCGAGAGGACATGGTCCTCCATAAGAAACTTTTATGTAAAGACTTTTCGGGAGCAGTTTTTGCCTCCCTGGTAATGTAATAATACTACTCAGCACTCGTTATATAACGCTGGTCTGTAATAAGCAACTTGATCTTACTTTTTAAATAAATGTAAGTTTATGTAATTACTTCCACATTTCGATATCTCCGATGTTCTGTAATGTCTGCAAGACAGGTGAAACGTTCCTGGAAAGGTAAGAAAAGATACCGAACTTATCAAGTGATTCAGGAACATATATGGGGTTGTCTGATGTCTGTTGGACAAGGACAACCGTAGGTGGGCCTAATGACTTGGGAGGTTCCGTCACACCCCGAGGGTGAGGCACTGCGCGTCGAGGAAGAGCGGAGCGGGGTCACGCCTAATCGAAACTGGCAGACCCCGTACCTACAATATCTCCACCGAGGAGAGCTACCACTCGACCGAGCTGAAGCTCGGCGATTGGCACGGCGTGCCAAGTCGTTCGTCCTACTGGGGGACGGGAAGGAGCTCTACCACCACAGCCCCTCCGGCATCCTCCAGCGATGCATATCCATCGCCGAAGGTCAGGAGTTATTACAAGAAATACACTCGGGGGCTTGCGGTCATCACGCAGCGCCTCGAGCCCTCGTCGGAAAAGCTTTCCGATAGGGTTTCTACTGGCCGACCGCGGTGGCCGACGCCACTAGGATTGTCTGCACCTGTCAAGGGTGTCAATTCTACGCAAGGCAGACCCACCTGCCTGCTCAGGTTCTGCAGACAATACCCATCACCTGGCTGTCGACGTTTCGACCCCGGGGGGGTCCCTGGACCGACGAGTAAATTGTCGCCGCGTGCCCCAGCCCAGATGGGTCGGCGCGAGGCGGAGCACGAAGGGGGGAAGAGACAGCAAAGGGGAATCCCGCGGCCTCCGTGTTGCCCAGCGCCCAGGTCGGGTGCGCTTGCAGTAGGGGTTACAAGCGTTCGCGTGGGAGAGAGAGAGAGGGAGACTATCCGCCAGCCCATTCTCCCACGCGGCCAACCTTCCCGTACGAGTGCCCTGGACCTTCCTTTTATAAGCGTAAGGAGAGGGTCCAGGTGTACAATTGGGGGTGTAGTAGTGTGCTAACGTGTCTAGCAGAGAGGAGCTAGCGCCCTAAGTACATGCCGTCGTGGCAGCTGGAGAGGTTTTGGCACCCTGTTACTGTGATGTCGTGGCCGTCGGAGGAGCGTTGGAGTCTTGCGGAAGGACAGCTGTCGAGGCTGATGTCTCCTTGCTGACGTCTCCTTGCTTCCGTAAGGGGTTGAGAGCCACCGTCGTCATGGAGCACGTGGAGCGCCATCATTACTTGTTTTACCAGGGCGAGCCGGATGGGACGCCGGTCTTGTTCCCCATAGCCTGAGCTAGCTAGGGGTAGGGTAATGATGGCTCCCCCTGTGGCGTGGTCGGTCCGAGCCCTGGGTCGGACGAGGCGGAGGCTCTTCCGAGGTCGAGGTCGAGTCTGTCTTCCGAGGTTGAGGTCGAGTCCGAGCCCTGGGGTCGGGCGAGGCAGAGTTCGTCGTCTTCCGAAGCCGAGGCCGAGTCCGAGCCCTGGGGTCGGGCGAGGTGGAGTCCGTCGTCTTCCGAGGCCGAGGCCGAGTCCGAGCCCTAGGTCGAGCGAGGTGGAGTCCGTCGTATTCCGAGGCCGAGGCCGGGTCCGAGCCCTAGGGTCGGGCGAGGTGGAGTCCGTCGTCTTCCGAGGCCGAGGCCGGGTCCAAGCCCTAGGGTCGGGCGAGGCGGAGTCCATCGTCTTCCAAGGCCGAGGCTTGGTCCAAGCCCTGGGGTCGGGCGAGGCGGAGTTTCCTATGGCGCCTGAAGCCGGACTTGGCTACTGTCAGCCTCACTCTGTCGAGCGGCACGGCAGTCGGAGCAACGCAGGCGGTGCTATCTTCTTGTCAGGCCGGTCAGCGGAGTAGCGAAGTGACTGCTGTCACTTCGGCTCTGTCGACTGAGGGGCGCGCGTCAGGATAAGGTGTCAGGCCACCTTTGCATTAAATGCTTCTGCAATGCGGTCGGTCGGCGTGGCGATCTGGCCAAGGTTGCTTCTTGGCGAAGACTGGGCCTCGGGCGAGCCGAAGGTGTGTCCGTTGCTTGAGGGGGTCCTCGGGCAAGGCGTGAATCCTTCGGGGTCGGCTGCCCTTGCCCGAGGCTGGCCTCGGGCGAGGCGGGATCGTGTCCCTTGAGTGGACCGAGCCTTGACTTAATCGTACCCATCAGGCCTTTGCAGCTTTGTGCTGATGGGGGTTACCAGCTGAGATTAGGAGTCTTGGGGGTACCCCTAATTATGGGCCCCGACAGTAGCCCCTGAGCTTCCAAGGGAGTGTTAATACTCGCTTGGAGGCTTTTGTCGCACTTTTTGCAAGGGGACCGGCCTTTCTCGGTTGCTTTTTGTTCCGGTCGGTGCGCGCGAGCGCACCCGCCGGGTGTAGCCCCCGAGGCCTCGGAGGAGTGGTTAGACGCCTTCGAGGTCTTAATGTGTTTCGTGATGCTTCGGCCGGTCTGGTTGTTCCCTCATGCGAATTGGCCATAGCCCGAGTGCACCGCCGAGTCCCAAGTTCTCGGGCTGGTATGTTGACGTTGTCAATGGTTTGGCCGGAGCCGGGTTTGCGAGAGCAGCCCCCGAGCCTCCGCACAGAGCGAGAGGACGATCAAGGATAGACTCGACTTTTTTACATACGCCCCTGCGTCGCCTTTCCGCAAGGAGGAGGGGGGAAAGTGCCATGTTGCCCTCGATGGGCGCCGAACATGGTGTCTCCAGTGAGTTGCTAACGGGTGATTCGAATGGACACCCGTGCCCCGTCCGTTAGGGGTCGGCTATGGCCCAGAGGCGCGCTCTAAAAGTACCTACAGGTGATTTGCCGGACCCGGTCCCCTTTCGACGGGGTCCGAGGGCTCGATGCCTCCCTCTGGTGGGATTCCGTTACAAAATCATTCCCGCGGGTCTCGGAAATGTCCTAGGGTACCTCGGGAGCGTAGCCCGAGCCTCGGTTATGTATCGAACGTACCTAGGGTCACCCCTCACTCTGTGTCTAAGGCGGTTGTGAACCCTTCGGGGGCCAGCCTACGAACCCCTGGTCAGTAGTGGGCGCGGAGCCTGAGTAGCCTGAGGCGACCGTTGAACCCTTCCAAGGGGCCAGCCATCAAACCTCTAACCAGTAGTGGGCGCGGAGCCCGAGTGCTCTGAGGCGGCTGTTGAACCCCTCCGAGGGGCCAGCCTTCCAACCTCTGATCAGTAGGGGGGCTCAGGGCCCGTTTCCTTCACGGAGAAGGATCCCATGTATCCCCTTTCCTGGTCCCTGTCGTAAGAGAGAGAGAAAGAGAAAAAAGGGGAAGGATACAAAATCGAACGATGTGGTGCACCTTTTTTGACGCGGTCAATACGGCGGAAGCGAAGCATCGCCTGCTTCGCCTGCCAAAGGTGTCGCCTGTCCTGCCGCAGAGTTAATGCGACGGGGCAAGTGGTTCGCGGGATAGCCGTTGTGTGCGCGCGAGCCGTTCGAGGAACGGGACACGGGCGTGTCGTCTTCACGCCATGGGAGAGGGCTCTCTCGCTGTCCCTGGAGGGGACGTGAGCTTGGCTGACGACTTGACCGCTGCTCCCGCCTGCCTACCACCGCCATTACTGCTGGCCCATTTCTGGCCGTATCGACCGTCGCGCCTTCTCCCGTGGCCGGCCGACCCATGGCCGATGCGCCTGGTTGGCACTGTTGGGTCATGCGCAGGGTTGCCTCGAGTCACGGTACTGGTTTCACAGTCGAGGAGGCGCGGTAGTGGCGCGAGTGGTGGTGCAGTTTCTCGCACGTAGTAACCGGCGCGTCGGTTACATGACGTGTGGGCCTGGGCCCACATGCTGGATGCGTCGAAGTCAAAAGGGTGCGCCCCCTTGGTGCGGTTCCATGCCGCCCGCGTGGCGGTTCGTCCTTTCGCCCGCTGGTCCGGGCGAAGACGGAGGAGTGCTTGTAACCGCTGGGCAGTTACGCGCACCACGCGCGGCAGCTTGGCTTCTTCTGCCTTGGGCCAGCTTGCACGACGCGTGGGGCCCACCCCCGTGTCGTAGGGGGAGGACCTTGGAGCGTGTTGGAGAAGACTCAGCCCGTGATGGTTGAGAACGCAAGTGGGGAGAGTTGCCTTTAAAAAAAGGGTGACCCCCTTGAAAGGCAACCATGTCTTCACGCTCCCCTCATGCGTCGAGTCTTTCCACCTTCTGAGCCCCCGGGTGGGGGCGCCCGCGGTTCTTCCGCCTTGTCGTCGTCGGAGGAACACAACTTCACGAAAGTTGGTACCTTTCAGCCATCGTTCGGCTTCAAGGATTTTCGTCGTGCAGCCCGGCTGCATCCCCTCACCAATGGGCAATTTGGTGGAGAGAAGCGAGCCGGGCTGCGGCCTCTGCCCCGCCCTCAGCTTCAAGGATTTTCGTCATCCGGGCTGAGGCGGAGGAGCGCACCGAGTGGGGGTTGCCTCCGCGTGGGTCGGGGACCCTTTTCTTCCCCCGGCGTTTGGGGGAGAAAGGCATCCTCCAGCCCTGCGGAGGCTTCCTCCAGCCATGCCGGGGAAAGCGAACTGCTGCTGCCCAGCCAGGGTGCAGCATTCCGCCCTCTGTTCGGGCGATGGTTGCGCCGCGTGCGGGCCGGCCACGTCTAGGTCTTCCTCGCGCCGACAGCCACGCCAGAGGGTTGCCCAGCACGTCGTACACCGCGAGGGCGGTGCTCATGTTCTGGGGCAGCCTCGGCGAGGGCGGGAGTGAAGACCTGCCGGTACGCTTTGAGGCACCGACGCGAGGCGGAGCACGAAGGGTGGAAGAGACAGCAAAGGGGAATCCCGCGGCCTCTGTGTTGCCCTGCACCCAGGTCGGGTGCGCTTGTAGTAGGGGGTTACAAGCGTTCGCGTGGGAGAGAGAGAGAGGGAGACTGTCCGCCAGCCCGTTCTCCCGCGCGGCCAACCTTCTCGTACGAGTGCCCTGGACCTTCCTTTTATAGGCGTAAGGAGAGGGTCCAGGTGTACAATGGGGGGTGTAGCAGTGTGCTAACGTGTCTAGCAGAGAGGAGCTAGCGCCCTAAGTACATGCCGTCGTGGCAGCTGGAGAGGTTTTGGCACCCTGTTCCTGTGATGTCGTGGCCGTCGGAGGAGCGCTGGAGCCTTGCGGAAGGACAGCTGTCGAGGCTGTCGAGTCCTTGCTGATGTCTCCTTGCTTCCGTAAGGGGTTGCGAGCCGCCGTCGTCATGGAGCACGCGGGGCGCCATCATTACTTGTTTTACCGGGGTGAGCCGAATGGGACGCCGGTCTTGTTCCCCGTAGCCTGAGCTAGGGGTAGGGTAATGATGGCCCCTCCTGTGGCGTGGTCGGTCTGAGTCCTGGGTCGGGCGAGGCGGAGGCTCCTCCGAGGTCGAGGTCGGGTCTGTCTTCCGAGGTTGGGGTCGAGTCCGAGCCCTGGGGTCGGGCGAGGCAGAGTCCGTCGTCTTCCAGGGCCAAGGCCGAGTCCGAGCCCTGGGTCGGGCGAGGCGGAGTCCGTCGTCTTCTGAGGCTGAGGTCGGGTCCGAGCCCTAGGGTCGAGTGAGGCGGAGTCCATCGTCTTCTGAGGCCGGGTCCGAGCCTTGGGGTCGGGCGAGGCGGAGTCCGTCGTCTTCCGAGGCCGAGGCCGGGTCCGAGCCCTGGGGTCGGGCGAGGCGGAGTTTCCTATGGCGCCCGAAGCCGGACTTGGCTGCTGTCAGCCTCACTCTGTCGAGCGCCACAGCAGTGGAGCGACACAGGCGGCGCTGTCTTCTTGTCAGGCCGGTGAGTGGAGCGGCGAAGTGACTGCGGTCACTTCGGCTCTGTCGACTGAGGGGCACGCGTCAGAATAAGGTGTCAGGCCACCTTTACATTAAATGCTTCTGCAATGCGGTCGGTCGGTGTGGCGATCTGGCCAAGGTTGCTTCTTGGCGAAGACTGGGCCTCGGGCGAGCCGAAGGCGTGTCCATTGCTTGAGGGGGTACCTCGGATGAGGCGTGAATCCTTCGGGGTCGGCTGACCTTGCCCGAGGCTGGGCTCGGGCGAGGCGGGATTGTGTCCCTCGAGTTAATCGCACCCATCAAGCCTTTGCAGCTTTGTGCTGATGGGGGTTACCAGCTGAGATTAGGAGTCTTGGGGGTACCCCTAATTATGGTCCCCGACAGTAGCCCCCGAGCCTCAAAGGGAGTGTTAATACTCGCTTGGAGGCTTTTGTCGCACTTTTTTGCAAGGGGATCGGCCTTTCTCGGTTGAGTTTTGTTCTGGTGGGTGCGCGCGAGCGCACCCGCCAGGTGTAGCCCCTGAGGCCTCGGAGGAGTGGTTAGACTCCTTCGAGGTCTTAATGCGTTTTGTGATGCTTCGGTCGGTCTGGTTGTTCCCTCATGCGAACTGGCCGTAGCCCGGGTGCACCGTCGAGTCCCAAGTTCTCGGGCTGGTATGTTGACACTGTCAACGGTTTGGCCGGAGCCGGGCTTGCGAGAGCAGCCCCCGAGCCTCCGCACAGAGCGAGAGGACGATCGAGGACAGACTCGACTTTTTTACATAAGCCCCTGCGTTGCCTTTCCGCAAGGAGGAGGGGGGAAAGCGCCATGTTGCCCTCGGAAGGCGCCGAACATGGTGTTTCCAGTGAGTTGGAAACGGGTGATTCGAGTGGACGCCCGTGCCCCATCCGTTAGGGGTCGACTGTGGCCCGGAGGCACACTCCAAAAGTACCTGCGGGTGATTTGCCGAACCCGGTCCCCTTTCGACGGGGACCGAGGGCTCGATGCCTCCCTCTGGTGGGATTCCATTACAAAATCGTTCCCGTGGGTCTCGGAAATGTCCTAGGGTACCTCGGGAGCGTAGCCTGAGCCTTGGTTATGTATCGAACGTTCCCAGGGTCATCCCTTGCTCAGTGTCTGAGGCGGCTGTGAACCCTTCGGGGGCCAGCCTACGAACCCCTAATCAGTAGTGGGCGCGGAGCCCGGGTAGCCTGAGGCGGCCGTTGAACCCTTCTGAGGGGCCAGCCATCGAACCTCTGACCAGTAGTGGGCGTGGAGCCCGAGTGCTCTGAGGCGGCTGTTGAACCCTTCCGAGGGGCCAGCCTTCGAACCTCTGATCAGTATTGGGGGCTCGGGGCCCGTTTCCTTCGCGGAGAAGGATCCCTTTCGGGGTATCCCCTTTCCCGGTCCCTGTTGTAAGAGAGAGAGAGAAAGAGAAAAAGGGGAAGGATACAAAATCGAACGTCGTGGCGCACCTTTTTTGACGTGGTCAACACGGCGGAAGTGAAGCGTCGCCTGCTTCGCCTGCCAAAGGTGTCGCCTGCCCTGCCGCAGAGTTAATGTGACGGGGCGAGTGGTTCGCGGGGTAGCCGTTGCCCGTGCGCGAGCCGTTCGAGGAACGGATCACGGGCGCGTCGTCTTCACGCCGTGGGAGGGGGCTCTCTTGCTGTCCCTGGAGGGGACGTGAGCTTGACTGATGACTTGACCGCTGCTTCCGCCTACCTGCCACCGCCATTACTGCCGGCCCATCTCTGGCCGTATCGACCATCGCGCCTTCTCCCGCGGCTGGCTGACCCGTGACCGATGTGCCTGGTTGGCACTGTTTGGTCATGCGCAGGGTTGCCTCGAGTCGCGGTACTGGTTCCGTAGTCGAGGAGGCACGGTAGTGGCGCGAGTGGCGGTGCAGTTTCTTGCACGTAGTAACCGGCGCGCCGGTTACATGACATGTGGGCCTGGGCCTCCATGCTGGACGCGTCGAAGTCGAAATGGTGCGCCCCCTTGGTGCGGTTGCATGCCGCCTGCACGGCGGTCCGCCCTTTCACCCGCTGGCTTGGGCAAAAGTGGAGGAGTGCTTGTAACCACCGGGCAGTTACGCGCACCACGCGCGGCTGTTTGACTTCTTCTGCCTTGGGGCAGCTTGCATGACACGTGGGGCCCAGCCCCCGTGTCGTAGGGGGAGGACCTTGGAGCGTGTTGGAGAAGACTCAGCCCGCGACGGCTGAGAACGCAAGTGGGGAGAGTTGCCTTTAAAAGGAGGGTGACCCCCTTGAAAGGCAACCATGTCTTCGCGCTCCCCTTATGCATCGTGTCTTTCCACCTTTCGAGCCCCCGGGTGGGGGCACCCGCGGTTCTTCTGCCTTATCGTCGTTGGAGGAATACAACTTCACGGAAGTTGGTACCTTTCAGCCATCGTTCGGCTTCAAGGATTTTCGTCAGTCAGCCCGGCTGCATCCCCTCAACAATGGTCGGTCTGGTGGGGAGAAGCAAGCCAGGCTACGGCCTCTGCCTCGCCCTCAGCTTCAAGGATTTTCGTCATCCGGGCTAAGGCGGAGGAGGGCGAGGCGAGCCGGAGCTCAACCCCTGCAGGAGCTGGTGACTCGCTCCTTCCCTTAGTGATTGTGGGGGAAGGGCGCTCATCGGCCTTGCGGAGGAGGAGAACTTCGACAACGCGGGGTCGGTCAGCGGTGAGCGTCGTCAGCTCCAGCATGCCTGGTTTGCTGGCGCAGCTTCCGGTGCCACCTCCCACCGAGGCAGCCGGAAGAGGTTTCTCCGCCGACAAGATAGCCAGTGCCGCCCGCGGACTGACCTCCGACTCTGTGGCCTTCGGTTGCTCCGTAGGCCCTCCATCGTGGGGGGTTGTTCGTACCTGCGGAGGTGGAACCAGAGTTCCATTTGTAATGGCACCTTGTGTGCTGGCGTCTGTTTATTGTGGCTATCGAGGCCTGAACATGTATGTATTTTCGGCACGGAGCCGTGTTTTTCCCTCATTTCGAGCACTAGGACTCGCCTATCGACTAACTAAACCGCTTAACCAAGTGTGAGTTGCCTCGTGCGAAGGTGACGAGTGAGGTATCCGTATCCCGGAGGCGTAGGACTCCCTCGGCTCGGTCGGCCTTGCCGCCCGAGGCTTCTCTTGCTTAGTTGAAGGGAACCCTCGGCCGCTCTTCGATGAGCCGAAGCCGGAGGCAGCAGTGTTAGCATGGATAGAGGCAGAGTTGGCTCGAAAAGAAGAATTCGTCGGCCGGAGCCTGGCTGGGCTGTCCACTGGCGGGACCAGCGCCGGAGTCGAGTTGCCGAAGCCACGAGCCGGGCCGGTGTCCTCGGAGGACAGCTGGCTGAGGCTTTGGGGCGTCCGGCCGAGCCGTCTGCTCGGGCCAGATTCCTGGAGGAGACCCTGGCAGCGATGGCCCGGACACGGTGCTGACATCATCCTTCGGAGTGGAGATCCTCCGACCGCGTTGCCGTCCGAGGCTCGGTCGGACTTCGCCGAGGGTGGAGTTGACGCCGAGGGTGCTGCTGCTCCCCTTCCGTCGATGCCTGAGCCTATAGGACCGGTTCATCTTGTAGTGTGCGTATGTTTTCTGCGGCCGCTGAGGCCCAAACATACCGTCATCGTGTTGTAAAGCTGCGTTTCTCTCCCTCTTGTTTCGAGTATCTGGACTTATTTGTCGGTAATAGAATTGTTCGTCCGAGCGAGAGTTACTTATCGCAGAAGGTGATGAGTGAGGTATCCGTATCCCGGAGGTGTAGGAGTCCCTCGACTCGGTTGGCCTTGGCTGCTTACGTGTACTCTTACTCGTCCGTAGGATTCTGCTACCGATACAGTCGGGAAGGCACGAAAAATCGTTTCGGCAAAAGAGTTTTCGAGCGTGAAGACTTGTTCGGTCCGCGGAATCGCTTATCCGAGCGTGAGTTACTTATCGCAGAAGGTGATGAGTGAGGTATCCGTATCCCGGAGGCGTAAGAGTCCCTCGGCTCGGTCAGCCTTGGCTGCTTACGTGTACTCCGTCGTTTTCAGGATCCCACTTTCAAAGTAGTCGAAAAGCAAGAAAGACGTTCTGGCAGAAAAGATCTTTTCCGAGGAAAAATTTGACGCGGAGGGGGTTCCCCCTTCTAGCCCCCGAGGGAGGGTCGGGCTTTGCCTAGGCAAGGCTGACCCTTCCTTGATGGTTAGACTTTGTGCGTGAACGAGGTGTGCGAACGACTTGAAAGCATCTTAAGGGTAGAAACGACGTAGCTGTCGGATGTTCCAAGCATTGTTGTAGACCTCGCCTTGACTGTTGGCCAGCTTGTATGTCCTGGGCTTCAGAACCTTGGCGATGACGAACGGCCCTTCCTAGGGAGGCGTGAGCTTGTGCCGCCCTCGGGCGTCTTGTCGCAGCCGAAGCACCAAGTCGCCCACCTGGAGGTCTCGGGATCGAACCCCTCAGGCGTGGTAGCGTCGCAGGGACTGCTGATACCGCGCCGAGTGTAGTAAGGCCATGTCTCGAGCCTCTCCCAGCTGGTCCAGTGAGTCTTCTCGGTCGGTCCGCTTGGGTCGGTCGTCGTAGGCCCTCGTCCTCGGGGAACCGTATTCTAAGTCTGTGGGCAAGATGGCCTCGGCCCCATAGACTAGAAAGATCGGTGTGAAGTCCGTGGCTCGACTCGGCGTCGTCCTTAGGCTCCAGACCACCGAGGGGAGCTCCTTCACCCATCGCCTGCCGAACTTGTTGAGGTCGTTGTAGATCTGCGGCTTGAGTCCTTGCAGAATCATGCCGTTGGCACGCTCCACTTGCCCATTCGTCATGGGGTGAGCCACGGCAGCCCAGTCCACCTAGATATGGTGACCCTCGCAGAAGTCTAGGAACTTTTTGCCGGTGAACTGGGTGCCATTGTCGGTGATGATGGAGTTCGGGACCCCGAAGCGATGGATGATGTTGGTGAAGAAAGCCACCGCCTGTTCGGACCTGATGCTATTTAGGGGTCGGACCTCGATCTACTTGGAGAATTTGTCGATGGCGACCAGCAGGTGCGTGTAGCCCCCGGGTGCCTTCTGCAAGGGACCGACAAGGTCCAGGCCCCACACAGCAAACGGCCAGGTGATGGGTATTGTCTGTAGAGCCTGAGCGGGCAGGTGGGTCTGCCTTGCGTAGAATTGGCACCCTTGACAGGTGCGGACAATCCTAGTGGCGTCAGCCACCGCGGTCGGCCAGTAGAAAGTAGAAGGGGGGAACCCCCTCTGTGTCAAAAATTTCCTCAAAAAAAGTCTTCCATCAAAACGATTTTCACGTCTCCCGGCTATATCAGTAACAGGACCCCAAGAAACGAATAAGAGTGCATGTAAGTGGTGAGGCCGACCGAGCCGAGGGACTCCTACGCCTCTAGGATACGGATACCTCACTCGTCGCCTACCGCGAAAAATAACTCTTACTTGGGTAAGCAATCTTGTTACTGACGAACGAGTCCGGATACGCAAAACAGAAGGAAAAAGACGCAGCTTCATATCACGATGATAAAGTGTTTAGGCCTCAGCGGCCGCGAAAGGCACACACATGTCCAAAACAAACTGCTCCGGTAGAATCAAGCATCGCCCGGGGAAGGAGCGGCACCCTCGGCTTCAGCTCCAACTTCAGCACCCTCGGCATGACCCGCCTCGGCCTCGAACGGCGGCGCAGGCGGAAGGATCTCCACCTCGAAGGTGGACGCCAGCACCGCGCTTGGGCCCGCGGCGGCCGCGTCAAGCCTCTGAACCTCGGCCAGGGCAGCTTCGTCTTCATCGGGAAGACAATACCCCTCGCTGACCCGCTCTAGATCCACGTCATAGTGGGAAGCGAGCACGGCGAAGGCCCGCCTAACACCGTGATGCAGCGCCTCGCAGAGTCGGCCGCGCGCGCGATCGCTTAAGGCCTGCAGGCGACTCTAAGGAGAGCTTCCCGAGGGGACGTCGTCAAGGCCTAAGGTCTGGCCAAGGGCTGAGATAGCCTCGGACATGGCCGCGCTGTCGGCCTCCTTCTGCCCAACCGCCTGGGCAAGTGCCTTGGTGGACTCACCGAGGGCAGACTCGAGTCCTGAAAACAGCCAAAGCAGAAGACTTCAAACACTGGTTGAGGAACGAAGCTGGATCAAAATCTTAAAACAGCCAAGACATACCTTCGGCTCGGGCACGCTGCTCCGAGGATGCGGCTCGGGCCACAGCTAGGTCTGCTGCAAGGATCCGGCCCGAGCAGACGCCTCGGCTAACTGGACTCCAAGAGCCTCAGCCCGGCTTTCGGCCTGGTCCTGCTCACCGATGACCTGGCCAAGCTCCAGCTGCTGCCGCTACGCCTCCACGCGTGCCGCCGCTGCCTCCGCTCCCAGATCGGCACAGAGCAATCGAAGGTCCGCCACCTCGGCGCTCCGTTGGGAGAGGCACTCGGTAGCCCTGGCAAGCGTGGTCCTCAGGGACCGCAGCGAACCCCAGACAGTGGCCTCGCGGTGAATGAACGACGACTTGGCAGCGCTCAGATCCGTCAGATCTTGAGGAAGGGAAGCGGAGCGTCACAAAGAATTCCTTGATCACGTGAAAGGTATGCTTCAACTCGTTACCTAGAGGATCTTGGGAACGTCCCTGCGAAGGACCTCCAAGGTCGACCGAAGCGACCTCACCGTTGCCTCAGCACACTCACGAAGCCCGTCCCAAGACTGCTCCTCTCGCTCGTCGTCAAGAATGAAGAGGGGATCCGAAGCCCCACTGGTCCAGAACCGGAGCGACTCATGCCGTCCGTCGGGACTGCGTCGCACGGGGACAAGGTTGCCGCTTCCCAGGATGGGTCGCGGATCCGCGCCCCCCTCCTCCGAGGCATCAGGTGGTGACGCCTCGGCCATCTCAGCATCGGCGTCGACGGGTGGCTCCACGGCCAGAACGGCAACAGCCTCGGCGGAAGCCGGTGCCAGCACTGGCAACACGTCTGGTGGGCTCAAGACCGCGGCCGCGCCAGCAGTCTCCCTCAGCATGACGGCCGCCTCGACGAAGGGGTCAGCCTCGGGAGCTTGCCCCACGGCAACTTGTGCCGCCCGTGCCCCCTGCTCGGACGCACCTTGTGTGGAGGCCAGCCGGCCGGCGAGGCCCGGTATGGCACCGGCTGCAGAAGCCGGCGCCGTCTTAAGGGCCTTCCGGGGGGCCAGACTGGTCGAACCGTGCATCCGTTTGCTGGGAAGAAAGGGAAGAGCAAGATCAGGACACATGAAGGAGCCGGAACAGAGGTGTCCTCAGATACTTACCCACTCCGGGCCACGACCAATCGTGCCTGTGGGGAGGCCCCTCGAGCCTCGGTTCCCGCGGGCACCACCGAGGTCTGCCCCGCTGCCGGCTTCGGCACCATCCCTGCCTTGGGCGCCCGGGGCGCCGAAGGGACGGTCCGCCCAGGCGCAGACACGACGACCTGAGGGTCAGCCTCCTGTGCTGCCGGCATGGGCAACGGCTCTTCAGGGACAGGCGGGTCGGCCTGGCTCCCCGGAGTCACCTCAACCACCTCGGCCAAAGGGTCAAGTGCCCCCTCGGCCTGCCCCCGTTCTTCGGACCGGGACCCCGACGTCCCGGCCCCGGATACCGACGGCGCCAGCCCGCTCGGGGGCTGGCTCGACGACCCTTGGCCCAGCCTCAGATCTGGGCTGAGGCCAAGACGGGCGGTCATGTCGTCGTCTTCATCATCATCGTCGTCGTCATCATCAGGCGTCTCTGGCGACGGCTCCCTCGGGAGCCCGTCCCTCTCCTGCCGTCGACGACGCTTCTCCAAGGCGTCCCGAGCCCGCATCCGCTCGCGGGCCCGAGCCTTCTTCGCGTCCTTCTTCTCCTTCTTCCTCTCCGCAGCAACCCTCCGCGCGGCTCGGTCCACCGCGTCCTCCGGGACCGGTGGTAGGGAAGGCTTGTGAGACCCCAGCTCCTGGAGGCGAACAAAAGGTCTCGGCTGAGAGGACCAGGGGCAATCCGACACAAGAAGGAAGAAGGGGCGGATACTCACCAGGGACGCACACCCGTGATCGGGACGCATTGAGAGCTGGGAAAAGGCGCAGGCGTCTAACTTCCCTACCGTGCCGGCTACCCGCCTATGGAGGTCATCGGCGGGAAGGGGGTCTGAGGACATCTGCAAACCCTCCAGGTCGACTCCCGGCGTCATCTCCCAAAGCGGCAGGCGCCGCTCCATCAAGGGGAGCACCCTCCGGCGATGAATGGCGGCAACCATCCCCGCGGCGGTGAGCCCTCCTTCTCGCAGCTCCTCCAGGGCCTTCAAAAGGGGCTGGAGATTCTTCTCCCTCTCACGCGGGGCCCGTTAGCGCCAGTTATCGCCGGCGGCGGTCACCACTCGTTGAGAAAACGACGGGAGCCTCCCATCGTCATTTCGGAGATAAAACCACCAGTGCTGCCACCCTTTGTTCGAAGATGCAAGGACGGCAGGGATGTACTGCAGGGCCCGGGCCTGCCTCAACTGGAGGATGCAGCCACTGGCCCGCACCGCCATGCGGACTTTTCTTTCCCCCGTCGACGAGGCAAAAATCTCCACGGAGAAGAGATGGGTCCACAGGTCCCAGTGGGGGGCGATCCCCAAATATCCTTCGCAAACCACCGCGAAGATGGCTGCTTGCGAGATGGAGTTGGGACTGAGATTGTGCAGCTCCACCCCGTAGGCGTGCAGAATCACCCGCATAAAACGGCTTGCCGGCACTCCGAACCCCCGCTCGTGGAAGGAGACGAAGCTCAGCACGTACCCCGGCGGTGGGGACGGGGCGGCTCCGCTCGGAGGGGCAATCCACTCCGGTTGCGAGTCACTAGAAAGAGGGTGAAGCAGACCATCAGCAACGAGGGCCTCCAGATCATCCACCGTGATGGTGGAGAAAGGCCACGGGTCACGCGGCGGAACAACGGTCACCCGGTCGGCCATCACCAAGCAGAGGAGGTGGCGGCGGAGAGGGCGAGGTGTGTGGTTTCCTTTCTCTGGCTATTCCCTTGGGTTGCAAAAACCTAAATGGGAAGCGAGCAGTAGAGTAAAGAACCGTCACCGGTCCCTCTCCCGAATATATAAAGGACCAGGCGAGACCCGTTCAACACTTCGCCCGAACCCGTCGCGAGGTTCAAAACTCAAAGCAAGATGCCCGTTCCTCGAACGACTCGCGCGCACACAACGGCTGCCCCGCGAACCGCTCGTCCCGTCGCATTAACTCTGCGGCAGGACAGGCGGCACCTTTGGCAGGCGAAGCAGGCGATGCTTCGTTTCCGCCATAATGACCGCGTCAAAAAAGGTGCGTCGCGTCATTCGATTTTGTATCTTTTCCCTTTTTCTCTTTCTCTCTCTTACGACAGGGATCGGGAAAGGGGATACATGGGATCCTTCTCCATGAAGGAAACGGGCCCCGAGACCCCCTACTGATTAGAGGTTCGAAGGCTGGCCCCTCGGAGGGGTTCAACTGCCGCCTCAGAGCACTCGGGCTCCGCGCCCACTACTGGTCAGAGGTTCGATGGCTGGCCCCTCGGAAGGGTTCAACAGCCGCCTCAGGCTACTCGGGCTCCGCGCCCACTACTGATCAGGGGTTCGTAGGCTGGCCCCCGAAGGGTTCACAGCCGCCTCAGACGCTGAGCGAGGGATGACCCTGGGTACGTTCGATACATAACCGAGGCTCAGGCTATGCTCCCGAGGTACCCTAGGACATTTCCGAGACCCACGAGAACGATTTTGTAATGGAATCCCACCAGAGGGAGGCATCGAGCCCTCGGACCCCGTCGAAAGGGGACCGGGTCCGACAAATCACCCGCAGGTACTTTTGGGCGCGCCTCCGGGCTACAGCTGACCCCTAATGGATGGGGCATGGGCGTCCACTCGGATCACCCGTTTGCAACTCACTGGAGACACCATGTTCGACGCCCTCCGAGGGCAACATGGCGCTTTCCCCCCCTCTCCTCCTTGCGGAAAGGCGACGCAGGGGCGTATGTAAAAAAGTCGAGTCTGTCCTTGATCGTCCTCTCGCTCTGTGCGGAGGCTCGGGGGCTGCTCTCGCAAAACCGGCTCTGGCCAAACCGTTGACAACGTCAACATACCAGCCCGAGAACTTGGGACTCGCCCGAGGCCCAGTCTTCGCCGAGAAGCAACCTTGGCCAGATCGCCACACCGACCGACCGTATCGCAGAAGCATTTAATGCAAAGGTGGCCTGACACCTTATCCTGACGCGCGCCCCTCAGTCGACAGAGCCGAAGTGACCGCAGTCACTTCGCCGCTCCACTGACCGGCCTGACAAGAGGACAGCGCCGCCTGCGTCGCTCCGACTGCTGTGCCGCTTGACAGAGTGAGACTGACAGCAGCCAAGTCTGGCTTCAGGCGCCATAGGAAACTCCGCCTCGCCCGACCCAGGGCTCGGACTCAGCCTCGGCCTCGGAAGACGACGGACTCCGCCTCGCCCGACCCAGGGCTCGGACTTGGCCTCGGCCTCGGAAGACGACGGACTCCGCCTCGCCCGACCCCAGGGCTCGGACTCGGCCTCGGCCTCGAAAGACGACGAACTCCGCCTCGCCCGACCCCAGGGCTCGGACTCGGCCTCGGCCTCGGAAGACAGACTCGACCTCAACCTCTGAGGCGCCTCCGCCTCGCCCGACCCAGGGCTCGGACCGACCACGCCACAGGGAGGGCCATCATTACCCTACCCCTAGCTAGCTCAGGCTACGGGGAACAAGACTGGCGTCCCATCCGGCTCGCTCCGGTAAACAACTAATGATGGCGCCCCGCGTGCTCCATGACGACGGTGGCTCTCAGCCCCTTACGGAAGCAAGGAGACGTCAGCAAGGACTCGACAGCCCCGACAGCTGTCCTTCCACAAGGCTCTAGCGCTCCTCCGACGGCCACGACATCACATGAATAGGGTGCCAAAACCTCTCCGGCTGCCACGACGGCATGTACTTAGGGCGCTAGCTCCTTTCCGCTAGACACGTTAGCACACTGCTACACCCCCCATTGTACACCTGGACCCTCTCCTTACGCCTATAAAAGGAAGGTCCAGGGCTCTCGTATGAGAAGGTTGGCCGCGCGGGAGAACGGGCTGGCGGACAGTCTCCCTCTCTCTCTCTCTCTCCCACGCGAACGCTTGTAACCCCCTACTGCAAGCGCACCCGACCTGGGCGTAGGGCAACACGGAGGCCGCGGGATTCCCCTTTGCTGTCTCTTCCCCCCTTCGTGCTCTGCCTCGCGCTGACCCATCTGGGCTGGGGCACGCGGCGACAATTTACTCGTCGGTCCAGGGACCCCCCGGGGTCGAAACGCCGACATAGTAATTACTACCTCATGAGTAATATAGAGCATGATATGGTCATCAACTAATTTACTATGAGAATATGACAACATATCATACTTTTCACCTAGAGCAAGCTTTTCTAAATTCATCATTTCTACTTGACTCCTAAGCATAGAATTCTAAGTTTTAAGTTGAGCAGCATCAGATAGTACATCATGATTATTTCTTTGCTCAAATAAAACATATTCATACCGTTGGACCAATTTATCATGAGAGCACTTTAGCTCCTCATGTTCTTTGGTCATCTTCTCTAGGCTGTTGTTGGTTTTGATGAGAGTTTCCTCTAGCCTAAGAAGCGTCTCGCCTTGTTCCTTGTTCCTTCTCAACAGCTTAACCAAGAGCACTTTGTCTTCTTTGTTGAGATGGGTGTAGAACCGATGAATCTCCTCTTCTTCCATATCATCGGTCTCATTTTCCCTGTCATTATTATCAGTGGAAGCAAAATAGGAAAATGTACCTTGTGGTGATGAAGACTCATCCTTATATTCCTCCTCATTATCGCTTTCATCTCCACTCTCATTGTTAGCAACAAGACTTGTATAACTAGTGGGAGATGAACCTGTCAGTGAGGTGGATCCATCGCTTGATGTCCATCGTTCTTGTTCTTCTCCCTTGGACAAGTTAGTACTACCAGCAATAGAGGGAGCAGAAGCAGTGCATATGGACTTGAAAATTTTCAACTTAATTTTAGTCCATAGATCATGAGCATCAACAAATAAATCACTACCACTACTCATGATGGCAAAATAGGCACCTCTAGAAAGAGAGTCAACTAAGATGTTGCAAGCATGGTGATTGAGAGATAGACATCTTAGTTCATCATTAGAAGGATTTTGACTAATATTAGAGGGAAAAATACTTCTACTAAAGATCTATCTTAAATCAGGATCAATATGCATGAAACCATTATAAATAGAAACAGACCAAGATTTATAGTTAGAACCATCGCCTAGAAGAAGTTCTAGAGTTACCTCTTGTGATGACATCATCATCTCCGGACGGCTAAGCCCACACTGGAGAGGCCTAGCTCCGATACCAATTGAAATTTCCCTTTGCCTGGGAACAGGATCTGGATGTCGCCTAGAGGGGGGTGAATAGGCGAATAATAATTATCACTTTAAAACTAAAATTCTTACTCTACTTGAAGGCTAGATCGCAGTGGAATGAAAGACCCTTCGAGTAGGTTGCAGCGGAATAGAAGATCCTGTCTTAAAATACCCTGCACTTCAAATATAGCTTGTACCACAAATAAGTATTGAAGTGCAGATATAAAGAGTAAGACAGAGAATCAGCACACAGCATAGAGCAGAGCACACAGACGTAGGGATTTATCCCGAGGTTCGGCCGAGCCTGTAATGCTTGCCTAGTCCTCGTTGGAGTTAGCCACACCTGGGCTTGGAGTCTATTTCAACTCCTTCCTCCGTTTGCTCAGATCTGTCAGTATGACAGATAGAGCCTTTCACTATGTTGATATTGGTTACAACAACGCCGTGGCTGCTTACAGTCTTCTTGACAGCACTCCGACAGAGTAACAATGCGCTCAAGACTTTGCTCTAGCTCTCAGCAGCACTTCTCCACTCTCTAAAGGCTTATAGTTTTGCCTCCACACAAACTAGAGAGATATACATGAGAGGGAGAGAGAGAATTGATCCAAATGATGTATACAATTGTTGGTTGCACCTTTTTCTTGACAGCACTCCGGCAGAGTAACAATGCGCTCAAGACTTTGTTGTAGCTCCCAGCAGCACTTCTCCACTCTCTAAAGGCTTATAGCTTTGCCTCCACGCAAACTAGAGAGATATACACAAGAGGGAGAGAGAGAATTGATCCAAATGATGTATACAATTGTTGGCTGCACTTCTATCCTTGTTGGAGGCGCCTAGGGGTCCCTTTTATAGACCCAAGGGGCCTATGAGCCGTTGGAATTCCTTTTGGAAGGCAATCCTTGCCTTCTATCGGGTGGCGCACCGGACAGTCCGGTGCACCACCGGACAGTCACTGTAGACGGTCCGGTGCCGATCTCCTTCCTTTTCTAGCGCAGACGACCGTTGCACCTTCAGGCTAGTTGGCGCACCGGACAGTCCGATGCCCCCTGCCGACCGTTGGTGCAGGCCACGCGTCGCCCACAGATTGCGCGGCCGACCGTTGCGTTGGCGACCGTTGGCTCACCGGACAATCCGGTGCACCACCGGACAGTCCGGTGAATTATAGCCACGTCGCCCATCTCTTTTCCCGAGAGCGCCTAGTTGATGTCGAGCCAGCCTAGGGCATCGGACACTGTCCGGTGCACCATCGGACAGTCCGGTGTGTCAGGCCTGAGCTGGTGTTGGCTAAACTTTGCCAACTCTTCTCCAATTCCAATCTTCTTTTCTTGGTACTGTTTCTAGCACTTAGATAAATATGTTAGTACCAAAAACAATTCACTAAGGCTAGAGCCATACCTTGATTCTTTAATTTGCATCTTTCAAGTGTTAAGCACAATAACATGTGTTGGACTCTCAACTATCAAGTCAACTTGACTTGATCTAGATTGACATATCTGAGCTCCAACATCCTGCAAAGGTCACATAGAATATCTCCAAACATAGGAACAACCCAAACTAAAGATCAAGGTGCACTTAGCTCTTTTGGGCTGCTTCCAGTTCTAGTTTTGACATTGCTTCTCCTTCCAGTGACCTTGTTCACTTCTTGAGCTTGATCTTGAGCCTTATGACTTACACCACATAATTGTAGATGTTACCCATGGGTTGTAAGTCATGTCCTTATGTAGTGTTCCTTGATGCACCATAACTCTTCTTAACTCAATCAACCTTGACTTTGCAAGTCTTCTTCTTCACCCCCGGCTTTGGGTTCCTGGTCTCCTTGACCTTCTCCCATGCACTCGGTACCTCGAAGCGCTTCTTGCCTCCATCCTTGGCTTGATCGGTTGTCTCTGAGTTACGCACACCGAGTATCACTTAAGCAATGTCCATCTTACTTGTGATGTCCATTATCTATAGATAATTTAGTCTTTGGACCATCACACTTGTTCACTTGTGTTGAACCCTGTTAGCTTTGCATTAAGCACCTGTTCAACACTTATCATACTTGTTAGTCCTTTAATTGGGTTGTCATCCAAACACCAAAACACAAAAGAGAGCTTTCACATGCCCAAGGCGCCGCCTCTGGCTACTGTGCCTCTTGGTTCGGCCCCAGCATCTCCTCCCACGATGCCTCCTCCAATCTCCTCTCCTGTTCCCCAGCCATTTCCATTCAATAATTCAGCCACGGGATCCCCTTGTCGCCGCCGACGCCGAGCTCCGTGTCTTCCCTCGTCTCGATCCAAGACTCCTAGGTGAAACATTCAGACTCTGACCCTATCACAAACCTGCTTGTCCGCCGACGGCGATGGCTACCACTCGCCAGCAAGCCATCTCTTGGAGCTGGAGGGGGTCTGCTTCCTCCTTGACTGCCCATCGACCTCTTCACCCTCGTGGCCTTCGCACCGGTGCCAACAACCACGAAAGAAAGTGGCATGGATGTTGTGCTCGTGTCTTCCTCTACGAGGATGCTCGGACTCCCCTTCCTCACCAGGCTCCCTGGATTCACCAACACGAAGGTGCATCCCTATTTCTACTTCTTTATCTCTGTATCATACTAGCACTTATTAGGTTGCAGCTCGATTGTTTAGGTACTAGTCTTAAATTTTCTAGCTGTTACAGTTTTGTTAGAGGTACACTACCTGTTCTTGGTATGAAATTACATTAGTAAACATATAATTATAAAGTGAACCTGTTTTTATTTAAATATTTTCCATTTGATATGTGGCCTGTCAAATACACGTTCATTTTTTCATGCTTATTTGACTTTACCCTTCTTTTCCTGGTAGATATCAAATGCAGAATTTACATTTGCACCGTGGACACCTTTTCCTACCGAGAGGTTATTACCAAGAATCCTTGATCCAAATCCAAGACGTTGAGCATCATAGCAATATTTCAATAGTTAATCATTTTTTATAAAAGAAGTCAATTGTGTTTCTACCTTTGAAGGTTCAAATTTTACTGCAAAATCAACGAGTTCTTGGTGGTGTTGGTATGGCATAAGATCCAATGGTGGCATGTATAAGTGGAAAGAAACTTTAATGGAAGACATGAGCTTTTGCCAGTGTCCTCTGCAGGGTGTTGAACATGTTAGTAATCTGATAGTTATATTCTACTATACAAATCTACTTTAATTTATATGTCCTCTATTAAAGCTATTTGAACTAGTTTGCGGAACAATACTTGATTTGTTATCTGACGGTAGGGGACGACCCCTCGACTTCATTGTCGTCGCCAAGATACACTAACTGGCCTAGATCTGACATGTTACCATTAGATGCCTACAACCATGCTAGGTTAAAAGCCCCCTTTCAAAGTTCTGTCGTATGGTGTTCGACCACCTTTTGGCCGAAGGGGAACTACAAATTTACATTGTCTTGCCCGGTGTCTGCCTCCTCATTTTGCTATGGTAATTTATGTTATTCACTTATGCTTTAGTTAAACTATGAACTTGGCAATCCATTGTACTACGCTATATCAATTTCATCCTTACTAATGGGTGTTAGGATGAAGCAAACAACTCCAAGGCTTGGCTAATGCTATGGTAAAGTTGTGGTAGAAGAGTTCTATTGCTAAAATTGCTTTGAAGGGAGGAGTATAGCTTACCACCAGTGAGAGGATGTCGAAGATATTAAAGTAAGTACAGAAATTGTCTCTTGTTAGATTTTGTACAGTTTGGGTAGCATATATAAATATTTATATCCTAGTTAGAAGTGTTAATTGATCACTAGCAACAACACATTACGGATTTGGAGTCCTTCTATGGTTTCTTTTGCGATTGTCATATTCATCCATTTTGTTCAACTTGAAGTTTGTATTTTACTTCTTAGTTTTACTAAATGAGAATTAATGCCTATGTACGCATTTGGGCTCTTGATCAATAAAATATTCTCGCTAATTTTGCATGAAAATTTCATAGTTTCTATGAAATATTAAAGCAATGACAAATTGTGTCATGTGGAACATTGATTATGAACCAAAACATTAATGCTTACATTTGGCTCCCTATTATAGAAAACAATCTGATGTTCCTATTTTTCTCTTCACTTATCCATTTGCTCAAGTTTTGAGGTAGGTCGTGTAGTGAACTAATGATTCATAGCTAATGTTATTTTTCAATCCACTAGAAATTAATAGGCGTTGTGATGCTTTCAAGAAACAATGAGTTTATAGTCTTCTACAGAGGGGAAGGATTTCTTGTCCTCATAACTTGCAGAGGCGCTACTAGAGAGAGAAAGATTAACAAAGTCACTTCATGATGAAGAGGAAGCATGACGAAAATCAACGTATTATTTTTGAGGTGCTGAGACATATGTGCAATCTACTGTAGCTGGTACTCTAGGAGAGACTCTAGATGCTAACCCTAAATATGGAAGTAAAGTTGATGAAAATCATGCAAAAAATGGTAAGAACTGTTGCAAGACATGTTGAAGATGCAATTCATTTTATTATTTGGTAAACGTACATGTCTCGTGTGCTAACGCTCACCTTCAAATAACCCACGTTTACACTTTTTCTGCCCTCAGATCGATGATTTACGCTAATATTCGTACCCATTTATGTTGTTTTGATTCACATTTTTCGCTAAAATCTGCTCGAGCTAGAACTTGCACACGATCGGACGCGCGTGATTTTCACGTTGTAATTTTCTATCTCATTCGCCGTAACAAAACAAATCTACGATTTACGCTAAAAGTTGTACTCATTTATGTTATTTCAGTTCACATTTTACGCTGAAATCCACCCATGCCAGAACCCACGCATGATTGGACGTGCGTGATTTACACGTCGTAATTTCTAGCCCAATCGCCGTTACAAAATAAATCTATGATTTACGCTAAAATTCATACTCATTTACGATGTTTTGGTTTACGTTTTACGCTGAAATCCACCCGTGCCAGAACCCACGCATAATTGGACTGCGTAATTTACACGCCGTAATTTCCGGCCCAATTGCCGTTACGAAACAAATCTACGATTTACGCTAAAATTCGTACTCATTTACGCTATTTTGGTTTACGTTTTACGCAGAAATCCACCTATGCCAGAACCCACGCATGATCGAACGCACGCGATTTTCACGCCGTAATTTCTGGGCTCATTCACCCTTAAGAAGCAGATCTACGGTTTATGCTAAAATTAGTACCCATTTACGCTACTTTGGTCCACGTTTTACGTTGGAATACATCCAAGCCAGAACGCACACCTGAACGCCACGGGGGTATACCTGGTTGGGGCTTCCATGTGTGAAATATTATTACTCACAATAGTAGAGACATATATAAAAACATATTGATAATAGCAGAAACTATACTAAACTTCATAAATTTAGAGACAAAATTATAACCTATAGAGTGACCCGTACTCAAAGTACTGGTGACTTATCACATAAATGCCGCAAAGTAGCGGATTAGACGTCCATCAAGAAGAGTAAAAGTACAGTCCTCTTATTAGCGTCAACACCAAGAAAAAGATGATAAGTGAGCATTCACAGTGATGCTCCTAGGCACAGGTCGAGACAAAAAGGCTTAGATGCAACTCGTTAGCACAGAAGATCGAAACGGCAAGGCTCAGATGCAACTTGACAAAGGAGAGATAGGTAATAGTGGAAGTTTCAGAAAGATATAGTAATCACCATAACATACACACATTACCTCGTACGTTATAAATCTATTGCACATATAACAACTAATTGTTTAATCTCCATTAGCTGGTCCAACTAGCAAAATAAGCCCACCTCGCAGGACACAACAACGCTGGTGTGCATGCGCATGTGGCACATTTCCCACAACTTCTCGATAGGTGCACATATAGTCCGCATATTTAAGATGAACAAACAAACAACCAAAATCCCATACGAGATTAAACTATAATGCACCACAACATTTAATATGGGTCTATTTTTATTTGGTTTAATTAAATACAATATGGGTCAGGCCCATTCTAAATATCATAATCCCCATGAGATTCTAGAGCACATATGAAATGCTCTCACTTCGTGTTTTGTTATAGACTGTTAAGTTCAACATCTACCTAGGATAAAGGTTACACTTCTTCAAATCTAAATAATAGATTATACTATGAATTCACGGTTTTGTGTGAAGTAAGGTTCACATAAGCTCTTTACTGGTACTAGGTTGTCAAAAGCATCCCCACTAGCTGAAGCATTTAAGTGAAACTCTATAGCCTTTCATGAGTATCTAGAGATCACCCAAATCTCATATACCATGACTAGCATTTAAACTCATATAAGCGTGTTCCTCAAAAGATAAGATGTCTTGTAGGACAATATCTTTGCTTCAACAAGCAACTTGGATCATACTATGGACAAAACTATCATATCTTATGGAATAAGGAAAGACAAACATCTGGCATGGATCTTACTAAGGGTCATTCCTCATAGTCTACCAATAGCTGGTTACAACGTCCTACTTCATGGGATCGCTAATCATATGGAACATGTTATCACTATGATATACTTTATATGAGTCTAAGCCCATCTCACATGATGCATTATCTATTACATTACGTGGAAATTCCTTAATAAATTGATCTACCATATTTTTAGACATGCAATAGTCATTCTATAGTTTCACATTTTTTTGATAGATTATAATTGCTTCTTTACATGTCGTGTGGACTTCATGTTATCTTTAGAACTATTCTGGTTATCACGGTCTAATTAACACAACTCATAAAAATGATCAGCATAAGTTTTTCAATTAGTAGAGCTTTTGCATGTTGATCCATGAGGCATTAGGAAGAGTGGACTCACCTACAGGATCACTCCTGCAATGGACCTGGAGCCATCTATTAGTGTTAATCAAAGGGCATACCCCCAACTGCTACCAAGACACCCTCAAGGATCCCTAACTAGGACGCTTACTTCAAGGCCCACGATAGAATGGTCACTACTCTCGGGACTCCATGACCAGGGGGCCATCCTGACCTCGTGTAATGAAGAACTTCAACACTGAATATGTCTCATGCAAGGGTGCTCCTAGATAAGCCTGTTAGACCATATGACGTGACATACAGATGTAAGCCTCGGGGTCCCTCGTGACCTAGGTTGCGTGCCAGTCTAAGCATCGGTTCCCGTTGCACCGAGGCGCCTCACAGACAAATCCCCCGATGCCCCTCAAGCCTCTGAGGCATATAGTGATAATAGCTGGTAAGGCCCTTGCTCTATAGGGCATCTAATGATATAGGCCCCTAGGGCCTCTCGCGCTCAAGGGCATATGACAATAGAAGCCCTTAGTGGCCCTCACGCCTTAGGGAATCTAACAACATAAGACTCTATGACCCCTCATGCCTCGAGCACCTAATGGTATTTGCTCCTGAGATCCCAAGGCCCCCTCGACAAGGACTTAATATCGAGTTGTTTCAGAGCTAAAGGGTATGGAGGGCCCACTAGAGATAGTATGGCACCATGACAATGGGTCCCACATCAAAACGCCTTTTTATTGTACCAAGGATACAACACATTAAAAACGTGATGGGTGTAAAAAGTCTTCTAGCTAAGTTAGTTATGTGGTCTGAGTAGCACTTCTAGGTCCTAAGTTCGACTCTAATGTACATGTCTAAAGTTCGGAGGTTTTTCGACCTATGTGACAAGGTCTTCTTTATAAGAAAACACTTAGCAAACTTTTGTACAGAATAAACTAGATGCTCACAATACCAGAAAAATGGGTATTAGAGCCGCAGCTTCGGGGCAAACTTCTTTCAACATCAGGCTTTCATGCCTAACCAGGCCTTGCTACTAAAACGGTATAAGGAATAGCGCCTAAATAATCAATTGAGATTGGAGAAATATTAGTGTAATGTGCAAAACAAGATTTTTATTAAGGGCCTAGTTGGGAGGGCTCCTAAACCGACTCCGACTCTTGGAGGATCCCTCCCAAATGGTCTCAAAAATGAGCTCCCAACAAAAAACAGTGAGGAAAAAAAAGCTCCCAACAAAGAACACCGAGGAGCCGGAGCCAATTTTTATAGAGAGAAGATGGAGCCAAAAAAATAGAGCCAATTTTTATAGAGGGAAGCTGAAGCCAAAAAATTTTGCTCCTAGTGGCTCCTGCCTCACTCCCCATCTTGCCCTTATCTCGCATCAAGAGGAGCCATTTTGTCAAATGATTTGTTAAAAAAACACTAGCTTCTATAGTATGACAGTTTTTAAAGAGAAGCTACAGCCAGATTCATTTTCGGAGGAGAGCCATGCCAAAGAGGACCCAAATACGTATAACAACCTTAAATTTTATTTCCAAAAAAACCTTTAAAATGTGTTTTGCTAAAACTTTATTTTAACTTAAGAGATAGTTGCACGCCGACGGGCAGACGTGTTTGGTCGGCCAATGATACAGTAGGCTAGTGTTGAACCTCCGAATGAAGACCTTGTTTGGCACAGCTGCTGCTTGTTAAAAAAGCAGCTTATCTAAGAAGCTGGTGAAAAGCAGCTTCTGCTTGTTGGCTGCTTTTAGTGTATTCTGAGAAACAGCTGAACTGATAAGCTGCTGCAGAAGCTGTCTGTTTGGCAGAACTTCTGCTTAAATTTATAAAGAAGCTGAAAATAAACTGTGCCAAACACCACCAAAATAGCCATATAATAACCGGCCTAGCCGATGACTCGGTTTCCATCCGTCCGTGACCAACAAGACTACAGGGTGTAGAGCACCGCAAAATAAACGAAGAATTTTATCAATTTTATGTACAGGCCACAGTACTATATGAAGCTCCTTTTCACATCCAGATCAACCCATCTGACTGCCTGCTTCTATGCTATGTCAACAGGTATACCCAATTCTCATCTGACGTCATGACAACTTTTTCTAGCGACAACAATGCAGCATTGCCGTAGCCATCACAAAAGTTTGACACGTTCCTGCTGGTCGCTAGAGCAGACAGTTTTCAGGCAAGCATTCAGGAACGTACGACGAATAGCCGCAACAGGTCAAACGAAGAGAACAGCTGCACAGCACAGCCGTGCGGTTACCAGGTCAGCAATGTCCATACAGCAAGGCTAGCGACCAATTAACCAATGGCGGTAGCACCAACTACTACCAAACCCTAGAGTTAAAATCTGGTTCCAGAGCATATGGAAGTTCATCTTCCGTAACAGACCAACCAAATAGACACCCAACCCGCTCCTGCAACCTTAAACAAGAGACTAAGTACGTTCAGCCTAGACCTAACAGGTATTTTTCATTTGGCGGGGGTCAAAAAAATACAAGAGAATCAATGTACTCCTAGAACCCTAAGCAGGAGAGGCTAAAGACGACAGCCCCGAGCTCGTCTACCAATTTCAGCTGAGAATCAAAATAGCCCCAGAAGTGGACAGCTTCTTTCCTGAACAGCAGCTTGCCACCTCTTTTCCTCTCTCTGCCATCATGGGGGGATGGCACCCTCACATGGCCAGAGGAAGAAGAGCCAAAAAACACCCCCTCTGTATTCCACTCACCACCTTGAAGAAACAAAATACACAACCCTACCATCAAAATGCCATACCATGCCCCCCCAATGCCTTTGTCCACATTCTCCTTCCGTGCTCTCCCTCCCATCAGTAATCTGCAATAAACACAGGTTTGGTAAGGGGGAAAAGTCAGGCATCTGGTGGAACAAACAGCAGTGGGAGCTGCAGAATGGTGGCAGCCCAAAGAAGAGAGCCATGGTGCTGCTCGTGCTCGTGTTTCCACTAACTCACCACCATCCTTCTTCTTGACCAGGCTCCTGGCGAAAAGCAAGCAGATGACCACGAAACCCAGGCCTACGGCTCCCCCAAGCACAATGGCTACAGTCTTTGCTGTCTGCTGCCCTGAGATGCACAACACGAAGAGGCAAATCGATTGATCAGGCCAGGGGCACCACGGTCTAATCATGTGGACAATCATACAGGCATATCTCCGGGTAAATCCCCGAAGAAAAGGCAAAAAGGCAATGAACACAACTTTTACCAAAGCTTGAATAGACAGATGCATAAACATGGTGGGAAAATGGAAACTGCACTACCCTACTACCATATGGTACCTACAGAAAGCGTGAGCCAAGCAATGTGGGTTGAAGGAGGTTCGGTAATGAACATCTCCTAAGCTGACCTAATTAGCTAAAGAAACATGTAGAATGTGGAAGTGGAAGAGGAAAGACATGGCATGGCAAACAAACGTATCCATGTCTGCCAATTCATAAACTGGGCAGACAAGATAAGAGCAAGACCATGCCACATCTCGATCAAAGTTCCACTTCAACAGAAGAGTCACACCTACCTATGGTTCTGGACCAGTCAAGGATTCTAATGTATACGATATGATACACCTGAGAGTGGATGACTAATCTACATAAATTTGCCCCCAAACCAGAGGAACAACCAAAAAGGTACCAATCGCTATCAATCAAATCAATTCTGAAGCACGAGTGAACAGAGGGCACTGCCAAGATCTCACCTACACACATACAAACAAATCTTCTAACAAAAACTTTCAGTCGTAAACTAGGCACCCGCATGAATTTTTAAACGTCACTGATAACTGGATGCACTAGAACAACAATGCAGCATTTGCCCGATTCATCTGTTGGGGCAATCTATCTACGGAGCCATCCACAACAAATTGAATCTGAATGCTGAACGCGAATGGAACTTGCAAGCACAGCCAAGTCACCAAGTTGCCAAATCGAAGGGCGTAGCCTAGGTAAGGCAGAAGTGGGAGACTGACCTCCGGTGCCGCCGCCGTGGGGCACGCCGTGGGGGTAGTAGCTGTAGCTGATGTAGCACTTGTCGAGGTAGACCTGGCCGGAGGGCGCGCCGCCGCACTCGACCTCGACGTGCTGCACGGCCTGGGTGACGCACTGGCTGCAGTCCCCCGTGGAGAGGTCGCCCTCGCACTGCGCCATGGCGTAGACGGCCTGGTAGCTGGTGGCGACGAAGCCGCCGGAGCTGGTGGCGACGCCGCCCTCGAGCGCGGAGAATGCGGTGTCCCTGCGCATCTCGAAGTCGCCGCCGCCGCCGCCGCTGCCGGTGCCGCAGGTCTTGAAGAGCATCTGGACGCCGGAGACCTGGGGGAAGCCGGACACCTCGTAGAGCGCGAGGCAGCCGGCGAGCTGGACCCGCGCGGCGACGGAGGCGCCGCAGACGCCGGGCCAGGAGGACATGGCGCGGGAGACGCAGGCGGCGCAGTCGGAGGCCGAGAGGTCCCCGCGGCACTGGAAGAGGCCGAAGACGGAGGTGGAGGAGGCCGCCGCCGAGGACGAGGAGGAGGTCTTGTAGAACTTGGCGGAGGCGGACTGCGTCGAGAGCGTGGCGGAGAGCGCGGCGACGCTCGGGGGCGCCACCCCGCCCGGGAAGCTCTGGTTGGCGCAGCCCTTGTAGGTGAGCGCGTAGAGGTCGGCGGACGTCGCGGGCGGCGGCGCGTGGAGCAGCAAGATGGCGGCGGCCAGGAAGAGGAACCGGCGAGCTCTGCGAATGCCCATCTCGCCACCGGGGTCCTGGGGATCTCTCGGCCTCGTCTCCCCGCCCTAGCCCTCTCTGCTCTGCTCTATCACTGCCCTCTGCCCCCTCGTCCTTGGTGGGGTTTCCTTCCCCTCTTGCCTTGCCTCCGCTCCGCCCCGCGCCGCGCTCGTCTCGCCCACCACAGCAAGAGGCCACCACCGCCAGGTGCCTTGCCCGTTGCCCCCGCTGTGTTTGTTACGGCTGACGACGTTAATGCCGCGGTTAATGAGGAAAGAGGACCGGCGAAAGCACGCGCCCATCTGTACTGTGGGAGCGTTTGCACGCAAAATGCAGCCGGTGCCACTCACCAGCTTTTTACTTTGGTTCCGCAAAACCGGCCTGCTGTGGTTGCCAAAGTGTTTACTACAAGATTACGGTTTTCAAAAGGAGAAATGTCGCAGACCCACCAACGTCTCGATGGAAGAGGATATACTAAATGTTCTTGTCACTTGTCACGAAAGAGCTTCTCATAAAAAAAAGAGAGAGAGAAACTCGTCAGGAAAGATACTTGTAATCTTGGTTATCTTAGGCTAGAGGGTTTCCGATACCTCGGTTGGTCTTCGATGTCTTCAGCAGATCGCGAGTGGTTGACACTTGACAACTCTCCCCCTCCCCTGTGTTCCTCAGGTAGAGATGTATCCGTCTGCATTCAAGACTCTTTCGGTTAGAATTAGATTGACGAGGATATTAAATTATTTGCTAGTTAAAATTGATAAAAGAGAATTTAATTTATTTCGATTCTCACACAATCGAATAAGGTCTAAGAGAGCTAATATTTAATTCTTGTTTGAGTTTAGATATTCATAATATCGATATTCATTCAAATATTCAAATATTATCTAGCACAACTCGATAATATTTGTACCGAACTGAATTCTAAGATAGAATATAAAAATAAATATGAAACGAACACTTCGCTTTGTTTTAATTTATTGGTATATTTGTTTTTAGGTGGGATTCCTGATTTGGTCAAGAAGATCAGCTGCTCGGCATCATTTCAAAACACGATATATATCGTCCACCACGTCACCTATCCTTCACGCAGCCGACTACGTCATTGATCATCGTCGGACTTTATCCATCACATTGTTCTAGACTCCAGTACAGAATATTTACTGTGAATCAACAATCACCTTAGTGTCAGGTTAGCTTTTCTTTTCAAGTTTCGTATTTTAAAATGAAACATGGTGTTTTTCATAGGAAAAAATCCATAGGGCACGTAATGAAGAAAAAATCGTAAATCAAACAAAATACATAAAACATGAAATACACATAACTCGTAAAAAATAAGACTACATAAATTAAACAAAGTAAATAAAATGCAAAAAAATATACATAGTTTATAATATGAAACTAATCGTGGTCGTCGTCATCCTCAACTTCATAGTTATTTTCTTAGTTTTCTATTTTTAATTGTTTGGACAGTTCTTTTACGACTAATATGTGGATCTTTTTTATGTCTTCATTTATGTGATCAATACTCTGATCTAGCAACTTGATGAATTACTCGTATAATTTTGCATAATTTATCTTCCCGCTAGTCTTGTAAAGCTATTTCACTAGGGTCCTCTTCTGGCCACGAGACTTGCTGCTACTCATTATTGGCTTCTTACCCTTGTGTTGTTCTCTTGCCCTATCACGACCATATTGAGGCGGGATCATTTGCTCCCATCGCCAGAGTTACAGGCACCGTGTTGCACGCACCACTTTGGTTGATGACCAAGAGCACGCAACATGTACTTCAGCTTGAATCATCGGAATCATTGTGAAAGCTCTCCTTTACTGCTTGAAGCAATATAACATCATCTGATCTACTTGGTTAGGTCACAAACAAATAGTTGTAGAAAAGTGAATAGTTGCACAAATTCTATACTTAGAAAAGTAATTGTTTTTTAACTCTTACTAAGAGCAATGGCAACTAGACACGAGACAATGAAAGTAGGTGCATGTCATGATCACATAGCTAAATTGAATGCTAGGATTTCTTGAGGAGGAGGACATCAAGCATGAGTTCTCTTCTCCCTACATACCTCAACAAAATAATGTTGTGGAGTGGAAGAATAAAACTCTCTTGGATATGGCGAGGACCATGATTGATGAGTACAAGACACCGGATGGGTTTTGGGCCGAGGCAATTAACACTGCCTGCTACTCCATCAACCGTCTCTACCTTCACCAAATCCTCAAGAAAACATCATATGAACTCCTCACCGGTAAAAAGCCTAATGTTTCTTATTTTAGTTCTTTTGGGAGCAAATGCTTTATTCTTATTAAGAGAGGTATAAATTCTAAATTTGCTCCTAAAGCGGTAGAAGGCTTTTTACTTGGTTATGACTCAAACACAAGGGCATATAGAGTCTTAAACAAGTCCACTAGATTAGTTGAAGTTTCTTGTGACATTGTGTTTGATGAGACTAATGGCTCCCAAGGGGAGTAAGTTGATCTTGATGAATTAGATGATGAAGAGGCTACGTGTGTCATGCTAAGGAACATGTCCATTAGGGATGTGTGTCCAAAAGAATCCGAAGAGCCTTCACATGCACAAGATCAATCGTCATCTTCCATACAAGCATCTCCACCAACTCAAGATGTGGAAGTGGCTCAAGAAGAAGATAATGATGACCAAGACGATGAGCCACCTCAAGAGGAGAACATTGATCAAGGGGGAGATGAAGATGATCAAGAAAAGGAAGATGATCAAGAGATTCAAGATCAAAGACCACCACACCTAAGAGTTCACCAAGCAATTCAAAAAGATCACCCCGTCAACTCCATACTTGGTGACATCCACAAGGTGGTAACCACTAGATCTCGAGTTGCTCATTTTTGTGAACATTACTCTTTTGTGTCTTCTATTGAGCCATACAGGATAGAGGATGCACTAAGGGATGTGAATTGGGTGGTGGCAATGCAAGAGGAGCTCAACAACTTCACGAGGAATGAGGTATGGCATTTAGTTTCTCATCCTAACCAAAATGTTGTAGGTACCAAGAGGGTATTCCGCAACAAACAAGATGAGCTTGGTGTGGTGACTAGGAACAAAGCCCGACTTGTTGCCAAAGTATTTTCACAAGTCGAAGGTTTGGATTTTGATGAAACCTATGCACCCGTAGCTAGGCTAAAGTCAATTTATATATTATTTGCCTATGCTACTTAGCATGGCTTTAAGTTGTATCAAATAGACATGAAGAGTGCCTTCCTCAATGGCCCTATCAGGGAAGAGGTGTATTGTTGAGCAACCTCCCGGCTTTAAAGATAGTGAGTATCCTACACATGTTTACAAGCTCTCAAAGGCGCTTTATGGGCTCAACCAAGCCCCAAGAGCATGGTATGCATGCCTGAGAGACTTTCTTATCACTAATGGCTTCAAAGTTGGAAAAGCTGACCCTACTCTCTTCACTAAAACAATTGCTAAGGACTTATTTATATGCCAAATTTATGTTGATGATATTATATTTGGGTCTACTAACAAGTCATCTTGTGAAGAGTTTAGTAGGATCATTGTCAGTACCCTCAATCAGGGGTACCCTCTACTACAGTATAAAGACGCCGCGTGGAGAACGGCACCCCGACCCCACCACATGGGCAGGTTCAGGGGTACCACGTGGCAAGGAAAGATAATACACCCCAGGGTGCATTATCGGGACCGGACCCCCGCGGAGGAACACCGGACCCCTGTACGCACAGCCCGAGCCTTTGATTACAGTCCGGGACTCCCAGAAAGGTATGTCGGGTCTCTCCGTTGGGCCCTAGGTCCCTCCGAGTAAGGTCCGGACCATAACAAGGACCCGAGATGAGGGGAACCCTGGCATGAGTAAGGGTCTGGCGCTGGCACGTGTCTAGGCCTTGCCCTACACTCCTCGCTCAGGCGGAGACCCACTGCTACCACGTGGCTTTTAACCCGTGACATAAGCCAACGGGCGGAGCCTAACGTAAGGCCCCTAAAGACGCACAGTCGCATTTAATACGGAGAGGACGCGCCGCCTGCCACCACGCTGACAGACGATGTGCCCTCTCAGCATTTAATGCGTCTTGTCCACTTCGTGGGTAGACGGCGTCAGGGTAACCTTGCAGGCGGCGCGCCTGTTGGGTCTGTTACCAAACAGTGCGCCCGTGCTATGCGGCGTGATATTGTTTCTTATTTTAGTTCTTTTGGGAGCAAATGCTTTATTCTTATTAAGAGAGGTATAAATTCTAAATTTGCTCCTAAAGCGGTAGAAGGCTTTTTACTTGGTTATGACTCAATGAGAGCACCTAGAGGGGGGTGAATAGGTGATCCTGTAACACTTCAAAAACTTAAGCCACAAAACTTGGTTACTTGTTAGCACAGTAATATGCCAAGTGGCTAGAGAAGGATCTCAACACAACACAATAACCAAGAGATATCAATCACAGAGATGGCACAGTGGTTATCCCGTGGTTCGGCCAAGACCAACGCTTGCCTACTCCACGTTGTGGCGTCCCAACGGACGAGGGTTGCAATCAACCCCTCTCAAGCGGTCCAAAGACCAACTTGAATACCACAGTGTTGCTTTGCTTCTCTTAATCCCGTTTGCGAGGAATCTCCACAGCTTGGAGCCTCTCGCCCTTACACAAGATGTTCACGAAGAATCACAGAGCAAGGGAGGGATTAGCAACTCACACACGACACAAAGATCACAGCGAATACGCACACGCAAAACCCAGACTTGAGCTCAAGAGACTAGCACACTAGAACGGAGCTCAAATCACTAAAATGTCGAACAAGTGCGCGAGAATGAAGTGTGAGTGATCAATGATGCTTAAAGGATGCTTGGTGTTCTCCTCCATGCGCCTAGGGGTCCCTTTTATAGCCCCAAGGCAGCTAGGAGCCGTTGGGAGCAATCTGGGAAGGCAATTCTTGCCTTCTGTCGTCTGGCGCACCGGACAGTCCGGTGCACACCGGACATGTCCGGTGCCCGATTTCTTTCCATAAACAGCGCAGTCGACCGTTGGCAGCCTGGGAGCCGTTGGTGCACTTGACATGTCCGGTGCACACCGGACAGTCCGGTGCCATCATCTAGCTGAGAGCACCTAGAGGGGGGGGTGAATAGGTGATCCTGTAAAAACTTCAAACTTAAGCCACAAACTTGTTAAGTGTTAGCACGATTATTGCCAAGTGGCTAAGGTGAAGTCTCAACAAAACACAATACCACAAGAGATCAAGACAGAGGTGACACGGTGGTTTATCCCGTGGTTCGGCCAAGCCAATGCTTGCCTACTTCCACGTTGTGGCGTCCCAACGGACGAGGGTTGCAATCAACCCCTCTCAAGCGGTCCAAAGACCCACTTGAATACCACGTTGTTTTGTTGTTCCTTTCACTATCCCGTTTGCAAGGAATCTCCACAAATTGGAGTCTCTTGCCCTTACAAGTATACGATCACAAAGAAAGCACAGAGTAAGGGAGGGAAGCAACACACACAAATCCACAACAAAAGCGCACACACACGGCCAAGACTCGAGCTCGAATGACTATCTCAGAGTTCACACTAGAACAGAGCTCGAATCACTTAGAATCACAAACGAATGCGCAAAGAGCTTGTGTGGATGATCAAGAATGCTCAAGAGTTGCTTGTGTGTCTCCTCCTTGCGCCTAGGGGCTCCTTTTATAGCCCCAAGGCAGCTAGGAGCCGTTGAGAGCAATTCTGGAAGGCTATCCTGGCCTTCTGTCGTCGGGGGCACCGGACAGTCCGGTGCACACCGGACATGTCCGGTGACCGATTTCTTTCCTTATCCAGCACTTCCCGACCGTTGCAGACCGGCGAAGATCTGAGAGCCGTTGGCGCACCGGACAGTCCGGTGCACACCGGACAGTCCGGTGCCGTCTTCCGACCGTTGGCTCGGCCACGTGTCCCGCGCCGATTGCGCGGCCGACCGTTGGCCCTGGCCGACCGTTGGCTCACCGGACAGTCCGGTGCACACCGGACAGTCCGGTGAATTTTAGCCGTACGCCGTCGGCGAATTCCCGAGAGCGGCCAGTTCGAGCCGAGTCGACCTGGCGCACCGGACACTGTCCGGTGCACACCGGACAGTCCGGTGCTCCAGACCGAGCTGAGCCTTGGCTGCACACAGCCAAGTCTTTCTCTCCCCTTTTCTCTTTTTCTTCTTTCTGTTTCTAACACTTAGACAAATATGTTAGTCCATAAAACCAATGTACTAAGGCTTAGAAACATACCTTTATCTCATGATTTGCACCTTGTTCATCCATGTACATAAATTCACAATTAAGCACATGTGTTGGCACTCAATCACCAAAATACTTAGAAATGGCCCAAGGGCACATTTCCCTTTCAATCTCCCCCTTTTTGGTGATTTATGCCAACACTACATAAAGCCACTAGAACAAGTGCAAACTCAATTCAAATAACACTTAAATTTATTTTGAATCAATTTTGGCATATATGGATCATCCTTTGCCACCACTTGGTTTGTTTTTGCAAATCAAACACAAATCTCTATCTCTAAGTTAAACACACATGTTTAAGCATAAAGAGAGTCATTCAAAAAAGAGATTGATCAAGGATTTCAAAAACTCCCCCTTTTTCCCATAATCAATACTTCTCCCCACAAGAAGCCAACTTTTGACAAGAGAGACAACTTAAGAATTTTGACAAATCAAAAAACTCTATTCTACTATTTTCAAAATCTCTCAAGTGGTAGCTGATCCATTTATTGCTTTGGCCTTTATTTTCTCCCCCTTTGGCATCAAGCACCAAAACGGGATCAATTGTGGCCCTTTAACCCCATTGCCTCACCAAAATCTTCAATTAAGAGCAAATGGCAATAAGAGGTCATGAGATGAACTTGGAATAAGTTACCCCTCATCGGAGTGCAGTGGAAGTCTTTCATGGTTCAAGTCCACCTTTTCCCTTTCAATTCTCCTTTGTGACTAACACAAGCAAACTCAAACATATGGTTAGTCTCAAAGGGTCAAGTTGTAACACATCTCCCCCTAAACATGTGCATCACTTTGCAACGGACTTGTGAGGTCCAGGGAGTGTTTGTACAACTTGAGCACCATAATAAGCAACAAAATGCAGAAAGAACATGATCAAAGGCATAAATACATGTATGCTACAATTCAATCCAAGTTCCGCGAATCTAAGACATTTAGCTCACTACGCAGCCTGCAAAAGGTCTTCTCATCTAAAGGCTTGGTAAAGATATCGGCTAGCTGGTTCTCGGTGCTAACATAAAACACTTCGATATCTCCCTTTTGCTGGTGGTCTCTCAAAAAGTGATGCCAGATGTCAATGTGCTTTGTGCGGCTGTGCTCAACAGGATTTTCCGCTATTCGGATAGCACTCTCATTGTCACATAGGAGTGGGACTTTGCTCAGATTGTAGCCAAAGTCCCTGAGGGTTTGCCTCATCCAAAGTAGTTGCGCGCAACACTGACCTGCGGCAACGTACTCGGCCTCAGCGGTGGATAGGGCAACGGAGGTTTGTTTCTTAGAATTCCATGACACCAGGGACCTTCCTAAGAATTGGCACGTCCCCGATGTACTCTTCCTATCGACCTTACATCCAGCATAGTCGGAATCTGAGTACCCAATTAAGTCAAAGTTAGACCCCTTTGGATACCAGATCCCGAAGCAAGGCGTAGCGACTAAATATCTAAGAATTCGCTTCACCGCCACCAAGTGACACTCCTTAGGATCGGATTGAAATCTAGCACACATGCATACGCTAAGCATAATATCCGGTCTACTAGCACATAAATAAAGCAGAGAACCTATCATTGACCGGTATGCTTTTTGATCAACGGACTTACCTCCTTTGTTGAGGTCGGTGTGTCCGTCGGTTCCCATCGGAGTCTTTGCGGGCTTGGCGTCCTTCATCCCAAACCGCTTTAGCAGATCTTGCGTGTACTTCGTTTGGGAGATGAAGGTGCCGTCCTTGAGTTGCTTCACTTGGAACCCAAGGAAGTAGTTCAACTCGCCCATCATCGACATCTCGAATTTCTGCGTCATCACCCTGCTAAACTCTTCACAAGACTTTTGATTAGTAGAACCAAATATTATGTCATCGACATAAATTTGGCATACAAACAAATCACCATCACATGTCTTTGTAAAAAGAGTTGGATCGGCTTTCCCAACCTTGAAAGCATTAGCAAGTAAGAAATCTCTAAGGCATTCATACCATGCTCTTGGGGCTTGTTTAAGTCCATAGAGCGCCTTAGAGAGCTTACACACGTGGTCGGGGTACCGCTCATCCTCGAAGCCAGGGGGTTGCTCCACGTACACCTCCTCCTTTATTGGCCCGTTGAGGAACGCGCTCTTCACATCCATTTGGTACAATCTGAAAGAATGGTGAGCGGCATATGCTAGCAAGATACGAATGGACTCTAGCCTAGCCACAGGAGCAAAAGTCTCCTCAAAGTCCAAACCTGCGACTTGGGCATAACCTTTTGCCACAAGTCGAGCCTTGTTCCTTGTCACCACTCCGTGCTCGTCTTGTTTGTTGCGGAACACCCACTTGGTTCCCACAACATTTTGCTTGGGACGAGGCACCAGCGTCCAAACTTCATTGCGCTTGAAGTTGTTAAGTTCCTCCTGCATGGCCAACACCCAGTCCGGATCTAGCAAGGCCTCCTCTACCCTGAAAGGCTCAATAGAGGAGACAAACGAGTAATGTTCACAAAAATTAACTAATCGAGACCGAGTAGTTACTCCCTTGCTAATGTCACCCAGAATTTGGTCGACGGGATGATCCCTTTGAATCATCGCTCGAACTTGGGTTGGAGGTGCCAGTTGCGCTTCTTTCTCCATCACATGATCGTCTTGTGCTCCCCCTTGATCACACGCCTCCTTTTGATGAACCTGTTCATCGTCTTGAGTTGGGGGTTGCACAGTCGTTGAGGAAGAAGGTTGATCACGTTCATCCTGTTCCTGTGGCCGAACGTCTCCAATCGCCATGGTTCGTATAGCGGCCGTTGGAACATCTTCTTCATCTACATCATCACAATCAACAACTTGCTCTCTTGGAGAGCCATTAGTCTCATCAAATACAACGTCGCTAGAGACTTCAACCAAACCCGATGATTTGTTGAAGACCCTATACGCTTTTGTATTTGAATCATAACCTAATAAAAACCCTTCTACAGCTTTGGGAGCAAACTTAGAATTTCTACCCTTCTTTACTAGAATGTAGCATTTGCTCCCAAATACACGAAAATAAGATACATTGGGTTTGTTACCGGTTAGTAGCTCATACGAAGTCTTCTTGAGGAGTCGATGAAGATAGACCCTGTTGATGGCGTGGCAAGCCGTGTTCACGGCTTCCGACCAAAAACACTCGGGGGTCTTGAACTCTCCAAGCATCGTCCTTGCCATATCGATTAGCGTCCTGTTCTTCCTCTCTACCACACCATTTTGCTGTGGTGTGTAGGGAGCGGAGAACTCATGCTTGATCCCTTCCTCCTCAAGAAACTCCTCCACTTGAAGGTTCTTGAACTCGGACCCGTTGTCGCTCCTTATCTTCTTCACCTTGAGCTCAAACTCATTTTGAGCTCTCCTGAGGAAGCGCTTGAGGGTCCCTTGGGTTTCAGACTTATCCTGCAAAAAGAACACCCAAGTGAAGCGGGAAAAGTCATCAACAATAACTAAACCATACTTACTTCCTCCTATGCTTAGATAGGCGACGGGTCCGAAGAGGTCCATATGCAGCAGCTCCAGAGGTCTTGACGTGGTCATCACATTCTTGCTGTGATGTGCTCCTCCAACTTGTTTACCTGCCTGACAAGCTGCACAAGGTCTATCTTTTTCGAAATAAACATTGGTTAGACCTATCACGTGTTCTCCCTTTAGAAGCTTGTGGAGGTTCTTCATCCCCACATGTGCTAAGCGGCGATGCCACAGCCAGCCCATGCAAGTCTTAGCCATTAAGCATGCATCTAGACCGGCCTCTTCTTTTGCAAAATCAACTAAATAAAGCTTGCCGTCTAGTACACCCTTAAAAGCTAGTGAACCATCACATCTTCTAAAGACAGACACATCTACATTTGTAAATAAACAATTATATCCCATTTGACATAATTGACTAACAGATAGCAAATTATATCCAAGACTCTCCACTAAGAATACATTTGAGATAGAATGCTCATTAGAAATTGCAATTTTACCTAACCCTTTTACCTTGCCTTGATTCCCATCACCGAATATAATTGAATCTTGGGAATCCTTATTCTTGACGTAGGAGGTGAACATCTTCTTCTCCCCCGTCATATGGTTTGTGCATCCGCTGTCGATAATCCAGCTTGAACCCCCGGATGCATAAACCTGCAAGGCAAATTTAGGCTTGGGTCTTAGGTACCCAACTCATGTTGGGTCCTGCAAGGTTAGCACAAATATCTTTAGGGACCCAAATGCAAGATTTATCTCCCTTGCATCTAGCCCCTAATTTCCTAGCAACAACCTTCTTACCCTTTCTACAAATAGCAAAAGGAGCATTACAAGCATAATAAATGGTAGAAGGTTCATTCACTACTTTCCCAGGAGCATGAATAACATTCTTTCTAGGCATATGCGCAACATTTCTCCTACTCATATTTCTATCATGCTTATGAGAGGAACTAGAGGCAAACATGGCATGAGAATTATAAACATGTGAATCAAAATCATTATAAATATTTCTAGCATGTCTCCTATCATGGTATAAGAAAGCATGGTTCTTTTTAGCACTATTAGCCATAGGGGCCTTCCCTTTCTCCTTGACGAAGACGGGAGCCTTATGGCTTGTTAAGTTCTTGGCTTCTCTCTTGAAGCCAAGCCCATCCTTAATTGAGGGGTGTCTACCAACCGTGTAGGCATCCCTTGCAAATTTTATTTTATCAACTTCATTCTTGCTAGTCTTAAGTTGGGCATTAAGACTAGCCACTTCATCATTTAATTTGGAAATTAGAACTAGGTGTTCACTACAAGCATTAACATCAAAATTCTTACACCTAGTACAAATTTCAACATGTTCAACACAAGAATTTGATTTACTAGCTACTTCTAGTTTAGCACTTAAATCAATATTAACACTTCTTAAGGTAGAAATGGTTTCATGACAGGAAGATATTTCACTAGAAAGCATTTCATTTCTTTTTACTTCTAAAGCATATGATTTTTGTGCCTCTACAAACTTATCATGTTCATCATACAATAAATCTTCTTGCTTTTCTAAAAGCCTATCCTTTTCATTCAATGCATCAATCAATTCATTGATTTTATCTATCTTAGATCTATCTAAGCCCTTGAACAAGCAAGAATAATCTATATCATCATCACTAGACTCACTATCACTAGAAGAAGCATAAGTGGAGTCTTTAGTACTTACCTTCTTCTCTCTTGCCATAAGACAAGTGAGACGCTCGTTGGGGAAGAGAGCCGATTTGTTGAAGGCAGTGGCGGCGAGTCCTTCGTTGTCGGAATCGGAGGAGGAGCAATCCGAGTCCCACTCCTTTCCTAGATGCGCCTCGCCCTTTGCCTTCTTGTATTGCTTCTTTTTCTCTCTTTTGTTCCCCTTTTCCTGGTCACTTTCATTATCGGGACAGTTAGCAATGAAATGACCAAGCTTACCGCATTTGAAGCATGAGCGCTTCCCCTTGGCTTTGGTCTTGCTTGGTTGTCCCTTGTGACCTTTAAGCACCGTCTTGAATCTTTTAATGATGAGAGCCATCTCTTCATCATTAAGGCCAGCCGCCTCAACTTGCGCCACCTTGCTAGGTAGCGACTCCTTGCTCCTCGTTGCCTTTAGAGCAATGGGTTGAGGCTCGTGGAGTGGTCCGTTCAACGCGTCGTCGACGTATCTTGCCTCCTTGATCATCATCCGCCCGCTCACGAATTTTCCAAGTACTTCCTCGGGCGTCATCATCGTGTACCTGGGATTCTCACGAATATTGTTCACGAGATGAGGATCAAGTACGGTAAAGGACCTGAGCATTAGGCGGACGACGTCGTGGTCCGTCCATCGCGTGCTCCCGTAGCTCCTTATCTTGTTGATAAGGGTCTTGAGCTGGTTGTATGTTTGCGTCGGCTCCTCGCCCCTTATCATTGCGAACCGTCCAAGCTCGCCCTCCACCAACTCCATCTTGGTGAGTAAGGTGACGTCATTCCCCTCATGAGAAATCTTGAGGGTGTCCCAGATTTGCTTGGCGTTATCCAAGCCGCTCACCTTATGGTATTCATCCCTGCACAAGGAAGCTAGAAGAACAGTAGTAGCTTGTGCATTTTTATGAATCTGTTCATTAATAAACATAGGGCTATCCGAGCTATCAAATTTCATTCCACTTTCCACAATCTCCCAAATGCTTGGATGGAGAGAAAACAGGTGAGTACGCATTTTGTGGCTCCAAAATCCGTAATCCTCTCCATCAAAGTGAGGAGGTTTGCCAAGTGGAATGGGAAGCAAATGAGTATTTGAGCTATGCGGAATACGCGAATAATCAAAAGAAAAGTTTGAGTTAACCGTCTTTTGTTTGTAGTCGTTGTGGTCCTCGTCCTTTTGGGAAGAAGTAGACTCGTCGCTGTCGTAGTAGACAATCTCCTTGATGCGCCTGGTCTTCTTCTTCTTCCCTTCCTTCCGTCTTTGGCCCGAGCCGGAGTCGGTAGGCCTGTCATCCTTCGGCTCGTTGACGAAGGTCTCCTTCTCTTTATCGTTGATCACTATACCCTTCCCCTTAGGATCCATCTATTCGGGCGGTTAGTCCCTTTGTGAATAGAACGCCTCTGATACCAATTGAGAGCACCTAGAGGGGGGGGGGGGGTGAATAGGTGATCCTGTAAAAACTTCAAACTTAAGCCACAAACTTGTTAAGTGTTAGCACGATTATTGCCAAGTGGCTAAGGTGAAGTCTCAACAAAACACAATACCACAAGAGATCAAGACAGAGGTGACACGGTGGTTTATCCCGTGGTTCGGCCAAGCCAATGCTTGCCTACTTCCACGTTGTGGCGTCCCAACGGACGAGGGTTGCAATCAACCCCTCTCAAGCGGTCCAAAGACCCACTTGAATACCACGTTGTTTTGTTGTTCCTTTCACTATCCCGTTTGCAAGGAATCTCCACAAATTGGAGTCTCTTGCCCTTACAAGTATACGATCACAAAGAAAGCACAGAGTAAGGGAGGGAAGCAACACACACAAATCCACAACAAAAGCGCACACACACGGCCAAGACTCGAGCTCGAATGACTATCTCAGAGTTCACACTAGAACAGAGCTCGAATCACTTAGAATCACAAACGAATGCGCAAAGAGCTTGTGTGGATGATCAAGAATGCTCAAGAGTTGCTTGTGTGTCTCCTCCTTGCGCCTAGGGGCTCCTTTTATAGCCCCAAGGCAGCTAGGAGCCGTTGAGAGCAATTCTGGAAGGCTATCCTGGCCTTCTGTCGTCGGGGGCACCGGACAGTCCGGTGCACACCGGACATGTCCGGTGACCGATTTCTTTCCTTATCCAGCACTTCCCGACCGTTGCAGACCGGCGAAGATCTGAGAGCCGTTGGCGCACCGGACAGTCCGGTGCACACCGGACAGTCCGGTGCCGTCTTCCGACCGTTGGCTCGGCCACGTGTCCCGCGCCGATTGCGCGGCCGACCGTTGGCCCTGGCCGACCGTTGGCTCACCGGACAGTCCGGTGCACACCGGACAGTCCGGTGAATTTTAGCCGTACGCCGTCGGCGAATTCCCGAGAGCGGCCAGTTCGAGCCGAGTCGACCTGGCGCACCGGACACTGTCCGGTGCACACCGGACAGTCCGGTGCTCCAGACCGAGCTGAGCCTTGGCTGCACACAGCCAAGTCTTTCTCTCCCCTTTTCTCTTTTTCTTCTTTCTGTTTCTAACACTTAGACAAATATGTTAGTCCATAAAACCAATGTACTAAGGCTTAGAAACATACCTTTATCTCATGATTTGCACCTTGTTCATCCATGTACATAAATTCACAATTAAGCACATGTGTTGGCACTCAATCACCAAAATACTTAGAAATGGCCCAAGGGCACATTTCCCTTTCACTAGCCGTTGGCTCGGCCACGTGTCCCGCGCAGATTGCGCGGCCGACCGTTGGCCCGGCTGACCGTTGGCTCACCGGACAGTCCGGTGCACACCGGACAGTCCGGTGATTTTTAGCCGTACGCCGTTGATGGTTTCCCGAGAGCGACGAGTTAGCCTGTGAGCGGCCCACCGGACAGTCCGGTGCACACCGGACAGTCCGGTGAATTTTAGCCGTACACCGCCGTCGAAGTCCCGAGAGCAGCCACTTTGCCCAAGCCAGCCTGGCGCACCGGACACTGTCCGGTGCACCACCGGACAGTCCGGTGCACCCAGACTGGGCAGACTTTGGCTGCTCGAGCTATCTCTTCTCCAACTCGATTTTTTTCTGTTTCCAGCACTTAGACACAATACATTAGTCCATAAAATAATGTACTAAGTTTGAGAAACATACCTTTATCCTTGATTTGTACTTTGTCCACCATTTTACAATTAGGCACCTGTGTTGAGCACTAAATCACCAAAACACTTAGAAATGGCCCAAGGGCACATTTCCCTTTCAATCTCCCCCTTTTTGGTGATTTATGCCAACACAACATAAAGCAAGTAGAACAAGTACAAAATCAAATCAAATAAGAAATCAAAATTGTTTTGATTCAATTTTAACATATATGGATCACTCTATGCCACCACTTGGTTTGTTTTTGCAAATCAAACTCAAATTCCTATCTCTAAGTCAAGACCACTTGTAGAGACATAAAGAGAGGTTTTCCAAAGAAATTTGATCAAGGATTTAAAAAACTCCCCCTTTTTCCCATAATCAACACTTCTCCCCACAAGAGGCCAACTTTTGACATAAGAGACAATAAAAGAGTTTTGACAAACCAAAAGCTCTAATCTACTATTTCAAAATTTCTCAAGTGGTAGCTGATCCATTTATTGCTTTAGCCTTTATTTTCTCCCCCTTTGGCATCAAGCACCAAAACGGGATCAATCTTGGCCCTTTAACCCCATTGCCTCACCAAAATCTTCAAATAAGAACACAAAGGCAATAAGAGTATGAAGATGAACTTGGAAAAGTTACTCTTTTCATCGGAGTGCAGTGGAAGTCTTGCATGGTCCAAGTCCACCTTTTCCCTTTCAATTTTCCTTGGAGACTAAAACAACGAAACTCAAGTACATGGTTAGTCTCAAAGGGTCAAGTTGTAGCACAGCTCCCCCTAAATATGTGCATCACTTGCAAACAGGACTTGTGAGGTCCAGGGAGTGTTTGTACAACTTGAGCACCACAATAAGCAACAATATGTAGAATGAACATAATCAAAAGCATAAACATATGTATGCTATATTTCAATCCAAGTTCCGCGAATCTAAGATATTGAGCTCACTACGCAGCCTGCAGAAGGTCTTCTCATCTAGAGGCTTGGTAAAGATATCGGCTAGCTGGTTCTCGGTGCTAACATGAAACACTTCGATATCCCCCTTTTGCTGGTGGTCTCTCAAAAAGTGATGTCGGATGTCAATGTGCTTTGTGCGGCTGTGCTCAACAGGATTTTCCGCTATTCGGATAGCACTCTCATTATCACATAGGAGTGGGACTTTGCTCAAATTGTAGCCAAAGTCCCGGAGGGTTTGCCTCATCCAAAGTAGTTGCGCACAACACTGTCCCGCAGCAACGTACTCGGCCTCAGCGGTGGATAGGGCAACGGAGGTTTGTTTCTTAGAGTTCCATGACACCAGGGACCTTCCTAAGAATTGGCACGTCCCCGATGTACTCTTCCTATCGACCTTACATCCAGCATAGTCGGAATCTGAGTACCCAATCAAGTCAAAGTTAGACCCCTTTGGATACCAGATCCCGAAGCAAGGCGTAGCGACTAAATATCGAAGAATTCGCTTCACAGCCACTAAGTGACACTCCTTAGGATCGGATTGAAATCTAGCACACATGCATACGCTAAGCATAATATCCGGTCTACTAGCACATAGATAAAGCAGAGAACCTATCATGGACCGGTATGCTTTTTGATCAACGGACTTACCACCTTTGTTGAGGTCGGTGTGTCCGTCAGTTCCCATCGGCGTCTTTGCGAGCTTGGCGTCCTTCATCCCAAACCGTTTTAGCAAGTCTTGCGTGTACTTCGTTTGGGAGATGAAAGTGCCGTCCTTGAGTTGCTTCACTTGGAACCCAAGGAAGTAGTTCAACTCGCCCATCATTGACATCTCGAATTTCTGCGTCATCACCCTGCTAAACTCTTCACAAGACTTTTGATTAGTAGAACCAAATATTATGTCATCGACATAAATTTGGCACACAAAAAGATCACCATTGCAAGTCTTAGTAAAAAGAGTTGGATCGGCTTTCCCAACCTTGAAAGCATTAGCAATTAAAAAGTCTCTAAGGCATTCATACCATGCTCTTGGGGCTTGTTTAAGTCCATAGAGCGCCTTAGAGAGCTTACACACGTGGTCGGGGTACCGTTCATCCTCAAAGCCAGGGGCTGCTCCACGTACACCTCCTCCTTGATCGGCCCGTTGAGGAAAGCGCTCTTCACATCCATTTGGTACAACCTGAAAGAATGGTGAGCGGCATATGCTAGCAAGATACGAATTGATTCTAGCCTAGCCACAGGAGCAAAAGTCTCCTCAAAGTCCAAACCTGCGACTTGGGCATAACCTTTTGCCACAAGTCGAGCCTTGTTCCTCGTCACCACCCCGTGCTCATCCTGTTTGTTGCGAAACACCCACTTGGTTCCCACAACATTTTGCTTGGGACGAGGCACCAGTGTCCAAACTTCGTTGCGCTTGAAGTTGTTGAGTTCCTCCTGCATGGCCAACACCCAGTCCGGATCTAGCAAGGCCTCTTCTACCCTGAAAGGCTCAATAGAAGAGACAAAAGAGTAATGCTCACAAAAATTAACTAATCTTGAGTGAGTAGTTACTCCCTTGCTAATATCACCCAATATCTGGTCGACGGGATGATCCCTTTGAATCGTCGCTCGAACTTGGGTTGGAGGTGCCTGAGATGCTTCTTCCTCTTGAACTTCCTGTGCTCCCCCTTGATCATGTGCCTCCACTTGAGGTACCTGTTCGTCATCTTGGGTTGGGGGATGCACCATAGTTGAGGAAGACGGTTGATCTTGCTCCAAATGTTCCTGAGGCCGTACATCTCCAATCGCCATGGTGCGCATCGCGGCCGTTGGAACGTCTTCTTCATCTACATCATCAAGATCAACAACTTGCTCTCTTGGAGAGCCATTAGTCTCATCAAATACAACGTCGCTAGAGACTTCAACCAAACCCGATGATTTGTTGAAGACCCTATACGCCTTTGTATTTGAATCATAACCTAATAGAAACCCTTCTACGGCTTTGGGAGCAAATTTGGAATTCCTACCCTTCTTCACTAGAATGTAGCATTTACTCCCAAAAACACGAAAATACGATACATTAGGTTTGTTACCGGTTAGCAGCTCATACGACGTCTTCTTGAGGAGGCGGTGAAGGTAGACCCTGTTGATGGCGTGGCAAGCCGTGTTCACGGCTTCCGACCAAAAGCACTCGGGGGTCTTGAATTCTCCAAGCATAGTCCTCGCCATATCTATGAGCGTCCTGTTCTTCCTCTCTACCACACCATTTTGCTGAGGTGTGTAGGGAGCGGAGAACTCGTGCTTGATCCCCTCCTTCTCAAGAAACTCCTCCACTTGAAGGTTCTTGAATTCGGACCCGTTGTCGCTCCTTATCTTCTTCACCTTGAGCTCAAACTCATTTTGAGCTCTCCTTAGGAAGCGCTTGAGGGTCCCTTGGGTTTCAGACTTATCCTGCAAAAAGAACACCCAAGTGAAGCGGGAAAAGTCATCAACGATAACTAGACCATACTTACTTCCTCTTATGCTCAGATAGGTGACGGGTCCGAAGAGGTCCATATGTAGCAGCTCCAGGGGTCTTGATGTTGTCATCACATTTTTGGTGTGATGAGAGCCTCCCACCTGTTTCCCTGCTTGACAAGCTGCACAAGGTCTATCTTTTTCGAAATGAACATTGGTTAGACCTATCACGTGTTCTCCCTTTAGAAGCTTGTGGAGGTTCTTCATCCCCACATGTGCTAAGCGGCGATGCCACAGCCAGCCCATGCAAGTCTTAGCCATTAAGCATGCATCTAGACCAGCCTCTTCTTTTGCAAAATCAACTAAGTAAAGCTTGTCGTCTAGTACACCCTTAAAAGCTAGTGAACCATCACATCTTCTAAAGACAGACACATCTACATTTGTAAACAAACAGTTATATCCCATATTGCATAATTGACTAACAGATAGCAAATTATATCCAAGAGACTCTACTAAAAACACATTAGAGATAGAGTGCTCATTTGAGATTGCAATTTTACCTAACCCTTTTACCTTGCCTTGATTCCCATCACCGAATATTATTGAATCTTGGGAATCTTTATTCTTGACGTAGGAGGTGAACATCTTCTTCTCCCCCGTCATATGGTTTGTGCATCCGCTGTCAATAATCCAGCTTGAACCCCCGGATGCATAAACCTGCAAGGCAAATTTAGGCTTGGGTCTTAGGTACCCAACTCATGTTGGGTCCTGCAAGGTTAGCACAAATATCCTTAGGGACCCAAATGCAAGTTTTGTCTCCCTTGCATCTTGCCCCTAATTTTCTAGCAACTATCTTCTTATCCTTTCTACAAATAGCAAAAGAAGCATTTAAAGCATGATATATTGTAGAAGGTTCATTAACTTTCCTAGGAACATTAATGACATTTCTCCTAGGCATATTATGAATAACATTTCTCCTACCAACATTTCTATCATGCACATAAGAAGAACTAGAAGCAACCATGGCATGAGAATCAAAGGCATTATATACATTACAACTCCTATAAGCATTTCTAGGTTGTCTTCTATCATAGTACATAAAGGCATGGTTCTTTTGCACACTACTAGCCATAGGGGCCTTCCCTTTCTCCTTGGCGGAGATGGGAGCCTTATGGCTTGTCAAGTTCTTGGCTTCCCTCTTGTAGCCAAGTCCATCCTTAATTGAGGGGTGTCTACCAATCGTGTAGGCATCCCTTGCAAATTTTAGCTTGTCAAATTCATTCTTGCTAGTCTTAAGTTGGGCATTAAGACTAGCTAATTCATCATTTAATTTGGAAATTGAAACTAAATGATCACTACAAGCATCAATGTCAAAATCTTTACACCTATTACAAGTTTCAACAATTTCTACACAAGAATTAGATTTACTAGCTACTTCTAGTTTAGCATTTAAATCATCATTAAAACTTTTTAACTTAGCAATAGTTTCATGACAAGAAGATAATTCACTAGAGAGCATTTCATTCCTCTTAACTTCTAGAGCAAGAGATTTCTGTGCTTCTACAAATTTGTCATGTTCTTCATACAACAAATCCTCTTGTTTTTCTAAAAGCATATTCTTATCATTCAAGGCATCAATTAATTCATTAATTTTGTCTACCTTGGTTCTATCTAATCCCTTGAATAAGCATGAGTAATCTATCTCATCATCATCACTAGACTCATCTTCACTCGAAGAAGCATAAGTACTAGTATGAGTGCTTACTTTCTTCTCTCTTGCCATGAGGCAAGTGTGACGCTCGTTGGGGAAGAGGGATGACTTGTTGAAGGCGGTGGCGGTGAGTCCTTCATTGTCAGAGTCGGAGGAGGAACAATCCGAATCTCACTCCTTTCCGATATGTGCCTCGCCCTTGGCCTTCTTGTAATGCTTCTTTTTCTCCCTCTTGTTCCCTTGGTCCTGATCACTATCATTATCGGGACAGTTAGCAATAAAATGACCAAGCTTACCGCATTTGAAGCATGAGCGCTTCCCCTTGGCTTTGGTCTTGCTTGGCTGCCCCTTGCGACCTTTAAGCGCCGTCTTGAAGCGCTTAATGATGAGGGCCATCTCCTCATCATTGAGTCCGGCCGCCTCAACTTGTGCCACCTTGCTTGGTAGCGCCTCCTTGCTCCTTGTTGCCTTGAGAGCAATGGGTTGAGGCTCATGACTAGGACCGTTCAACGCGTCGTCCACGTATCTTGCCTCCTTGATCATCATTCGCCCGCTTACGAACTTCCCAAGAACTTCTTCGGGCGACATCTTGGTGTACCTGGGATTTTCACGTATATTGTTCACCAAATGAGGATCAAGAACGGTAAATGACCTTAGCATTAGGCGGACGATGTCGTGGTCCGTCCATCGCGTGCTCCTGTAGCTCCTTATTTTGTTGATAAGGGTCTTGAGCCGGTTGTATGTTTGTGTCGGCTCCTCGCCCCTTATCATCGCGAACCGTCCAAGCTCGCCCTCCACCAACTCCATTTTGGTGAGCAAGGTGACGTCGTTTCCCTCATGAGAGATCTTGAGGGTGTCCCAGATCTGCTTGGCATTGTCCAAGCCGCTCACCTTGTGATACTCGTCCCTGCACAAAGAGGCTAGCAACACAATAGTAGCTTGTGCATTTTTATGAATCTGTTCATTAATAAACACAGGGCTATCCGAGCTATCAAATTTCATTCCACTTTCCACAATCTCCCAAATGCTTGGATGGAGAGAAAACAGGTGAGTACGCATTTTGTGGCTCCAAAATCCGTAATCCTCTCCATCAAAGTGAGGGGGCTTGCCAAGTGGAATGGGGAGCAATTGAGCATTTGAACTATGCGGGATGCGCGAATAATCGAAAGAAAAGTTTGAGTTAACCGTCTTTCGTCTATCGTAGTCGTCGTCGTCCTTTTGGGAGGAGGAAGATTCGTCGCTGTCGTAGTAGACAATTTCCTTGATGCGCCTTGTCTTCTTCTTCCTCCCGTCTTTTCTTTTGTGGCCCGAGCCTGAGTCGGTGGGCCTGTCATCATTGGGCTCGTTGACGAAGGACTCCTTCTCCTTGTCGTTGATCACCATCCCCTTGCCTTTAGGATCCATCTCTTCAGGCGGTTAGTCCCTTTCTTGAAGAGAACGGCTCTGATACCAATTGAGAGCACCTAGAGGGGGGTGAATAGGTGATCCTGTAACACTTCAAAAACTTAAGCCACAAAACTTGGTTACTTGTTAGCACAGTAATATGCCAAGTGGCTAGAGAAGGATCTCAACACAACACAATAACCAAGAGATATCAATCACAGAGATGGCACAGTGGTTATCCCGTGGTTCGGCCAAGACCAACGCTTGCCTACTCCACGTTGTGGCATCCCAACGGACGAGGGTTGCAATCAACCCCTCTCAAGCGGTCCAAAGACCAACTTGAATACCACAGTGTTGCTTTGCTTCTCTTAATCCCGTTTGCGAGGAATCTCCATAGCTTGGAGCCTCTCGCCCTTACACAAGATGTTCACGAAGAATCACAGAGCAAGGGAGGGATTAGCAACTCACACACGACACAAAGATCACAGCGAATACGCACACGCAAAACCCAGACTTGAGCTCAAGAGACTAGCACACTAGAACGGAGCTCAAATCACTAAAATGTCGAACAAGTGCGCGAGAATGAAGTGTGAGTGATCAATGATGCTTAAAGGATGCTTGGTGTTCTCCTCCATGCGCCTAGGGGTCCCTTTTATAGCCCCAAGGCAGCTAGGAGCCGTTGGGAGCAATCTGGGAAGGCAATTCTTGCCTTCTGTCGTCTGGCGCACCGGACAGTCCGGTGCACACCGGACATGTCCGGTGCCCGATTTCTTTCCATAAACAGCGCAGTCGACCGTTGGTAGCCTGGGAGCCGTTGGTGCACTTGACATGTCCGGTGCACACCGGACAGTCCGGTGCCATCATCTAGCCGTTGGCTCGGCCACGTGTCCCGCGCAGATTGCGCGGCCGACCGTTGGCCCGGCCGACCGTTGGCTCACCGGACAGTCCGGTGCACACCGGACAGTCCGGTGATTTTTAGCCGTACGCCGTTGATGGTTTCCCGAGAGCGACGAGTTAGCCTGTGAGCGGCCCACCGGACAGTCCGGTGCACACCGGACAGTCTGGTGAATTTTAGCCGTACACCGCCGTCGAAGTCCCGAGAGCAGCCACTTTGCCCAAGCCAGCCTGGCGCACCGGACACTGTCCGGTGCACCACCGGACAGTCCGGTGCACCCAGACTGGGCAAACTTTGGCTGCTCGAGCTATCTCTTCTCCAACTCGATTTTTTTCTGTTTCCAGCACTTAGACACAATACATTAGTCCATAAAACAATGTACTAAGTTTGAGAAACATACCTTTATCCTTGATTTGTACTTTGTCCACCATTTTACAATTAGGCACCTGTGTTGAGCACTAAATCACCAAAACACTTAGAAATGGCCCAAGGGCACATTTCCCTTTCACTCAAACACAAGGGCATATAGAGTCTTAAACAAGTCCACTAGATTAGTTGAAGTTTCTTGTGACATTGTGTTTGATGAGACTAATGGCTCCCAAGGGGAGTAAGTTGATCTTGATGAATTAGATGATGAAGAGGCTACGTGTGTCATGCTAAGGAACATGTCCATTAGGGATGTGTGTCCAAAAGAATCCGAAGAGCCTTCACATGCACAAGATCAATCGTCATCTTCCATACAAGCATCTCCACCAACTCAAGATGTGGAAGTGGCTCAAGAAGAAGATAATGATGACCAAGACGATGAGCCACCTCAAGAGGAGAACAATTATCAAGGGGAAGATGAAGATGATCAAGAAAAGGAAGATGATCAAGAGATTCAAGATCAAAGACCACCACACCCAAGAGTTCACCAAGCAATTCAAAAAGATCACCCCGTCAACTCCATACTTGGTGACATCCACAAGGTGGTAACCACTAGATCTCGAGTTGCTCATTTTTGTGAACATTACTCTTTTGTGTCTTCTATTAAGCCATACAGGATAGAGGATGCACTAAGAGATGTGAATTGGGTGGTGGCAATGCAAGAGGAGCTCAACAACTTCACGAGGAATGAGGTATGACATTTAGTTTCTCATCCTAACCAAAATGTTGTAGGTACCAAGAGGGTATTCCGCAACAAACAAGATGAGCTTGGTGTGGTGACTAGGAACAAAGCCCGACTTGTTGCCAAAGTATTTTCACAAGTCGAAGGTTTGGATTTTGATGAAACCTATGCACCCGTAGCTAGGCTAAAGTCAATTTGTATATTATTTGCCTATGCTACTTAGCATGGCTTTAAGTTGTATCAAATGGACATGAAGAGTGCCTTCCTCAATGGCCCTATCAAGGAAGAGGTGTATTGTTGAGCAACCTCCCGGCTTTAAAGATAGTGAGTATCCTACACATGTTTACAAGCTCTCAAAGGCGCTTTATGGGCTCAACCAAGCCCCAAGAGCATGGTATGCATGCCTGAGAGACTTTCTTATCACTAATGGCTTCAAAGTTGGAAAAGCTGACCCTACTCTCTTCACTAAAACAATTGCTAAGGACTTATTTATATGCCAAATTTATGTTGATGATATTATATTTGGGTCTACTAACAAGTCATCTTGTGAAGAGTTTAGTAGGATCATTGTCAGTACCCTCAATCAAGGGTACCCTCTACTACAGTATAAAGACGCCGCATGGAGAACGGCACCCCGACCCCACCACATGGGCAGGTTCAGGGGTACCACGTGGCAAGGAAAGATAATACACCCCAGGGTGCATTATCGGGACCGGACCCCCGCGGAGGAACACCGGACCCCTGTACGCATAGCCCAAGCCTTTGATTACAGTCCGGGACTCCCAGAAAGGTATGTCGGGTCTCTCCGTTGGGCCCTAGGTCCCTCCGAGTAAGGTCCGGACCATAATAAGGACCCGAGATGAGGGGAACCCTGGCATGAGTAAGGGTCTGGCGCTGGCACGTGTCCAGGCCTTGCCCTACACTCCTCGCTCAGGCGGAGACCCACTGCTACCACGTGGCTTTTAACCCGTGACATAAGCCAACGGGCGGAGCCTAACGTAAGGCCCCTAAAGACGCACAGTCTCTGCATTTAATACGGAGAGGACGCGCCGCCTGCCACCACGCTGACAGACGATGTGCCCTCTCAGCATTTAATGCGTCTTGTCCACTTCGTGGGCAGACGACGTCAGGGTAACCTTGCAGGCGGCGCGCCTGTTGGGTCTGTTACCAAACAGTGCGCCCGTGCTATGCGGCGCACTATGGATATCGTCCCTTGTACAAGAAGCTTCCCCGGCACGCCGAGGATACGCAGATCTCGGGTGTCAGGGCACGAAGATTACCCCAGCAGCGAACATTAGAAGCTCCAAGTGTTATATACATTTTGTCCCTGGGCCCACAGGTCGGGGCTTAGTACCTTTGTGCATGCCCCCCTTCAGCTATAAAAGGGGAGGCATGCGACGTTACAACACAAGTTCACTCAGACTCTTAGGCTTCCACAACAATCCAACATACAGTGGAGTAGGGTATTACGCTCCGGCGGCCCGAACCACTCTAAATCCTCGCTTGTTTTTGTGTTCGTCCATCCATCTCGCATAACAGGCAAAACGCTTAGGCCCCTCCTCATCTTAGGATTTAGGGCGGGTGCACTCCCTAGTCGGCCGGAGATTTCCTCTCCGACATTTAGCGTGCCAGGTAGGGGACTAGGCTTCAGGTTTTTGCCTGTGTCCTTATTCGGCATGATGGTGCGAATCGTCGAGCACCGCACCGAAACTTCAGAGGATTTCGCGATGGAGCAAGAAGTTGCATCCTCTGCGCCGCGAGTACCCGACCGCCCTGAGTATGGGACTGCTGTTGTACACGTCGTGCAGCAGCACACGCCTGCACAAGCGTCCCGGACTCCGTCAAGGGCAGCGCCTACGGCGTTGTCTGCAGCCAGGGAGTTGCTACGCCACCCCCTAGCTCCACGGCCTCACCGGGGGCCATGAAGCAGTGGCGTGACGACGTCGACCGACTACTCGGCATGGCACATTCTACTTCGACCAGGTCCAGGCCCTGGTCATCCCGGCGCCAACGCGAGGCGACGGCGTATGTGCGTTCGCCCTCCGTAAGGGGTGCACAGACCGACGACCTCCGGGCAGAACTCAACCGCAGGCGTGCGGGGGAAGATGCCCGGGTCTCCCTGGAAAGGGCGCGTGAGCGCCGACAAAACATCGAGGGTCGCAACCTCGACCAAGATTTTGCTGCGGAAACACCGCGAACCCTAGTGGGTGCCCGGTTCCAGGCGGGTGTCCCCCTAGTCGGCGTGGGGTGTGCCGCTCTCGCGGATCATCTCCGCGCAGTATCGTGGCCACCTAAGTTTAGGCCGTACCTGCCGGAAAAATACGACGATACGTCAAATCTGTCAGAATTCCTGCAGGAAGCATAGAGTGACTCCATAAACCAAACACTATGTTAGAGTCCGCGTGCAGCCCGCTCTTAGCATGCTACTAGTGAGAAGCCCTTTTTTTAGCTCTGTCTTCTCTTTTTTTCCCACATCAAAGGAAATGTGACGTGACATCTACTGTAGCCCGTATACACGTACTTGCTCTTAGAGGATATATATAAACATGAAATCACTGTTTACATTCAGGCATTGATGCATTATTTCCATTACACAGATCGCTTCCGCTTTCCGACAAAACAGTAGTTAGTACGCCGTAGCATTGTGGGAGTGCAGGTTTTGGACGCGCGGTGTAGCAGACGAGACGTGGGTAGTAGGGCAACGACTGTTGCGCAAGTATTTCTATGCAAGCGTGCAAGCAAACCATCTGATCCGTTAGATCGTGATCCAACCGTAGGTCGCATTTAACACTTAAACCCTTTCACCACTAGCTCAATAATCTTTATAAAAAAAACTCTAACAAACTATGATTGTATCTGTGGTTGGATCACGATCTAACGGATCAGATGGTTTGCTTGCACGCTTGCACATAAGGATTGCTTGAACAGCAGTGTAGTAGAGAGGACTGAGGGAGTCGGCATTTTGCGTGTCTTTCGGTTTCGGATCTCTTGTACAATAATAAACTCGTTGCAAGTTTCAGGCTGTTCGCTGCGGCTGGATTAAAGCCGTTTGGACTGCTGCAGCTGCAATCCATAGAGAGAAAAATACTGTAGAAGCCGCAGCCGGATTAAAGCCGCAGCGAACAGGGCCTTTTTTTTTTACTTGTCCAAAGGCATTGCCACAGTTCTCGATCACTTCTCCAAAGGCCTTCTCAGAATGCAGCGGTTGTTGGCTTGTGCTGCTGCTGTGGTGTTGTACTACTAGTATAGAAGGCTTCGCGGTTGGCGGTTGCAGTTGCAGCCACGGGGAAGGACAATCGGCAGCAGCGCGTGTGGTGTCCGTCCGGCGTCCGGATAGCTAGTCAGGCTGCCAGGCCAGGCAAGTGAGACTAGAGACTTGCGCGGCTGTGGCTGTCCTAAAGTGACCGATTTGACGTGCACAGAAAGGCTAGCACTAGCAGCTCCGGTGGAAGAAAGATACTTGTATTGTATATGGAAGGCAACCTGAAACGTTGCAGGAGCCTGATCGGCGGCGACCGACGCTTTGGCACGACGGGAAAAAAAACAGTTTTTTCGCCCCCACATCACACACATCCGGCCCCGATCGATCGCCTTTCTACGACGCTCTCGCAGTCTCCCCTGCTTGCACGCATACGCGTCCTTTGGGCTTTGGGCAAAGTGAAAATGTACACACACAACACACACACACAGAGAGAGAGAGAGAGAGAGAGAGAGAGAGAGAGAGAGAGAGAGAGAGAGAGAGAGGCACGAAACTTCCCTCCTTCATCTCGCTTTGTACAAAGGTGTACCTCCAAATGCATCCAGCCCTGAGCCCATGCATGGTTGGCTAGTGCTAATAGGCCGGCCGGGGGGGCAAGCAAGCTTTTGTGGTTCATTTTTGGGGATTTGGAGAGGGGGGGCAAGGGCAAGCAAGCAAGCTTTTGTGGTCATCGCCATGCATGGAACTTTCACGGCCAAGTGCTGGTAAGGGGGTGTTTGGTTACACACCGCTAAAATTTAGCCCCTGTTCCATCGAATGTTTGAACCTCCGTTCCGGGTATTAAATATAGTCGGATTATAAAACTAATTTGTCAGCCGAAGATTAAAAGACGAGACGAATCTAGTCCAGTTGGTTGGGTCTATATTTCATACTCCTATTTAAAAGTCAAATGCTTGATGTGACCCGAACTAAACTTTAGCAGGAGCAACCAAACACCCCCTAACTTGCGTGCGATGCCGCCAATGATATATATATCCTACTGCTGTAACGTACATGTGTGCTACTATCTAGCTTTTCTTTTCTTTTACACCACTCGCCGCTATCATTGTACTTTGGGCTTGGGCAGGCACCGCAGTGGGGGTACGGTACGGGTGTGTGCCACTGCCAGTGCCAGGCAGCCTATAGGCCTAGTGGGACAAAACACAAAAACGCTCCCGCAAGAATCCAGGGTCCCCGGGCGGCGAGGGTACCCGACCCGGTGTGTGTATGCGTCCTATCCTTTCGTATCGTATGTGTAGCCAATCTGCTTAATTTTTTCCTATAAAATAAATATATAACTAACTACTACTATAATCTCATTATATATTACATATTTTTTATTGTTAGAAAGATATGCGTGGTGCATGTTTCCATAAGTTCGATTTTTTTCCCACTGTCTTGTTACCTACGAACGTGAATATCTATATAAATTATTGCGTTGTTGGTACTTGGTAACTGTTACTAAAAGGGAAATTATTACAAAGTAATTGACAAATAACATACCAGATGTGCAGCCCTATATGCACTGGCTGAAAAGTTTGTCCGAAGTATTTTTTTTATTTCATGCTAAGATTATTTTTTACGGAAGATCATCCATGACTGAATAAAAGCAATTGTTAAATAGGTTAGGTTAAAATGACACCAGCTACTCGTTAAGGATGTCCAAGTAATCTAAGACTCACTTCCTCATCGAGTCTAGCACATGTATAATAGCATGTTTCGTTGTGATTATAAGGAGTATTCGGTGGAAGCCGGACAATTATAAATATGAAGAGTAAACTACGACCAGCACTAACTTGCATTTCTAAGAGTATGTATTATGCGTATGTTGTCTCTGCAAGAACATCAAGAACATCAATGTTACGTTCTATTGGGCACCAAAATGAGCGGACGGTCCGGCCCTTGGGCCCGGACGGTCCGTGTGTCCCGAGATTAGATTAACTCGGATATTTATCCTTATCTCGTGCGTGGTTATCCATCTAATCACATGAGAGTTTGTTGGTTATCTCTTAGGAAAAGGTCCATACCTCCTCCCCTATAAATATAAAGGGGTACGGCCGATTGAAAACCCCCGAACACATTCCAATCGAACCAATTACTTTACCTACCTTTTCTGCCCTAGGAGTAGATGTAGCATAGTTCTAGTTGTAGTCTTCCACATATCCACTTTCACCCCTATTCGACTCTACGTCGTCTAGATCTGTCTTGGGTGGCCTGCCGATCCCAAGACGACCCTAGGATCTCACCCCTCTCGGGGGGCAAGATCTAGTTGTCCATCGAAGACCTCTTCCGCGAATTGATCTCTTAATTCCTAGTCGACTCCACGTCGTCTGGGGACACCCCGGGTGACCTGTCGACCCGGAGCACCTTAAGATCTTTTCCCCCAGGGGACGAGATCTAGATTCCAGCAAGGAGGAGGAAGACGACCCTGTCGCCAGGCCACGGACCGTCCGGCCGTCAGGCGAGGAACCCGAGCTCCTGCACCAGGTCGCGGACCGTCCGGCCCTGTGCCGCGGACCGTCCGCGCCTGACCAAAGAGCACCGCCGCCTCACGCCAGGTCGCGGATCGTCCGGTCCTGCACCGCGGACCGTCCGTGCCTGATCAGAGAGCACCGCCGCTGGTTCTTTTGGCGACTCTGCTGGGGACGAAGTTGCAGATCTACAAAATCAGGCTTACATGGCCGATTCTAAAGATCTCAACGGTGCTTCTCCAAACAACAACAAAAGGCTGACTAATTTATCGGCCACTGAGCATAAAAGATTAGAAGATGACATGAAGAAAATAGACGAGGAGGCCCACCGACAAAAGGATCAGGTGCTCAAGGTGGCGGATAAGTGGTACCTCTCGCACTTCAGGGTAGACTGCCACCAGAAGACCGTCCAAGAAAGGGAGATAAACGCCGAGTATATGTTAGCCGTGCTGCAACAGCTCCCCACGATAGGTGATGCCAGGTCAGCCGATGATATTCTATCTATTAAATTTTCTTTTGATAATCGGATTAAAAATATTACGGAGGATATAGAGAGGATGTCACATGCATTAGGAAAAACTCACATGCCTGATTTTTTATCACATAAATTAGGCGTTGAAACAATTGCGTCAAACACATCGGCGACAAATGGGGTTTTCCAGCCATATTCTGGTGTGTCGATGGACTCATATCCAGAACGACTGTCACCACCATCTTCGCTAAATGGTGAGTCAACCCTGAGCACGGCCGGACCGTCCGCACACAATCGCGGACCGTCCGACCCTCCGTCAGACCGTCCGGCACCCTACGCCGGACAGTCTGGAGTTACACAGAGCCCACCGCAAGGGTCACAGGTGTTGCCTGACGTGACCGGACAGTCCGAGGATAGTACCGGACCGTCCGATCCACCCGCAGACCGTCCGACTGTGCAGGTCGGACCGTCCAGAACACCAGAAGTCACCTGTGATCCGTCTAGTGTGGAAGGCCGGCGTACATATAACCGGCCACCCAAGCCCCAAGAACCAAAAAAGTCACATGTCCCTGAGCTTGTTTGGCCCACTAAGGCCAAACCTTCTGTTCGCTCTCACCCGCACTCGACACAAAAGGAAAAGGTTAAGTTCACATTTAATATTACTAAGTGTGATAAAATATTTGATGAGTTGCTTAAACATGGTAATATTAAACTATCACATATAATTCCTCCGGTTGAAGAATTAAAAGGGCGTATATATTGTAAATGGCATGGCTCCTTTCTTCATAACACCAATGATTGTGCTGTCTTTCGTCGGCAAATACAATCGGCTATAAACGAAGGCCGATTGAGGTTTCAAAAGGAGGTGAGGATTGACAGGCCACCTGTCCCTGCCACCACATTAGAGCCGACAAGCAAAAAAGTCATAGTTCGGCCCTGTGCGGCCGATAAAAGCAAAGATAAAAATATCGTCATTGGTGATCCCCGTACACCAAATATGTCACGCATGATGGTTACTCGAAAGACTCCGGACAAAAGAAAGACCGGAGGCACCGGGGGGCAAGCACGATTGGACACCCGATCACGGTCACCTGTCCTGCGTACGCCAGACGATCCGGGTACTAAGGCCGAACAGTCCGAGACAGTAGCGGACGGTCTGGCTATAATGGTCGGACAGTCCGCAGACAGTCAGAAGCAGCAACCTCAGACCACCGGACCACAAGGTTCCAAAACAAGTGTTAGGAAACAAAATACTATTAAGACGTCTGGACGACTCAGTAGAGTCGGCCCTACTTTTGGTCAGTTGCTTGCCAAATATACGAAGAAGGCTGTTCCACACAATCGGCCAATAAAGCAGACGAAGTCAAAAGGGCGGTCTGTGCGAAAGCAAAAGCCGACTAAACGGACCCAAAAGGTAGCACAACCAAGATCGCCTTGTCATCTTCCTCCAGGGATAGCATGGTGCGTCCCATTCTATCCATCGCCGATGTGTTGTCCTGCTCATGTGTGGGGTGGTACGGCGATGAATTCGTATTACTGGCCCAATCCGTTTGCTTATTTGGGCTGGGGGGCACCACAAGTTTTTGCCTATTGACAGGTTGATCAGGTAGACATGGCCGAAGAGGATGCGATGCGAAACGGCCTCTGTGCATTAAAGTTCCATCAATTATTTATATTATCTGATCGCAAGAGCCGATGACTTGCATCGAGCTGAGTCCTTACATCGGGAACAAAAGCTCATGAGGTCAATTATTTCCGAAGTTTTCACTGATGCTTTTGGTTCGCCAAGCTCCACCAAAAGGCAGAGGGGCATATGTTGGGCACCAAAATGAGCGGACGGTCCGGCCCTTGGGCCCGGACGGTCCGCGTGTCCCGAGATTAGATTAACTCGGATATTTATCCTTATCTCATGCGTGGTTATCCATCTAATCACATGGGAGTTTGTTGGCTATCTCTTAGGAAAAGGTCCAGACCTCCTCCCCTATAAATATAAAGGGGTACGGCCGATTGAGAACCCCCGAACACATTCCAATCGAACCAATTACTTTACCTACTTTTTCTGCCCTAGGAGTAGATGTAGCATAGTTCTAGTTGTAGTCTACCACATATCCACTTCCACCCCTATTCGACTCTACGTCGTCTAGATCCGTCTTGGGTGGCCTGCCGATCCCAAGACGACCCTAGGATCTCACCCCTCCCAGGGGGCAAGATCTAGTTGTCCATCTAAGACCTCTTCCTCGAATTGATCTCTTAATTCCTAGGCGACTCCACGTCGTTTGGGGGCACCACGGGTGACCTGTCGACCCGGAGCACCTTAAGATCTTTTCCCCCCAGGGGACGAGATCTAGATTCCAGAAAGGAGGAGGAAGACGACCCTGTCGCCAGGTCGCGGACCGTCCGACCCTAGGGCGTGGACCGTCCGGCCGTCAGGCAGGGAACCCAAGCTCCTGCACCAGGTCGCGGACCGTCCGACCCTGTGTCGCGGACCGTTCGCGCCTGACCAGAGAGCACCGCCGCCTCGCGCCAGGTCGCGGACCGTCCGGCCCTGCGCCGCGGACCGTCCGCGCCTGACCAGAGAGCACCGCCGCTGGTTCTTTTGAGTGATTGACGCCTCCAAAAGGGCGTCAACACGTTCTCTTTAATGCATCATTGTAGTACTATGAAGCTCATATTGTAAATCCCCCTTTTGTGACATCTTTGGATATCCATCCTATACGATATGAAATAGGCTTCAGAACATGGAAATAGTGGATAGATATGAGTGAAATATCAACAAGAGATATAGAGAACACTTTCGAATCCTAGCAATTGATGATAGAGAGATCAAGAGCTTGTTGCTGGTATTTCTGATAGACATCCTCGAAATCTAGCCACACGGTCTCTATGCCATTGAAGTAGTTGGTATCTTTTATGAGCACTCAAATATTGGTCATCTACATTGGACCCTCTGCCTCTTCACTGGGAGTCTGGAGAGTGTCATGATGCTTTCCACGCAGCGCTAGAGGCGGTCGATGCCGAGGTCGGGTTGCTCCGAGACCAGCTTGCCGAATCTAACAATCGTGTAGCTAGTAGGGTCATTGCTCCTGGCCTCTTATTGTCCTTTCAACTCCTTTCTCACCTCTTTCCCCCTCACTTTTAGTTCCAGAAGCCGAGCTAGATAAATTACGCCATTGATCAGGGCAATCGCTCGGGTCAAATTGTCGAGTACATCAGGGCTCGTGGCTCCTCCCTGGTGGAGCGTCTAGATAACATCTCATGTCCGGGACATCCAATGGCATCGTAGATAGGTTGTTAGCAGTCGATCGTAGGAGCGCTATGTCCCGAGCTTCGTCTAGCTGATCTAGTGCCTCCTTGAGGCTTGACTCATTCTTTTCATCTCCATACGCCTTCACCCTTGGGGTGTCATACTCAAGGTCTATGGGGAGGACCGCCTCGGCTCTGTAAGCCATGAAGTAAGGTGTGTACCCAATCGAACGGTTTGGGATGGTTCTCAGGCCCTAGAGGACGATGGTTAGCTCCTATTCAATCGAGATGCATGGTTGCTTTATTCCTATGTGCCCCTTTTTGTATATGTCTTCACCAATGAGAGCAAAGGACTTGGCTTGTCGATGTAGCCTTCATGCCTCCATTTTATTCTTGAGGAACGAGCCACTAGCTAGGTAGTCAAAATACAGTGTCCTCCAATTGCGTGCAGGATGTGCCAAGGCGTCCTCACCTTCTAGACAGTGATGGTTGTGCAGGTCGATGGGCTGGTGTCTAAAGGTCGGTTGTTCTCACGGTGGGTTTAGTCATAACGAGCAATAGGCTCAAAGAGGTCACTTACAAAAACCTTTAGAGGGACCATCAACCGTTCGGACGCCATCTTCGTGAGGGCGTCCACCGCTTCATTATCTCGTCGGAGAATGTGGTTAGCTTAAGGCCATCGAATTTGTCCTCAAGTCGTCATACCTCCCTACAATACGCTGCCATGCTGGGATCACGACACTTTGAATCCTTCATTACCTATCTACGACAAGCTAGGAGTCTCCCCAAACGTCAAGGCATCGGATGCCCAGCTCAATAGTGATACAATATACAAATATATGGAGAATAAAGTCCGTACATATATCCATTTACATTTAATTAAAGACAAACCATATAATTTAAAAGATCTAAAAGAACCAGAAAACTTTGTAACCATCAAAGATGAGAGTATCAAGTTGCTAAACTTTTTGTTATGATTAGGTGTTTGAAGTCTTTAAAAAACATCTTAGAAAAAACGGATAATATTTATATCCATTTTCAGCTAAATACAAAGCAATTAATCCAAAAACTAAATAAATCAACAAACCTCTGTCACAATACAAGATAAGAGGAACAACTTGGTAACCTTTTTTCACAATTTGATTGTAAAGTTTTCAATAAAATACTTGAAAGAAAAATAGTAGCACTTCTCATGGCATCAGAAATTATTAAATAATGAGCTGGTGTATTAGTATCGATTTGCGGATTCAACCGATACTAGTATCCCTTCTTCGGTCAGGGCATACTAATCAGTGCTTGAGAGATTAATACCTATCAATGACTCTAATTGATACTTAAGTAAAAGGTATTATTGGACCGATTAAAACCACCCATACTAATCCTCTTCTTAAGACCTAACAATAAGGACATATTTGGAAGCAAGGAGATTGACAGAGGGATTTTAACCCTTTCCATCCTCTCTGTTCCCTTTGCTCCAAACAAGCTACCCAGGTGGCGCTTTCGCAGGGCCTGTTTTATCCGTTCCATAGTGCGTCGTCGGATTGGTTGCAATCCGATGGCAATGGCATTCATCGGGAATTCAGAGCTCGAGAGGTGATGGCGGCAGCCTTGGCAGGCGCGTCGTCTCGACCGCTTTAATTTTTGCAGGCCAGTTGGGTTGCGAGCGGAGCTTGATCTGCTCAAAGATTCGGTCGGCGATCCTGTTGACCGGCCACCGCGCGCTGTTTTGCTTGCGAAATGCGAATGCTCTAAAAACACCCACGCCCAGCCAAGCCATCCAGCAGCCTGCACAGCCAGCGCTCTCGTATCGGAGAGGGAGACACATAAGGAAGGAAATGTACTAGCACGCCAGTCGGTGTTGAAGAACAGTACAATGCTGCCCGCTAATAGAGAATGTTGGGCAAGGTAAACAACACTTCATCAACCTACTACTACGGGCTACGGCTCGGCATATACAGCAGCTGCATGGATTTATATTAAATTACGTTAATTGCGGCATGCAGGAGGATGGAAAACCACACACGTCGGCTGCTCCTCGTCCCTGATTTCTAGTATCTTATTATTATCATCATCTTGGCGTGCTACCTGGACTCTTTCTATCTGTCCAAGTTCAACGCCTAGCGCTAGTGTGCTTGGGATCCAATGCAAATGCAATGCCCCCACACCCTCATTGCAACTTGAAACAAAGCCCTCGCCATCATGGAGGAAAAGGACAACCATCTTTTATAGACGAGCTTCGATGTGATCATACTACGTATCTGGAGCCCTCATGCTTTGCCCCCCTCTGACTCTCTGTAGCCCTAGAGAACTCCTTTGCAGCAGCTTGGGTGAACAGTGACCTCGGGGCCCCGCGAGATGTAAAGGCTGCGATTCTCAGTTCTTGAGATCAGATCACACGCGTGTTCTTTATCTGGGAACGATTTTCCAAGTCTAAAATAGTATTTCGGCCACTTGCCGTCCTGCTCACTCACACATGCACAGAGGAGAGAAGGAACCCTCCATGCAAATTCTCTTACCGGAGACAAGAATCTTCGCTAGTGATGGCACGTTCACAAGGGGACAAGGATCATATGTGCAAATCATTGCGTTTTACAAACATATAAGGCTGATATGTGACCACAATATTCAAGTGTCACAAGTGATTAGTTTACAGATTAACCATGGTGGTATAGTACGTAGTTGCGGAGCACATAGGTGATGGTGTGGCTGACATTTTTGGACATCAACTAATGCAAGAGTACATATAGATACACATGTTTTAATGGATCGACCCACCAATGTCAACGGGTCCTATATATGGTGCTGGTTCATGGGTTGGGCTATCACGTCAGCCTAAGCACCACATGCGGCAAATCTATTCGGGCCACGGGCCGTTCCAAGGCACGACGGATATGATGATTGGTATATGAGGACACCGGAAAATACACATGTAACTTACATACACGTGTCCAGGTGGGTCTCTTGAGAAAAATAGCATATTGTGTGGGTTTGAACCAAGGTGGTCTAGCTCATAAGCCATTTTACAATGCATGCTAACGAGTGCCAAGCTTACAATACGTCTATTGTAATATAATTGACAATATTGTCGGCGTTTCGACCCCGGGGGTCCCTGGACCGACGAGTAAATTGTCGCTGCGTGTCCCAGCCCAGATGGGTCGGCGCGAGACGGGACACAAAGGGGGGAGAACAGCGAGGGGAAACCGCGGCCTTCGTGTTGTCCTGCGCCCAGGGCGGATGGATGCGCTTGCAGTAGGGGGTTACAAACGTTCGCGTGGGAGAGAGAGAGAGAGAGAGCGAGAGCCTTATGCGTCGGCCCGTTCTCCCGCGCGGCCCACCTCTCTCGTACGAGAGCCCTGGACCTTCCTTTTATAGGCGTAAGGAGAGGGTCCAGGTGTACAATGGGGGGTGTACCAGTGTGCTAACGTGTCTAGCAGAGAGGAGCTACAGCCCTAAGTACATGCCATCGTGGCAGTCGGAGAGGTTTTGGCACCCTGTTCATGTGATGTCGTGGCCGTCGGAGGAGCGCTGGAGCCCTGCGGAAGTACAGCTGTCGGGGCTGTCGGATCCTTGCTGACGTCTCCTGGCTGACGTAAGGGGCTGGGAGCTGCCGTCGTTATGGAGCGTGCGGGGTGTCATCATTACTTGTTTGCTGGGGCGAGCCAGATGGGACGCCGGTCTTGTCCCCCGTAGCCTGAGCTAGCTGGGGGCAGGGTAATGATGACCCCCCTGGCGACGTGGCCGATCCGGACCCGAGTTTGGACGAGGTGGCGATTCCTACGAGGTTGAGGTTGAGTCCGAGCCCTGGGGTCGGGCGAGGCGGAGTCCATCGTCTTCGGGAGCCGAGGCCGAGTCCGAGCCCTGGGGTCGGGCGAGGCGGAGTTCGTCGTCTTCCGGAGCCGAGGCTGAGTCCGATCCCTGGGGTCGGGCGAGGCGGAGTTCGTTGTCTTCTAAGTCGTGGTTGAGTCCGAGCCCTGGGGTCCGGCGAGGCGAAGTCCTTCTTCCGGGGCCGAGACGGGGGCCGAACCCTGGGGTCGGGCGAGGCGGAGCTTCCTATGTCGCCCGAGGCTGGACTTAGCCGCTGTCGACCTCACTCTAGCGAGTGGCACGACAGTCGGAGCGGGGCAGGCAGCGCTGTTTTCTTGTCAGGTCGGTCAGTGGAGCGGCGAAGTGAAAGTCGCCTAGAGGGGGGTGAATAGGGCGAAACTGAAATTTAACAACTTAAACACAACTACAAGCCGGGTTAGCGTTAGAAATAATAATGAGTCCGAGAGAGAGGGCACAAAATAAATCGCTAGCGAATAAAGAGTGAGACACATGGATTTGTTTTACCGAGGTTCGGTTCTCTCAAACCTACTCCCCGTTGAGAAGGCCACAAAGGCCGGGTCTATTTCAACACTTTCCCTCTCTCAAACGGTCCCTCGTACCGAGTGAGCTTCTCTTCTCAAATCAACCGGGAACAAAACTTCCCCGCAAGGACCACCACACAATTGGTGTCTCTTGCCTCGGTTACAATTGAGTTTTGATCACAAGAACAAATGAGAAAGAAAAGAAGCAATCCAAGCGCAAGAGCTGAAATGAACACAACAAATCTCTCTCACTAGTCACTAAGGCTTTGTGTGGAATTGGAGAGGATTTGATCACTTTGGTGTGTCTAGACTTGAATGCTAGAGCTCTTGTAAGGTGTAGAGGTGTGAAAACTTGGATGACTTGATTGTGGGGTGGTTGGGGGTATTTATAACCCCAACCACCAAACTAGCCGTTGGTGAAGGCTGCTGTCGACGGGCGCACCGGACAGTCCGGTGCGCCACCGGACAGTGTCCGGTGCGCTAGCCACGTCACCCGGCCGTTAGGGTTCGACCGTTGGAGCTCTGACGTGTGGGCCCGCCTGGCTGTCCGGTGGTGCACCGGACAAGCCCTGTAGGCTGTTCGGTGTGCCACCCGCGCGTGCCCTGCTCCTCTACGCGCGCTGGCGCGCATTTAATGCTGTAGCAGTACCGTTGGCGCGGACTAGCCGTTGCTCCGCCGTTACACCGGACAGTCCGGTGTGCACCGGACATGTCCGGTGAATTATAGCAGACTGGATTCTCGAAGCTGGCGAGTTCAGAGTCGCTTGATCTTGAAGCACCGGACACTGTCCGGTGATGCACCGGACAGTCCGGTGAATTATAGCGAAGCGCCTCTGAGAATTCCCGAAGGTGCGAAATTCAGCTTGAAGTCTCCTGGTGCACCGGACACTGTCCGGTGGTGCACCGGACAGTCCGGTGCGCCAGAGCAGGGCACACTTCGGTTATCCCTTGCTCTCTTTGTTGAACCCTTCTCTTGGTCTTTTTATTGGCTTATTGTGAACCTTTGGCACCTGTAGAACTTATAAACTAGAGCAAACTAGTTAGTCCAATTATTTGTGTTGGGCAATTCAACCACCAAAATCAATTTAGGAAATAGGTGTAAGCCTAATTCCCTTTCAATCTCCCCCTTTTGGTGATTGATGCCAACACAAACCAAAGCAAGTATAGAAGTGCATAATTGAACTAGTTTGCAAAATGTAAGTGCAAAGGTTACTTAGAATTGACCCAATAAATATTACTTACTAGATATGCATGGATTGTTTCTTTATTTTTAACATTTTGGACCACGCTTGCACCATATGTTTTGTTTTTGCAAATTCTTTTTATAAATCCTTTTCAAAGTCCTTTTGCAAATAGTCAAAGGTAAATGAGTAAGATTTTGAGAAGCATTTTCAAGATTTGAAATTTTCTCCCCCTGTTTCAAATGTTTTTCCTTTGACTAAAAACAAAACTCCCCCTCAATAAATTCTCCTCTTAGTGTTCAAGAGGATTTTAAGATATCAATTTTGAAAATACTACTTTCTCCCCCTTTTGAACACTATAAGATACCAATTTGAAATTTACCAATTGAAAATCATAAGTTTTTAAAATTAGGGTGGTGGTCCGGTCCTTTTGCTTTGGGCCAATACTTTCTCCCCCTTTGGCATGAATCGCCAAAAGCGGATACTTAGAGTGAAATATAGGCCCTTTCACTAACTATTTTCTCCCCTTTGGCAAATAAAACATATGAGTGAAGATTATACCAAAGACGGAGAGATGCTTGGAGCGACGGCGAAGGATGAGTTATGGAGTGGAGTGGAAGCCTTTGTTTTCGCCGAAGACTCCAATTCCCTTTCAATAAACCTATGACTTGGTTTGAAATACACTTGAAAACACATTAGTCATAGCATATAAAAGAGATATGATCAAAGGTATATTTATGAGCTATGTGTGCAAGACATCAAAAGAAATTTCTAGAATCAAGAATATTTAGCTCATGCCTAAGTTTGGTAAAAGTTTGTTCATCTAGTGGCTTGGTAAAGATATCGGCTAATTGATCTTTGGTATTAATGTATGCAATCTCGATATCCCCCTTTTGCTGGTGATCCCTAAGAAAATGATACCGAATGGCTATGTGTTTAGTGCGGCTATGCTCAACGGGATTATCCGCCATGCGGATTGCACTCTCATTATCACATAGAAGAGGAACTTTGGTTAATTTGTAACCATAGTCCCGCAGGGTTTGCCTCATCCAAAGCAATTGCGCGCAACAGTGGCCTGCGGCAATGTACTCGTCTTCGGCGGTAGAAAGAGCGACCGAATTTTGCTTCTTTGAAGCCCAAGACACCAAGGACCTTCCCAAGAACTGGCAAGTCCCCAATGTGCTCTTTCTATTAATCTTACACCCCGCCCAATCGGCATCGGAATAACCAATTAAATCAAAAGTGGATCCCCGAGGGTACCAAAGCCCAAACTTAGGAGTATAAGCCAAATATCTCAAGATTCGTTTTACGGCCGTAAGGTGAGATTCCTTAGGGTAGGCTTGGAATCTTGCACACATGCATACGGAGAGCATAATGTCCGGTTGAGATGCACATAAATAAAGTAATGAACCAATCATTGACCGGTATACCTTTTGATCGACGGATTTACCTTCCGTGTCGAGGTCGAGATGCCCATTGGTTCCCATGGGTGTCTTGATGGGCTTAGCATCCTTCATTCCAAACTTGTTTAGGATGTCTTGAGTATACTTCGTTTGGCAAATGAAGGTGCCCTCTTGGAGTTGCTTTACTTGAAATCCTAGAAAATACTTCAACTCCCCCATCATTGACATCTCGAATTTCTGTGTCATGATCCTACTAAATTCTTCACATGTAGATTCGTTAGTAGACCCAAATATAATATCATCAACATAAATTTGGCATACAAACAAATCATTGTCAAGAGTTTTAGTGAATAAAGTAGGATCGACCTTTCCGACTTTGAAGCCATTAGCAATAAGGAAATCTCTTAGGCATTCATACCATGCTCTTGGGGCTTGCTTGAGCCCATAAAGCGCCTTAGAGAGCCTATAGACATGGTTAGGGTACTCACTGTCTTCAAAGCCGGGAGGTTGCTCAACGTAGACCTCTTCCTTGATTGGTCCATTGAGGAAGGCACTCTTCACGTCCATTTGGTAAAGCTTGAAGCCATGGTAAGTAGCATAGGCTAATAATATGCGAATTGACTCAAGCCTAGCTACGGGTGCATAGGTTTCACCAAAATCCAAACCTTCGACTTGGGAGTATCCCTTGGCCACAAGTTGAGCTTTGTTCCTTGTCACCACACCATGCTCATCTTGCTTGTTGCGGAAGACCCATTTGGTTCCTACAACATTTTGGTTAGGACGTGGAACTAAATGCCATACCTCATTCCTAGTGAAATTGTTGAGCTCCTCTTGCATCGTCATCACCCAATCCGAATCTTGAAGTGCTTCCTCTACCCTGTGTGGCTCAATAGAGGAAACAAAAGAGTAATGCTCGCAAAAATGTGCAACACGAGATCTAGTGGTTACCCCTTATGAATGTCGCCGAGGATGGTGTTGACGGGGTGATCTCCTTAGATTGCTTGGTGGACTCTTGGGTGTGGCGGTCTTGGTTCTTCATCCTCCTTGTCTTGATCATTTGCATCTCCCCCTTGATCATTGTCGTCATCTTGAGATGGCTCATCATTTTGATTTTCTCCTTCATCAACTTGAGCCTCGTCCTCATTTTGAGTTGGTGGAGATGCTTGCGTGGAGGAGGATGGTTGATCTTGTGCATTTGGAGGCTCTTCGAATTCCTTAGGACACACATCCCCAATAGACATGTTCCTTAGCGCGATGCATGGAGCCTCTTCATCACCTATCTCATCAAGATCAACTTGCTCTACTCGAGAGCCGTTAGTTTCATCAAACACGACGTCACAAGAAACTTCAACTAGTCCTGAGGACTTGTTAAAGACTCTATATGCCCTTGTGTTTGAGTCATATCCTAGTAAAAAGCCTTCTACTGTCTTAGGAGCAAATTTAGATTTTCTACCTCTTTTAATAAGAATAAAGCATTTGCTACCAAAGACTCTCAAATATGAAATGTTGGGCTTTTTACCGGTTAGGAGTTCGTATGATGTCTTCTTGAGGATTCGGTGTAGATATAACCGGTTGATGGCGTAGCAAGCGGTGTTAACCGCCTCGGCCCAAAACCGATCCGGCGACTTGTACTCATCAAGCATGGTTCTTGCCATGTCCAATAGAGTTCGATTCTTCCTCTCCACTACACCATTTTGTTGTGGCGTGTAGGGAGAAGAGAACTCATGCTTGATGCCCTCCTCCTCAAGGAAGCCTTCAATTTGTGAATTCTTGAACTCCGTCCCGTTGTCGCTTCTTATTTTCTTGATCCTTAAGCTGAACTCATTTTGAGCCCGTCTCAAGAATCCCTTTAAGGTCTCTTGGGTTTGAGATTTTTCCTGCAAAAAGAACACCTAAGTGAAGCGAGAATAATCATCCACAATAACTAGACAGTACTTACTCCTGCCGATGCTTATGTAAGCAATCGGGCCGAATAGGTCCATGTGTAGGAGCTCCAGTGGCCTATCAGTCGTCATGATGTTCTTGTGTGGATGATGAACACCAACTTGCTTCTCGGCTTGGCATGCGCTACATATTCTGTCTTTCTCAAAATGAACATTTGTTAATCCTAAAATGTGCTCTCCCTTTAGAAGTTTATGAAGATTCTTCATTCCAACATGGGCTAGTCGGCGGTGCCAAAGCCAACCCATGTTAGTCTTAGCAACTAAGCAAGTGTCGAGTTCAGCTCTATCAAAATCTACTAAGTATAGCTGACCCTCTAACAATCCCTTAAATGCTATTGAATCATCACTTCTTCTAAAGACAGTGACACCTACATCAGTAAATAGATAGTTGTAGCCCATTTTGCATAATTGAGATACGGAAAGCAAGTTATAATCTAAGGAGTCTACAAGAAAAACATTGGAAATGGAATGGTCAGGGGATATAGCAATTTTACCCAAACTTTTGACCAAACCTTCGTTTCCATCCCCGAATGTGATAGCTCATTGGGGATCTTGGTTTTTCTCGTAGGAGGAGAACATCTTCTTCTCCCCTGTCATGTGGTTTGTGCACCCGCTATCGATGATCCAACTTGTGCCCCCGGATGCATAAACCTACAACACAATTTTAGTTCTTGACTTTAGGTACCCAAACGGTTTTGGGTCCTTTGGCATTAGACACAAAAACTTTGGGTACCCAAACACAAGTCTTGGAGCCCTTGTGTTTGCCCCCAACAAACTTGGCAACTACCTTGCCGGATTTGTTAGTCAAAACATAAGATGCATCAAAAGTTTTAAATGAAACGTACTGACCATTTGATGCATTAGGAGTTTTCTTTTTAGGCAACTTAGCACGGGTTGGTTGCCTAGAGCTAGATGTCTCACCCTTATACATAAAAGCATGATTAGGGCCAGAGTGAGACTTCCTAGAATGAATTCTCCTAATTTTGCTCTCGGGATAACCGGCAGGTACAAAATGTAACCCTCGTTATCCTGAGGCATGGGAGCCTTGCCTTTAACAAAGTTAGACAATTTCTTAGGAGAGGCATTAAGTTTGACATTATCTCCCTTTTGGAAACCAATGCCATCCTTGATGCCAGGGTGTCTCCCATTATAGAGCATACTACGAGCAAATTTAAATTTTTCATTTTCAAGTTCATGCTCGGCAATTTTAGCATCTAATATTACTATATGATCATTTTGTTGTTTAATTAAAGCCATATGATCATGAATAGCATCAATATCAACATCTCAACATCTAGCACAAATAGACACATGCTCAATGGTAGATGTAGAGGATTTGCAAGATTTTAATTCTACAACCTTAGCATGTAATATATCATTTTCACTTCTAAGGTTAGAAATAGTGATATTGCAAACATCAAAATATTTAGCCTTAGCAATTAATTTTTCATTTTCATTTCTAAGGCTAGCAAGAGAATCATTCAATTCTTCAATCTTAGCAAGCAAATCAACATTATCATTTCTAAGATTTGGAATTGAAATATTACAAACATGAGAATCAACCTTAGCATTTAAACTAGCATTTTCATTTCTAAGGTTGGCAATTAAATCATGGCATGTGCTTAGCTCACTAGTTAATTTCTCACATTTGTCAACTTCTAGAGCATAAGCATTTTTAACCTTAACATGCTTCTTATTTTCTTTAATAAGGAAGTCCTCTTGGGAGTCCAAGAGATCATCCTTCTTATGAATAGCACTAATTAATTCATTTAACTTTTCTTTTTGTTGCATGTTTAGGTTGGCAAAAAGAATACGCAAGTTATCCTCCTCATTGATAGCATTGTCCTCATCACTAGAGGTTTCATATTTAGTGTAGGATCTTGATTTTACCTTCTTCCTTTTGCCGTCCTTGGCCATGAGGCATTTGTGGCCAACGTTGGGGAAGAGAAGACCCTTGGTGACGGTGATGTTTGCGGCGTCCTCGTCGGAGGAGTCGGTGGAGCTCTCGTCGGAGTCCCACTCCCGGCAAACATGGGCATCGCCGCCCTTCTTCTTGTAGTACTTCTTCTTCTCCTTTCTTCTCCCCTTCTTATCGTTGCCCCTGTCACTGTCACTAGAAATAGGACATTTTGCTATAAAGTGACCGGGCTTACCACACTTGTAGCACACTTTCTTGGAGCGGGGTTTGTAGTCCTTCCCCCTCCTTTGCTTGAGGATTTGGCGGAAGCTTTTGATGATGAGCGCCATCTCCTCGTTGTCGAGCTTGGAGGCGTCGATGGGTGTTCGACTTGGAGTAGATTCCTCCTTCTTTTCTTCCGTCGTCTTGAATGCGACCGGTTGTGCTTCGGACGTGGAGGGGCCGTCAAGCTCGTTGATCTTCTTTGAGCCTTTGATCATCAATTCAAAGCTCACAAAATTCCCGATTACTTCCTCGGGAGTCATTAGTGTATATCTAGGATTGCCACGAATTAATTGAACTTGAGTAGGGTTAAGGAAAACAAGTGATCTAAGAATAACCTTAACCACTTCGTGGTCATCCCATTTTTTGCTCCCGAGGTTGCGCACTTGGTTCACCAAGGTTTTGAGCCGATTGTACATGTCTTGTGGCTCCTCCCCTTGGCGAAGACGGAAGCGACCGAGCTCCCCCTCGATCGTTTCCCGCTTGGTGATCTTGGTCACCTCATCTCCTTCGTGTGCGGTCTTTAGCACGTCCCAAATTTCCTTAGCACTCTTCAACCCTTGCACCTTATTATACTCCTCTCGACTTAGAGAGGCGAGGAGTATAGTTGTGGCTTGGGAGTTGAAGTGTTGGATTTGGGCCACTTCGTCCTCATCATAATCTTCATCCCCTACAGATGGTACCTGAACACCAAACTCAACAACATCCCATATACTTTTGTGGAGTGAGGTTAGATGAAATCGCATTAAATCACTCCACCTAGCATAATCTTCACCATCAAAAGTTGGTGGTTTGCCTAATGGGACGGAAAGTAAAGGTGTATGTTTAGGAATGCGAGGATAGCGTAGGGGAATCTTACTAAACTTCTTGCGCTCATGGCGCTTAGAAGTTACGGACGGCGCGTCGGAGCCGGAGGTCGATGGTGATGAAGTGTCAGTCTCGTAGTAGACCACCTTCCTCATCTTCTTGTGCTTGCCACCACTCCGATGCGACTTGTGGGAAGAGGATTTCTTCTCCTTCCCCTTTTCCTTGTTGCGGGACTCTTCCGATGAAGTCTTCCCGTGGCTTGTAGTGGGCTTGTCGCCGGTCTCCATCTCCCTCTTGGTGTGATCTCCCGACATCACTTCGAGCGGTTAGGCTCTAATGAAGCACCGGGTTCTGATACCAATTGAAAGTCGCCTAGAGGGGGGTGAATAGGGCGAAACTGAAATTTAACAACTTAAACACAACTACAAGCCGGGTTAGCGTTAGAAATAATAATGAGTCCGAGAGAGAGGGCGCAAAATAAATCGCTAGCAAATAAAGAGTGAGACACGTGGATTTGTTTTACCGAGGTTCGGTTCTCTCAAACCTACTCCCCGTTGAGGAGGCCATAAAGGCCGGGTCTATTTCAACCCTTTCCCTCTCTCAAACGGTCCCTCGGATCGAGTGAGCTTCTCTTCTCAAATCAACCGGGAACAAAACTTCCCCGCAAGAACCACCACACAATTGGTGTCTCTTGCCTCGGTTACAATTGAGTTTTGATCACAAGAACAAATGAGAAAGAAAAGAAGCAATCCAAGCGCAAGAGCTGAAATGAACACAACAAATCTCTCTCACTAGTCACTAAGGCTTTGTGTGGAATTGGAGAGGATTTGATCACTTTGGTGTGTCTAGACTTGAATGCTAGAGCTCTTGTAAGGTGTAGAGGTGTGAAAACTTGGATGACTTGAATGTGGGGTGGTTGGGGGTATTTATAACCCCAACCACCAAACTAGTCGTTGGTGAAGGCTGCTGTCGACGGGCGCACCGGACAGTCCGGTGCGCCACCGGACAGTGCCCGGTGCGCCAGCCACGTCACCCGGCCGTTAGGGTTCGACCGTTGGAGCTCTGACGTGTGGGCCCGCCTGGCTGTCCGGTGGTGCACCGGACAAGCCCTGTAGGCTGTCCGGTGTGCCACCCACTGTAACACCCTGATTTTAGAGGTATAAAATTTCTTTTTAAATATTCACCAAATTCAGGTGTTACCTTTCTTTTTTTGTCCTCTTTTCTTTTTTCCTCAGAAAAAGAGAGTTAACCTACTATCTATAGGTGCTATTTTCAATAAACCGTGCGTTTCATTTCATGCTGGGGCACATTCTTTCTGTTGCTAAAAAAGATTTTGGCGATTTTTATGTTTGGAAGAAAAAGAAATTATCGCATTTAAATTACTTGGAAAGGAAATGAATAAATAAATATATTTATATACAAATATAAATTTATATCTATATCCATATAATAAAAAAATAAAGAAAGAAAAGAGCAAATCTGAAACGTTCGTGCGGGAGGCCTAGCGGCTAGGCCAAATTGTGAACGCTCCCTATCCTCTCATTGGCTGTCATGTGGCTCCCAACCGTCATCCTCTCCTCTCACATTTCATGCAGGCCCACCTGTCACCCGCGCTTCCGTGGAGAAAACTGCTTCTCCCGCTCCGAACGCACGAAGCTGCAACTGCAAGTCTGCAACCACCCCTTCCTAACTTCGCGCATAAAAAAACCCCAGCATCTCTCGATCCTCCGCCATCCCAGCCGATCTCGACGCCCGCCACTGCGTAGCCCAGCGCGTCGCTCCCCCATGCTCGTCCCTGCGCAGCTGCGCTCTGCGTGGCCTAGCCGCGGTGCAGCGCCGCAGCCCAGCACGCTCGCCATGCCTTGCCGCTGGCTGCGATGCGCTGCTGCCCGTCTATCGCTGGTGCCTTGCAAATGGAAACCGCCGCCACGATCTCGGCTAGCCCCTGTTTATCTTCCCCGAAGAGAGCCCACGAAGCAGTTTTCTCGCCCACTCGCGCCCAGCTCAGCCAGAACCGCCCGCGTCCCGGCCTCTGCCCGGGCGCTCGTCTGGCTCGGCAGCCTGCCTGCGCGGCGGCGCGGATTGTGTCCCTGTTCGGTCAGCAAGTCGCCATCGTGCTCGGCTGTTCCCAGGCACCGACGAGGAAGAACCGCCGTCGCGCGTCCATCGACGTCGCGCCGCGCGTCCACGCCGTCCATGTCCGCACCTAGGTGAGCATCGTCGACGCGTTAGTAATTTTGTTTCACCATGTCGTATGTTTTAAGTAATTAAGTAAGCATTTGTTTAATCAATGTTAATTAATTTAGCTTGCTAGGTAAACCTAGTTATAGTTTTTAACTATTGCTTTTACAAATATAAATGTTGATAGGAATTGTACTAACTTAAATGCTTGTAGTTTGATACATATCTAGTATGAGCACAGTATACGTTAGTGATTCTTGCGCGGAGCGCACGCTGTCCGCGTGCTTCATCGCCATCCGATTCGCGTGCTGCCGCGCGTTCTGTTTCGCGCGAGCCGTCGTTCGCGCAAATCGCTTGTTGCGCGTTTTGGTAAAATCGTTTCGCCACTTCGTGAATGTTGAATAATTAATTAGTAATTAGTTGTTTAATGGTCGGCTATTAAAATAACAATTCAACCGAAAACGAACTGGTAATTTTAATTATACGCTTCGTCAATAGCTATTAAGGTAGTTGTGTCAATCCGAAGCGTTTTTATTTATGTTTGGTTAGTGTAGACACGATATCGATTAGCACTGCGACATATCGTGTTCGTTCTAAATTAATTATTCAGTCGCGTCGATTTCGTATTAGTAATGTATTTTATCATGTCACAAGTCTATATTATCTAATTAGCTATCCATTCGATACTTATTAAAATGATCTTCTACCTAAACCTGTTTTATAGTTTTTTAACTCGGGTTTTTATAAATAAATATTAACTTGATTAATACCAACTTAACTATTTTTATTTATTTGTTTGTTTGTTGTTCTTCACACGCCGCATCGTTCACGCGTCACCGTGCTGTTTCGCACGGGTCGTCGCGTGTCGTTCGTGAGTGTCACGCGTGCTGTTCGCACACGTTGTCGCGTGTCGTTCGCACGCGTTGTCGCGTGTCGTTTGCGTGTGTCGCACGTCTCGCCACGCGTTGCTCGCGCCTGTCGCGCGTATCTCGCGTGTCGATCACGTGTGTCGCACGACGTCTACGCATGATAATAATTTCTTTTCGCTCGTAAAGACTCATGTTAGTGACGTTAATTCGTCAAGTCATATATGTTAGATAATTAGCTTAAAGTTCGCTCGACTAATATTTATTAGACTAATATTTCAATTAGATTAAATGATGTTTATCTTGCTCTTTTATAATAAACATTAACCTGGCTAATTTTAGCTTAACTTTTTTTATTTATTTAATATTTGTTTAGTATAAATGCATCACCTATTTAGTTTTCCTCGCCTGTCGCGCGTGCTGTTCCGTACGCGGTGGCGTGCTCGTTCGCTCTAGTCGCGCGTGCTGTCTCGTGCGTTGTTTCGCGCGTTATCTGCATGCTAAGTCATGTGTGTACGCGCGTCGATTGCACGCTGTCGTGCTGTTTCACGCGTCGTATATTCGTCTTGCTTAGAATCTCCTGTTTTAATTAAAATAACTTAATTAACTGACATTTGTTAGTGTAGCAGATTAATCGAACTAAATGGTGTATAATATTTATATTTGATAAGGTCGAACTAAGAGTTATTGTTGATACTAGTTTAGCGTAAACCCGTTTACTTCTTGACCGTAACTTCGAGTTTGACATTTCTTTTTCCTCGCGTGACCGTAGTAACGCGCTCTATTTCGTTTTGCATATTTTATTATGTTCTTATTTTAATGGTGTAATGTTCTTATGCATATATATGTTTGTTTGTTTGTGCCTGTTTGTATTCGTTGTGCGTCGCGAATAGATTGCAATCCGTTTTCGAGCTTTGAGGGATCAAAGATCAAGCATTGGCGACCAAGTGATCCAGTTCTTCAAGTTCCACGAGATTGAAGACCTTGAGCATATGTTTGGTGAAGGCAAGTGCCCTCTGACCCATTATGTCCCTTTCACTTATAATACACTGTCCCGCATTACTTAATTGAAACCTAAGGATTGACTAGCTTTGTATTTACCTTATACTTGATTACCTATTGGGTTACTATGGTTAGCTTTATGCTATTGCTTTAACTTAATCAACGAACATGATGTGAATATTTATGATACGATGATGTTGTCCCGATGACCTTGTGATATTTTAGGGGACTCGGGCTGTTTCCCGAGTACCTCTCCGTAAGGACCTGTTCGTTGAGAGACCACCCGGGATAACAGTGCAACCATGAGGGTGAAATGGGACGCCCTTAGCTAATTAATTAGAGGAACTAGAGGTGTAGTTGCTTCGCCGTCGTGCCGTTAATGGGGTCCAGGCACAGTGCTTGCTCTGCCGAGGTTGGGTGCCGAGGTTCTTTCGATTTGCTTTTGTTAGTCACCCTCCTGCGGGGAGAGGTACTGTGTTTATCAAACTGGAGAAACCTAACGGGTGGCTATGACCTCTAGGGAATCTTTGTAAAAGCTACGTAGTGATACCCTGCCGGACCACCTAGGAAGTGATCAATGGGGAGTCATGATCCCCGGGCAAAATGGGAATCCCGGCTCATGGGTAAAGTGTGCGACCTCTGCAGAGGGTAATGAAACTGATATATCAGCCGTGCTCACGGTTAAGAGCAGCCTTGGGATCCTCTTTGATTAGAGATACTTCGGATACACCTCAGATGATGACTTTAATGATGATGGTTAATGATGGTGACTTTAATTATGTATTCTAGTATTTCCTCTCTAAGGAGGTACTTTTTGGGGTTATAACTTGGGTCTTATGATAAAATCTGGCTTCTACTAACAATAAATACCTGACCAACTAAAAGCAACTGCTTGAGCCTAACCCCACATAAAAGCTAGTCCACTTCAGCCAAACGGGGCATTTGCTGAGTACGTTGATGTGTACTCATCCTTGCTTTACCACAAAACACCAGGTTGTCCATATTGCAACCAATGCTCAGGAGAAGATGAAGCCATGGAAGGAGACTTCCAGGAGTTCTAAGACTACGACGAGTTCTAGGTGTGGGTTGGCGGCAACCCCCAGTCAGCTGCCTGTGAAGGCCCTATCTTTACTGCGTTTCGCTTAGCACTTTGATTTACCCGTTAAGTTGATGACTATGTGGATGTCTCTGACTCTGTGATGTAATAAGTTAATACTCTTTTATGTTATTATTCGAGCACTGTGCGATGATGTTCATTTATGTAATCGCTGTGTACGTGAATTCTGATCCTGGCACGTACATAGTTCGCATTCGGTTTGCCTTCTGAAACCGGGTGTGACACCCATGCGTGCCCTGCTCCTCTGCGCGCGCTGGCGCGCATTTAATGCTGTAGCAGGTGACCGTTGGCGCGGACTAGTCGTTGCTCCGCCGTTACACCGGACAGTCCGGTGTGCACCGGACATGTCCGGTGAATTATAGCGGACTGGATTCCCGAAGCTGGCGAGTTTAGAGTCGCTTGATCTTGGGGCACCGGACACTGTCCGGTGGTGCACCGGACAGTCCGGTGAATTATAGCGAAGCGCCTCTGAGAATTCCTGAAGGTGCGAAGTTCAGCTTGAAGTCTCCTGGTGCACCGGACAGTCCGATGCGCCAGACCAGGGCACACTTCGGTTATCCCTTGCTCTCTTTGTTGAACCCTTCTCTTGGTCTTTTTATTGGCTTATTGTGAACCTTTGGCACCTGTAGAACTTATAAACTAGAGCAAACTAGTTAGTCCAATTATTCGTGTTGGGCAATTCAACCACCAAAATCAATTTAGGAAATAGGTGTAAGCCTAATTCCCTTTCACGAAGTGACTGCGGTCACTTCGGCTCTATCGACTGAAGAGCGCGTGTTAGGATAAGGTGTCAGGTGACCCTTGCTTTAAATGCTCCTGCGATACGGTCGGTTGGTGTGGCGATCTGGCCAAGGTTGCTTCTCTGCGAAGACTGGGTCTCGGGCGAGCCGAAGGTGTGCCCGTTGCTTGAGGGGACCCTCGGGCGAGACGTGAATCCTCCGGGGTCGACTGCCTTTGCCCGAGGCTGGGCTCGGGCGAGGCGAGATTGTGTCCCTTGAGTGGACTGAGCCTTGACCTTAATCGCGCCCATCAGGCCTTTGCAGCTTTGTGCTGATGGGGGTTACCAGCTGAGATTAGGAGTCTTGGGGGTACCCCTAATTATGGTCCTCGACAGTAGCCCCCGAGCCTCAAAGGGAGTGTTGGCACTCGCTTGGAGGCTTTTGTCGCACTTTTTTGCAAGGGGACCGGCCTTTCTCGGTTGCGTTTTGTTCCGGGGGGTGCGCGCGAGCGCACCCGCCGGGTGTAGCCCCCGAGGCCTCGGAGGAGTGTTTTGACTCCTTCGAGGTCTTAGTGCCTTTCGTGATGGCTCGACCGGTTTGGTTGTTCCCTCATGCGAACTGGTCGTTGCCCGGGTGCTTAGTCAGGTCCCAAGTTCTCGGGCTGGTATGTTGACGCTGTCAACGGTTTGGTCGGAGCCGGGTTTGCGAGAGCAGCCCTCGAGCCTCCGCACAGAGCGAGAGGACGGTCAAGGACAGACTCGGCTTTTTTCATACGCCCCTACGTCGCCTTTCCGCAAGGAGGAGGGGGGAAAGCGCCATGTTGCCCTCAGAGGGCGCCGAACATGGTGTCTCCAGTGAGTTGCTAATGGGTAATCCGAGTGGACGCCTGTGCCCCATTCGTTAGGGGTCGGCTAGTGGCCCGGAGGCGCGCTCCAAAAGTACCTGCGGGTGATTCGCCGGACTCGGTCCCCTTTTGACAGGGTCCGAGGGTACCTCCCTCTGATGGGATTCCGTTACAAAATCGCTCCCGCTGGTCTCGGAAATGTCCTAGGGTACCTCAGGAGCGTAGCCCGAGCCTTGGTTATGTATCGAACGTACCCAGGGTCATCCCTTGCTCTGCGTGCTCTGAGGCGGCTGTCGAACCCTTCGGGGGCCAGCCTACGAACTCCTGATCAGTAGTGGGCGCGGAGCCCGAGTGGCCTGAGGCGGCCGTTGAACCCTTCCGAGGGGCCAGCCTTCGAACCTCTGACCAGTAGTTGGCGCGGAGCCCGAGTGCTCTGAGGCGGCTGTTGAACCCTTTCGAGGGGCCAGCCTTCGAACCTCTGATCAGTAGGGGGGCTCAGGGCCCGCTTCCTTCGCGGAGAAGGATCCCCTTCGGAGTATCCCCTTTCCCGGTCCCTGTAGCAAGAGAGAGAAAGGGGAAGAGGGAAAGAATATGAAATTGAGCGATGTGGCGCACCTTTTTTGACGCGGTCATTATGGCGGAGGTGAAGCGTCGCCTGCTTCGCCTGCCAAAGGTGCCGCCTGCCCTGCCGCAGAGTTAATGCGACGGGACGAGTGGTTCGCGGTGCAGCCGTTGTGCGTGCGTGAGCCGTTCAAGGAACGGAACACGGGCGCGTCATCTTCACGCCGTGGGAGAGGGCTCTCTCGCTGTCCCAGGAGGGGACGTGAGCCTGCAGGCGATTCGACTGCTGCTTCCGCCCGCCTGCCGCCACCATTACTGTCGGCCTACTTTTGGCCATATCGATCATCGCGCCTTCTCCCGCGGCTGACTGACCCGTGACCGATGTGCTTGGTTGGCACTGTTGGGCCATGCGTAGGGTCGCCTCGAGTCACGGCACCGGTTCCGCAGCCGAGAAGGCGCGGTACTGGCACGAGTGGTGGTGCAGTTTCTCGCACGTAGTAACCGGCGCGCCGGTTACATGACGTGTGGGCCTGGGCCTCCATGCTGGACATGTCAAAGTCGAATGGGTGCGCCCCCTTGGTGCAGTCGCATGCCGCCTGCATGGCGGTCCGCCCTTTCACCAGCTGGTTTGGGCGAAGACGGAGGAATGCTTGTAACCGCCGGGCGGTTACACGCTCCGCGCGCGACGGTTTGGCTTCTTCTGTCCTGGGCCAGCTTGCATGACGCGTGGGACCCAGCCCCCGTGTCGTGGGGGGAGGACCTCGGAGCGTGTTGGAGAAGACTCAGCCCACAACGGCTGAGGACGCAAGTGGGGAGAGTTGCCTTTAAAAGGAGGGCGACCCCCTTGGACGGCAACCATGTCTTCGCACTCTCCTCATGCATCACGCCCTTCCACCTTCCGAGCCCCCGGATGGGGAGCGCTCGCGTTGCTTTCGTCTCGTCGTCGTCGGAGGAACGCAACTTCGCGGAAGTTGGTACCTTTCAGCCATCGTTCGGCTTCAAGGATTTTCATCAGGCAGCCCGGCTGCATCCCCTCGCCGATGGTCACCCAAGACGGTGACCACCAGTTCGATGGTGGGGAGAAGCAAGCCGGGCTGCGGCCTCTGCCCCGCCCTCAGCTTCAAGGATCTTCATCATCCTTGCTGGGGTGGAGGGCAGGCTGAGCCAGAGCTCTACCTCCCGCACGGGTTCGTGGGTCACCCTCTCCTTCAGCATTTAGGGGAGAGGGTCCTCACTGACCTAGCGGAAGGGGCGGACTCCGACGACGCGGGGCTGGTTGGCCGCGAGCGTCGTCAGCTTTAGCGCGTTGGGCTCGCTGGCTCGGCTGGCTCTGGCTCGGCCCCCGGTGCCCCCTCCCGTCGTATGAGCGGTCGCCGTGCCACGTGCACCGGAGGGCCGCCCAAGACGTCGCGCGCTGCTAGGGCGGCGTTCGTGTTCTTGGGCTGTCCTGCCTTTGCCCTAGTACGACGCCTCTTGCGCGGAGGTTGGTGCTTCGCCTGTCTGGGAGGATCCGAGTGGGGATCCGCCGGTGGGCAGATGGCTGGCGTCGCCGACGTTGAGGTGGTGGCGGCTGAAGAAGTCCTCGTTGCCGATGAGACTGCTGCCACCATCCGCGCTCCGGGCCTCCGGCTCTTTGGCTTTGATTGCTTGTCCTCGCCCCTCGGGTGGGGATGTGGGCGAGGAGCTCGTCGCAGCAGCGTTCGCCCTGAGGTCATCGCTGCTGGTGTTTGGCCACTCGGAGTGGAGGTCGTTGTCGCTGCTGCCGGAGCGGGCGTCGGCGAGCCACCAGGGGTTTCGTCGCCCCGCAGGCCCTCCAATGTGGGGGGTTGTTCGTACCTGCGGGGGTGGAACCGGAGTTCCGTTTGTAACGGCACCTTGAGTGCTGGCGTATGTTCATTGTGGCTGTCGGGGCCTTAACATTTATGTATTTTGGCGTGAAGCCATGTTTCTTCCTCATTTCGAGCACTAGGACTCGCCTGTCGGCTAACTGAACCGCTTAACCAAGTGTGAGTTGCCTCGTGCGGAAGGTGACGAGTGAGGTATCCGTATCCCGGAGGCGTAGGAGTCCCTCGGCTCAGTCGGCCTTGCCGCTGAGGCTTCTCTTGCTTAGTTAGAGGAACCCTCGGCCGCTCTGCGATGAGCCGGAGCCAGAGGCAGCGGTGCCGGCGCGGACAGAGGCGGAGTTGGCTCGAAAAAGGAAGCTTCGTCGGCCGGGGCTTGGCCGAGTCGTCCCCTGGCAGGACCAACGCTGGAGTCGAGTTGCCGAGGCCACGAGCCGGGCTGGTGTCCTCGGGGGACAGCTGGCTGAGGCTTCGGGGCGGCCGGCCGAGCCGTCTGCTCGGGCCAGGTTCCTGGAGGAGACCCTGGCGGCGATGGCCCGGGCGTGGTGTTGACGTCGTCCTTCGAGTGGAGATCCTCCAACCGTATTGTCGGCCGAGGCTCGGTCGGACTTCGCCGAAGGTGGAGTTGACGCCGAGGGTGCTGCTGCTCCCCCTTCATCGATGTCTGAGCCTGCAGGATCGGTTCGCCTGTAGTATGCATATGTTTTTTGCGGTCGCCGAGGCCCAAACATACTATCGCCGCGTTGTAAAGCTACGTCTCTTTTCCTCTTGCTTCGAGTATCAGGGCTTGCTCGTCGGTAGCAGAATCGTTTATTCGAGCTAGAGTTACTTCTCATGGAAGGTGATGAGTGAGGTATCCGTATCCCGGAGGCGTAGGAATCCCTCGGCTCTGTCGGCCTTGCCGCTTACGTATACTCTTGCTCGTCCGCGGGATTCTATTATCGACGTAGCCGAGAAAACCCAAAAAAATCGTTTCTGCAGAAATTCTTTTGAGCGTTAAGGCTTGTTCGGTCAGCAGGATCGCTCATCCGAACGCGAGTTACTTCTCGCAGAAGGTGATGAGTGAGGTATCCGTATCCCGGAGGCGTAGGAGTCCCTCGGCTCGGTCGACCTTGCCTGCTTACGTGTACTCCGTCGTTTTCATGATCCCACTACCGAAGTAGTCGAAAAGCACGAAAGATATTCTGACGGAAAGACTTTTTCTAAGGAAAATTTTGACGCGGAGGGGGTTCCCCCCTTCTAGCCCTCGAGGGAGGGTCGGGCTTTGCCGAGGCAAGGCTGACCCTTCCTTTAAGGTTATACTTTGCTTGGGTATGTAAGCGAAGTGCATGAATGACTTGAAAACATCTTAAGGGTAGAAGCGACGTAGCTGTCGGATGTTCCAAGCGTTGCTGTAGACCTCGCCTTGACTGTTGGCCATCTTGTATGTTTCGGGCTTCAAAATTTTGGCGATGATGAATGGCCCTTCCCAGGGAGGCATGAGCTTGTGGCGCCCTCGGGCGTCTTGTCGTAGCCGAAGCACCAGGTCGCCTGACTGGAGGCCTCGGGACCAAACCCCTCGGGCGTGGTAGCGTCGCAGGGACTACTGATACCGCGCCGAGTGTAGTAAGGCCACGTCCCAAACCTCTTCCAGCTGGTCCAGTGAGTCTTCTCGGTTGGTCTGGTTGCGTCGGTCGTCGTAGGCCCTCATCCTTGGGGAACCGTATTCTAAGTCTGTGGGCAAGATGGCCTCGGCCACATAGACTAGAAAGAACGGTGTGAAGCCCGTGGCTCGGCTCGGCATTGTCCTCAGGCTCCAGACCGCCAAGGGGAGTTCCTTCATCCATCGCCTGCCGAACTTGTGGAGGTCGTTGTAGATCCTCGGCTTGAGTCCTTGCAGAATCATGTCGTTGGCACGTTCTACCTGCATATTCGTCATGGAGTGTGCCACGGTGGTCCAGTCCACCCGGATGTGGTGATCCTCGCAGAAGTCCAGGAACTTTCTATCGGTGAACTGGGTGCCGTTGTTGGTGATGAGGGAGTTCGGGACCCCGAAGCGATGGATGATGTTGGTGAAGAATGCCACCGCCTGTTCGAACCTGATGCTATTTAGGGGTCGGACCTCGACCCACTTGGAGAATTTGTCGATGGCAACCAGTAGGTGCGTGTAGCCCCCGGGTGCCTTCTGCAAGGGACCGACGAGGTCCAGACCCCACACAGCAAATGGCCAGGTGATGGGTATTGTTTGCAGAGCCTGAGCGGGTAGGTGCATCTGGCTTGCGTAGAATTGACACCCTTGGCAGGTGCGGACAATTCTAGTGGCGTCGGCCACCGCGGTCGGCCAGTAGAAACCTTGTCGGAAAGCGTTTCCAACAAGGGCTCGAGGCGCTGCGTGATGACCGCAAGCCCCCGAGTGTATTTCTTGTAAGAGCTCCTGGCCTTCGGCGATGGATATGCATCGTTGGAGGATGCCGGAGGGGCTGCGGTGGTAGAGCTCCTTCCCGTCACCCAGCAAGACAAATGACTTGGCGCGCTGCGCCAGTCGCCGAGCTTCGGCTTGGTCGAGGGGCAGCTCTCCTCGGTGGAGATATTGCAGGCACAGGGTCTGCCAGTCTCGATTAGGCGGGACCCCATTCTGCTCTCCCTCGACGCGCAGTGCCTCACCCTCGGGGGCCGAGGGTGCCTCGGGCTGAGCCGAGACCTTCTCGTGCGTGTCGTAGGTCTTGACTGAGGGTTGATGTAGGTCCCGGGAGAAGACGTTCGGGGGAACCATTGTTCGCGCCGAAGCTATCTTCGCCAGCTCGTCCACAGTCTCGTCGTACCGCCGGGCGACGTGGTTGTCCTCGAGCCCGTAGAACTTGTCCTCCAGCTCGGATATCCAGTGAGCGCTCGGTGACTTCCCTCGGTATGTCAGGCATGTCCGAGGGACTCCACGCAAGAACCTCGGAGTTCGCATGGAGAAAGTCGACGAGCACTGCTTCCTATTTGGGGTCGAGCTCGGAGCCGATCCAGATCTGCTTGGAGGCATCGTTGTTGGGGTCGAGAGGGACGGACTTAACCGTCTCTGCTGGCTCGAAGTTGTCGGCGTGGCGCTTCGCATCTGGCACCTCCTTGGAGAGGTTTTCCATGTCGGCGATGAGGGCCTCGGATTCGGCGAGGGCCTCGGCGTACTCCACGCACTCCACGTCGCATTCGTACGCGTGTCGGTACGTGGGGCCGACGGTGATGACCCCGTTGGGGCCCGGCATCTTGAGCTTGAGGTAAGTGTAGTTAGGGACGGCCATGAACTTGGCGTAGCATGGCCTCCCCAGTACTGCGTGGTAGGTTCCTCGGAACCCAACCACCTCAAATGTGAGGGTTTCCCTTCAGAAGTTGGAGGGAGTCCCGAAGCAGATGGCAGATCGAGTTGTCCGAGGGGTTGGACGCGTTTCCCGGGGATGATCCCGTGAAAAGCGCCACGCCTATCCGGATCGAGGACAGATCGATCTGCAGGAGCCCGAGGGTCTCGGCGTAGATGATGTTGAGGCTGCTGCCTTCGTCCATGAGGACCTTGGTGAGCCTGACGTTGCCGATGACAGGGTCGACAACGAGCGGATATTTCCGCGGGTTCGGCACGCGGTCGGGGTGGTCGCCCTGGTCGAAAGTGATGGGCTTGTCGAACCAGTCTAGGTAGACTGGTGCCGCCACCTTTACCAAGCAGACCTCCCGACGCTCTTGCTTGTGGTGCCGAGCCGAGGCGTTCGCCACTTGCCCACCATAGATCATGAAGCAGTCGTGGACATCGGGAAACTCCTCTGCCTTGTGATCCTCCTTCTTGTCGTCGTTGTGGGCCCTGCCACCTTCCGCAGGTGGCCCGACCTTGTGAAAGTGGCGCCGAAGCATGACGCACTCCTCAAGGGTGTGCTTGACGGGCCCCTGATGATAGGGGCATGGCTCCTTGAGCATCTTATCGAAGAGATTGGCACTCCCAGGAGGTTTCCGAGGGTTCTTGTACTCAGCGGCGGCGACAAGGTCCGCGTCGGTGGCGTCGCGTTTCGCTTGCGACTTCTTCTTGTTCTTCTTTTTGGTGTCGCGCTGAGCGGATGCCTCGGGAACGTCTTCCGGCTGGCGGCCCTGGGGCTGCTTGTCCTTTCGGAAGATGGCCTCAACTGCCTCCTGGCTAGAGGCGAACTTGGTGGCGATGTCCATCAGCTCGCTCGCCCTGGTGGGGGTCTTGCGACCCAGCTTGCTCACCAGGTCGTGGCAGGTGGTGCCGGCAAGGAACGCGCCGATGACGTCCGAGTCGGTGACGTTGGGCAGCTCGGTGCGCTGCTTCGAGAATCGTCGGATGTAGTCCCGGAGAGACTCTCCCGGCTGCTGGCGGCAGCTTCGGAGATCCCAGGAGTTCCCAGGGCGCACGTACGTGCCCTGGAAGTTGCCGGCGAAGGCTTGGACCAGGTCGTCCTAGTTGGAGATCTGCCCCGGAGGCAGATGCTCTAGCCAGGCTCGAGCGGTGTCGGAGAGGAACAGGGGGAGGTTGCGGATGATGAGGTTGTCATCGTCCGTTCCACCCAGCTGGCAGGCCAGTCGGTAGTCCGCGAGCCACAGTTTCGGCCTCGTCTCCCCCGAGTACTTTGTGATGGTAGTCGGAGTTCGGAACCGGGTCGGGAACGGCGTCCGTCGTATGGCCCGGCTGAAAACCTGCGGACCGGGCGGTTCGGGCGAGGGGCTCCGATCCTCCCCGCTGTCGTAGCGTCCCCCACGCCTGGGGTGGTAGCCTCGGCGCACCCTCTCGTCGAGGTGGGCTCGACGGTTGCGGTGGTGGTGCTCGTTGTCGAGGCGACCCGGGGCCGCAGGCGCCGTGTTGCGCGTGCGCCCGGTGTGGACCGAGGCTTCCCGCACGAATCAGGAAGTCACGGCGCGATGCTCCGAGGGGTACCCCTGCCTTCGGGAGGCAGAGCTTTTGGCCCGTCGGACCACGACATCCTCCAGGAGATTCTTGAGCTCTCCCTGAATACGCCGCCCTTCGGTGGTCGATGGTTCCGGCATCGCGCGGAGTAGTATTGCTGCTGCAGCCAGGTTCTGGCCGACCCCACTGGAAGCTGGTGGCGGCCTTGCTCTGACGTCGTCGGCAATGCGGTGTTGGATGCCCTGGGTAGATGACGCGCTTCTCCGGCCGGAACTTGGTCTGCCCATTCCTGCCCGATGTTCCATCGGAACTGCTCAAGTGTTCCTGCTCCCTCATCGAGCCTAGCCTGCATCTCGCGGATTTGCCCGAGCTGTGCGTCCTGACCCCCCGCAGGGACTGGGACCACAGCTAGCTCCCGAAGGATGTCAACGCGAGGCGCAGGCCAACGGGGATCGCCGTTTTCTGGCATACCAAGATGGTTGCCTTCGCCGGGACCCCCTAGATCGACGTGGAAACATTCACAACTTGGGTCGCAGTCCTCGTCGCCGAAGCTGTGGCTACCATCGGAACAATCGGAGAAGTAGTAGTCGCATGCGGTCATGAAGTCCCGCATGGCACTGGGGTTACCGAGCCCGGAGAAATCCCAACAAAAGTCGGGCTCGTCATCTTCCTCGGAACCCGAGGGTCCGTAGGTCGAGACGGCCGTCAATCTGTCCCAGGGCGACCGCATATGGTACCCCGGAGGGTTGGTACATGCCTCTATGGAGGCTTCCACCGAAGCGAGGTCGCTTGGTGGATCGAAGCTGAATCCAAAAGGCACGAGATGGGAATCGGTCGGTACCTCTTGGTCGACGGGCGGTGACGAAGTCGCGTCAGGGGCGGACTGCACCATTGTCTCAGGTACGAGGGCGATGCCCAGCAAGTCCTTCGCGAGCGTGCTGGCGTCGTCCGTCTGCTTGGGGTTGGCGTGTTGCGGGGAAACAACGCTCGTCTTCGTCTCAGACGCGAGGTCGAAGCCCGACGTGTCCCCCACTGGGGCGCCGGCGTCGTCGACTTGCTCGACAGCCAACGAGGTGCCGCCTCCTGCTTGGCCATGGTTGCCCCGCCTCCTCCTCCTCCGTCGGTGGGGGAGGCGACGGGACAAACCCGGATGTTGTTCTTCCGCCATGTGGGGAAGACGTCATTGATTCCGCCGCCGGCGGGTGGGCAGAGGGCCGCCATTGTCGCTGTCGCGCGGCGGAGGAAGGAGTATCATGTCGTAGCTGCCGTCGAGGGACATGAACTCAAGACTCCCGAAACAGAGCATCGTCCAAGGTTGGAAAGGTTGCTGGAGACTACCCATCTGGAGCTTGACGGGAAGCTGTTTGTCAACACGCAGCAGGCCCCTACCTGGCGCGCCAACTGTCGGCGTTTCGACCCCGGGGGGTCCCTGGACCGACGAGTAAATTGTCGTTGCGTGTCCCAGCGCAGATGGGTCGGCGCGAGACGGGACACAAAGGGGGGAGAACAGTGAGGGGAAACTGCGGCCTTCGTGTTGTCCTGCGCCCAGGGCGGATAGATGCGCTTGCAGTAGGGGGTTACAAGCGTTCGCGTGGGAGAGAGAGAGAGCGAGAGCCTTATGCATCAGCCCGTTCTCCCGCGCGGCCCACCTCTCTCGTACGAGAGCCCTGGACCTTCCTTTTATAGGCGTAAGGAGAGGGTCCAGGTGTACAATGGGGGGTGTAGCAGTGTGCTAACGTGTCTAGCAGAGAGGAGCTAGAGCCCTAAGTACATGCCATCGTGGCAGTCGGAGAGGTTTTGGCACCCTGTTCATGTGATGTCGTGGCCGTCGGAGGAGCGCTGGAGCCCTGCGGAAGTACAGCTGTCGGGGCTGTCGGATCCTTGCTGACGTCTCCTGGCTGACGTAAGGGGCTGGGAGCTGGCGTCGTCATGGAGTGTGCGGGGTGTCATCATTACTTGTTTGCTGGGGCGAGCCAGATGGGACGCCGGTCTTGTCCCCCGTAGCCTGAGCTAGCTGGGGGCAGGGTAATGATGACCCCCTGGCGACGTGGCCGATCCGGACCCGAGTTTGGGTGAGGTGGCGATTCCTCCGAGGTCGAGGTTGAGTCCGAGCCCTGGGGTCGGGCGAGGCGGAGTCCATCGTCTTCGGGAGCCGAGGCCGAGTCCGAGCCCTGGGGTCGGGCGAGGCAGAGTTCGTCGTCTTCCGGAGCCGAGGCTGAGTCCGAGCCCTGGGGTCGGACGAGGCGGAGTTCGTTGTCTTCTAAGTCGTGGTTGAGTCCGAGCCCTGGGGTCGGGCGAGGCGAAGTCCTTCTTCCGGGGCCGAGACGGGGGCCGAACCCTGGGGTCGGGCGAGGCAGAGCTTCCTATGTCGCCCGAGGCTGGACTTAGCCGCTGTCGACCTCACTCTGGCGAGTGGCACAGCAGTCGGAGCGGGGCAGGCGGCGCTGTTTCCTTGTCAGGTTGGTCAGTGGAGCGGCGAAGTGTCTATAGTCACTTCGGCTCTGTCGACTAAAGAGCGCGCGTCAGGATAAGGTGTCAGGCGACCCTTGCATTAAATGCTCCTGCGATACGGTCGGTTGGCGTGGCGATCTGGCCAAGGTTGCTTCTCTGCGAAGACTGGGCCTCGGGCGAGCCGAAGGTGTGCCCGTTGCTTGAGGGGACCCTCGGGCGAGACGTGAATCCTCCGGGGTCGGCTGCCTTTGCCCGAGGCTGGGCTCGGGCGAGACGAGATCGTGTCCCTTGAGTGGACTGAGCCTTGACCTTAATTGCGCCCATCAGGCCTTTGCAGCTTTGTGCTGATGGGGGTTACCAGCTGAGATTAGGAGTCTTGGAGGTACCCCTAATTATGGTCCCCGACAAATATATACACAACTATAGATTAGATTCTCTAGAAAATAATGGTTCATGTAAGGACCAGTCCGTCATGACACGCCATCGACCCAAGAAAGGCACGATGAGTGATCTGGGCTAGCATGGGCCCACTATCCACGATGGCGGGGTTATGTTCGTGTCGAGATAAACATGTACCATGTCTTAGGGCATGTTTGGATCCGAGGAGCTAAAGCAAAAGTGACTAAAGTTTAGTAACTTAGAAGCTAATGATCCAAACAGGAAGAGTTAAAAGTGACTAAATTAATACTTTTTACCATTTTAGTCACATATCTCTTCGTGTTTGGATCTTTAGCTCCTAAGTGACTAAACTTTAGTTACTTTTTTTAACTTCTGTGATCTAAACATGATCTTAGTATGCTCGATGAGCCTAGCCCGTTTAGACATCTATACATGTAGGGTAGACCATATTGACTTAAACAAGATGATGATTGTCCAAATCAACTGGTGATCAGACAGTTGAGAACTAGCGATGACACGTGTTGAGATCGTGGATGAGCATATCAGATACGTTACTCATGATGGGTTTGGTGGCTTGGACCTGAAAACCATCATACTGATGGCTTCTCAAGTTTGGTCCTCAAACCCGATTGGAGTTCTAACGGGAACGAGCGAATCTTACATTGAGGCGGAGCAAAATCATGAAGAGCACGTGCCCATCGGATGCACAGATCTTGAGTCAGACCATTTTACCCCTGGGTTAAGTGGTTTAGCTAAAATAACTAAGAGGCGGGCCCTGGACACAAGAGGTTCTTTTCCCTGGTTTGGCTAAAATTAACTAAGAGGCGGACCCCTGGACATCAGAGGTTCTTTTCCCTAGGAGTGCTCTCGGAGGCAAGGATGGATCCCAAACGAGACGACGCCAAAAAGACCGATGGACAGAAGGACTCGGAGGCCAGAGCCTCGTCGCCAAGTCAAGCCGTTGATGACTAGATGTAGCAACGTTCTGCCCGAACCAGTATAAATCTTGCGTCCACCGCTCACACTGTTCGGAGTTCGAAACACGCACAATAAATTTACTTGTCGGAGCGAGGTTTGAAACAACGACACCTCTACTCCGCTAATTGTACTTAACGGTGTTAAGTCTTAAAAAATATAAGGAACAATTGCATCATTACCCCTATTTGGAGTGTAATTGTAGTTTTAGCCCTATGTTTAGACTTCATGTGTCTTTTATGACAATTCAAATTATTTTCGCAACAATTAAATTTATTTTAGACAACAATTCAAATTATTTCAATTTGAATTCTTGTCAAAATAATTTGAAATGGTGTAGAAATAATTTAAATCGTCATATAAAACATGTAAAGTCTAAAAATGGACAAAGCTACAATTACACTCTAAAACAGGGCGCTGGCGTAATTGTTCCTTGTTTTTTTGTCAAGACTTAACGCCATTAAGTATACCCAATGGAATAGGGGCATACGACAATTTGTTTTGAAAAAAACAAGGACAAACATGCGAAATCTAAAAAATAGGGACAAATCTAAGGTTGCACCCTAAAACTGAGTCACTAGCGCAATTGCCCCAATTATAAAGTGTGGTAGAAAAAACTGCCTATAGTTTATTCTAACATACTTTAGATTCTTTCTGTTATATTATCTTGAATCTATATATAGTAAATTAGCAGATTGAAGTACTAGTCCAGCTGAACTTTTTTCACTGTATCCACTTAATTTCAATTAAGTCATAATAGAAAGGAAAAAAATAACTAAGTCATAATAAAAAGGAAAAAAAACTATGAAAAGCCAAACAATCATAAACAAAGGGAGAGAAGAATCAATCGGATGCTACTGACTATGGATCAACTGAGGAATGGTACTTTCCACTCAGCAGTTTATGTCACCGAACAAGATGAGCATAGCAGCCGCAAGACAAGAACAAGAAGCAACTGTTGAGCACTATTGAGCTGGGGCATCTCTGAGAACTCAAACTGTTAATCAGCAGGCACGAAATGTTCCCAGAATAATTGACACTTAAAGAGCATCACTTGCCATGTTAATTTATGCTCCACGAGTCACAAGATGCTTCGGTGTCTATCCAAACAAGATGTTATGGTGTCTGCAACACCATAAGACCACAGTTCTCTTCAAGATTTCAAACATGTAGGGAAGTTGGCCCTATGGCAACAACTCCAAGCAAGTTCCCAAATTCCAATCAATCCTGCAGTGAGTTTTTTTTCCTGGAGTCAATTATCTCGTGGATTATCCGAAAATCATACAAATGCTTCTTGCCTCATAGTTTATCCTCAAGATATATGTGTTTCACCAGCAGCCTCTGCAACTGCAATCACCTTTCTTAATTGTGTGGTACCTATTGACATCCCGTACTACAATTACTCTGTCGATCACCATGCTAGCATACTTGAAGAATTCATGACAATGAGCACATATTCTCAAGTTCTTAACTATTCTCAACACCTTTCCTGATGGTGCAGCACCACTGATCAACCCATATGCAAGAGCCAATCTTTCACTATGATGCCTAAGTCTCTCATCTGCCTCCTTGTACCCTAACTTCTCTACCTCTTGAATCAATTCATTCAGTTTGTCATATATTTCTATCAGCTGTTCATGCCTTCTTTCGTTTGCAACAAAAACATGTACCAGCCCTCTGACCTCAATCCAACTTCGCCCACCTTCCTTCCTGACCCCATGGTCCCTCATTGCAGTCCATGCCTCAGCCTCCTCATTTGTTTTCCCAGCTGTTGAGTAGACGTTGGCAAGCATGACATAAGCTGAGTCATCCTTGGGATTAATCTCCAGAAGCCTCTGTCCCATGGATTCTGCCATGTCAACCCTGCGGTGAACCACACAGCCCATTAGAAGTGTCCGCCACACTGCTGCATCTGGTTTGCATGGCATTGTACAAGCAAAACTCTCTGCATCCTCTAGATGCCCCACCCGTGCCATTGCACCCACCACGCAAGTATAATGCTCAAGGTCAGGCTTCACACCGTACTTCGACTGCATTGCTTCCAACCAAAACTTGGCTTCAGTGGCTGCTCCGGCATTACTACATGACGTGAGAACAGCAAGGAATGTTAGCCCATCAGGAGCAAAACCCAGCTCCATCATCTGGTTAAACAGTCCAGTGACCTCCTGCACATCTCCCTGCTGAGCATGAGCAGAAAGCACCGCGTTCCATGTAATCAGGTTTCGGTCACCACCCAACCCCTCAAATACCTTAGCTGCATCATCCACATCTCCAGCCTTACCATAAGCATCCACCAGGGCGGTCCCAACAGCCACATTTCCATCAAGCCCAACTACCACCGCATGGGCGTGAATCCCACAAGTCTGCTCCAGCACAGCAAGCCCTGCAGCTGCCCGGAGAGAACCGGAGAGCGCATGCATGGTAGAATCAACACCATTTGCGCGCATGCCAGCGAACACAGAGAGGGATTCTTCGTACCACCCGTTCTGTGCGAGCCCAACAATCGTGGAGGAGTAGCAAACGGGGTCCCGATTTGCAACGGGGATTTCGTCGAACAGGTGGCGGGCGCATGCCGGGGAGCGGGCTCTGGAGTAGAGAGTAATAAGGCAAGAGGCGGAGTAGGGGGACGACGAGAGGGCGAGCTTGAAGGCGAGGGCGTGCACGTGCGGTGCGATGGACGGCGGCATGGAGCGGAGGAGTGAGGATAGCGGGCCGTCGCAGAGGAGAGCAGGGGACATGCCGAGGACGCGGCGGAGGAGCGGGAGCGCGGAGGCCGGGGAGGAAGCGGAGAGGGAGGAGAGCGAGGAAGTGAGCGAGCTGGCGGTGGGACGGAAGCAGAACGGGAGGTGGGAGAGGAGGTGCAGCGAGAGCGACGGATGGTAGCGGGAGAAGAGGAGGTTGTAGGCGGCGCGAGAGGACGAGGCGGTCTTGATGAGGACCGCGTGAAGAACGGCCGGATCGCCGCCAGCTTCGGCCACCGCGGAGGCCGAGGCCCTGAGGGACGCGGCCACGGCGAGCATGGGTGTTAGGATCCCGGCACTCTCGACTAGGATCCGGCACTCTGGACTCAATTTTACTCCGGAACAATCACCACGGATCACGGCTACCAACAACCTTACAGTTCAGACTCATGTTCTGTCTATTCTCCTCAATTCGTCGCCCCCTTCTAGTGTCCAACTCTAGCAGCCTCCGTATATGGACATGTATCCGTCAAATTTACGCGCCCGACACTATTTATCAGTCCAGCGGACTCCGTATCTGTCTCACTAAAAAGCACGCCGTGTCCCTACACTCTCCTTCCCCACGTTTTCTCTCTCCTCTCCGCACAAGACTGAGAAATGGTGCCTGTGCTCGCGGGACCCAGCTGTCACAGTCTGCATGCGGAGTGTAAATACGGAGTCTGTTGGAACGCACCGTGCAAAAGAACCACTCATCCGTGATCAAGTCTACCTAAAATACGGATGCGGAGTATGAGGCTGCTGGAGTTGGTCTAAGCCAGTACTTCTTATTACAGTCTGTTACAAGGCCATTTGGACCAAAATCAACTCAGCCACTCACGGCTCGGGCCGTATCGCTCCCTTACTCCTTCTGAGCCCGTCGAGGCCTGCTTCTAGCTTCACATCCTTCTCCTTTCCCGCACTTGTATCCTTCCCTTCTTCCGTGTCCTGGTTGCTGATCATCGGGACACTGACATTTTCCTTCCCTTGAGTTCCAGCTTGTCCCCAAGCTGGTGCAAAAGGAAAATGTTGCTTGATGTCCGCCTGCTCTTCCCATGTAGCCATGGATGTAGGCTAGCCCGTCCACTGAGATGATTGTTGGATAGTTTGTCAACTACTACTAGCATGCAGTTTTCCTAGCGCGAAGGAGGCAATCCTGAGATAAAATACATAGATACTACCAGCCACGTATGGTCTTAAACCGGCAATGGAAAACGTCCAGGGCTAGTTTGGGAGTCACAAAACCGGCAATAGAAAATGTCAGTGTCCCGGTGATCAGCAAGAGGCGCCATCACAGGAGCTGCCTCCATGGCCATGGTAGCTCCGAAATCGTACTGCAGCAACCCCAGCTCCGTGGTGTCTTCGTGTGCCACCTCCCTTGACGCATTGTTGCTCGCCACGGTGGTGTTGTTCCTGCCGAACTGATAATGGTCAGCGCCGCCACCAGACCAGAACTGCCCAAGCCCTGGCGGTGGCTGCTGTTGCACGGACACGAGAAGTTTGGAGTTGAAGACGACCTCCCGAATTCGGATCTGCTCCGGCCTAGGGTTCCACCGCGACTTTGAATCTGGGGTTCGCTCCCGCGTCGTCGATCCATCCACAATGATTTCTGAGAGCATCGAGTTGGTCGCGTCCGCCACACTCGTCGAAGCAGACGATCGAATTTCGATCGTCTTCTGGGTCACCTTGTCCTCCTTCGCTCCGGTTCCTGGTCTCCACCTCTGGCAGTCGCTTGGGTCCGTTAGCAAACCCTTGACCGTGATCTCCATCCTCTCCATAGCAGACTGCATCGAGTCCATACAACGATGAATCTCTCAATTTCCTTCCTCAATTTTCGCCATCAGCTGCGCCATCGGATCTTCGAGGATCGGCCACGCCATGGTTCCAATCTCGCCTGAAATTGATTCGCGATAGTGTGGAAGAACTAGCTCTGAATACCAAATGTTAGGATCCCGGCACTCTCGACTCAATTTTACTCCGGAACAATCACCACGGATCACCGGCCGCCAACAACCTTACAGTTCATACTCGTGTTCTGTCTATTCTCCTCAGTTCGTCGCCGCCTTCTCCTAGTGTAAGCCAATACTTCTTATTATAGTCTGTTACAAGGCCATTTGGACCAAAATCAACTCAGCCACTCACGGCTCGGGCCATATCGCTCTCTTACTCCTTCTGAGCTCGTCGAGGCCTGCTTCTAGCTTCACATCCTTCTCCTTTCCGGCACTGGTATCCTTCCCTTCTTCCGTGTCCTAGTTGCTGATCACCGGGACACTAACAATGGGCGTCTAAGGCGGTGTGTGATGGGCGCTGGTGATCAGCGACGGCGTGGCGGCGGTTTCGGGGTATGACCTGTTTTAGAGCAGGTAACATGTCTAGTGCTTAAAGGTGCTTAAAGGGGTACGATGTAACAAGTACATATTTTAAATCTGAGACATCTAGCGGTTGCAGTTAATTTAATTAAGAACCTCTCACACCAAGGGAGGAAGGTGAAAGGGATTCTTTGTAAAATTGGTACTTCTGTTAGATACCTCTCACACAAAGGGAGGAAGGTGAAAAATATTCTTTGCAAAATTAGTACTTCTGTTAGATGTTAAATGAATGTTCTAGATTTAAAAGCACCGTAGCCTTTTGAGCACCAAATATGTCCTTTATAGCAGCGGCAACCCGGGAAGGCTGGATTTGAAAGCGTGTTGGTTGGTTATCTACTAGCTGACGGTCTCACTGATGCTCATGCCTCCGCCTCCCTGCCCGCCGACGCTGCCGCACCTTCTCCGCCACCTCCGCGGCCGCATGCTCACCACCCAGCTCCTCGACCACCTCATCAGGTCAACCTCATCCTCGCCGTTCCCCTCCCTCTCCTTCTCCGTCTTCATCCTCCTCCTCCGCTCCTCCCTCCGCCCGTCCCACTTCACTTTCCCATTCCTTGCCCGCGCCGCCGCGCGCCTTTCCTCCGCCTCCCTCGCGTCTGCGCTCCACGCGCACCCGCTGCGGCTCGGGCTCCTCCCCGCCGACCTCCACGTCGCCAACTCCCTCGTCCACATGTACGCGGCCTGCGCCCTGCCGGACCACGCCAACCGAGTGTTCGACGAAATCCCGCGCCCCAACCTTGTCTCCTGGAACGCGCTCCTCGATGGGTACGCCAAGTGCCGCGACCTCACCGCTGCGCGAAAGGTGTTCGCTCGGATGCCCCAGAGGGACGTGGTGTCCTGGAGCGCCATGATCGACGGGTGCGTCAAGTGTGGGGAGCACCGCGAGGCGCTCGCGCTGTTCGAGATGATGGAGAATGCTGCCGCCAGGTCAGCAGAGGAGGAGGATGGTGGGGGTGGGGCGAGGGCTAACGACGTCACAATGGTGAGCGTGCTTGGAGCCTGTGCGCAGCTTGGAGACCTCGAGCGCGGAAGGCGGGCGCACCGGTGCCTGAGGGAACGTGGCTTTGCATTGAACCTCAGGCTTGCGACCTCGCTCGTTGACATGTATGCCAAGTGTGGGGCTATCAGTGAGGCAATGGATGTGTTCTGGTCTGTGCCGGTGGAGAGCACCGATGTTCTTATATGGAATGCTGTGATCGGTGGCCTTGCAGTGCATGGCATGGCCACCAAATCGGTGGAGATATTCCTGGAGATGCAGCGTGCTGGGGTTGCGCCGGATGAGATCACGTACCTTTGTCTGCTGAGCGCTTGTGTCCATGGTGGTCTAGTGGATGAGGCTTGGGAGTTCTTCCGCTCACTTGAAGCGCAAGGGCTCAGACCACATGTCGAACATTATGCTTGCCTGGTAGATGTGCTTGGCAGAGCAGGACGCCTGGAGGAAGTGTACGGTGTTATTAGAAGTATGCCAATGAAACCTAGTGTTTCTGTGCTTGGTGCTCTCTTAAATGCCTGTCATTTGCATGGATGGGTGGAGCTGGGCGAGGTACTCGGTAGGCAGCTTGTCCAGTTGCAGCCAGACCACGATGGCAGGTACATTGGCCTGTCCAATATCTATGCTGTTGCCAGACGGTGGAAAGAGGCAAAGAAAGCTAGAAAGGTGATGGAGGATAGGGGTGTAAAAAAGGTCCCTGGATTTAGTGAGATTGATGTTGGTGGAGGGCTCTCCAGGTTCACTGCCCAGGACAAGACTCATCCTGTCTCAGTGAAGATCTATGAGTTGCTGAATCTAATAGCAATAGAGATGAAAATGAAGGATGATGCTACTATTCCAGATTACCTCTTTTGCACACTGCTAGAATGATGGTTGCACTTGCACCTGTAGATCACTCAACAAACAATTTCCATGAAGCTGTTCGATCATTTGCTTGGAGTGAATGTGGACATAGTAATTTCCACACTTAGTTCTGGCCACTGAAGCACTATCCAAAGCATAATTTAGGCTAATCAAATTGGAAACTAAATTAACAGGTCAACTCAGTTGTGAGCAGATACATCAGGAGATATATATTTTGCATATTAGAAGCAGCATTTGCTGCAAATTCTCTGCCGATAGAAGAGACGTGGAAATATTTGATGCACATGACATTTAGATTGCTTGCATAGCAGACAAATAATATTGATACCTAGATAAACTTTCTTCAGGAATTGCTTCGACCTGTAGCTACTGCCTGTATGACAGATCTACCAATAAGGTGAAAACTACATCAATTGTTTTGTAAGTTACAAGCATCTGCTGAAACTGTGCATGGAGCAATTTTGCAATCAGCCAGGAGCCCCCAGGAGCATGTTCCAGCAATCTATATGGAACTGCATAAGTCATTCTGCTCTACATCAGGTCGGTACATACTCTCCCTCTTCTTTTTATGCATATCAGCTGTACAAAATATAGGGAAACAGAATTCTGCAGGGACAAGCTATAGGCACAAGAGTACTCTCGTATTTGGCACTTCATACACTCGAAAGTTGCTCCACAAACCAAACCAAACCAAACTAAACTGTACAGTAAGCCTTCTACACGGAAAAACGACTAGCTGAGCTTTGATTAAGCTCTATAAAAAAAACATTGAATCAACCTATATGTGTGAACCCAGAAAATGTGGACCTATCCATTATTTAGTTGTGGGGCCACCATGGGCTGCAACAAGCCGTTTGCTGTTTGTTTACAATTGTCATGCTTCGCGACTTGTATGCTATATGCAAACTCTAGGTGACCTTTCAGTCAGTTGCTGTTTTTGCTACTTAGTACTAGCAAATCAAGCCATGCAACGAACACCTCATCTGTTGATGATGTGAATCATTGTGTTCTCAGAAGCTTTGGCATCCATTTTTTGCCATGCAACATCTCCCTTCCCCACTTTTAATATCTGCACTTGTGTTGAAATCAATGTCTTTTCGTTCCTTTTCATCACTTACTAATTCATTTCAATTGCTGATCAGCGATGCTTCGATGTTCCAATTTCGCTGCTCTCAAAGATCTTGCGCGCCATCTCCAGTACCTCGCTTATCATGGGATGGTGCCTGGCTGGCTTGGCGCACCAGGTTTTTTTTTTTTGACACTGAAGCGAGCTTAGCCTTGACGAGGACCGTGTGGAGAACAGACAGGTCGCAGCTTGCCTGAGAGCCCCCCGTAGGGACGGGTGGTTTTGTGTCCTCTTTTTGTATTTGAAAAAATGAAATTAGTTTATTGAGGACGGTGCTTTCTGGGTGAGTTTAGAAATGTAATTTGTTTGAACAATATTAGCTCTATGCAGTGCATGCGAATCGATGGTTGGAACCATACGAATTGATGGCTGGAACCAAATGTAATATATGTTCTTGTGTTTACTCGGCCTAGGTCTACCCATAAATAATTAGGTAAAAAGATTAGTCTAGTGTATGGAGGGTTCCTAGGGTAGTCTGCCCATTAAAAAAATAGGTAAAATAAGTTTCATTCGGATTCACTGCTTCATAGGAAATTTGAAGCAACAAATAGAGCATGGTGACCTGCGATTGGCGCTGGCGATTGACAATACATAGGGGGGGGGGGGGGGGGCGAGCTAAGCTACGACCGACGAGAAACATCTTAACACAAGAGTCGATTAGTCGGTCTTATCGCTAGTGCTCACTCAATTAGGATCTCCGACTGAATTAGGGCTAGTTTGGGAGCTACAAAATCGGAGGGGCTAAAGTCTTCTCCTTATTCAAAATAGGAATCTTCTTATTCAAAATAGGAATCTTCTGAGGTGTTTGATTTATGAATCATTCTATCTAAAATGAAGTGGTGCATCATATATCCATTCCTCAAATTTGGTGGGATGACTCCATTCCACATATTAGTACTAAACAACTAACTATAAGGAATGAGGTGATGATGGATTAACTCACTCTATTCTACAAACCAAACAAAAAAAAGTGAGGAGTGAGAAGATGATGGACTACATCATTCCTTAAACCAAACACTCCATTCAAGCTCAGCTAAAAGTATCATAGACCAAAATCAAAATGGCTGCTCTGCTTGGTTGGCAGGATATGCCTCTGGCCATCTAGCGGTGAAAGACATCCACCGCGAGTAAAGCCTAATCACAGTACAATATTAAAGTGTACAATGCAACAATACTCATCGCCAACTCAGGAATTCCATGTGCCCAAAAGGTGGTCACCATGCCTAGCTAAGCGAGGCCTGCTGCCTGCCATCTGGGATCGCAAACAGGACCACCGGTTTGGACGATCTGATAAAAGGGGCATCACACCTATAGTAGCCTTTCCTCTCGAGCTGTATGACCTCTCCACGCTTGATGTTCCTCATGTTCGCATCTCCAAGGGCTGGGATTTCCCGTCGAGTGCAAGGGTTGAGATTGTCGAGGAAGTCCTCGTCTTCCTCTAGCTGCCAGATGCCACCAACAGAATAGTTCAACATTAATTTGCCAAGGAACAGGGAGTCTTTCTAAGTAAAACTTAACAAGGAATCTTCCTAAGTCTAATTTGGAGGCAGACATTGCATTCACTCCAACAATGTCCATTCTAAGGATTCAACATACTTATATAAAAAAAAAAAGATTCAAGATAGATTCCCTTGCAGCATCACTTAGAAATCAAGGGGAGACCTTGTGAATGCAACTGCAGTTTTGCTGCATATCTAGAAGATAAAATGCCGTAGAAATCAGCATGCAATTTGATTCAGTGCAGCATAGTCTTCTACATACAAGACAATGCACAAGTCACATTATAACGTGTAAATATAAATATGTCATCTAATTCTATGATCAAACTGATCATCAAGAAACATGGACACTCATGCACAAAATGGTATATTTGGGCATCACATCGCTAGTACAAAGCATAAGCAATCGATAAAGAGAGCATATAATTACCTTTTTCTTGCTGATGAGGTAATCAAATTCAACCAATGAAAGGGGAACTAGCTCCTCTATATCTGCTAGCCATGTGATCTTCAATTTTGTTGTTTTCACAGACCCCTCAAGATGCAGTTCTCCAACTAGTTCAGTAATTACTCCACTCTCCACCTTGATCTCTTTAACAATAGCATTCCCCCAATCCATAAGGGTTACTTCCTCACCCTTGCTAATAGCTGCCGCATCAGCATAATCGAGACAAATTCTGTTGGCAAAGGTTGTAGCCTTCTTTCCAGCACCCTCAAATTTCTTATGTCTTGGTAAAATTCGAACAAATGGCTCCAATGGACCATTTGTAAGAGTAAAGATGACACGCTGGTCTTTTAGCACAGCAGTATGCCTTGCGCACACTGGATCAATTATCTTCTTGTTGATTGTCCAGAGTTTATCCCACTCCATGAGATTCAGATTTTTTGAAGCACCCTTCAACAAAAAAAAGATATAGTTTCAAAAAATAAAAAAATGGATATGAAATCAGGAATAAACAATCAGGAAATATAAGGTAAAGCAAGAGCACACTAGCACAAAGGTGTACCTGTTGGAGTATAAACTGTATCAATGCCTCAACCTTCAAGCCCCGACGTACTATGCCTTGGACAGTGGGAAAACGTGGGTCTGTCCAATCTTCGACCTTCTTGTTTTGTACAAACCAAAGAAGCTTTCGCTTGCTTAGAAGAGTGTAAACCATATTCAATCGGCTGAACTCATATATTTCCACTCTCCTCAACCCCATGTCTTGAAGAATTCGATAATATTGTGCATTTCTGTCATGATATTCACTGGAACGAAGAGCATGTGTCACCCCCTCCAATGCATCAACAAATGGGCACGCAAAGTCATATGTTGGATAGACCTTGTACTTCGAACCAACACGATGGTGTGGATCAGTATTACAGCGGTAGTAAACAGGATCCCTGAGTGACTTGTTAGGATCCTGCATGTCAAGTTTACCCCGTACACAGCACTGCATGCCCCTTTCAGTTCCATTAACCATCTCTTTCCATAATGAGAGATTTTCCTCCACGGTATTATTTCTGCACCTTGACTCAATACCGTCCATCCTCTCTTTCCTCATTTGCTCCTTTGGCGTGTCATCAATATATGCTTTACCCTGCTTTATCAAACTCTCAGCCATTTCCATTAGCTTTGGGAAATAATCAGATGTGTATGTGACAGCATCATATTTGATCCCCAACGTCTCAATATCTTTCAAAAGATTCTCAACAAACTCATTGCTTTCTTTTGAAGGGTTTGTGTCATCAAATCGAACTATTAAGCGCCCTTGATATCTTTCAGCAAAGTATTTGTTCAATAGTGCAGCCTTTGCATGCCCAATATGGAGGTAACCACTAGGCTCTGGGGCAAAACGAACGCAGACTTTCCCAACTTTTGCACCAGGGAGATCAACTTCTGGAGCTGATGGGTCCTTTGAGTCATGTACCTTCTCCTTAAGGCTAGGTGCAGGAGATTTTCCAATACCTCGTTTCCCAACAAATGCAGCCACAACTTCGTTCAGTGCCTCTTTGTATTCTGAATCTATGCTGTTGAACCAGCGAACAAGATTTTGGTATTTCTTTGATTTCCTTAGACTCTCCCACCGCTGACCAATTCCTAAAGAAAAATGATGCAGCAAGTTAAACATTGCATTGCCTAGAGCCAGACTGAAATAAGAATGGTGAACAATCCCACAGCTTACCAGCAAGATTTGACCAAACTGCAATGTCAGCAATTGTCAGGCCATGACCAACCAGAAAGGTCCGGGAGGCCAAGAATCCATCAACAAATAAGCAGGCATTTTCAAATTCAGAGCCTGAAAGGAAGGTGGGGGCATATTCAAGCCATTCAACAACCTACAAGTTTATTGACAGCAGCCATTTAGAATTTAGGATATCAAAATAGTCAGGACAATAAGTAACTTATTGAAAAGCAGTTGATGGCAACATACATGCCCAAACTCAATATCATTCTTTCCAGATAAGGAGGCAATTGATGCACCTCTAGCAATGTAGAGGATGATTGGGTTGACACCATGGAGTGATTCTCTATACACAAACACAAACGGTTGAATGAGAAATTATATAAACTCCCAAATGGCGAGTCAAACCAAATAGAAATACATGAAATGAAACTAGATAAAAACAAATAGCACTCAATTATATGGAAAAATTACATATTGACACATTCAGCATCAGGGATTGCCATTACAAAGTTGCAGACCCGCAAGAAACAGGTACAGAATAGCAAAGTAGATGTCATATTAGATATACTCCTGCCCTGAGGATGATAGTAAACTGTGTGAAACACAATAGCTGTTGCAGCAATAATTTGTGGACAACTAACAGTGCAATAGTGCATCAGCCATCTCTAGCTCCAAGCAACAACCCGAGGTTGCCATTGGCAGCATCCCCACCCATATGAACTGTCCCAAAGCAAACTATGATACAAGTGGTATGCTGCTTGCAGCAATTGACCAAAGAGACATTTTAATAAGGGAAACAGAATATATACCTGAGCAGGGGCAAAGCTACATGTTACCTTGTGGATGCACATGCACCCCACAAAAATCCACCAAAGATCAAATATGACAGTCAAATTTTCAGCATATATGCATCACCCACATATCATCCCTATGCACCCACAAGAAAGGTGCACCCCCCATATATTTGCTCTCGCCACTGTACCTGAGAAGAAGAGCAAAGACTTACCCAGAAGCAAACTGTAGGGTGGGTGCCGAGCCAGCAGCAAGGCTATGATTGATGGTTAGGGGTAGACCCACAAGCTTTGCAGCACAAATTATCGAAATTGGTGGGCTGTCCTGGGAGAATGACAAAGCTGCCTCCATTGATCTTTTTTCTTAAAAATGGTAGGAACCTGAAACCAGCAGAAATCGACACATAGGCCAGCACAGTGTGAACAATTTAGGATAAAGTAAATTACATTAGAATCAAGGTATGCCAATTCAAGTATGATACAAGCAGTAGAAACTTCAAGTGTTTCACAAAATTATCTTCACAATTTGACAAAGCGGCCTTTCATGGCTGTGGAACCAGGGGCGACCCAGTAGGACATGGGTGTACACATCTACCCAGATTGAAACAACCGAATTTAGTAGGCTTAATACATGCCCATACACCTTTACCTAGATCAGATCCAAATAGAAATGGTAAGTTAGGGTTTGTTGGGTGCTCGGTTTTGCACAGCAGGAAGGAAAGCCAAGGCCCAAAGGGTGGGCGTACCTTGTGGCGCTCGTCGACAACGAAGAGCCCGAAGACGGCGTAGGGCAGCAGCGACGGCCGCCCAGTCGTCGCCAAGAGGGAGATAGAGGGAGTGCGCACACTGGATACCGGCTAGCCGCCGCCAAAGGCAGGGTTACCACCGGCGCGGATTGGTAAAGTTACTGGTGAGTGGTGACTTGCCCGGATGGCCGGACGAACCCTTCAGTGTCTAGCACTACACAGATCTCTGCATGAGCGACGTGCTGGGCTTCTGTATTGGGCGCACTGTCGCATTGGACCGGGCCGTCTGGCCAGGCCTATCAGGCCTTATCGCCCGCATAGGGTTTGTTGCAAGCAGAACCAATGAACCATATCATCCACTTGTAGCCTTGTAGGGCTAGCTATGTCGGATTCCGTGGCTATAAACGATTTTTAAAATTTTTAGTATAAATTTTTAAAGTCACTGTAGAAAATTACTTTATAGAATCAGGATAAGTTGTTTTTTCAGCTTTCATCCTCTTAGTTAATATTCAAAAAATAATTAGAGAATCACTACTCAAAAATGTTATCTGACTCTCTAATTATCAGCTTTCATCCTCTATTTCTATGTCTATATACTCCTCCGTATCTATATTGATCAACCGCTTGCATGCAGTTTGACTGAATAGAGCAGATGATGCTATGCTCCTCAAAACGTTAAAGGAGAGCTTTTGCAGCAAGTCTAGCGAAACTGACTTTAAGGTGAAGCATATATTGCATGCGCTTTGTTATCAGCCCAAGCGGTGCGCCTGATACGGTGATGACGTCTCCAACGACGCGAGCGAAAGCTCCAATCTCACATTCAACGACGATTATAGCTCCACATCGACAGATAGTGGGCCTGTTTGGTTCAGCTTTTTCTGACCAACTTTTCTGAGAATCTGGCTGTGGGAAGAATCTGGTTGTGTAGAGAATCTGAGTATCATTAGGATTACATGTGGAGGAAGATAAATGTGTCCATAGGGTTTAGGATCTAGAAAGTGACGGCTTCCTACTATTACAATGACTCAACCGATTATGTGCTTATGTTGATTTTGAATGGTTTTTACCCAAACGAATTTTATAGAAGCTGGCTGAAAAGCTGAGTGTTTAGCAGTCCGCATCAGCTTTTGGTGGCCAGAAGCTGCAAAAAGCTAAAACAAACAGGGGCAGCGTTTGGCCATCACATCCTATTGACCATGATAGAGCACGAGATCAACACAAAGAGAAGAGACCAACAACGAGTAGCAACTAGTCTCCTGCCTTGGAGAAAATCATGTTGAACAAGCTCTATAAGGCCAGGAAGAGCAGGGGCGGAGGACTCTATGTGGCAAGGTATGGCCCAAGCCATACCTTGGCCCAGCCCAATTAGCAATTAACATCTAGGTCATTACTCATTTACTCATTAGCAATAGTAACTCTGCACCGGCCGCCGCTCTACACCGTATGGCTCTGTTCCTGGCTTCCTGCTCGCTCGCTACTCTACACGTCGCCTTTCTTCCCTGCTCCTGCTCTCTCGCTGCTCTGCTCCTTCCTCCTGCTCTCCTCACCTGCACTCCTGCAGGCTACAGACCTGCTCGCTGTGGGCTGCGACAAGAAGCCGGAAGCCACCGTCCATCCGAGTCCCATCCGCCCTCACCCCGCCAAACGAGTCACTAGCCCTCTGCAGACAGCAGACCGGTAAGGTTTCAGCACTGTCGCTCGCTGTTGTCAGCTGTGGACAACTGGGTAAGCACAACCCTGATTTCATGAACCCCCTTTGTTTAGCTTAGATGTAGTCAAAATATAAATTACAAATGTGTGAAGTGAATTGATTAAGTATTTATGTTGCCTAGATTTAAATTGGTCATTTAATTATTTGAGCAATGGTTGGAAATAAGAAGGGAAAGAATAAGGCTTCACAAAAAGGTATATTATGTAATTTGTGAAGAAATATTTGAGCTACTTTGTTAAGCTAGTAAAGTACTAAACATGTATGATTGATTTTTTTTACAGATTTGAAGAGCTATTTTAGCCGAGGTTCCAGTGGCTCAAGTCTAAGTACTCATGGCAGCGGAGTAGTTGCTATTGTAGAAGATGTGCCTTTAGAAGAAAATGTCTCGCCATCTATAGAACATGATGAAGAAGAAGAACAAGTTCAAGAAGGTATAACCGACTTCAACCCGGATCACATTATTTCCGATCCAGGACTTCATATTCCAATCGAAATATTTTATGCAAATATTAGAGATGAAGTTAGGAGAGCTTTTATAGCTAAAGGTCCAACCCAACCAATCGGTCATAGATTTCCTCCATCAAGTGATAAAAGGAGCTTTCAGAAAAAGTGGTTTAGTCAATATAGTTGGTTGGAATATATTGTGGAGAAGAATAAGGCATATTGCTTCTATTGCTACCTTTTTAAGAATGATCGAATGGATGACAAATTTGGTTATGATGCCTTTACAAAAGCTGGGTTCTTACAATGGAAAAATGCTTATCTTGCACTTCCAAAACATGTTGGTGGGCCTAGTAGCATACACAATGTTGCATCAACATCATTTCCTGATTTTGATAACCAAAGGTCAAGCATAAAACATAAGGTTTCAAGTTATAGCAAAGATGCATTGATCAAATATGAAACCCGATTGGAAACTTCTTTAGGTATTGTAAGTTATCTTGTATTGCAAGGGGAACCATTTCGGGGGCATGATGAATCTAGTACTTTGTTGAATAGAGGCAATTTTTTAGAATTGCTTGATTGGTACAAGCAAAGGAATGATGAAGTGAAGCGTGCTTTTGATGAGTTATGTCCCAAAAATGCTAAAATGACCTCTGGAACAATTTAGAAAGAACTTGCAAGTTGTTGTGCAGAAGCAATCACAAAGACAACAAAGGAAGAAATGGGGGATTGTCTATTCACAATTCTTGTTGATGAATCTCATGATATATCAATTAAAGAACAAATGGCCTTGGTTGTGAGATTTGTGAATACTAAAGGTGAGGTAATTGAAAGATTTCTAGGCCTCAAGCATGTCAAGGACACAACATCGGAAGCATTGAAGAGAGCACTGGTTGAGGCATTAAACGACCATGGTTTATGTGTTGCAAATCTTCGAGGGCAAGGGTACGATGGTGCTTCTAACATGAGAGGAGAATTTAATGGTCTTCAAAAAAATAATTCGAGATGAGAACCCGCATGCTCATTATATTCATTGCTTTGCTCATCAATTGCAATTGGTAGTTGTCGCGGTCTCAAAATGTTCATCATCTATTGAAGATTTCTTTGAGTATGTTTCATTGATTGTGAATAGCACTAGTGCTTCTTACAAAAGGAAAGATGTGTTGGTTCATAAGCATCGCTTAAATATTTTGTCTAAGTTAGAGAGTGGACAAATTGTATCGAGAAGAGGTAAACAACAAGAAACATCATTGGCAAGAGCAGGAGATACAAGATGGGGATCTCACTACAAGAGTTTACTTAGGATTGAGTCAATGTGGGATTCAGTAATAGAAGTCCTAGAAATTGTGAAACAAGATGAGTGCAATCTATCTAAGGTGGGTGGTTTGGTGCAAATAATGGAGTATTTTAGCTTTGTGTTTATCATGAAGATGATGTTGCAAATTCTCCGTATTACAAATGAGTTGTCTTTGATCTTGCAAAGGAAGGATCAAAATATTGTTCAAGCTATGTCTTTATGAAAGGGAAATAGGGTCAAACCTTTTCCAATATGAATTTTGGTGGTTGAATTGCCCAACACAAATTATTGGACTAACTGGTCTGCTCTAGATTATAAGTTCTACAGGTGCCAAAGGTTCACAACAAACCAATACAAGTCAAAAAAAGGGTTCAAAATTAAGGAACAAATTATACCGAAGACAACCCTGGTCTGGCGCACCGGACAGTGTCCGGTGCACCAGGGAGAATTAAATCAAACTTGCCAGTCTCGGGAATTTTGGAGGCCGCTCCGCTATAATTCACCAGACTGTCCGGTGTAACACCGGACTGTCCGGTGTGCCAGCGGAGCAACGACTAATTCACGCCAACGGTCGTCTGCAACGAGCATTAAATGCGCGCCTGCGCGCGCAGAGGTCAGAGCAGCGCCAGAAGGCACACCAGACAGTCTACAGGACCTGTCCGGTGCACCACCGGACTGTCCGGTGGCCCCACTTGTTACAGCTCCAACGGTTGGAACCCAATGGCCTAGTGACGTGGCTAGCGCACCGGACAGTGTCCGGTGGCGCACCGGACTGTCCGGTGCGCCATACGACAGAAGCCCTTACCAACGGTTCTTTTGATGGTTGGGGTTATAAATATCCCCCAACCACCACACTTCAATGCATCCAAGTTTTCAGCCTTCAAACCTCATACAAGAGCTATAGCATTCAATACAAAACACAAACAAAGAGATCAAATCCTCTCCCAAGTCCGGAATCACTCTAAACAAATTAGTGACTAGAGAGAGAGACTTTTGTGTTCTTTTGAGCTCTTGCGCTTGGATTGCTTTTCTTCGTCCTCATTCTTGTTTCCATAACACTTGTAATCAAAAAAAGAGACACCAATTGTGTGGTGGTCCTTGTAGTGGACTTAGTGTCCCATTTGATTGAGAAGAGAAGCTCACTCGGTCTAAGTGACCGTTTGAGAGAGGGAAAGGGTTGAAAGAGACCCGGTCTTTGTGACCACCTCAACGGGGAGTAGGTTTGCAAGAACCGAACCTCGGTAAAACAAATCACCGTGCCATCCACTTTTATTTGCTTGAGAATTGTTTTCGCCCTCTCTTTCGGACTCGTTTATATTTCTAACGCTAACCTCGGCTTGTAGATTGTGCTTAAGTTTATAATTTTCAGATTCCACCTATTCACCCCCCTCTAGGAGACTTTCAATTGGTATCAGGGCTCGGTGCTTCATTAGAGCCTAATCGCTCGAAGTGATGTCGGGAGATCACGCCAAGAAGGAGATGGTGATCGACGAGAAGCCCGTTACAAGCCACGGGAAGGCTCAATCAGGAGAGTCCCGCAACAAGGGGAAAGAAAAGGAATCCCCTTCACATAACTCGCATCAGAGTGGTGAAAAGAAAAAAAGATAAGGAAGGTGGTCTACTACGAGACCGACTCTTCGTCGCCATCCACCTCCGGCTCCGACGCGCCGTCTGTAACTTCTAAGCGCCATGAGCGCAAGAAGATTAGTAAGATTCCCCTACACTACCCTCGCATTTCTAAACGTACTCCATTACTTTCCGTTCCATTAGGCAAACCACCAGTTTTTTACGGTGAAGATTATAACATGTGGAGTGATAAAATGAGGCATCACCTAACCTCACTCCACACTAGTATTTAGAACATTGTTGAGTTTGGTGTACAGGTACCATCCATAGGGGATGAGGACTATGATTCAGACGAAGTTGCCCAAATCCGGCACTTCAACTCACAAGCCACCACAATACTCCTCGCCTCTCTAAGTCGAGAGGAGTATAACAAGGTGCAAGGATTGAAGAGCACAAAGAGATTTGGGACGTGCTCAAAACGGCGCACGAAGGGGACGAGGTGACCAAGATCACCAAGAGGGAGACGATCGAGGGGGAGCTCGGTCACTTCATGCTAAACCAAGGAGAAGACCCGCAAGCCATGTACAACCGGCTAAAAACCTTGGTGAAACAAGTGCGCAACCTTGGGAGCACCAAGTGGGATGACCATGAAATGGTCAAGGTTATTCTTAGATCACTCGTATTTCTTAACCCCACTCAAGTTCAATTAATTCGTGGTGATCCAAGATATAAACTAATGTCTCCCGAGGAAGTGATAGGCAAATTTGTGAGCTTTGAATTGATGATCAAAGGCTCCAAGAAGATCATCGAGCAAGGCGCCTCCTCCTCCGTACCCGAAGCACAACCCGTTGCATTCAAGGCAACGGAGGAGAAAAAAGAAGACTCTACATTGAGTAGAGTCCCCATCGACGCCTCCAAGCTCGACAATGAAGAGATGGCGCTCATCATCAAGAGCTTCCGCCAAATCCTTAAACAAAGGAAGGGGAAAGATTACAAGCCCCGTTCCAAGAAAGTGTGCTACAAGTGTGGTAAGCCCGATCATTTTATTGCTAAATGTCCATTATCTAGTGATAGTGACAGGGGCAACAAGAAGAAGGGAAAGAGGAGAGAAAAGAAGAGGTACTACAAGAAGAAGGGCGGCGATGCCCATGTCTGCTGTGAGTGGGACTCCGATGAGAGCTCAACTGACTCCTCCTCCGACGAGGACGCCGCCAACATCGCCGTCAACAAAGGGCTCCTCTTCCCCAACGTCGGTCACAAATGACTCATGGCAAAGGACGGCAAAAAGAAGAAGGTAAAATCCAAATCCTCCACTAAGTATGCAACATCTAGTGATGAGGCTAATTCTAGTGATGATGAGGATGATTTATTTACTCTCTTTGCCAACTTAAACATGCAAGAAAAGGAAAAATTAAATGAATTGATTAGCGCTATTCATGAGAAGGATGAACTCTTGGATAGCCAAGAGGATTTCCTAATTAAAGAAAACAAAAAGCATGTTAAAGTTAAAAATGCTTATGCTCAGGAGGTAGAGAAAAATGAAAAATTAACTAGTGAGCTAAGCACTTGCCATGACATTGTTTCCAACCTTAGAAATGAAAATGCAAAATTAATTGCTAAGGTTGAAAAATTTGATGTTTGTGATGATTCAATTGTTAGTCTTAGAAATGATAATACCAATTTAATTGCTAAGATTGAAAAATTGAGTGCTTCTCTTTCTAGCCTTAAAATTGAAAATGAAAAATTAATTGCTAAGGCTAAAGATTTTGATGTTTGCAATGCTTCTATTTCCAATCTTAGAGATGAGAATGATATTTTACATGCTAAGATTGTTGAGTTAAATACTTGCAAACCCTCTACATCTACCGTTGAACATGTTTCTATTTGCATTAGATGTAGAGATGTTAATGTAGATGCTATTCATGATCACCTCGCTTTAATTAAACAACAAAATGATCACTTAGCTACATTAACTTCTAAAATCAATGAGCATGACTTGGAAAATGAAAAATTTAAATTTGCTACAAGCATGCTTTATAGTGGGAGACGTCCTTGCATCAAGGATGGCATTGGCTTCCAACAGGGAGGCAATGTCAAGCTTAATGCCCCGCCTAAAAGATTGTCTAATTTTGTTAAGGGTAAGGCTCCCATGGTTCAAGATAACGAGGGTTACATTTTATACCCTGCCGGTTATCCCGAACACAAAATGAGGAGAATTCACTCTAGGAAGTCTCACTCTGGCCCTAATCATGCTTTTATGTATAAGAGTGAGGCATCTAGTTCTAGGCAATCAACCCATGCTAAATTGCCTAAGAAGAAAACTCCTAAAGCATCAAATGATCATAATGTTTCATTCAAAACTTTTGATGCTTCTTATGTGCTTACTAACAAATCAGGCAAGGTAGTTGCCAAGTATGTTGGGGGAAAACACAAGGGATCAAAAACTTGTGTTTGGGTACCCAAAGTTCTTGTATCTAATGTCAAAGGACCCAAAATTGTTTGGGTACCTAAAATCAAGAACTAAATTTGTTTTGTAGGTTTATGCATCTGGGGGCTCAAGTTGGATCATCGATAGTGGGTGCACAAACCATATGACTGGGGAGAAAAGAATGTTCTCCTCCTACGAGAAAAACCAAGATCCCCAACGAGCTATCACATTCGGGGATGGAAATCAAGGTTTGGTCAAAGGATTGGGTAAAATTGCTATATCACCTGACTATTCTATTTCCAATGTTTTTCTTGTAGATTCTTTAGATTACAACTTGCTTTCTGTTTCTCAATTATGCAAAATGGGCTACAACTGTCTTTTTACGGATACAGGTGTTACTGTCTTTAGAAGAAGTGATGATTCACTAGCTTTTAAGGGAGTATTAGAGGGTCAGCTATACTTAGTTGATTTCAATAGAGCTGAACTCAATACTTGCTTAATTGCTAAGACTGACATGGGTTGGCTCTGGCACCGCCGACTAGCCCATGTTGGGATGAAGAATCTTCACAAGCTTCTAAAGGGAGAGCACATTTTGAGACTAACAAATGTTCATTTTGAGAAAGACAGGATTTGTAGCGCATGCCAAGCAGGGAAGCAAGTTGGTACTCATCATCCACATAAGAACATCATGACGACTGATAGGCCACTCGAACTCCTCCACATGGACTTATTCGGCCCGATAGCTTACATAAGCATCGGCGGGAGTAAGTTCTGTCTAGTTATTGTGGATGATTATTCTCGCTTCACTTGGGTATTCTTTCTATAGGAAAAATCTTAAACCCAAGAGACTTTGAAAGGATTCTTGAGACGGGCTCAAAATGAGTTCGGCTTGAGGATCAAGAAAATTAGAAGCGACAACGGGACGGAGTTCAAGAACTCTCAAATTGAAGGATTCCTTGAGGAGGAGGGCATCAAGCATGAGTTCTCTTCTCCCTACACGCCACAACAAAATGGTGTAGTGGAGAGGAAGAATAGGACTCTATTGGACATGGCAAGGACCATGCTTGATGAATACAAGACTTCGGATCGGTTTTGGGCCAAGGCGGTCAACACCGCTTGCTATGCCATCAACCGATTATATCTACACCGAATCATCAAGAAGACATCTTACGAACTCCTCATCGGTAAAAGCCCAATGTTTCATATTTTAGAGTCTTTGGTAGCAAATGCTTTATTCTTGTTAAAAGAGGTAGAAAATCTAAATTTGCTCCTAAGGCTGTAGAAGGCTTTTTACTAGGATATGATTCAAACACAAGGGCATATAGAGTCTTTAACAAGTCCACTGGACTAGTTGAAGTTTCTTGTGACATTGTGTTTGATGAGACTAACGGCTCTCAAGTAGAGCAAGTTGATCTTGATGAATTAGATGATGAAGAGGCTCTGTGCGTCGCACTAAGGAACATGTCCATTGGGGATGTGTGTCCTAAGGAACTTGAAGAGCCTCCACAAGCATAAGATCAACCATCTTCCTCCGTGCAAGCATCTCCACCAACCCAAGATGAGGATGAGGCTCAAGATGATGAAGGAGAAGATCAAGAAGATGAGCCACCTCAAGAAGACGGTAATGATCAAGGGGGAGATACAAATGATCAAGACAAGGAGGATGAACAAGATCCAAGACCGCCACACCCAAGAGTCCACCAAGCAATCCAACGAGATCACCCTATGAACACCATCCTAGGAGATATTCATAAGGGGGTAACTACTCGATCTCGTGTTGCTCATTTTTGTGAACATTACTCGTTTGTTTCCTCTATTGAGCCACATAGGGTAGAGGAAGCACTTCAAGATTCGGATTGGGTGTTGGCGATGCAAGAGGAGCTCAACAATTTCACAAGGAATGAGGTATGGCATTTAGTTCTAGGTCCTAACCAAAATGTTGTAGGAACCAAGTGGGTCTTCCACAACAAACAAGATGAGCATGGTGTGGTGACAAGGAACAAGGCACGACTTGTGGCCAAAGGGTATTCCCAAGTTGAAGGTTTGGATTCTGGAGAAACCTATGCACCCGTAGCTAGGCTTGAGTCAATTCGAATATTACTTGCCTATGCTACTCACCATGGCTTTAAGCTTTACCAAATGGACGTGAAGAGTGCATTCCTCAATGGACCTATCAAGGAAGAGGTCTATGTTGAGCAACCTCCCGGCTTTGAAGATAGTGAGTATCCTAACCACGTGTATAAACTCTCTAAGGCACTTTATGGGCTCAAGCAAGCCCCAAGAGCATGGTATGAATGCCTAAGAGATTTTTTTATCGCTAATGGATTCAAAGTTGGTAAAGTCGATCCTACTTTATTCACTAAAACCATTGAAAATGATTTGTTTGTATGCCAAATTTATGTTGATGATATCATATTTGGGTCTACTAACAAATCTATCTGTGAAGAGTTTAGTAGGATCATGATTCAAAAATTCAAGATGTCTATGATGGGGGAGTTGAAGTATTTCTTAGGATTACAAGTAAAGCAACTCCATGAGGGCACCTTCATCAGCCAAACAAAGTATATTCAAGATATTCTCACCAAGTTTGGAATGAAGGATGCCAAACCCATAAAGACACCCATGGGAACCAATGGGCATCTCAACCTCGACACGGGAGGTAAATCCGTAGATCAAAAGGTATACCGGTCGATGATAGGATCCTTACTCTATTTATGTGCATCTCAACCGGACATTATGCTTTCTGTATGCATGTGTGCAAGGTTCCAAGCCGACCCTAAGGAAGTTCACCTTAGGGCCGTGAAGCGAATCATGAGATATTTAGTTTATACGCCTAAGTTTGGTCTTTGGTACCCCAAGGGATCCTTGTTTGATTTATTAGGATATTCTGATGCTGATTGGGCAGGGTGTAAGATTGATAGGAAGAGCACATCAGGGACTTGTCAGTTTCTAGGGAGATCTCTGGTATCTTGGGCTTCAAAGAAACAAAACTGAGTGGCTCTTTCTACCGCCAAAGCCGAGTATATTGCCGCAGACCATTGTTGCACGCAATTACTTTGGATGAGGCAAACCCTTAGGGACTATGGCTACAAGTTTAGCAAAGTCCCTCTTCTATGTGATAATGAGAGTGCAATCCGCATGGCGGATAATCACGTTGAACACAGCCGCACTAAGGACATAGCCATTCTGTATCACTTTCTGAGAGATCACCAACAAAAGGGGGATATCGAGATAGCCTATATAAACACCAAAGATCAATTGGCTGATATCTTTACCAAGCCTTTAGATGAGCAATCCTTTACCAAACTTAGGAATGAGCTAAATATTCTTGATTCTAGGAACTTTGATTGATTCTTTGCACACATAGCTCATATATACCTTTGATCATATCTCTTCTATGTCTATGACTAATGTGTTTTAAGTGTATTATTATGCTTCGTCATAGATATTGAAAGGGAAATGAAGTATTCGGCGAAGAAGGCGCTTCCACTCAACTCCAATTGTATTTGTCGGTACTCCGCATCGTTCTCCACTTTGGTATAATCTTCACTCATATTTTTGTGTTTGCTAAAGGGGGAGAAAGTTTGAACATAGGGCTTATATTTCACTCACAAACATCCATTTTTGGCGATTCATGCCAAAGGGGGAGAAAGTATGAGCCCAAAGCAAAAGGACCGCACCACCACCGAATTTTAAAATGAAGTTTTTCAATTTGATATCTTATTGTGTTCAAAAGGGGGAGAAAGTAGTATCTTTAAAACTTGCAAAACCCTCTTGAACACTAAGAGGAGAATTTTATTTAAGGGGAGTTTTGTTTAAGTCAAAGGAAAAGCATTTGAGACAGGGGGAGAAAAATTCAAATCTTGAAAATGCTTTCTTCAATCTTATTCATATACCTTTGACTATTTGCAAAATTATTTTGAAAAGAATTTTACAAAGGATTTGCAAAAACAAAACTCGTGGTGTAAATGTGGTCCAAAATTTTAAATAATAAGAAAACCATCCATGCACATCTATTGGAATAAGTATATTGATTTCAATTTCAAGTAACCTTTGCACTTACATCAAACTAGTTCAATTCTGCACTTTTATACTTGCTTTGGTTTGTGTTGGCATCAATCACCAAAAGGGGGAGATTGAAAGGGAAATAGGGTCAAACCTTTTCCAATATGAATTTTGGTGGTTGAATTGCCCAACACAAATTATTGGACTAACTGGTTTGCTCTAGATTATAAGTTCTACAGGTGCCAAAGGTTCACAACAAACCAATACAAGTCAAAAGAAAGCATTCAAAATTAAGGAGCAAATTATACCGCAGACAGTCTTGGTCTGGCGCACCGGACTGTCCGGTGTGCCACCGAAAAGTGTCCGGTGCACCAGGGAGAATTAAATCAAACTTGCCAGTCTCGGGAATTTTGGAGGCCGCTCCACTATAATTCACCGGATTGTCCGGTGTAACACCGGACTGTCCGGTGTGCCAGCGGAGCAACGGCTACTTCGCGCCAACGGTCGTCTGCAACGAGCATTAAATGTGCGCCTGTGCGCGCAGAGGTCAGAGCAGCGCGCCAGAAGGCGCACCAGACAGTCTACAAGACCTGTCCAGTGCACCACCGGACTGTCCGGTGGCCCCACTTGTCAGAGCTCCAACGGTCGGAACCCAACGGCCTGGTGACATGGCTAGCGCACCGGACTGTCCGGTGCGCCATACGACAGAAGCCCTCACCAACGGTTCTTTTGATGGTTGGGGTTATAAATACCCCCCAACCACCACACTTCAATGCATCCAAGTTTTCAGCCTTCAAACCTCATACAAGAGCTATAGCATTCAATACAAGACACAAACAAAGAGATCAAATCCTCTCCCAAGTCCGGAATCACTCCAAACAAATTAGTGACTAGAGAGAGATACTTTTGTGTTCTTTTGAGCTCTTGCGCTTGGATTGCTTTTCTTCTTCCTCATTCTTGTTTCCACAACACTTGTAATCAAAACAAGAGACACCAATTGTGTGGTGGTCCTTGTAGTGGACTTAGTGTCCCATTTGATTGAGAAGAGAAGCTCACTCGGTCTAAGTGACCGTTTGAGAGAGGGAAAGGGTTGAAAGAGACCCGGTCTTTGTGACCACCTCAACGGGGAGTAGGTTTGCAAGAACCGAACCTCGGTAAAACAAATCACCGTGCCATCCACTTTTATTTGCTTGAGATTTGTTTTCGCCCTCTCTTTCGGACTCGTTTATATTTCTAACGCTAACCCCGACTTGTAGATTGTGCTTAAGTTTATAATTTTCAGATTCCGCCTATTCACCCCCCTCTAGGCGACTTTCACTTTAGTTGCTGATGTGAACACACGTTTGATTAATTTGAGAAGTGAAGGTGGGGAGCCATTGTTTGAAGAAACCAAAACATTTTGTTTGGAAAATGATATCCCAATACCACATATGGAGGATATGGTACCACAATTTGGTAAGGTGGGAGAAACAATATCACTCAAGAACATTTTTCTCGTATTGATACCTTCTATGCTGCTATAGATGTTATTACCACTGAGTTTGGTCATCGCTTCAATGAGACATCCTCGGAGTTGTTGGTTTGTTTTGCTTGTCTTGATCCAAGAGACTCATTCTCCAAGTTTGATGTAGATAAGCTTTCTCGGCTTGCGGATATCTATTGTGACGACTTCTCTTTTGATGATCAGATAATAAAGGATCAGTTACACACTTTCATTATTCATGTGCGAAGACTTGAGGAGTTCAAAGTTTATTATGATCTTGCAAGTCTATCCAAAATAATGGTTAGACTTGAAAGACATATTGTTTTCCCATTGGTCTTTTGTCTTATTGAGTTGGCATTGCTATTACCGGTGGCGACGGTGGCGACGACAACGGTTGCAAGGGCCTTCTCAGCGATGAAGGTTATCAAGACTGAGTTGCACAATAAGATGTCTGATGGTTGGTTAAATAATTTAATGGTTTGCTATATTGAGAGGGACATATTCAAAGGACTTGATCTTCAAAAAATTTAAAAGGCTTTTCAAAAGAAGAAAGATAGACAAATGCAATTGCCTCAGTCTCCTAGACGTAACTAAGTATATCTCTTAGTTACTCTTGTTTTGTTTTAAATACTTTATCGCAATGCCCTTATTTACATTTGTTTGGTTGTTAAGTACTTTAAATTACTGTTTTATTTTAAATTGCTGTTAACTAGAATATATATATATATATATTTGTACATATAGTTATATACAAAATCCGCCATACCTCAAATTCTCTGCGTCCTCCGTCACTGAGGAAGAGGATGACTCAACCAAAAATATTTGAGTAATTCACCAAATTGTTGGATCGCTCGACCGTTGATATGAACGAGGACATGAAAAGAGTCCATAAGTTGGCCTTAAAAAGTTGACCAAATAATTACAATTAGATGATAGATAATTGTCGGTGTTTCGGACCCATGGGGTCCCTGGACCGACGAGTGAGATTGTCGCTGCGTGTCCCTGCCCAGATGGGTTGGCGCGGGATGGAACACAAGATGTGGGGCAAGCCTTGTATTATCCTGCACCAGGGGTCCCGCTCGTAGTAGGGGTTACAAGCACGTCGCGAGAGGGAGAGAGAGAGAGAGAGGGAGCCTGTTCGTTCGCTCCTTCCCCCACGCGAACCCCCCTCCAAGATGGCCCTGGTCCTCCCTTTTATAGAAGCAAGGAGAGGGTCCAGGCGTACAATGGGGGGTGTAGCTATGCGGTAACGTGTCCGGCAGAGAAGTGCCTAAGCCTTGTGTACATGCCAACATGGCCGTCGGGGGAGAGCTTGAGCCCTGTACACGTGATAGCGTGGCCGTTGGAGGAGCGCCTGAGTCCTGTAGGAGCACAGCTGGCAGTGCGGCAAGGATCCTGCTGACGTCTCCTTGCTGCCGTAAGGGGCTGAGAGCCACCGGCGTCATGGTGCACGCGGGGCACCATCATTACCCGTCGCCGGGTAAGCCAGATGGGACGCCGGTCTTGTTCCTTGTAGCCTGAGCTGGCTAGGGATAGGGTAATGATGTATCCCCTATTGGCGCGGCCGGTCTGAGCCCAAGGTCGGGCGAGGCGGAGACTTCTCTTGAGGCCGAGGCCGAGGTCGGGCGAGGACGCGATTCCTCCCGAGACCAAGGTCGAGGCCGAGTCCGGGGGTTGGGCGAGGCGGAGACCTCTCGAGGCCGGAGCCTTAGGTCGGGCGAGGCAGAGCTTCCTCCTAAGGCTGGAGCCTGAGGTCGGGCGAGGCGGAGCTTCCTGTTGCGCCCGAGGCCGAACTCGGTGGTTGATCGTGACTTGTTGTCAGTCTTCGCCTGGGTGGTTAGCACGACAGTCGGAGCGGGGCGAGTGACGCTGTTTTCCCGTCATATCGGACAGTAAAGAAGAGGGGCAAAGTGACTGCGGTCACTTCGGCCTGGCCGACTGAGGCGTGTGTGTCAGGATACGGCGTCTGGCGTCCCCTGCATTGAATGCGCCTGCGAAGTGGTCGGTTGGTGAGGCGGTCTGGCCAAGGTTGCTTCACAACGAAGCCTGCTCGAGACGGGCTTCGGGAGAGCTGAGGGGGTGCCTGCTGCCTGAGGCGGCCCTCGGGCGAGGCGTGAACTCGTCTGGGACTACTGCTCCAGCCCGAGGCTGGGCTTGGGTGAGGTCGCGTCCTTTGGGTAGACGAAGCCTTGACTTGAACCACGCCCGTCAGTTGGTCTGAGGGTGTTTACCAGCCGTGATTAGGAGTGTTGGGGTACCCCTAATTATGGTACCCGACAGTAGCCCCCGATCCTCGAAGGAAGTGTTGGTACTGGCTTGGAGGCTTTTGCCGCATTTTCGGTGAGGGGACCGGCCTTTCTCGGTTTTTGCTTTGTTTTGGTGGGTGCGCGCGAGCGCACCCGCCGGGTGTAGCCCCCAAGGCCTCGGAGGAGTGGTTTGACTCCTCTAAGGTATGAATGCTTTTCGTGGTGCCTCGGCCGGTCTGATCGTTCCCTCATGCGGCCTAGCCGTAGCCCAGGTGCATGGTCTGGTTCCAAGTTATCAAGCTGGTTTGTTGACGCTGTCAAAAGTTTGGCCGTAGCCGGGTGCGAGAGCAGCCCGCGAGCCTCTGCACGGAGCGAGAGGACGATCAAGGACTTTCCCGACTTTTATCATATGCCCCTGCGTCGCCTTTCCGCAAGGAGGAGGGGGGAAAGCGCCATGTTGCCCTCGAAGGGCGCCGAACATGGTGTTTCCAATGAGCTACTAACGGGTGATCCGAGTGGATGCCCATGCCCGTTCGTTAGGGGTCGGCTGGTGGCCCAGAGGTGCGCTCCAAAAGTACCTGCGGGTGATTCGCCGGACACAGACCCCTTCGACAGGGTCCTAGGGCTCGATGCCTCCCTCTGGTGGGATTCCGTTACAAATCGTTCCCGCCGGTCTCAGAAATGTCCTAGGGTACCTTAGGAGTGTAGCCCGAGCCTCGGCAATGTATCGGACGTACCCAGAGTCATCCCTCACTCTGCGTGTTCTAGGGCGACTGTCGAACCCTTCCGAGGGGCCAGCCTACGAACCCCTGATCAGTAATGGGCACGGAGCCCAAGCGCTCTGGGGCGGCTGTCGAAACCCTTCCGAAGGGCCAGCCTTCAAACCCTTGATCAGTAGGAGGGCTTGGGGCCCGCTTCCTTTGCCGAGAAGGATCCTTTCCACAACGTCCCCTTTCCCGGTCCCTGTACCAAGAGAGAGAGAGAGAGGAGGAGGGGAAGGATACGAATTTAAATAAGGTGGCGCACCTTTTTCAACGCGGTCATCATGGCGGAGGCGAAGCGACGCCCGCCTCGCCTGCCAGAGGTGCCGCCTGCTCCGTCGGGGAGTTAATGCGACGGGACGGGCGATTCGCGCGGCGCCCATTGCGTGAGCGAGCCGTTCAAGGAACGGAAAGATCACTTTACCTTCGAGTTTTGAATTTCACGGCGAGTTAGGGCGAATTTTTGAATGGTTCTCGTCCGGGCCTTTATATACTCAGAAGGGGGGCCGGCAGTGGTTCGTCACTCTACCATTTGCGCCTGCCTTTTGCTGTAGTTTTCGCAACCTAAGAGAATAGCCAGGGAAAAGGAAACCGCGCACCTCATCCCCTCCGCCTCCACCACCTCCGTTTGGTGATGGCTGAAAGGGTGACTGTTGTCCCGCCGCGCGACCCGTGGCCCTCCTCCACCGTCGACGCGAAGGATCTGGAGGCCCTCGTCGCCGATGGTCTGCTCCGTCCCCTCTCCGGTGGGGCACAGCCAGAGTGGATGGCCTCGAGCGAGGTCGTCCCTTCCCCGCCGCCGGGGTACGTGTTTAGCTTCATCGCCTTCCATGAGCGGGGGTTTGGAGTGCCAGCGAGCCGCTTGGAGCTCGTTATCCCGTGGGCCCCCTGGTGTGGAGGTTGTTCATACCCACGGGAGCGGAATCGGAGTCCCGTTTGTAAGGGGATATACTGGGTTTTTGCTGGAGGAAAATGTAATCGCTTCAAGTACTTAGACATTTGTCGTAGGTCGGGAGAATCGCCGAGGGTTCTGCCGACGTCTAAGTCTGTGTAGCGTAGTTACCCCAAGTATATGTGTTTGTTCTTTGTGGCTGTCGAGGCCTGAACATTTGGGTATTCGAGTATAAAGATGCGTTTCTTCCTCATTCCGAGCACTGGGACTTGCCTGTTGGCTAGTCGAACCACTTAACCGAGTGTGAGTTGCCTTTCACGGAAGGTGACGAGTGAGGTATCCGTATCCTGGAGGCGAAGGAGTCCCTCGGCTCGGTCGGCCTTGCCGCTCTAGGCCTCTCTTGCTTAGTTTTTAGAACCCTCGGCTGCTCTGCGATGAGCCGGAGCCGGAGGCAGCGGTGTTGGCGTGGACGGAGGCGGAGTCGGCTCGAAAAGAGACTTCGTCGGTCCGGGAGCTGGCGGCTTCCCAGGCTGAGGAAGATGTGGCAGCAGCAGCTGGAGCTTGGCCAAGACATCCGCTGGCGCGGTGCTGGCGTCCTCCCTTTGGTGGAGGTCCCTTCGCCTGGGTCGCCGTCCGAGGCTAGGCCAGGTTCCGCCGAGGGTGGAAACAACGCCGATGGTGCTGCTGCTCCCCCTGCCGATGCCTGAACCTGCAGGAACAGTTTGTCTGTAGCATGCGCATGTTTTTTTGTGGCCGCCGAGGCCTAAACACTTTATCGTCGTGTTAAAAAGCTACGTCTTATTTCCTCTCGTTTCGAGCATCACGACTTGTCTGTCAGTAGCAGAATCGTTTATCCAAGCGAGAGCTACTTTTCGCGGAAGGTGATGAGTGAGGTATTCATATCCCGGAGGCATAGGAGTTCCTCGGCTCGGTCGGCCTTGCCGCTTACATGCACTCTCATTTGGTCGTAGGATTCTGTTATTGATACATTTGAGAAGGCACGAAAGTCGTTTTCTACCCGAGTGTTTGGACTTGTTCGGTAGCAGGATCGCTTATCTGAGCGTGAGTTACTTCTCGCGGAAGGTGATGAGTGAGGTATCCGTATCCCGGGGGCGTAGGAGTTCCTCGGCTCGGTCGGCCTTGCCGCTTACGTGTACTCTCGTCATTCTCAGGATCCCGCTATCGATACGAAAGTCGAAAGCACGAAGGTCGTTTTGGTAGAAAATTTTTCCGAGGAAAATTTTGACGTAGAGGGGGTTCCCCCCTTCTAGCCCTCGAGGGAGGGTCAGGCTTTGCTGAGGCAAGGCCGACCCTTCCTTGACGGTTAGACTTTGTGTATGTAAAGAAAGCGTGGTACATGAATGACTTAAAACATCTTAAGGGTAGAAGCGACATAGCTGTTGGATGTTCCAAGCGTTGTTGTAGACCTCGCCTTGGTTGTTGGCCAGCTTGTATGTTCCAGGCTTCAAGATCTTGGCGATGATGAATGGCCCTTCCTAGGGAGGAGTGAGCTTGTGGTGCCCTCGGGTGTCCTATCACAGACGAAGCACCAAGTCTCCCACTTGGAAGCCTCGGGGCCGAACGCTTCGGGCGTGATAGCGTCGCAGCGACTGCTGGTACCGTGCCGAATGTAGTAAGGCAATGTCCCGAGCCTCCTCGAGCTGGTCCAGCGAGTCCTCTCGGCTGGTCTGGTTGCTTCGGTCGTCGTACGCCCTGGTCCTCGGGGAGCCATATTCTAAGTCCGTGGGGAGGACGGCCTCAGCCCCATAGACTAGAAAAAACAGCGAGAAACCCGTGGCCCGGCTCGGCGTCGTCCTCAGACTCCAGACTACCGAGGGTAGCTCTTTCATCCATCGCTTGCCAAACTTGTTGAGGTCATTGTAGATCCTCGGTTTGAGTCCCTGCAAAATCATACCGTTGGCACGCTCCACCTGGCCATTCGTCATGGGGTGAGCTACGGCGGCCCAGTCCACACGGATGTGGTGGTTGTCGCAGAAGTCCAGGAACTTTTTTCCGGTGAACTGCGTGCCATTGTCGGTGATGATGGAGTTTGGGACCCCAAATCGATGGATGATGTTGGTGAAGAACGCCACCGCCTGCTCGGACCTGATGCTGGTTAAGGGTCGGACCTCGATCCACTTGGAGAATTTGTCGATGGCGACCAGCAGGTGCGAGAAGCCCCCGGGTGCCTTCTGCAAGGGACCGACGAGGTCTAGACCCCACACAGCAAACGACCAGGTGATGGGTATCGTCTGCAGGGCCTGAGCGGGCAGGCGTGTCTCCTTTGCATAGAATTGACACCCCCGGCAGGAGCGTACAATCCTAGTGGTGTCGGCCACCGCGGTTGGCCAGTAGAAACCTTGTCGGAAGGCATTCCCCATGAGGGCTCGAGGTGCTGCATGGTGGCCGCAAGCCCCCGAGTGTATTTCTCGCAATAGCTCTTGTCCTTGGGCGATGGATATGCATCATTGGAGGATGCCCGAAGGGCTACGGTGATAGAGCTCCTTTTCATCACCCAGCAAGATGAACGACTTGGCGCGCCGAGCCAGCCACCGAGCCTTGGCCTTGTCAAGGGGAAGCTCTCCTCGGAGGAGATATTCCAGTATGGGGTCTGCCAGTTCGGATCAGGTGTGGCCCCATTCTGTTCCCCCTCGACGGGCAAGGCCTCCTCCTTGATGGCCGAGGGTACCTCGGGTTCGGCTGAGGGTACCTCGAGCTGGGCCGAGGCTTCCTCGGGCTCGGGCGAGGGTACCACGGGCTGGGCTGAGGCTTCCTTAGGCTCAGGCGCGTCGTCGATCTTGACGAATGGTTGATGTAGGTCTCTGGAGAAGACGTCCAGGGGAACCGTCGTCCGCCCCGAGGCTATCTTCGCCAGCTCGTCCGCAGTCTCATTGTACTGCCGGGCGATGTAGTTGAGCTCCAGCCCGTAGAACTTGTCTTCAAGGCGCCGGACTTCGTCGCAGTAGGCTTCCATCCTCCGGTCGCGGCAGTGGGAGTTCTTCATGACTTGGTCGATGATAAGCTGCGAGTCGCCACGAGCGTCGAGGCGCCGGACCCCTAGCTCGATGGCGATGCGCAGCCCGTTAACCAGAGCCTCGTACTCGGCCACGTTGTTTGATGCCAGAAAATGGAGGCGAATGACGTAGCAAAGATGCTTTCCGAGGGGTGAAACGAAGAGCAAGCCAGCGCCTACTCCTGTTTTCATGAGTGACCCATCGAAGTACATGGTCTAAAGCTCGGGTTGGATTGGAGTTGTTGGTAACTGGGTGTTAGTCCACTCAGCCAGGAAGTCTGCCAAGACCTGGGACTTTATGGCCTTCCGAGGGGCGAATGATAGTGTTTCGCCCATGAGCTCCACCGCCCACTTAGCTATCCTACCCGAGGCCTCACGGCACTAGATGATCTCCCCGAGGGGGAATGATGACACCACAGTCACCGGATGAGACTCGAAGTAGTGTCGCAACTTTCGTCGTGTTAGAATCACTGCGTAGAGCAGCTTCTGAATCTGTGGGTAGCGGACTTTGGTCTCGGAAAGCACTTCGCTGATGAAGTAGACTGGCCTCTAGACGAGCAGTGCATGCCCTTCTTCCCGTCTCTCGACTACGATCGCGGCGCTGACCACCTGAGTGGTCGCGGCTACGTAGATCAAGAGGGCTTTTCCTGCTGCAGGGGGCACCAGGATGGGTGTATTTGTAAGGAGCGCCTTAAGGTTTCCGAGGGCTTCCTCGGCCTCGGGGGTCCAAGTGAAGCGCTCAGCCTTCCTTAAGAGGCGGTACAGAGGCAAGCCTTTCTCACCAAGGCGTGATATGAAGCGGCTCAGAGCCACAAGGCATCCCATGACCCTCTGTACTCCTTTCAAATCTTTGATCGGTCCCATGTTGGTGATGGCCGTGATTTTCTCCGGATTGGCCTTGATGCCCCGCTCGGAGACGATGAATCCCAAGAGCATGCCTCGGGAGACTCCAAAGAAACACTTCTCGGGATTGAGTTTCACGCCTTTCGCTCTCAGACACTTGAATGTCGTTTCAAGGTCAGAGAGGAGGTCGGAGGCTTTCTTCGTCTTGACAATGATGTCATCAACGTAAGCCTCGACCGTTCTGCCGATGTGTTCTCCGAACACATGGTTCATGCACCTCTGGTAGGTGGCGCCTGCATTCCTGAAACCAAATGGCATTGTAGTGTAACATTACATGTCAAAAGGTGTGATAAAAGAAGTCGCGAGCTGATCGGACTCTTTCATCTTGATTTGGTGATAGCCTGAGTAGGCATCGAGGAATGATAGGGCTTCGCACCCAGCAGTGGAGTCCACAATTTGATCGATGCGAGGTAGAGGGTAGGGAACTTTTGGACATGCTTTGTTTAGACCAGTGTAGTCTACACACATCCTCCATTTCCCATCCTTCTTCCTTACAAGAACATGGTTAGCTAACCATTTGGGATGGAATACCTCTTCGATGAACCCTGCCGCGAGTAGCTTGTGGATCTCCTCGCCTATGGCCCTACGCTTTTCTTCGTCAAAACGGCGTAGGGTTTGCTTCACGGGTCGGGCTCCAGCTCTGATGTCCAGTGAGTGCTCGGCGACATCCCTCGGTATGTCGGGCATGTCCGAGGGACTCCACGCAAAGACTTCGGCGTTTGCAAGGAGAAAGTCGACGAGCACTACTTCCTATTTGGGGTCGAGCTCGAAGCCGATCCGGACTTTCTTGCTGGCGTCGTTGCTGGGGTCGAGAGAGACGGACTTGACCGCCTCAACTGGTTCGAAGTTGCCGGCATGCCGCTTTGCGTCGGGCGCCTCCTTGGAGAGGCGTTCCAGGTCGGCGATGAGGGCCTCAGACTCGGCGAGGGCCTCAGAGTACTCCACGCACTCCACGTCGCATTCGTACGTGTGGCGGTACGTGGATCCGACGGTGATGATCCCGTTCGGGCCCGGCATCTTGAGCTTGAGGTAGGTGTAGTTGGGGATGGCCATGAACTTGGCGTAGCATGGTCTTCCCAACACCGCATGGTAGGTTCCTCGGAACCCGATGACCTCGAAGGTGAAAGATTCCTTTCAGAAGTTGGAGGGAGTCTCGAAGCAGACGGGTAAGTCGATCCGTCCGAGGGGCAGGATTTGCTTTCCGGGCGTGATCCCATGGAAGGGTGCCGCACCGGCCCGGACCTCGGACCTATCAACCCCAAGAGTTCTAGGGTCTCGGCGTAGATGATGCTAAGGCTGCTGCCCCCGTCCATGAGGACTTTGGAGAGCCTAACGTTGCCGATGATCGGATCGACGACAAGTGGGTACCTTCCTGGGCTTGGCACGAAGTCGGGGTGGTCGCCTCGGTCGAAGGTGATAGGCTTGTCGGACTAGTCTAGGTAGACCGGCGCTGCCACCTTCACCAAGCAGACCTCCCGGTGCTCCTGCTTGCGGTGCTGAGCCGAGGCATTCGCCGCCTGCCCGTCGTAGATCATGAAGCAGTTGTGGACCTCCGGGAACTCTTCTTCCTTGCCGCCCTCCATCTTATTGTTGTCATGGCCCTTGCCATCTTCCGCCGAAGGCCCGGTCTTATGGAAGTAGCGCCGGAGCATGACACATTCTTCGAGGGTGTGCTTGACGGGCCCCTGGTGATAGGGGCACAACTCCTTGAGCATCTTGTCGAACGCGTCGGCCCCTCCAGGAGGTTTCCGAGGGTTCCTGTGCTCGGCCGCAGTGACGAGATTCGCGTCAGCGACGTCGCGCTTCGCTTGCAACTTGTTCTTGGCCTTTTTCTTCGTGCCCACTGGGCGGATGCCTCGGGGGCGTCTTTCTTCGGCTCTCCCTGAGGCTGCTTGTCCTTTCGGAAGATGGCTTCGACCGCCTCTTGACCCAAGGCGAACTTGGTGGCGATGTCCATCAGTTCGCTCGCACGGGTGGGAGTCTTGCACCCCAGTTTTCTCACCAGGTCTCGGCAAGTGGTGTACCCTCAACACTCCTAATCACGGCTGGTAAACACCCTCAGACCAACTGACGGGCGTGGTCCAAGTCAAGGCTTCGTCTACTAAAGGGACGCGACCTCACCCGAGCCCAGCCTCGGACTGGAGCAGTAGTCCCAGACGAGTTCACGCCTCGCCCGAGTGCCTCCTTAGGCAGCGGGCACCCCCTCGGCTCTCCCGAAGCCCGGCTTGGGCAGGCTTCGTTGTGAAGCAGCCTTGGACAGACCGCCTCACCAACCGACCGCTTCGCAGGCACATTCAATGCAGGGATCGTCTGGCACCGTATCCTGACACCCGCGCCTCAGTCGGCAGGGCCGAAGTGACCGCAGTCACTTCGCCCCCTTTTACTGTCTGATATGACGGGAAAACAGCGCCGCTCGCCCTGCTCCGACTGCAGTGCCAACCACCCAGGCGAAGCTGACAACAAGTCACAATCAACCACCCAGTTCGGCCTCGGGCGCAACAGGAAGCTCCGTCTCGCCCGACCTTAGGCTCCAGCCTCGGGAGAATGTCTCTGCCTCGTCCGACCTCAGGCTCCGGCCTCGGAAGGAAATCTCCGCCTCGCTCGACCCCCGAACTCGGCCTCGACCTCGGTCTCGGGAGGAATCGCGTCCTCGCCCGACCCAGCCTCGACCTCAAGAGAAGTCTCCGCCTCGCCCGACCTTGGGCTCGGACCCACCACGCCAACAGGGGATACATCATTACCCTATCCCTAGCCAGCTCAGGCAACAAGGAACAAGACCGGCGTCCCATCTGGCTTACCCCCACGACGGGTAATGATGGTGCCCTGTGTTCAATCATGACGCCGGTGGCTCTCAGCCCCTTACGACAGCAAGGAGACGTCAGCAGGATCCTTGCCGCACTGCCAGTTGTGCTTCTACAGGGCTCAGGCGCTTCTCCGACGGCCACGCTATCACGTGTACAGGGTTCAAGCTCTCCCCCGACAGCCACGTTGGCATGTACACAGGGCTTAGGCATTTCTCTGCCGGACACGTTAATGCATAGCTACACCCCCCATTGTACGTCTGGACCATCTCCTTGCGTCTATAAAAGGGAGGTCTAGGGCCATCCAGGAGGGGGGTTCGCGCGGGAGAAGGAGCGAACGAATAGGCTCCCTCTCTCTCTCTCCCTCTCGCGACGTGCTTGTAACCCCTACTACGAGTGGCACCCCTGGTGCAGGATAATACAAGGCTTGCCCCACCTCTTGTGTTCCATCCCGCGCCAACCCATCTGGGCAGGGGCACGCAGCGACAATTTCACTCGTCGGTCCAGGGACCCCCCGGTCCGAAACGCCGATAGTTTGCGCGCCAGGTAGGGGCCTGCTGCGTGTTAACGAACGCCTTCCCGTTGAGTTCCATATGGGGAGTCTTCAGCAACCTCTTCAGCCCGGGATGGTGCTCCGCTTCGGGAGTCTCAAGTTCATGTCCCTCGACGGCAGCTACGACATGGTACTCCTCCCCTCGCGGCGCGACGACAACGATGGTCTTTGACTCGCCCGGCGGCGGCGAGCTCAGCGACACCATCTCCTCGCGGTAGAAGAGGAGCACTCCAGTCGTCCCTGCCACCCTCCTCGCCGGAGGAGGTGGAGACGGGGCAACCATGGCCATGCAGGAGGCGACACCTTGTCGGCTGTCGCACCAGAGCAAGTCGACGACGTCGGCACTCCCCCGAGGGACACATCGGGCATTGTCCTCGCACCTGAGACGACGGCGGGTGTCACTTCCCCACAACGTATCAGCCCCAAGCGGACTGATGACGCCAGCACCCTCGCAAAGGAACTGCTTGGCGTTACCCTCGTACCTAAGATGATGGTGTGCTCCGCCCCCGACGCGACTTCACCACCGTCCATCGACCAAGAGGTACCGTCCGTTTTCCATCCCGTACCCTTTCGATTCAGCTTCGATCCACCTAGCGACCCCACTACGGTGAGCGCCTTCGTAAAGGTGTATCCGAACCTTCCGGGGTACCATATGTGGTCGACCTGGGATCGACTGACAACTATCTCAACCTTCGGATCGGCGGGTTTCGAGGAAGAGGACAACCCTGACTCTGGTTGGGACTTCTCCGGCCTCGGTGATCCTGGTGCCATGCGGGACTTCATGTCCGCATGTGACCACTGCCTCTCCGGTTGTTCTGACGATGGCCACGGCCTTGACAACAAGGGTTACGACCCAAGTCGCGAATGTTTCCACGTCGATCCGGGAGATCACAACGAAGGCAACCACCTCGGTATGCCGGAGGTTGACGATCCCCCTGGGCCCGCATCTCGCGTTGACATCCCACGGGACTAAGCTGTGGTCCCAGTCCCTGCGGGGGGTCGAGACATACAGCTCGAGCAAATCCGTGAGATGCAGGCCATTTGGGAGGGGCGGACGATGACAACCTCATCATCCGTAATCTACCCCTTTTCCTCTCCGACGCCGCCCGAGCCTGGCTGGAGCATCTGCCTCCTGCGCAGATCTTCGACTAGGACGATGTGGTCAAGGCTTTCGCGGGAAACTTCCAAGGCACGTACGTGCACCCTGGGAACTCGTGGCATCTCCGAAGCTGCCGCCAGCAGCTAGGGGAGTCCCTCCGAGAGTACATCCGATGGTTTTCGAAGCAGCACATCGAGCTGCCCAACGTTACCGACTCGGATGTCATCGGGGCTTTCCTTGCCGGCACCACTTGCCGAGACCTGGTGAGCAAACTGGGGCGCAAGACTCCCACTAGTGCGAGCGAACTGATGGACGTCGCCACCAAGTTTGCCTCGGGTCAGGAGGCGGTCGAAGCCATCTTCCGAAAGGACAAGCAGCCTCAGGGAGAGCTGAAGAAAGATGCCCTCGAGGCGTCCGCCCAGCGGGGCATGAAGAAGAAGGCCAAGAACAAGTCGCAAGCGAAGCGCGACGCCGCTGACGCGAATCTCGTCGCTGCGACCGAGCACAGGAACCCTCGGAAACCTCCTGGAGGGGCCAGCGCGTTCGACAAGATGCTCAAAGAGCCATGCCCCTATCACCAGGGTCCCGTCAAGCACACCCTTGAAGAATGTGTCATGCTCCGGCGCTACTTCCCTAAGACCGGGCCCCCGACAGAAGATGGCAAGGGCCATGACAACAACAAGGAGGGCGGCAAGGAAGAAGAGTTCCCGGAGGTCCACAGCTGCTTCATGATCTACGGCGGGCAGGCGGCGAACGCCACGGCTCGGCACCGCAAGCAGGAGCGCTGGGAGGTCTGCTTGGTGAAGGTGGAAGCGCCAGTCTACCTAGACTGGTCCGACAAGCCTATCACCTTTGATCAAGGCGACCACCCCGACTTCATGCCAAGCCCAGGAAGGTACCCGCTCGTCGTCGATCCGATCATCGGCAACGTTAGGCTCTCCAAAGTCCTCATGGACGGAGGCAGCAGCCTTAACATCATCTACGCCGAGACCCTAGAACTCTTGGGGGTTGATAGGTCCGAGGTCCGGGCCGGTGCGGCACCCTTCCACGGGATCGCGCCCAGAAAGCGAATCCTGCCCCTAGGACGGATCGACTTACCCGTCTGCTTCGGGACTCCCTCCAACTTCCGAAAGGAAGCTCTCACCTTCGAGGTCGTCGAGTTCTGAGGGACCTACCACGCGGTGTTGGGAAGACCATGCTACGCTAAGTTCATGGCCGTCCCCAACTACACCTATCTCAAGCTCAAGATGCCGGGCCTGAACGAGATCATCACCGTCGGATCCACGTACCGCCACGCGTACGAATGCGACGTGGAATGCATGGAGTACGCTGAGGCAATCGCCGAGTCCGAGGCCCTCATCGCCGACCTGGAATGCCTCTCCAAGGAGGCGCCCGATGCGAAGCGGCACGCCGGCAACTTCGAACCAGTTGAGGCGGTCAAGTCCATCTCTCTCGACCCCAGCAACGACGCCAGCAAGAAAGTCCGGATCGGCTCCAAGCTCGACCCCAAATAGGAAGCAGTGCTCGTCGACTTTCTCCGTGCAAACGCCGAAGTCTTTGCATGGAGTCCCTCGGACATGCCCGGCATACCGAGGGATGTCGCCGAGCACTCACTGGACATCAGAGCTGGAGCCCGACCCCTGAAGCAAACCCTACACCGTTTTGACGAAGAAAAGCGCAGGGCCATAGGCGAGGAGATCCACAAGCTACTCGTGGCAGGGTTCATCGAAGAGGTATTTCATCCCGAATGGTTAGCTAACCCTGTTCTTGTAAGGAAGAAGGATGGGAAATGGAGGATGTGTGTAGACTACACTGGTCTAAACAAAGCATGTCCGAAAGTTCCCTACCCTCTACCTCGCATCGATCAAATTGTGGACTCCACTGCTGGGTGCGAAACCCTGTCATTCCTTGATGCCTACTCAGGCTATCACCAAATCAAGATGAAAGAGTCCGATCAGCTCGCGACTTCTTTTATCACACCTTTTGGCATGTACTGTTACACTACAATGCCATTTGGTTTGAGGAATGCAGGCGCCACCTACCAGAGGTGCATGAACCATGTGTTCGGAGAACACATCGGCAGAACGGTCGAGGCTTACGTCAATGACATCATTGTCAAGACGAAGAAAGCCTCTGACCTCCTCTCTCACCTTGAAACGACATTCAAGTGTCTGAGAGCGAAAGGCATGAAAGTCAATCCCGAGAAGTGTGTATTTGGAGTCCCCCGAGGCATGCTCCTGGGATTCATCGTCTCCGAGCGGGGCATCGAGGCCAATCCGGAGAAAATCGCGGCCATCACCAACATGGGACCGATCAAAGATTTGAAAGGAGTACAGAGGGTCATGGGATGCCTTGCGGCTCTGAGCCGCTTCATCTCACGCCTTGGCGAGAAAGGCTTGCCTCTGTACCGCCTCTTAAGGAAGGCCGAGCGCTTCACTTGGACCCCCGAGGCCGAGGAAGCCCTCGGAAACCTTAAGGCGCTCCTTACAAATGCACCCATCCTGGTTCCCCCCGCTGCAGGAGAAGCCCTCTTGATCTACGTAGCCGCAACCACTCAGGTGGTCAGCGCCGCGATCGTAGTCGAGAGACGAGAAGAAGGGCATGCACTGCTCGTCCAGAGGTCGGTCTACTTCATCAGCGATGTGCTATCCGAGACCAAGATCCGCTACCCACAGATCCAGAAGCTGCTGTACGCAGTGATTCTAACACGGCGAAAGTTGCGACACTACTTCGAGTCTCATCCGGTGACTGTGGTGTCATCCTTCCCCCTGGGGGAGATCATCCAGTGCCGTGAGGCCTCGGGTAGGATAGCAAAGTGGGTGGTGGAACTCATGGGCGAAACGCTATCATTTGCCCCTCGGAAGGCCGTAAAATCCCAGGTCTTGGCAGACTTCCTGGCTGATTGGACTGACACCCAGTTACCAACAACTCCAATCCAACCCGAGCTTTGGACCATGAACTTCGATGGGTCACTCATGAAAACAGGAGCAGGCGCTGGCTTGCTCTTCGTTTCACCCCTCAGAAAGCATCTTCGCTATGTCATACGCCTCCATTTTCCGGCATCAAACAACGTGGCGGAGTACGAGGCTCTGGTTAATGGGCTGTGTATCGCCGTCGAGCTAGGGGTCCGGCGCCTCAACGCTCATGGCGACTCGCAGCTTGTCATCGACCAAGTCATGAAGAACTCGCACTGCCGCGAACGGAGGATGGAAGCCTACTGCGATGAAGTCCAGCGCCTGGAAGACAAGTTCTACGGGCTGGAGCTCAACCACATCGCCAGACGGTACAACGAGACTGCGGATGAGCTGGCAAAGATAGCCTCGGGGTGGACGACGGTTCCCCCGGATGTCTTCTCCAGAGACCTACATCAACCATCCATCAAGATCGACGACACGCCCGAGCCCGAGGAAGCCTCGGCCCAGCCCGAGGTACCCTCGGCCGAGCCCGAGGAGGCCTCGGTCGAGCCCGAGGTACCCTCGGCCATCGAGGAGGAGTCCTTGCCCGTCGAGGGGGAACAGAATGGGGTCACACCAGATTCGAACTGGCAGACCCCGTACCTGGAATATCTCCTCCGAGGAGAGCTTCCCCTCGACAAGGCCAAAGCTCGACGACTGGCTCGGCGCGCCAAGTCGTTCGTCTTGCTAGGTGATGAAAAGGAGCTCTATCACCGCAGCCCCTCGGGCATCCTCCAACGATGCATATCCATCGCCCAAGGACACGAGCTGTTGCAAGAAATACACTCGGGGGCTTGCGGCCACCATGCAGCACCTCGAGCCCTCGTGGGGAATGCCTTCCGACAAGGTTTCTACTGGCCAACCGCGGTGGACGACGCCACTAGGATTGTTCGCTCCTGCCGGGGGTGTCAATTCTATGCAAAGCAGACACGCTTGCCCGCTCAGGCCCTGCAGACGATACCCATCACCTGGTCGTTTGCTGTGTGGGGTCTAGATCTCATCGGTCCCTTGCAGAAGGCACTCGGGGGCTTCTCGCACCTGCTGGTCACCATCGACAAATTCTCCAAGTGGATCGAGGTCCGACCCTTGACCAGCATCAGGTCCGAGCAGGTGGTGGCGTTCTTCACCAACATCATCCATCGATTTGGGGTCCCAAACTCCATCATCACCGACAATGGCACGCAGTTCACCAGAAAAAAGTTCCTGGACTTCTGCGACGACCACCACATCCGTGTGGACTGGGCCGCCGTAGCTCACCCTATGACGAATGGGCAGGTGGAGCGTGCCAACGGTATGATTTTGCAGGGACTCAAACCGAGGATTTACAACAACCTCAACCAATTCGGCAAGCGGTGGATGAAAGAACTACCCTCGGTAGTCTAGAGTCTGAGGACGACGCCGAGCCGAGCCACAGGTTTCTCGCCGTTTTTTCTAGTCTATGGGGCCGAGGCCGTCCTCCCCACGGACTTAGAATATGGCTCCCCGAGGACCAGGGCGTACGACGACCAAAGCAACCAGATCAGCCGAGAGGACTCGCTGGACCAGCTTGAAGAGGCCCGGTACATTGCCTTACTACATTCGGCATGGTACCAGCAGTCGCTGCGACGCTACCATGCCCGAAGCGTTCGGCCCCGAGGCTTCCAAGTGGGAGACTTAGTGCTTCGTCTGTGACAGGACGCCCGAGGGCGCCATAAGCTCACTCCTCCCTGGGAAGGGCCCTTCATCATCGCCAAGATTTTGAAGCCCAAAACATTCAAGCTGGCCAACGACCAAGGCGAGGTCTACAACAACGCTTGGAACATCCAACAGCTACGTCGCTTCTACCCTTAAGATGTTTTAAGTCGTTCATGTACCTCGTTTTCGTTACATACATAAAGTCTAACCGTCAAGGAAGGGTCGGCCTTGCCTCAGCAAAGCCCGACCCTCCCTTGGGGGCTAGAAGGGGGGAACCCTCTCTGCGTCAAAATTTTCCTCGGAAAAAATTTTTCTACCAAAACGACCTTCGTGCTTTCGACTTCCGTATCAATAGCGGGATCCTGAGAACGACGAGAGTACACGTAAGCAGCAAGGCCGACCGAGCCGAGGAACTCCTACGCCTCCGGGATACGGATACCTCACTCATCACCTTCCGCGAGAAGTAACTCACGCTCGGATAAGCGATCCTGCTACCGAACAAGTCCAAACACTCGGGTAGAAAACAACTTTTGTGCCTTCTCGACTGTATCAATAACGGAATCCTACGACCAAATGAGAGTGCATGTAAGCGGCAAGGCGGACCGAGCCGAGGAACTCCTACGCCTCCGGGATACGGATACCTCACTCATCACCTTCCGCGAAAAGTAACTCTCGCTTGGATAAATGATCCTGCTATTGACAGACAAGTCGTGATGCTCGAAACCAGAGGAAAGAAAACGCGGCTTTTTAACACGACGATAAAGTGTTTAGGCCTCGGCAGCCGTGAAAAACATGCGCATGCTACAGACAAACTGTTCCTGTAGGTTCAGGCATCGGCAGGGGGAGCAGCAGCACCCTCGGCGTTGTTTCCACCCTCGGCGGAACCTGGCTCAGCCTCGGACGGCGACCCGAGCAAAAGGACCTCCACCCAAGAAAGGACGCTAGCACCGCGCCCGCGGATGTCTTGGCCAAGCTCCAGCTGCTGCTGCCACATCTTCCTCGGCCTAGGAAGCCGCCAGCTCCCGGGCCGACGAAGTCTCTTTTCGAGTCGACTCTGCCTCTGTCCGCGCCAACACCGCTGCCTCTGGCTCCGGCTCATCGTAGAGCGGCCGAGGGTTCTAAAAACTGAGCAAGAGAGGCCTAGAGCGGCAAGGCCGACCGAGCTGAGGGACTCCTACGCCTCCAGGATACGGATACCTCACTCGTCACCTTCCGCGAAAGGCAACTCACGCTCGGTTAAGTGGTTCGGCTAGCCAACAGGCAAGTCCCAGTGCTCGAAATGAGGAAGAAACACAACTTTATACTCGAATACCCAAATGTTCAGGCCTCGACAGCCACAAAGAACAAACACATATACTTGGGGTAACTATGCTACATAGACTTAGACGTCAGCAGAACCCTCGGCGGCTCTCCCGACCCACGACAAATGTCTAAGTCCTTGAAGCGGTTATATTTTGCTTAGGCAAAAACCCAGTACACCCCCTTACAAAAGGGACTCCGGTTCCATTCCCGTGGGTATAAACAACCTCCACACCAGGGGGCCCGTGGGATAACGAACTCCAAGCGGCTCGCCGGCGACCTCTGCTGCAGCAGAGACAACGACCTCCACCTCGGGTGGCTAAACAGCAGCAGCGATGACCTTAGGACAGACGCTGCTGTGAAAGGGCCCTCGCCCACGTCCCCACACGAGGGGCGAGGACAAGCCGTTAAGGCCAAAGAGTCGGAGGGTGCCGTCCGTGGGATCGAACCCACCGACACCGCGCCGGCGAACAGCGGCCGCCCCAAAGCGCACCCGTAGGTCCTCACTCCCATCCTCGCCGAGGCTGTCCCAGAACACAAGTACCGCCCTCGCGGAGTACGACGTGTTGAGAGACCCTCTAGCGCGCTGACGGTGCGAGGAGGACCTGGACGTGGCCGGCCCATGCGCGGCACGACCGCCGCCTAGATGAAGGACAGAAAGCTGCACCCTGTCTAGGGAGCAGCAGTTCGCCTTCCCCCGCATGGCTGGAGGATGCCTCTGTAGGGCTGGAGGATGCCTTTTTCCCCCAAATGCTGGGGGAAGAAAAGGGTCACCGACCCACGCGGAGGCAACCCCCCACTCGGTGCGCTCCTCCGCCTCAGCCCGGATGATGAAGATCCTTGAAGCTGAGGGCGGGGCGGAGGCCGCAGCTCGGCTTGCTTCTCCCCACCAAACTGACCATTGGTGAGGGAATGCAGCCGGCTGCACGACGAAAATCCTTGAAGCCGAGCGATGGCTGAAGAGCGCCGATCTCCACGAGGCTGCGCTCCTCCAACGACAGCAAGAGCAAGGCGACGCTGGTGCACCCCATCCGGGGGCTCGAAAGGTGGAAGGACGCAAGGCATAAGGGGAGAACGAAGGCATGGCCACCGCTCGGGGGATCAGTCCCCTTTTATAGGCAGACCTCCTCACTTGCACCCCTTAGCGTCATGGGCAAAGTCTCTATTGACATACTCCAGGGTTCTCCCCCTACGACACGGGGGCTGCGTTCCACACGTCATACGAGCTGATCCGAAGCGCGAAGAAGGCGAACCGCCGCACGCGAGGCATGCAACCGCCCCGCGGTTACAGGCACTCTCCCATCTTCGCAGAAACAGGTGGTCAAAAGGGTGGACTGCCACGCGACAGGCATCCAATCGCACTGCAACTGTGCGCCCTTTCGGCTTCGACCACATCCGGTGGACCAGCGCAAAGGAAGCGGGCCCGCATGTCATGTAACCGGCGCGTCGGTTACGACGTGCAAAGAGCCGCACCGCCACTCGCGCCGAATGTCGCGCCTCCTCGACTGCGGAACCAATACCGTGACTCGAGGCAGCCCTGCGCATGACCCAACAGTGCCAATTAAAGGCGACGGCCACGGGTCAGTCAGCCGCGGGGGTAGGCACGACGGTTGGCATGGCCAAAAGTGGGCCAGCAGTAACTGCAGCGGCAGACGAGCGGAAGCAGCGGTAAATCGCCTGTAGGCTCGCGTCCCCTCCTGAAGCGACGGGAGAGCCCTCTCCTACGATGTGAAGACAACGCACCCGTGTCTTGTTCCTCGAACGGCTCGCACGCGCAACAGGCGCCACGCGAATCGCCTGTCCCGTCGCATTAACTCCCCGGCAGAGCAAGCGACACCTCTGGCAGGCGAGGCGGGCGTCGTTTTGCCTCCGCCATGACGACCGCGTCGAAAAAGGTGCGCCACCTTATTTAAATTCGTATCCTTTCCCTCCTCCTCCTCTCTCTCTCTTGCTACAGGGACCCGGAAAGGGGATGTTGTGGAAAGGATCCTTCTCGGCGAAGGAGGCGGGCCCCGAGCCCTCCTATTGATCAGGGGTTCGAAGGCTGGCCCCTCGGAAGGGTTTCGACAGTCGCCCCAGAGCACTCGGGCTCCGCGCCCATTACTGACCACGGGTTCGAAGGCTAGCCCCTCAGAAGGGTTCGACAGCCGCCCTAGAGCACTCGGGCTCTGCGCCCACTACTGATCAGGGGTTCGTAGGCTGGCCCCTCGAAGGGGTTCGACAGCCGCCCCAGAGCACACAGAGTGAGGGATGACTCTGGGTACGTCTGATACATGGCCGAGGCTCGGGCTACACTCCCGAGGTACCCTAGGACATTTCCGAGACCGACATGAACGATTTGTAACGGAATCCCACCGGAGGGAGGCATCGAGCCCTCGGACCCTGTCGAAGGGGTCTGAGTCCGGCGAATCACCCGCAGGTACTTTTGGAGCGCGCCTCTGGGCCACCAGCCGACCCCTAACGAACGGGGCATGGGCGTCCACTCGGATCACCCGTTAGCAGCTCACTGGAAACACCATGTTTGGTGCCCTCCAAGGGCAACATGGCGCTTTCCCCCCTCCTCCTTGCGGAAAGGCGACGCAGGGGCGTATGATAAAAGTCGGGAAAGTCCTTGATCGTCCTCTCGCTCCGTGCAGAGGCTCGGGGGCTGCTCTCGCACCTGGCTACAGCCAAACTGTTGACAGCGTCAACAAACCAGCTTGATAACTCGGAACCTGACCATGCACCCGGGCTACGGCCAGGCCGCATGAGGGAACGATCAGACCGGCCAAGGCACCACGAAAAGCATTCAGACCTCAGAGGAGTCAAACCACTCCTCTGAGGCCTCGGGGGCTACACCCGGCGGGTGCGCTCGCGCGCACCCACCAGAACAAAGCAAAATCGAGAAAGGCCGGTCCCTTCACCAAAAATGCGGCAAAAGCCTCCAAGCGAGTACCAACACTCCCTTCGAGGCTCAGGGGCTACTGTCGGGTAACATAATTAGGGGTACCCCCAACACTTCTAATCACGGCTGATAAACACCCTCAGACCAACTGACGGGCGCGGTCCAAGTCAAGGCTTCGTCTACCAAAGGGACGCGACCTCACCCGAGCCCAGCCTCGGGCTGGAGCAGTAGTCCCAGACGAGTTCACGCCTCGCCCGAGGGCCTCCTCAGGCAGCGGGCACCCCCTCGGCTCTCCCGAAGCCCGGCTCGGGCAGGCTTCGTTGTGAAGCAGCCTTGGACAGACCGCCTCACCAACCGACCGCTTCGCAGGCGCATTAAATGCAGGGATCGTCTAACACCGTATCCTGACACACGCGCCTCAGTTGGCCAACCTCTTGTGGTCCATCTCGTGCCAACCTATCTGGGCAGGGACACGCAGCGACAATTTCACTCGTCGGTCCAGAAACCCCCTGGGTGCGAAACGCCGACAATAGTAATTTATATAAATCAATTAAACTAATTCAATTTTATATAAAATATATCAATATACTATTATTAGCAAGATATTGTAGATATTTATGTGCTATATTTTTAATATAGAGGAGTGAGTCGAAGATCGTCTTTTAAGTTATAGAGTAGAAACTAATTATAGTAATACATAAAATTATTTCTCATCCTTCACCCTATAAATTTGAGATAAGCTTATATTAGAAATTTGAAAAGTGATGAAATATTAATTCCCAAATTAAATAAGTTACTTTATTAATTGAATTTCAATTCTTATAAATGAAGGGATCCAAACGGCGGATTTTCTCCTGAATAACATGAGCAGCAGTTCATGAAGTCGAACCGATTGAGTCTGTGTCTGTGTAGTACTAGTTGACGAACTCGCTCGCAAAATTATCGCGTGGCTACACGGCGCTATGGAATCTGTTTGCTCAAAAAGAGAGTTCGCGAGTAGTATTATTGGTATGCTACTACGTACAGAGCCGAGGAGAGGCCACTGTCACGCTAGCTAGCTCCATTTCGACAGCGGAGGAACCGCTCTCGAGACTCGCGAGACTTGAGAGGCGATGGCGTTCACGTTCAGGTTGTTGCCGTCGCCGAAGCCAGAGACGAGTGCGCCGGCTGAGCGAAGGCCGCGTAGCTGAGCGCGTCGGCGCCGCCCTCCTCGTCGTCCGTGTCCCACAGGAACGCGGCGTGCGCGGCGAGCACGTGGCTGTTCTGCGGGGACGCCTTGGCCGCCCGCTCGAAGTAGCTGGAGGCGCGGTCCTCGTCGCGGTGCACCTCCCAGACCAGCTTGGCGTACTCCGACAGGAGCTCGCCGTCGTCGGGGTCGGCGAGGATCGCGCGGGAGTAGTACTCGTCTGCCCTCCTGTAGTCCCCTTTCACCTGAGATCCAATCCAATGCGCAGCGCAGGTAGGTGCCGCCGTCAGAAGAAGAAGAAGAAAAAAACGTTGTTTTTTTTTTAAAAAAAATTCTATACGAGATCTGCGCGTCGTCCAAAACTCCAAATTGACGGTAGAAGGCGAGAAGGAGATGCTGCTGCTTGCCTGGTACAGGAACTGTGCGTAGTTCCTGAGGAAGAGGCCGTTGCAGGGGTCCTCCTCGATCATCTTCTTGTAGTGCGTCTCGATGCCGGAGCGGTCCCCTCCGTTCCCCGACGTCACCAAATTCCCGCCGCCGCCGCCGCTCCCGCTGCCGTCGTTGCCGCCGAACCCGGCGCCGCCGCCGCCGCCGTCGGTGCTGAGGAGGCCCGAGCCGAGGCGGTCGATGCCGAGGCCCCTGGCCAGGAACAGCGGGTGCTCCTGCGAGTAGGCGCCGCCGGCAAAGCTGAACTGGCCGAAGCGCAGCTCCCGCTCCACTTCGTACGCGTCTTCGTCGTATTCGTCTTCCTCCTCTTCGTCGTCGGTGGACGCATGCGGGCCCCGGAACGACTGGATGGTCTCGAGCGGCACCGGCCGCGCCCGTGGCGCGCCCTTGCCGGACGGCGGGAGGAGAAGGTGGTGGTGGTCGTGGTCGTCCGCGCGGCCGCCGGCCAGAGACGCGAGGTTGTCCTCGGAGCACGTGCGGCGCATGCCAACGCCGGCGCCGCGGCTGCGCGAGCGCTCGTGGTCGGACCCGGACCCGGGCCCGGCCAGGTGGCAGGAGATGGGCGGCGCGTGGTAGGCGGCCGCCGCCGGCGACTCGGCGAAGTGCACGGCCGGGGAGGAGACCGCCGGCGAGTGGCAGCCGGAAGGGTGCAGCGCGCCGAGGACCGGCGTGGAGGCGCTCCTCACGAGCATGGTGGTGGTGATGGGCTGGTGGCTGGCTGTTCCTCGCTAGCCAAGGCTCCCTCGACGCAACCACTGGACGCCCGGAGCTTCGCTTGCAGTTGCAGAGGTTGGAGTGAGGTGAGCTTGCCGCGCGATGCTGCTGCCGCAGTGCCGCTGCGGCGTTTGCTCGTTAACTATAGCATGTGCTCGGGTTTTAATAGGGTCCTCCCGCGGTAGCCGCGGCACATCACCTGCATGCGTGCACGGGAACAGCAGGCGTGTGTGGCGTCGGGTTGTTCCGTTGCCGAGCTCGCTGCCGCGTCGGGCCACTGCTTTGCTGGATGGGCTCGCCTACGGCTGAGGGAACGGCCTCACCTTTCCACCTCGTTCTCTGGTGTCGTTTTCTTCCTCCCCTTTTGTTTCCTTCCTTTTGCAAAGACGGGGACGGGGGCAGCCGATGGGTACGCACGCTACAGTGGATTCACGTGATTTACGCCAGCGAGGGGGGTCCGTCGTCCTCCTCTCCTTGGCGAGTGGCGCGCCTCGTGATTTTTTATCGGCTCACCTCTATCATCATTGCAGGCTTCAGCGTTCATCCTCCTCCGTCCGCGTCGGTCAAACTGGGTCTAGCGAGTCGGCAGGCTCAAAAAACCGCGTCTACCGTGGCTCAGCATGTGCCCAGGAGGAATAGGAATACAAGAGACGTGCGCGTAATCATCCATGTCTCTCTGTTTCCTGTTACTTTGATTGGCTGATTGCTCAGTCACGAACGTTGATATTTCTGCCGCCAAAACGCACGCATTTCGAGCGACGTGGGCACGGAAGGGAAGGAGAAAGGGAATTAACATTTGTCTATGCAGCATGTCATAAAACTCTCTCGTCTCCTACAAAACTAAGACTTTCGGATTATAATATATCTAAATTAGATCTATTTAGTTTAGCTTTTTCTGACAATGTATTTTAAATTTTGTCTGCGAGAAAAATCTAGATATTATAGTGATTACGTGCAGATAAAGATAAAAATATCCATAGGGTTTATAATCTAGAAAATGACAGATTTCTATTTTTACAACGATTCAATCTATTTGTATTCGTGTGGATTTTGAATGATTTTTTATCAAATCGATTCTTATAGAAGCGGACTAAAAAACTGAGCCTTTGATAGTCCGCAGTAGGTTTTGATGGCCAGAAGTTGAGAAACATAAAACAAGCAGGGCCATTATATAATCTATCGCAAATAATACAGCGGTTAAACAAACACCTAGATTATAGGTTTATATTATATAACTAGGTGAATGTTCGTGCGTTGCCACGGTTTCTATATATGATACGAAGAATTTATAACAACCCACAATATTTAACAACCAATCATCACGTATCTGCTTCAAAGTGTAGAGCATAACTGAACCCAACAAATATGAGTGAAATAAATGAGTTACATACACAAATTTCTCAATGTTTTGTTTGCTGTCAACAATTAAATTTATTTCTAAAATTTGTAGTATCTCAATACATAATTCACCAGCCTCAAGTTCTTTAGCAACAGTTGTTGTCACACCAACAGTCGATGATTTCCCTGATGAGCAAACAAATCTTGGAATAATGGCAACAATATATCTGGCAATTGGATTGAAATCACATTTTAAATTTCTTTATGATTTATGAAGGAAAGAATTCAGTTATATAAGTTCTGTTTTAGTAACACAAAAATGAAACCAACTTTAACATAAAATTCTCATCATTTCAAGATAGATAATTCATATTATCATTTAATCAAATACGTTCAATCAGTTAAAAACAATAGTACATTCATGAGAATAGAGACAAGTTGGCAAGTAATTGACATTCCTATTTAGCACAAATGCATGATTATCATTATTTGTCAAAGGTACTGTCGGGGACCGTAATTAGGGGTACCCCCAAGGCTCCTAATCTCAGCTGGTAACCCCCATTAGCACAAAGCTGCAAAGGCTTGATGGGCGCAATTCCGGTTAAGGCTCCGTCCACTCAAGGGACACGATCTCGCCTCGCCCGAGCCCAGCCTCGGGCAGGAACGGAAGACCAAGGCAGATTCACGCCTCGCCCGAGGGTCTCTTCAAGCAACGGGCGCACCTTCGACTCGCCCAAGGCCCAGCTCGGGCAGGCTTCACGGAGAAGCAACCTTGGCCAAATCGCCTCGCCAGCCGACCGGATCGCAGAAGCATTCAATGCAAGGATCGCCTGACACCTTATCCTGACGCGCGCTTTCCAGTCGACAAGGCCGAAGTGACCAACGTCACTTCGTCCCTCCACCGACTGACCTGACAGGAAAACAGCGCCGCCTGCGCTGCTCCGACTGCTGTGCCGCCCGCTAGGGTGAGGCTGACAGCAACCAAGTCCAGCCTCGGGCGCCATAGGAATCTCTGCCTCGCCCGACCCCAGGGCTCGGACTCGACCTCGCCGCGGACGACAATCTCCGCCTCGCCCGACCTCAGGGCTCAGACTCGACCTCGCCTCCGACGACGATCTCCGCCTCGCCCGACCCCAGGGCTCAGACTCGACCTCGCCTCGGACGACGATATCCGCCTCGCCCGACCCCAGAGCTCGGACTCGACCTCGCCTCGGACGACGATCTCCGCCTCGCCCGACCCCAGGGCTCGGACTCGACCTCGCCTCGGACGACAATCTCCGCCTCGCCCGACCCCAGGGCTCGGACTCGACCTCTCCTCGGACGACGATCTCCGCCTCGCCCGACCCCAGGGCTCAGACTCGACCTCGCCTCGGACGACGATCTCCGCCTCGCCCGACCCCAGGGCTCGGACTCGACCTCGCCTCGGACGACGATCTCCACCTCGCCCGACCCTAGGGCTCGGACTCGACCTCGACTCCGGAAGAAGGTCTCCGCCTCGCCCGACCCCCGGGGCTCGGACTCAGCCTCGACCTCGGAGGAGTCACCACCTCGCTCGGGCCGACCACACCACAAGGGGAGGCCATCATTACCCTACCCCTAGCTAGCCCAGGCTACGGGGAACAAGACCGGCGTCCCATCTGGCTCGCCCCGGTAAAACAAGTAATGATGGCACCCCGCGTGCTCCATGACAACGACGGTTCTCAGCCCCTTATGGAAGCAAGGATACGTCAGCAAGGATCCGACAGGCCCGACAGCTGTGCTTCTACAGGGCTCAAGCGCTCCTCCGACGGCCACGACGCCACATGAACAGGGCTCCAACACCTCTCCGACAGCCACGTCAGCACGTACATAGGGCTCTAGCTCCTCTCTGCTAGACACGTTAGCACACTGCTACACCCCCCGTTGTACACCTGGACCCTCTCCTTATGCCTATAAAAGGAAGGTCCAGGGCTCTCATACGAAGAGGTGGCCACGCGGGAGAACGGGCAGCCTAACGCCCCCCGTCTCTCTCTCTCTCCCTCGCGAACGCTTGTAACCCCCTACTGCAAGCGCATCCGCCCTGGGCGCAGGACAACATGAGGCCGCGGGTTCCCCCTTACTGTTTTCCCCCCTTGTGTCTCCGTCTCGCGCCGACCCATCTGGGCTGGGACACACAGCGACAATTTACTCGTCGGTCCAGGGACCCCCCGGGGTCGAAACGCCGACAGTTGGCGCGCCAGGTAGGGGACTGCTGCGTGTTGACGAACAGCTTCCCGTCAAGCTCCAGATGAGGAGTCTCCAGCAACCTCTCCAACCCGGGACGAAGCTCCGTTTCGGGAGTCTGGAGTTCATGTCCCTCGACGGCAGCTACGACATGATACTCCTTCCTCCGCCGCGCGACAACGACAATGGCGGTCGTCAGCCTGCCCGCCGGCGGCGGAATCGATGACGTCTTCCCGCGTGGCGGAAGAACAGCGTCCGAGTCTGTCCCGTCACCTTCCCCGTCGACGGGGAAGGAGGCGGGGCAATCATGGCCAAGCAGGAGGCGGCGCCTCATCAGCCGTCGAGCGAGTCGACGATGCCGGCGCCCCAGCGGGGGACACGTCGGGCGTTGACCTCGCGTTTGAGACGAAGACGAGCGTCGCTTTCCCGCAACACGCCAACCCCAAGCATACGACGGGCGACGCCAGCACGCTCGCGAAGGACTTGCTGGGCGTTAGCCTCGTACCTGAGATAACGGTGCAGTCCGTCCCCGACGCGACTTCGTCACCGTCCATCGATCAAGAGGTACCGTCCGTTTCCCATCCAATGCCTTTTAGATTCAGCTTCGACCCACCAAGCGACCCCGCTTCGGTGGACGCTTTCATAAAGGCATATCCAAACCTCCCGGGGTACCATATGTGGTCAACCTGGGACAGATTGACAGCCGTCTCGACCTACGGGCCCCCGGGTTCCGAGGAAGACGACGAGCCCGACTCTGGTTGGGATTTCTCCGGGCTCGGTAACTCTAGTGCCATGCGGGACTTCATGACCGCATGTGACTACTGCCTCTCCGATTGCTCCGATGATAGCCGCAGCCTCGGCGACGAGGACTGTGGCCCAAGTCACGAATGTTTCCATGTCGATCTAAAGGGTCTCGACGAAGGCAACCACCTCGGTATGCCGGAGGACAGCGATCCCTCTAGGCCTGCGCCTCGCGTTGACATCCTTCGGGAGCTAGCTGTGGTCCTAGTCCCTGCGGGGGGTCAGGACACATAGCTCGAGCAAATCCCCGAGATGCAGGCCAGGCTCGACGAGGAAGTAGGACAACTTGTGTAGCTCCGGCAGAACATCGGGCAGGAGCGGGCAGGCCGAGCACCAGCCGGAGAAGCGCGTCATCTGGCCCAGGACGTCCAGCGCCGCATCACCGACGATGCCAGGGCAAGGCTGCCCCCGGCTTCCAGTGGGGTTGGCCAGAACCTGGCTGCAGCAGCAATACTGCTCCGAGCGATGCATCCAGGGAGAACTCAGGAATCTCCTGGAGGATGCCACGGTCCGACGGGCCGAAAGCTCTACCTCTCGAAGGCAATGATACCCCCCGGAGCATCGCGCCGCGACTTCCCGATTCATGCGGGAAGCCTCAGTCCACACCGGGCGCACGCGGGACACAGCGCCCGCGGCCCCGGGCCGCCTCGGCAATGAGCACCATCGCCACGACCGTCGAGCCCACCTCGACGAGAGGGTGCGCCGAGGCTATCACCCCAGGCGTGGGGGACGCTATGACAACGGGGAGGATCGGAGCCCTTCGCCCGAACCACCCGGTCCGTAAGCTTTCAGCCGGGCCATACGACGGGCGCCATTCCCGACCCGGTTCCGGGCCCCGACTACCATCACCAAGTACTCGGGGGAAATGAGGCCTGAACTGTGGCTTGCGGACTACCGGCTGGCCTGCCAGCTGGGTGGAACGGACGATGACAACCTCATCATCCGCAACCTCCCCCTGTTCCTCTTCGACGCCGCCCGAGCCTGGCTAGAGCATCTGCCTCCTGCGCTGATCTCCAACTGGGACGACCTGGTCAAAGCCTTCGCCAGCAACTTCTAGGGCACATATGTGCGCCCTGGGAACTCCTGGGATCTCCGAAGATGCCGCCAGCAGCCGGGAGAATCCCTGCGGGACTACATCCGGTGATTTTCGAAGCAGCGCACTGAGCTGCCCAATATCACCGACTCCGATGTCATCGACGCGTTCCTCGCCGACACCCTCAGGCTCCTGCAGATCGATCTGTCCTCGATCTGAGCCGGTGCGGCGCCCTTTCACGGGATCATTCTTGGGAAGCGCGTCCAGCCCCTTGGACAACTCGATCTCCCGTCTGCTTCGGGACTCCCTCCAACTTACAAAAGGAAACCCTCACGTTCGAGGTGGTCGGGTTCCGAGGAACCTACCACGCAGTGCTAGGGAGACCATGTTACACCAAGTTCATAGCCATCCCTAACTACACCTACCTCAAGCTCAAGATGCCGGGCCCCAACGGGGTCATCACCGTTGGCCCCACGTACCGACACGTGTATGAATGCGACGTGGAGTGCGTGGAGTACGCCGAGGCTCTCGCCGAATCCAAGGCCCTCATCGTCGACATGGAAAACCTCTCCAAGGAGGTTCCAGATGCGAAGTGCCACGTCGGCAACTTCGAACCAGCAGAGGCGGTCAAATCCGTCCCTCTCGACCCCAGCAACGACGCCTCCAAGCAGATCCGGATCGGCTCCGAGCTCGACCCCAAATAGGAAGCAATGCTCGTCGACTTTCTCCGTGCGAACGCCGAGGTTTTTGCGTGGAGTCCCTCGGACATGCCTGGCATACCGAGGGAAGTCACCGAGCACTCACTGGATATTCGAGCTGGAGCCCGACCCGTGAAGCAGCCTCTACGCCGATTCGACGAGGAAAAGCGCAGAGCCATAGGCAAGGAGATCCACAAGCTGATGGCTGCAGGGTTCATCAAAGAGGTATTCCATCCCGAATGGCTAGCCAACCCTGTGCTTGTGAGAAAGAAAGGTGGGAAATGGCGGATGTGTGTAGAATACACTGGTCTAAACAAAGCATGTCCGAAGGTTCCCTACCCTCTGCCTCGTATCGATCAAATCGTGGATTCCACTGCTGGGTGCGAAACCCTGTCATTCCTCGATGCCTACTCAGGGTATCACCAAATCAGGATGAAAGAGTCCGACCAGCTCGCGACTTCTTTCATCACACCTTTTGGCATGTACTGCTACATTACTATGCCATTCGGTTTGAGGAATGCAGGTGCGACATACCAAAGGTGCATGAACCACGTGTTCGGACAGCACATTGGTCGAACGGTCGAGGCCTACGTCGATGACATCATAGTCAAGACGAGAAAAGCCTCCGACCTCCTCTCTGATCTTGAAACGACATTCAAGTGTCTCAAAGCGAAAGGCGTAAAACTCAATCCCGAGAAGTGTGTCTTCGGAGTCCCCCAACGCATGCTCCTAGGTTTCATCGTCTCCGAGCGGGGCATCGAGGCCAACCCGGAGAAAATCGTGGCCATCACCAACATGGGGCCTATCAAGGACTTGAAAGGAGTACAGAGGGTCATGGGATGCCTTGCGGCTCTGAGCCGCTTCATCTCACGCCTCAGCGAAAGAGGCCTGCCCCTGTATCGCCTCTTAAGGAAGATCGTGCGCTTCACTTGGACCCCCGAGGCCGAGGAAGCCCTCAGGAACTTGAAGGCGCTCCTTACAAGCGCGCCCATCCTGGTGCCCCCCGCTACCGGAGAAGCCCTCTTGATCTACGTCGCCGCTACCACTCAGGTGGTCAGCGCCGCGACCATGGTCGAGAGACGAGAAGAAGGGCACGCATTGCCCGTCCAGAGGCCGGTCTACTTCATCAGTGAGGTACTGTCCGAGACCAAGATCCGCTACCCGCAAATTCAGAAGCTGCTGTACGCGGTGATTCTGACACGGTGAAAGTTGCAACACTACTTCGAGTCTCATCCGGTGACTGTGGTGTCATCCTTCCCCCTGGGGGAGATCATCCAGTGTCGAGAGGCCTCGGGTAGGATCGCAAAGTGGGCGGTGGAGATCATGGGCGAGACAATCTCGTTCGCCCCTCGGAAGGCCATAAAGTCCCAAGTCTTGGCGGACTTTGTGGCTGAATGGGTCGACACCCAGCTTCCAACAGCTCCGATCCAACCAGAACTCTGGACCATGTTTTTCGATGGGTCGCTGATGAAAACAGGAGCGGGCGCGGGCCGGCTCTTCATCTCACCCCTCAGGAAGCACCTCCGCTATGTGCTGCGCCTCCATTTCCCAGCGTCCAACAACGTGGCCGAGTATGAGGCTCTGGTTAACGGGTTGCGCATCGCCATCGAGCTAGGGGTCTGACGCCTCGACGCTCGCGGCGACTCGCAGCTTGTCATCGACCAAGTCATGAAGAACTCCCACTGCCGCGACCCGAAGATGGAAGCCTACTGCGACGAGGTTCGGCGCCTGGAGGACAAGTTCTACGGGCTCGAGCTCAACCACGTCGCTCGACGATACAACGAGACTGCGGACGAGCTGGCTAAGATAGCCTCGGGGCGGACAACGGTTCCTCCAGACATCTTCTCCCGAGACCTACATCAACCCTCCATCAAGACCGATGACACGCCCGAGCCCGAGAAGGCCTCAGCTTTGCCCGAGGCGCCCTCGGCCCAGCCCGAGGCGCCCTTGGCTCAGCCCGAGGCAGCCTCGGCCCCGCCCGAGGCACCCTCGGCCCCCGAGGGTGAGGCACTGCGCATCAAGGAAGAGCGGAATGGGGTCACGCCTAATCGAAACTGGCAGACCCCATACCTGCAATATCTCCACCGAGGAGAGCTACCCCTCGACAGAGCCGAAGCTCGGCGACTGGCGTGGCGCGCCAAGTCGTTCGTCTTGCTGGGTGACGAAAAGGAGCTCTACCACCGCAGCCCCTCAGGCATCCTCCAACGATGCATATCCATTGCCGAAGGTCAGGAGTTATTGCAAGAAATACACTCGGGGGCTTGCGGTCACCACGCAGCACCTCGGGCCCTCGGGGGAAACGCCTTCCGACAGGGTTTCTACTGGCCGACGCCACTAGGATTGTACGCACCTGCCAAGGGTGTCAATTCTACGCAAAGCAGACCTACCTGCCCGCTCAGGCTCTACAAACAATACCCATCACCTGGCCGTTTGCTGTGTGGGGTCTGGACCTCGTCGGTCCCTTGCAGAAGGCACCTGGGGGCTTCACGCACCTGCTGGTCGCCATCGACAAATTCTCCAAGTGGATTGAGGTCCGACCCCTAAACAGCATCAGGTCCGAACAAGCGGTGGCGTTCTTCACCAACATCATCCATCGCTTCGGGGTCCCGAACTCCACCATCACCGACAACGGCACCTAGTTCACTGGCAGAAAGTTCCTGGACTTCTACGAGGACCACCATATCCGAGTGGACTGGGCCGCCGTAGCTCACCCCATGACGAATGGGCAGGTAGAGCGTGCCAACAGCATGATTCTACAGGGGCTCAAGCCGAGGATCTACAACGACCTCAACAAGTTCGGCAGGCGGTGGGTGAAGGAACTCCCCTCGATGGTCTGGAGTCTGAGGACGACGCCAAGCCGAGCCACGGGCTTCACGCCGTTTTTTCTAGTCTATGGGGCCGAGGCTATCTTGCCCACAGACTTAGAACACGGCTCCCCGAGGACGAGGGCATACGACGCCCAAAGCAACCAGACAAACCGAGAAGACTCACTTGACCAGCTGGAAGAGGCTCAGGACATGGCCTTACTACACTCGACGCGGTATCAGCAGTCCCTGCGACGCTACCACGCCCGAGGGGTTCGGTCCCGGGACCTCCAGGTGGGTGACTTGGTGCTTCGGCTACGACAAGACGCCCGAGGGCGCCACAAGCTCACGCCTCCCTGGGAAGGGCCATTCATCATCGCCAAGATTCTGAAGCCCGGAACATACAAGCTGGCCAACAGTCAAGGCGAGGTCTACAGCAACGCTTGGAACATCCGACAGCAATGTCGCTTCTACCCTTAAGATGTTTTCAAGTCGTTCATGTACCTCGTTTACATACCCAAGCAAAGTATAACCTTCAAGGAAGGGTCAACCTTGCCTCGGCAAAGCCCGACCCTCCCTCGGGGGCTAGAAGGGGGGGAACCCCCTCTGCGTCAAAATTTTCCTCGGAAAAAGTCTTTCTGCCAGAACATCTTTCGTGCTTTTCGACTACTTCGATAGTGGAGTTCTGAAAACGATGGAGTACACGTAAGCAGGCAAGACCGACCGAGCCGAGGGACTCCTACGCCTCTGGGATACAGATACCTCACTCATCACCTTCTGCGATAAGTAACTCACGCTCGGATAAAGGATTCCGCTGTCCGAACATGTCTTAACGCTCGAAAACTTCTTCTGCCGAAACGATTTTTCGTGCCGTCTCGACTATATCGATAACAGAATCCTACGGACGAGTAAGAGTACACGTAAGCAGGCAAGGCCGACCGAGCCGAGGGACTCCTACACCTCTGGGATACAGATACCTCACTCATCACCTTCTGCGATAAGTAACTCACGCTCGGATAAACGATTCTGTTACCGACGAACTAGTCCTGATACTCAAAACAAGGGGAAAAGAAACGCAGCTTTACAACACGACGACGGTATGTTTTGGCCTCGACGGCCGCAAAAAACATACGCATGCTACAGACAAACTGTTCCTGCAGGTTCAGACGTCAGCAGGGGGAGCAGCAGCGCCCTCGGCATCGACTCCACCTTCGGCGGAATCCGACCTGGCCTCGGACAGCAACATGGTCGGAGGATCTCCACCTCGAAGGAAGATGTCAGTACCGCGCCTGGGCCATCGCCGCCAGGGTCTCCTCCAGGAACCCGGCCCAAGCAGATGGCCAGACCGGCCGCTCCGTAGCCTCAGCCAGCTGTCCCCAAGGACACCAGCCCGGCTCATGGCCTCGGCAGCCCGACTCCAGGGTTGGTCCTGCCAGCGGACGACCTGGCCAGGTCCTAGCCGCTACTGCGATGCCTCGTCGGCCTGGGAAGTCCCCTACTCCTGGGCCGACGAAGTTTCTTCTCCAGCCAACTCCGCCTTTGTCCATGCTGACACCGCTGCCTCCGGCTTCGGCTCATCGTAGAGCAGCCGAGGGTTTCTTCACTAAGCAAGTGAAGCCTCGAGCAGCAAGGCCGATCGAGCCGAGGGACTCCTACGCCTCCGAGATACGGATACCTCACTCGTCACCTTCCGCACAGGGCAACTCACGCTCGGTTAAGCGGTCCAGCTAGCCGACAAGCGAGTTCTGGTGCGCAAAATGGAGAAGAAACACGACTTTACGCCCAAATACACAAATGTTCAGGCCCCGACAGCCACAATGAACATACGCCAGCACTCAAGGTGCCATTACAAATGGGACTCCGGTTCCGTTCCTGTGGGTACGAACAACCTCCACACCAGGAGGCCCGCGGGACGACGAACTCCAAGCGGCTCACCGCCGCCCGCTCCGACAACAGCGACAACGACCTCCGCTCCAGGCGGCCGAACAGCAGCAGCTATGACCTCAGGGCAGACGCTGCTGCGACAAGGTCATCGCCCTCGTCTCCACTCGAGGAGCGAGGACAAGCTATCAAGGCCACAGAGCTGGAGGCCTGGGGCGCAGATGGCGTCGACGACCTCGTCGGCGACGAGGACTTCTCCTGCTGCTGCCACCACCTCAGCACCGACGGTGGCGTCCACCTGTCCGCCAACACCGCACCAGTGGGTGCCGGCCGCCCCAAAGTGCACCGGCAGGTCCTCACTCCCATCCTTGCCACGAGAACAAGAATGGGACCGTCCCAGAACACGAGTACCGCCCTCACGGCGTACGACGTGTTGTGAGACCCCCCAGTGCGGCTGGCCACCGTCGCCCGGATAGAGGACGGAGCGCTGCACCCTGGCCGGGCAGCAGCAGTTCGCCTCCCCCTGCATGGCTGGAGGACGCCTCCTCCGCAGAGCTGGAGGATGGTTTCCACCCCCAGAAGCTGGAGGAAGAAGCGGGACGCCAGCCCACGCCTAGGTAGAGCTCTGGCTCAGCTCGCCCTCCGCCCAGCTCGGATGACGAAAATCCTTGAAGCTGAGGGCGGGGCGGAGGCCGCAGCCCGGCTCGCTTCTCTCCACCAAATTGCCCATTGGTGAGGGAAGGCGGCCGGGCTGCATGACGAAAATCCTTGAAGCCGAGCGATGGCTGAGAGGTACCAACCTCCACAAGGTTGCGCTCCTTCCACAACGAGACGAAGACAACACGGGTGCTCCCCATCAGGGGGCTCGGAAGGCGGAAGGATGCGACGCATGAGGAAAGTGTGAAGCCATGGCTACCACCCAGGAGGTCGATCCCTTTTTAAAGGCGACTCTCCCCGCTCGCGTCCTCAAGCCGTCGCGGACTAAGTCTTCACCAACACGCTTCAAGGTCCTCCCCCTACGACACGGGGGCTGGGCCCCACGCGTCATGCGAGCTGCCCCAGGACAGAAGAAGCCAAACCGCCATGCGCGGAGCGTATAACCGCCCAACGGTTACAAGCATTCCTCCGTCTTCGCCCAAACCAGCGGGTGAAAGGGCGGACCGCGATGCAGGCGGCATGCAACTGCACCAAGGGGGCGCACCCTTTCGACTTCGACGCATCCAGCATGGAGGCCCAGGCCCACACGTCATGTAACCGACGCACCGGTTACTACGTGCAAAAAACTGCAGCGCCACTTACGCCAGTGTCGCGCCTTCTCGACTACGGAACCGGTGCCGCGACTCGAGGCAACCCTGCGCATGGCCCAACAGTGCCAACCAGGCACGCCGGTCACGGGTCAGTCAGCCGCGGGAGAAGGCGCGACGGTCAACATGGCCAAAAGTGGGCCGACAGTAATGGCGGTGGCAGGTGGGCGGAAGCAGCAGTCAAATCGTCTGCAGGCTCACATCCCCTCCTGGAACAGCGAGAGAGCTCTCTCCCACGGCGTGAAGATGACGCGCCCGTGTCCCGTTCCTCGAATGGCCCGCTGATAGTCGCCTAGAGGGGGGGTGAATAGGGCGAAACTGAAATTTACAAAAATAATCACAACTACAAGCCGGGTTAGCGTTAGTAATAACAAGACGAGTCCGCGAGAGAGGGTGCAAAACAAATCGCAAGCAAATAAGAGTGTGACACAAGGATTTGTTTTACCGAGGTTCGGTTCTCGCAAACCTACTCCCCGTTGAGGAGGCCACAAAGGCCGGGTCTCTTTCAACCCTTCCCTCTCTCAAACGATCCCGCGGATCGAGTGAGCTTTCTCTTCTTCTCAATCAACCGGGAACAAAACTTCCCCGCAAGGGCCACCACACAATTGGTGCCTCTTGCCTTGGTTACAATTGAGTGATGATCTCAAGAACAAATGAGAAAGAAAGAAAGCAATCCAAGCGCAAGAGCTCAAAAGAACACGGCAAATCTCTCTCTCTAATCACTAAAGTCTTGAGTGGAATTGGAGAGGATTTGATCTCTTTGTATGTGTCTAGAATTGAATGCCTAGCTCTTGTAAGTGGTTGGAAGTTGGAAAACTTGGATGGCAATGAATGTGGGGTGGTTGGGGTATTTATAGCCCCAACCACCACAAGTGACCGTTGGCTGGAGTCCTCTGTTCGATGGCGCACCGGACAGTCCGGTGCACACCGGACAGTCCGGTGCCCCTGCCACGTCACAGTTGCCGTTGGATTCTGACCGTTGGAGCTTCTGACTTGTGGGCCCTCCTGGGTGTCCGGTGCACACCGGACATGTACTGTTTGATGTCCGGTGCACCGGCATGGGCGTGCCTGACGACTGCGCGCGCTGCGCGCGCATTTAATGCACTGCAGGGAGCCGTTGGCGCCGCAGAGAGCCGTTGCTCCGCTGGTACACCGGACAGTCCGGTGCACACCGGACAGTCCGGTGAATTTTAGCGGAGCGGCTGCCGAGCAAACCCGAGGCTGGCGAGTTCCGGAGGCCGCGTTTCCTTGGAGCACCGGACATGTCCGGTGCACACCGGACAGTCCGGTGAATTATAGCGCGCTGTCCACCGAGACATCCCGAGAGCAAAGAGTTTGAAAGTCGAAGTCCTCTGGCCGCACCGGACAGTCCGGTGCACACCGGACAGTCCGGTGCCTCCGGCCAGAGGAGCCCTCGGTTGCCTTGCTGCTCCTTTGTTGAATCCAACATTTGGTCTTTTTATTGGCTGATTGTGAACCTTTTGCACCTGTATAACTTATGCACTAGAGTAAACTAGTTAGTCCAATGTTTGTGTTGGGCAATTCAACCACCAAAATTATTTAGGAACTAGGTCTGAGCCTAATTCCCTTTCAATCTCCCCCTTTTTGGTGATTGATGCCAACACAAACCAAAGCAAATATAAAAGTGCATAATTGAACTAGTTTACATAATGTAAGTGCAAAGGTTGCTTGGAATTGAGCCAATATAAACTTAAATGATGCGCATGGATGTTTTCTTTGTTTTTGACATATTGGACCATATTTGCACCACGAGTTTTGTTTTTGCAAATTCTTTTGTAAATTCTTTTCAAAGTACTTTTGCAAGATAGTCAAAGGTAAATGAAAAAGATTTTGCAAAGCATTTTCAAGATATGGAATTTTCTCCCCCTATTTCCAATGCTTTTTCCTTTGACTAAGCAAAACTCCCCCTCAAATGAGGTCTCCTCTTAGTGTTCAAGAGGGTTTTCCATTAATTTTGAAAACACTACTTGCTCCCCTTTTTAGAACACAAAGAGATACCAATTTTGAAATTTATCATTGAAAATCATCAAATTTAAAATTAGGGGTGGTGGTGCGGTCCTTTTGCTTTGGGCTCATATTTTCTCCCCCTTTGGCATGAATCGCCAAAAACGGAATCATTAGAGCCCAATGAAGTACATTCTCCCCCTTTGGTCATGAAAGAAATGAGTGAAGGTTATACCAACGTTGGAGAGATGAGGCGGAGCGACGGCGAAGGGTGAGTAGTGGAGCGGAGTGGAAGCCTTTGTCTTCGCCGAAGACTCCAATTCCCTTTCAATATACCTATGACTTGTTTGAAATACACTTGGAAACATATTAGTCATAGCATATATAAAAGAGACATGATCAAAGGTATATTTATGAGCTATGTGTGCAAGACTAGCAAAAGAAATTCCTAGAATCAAGAATATTGAGCTCATGCCTAAGTCGGGTAAAAGATTGTTCATCAAGTGGTTTGGTAAAGATATCGGCTAATTGATCTTTAGTATTAATATAAGAAATCTCGATATCCCCCTTTTGTTGGTGATCCCGAAGAAAATGATACCGAATGGCTATGTGCTTAGTGCGGCTGTGCTCGACGGGATTGTCGGCCATTTTGATTGCACTCTCATTGTCACATAGCAAAGGGACTTTGGTTAATTTGTAACCGTAGTCCCGCAGGGTTTGCCTCATCCAAAGCAATTGCGCGCAACAATGGCCTGCGGCAATATACTCGGCTTCGGCGGTAGAAAGAGCGACCGAATTTTGCTTCTTTGAAGCCCAAGACACCAAGGATCTTCCCAAGAACTGGCAAGTCCCCGATGTGCTCTTTCTATTAATCCTACACCCCGCCCAATCGGCATCCGAATAACCAATTAAATCAAATGTGGATCCCCGAGGGTACCAAAGCCCAAACTTAGGAGTAAAAGCCAAATATCTCAAGATTCGTTTTACGGCCGTAAGGTGTGATTCCTTAGGGTCGGCTTGGAATCTTGCACACATGCATACGGAAAGCATAATGTCCGGTCGAGATGCACATAAATAAAGCAATGAACCAATCATTGACCGGTATACCTTTTGATCCACGGACTTACCTCCCGTGTCGAGGTCGAGATGCCCATTAGTTCCCATGGGTGTCTTGATGGGCTTGGCATCCTTCATTCCAAACTTGCTTAGAATATCTTGAGTATACTTGGTTTGGCTGATGAAGGTGCCTTCTTGGAGTTGCTTGACTTGGAATCCTAGAAAATACTTCAACTCCCCCATCATCGACATCTCGAATTTTTGCGTCATGATCCTACTAAATTCTTCACATGTAGATTTGTTAGTAGACCCAAATATGATATCATCAACATAAATTTGGCATACAAACAAATCATTATCAAGAGTCTTAGTGAATAAGGTAGGATCGGCTTTGCCGACTTTGAAGCCATTTGCAATAAGGAAATCTCTAAGGCATTCATACCATGCTCTTGGGGCTTGCTTGAGCCCATAAAGCGCCTTAGAGAGCCTATAAACATGGTTAGGGTACTCACTGTCCTCAAAGCCGGGAGGTTGCTCAACATAGACTTCTTCCTTGATTGGTCCATTGAGGAAGGCACTCTTCACGTCCATTTGGTAGAGCTTGAAGCCATGGTAAGTAGCATAGGCTAACAATATACGAATTGACTCAAGCCTAGCTACGGGTGCATAGGTTTCACCAAAATCCAAACCTTCGACTTGTGAATACCCCTTGGCCACGAGTCGAGCTTTGTTCCTAGTCACCACACCATGCTCGTCTTGCTTGTTGCGGAAGACCCACTTGGTTCCTACAACATTTTGATTAGGACGTGGAACTAAGTGCCATACCTCGTTCCTTGTGAAATTGTTGAGCTCCTCTTGCATCGCCATCACCCAATCCGAATCTTGTAGTGCTTCCTCTACCCTGGTTGGCTCAATAGAGGAAACAAACGAGTAATGTTCACAAAAATGAGCAACACGAGATCGAGTAGTTACCCCCTTATGAATATCGCCAAGGATAGTGTCGACGGGGTGATCTCGTTGTATTGCTTGGTGGACTCTTGGGTGTGGCGGTCTTGGTTGTTCATCCTCCTTGTCTTCATCATTTGAATCTCCCCCTTGATTGTTGCCGTCATTTTGAGGTGGCTCATCTTCTTGATTTTCTTGTTCAACATCTTGAGCCTCATCCTCAACTTGAGTTGGTGGAGATGCTTGCATGGAGGAGGATGGTTGATCTTGTGCATTTGGAGGCTCTTCGGATTCCTTAGGACACACATCCCCGATGGACATGTTCCTTAGCGCTATGCATGGAGCCTGTTCTTCACCTACATCATCAAGATCAACTTGCTCTACTTGAGAGCCGTTAGTCTCATCAAACACAACGTCACAAGAAACTTCAACAAGTCCTGAGGACTTGTTAAAGACTCTATATGCCCTTGTGTTTGAGTCATATCCTAGTAAAAAGCCTTCTACAGTTTTAGGAGCAAATTTAGATTTTCTACCTCTTTTAACAAGTATAAAACATTTGCTACCAAAAACTCTAAAATATGAAATATTGGGCTTTTTACCGGTTAGGAGTTCATAAGATGTTTTCTTGAGGATTCGGTGAAGATATAACCGGTTGATGGCGTAGCAGGCGGTGTTGACCGCCTCGGCCCAAAACCGATCCGGTGTCTTGTACTCATCAAGCATGGTTCTTGCCATGTCCAATAGAGTTCGATTCTTCCTCTCCACTACACCATTTTGTTGAGGAGTGTAGGGAGAAGAGAACTCATGCTTGATGCCCTCATCCTCAAGAAAGCCTTCTATTTGAGAGTTCTTGAACTCCGTTCCATTGTCGCTTCTAATTTTCTTAATCCTTAAGCCGAACTCATTTTGAGCCCGTCTCAAGAATCCCTTTAAGGTCTCTTGGGTTTGTGATTTTTCCTGCAAAAAGAATACCCAAGTGAAGCGAGAATAATCATCCACAATTACAAGGCAATACTTACTACCGCCGATGCTTATGTAAGCAATCGGGCCGAACAAATCCATGTGAAGAAGCTCCAGTGGCCTGTCGGTAGTCATGATGTTTTTGTGTGGATGATGGACACCAACTTGCTTCCCGGCTTGGCAAGCGCTACAAATCCTGTCTTTCTCAAAATGAACATCGGTTAGTCCCAAAATGTGTTCTCCCTTTAGAAGTTTGTGAAGATTCTTCATTCCAACATGGGCTAGTCGACGGTGCCATAGCCAACCCAAGTTAGTCTTAGCAATTAAGCATGTGTCGAGTTCAGCTCTTTCAAAATCAACTAAATATAGCTGACCCTCTAACACACCCTTAAATGCTATTGAATCATCACTCCTTCTAAAGACAGTAACACCTGTATCAGTAAAAAGACAGTTGTAGCCCATTTGACATAATTGGGATACGGAAAGCAAATTGTAATCTAATGAATCTACAAGAAAAACATTGGAAATAGAATGGTCAGTAGATATAGCAATTTTACCCAAACCTTTGACCAAACCTTGATTTCCATCCCCGAATGTGATAGCTCGTTGGGGATCTTGGTTTTTCTCATATGAGGAGAACATCCTTTTCTCCCCTGTCATGTGGTTTGTGCACCCGCTGTCGAGTATCCAACTTGTGCCCCCGGATGCATAAACCTACAAAACAAGTTTAGTTCTTTGTTTTAGGTACCCAAACGGTTTTGGGTCCTTTAGCATTAGATACAAGAACTTTGGGTACCCAAACACAAGTCTTGGAGCCCTTGTGTTTGCCCCCAACAATTTTGGCAACTACCTTGCCGGATTTGCTAGTCAAAACATAAGATGCATCAAAAGTCTTAAATGAAATAGCATGATCATTTGATGCATTTGGAATTTTCTTTCTAGGCAACTTGGCATGGGTTGGTTGCCTAGATCTAGATGTCTCACCCTTATACATAAAAGCATAATTAGGGCCAGAGTGAGACTTCCTAGAATGAATTTTCTTAATTTTACTCTCAGGATACCCGGCAGGGTACAAAATGTAACCCTCGTTATCCTGAGGCATGGGAGCCTTGCCCTTAACAAAGTTAGACAAGTTCTTAGGAGGAGCATTAATTTTGACCTTGTCTCCCCTTTGGAAGCCAATGCCGTCCTTAATGCCCGGGCGTCTCCCATTATAGAGCATGCTTCTAGCAAGTTTAAATTTTTCATTTTCTAAGTCATGCTCTCTAATCTTAGCATTAAGTTGTGCTATGTGATCATTTTGTTTCCTAATTAAAGCTAGGTGATCATGGATAGCATCAACATCAATATTTCTACATCTAGTACAAATGGAAATATGCTCAACATTAGATGTAGAAGGTTTGCAAGATTTTAGTTCAACAACCTTAGCATGCAACAAATCATTTTTAGCTCTAAGGTCGGAAATAGTAGTATTGCAAACATCAAAATCCTTAGCCTTAGCAATTAATTTCTCATTCTCATTTCTAAGGCTAGCGATGGAAGCATTCAATTTATCAATCCTAGCAAGTAAATTAACATTATCATTTCTAGGATCAATGCAAACATGAGAATCAACCTTAGCAATTAAATTGGCATTTTCATTTCTAAGGTTGTCTAAAGTCTCATGACAAATACTTAGCTCACTAGACAATTTTTCACATTTTTCTCTTTCTAGAGCATAAGCATTTTTAACCTTAACATGTTTTTTGTTTTCCTTGATTAGGAAGTTCTCTTGGGAGTCCAAGAGATCATCCTTTTCATGGATGGCACTAATCAATTCATTTAATTTTTCTTTTTGTTCCATGTTAAGGTTGGCAAAAGAATACGCAAATTATCCTCTTCATTTTTATCATCATCCTCATCACTAGATGTTTCATATTTAGTGGAGGACTTTGATTTTACCTTCTTTTTGCCGTCCTTGGCCATGAGGCACTTGTGGCCGACGTTGGGGAAGAGGAGGCCCTTGGTGACGGCGATGTTGGCGGCGTCCTCGTCGTCGGAGGAGTCGCTTGAGCTTTCGTCGGAGTCCCACTCCCGACAAACATGGGCATCGCCGCCCTTCTTCTTGTAGTACTTCTTCTTCTCCTTCCTCTTGCCCTTCTTGTCGTTGTCCCTGTCACTATCACTTGATAATGGACATTTAGCAATAAAGTGACCGGGCTTACCACACTTGTAGCAAACCTTCTTGGAACGGGATTTGTAGTCCTTCCCCTTCCGTTGCTTGAGGATTTGCCGGAAGCTTTTGATGATTAGGGCCATCTCCTCGTTGTCGAGCTTGGAGGCGTCAATTGGTTGTCTACTTGGTGTAGACTCCTCCTTCTTCTCCTCCGTTGCCTTGAAGGCCACGGGTTGCGCCTCGGATGTGGAAGGCTCATCAAGCTCGTTGATCTTCTTGGAGCCCTTAATCATGCATTCAAAACTAACAAAATTCCCGATGACTTCCTCGGGGGTCATTTGTGTATATCTAGGATTGCCACGAATTAATTGTACTTGAGTAGGGTTAAGGAAAATAAGGGCTCTTAGAATAACCTTAACCACCTCGTGGTCATCCCATTTTGCGCTCCCGAGGTTGCGCACTTGGTTCACCAAGGTCTTGAGCCGGTTGTACATGTCTTGTGGCTCTTCCCCTTGGCGAAGACGGAAGCGACCGAGCTCCCCCTCGATCGTTTCCCGCTTGGTGATCTTGGTGAGTTCATCACCCTCGTGCGCCGTCTTGAGTAGGTCCCAAATCTCCTTGGCGTTCTTCAACCCTTGAACTTTGTTGTATTCCTCCTTGCTTAGTGAGGCAAGGAGAATGGTTGTGGCTTGGGAGTTGAAGTGCTCGATTTGGGCCACTTCGTCCGTGTCGTAGTCTTCATCCCCTACGGATGGTACCTGTACACCAAACTCAACAACATCCCATATACTTTTGTGGAGAGAAGTTAGATGAAATCGCATCAAATTACTCCACATAGCATAATCTTCACCATTAAAAGTTGGTGGTTTGCCTAATGGGACGGAAAGTAAGGGTGTATGTTTAGGAACGCGAGGGTAGCGTAGGGGGATCTTACTATACTTCTTACGCTCTTGGCGTTTAGAAGTGACGGATGCCGCGTCGGAACCGGAGGTAGATGTCGATGAGGTGTCGGTTTCGTAGAAGATCACCTTCCTCATCCTTTTGTGCTTGTCCCCACTCCGATGCGGCTTGTGAGAAGAAGACTTTTCCTTCTTCTCCTTGTGGTGAGAAGAGGAAGACCTTTTCTCCTTCCGCTTGGAGGAGTGCTTCTTTTTCTCCCTTCTCTTGGTGCGGGATTCTTCCGATGAAGTGCTCCCTTGGCTTGTAGTGGGCTTGTCGCCGGTCTCCATCTCCTTCTTGGCGGGATCTCCCGACATCACTTCAAGCGGTTAGGCTCTAATGAAGTACCGGGCTCTGATACCAATTGATAGTCGCCTAGAGGGGGGGTGAATAGGGCGAAACTGAAATTTACAAAAATAATCACAACTACAAGCCGGGTTAGCGTTAGTAATAACAAGACGAGTCCGCGAGAGAGGGTGCAAAACAAATCGCAAGCAAATAAGAGTGTGACACAAGGATTTGTTTTACCGAGGTTCGGTTCTCGCAAACCTACTCCCCGTTGAGGAGGCCACAAAGGCCGGGTCTCTTTCAACCCTTCCCTCTCTCAAACGATCCCGCGGATCGAGTGAGCTTTCTCTTCTTCTCAATCAACCGGGAACAAAACTTCCCCGCAAGGGCCACCACACAATTGGTGCCTCTTGCCTTGGTTACAATTGAGTGATGATCTCAAGAACAAATGAGAAAGAAAGAAAGCAATCCAAGCGCAAGAGCTCAAAAGAACACGGCAAATCTCTCTCTCTAATCACTAAAGTCTTGAGTGGAATTGGAGAGGATTTGATCTCTTTGTATGTGTCTAGAATTGAATGCCTAGCTCTTGTAAGTGGTTGGAAGTTGGAAAACTTGGATGGCAATGAATGTGGGGTGGTTGGGGTATTTATAGCCCCAACCACCACAAGTGACCGTTGGCTGGAGTCCTCTGTTCGATGGCGCACCGGACAGTCCGGTGCACACCGGACAGTCCGGTGCCCCTGCCACGTCACAGTTGCCGTTGGATTCTGACCGTTGGAGCTTCTGACTTGTGGGCCCTCCTGGGTGTCCGGTGCACACCGGACATGTACTGTTTGATGTCCGGTGCACCGGCATGGGCGTGCCTGACGACTGCGCGCGCTGCGCGCGCATTTAATGCACTGCAGGGAGCCGTTGGCGCCGCAGAGAGCCGTTGCTCCGCTGGTACACCGGACAGTCCGGTGCACACCGGACAGTCCGGTGAATTTTAGCGGAGCGGCTGCCGAGCAAACCCGAGGCTGGCGAGTTCCGGAGGCCGCGTTTCCTTGGAGCACCGGACATGTCCGGTGCACACCGGACAGTCCGGTGAATTATAGCGCGCTGTCCACCGAGACATCCCGAGAGCAAAGAGTTTGAAAGTCGAAGTCCTCTGGCCGCACCGGACAGTCCGGTGCACACCGGACAGTCCGGTGCCTCCGGCCAGAGGAGCCCTCGGTTGCCTTGCTGCTCCTTTGTTGAATCCAACATTTGGTCTTTTTATTGGCTGATTGTGAACCTTTTGCACCTGTATAACTTATGCACTAGAGTAAACTAGTTAGTCCAATGTTTGTGTTGGGCAATTCAACCACCAAAATTATTTAGGAACTAGGTCTGAGCCTAATTCCCTTTCACCCGCACAACAGCTGCCCCGCGAATCACTCGTCCCGTCACATTAACTCTGCGGCAGGATAGGCGACACCTTTGGCAGGCGAAGCGGGCGACGCTTCACCTCCGCCATAATGACCGCGTCAAAAAAGGTGCACCACGTCGTTCAATTTCGTATCCTTTTCCTCTTCCCCTTTCTCTCTCTTGCTACAGGGACCGGGAAAGGGGATACTCCGAAAGGGATCCGTCTCCGTGAAGGAAGCGGGCCCCGAGCCCCCCTACTGATCAGAGGTTCGAAGGCTGGCCCCTCGGAAGGGTTCGACAGCCGCCTCAGAGCACTCGGGCTCTGCGCCCACTACTGGTCAAGGGTTCGAAGGCTGGCCCCTCGGAAGGGTTCGACAGCCGCCTCAGGCCACTTGGGCTCCGTGCCCACTACTGATCAGGGGTTCGTAGGCTGGCCCCCCGATGGGTTCGATAGCCGCCCCAGAGCACGCAGAGTGAGGGATGACTCTGGGTACGTTCAATACATAACCAAGGCTCGGGCTACGCTCCCGAGGTACCCTAGGACATTTCCGAGACCAGCAGAAACGATTCTGTAACGGAATCCCATCAGAGGGAGGCATCGAGCCCTCGGACCCTATCGAACGGGACCGGGTCCGGCAAATCACCTGCAGGTACTTTTGGAGCACGCCTCTGGGCCACTAGCCGACCCTTATCGAACGGGGCACGGGCGTCCACTCGGATCACCCGTTAGCAACTCACTGGAGACACCATGTTCAGCGCCCACCGAGGGCAACATGGCGCTTCCCCCCCTCCTCCTTGCGGAAAGGCGATGCAGGGGCGTATGAAAAAAGCTGAGTCTGCCCTTGACCGTCCTCTCGCCCTGTGCAGAGGCTCAGGGGCTGCTCTCGCAAACCCGGCTCCGCGCCAAACCGTTGACAGCGTCAACATACCAGCCCAAGAACTCGGAACCTGACTATGCACCCGGGCAACGACAAGTTCGCATGAGGGAACAACCAGACCGGCCGAGCCATCACTAAAGGCATTAAGACCTCGAAGGAGTCAAACCACTCCTCCGAGGCCTCGGGGGCCATAGGAATATCCGCCTCGCCCGACCCCAGGGCTCGGACTCGACCTCGCCTCGGACGACAATCTCCGCCTCGCCTGATCCCAGGGCTTGGACTCGACCTCGCCTCGGACGACGATCTCCGTCTCGCTCGACCCCAGGGCTCGGACTCGACCTCGACTCCGGAAGAAGGTCTCCGCCTCGCCCGACCCTTGGGGCTCGGACTCAGCCTCGACCTCGGAGGAGTCACCACCTCGCTCAGGCCGACCACACCACAAGGGGAGGCCATCATTACCCTACCCCTAGCTAGCCTAGGCTACGGGGAACAAGACCGGCGTCCCATCTGGCTCGCCCTGGTAAAACAAGTAATGATGGCACCCCGCGTGCTCCATGACAACGGCGGTTCTCAGCCCCTTATGGAAGCAAGGATACGTCAGCAAGGATTTGACAGCCCCGACAGCTGTGCTTCTACAGGGCTCAAGCGCTCCTCCGACGGCCACGACGCCACATGAACAGGGCTCCAACACCTCTCCGACAGCCACGTTGGCACGTACATAGGGCTCTAGCTCCTCTCTGATAGACACGTTAGCACACTGCTACACCCCCCGTTGTACACCTGGACCCTCTCCTTACGCCTATAAAAGGAAGGTCCAGGGCTCTCATACGAAGAGGTGGCCGCGCGGGAGAACGGGTAGCCTAACGCCCCCTGTCTCTCTCTCTCCCTCACGAACGCTTCCCTCACGAACGCTTGTAACCCCCTACTGCAAGCGCATCCGCCCTGGGCGCAGGACAACATGAGGCCACGGGTTCCCCCCTTACTGTTTTCCCCCCCTTGTGTCTCCGTCTCGCGCCGACCCATCTGGGCTGGGACACACAGCGACAATTTACTCGTCGGTCCAGGGACCCCCCAGGGTCAAAACGCCGACAGGTACTATCTTGCAAAGCAAAAGCACTAAGATCAAATTTATGAAAAGTTCATCATAACCTAAGAAGACATGATTTAAAGAAAATGACATACAAAGCTTACTTTAGAAACTTAGACTTTGCGCAGCTTGGGTTGCCAACAATGCAAACATTGATGTCAGCTCTAAGATTGGTCCCTTCATGTGCTATCTTATGAACACCACCCCCAAACATAAGAAGCACTGGCCACTTAATTTCTTGATGACCAAAAGCGGTGGGACATATACTATCAGTTCCTAACAACCTCATCTTCCTCTTGTTCCTGCAAAAGAAATGGTTTTGAGCATAAATATAACAACCAAGAGTTTAGAAATGAAAAAAATGTTTAGAATACATTCAACAGCCACAAGAAAATAGATAAGAGGTTGCAGATAAGGATAGTTCAATATGCACCAATAATAAATACCAAATCAACAATGAACATACAACATTTCATGAGTTCAAAAGATTTGAAGGAGTCCTCATATACTTGTGACAAGAACAATACAGACAATGTAGTCATGGTTAAACCAACTGTCACAGTTAGCTTATGACATAACAGAAAATGTTATATTAAAAACTTGAGAAGTACTTCCACAGTTTTTGTTTATAGAAACAATAACCTCCCCATTCTTTGTGGAAAAGAAGTATTTTTTAGATTGCAAAATTAACTTGCTATGAATTGATGTCTCTCGTTGTCGTCACCTTCTGTGTCCCTATCCCCAATGTCCCCTCCTTAGAAACCGGGAACGTGGAACAATCGTTCTGTTTCAAGAACATCAATCTTGTTCCCATAGTGTTAAAACTTAATTTTAGTAGCATACCACATACCACATTCCCGTTTCTCAATCCCATCGACCCGGGAACCTGGTGTCCTGGTTACTAAGGTCCCCTCCTCTCCTACCATCTATGGCCTAATAACATTTAAGGTAAAACATGTTGTTATGTTAAGAACATGTTAGGATGGCACTAATCATATGGAATTCATGTGCTCAAAAGAGTTCATACATGCACTGAATTTGCTACAGAAGTGAGGCAATAAGAGAGATCCCTAACTCTAAGGGACTTTAATCCCTTTACACCTTGAACACCTCCATTTTTTCACTAAGGAGCTTCCCTGCGACACTTTGGTCGTTCGCTAGGTGAAGTTAGTGTCATAATATCAGGAACTGCAACAATAGTTCTAGTAATTACAACACCAGAAATGCTAAAACAAAACATTCAATCAAATAATGTTAATCAAAGAGAGGAATAAAGTAAAAAAGTTCTCATATGTTCCCAGCTCTAGCCTTCTCACAATTGCCACCATAAATTCAATGAAAAGAAGTCACCTTTTTCTCCTCTATCTTCACAAATATTGGAAGAATCCCATTATCAATGACCTGCCTATGGACAGATTGAAAAAGAAAGAACAGAGATCTCATCAATTCAACTGAACAACAAGCACACCTACCATACCCCGTAGCGCCGTCAAAGGCGAAGACCTAGCTCTAGTCCATCGCAACGGCTGTCGCGACCCCAGGAAGTGCCTCCTCGTGGCACTCCTTCTGCTGGTGCTGGTCATCTATGGGCACTACCTGGATGCACACCTAGGCTGAAGTGCCATCGGCGAAAGCACGAGATCCACTCCCTGATCAAGACGATGGTGGTGGTGGTGGCGAACCACAACTTCGACCAGTGGCGAAGACATGCTAAAATTGAAGCCTATGAATTGAGATGACAACAGTCAAATATAGGAGTGGAAGAGAAGCAAATCAACTAAAATAAACTGCAACCATTATAAATTTTCTAGAAAAAAAATATAATTTACAACCCAAGCATGCGCCAAGCGTATGCTGAATGATCTCAAAACACATTCACATGCGGAATTATCTGAATTTATAATTTACAACCCAAGCAAGTAAATATCAAACCAAGAGGCAAGCTTTCCCCTAAGAAAGCACTGAATCACCAACTGAAATGAGAAAAAAATTTATGTTCAAAACTATCTCTTTTGCAAGAACAAGAGGAAGATGAGGTTGTTAAGATGAGGAACACTCCTGATTTATTTAACAAGATAGTTGATAGCATATGTCCTACTATCTTTCTATGTTTGAGTGGTTTTTTTCTTTATTAATGTTTAAGCCATCTACTTAAATTATTTGATGTATTGCAGCCAGGTTTTGCTGGACGCTGCAAGAAAGGTGGGCAAAGAAGGGTCCGAAGAACTGTTTGAAGACCCTACCAAAGGAGTCGATGAGGTATGTTTTCCAGTTAATTCTGTTCCTGGAGCCATATCTCTGTCATGATAGGGCTCACAAATCATTTTTATTGCTAAAAGGTTCAGGAAGAACTCAAGAAGTATTCATCTGGCATCTCCGGGGTCCCACATATTTTCTTAGCATTTTTCATATAGTGAAACATATAATAGTTTTTTAGCATTTTTCATACACCTAACAGCCATACTATCCTCATTCACAACAATAGTCAGCATGCACCTGATTTATGTAGAGAAAGATATTGCTAAAAATAAGGCATGGTGACAATGTCTATTGATAAATGAGCTCTATCAATATCTAATATTAAAAAAGGCAACCTTACAATTCACATGCAACTATAAATGAGCTATGTAAAATTACTTGAGTGTGCATACATAAAGCTGATGGCAACAAATCAATAAAATTATCTCTGAAAAAGATTGCAGGGCATTTCAACCAACACAACTACACCAGTTAATCAGATAAAGTCCTATAAATCATATGTACCTGTCATAATACAAGTGTGGCACTTTGACAAAGATAACCCCAGCAAAGCGTTCCTAACACGTTCTCCATGGCTCCCATAATCTTGACTCTCAGCAAACTACTATTAGCAAACGACAAAAAGTAAGACCATGAATGAACAAGGAGAAGAAAGTTTTGGTTGTATTATTTGAATACTGAATATATCAACCCATCGAACAGTTTTCTATCAAGCATAGTGTTTTGTTCCCCTTCTCCTCCAATAGCGTCAATTCTGTACTCCTTCAACTCATAATGGCAATTGGCAAGCACCTTTTTATCTGCACAGACAGAGTCAATAGGTTATTCATCTACATATGTTGTTAAGCAGCTAATTACTTAATCCCCAAGAGTTCAAAAAAGTTTTTTAGAACAGACAATATTCGCACAATGAAGCTACACTATGGCTATTGTTACAAGTGCACTTGGATTGTGAATCTTAAAAAGAAATGTAGGAGAAAAAAAATCAAATATACAACATTAAGCTGATATTGTGGAACTCGATACCTTCATTATTGAATATGCAATGTCTACCTCCAAAGGAGAGAACTTTTGAAATAATTTCCAAAGTGACAGCAAAAAATTAGTAGCGAAGACAGCCTAAAAGACCAGGTAAAAAGTAGCCATTTTCATTGTTAATGAGAACACAATTTCTCACCGAAATTGCCTCCAATTCTATAAAATGAACCTGAAGTGTCAAAGTAGAAAAGGGAAAAATATATAAATTCCAAGAACAGGTCCTCCAATCAAAGCATCCAAAACTGGTTTTGAAGGCCACAAAAAATACAGAGCCACATTACAAAAAATGGCTGGGTCTTTTTTATGATCGTTCTTACTCTCCATGGAATTTATTGTTTGCTGTAATGAGTGCTTAGGGAAGAGCAACATTAAATCACAGTCGCTGAGCACACAATTACAAACAATTCTAATTAAACAATAATTGCTTGCTATATAGAAAAACAATCATTTTTCCTTTTGTGTTTCTCATAGACATCACACGACTCCTTGTCCATGGCGGGGGTGCACCTGGAGATTGACAGCAATGAGGAAGTGCACAATGGGTCCTTCCTGCGGTGCGCATGGCGGAAGGCAGGCGACACGGTTGTTGTCGAGGCGTGCTTGGGAGCAAAGGCAATCAACGTCGCCGAAGCACATCAGACACTCCATGACAGACAATAACTTGCTATCTAGGTGAACCATGCTTAAAATTCTACACTGTGTTCAAGCTCAGTTTGGTTGACTAATTTGTCAAGTTCAGGTTTCCAAATGACATGATTCAAAAACCAATATTTTAGATCCTTAGATATTGAGTAAGTCCATTTTTCATCATTTTATCCTAAGTAGAAAATTAGAAAAACAAAGGAATCAGATGTTCGTAACTCTAGATTCGAGTTTTATGATATAGAAGATAGAAGAATTGAAGTTATAGATCCAATTTTGATTTTGTTGAAACAACCAAGCTTTGACATCTGAAAAACATTACGAGCTGATTCCAGTGGAGTATACAAAGATTATTCCAGACACGTGTTTCAGTAATAAACTGTATACACCATGTAATCTAACATAGAAGATCACAATACAATGCAAGGTAAGGTGGTTTTTTTAATAAGCTGCTCATTATCTGATTAAATTAAGCCGATTGAAAAACCACCTTAACTTATTTCAAAGAAGAATACATGTGGCTTAGCGCTAACACAATTAGCCATCTCCATATTTAAGTGGATCTATCTATAAGCAAAACCAAGTTAATCAGATGAATACTGAAGTTTGCTAAGGAATTGGGTAAAAAACATAAGGAGCAGCTTTTGTTAGGAGTTAGGGTGTGCCTTTCCTGGTATGAGGTGGGGATGTCTCGTTGCTAACTTGGAAGATAGGCATTCGTTTTGTTAGAGAACTGGCGAAACAATAGATGTTGACAGGAGGAACTGTTGAGGAGAGGCGATGGGGGCGACAGGTCCCGCCCGTGGAGCATAGTAGATGCAGTTTGCGATGCTTACGAACAGCGCCTCGCCGTTGGGCCTGAACACGGCGCCGACCACCTCCTCAAACACATCCACCTCCCTCTATACCCGGTGTATGTGCACGAAGTCGGCAGCCTCAGCCGCGTTTCGGAACCTACTGTCAGGGAAGAAGCAGAGACTCTGGATGGCGCCGATGCAGCCTGTGTACCACACAAGCGACTTCGAGAAGCTGAACGTGCCCCACAGTCGGCATGCAGCCTGCGGAGTGCCGTCTGGGACCATCCAGTCCCAAATAATGGAGGGAGAGGGGAGGCACGCGAGGAAGAAGCCAATGGTGGAGGGGCGCATGAGGAAGAAGGCAAGGAAGTAACCCTAACACACAAGAACTTGTGGTCCGAGCAATGGCAACAGAGGAGAACAGTTCGTACCTGCTGGAAGAGGTGAGGTGGGGTGCGGGCGGGCGTGCGGGTGGGATTTGCGGCGGGGGAGGCACGGGATTCGTGGAGCTTGAGGAGCGGCGGGCGATTCGCGGGAGCTTGAGGAGCGGCGGGCAGGCCGGGTGCGGGCGGGATTCGCGACGGGGGAGGGGCAGGATTCGCGGAGCTTGAGGAGCGGTGGGCAGACGGAGCGGCGGGCGTTTCGCGCAGGCGGGGGCAGTCTACAATGCGTCCTTAATAGTTAGTACAGATATATAGGTTTATATTATATAATATAAAGCATATCTCTACTACTCTATAAAAGTATAATGTAGACCACCTGGACACCATGGCTCTGCCTCCCCATGGCGCATAGGACCCACCACCCGCTCCCGCCCCTGTCGTGCCTCCGCACTCCATCGGGCGCTCCCGGCTCCTGGCCATATCGAACCCTGGTTGTTAAGTGCATGTACAACTCAGAGACATCTTTTAGCAGAAGAGACAACTAAGTGACTGATCCTGTCTTTTAATAAATGCATCACGTGTAGTTGAATTAAAACATGCTTGATCAATTGTGCATGTGAATTTCGTATACAAAGATGTATTATTTCTAAACTCACCAGATACACAATGGATATTACTCAGGATCAGTACTATATTACTCAGACATTACCGACGTGGAGAGTCGACTCCTATATTTTTTTGTAGTTTACCCCTTAAAACGATTAAAGAGACGATTTAAGAGACAGGGTTGTACATGCCCTTAATATCGATCTCACACCTTCTAGCCAACACGGCTCAAGTACTTTTCTAAAATATGTAGCAGTTGTTTTATATTTGTGTGTATATACAAGCCTCCAACTCGTAGACCTAACTACTCCAATCCGTTCAGGATTATACCCTTCTCTGGTCTTGCAATTATGATTTTACCTCTCATTTTTCAACTTTGTGGTTTTACCTCTATGTTTTGAAAACGAAGCCATCATTTGCCTCTCCTCCATAACACCGTCGGTGAAAATCATAATTATTCATTAAAAATTAAACTATTTTAGATTTGTTCTAAATAAACTATTTTAACTTTAACCAATAATATAAGATTTTAAACTAAAAGAATTACATATTATGATAGTTCAAGTTACAATGGATCTAATAACTTTACTTTTATGTTGTAAAATCTTATAAAACATCAAGTATAACCGATCAAAGTTGAATGATTGATTTAGGACAAATCTAAAACAACTAAATTATGTGGACGGAGAAAGTACATACATATTATAATCTCAACAAATTATAATCTAAATTATATAATCTAGATTAAAATTCAGATTATATAATCCATAAGCTGAAACAATCAAGCCCTAAGAGCATCTCCAACAACGTGACCTATAAAAATTCCCTATAATTTAAAAATGAGTATATTTTATAGAATTTAAGACAAACAAAATATTCTCCTCTAACAGTAAAGCCCTGAATCTAGATTATAGGGCAGTCCACTACGGTAATATTTGAGGCATTGAGAGTGTGCTCTTATTTTTTGACCAAAATTTATAAAATAGGACACTGCTGTAGTAGTTTTTTTTACTACGAAAGCCCTATATTTCAATTTGAGGCACCAATTTGAGGCATTGTTGGAGATGCTTTTAGGCTATTCACAATGGTAGTTTCACAATGGTTTCATACACATTTAATAATGTATCACATTAGCATTTTAGATGGCATGACATAGTATTTAAGATAAATGAGTTTCATGGAATTAAACTAGTTTCATGGGGATGAAATCATGCCAATTCGTTTTCAAGGTCTTAGAAATTGTGTGAAACCTCTTTTGAAAGTGATTTATTTCATCTTCATATATTTTACTAATTTTTATTGGTCATTTAGTTGCACCATTTAATTGATATGTTAGTCCAAAATAGTGAAGTAAAATTTTACATTGAGAAATATTGTTTCATTTTTAGTTTTATGATATTTTTAATGAAGTGACAGTTTTAGAAAGAGTGCTATATCTCCTGACCACTCTATTTCTAATGTTTTTCTTGTAGACTCTTTAGATTATAATTTTCTTTCTGTTTCTCAATTATGCAATATAGGCTACAACTGTCTCTTTACAGATGTAGGTGTTACTGTCTTTAGAAGGAGTGATGATTCAGTAGCATTTAAAGGAGTGTTAGAGGGTCAGCTATATTTAGTTGATTTTAATAGAGCTGAACTCGACACTTGCTTAATTACTAAGACTAATATGGGTTGGCTCTGGCATCGCCGATTAGCCCATGTTGGGATGAAGAACCTTCACAAACTTCTAAAGGGAGAACACATTTTGGGACTAACAAATGTTCATTTTGAGAAAGACAGGGTTTGTAGCGCATGTCAAGCAGGAAAGCAAGTTGGAGCCCAACATCCACACAAGAACATCATGACGACCGACAGACCGCTTGAGCTACTCGACATGGATTTATTCGGCCCGATAGCTTACATAAGCATCGACGAGAGTAAGTATTGTCTTGTAATTGTGGATGATTGTTCTCGCTTCACTTGAGTATTCTTTTTGCAGGAAAAATCTCAAACCCAAGAGACTTTAAAGGGATTCTTGAGACGGGCTCAAAATGAGTTCGGCTTAAGGATCAAAAAGATAAGAAGCGACAATGGGACGGAGTTCAAGAACTCTCAAATTGAAGGCTTTCTTGAGGTCAAGTACATCAAGCATGAGTTCTCTTCTCCCTACACATATCAACAAAATGGTGTAGTAGAGAGGAAGAATAGAACTCTACTGGATATGGCGAGGACCATGCTTGATGAGTACAAGACTCCGGACTAGTTTTGGGCCGAGGCAATTAACACCGCCTGCTACTCCATCAACCGGCTCTACCTTCACTGAATCCTCAAGAAGACATCATATGAACTCCTTACCGGTAAAAAGCCCAATGTTTCATATTTTAGAGTCTTTGGTAGCAAATGTTTTATTCTTGTTAAAAGAGGTAAAAAATCTAAATTTGCTCCTAAGGCTGTAGAAGGCTTTTTACTAGGATATGATTCAAACACAAGGGCATATAAAGTCTTTAACAAGTCCACTAGACTAGTTGAAGTTTCTTATGACATTGTGTTTGATGAGACTAATGGCTCCCAAGTGGAGCAAGTTGATCTTGATGAGCTAGATGATGAAGAGACTCCGTGCGTGGCGCTAAGGAACATGTCCATTAAGGATGTGTGTACCAAGGAATCCGAAGAGCCTACACAAGCACAAGATCAACCGTCATCTTCCATTCAGGCATCTCCACCAACTTAAGATGAGGAACAGGCTCAAGGTGATGAAGAAGAAGATCAAGAGGATGAGCCACCTCAAATAAGGGCAATGATCAAGGGGGAGATGAAGATGATCAAGATAAGGAAGATGAACAAGAATTACAGGGTCAAAGATTGCCACACCCAAGAGTCCACCAAGCAATCCAACGAGATCACCCCGTGAACTCCATCCTCAGCGACATTCATAAGGGGGTAACCACTAGATCTCGTGTTGCTCACTTTTGTGAACATTACTCTTTTGTGTCCTCTATTGAGCCATACAGGATTGAGGATGCACTAAGAGATTCAAATTGGGTGTTGGCAATGCAAGAGGAGCTCAACAACTTTATGAGAAATGAGGTATGGCATTTGGTTCCACGTCCTAATCAAAATGTTGTAGGTACCAAGTGGGTATTCCGCAACAAGCAAGATGAGCATGGTGTGGTGATAAGGAACAAAGCCCGACTTGTGGCCATGGGTTATTCACAAGTCGAAGGTTTGGACTTTGATGAAACTTATGCACCCGTAGCTAGGCTTGTGTCAATTCGAATATTACTTGCCTATGCTACTTACCATGGCTTCAAGCTTTATCAAATGGACGTGAAGAGTGCCTTACTCAATGGACCAATCAAGGAAGAGGTCTATGTTGAGCAACCTCCCGGCTTTAAAGATAGTGAGTACCCTAACCATGTTTATAAACTCTCAAAGGCGCTTTATGGGCTCAAGCAAGCCCCAAGAGCATGGTATGAATGCCTGCAAGATGTCCTTATCACTAATGGCTTCAAAGTCGGTAAAGCCGATCCTACACTCTTTACTAAAACTGTTGAAAAAGACTTGTTCATTTGCCAAATTTATGTTGATGATATCATTTTTGGTTCTACTAACAAGTCTACTTGTGAAGAGTTTAGTAGGATCATGGTACAAAAATTCGAGATGTCTATGATGGGGGAGTTGAGATATTTCTTAGTGTCGGTACCCTGGATCAGGGGTACCCCTTGCTACAGCATGAGGGCGCGGTGCCCACACGACTATCTCTAGTCGCGTAGGGAACAACACCCGACTCCACCACATGGATGGCTCCAGGGTCACCATGTGGCCAGAAGAAGCGATACACTCCAAGGTGCCAACAGTGGGTCTGGACCCCCATGGGAAAGTGTCGGACCCCTGTACATGTGGGCCGGACCTCCGGAGCAAGACCCAGCAACCCCGCGAGTGCAGCCCGGACCTCCGGGTCGGGTCCCGGACCCCTCTGCGTGGGATCCGGACTGCCCACAGCCGGGTCCTGGGACTCAGGGGCAGGGAATACCCAGGCCTTGCTCAGGCTAGGGTCCGGTGCCGACATGTGTCCAGGCCCAGCCTAGTGTGGACCTGTCCGCATGGTGCTACTGCCCCCCCTCCAATCTGCTTCTATGATAACTTTGTCCTCCTACTGCACGGATTTATCCTATAGTTTCCAGATAATACTATTTATCTAACCCACCCGTACGGTCCAGACTGTCGGACACGATGACATCTGAATTGAATAAGCCAGGTCTGCAGTTTAGGACCCCTCTGCGAAAGCAAGGAGGTCCGGCGGCCCGGGGGCCGGTTCTAAAGAACGGGAGCTCGTTCCATGGGGTGGTCCGGGTCAGTATAGCCGCTTAGCCTGGTCCCGTACCATAGGTCTACACAGCCCACCACTCTATGACGAGTACCTTAATATTTGGAACTATAGTCCTGTGGGTCCGTCAACCTGGGGTTCGGCCCTAGAGAATGGGCACTTGTCTCCTGGGGAGGTCTGAAGCCGTGTAGCCGCTTAGCCTGGTCCCATACCATAAGCCTGCATGCTCTACCACTCTGCGACAGGTGTCCTAGTATCTAGAGTTGTGGTCCAAGGAGTCCGGACACACAACTTGGCCTACTGGACTAAATACTGCAAGTCCTGAGCATGTATCAAAGGATGGCTAATGTCAGACGGGGGATCCTATGGGTGTGCTACTAACGCTCCCTAGCCGAAGCTGTGTACAGGCCCAGGTCCCGGTCGAGGCTGCCTCCTGGGGGTTGTTGCCAACTCTTTCAGGTACACTGGTATCCAATCTCGACACATCGAGCCTGCATCCCAGGGGGGCCAAGTACCAGGGAGGAGTCGACAACAACACACACAACAGGGACAGGTGGTACACAGATAAGTGCTAATACTGCTTGATAAATAGTACTAAAAAAGTACCTTACAAAAGCAAAAGTTATTACATTTGCCTTCAAGCGGAGTCCTAGCTCCATCTCTACAGGTGTAAAAATACTCGACGCCAGCAGGGTCATGCTGGAAGCTCGTGGGCGCTGTCCTCGCGGAATTCTCTCGAGCGACTTGCCAGCGATGGTGGCCACCTCAACGTGTGCGCCATAGCGGAGAGGCCCTCGCCCCCGTCTTCCTATGGGGGGTGACGACGAGGCCATTAAAGCCAAAGAGTGGGTGCACGGCGGCAGGCGACGCTGGTGGTCTGGCCAGCGGCGGCGACCACCTCTGCACCAGCGGCGGCGACCACCTCAACACGAGCGCCATGGCAATGAGGCCCTCGCCCCGGCCCTCCTACGAGGGTGAGGACAAGACCATCCAAGCCAAGGAGCTGGAAGCTCGGCGGCTGACGGTGCTTGTGGTTCGGTCGGCACCGCATAGCCGAGGTTCGCCTCCCTCGCAAGGCTGGTGCACATCCTCTTCCTCCAAATGCTGGAGGAAGAAGTGGGCCACCAGCTCATGCGGAAGGCAGAACCCCAACTCGGCTTGCTCTCCACCCCTAGAAGGCTGATGAACATCCTTGAAGCTGAGGGCAGGGGGAGGCCGCAACCCGGCTCGCTTCTCTCCACCGCAAGGCTAGTGGTCATCCTTGTAGATGACCACTGGTGGGAGACCGCAGCCCGACCGCGTGATGAAAATCCTTGAAGCTGAGCGATGGCAGAAGGGCGCCAACCCCCATGAGGTCATGCTCTTCTGGCAACAGCAAGAAGAAGGCGAGATCAGCAGCGCCATCGCGCAAGAAGCGAAGAGCGCGAGCTCCCCGGTGGCGACATCGCCGAGGGGGAAGGCGCTGACACGGACCCTTCCATCGAACTCCAGCATGCTCCATCCAGCAAAGCAAAGCAGAGACCTTGAAGGCAAAGGGGTGCAGAGAGCTCGGAGGCGAAAAGGCACGACAAGTGGGAGAGAAGCGAAGGTATGGCTGCTACTCGAGGGATGAACCCCTTCTTAAAGGCTGACTCCCGCACTCGCGCCTCAAAACGCCACGGAAAGTCTCCCCTGAGGCACACCGGCGTACCCAACCAAAGACGCGGGGCCCTGGCCCCACAAGTCATACAGCTGGTGCGCTGGTCTCCGAGTGTGGAGAAGGCGAGCCGCCACGCAAGGAGCGAATCGCTGCGCCTCTTCGCCTCCACCGAAAGCAGCAGCCCAGCCTCTGGCACGGGGGCCTGGACCCACGGGTCATACTCTTCGGGCGCCGGTTCCTAGGTGCAGAAAAGTCAAACCACTGCTCGCGCTAATGCCATGCCTCCTCGGGACCGCCACAGAAGACAGAAGAGGTGAAATTTTTGAAACCAAATGCAGCGGTACCAAGGCACCCCGCGCATTGCCCAGAAAAGCCATCGAGTGCAAAGACCATGGGTCAGTCAGCCGCGGGAACAGGCGCGACAGTTGATATGACCGATGGTAGGCTGATAGCATGGGCGCGCCGAGTTAATGCGGCGCGCGCAGAGGAGGCGCCCCAATCGCCGGTCATGCCAAGTTGACGCAAGGTACAAGCTTTGGCCCCACCTGCAGGCTCGTATCCTCCCCTAAGGCAGGCCTGGGGGCCACTGTCGGTACCCTGGATCAAGGGTACCCCTTGCTACAGCATGAGGGCGCGGTGCCCACGCGACTATCTCTAGTCGCATAGGGAACAACACCCGACTCCACCACATGGATGGCTCTAGGGTCACCATGTGGCCAGAAGAAGCGATACACTCCAAGGTGCCAACAGTGGGTCTGGACCCCCATGGGAAAATGCCGGACCCCTGTACATGTGGGTCGGACCTCCGAAGCAAGACCCAGCAACCCCGCGAGTGTAGCCCAGACCTCTGGGTCGGGTCCCGGACCCCTCTGCGTGGGATCCAGACTGCCCACAGCCGGGTCTCAGGACTCAGGGGCAGGGAATACCCAGGCCTTGCTCAGGCTAGGGTCCAGTGCCGACATGTGTCCACGCCCAGCCTGGTGTGGACCTGTCCGCATGGCGCTACTGCTCCCCGCCTAGGCGGAGACCTGATGCTGCCGCGTGGCCTACCACGCATGACGTAAGCCAGCGGGCGGAGCCTGACGTAAGACCTCTGGGCCGCGCTGTCTCTGCTTTTATTGCAGAGAAGACGCGCCACCTGACTATCCCGCTGACGGGTGATGTGCCCCTTCAACATTTAATGTGTCCTGTCCACTCAGCTGGCAGGCGGCGCCGAGGACATCCTGCATGCGGCGGGCCTGTCCATTGCCAAACAGTACACCCATGCTGCGTGGTGCACTGTGCTCATCCATCATCACACGTACGTTACCAGGGAAGCTTCCCCTACACGCCAATGCTACGTAGATCGCGGATATCGGGGTGCAAGGGAGATTGCACGGGGGACGAACATTAGTCGCTCCAAGTATTACATCCGTTATGTCCCTGGGCCCACATGTCGGGGCTCAGCACCCTTGTACGTGCCCCCTTTGAGCTATAAAAAGGGGAGGCATGCAACGTTACAAAGGGGGAAGAAAAAGGGGAATCATCCAAGACTCAAGCTCACGAGCAATACAATACACAGTGGAGTAGGGTATTACGCTCCGACGACCCGAACCACTCTAAACCCTTGCGTGTTCTTGTGTGTTCATCCCCTCAATCTCTAACAAGCTAAACGCCTAGGCCCCTCCACATCTTAGGATTTAGGGTGGGTGCACTCTGCCACCCGGCCAGAGATTTCCTCTCGGACACTTAGGATTTTAAATCAAGCAACTCCAAGAGGGCACCTTCATTAGCCAAACAAAGTATATTCAAGACATTCTTAAGAAGTTTGGAATGAAGGATGCCAAACCCATCAAGACACCCATGGGAACCAATGGGCATCTCGACCTCGACATGGGAGGTAAATCCGTAGATCAAAAGGTATACCGGTCGATGATAGGATCTTTACTCTATTTATGTGCATCACGACCAGATATTATGCTTTCTGTATGCATGCGTGCATGGTTCGAAGCTGATCCTAAGGAAGTTCACCTTAGGGCCATGAAGAGAATCATGAGATACTTAGTTTACACTCCTAAGTTTGGGCTTTGGTACCCCAGGGGATCAACCTTTGATTTAATAGGATATTCCGATGCCGATTGGGCAGGGTGTAAAATTGATAGGAAGAGCACATCAGGGACTTGTCAGTTTCTAGGGAGATCCCTGGTGTCTTGGGCTTCAAAGAAACAAAACTCACTAGTCCTATCAACCGCCGAAGCCGAGTATATTACCGCAGACCATTGTTGTGCGCAATTGCTCTAGATGCGGCAAACCCTCAGGGACTATGGCTACAAATTGAGCAAAGTCCCTCTCCTATGTGACAATGAGAGTGCTATCCTCATAGCGGAGAATCCCGTTGAACACAACCGCACTAAGCACATAGACATTCTGTATCACTTTTTGAGGGATCACCAACAAAGGGGGGATATCGAGATAGCCTATATTAACACCAAAGATCAATTAGCCGATATCTTCACCAAGCCATTAGATGAGAAGACCTTTTGCAAACTTAGGAATGAGCTAAATATTCTTGATTCTTGGAATTTTGATTGATACATTGCACACATTGCTCATTTATATACCTTTGATCATATCTCTTTCATTTGCTACGACTAATGTGTTTCCAAGTGTATTTTTATGCTAAGTCGTAGATTGAAAGGGAAATAGAGTACTCAACGAAGATAAGGCTTCCACTCCACTCTACCGGTATCATTTACCCTTCGTCGTTACTCCACCACACTTCACATTGGTATAATCTTTTCACTCATATTCACTTGTACCAATGGGAGAATGTTAAAAGGGGCTCTCAATGTCTCCGTTTTCGGCGATTAATGCCAAAGGGGGAGAAAGTATTAGCGCCCAAAGCAAAAGGACCGCACCACCACCAAATTTTAAACGAAGTTTTCAAATTGGTAGCTTAATGTGTTTTCAAAAAGGGGAGAAAGTTATTTCAAAAATTGGTAAAACCCTCTTGAACACTAAGGGGAGAATTTCATTCATGGGGAGTTTTGTTGTAGTCAAAGGAAAAGCATTTGAAACAGGGGGAGAAATTTCAAAATCTTGAAAATGCTTCTTGCAATCTTATTCATATACATTTGACCATTTGCAAAAAGACTTTGAAAAGAATTTCCAAAAGAATTTGCAAAAATAAAACAAGTGGTGCAAGCGTGGTCCGAAATGTTAAATAAAAAGAAAGCAACCATGCATATCTAGTCAAACTACAAATTGGTTTAATTCTAAGCAACCTACGCACTTACTTTATGCAAACTAGCTCAATTCTGCACTTATATATTTGTTTTGGTTTGTGTTGGCATCAATCACCAAAAAGGGGGAGATTGAAAGGGAAATAGGGTCAAACCTTTTCCTATAAATAATTTTGGTGGGTGAATGCCCAACACAAATATTGGACTAACTAGTTTGCTCTAGATTATATATTCTACAGGTGTATAAAGATTCAACACAAACCAATAAAAGATCAAAGTTAGGGTTCAAAAGAAAGGAGCAAAAGAAACCGAAGAGAACCCTGGTCTGGCGCATCGGACTGTTCGGTGTGCCACCGGACAGTGTCCGGTGCACCAGGGGCCGTACAGTCTAAACTCTTCACCTTCGGGTTTCTCAGGCGTCGCTCCGCTATAATTCACCAGCGGAGCAACGACTACTTCACGCAACAATCGCCTGCAAAAGCTGAATTCCAGATGAACAATGCACGATAGAGCAGTGCAGCCGTCAGAGGCGCACCGGACTATGAACAGTACCTCTCCGGTGCAGCACCGGACTGTCCGATGCGACATGAAGTCAGCGCTCCAACGATCGAAACTGCCAGAACCCTAACGGTTGGGTGACGTGGCTGGCGCACTGGACAGCGTCCGGTGGCGCACAGGACTGTCCGGTGCGCCCATTGACAGCAGCCTTCCCCAACGGTTGAATTGGTGGTTGAGGGCAATAAATACCCCCCAACCACCTCCACTCCAACCATCCAAGATTTCACAATAGTGCATTCAATACAAGAGCAAAGTGCAACACCTCATGACACAAATCAAAGCCTCCGATCCAATCAAAGTCCCCAAATTCAATTCTAGTGCTCTAGGACTTGTGAGAGGATCGCTTGTGTTTCTTTGTTGCTCTTGTTGCTTGGTTGGCTTTCTTCTTCCTCATTCTTGTTCTTCAAGCAACTTATAATCAAAGCAAGAGACACCAATTGTGTGGTGGTCCTTGTGGGGTCTAAGTGACCCGTTTGATTAAGGAGAAAGCTCACTCGGTCTAAGTGGCCGTTTAAGAGAGGGAAAGGGTTGAAAGAGACCCGATCTTTGTGACCACCTCAACGGGGACTAGGTTCTCAAGAACCGAACCTCGGTAAAACAAATCATCGTGTCATCTGCTTTATATCTTGGTTGATTTGTTTTCGCCCTCTCTTTCAGACTCGGTTTTAATTCTAAGGCTAACCCCGGCTTGTACTTTGTCTTTTAAGTTATAAATTTCAGATTCCGTCTATTCACCCCTTCTAGGCGACTTTCAATTGGTATCAGAGCCCGGTACTTCATTAGAGTTTAACCACTCAAAGTGATGTCGAGAGATCACGCCAAGAGGGAGATCATGACCGGCGACAAGTCCACAAGCCACGGGAAGCTCCATCGAGGGAGTCCGGCAACAAGCTAAAGGAGGGATCACCTCCTCACAAGTCGCATCGGAGTGGCAACAAGAAAAAAGAAGATGAAGAACATGGTTTACTACGAGACCGACTCTTCGTTGCCATCCACCTCCGGCTCCAACGCGCCGTCCGTCACTTCTAAGCGCCATGAGTGCAAGAAGTATAGTAAGATGCCACTTCGTTATCCCCGTATTTCCAAACACACTCCTTTACTTTTCGTCCCATTAGGCAAACCACCCGTTTTTTATGGTGAAGATTATTGTAGGTGGAGTGACAAAATGAGACATCACCTAACGTCACTCCACGCAAGTATTTGGGACATTGTTGAATTTGGAGCGCAGGTACCATCGGTAGGGGACGAGGGCTACGACTCAGACGAGGTCGCCTAAATCAAGCACTTTGATTCCCAAGCAACTACTATACTCCTCGCCTCTCTATGTCAAGAGAAGTATAATAAGGTGCAAGGGTTGAAGAGTGCCAAGGAGATTTGGGACGTACTCAAAACCGCGCACGAAGGAGATGAGGTGACCAAGATCACCAAGCGGGAGACGATCGAGGGGGAGCTCGGTCGATTCATCCTCAACCAAGGAGAGGAGCCACAAGCTATGTACAACCGGCTTAAGACCTTAGTCAACCAAGTGCGCAACCTCGGGAGCACTAAATGGGATGACCATGAAATGGTCAAGGTTATTCTAAGATCACTCATTTTTCGCAATCCTACGCAAGTTCAATTAATACGTGGTGATCCTAGATATAAGCTAATGTCTCCCGAGGAGGTTATAGGGAAGTTTGTGAGCTTTGAATTGATGATCAAAGGCTCCAAACAAATCATCAACTTGGAGCAAGGCGGCACCTCCACACCCGAGGTGCAACCCGTCGCATTCAAGGCGACGGAGGAGAAGAAAGAAGAGTCTACACCAAGTAGGTTCCCCATCGACGCCTCCAAGCTTGACAATAAGGAGATGGCGCTCATCATCAAGAGCTTCTGTCAAATCCTCAAACAAAAGAAGGGGAAGGACTACAAGCCCCGTTCGAAAAGGGTGGGCGACAAATGTGGTAAGCCCGGTCATTTTATCGCTAAATGTCCTATGTCCAGTGATAGTGACAGGGGCAACGACAAGAAGGGAAAGAGGAAGGAGAAGAAAAGATACTACAAGAAGAAGGGCGGCGATTCCCACGTGTGTCGGGAATGAGACTCCGACGAGAGCTCCACCGACTCCTCCTTCGACGAGGATGCCGCCAACATCACTGTCAACAAAGGCCTCCTCTTCCCCAACGTCGGCCACAAGTGCTTCATGGCGAAGGACGGCAAAAAGAAGAAGGTAAAATCTAGAGCCTCCACTAAATATACAACATCTAGTGATGATGGTAGCTCTAGTGAAGATGAGGATGATTTGCTCACTCTTTTTGCCAACCTTAACATGTAACAAAAAGAAAAGTTAAATGAATTAATAGGTGCTATTCATGAGAAGGATGAACTCTTGGACAGCCAAGAGGAATTCCTTATTAAGGAAAACAAAAAGCATGTTAAAGTTAAAAATGCTTATGCTCAGGAAGTAGAGAAATGTGAAAATTTATCTAAGGAGCTTAGCATTTGCCATGACACCATTTCCAACCTTAGAACTGAGAACGCTAATTTATTTGCTAAGGTTGAGAAGTTAAATGTCTGTGATGATTCAATTACCAATCTTAGAAATGATAATGCTAGCTTAATTGCTAAGATTGATAAATTGAATGAATCTATTTCTAGCCTCAAAACTGAAAATGCAAGTCTAATTTCTAAGGCTAAAGATTTGAATGTTTGTAATGTTTCTATTTCCAATCTTAAAAATGAGAATGCTATATTACATGCTAAGATTAATGAATTAAAAGCTTGCAAACCATCTACATCTACTGTTGATCATGTTTCCATTTGCACTAGATGTAGAGATGTTAATGTAGATGCTATCCATGATCACCTTGCTTTAATTAAACAACAAAATGATCACATAGCTACATTAACTGCTAAAATTAATGAGCATGAGATAGAAAATGAAAAATTTAAATTTGCTAGAAGCATGCTCTATAATGGGAGACGCCCTGGCATTAAGGATGACATTGGTTTCTGTAACGCCCCGAATTTATTTGAGTTGAATTTTTTTCTTTCTCCACCACTCACCAAATTCAGGCGTTACCTTCCCTATTTTTCTTTTCTTCTCGCTATGCCTTATTCTTTTTCAAAGTTCTAGCGAGAATTAGCTCGACATCTTGTGTAGTTGAACCCTAGAAATATTTTCTTTGGTTGTTGCATCATGCTGAGCCACACATCTATTTCCTTTTTTGTGTATTTGCTTGGTTTCCATAAAGTATGCATTTAGTAGAAGGTTAGAGATAAAATAGATAATAGGAAAAATAAGAAGAAAATAAAAAGGTAAATCTCTCCCTCTCTCCTTTCGGCCTAGCCGAGCCCCCCCTCTCCCGTGGCCCAGCCGGCTCCCCTCGCCCCTCCCCCCCCCCGCGGCCCAGCTCGCCCCCACTGCCTAGTCGGCCTCGTGGCCTGTGCCCCCGCGCCACCCACGCGCGTCGCGCAGCGCGAACGATTGCAGCCGCCGCCGCCCCCGGTGGGCCCGCCAGTCAGCCCCACCCCCCCAAAACCGCCTCCCTCTCTCTCCTCTACCCCCGTGCACGTCCTCTCTTCGCCCCCTCGTGCGGCTCGTCTCTCTCCTCCACCTCACCCGCCGCTCGGAACCGTCGGCCGTCTATGCCGCCCTCGCCCCCCCCCGCGCGGTGAGACCCATCCCCCTCTCCCCCCGCCCACCCCTCTTCTTCCTTGGGCCCCGTGGCCATGGCGCCCGTTCGACGCGGCGCGGCCACCCCGGCGCGCTCGGCCCCCTCCCTCTCCCTCGCGCCCGCCCCGACTATGGCACCCGTTCGGCTCGGCGCGCTTGCCTGCCCCGACGCGCTCGGCCCCCTCACCGCGCGGCAGCCCGCCCCGGCGCGCTCGGCCCCCTCCCCGCGCCGCGCGCCCGACATGGCCTGCTCGCGGCGGCTGCTCGCGGCTGCCCGGCGCGGCCGGCTCGACGCGGTGTGGCCCCCTAGCCAGCGCGCGACCTCCCCCTGCCCTGGCCCGCGGTGCGCGTGGTGCTGCCTGGTGCGGCCCCGCTGCTTGCACAGCGCGCTCGGCCCCCGGCGTGTCCCCGCTGCCTGCAGCAAGCTCGGCCTCGGCGCGGCTCCATGCGCGTTTCCCCGGCGCTTGGCGTGGCCCGGTGCAGCTCGCGGCGGCCTTGCCCAAGCGCAGTTCGTGGCCGCCCGGCGCCCCCGGCGCGACGTCGTGGTGTGCAGGTTGCCCGGCATGGCCCCGTCCCGCGCACGACGTCTTGGCGCGGTTCGTCGTGCCCCCAGTGCGACGCGTAGCGTTCCGCCACACATGTGATGTGCCCGTCTACCCCTAGACGAGCCTGTCTACCCCCTAGACCACCCCATCTACCCCCCGTGTATTTTATGCGCGTTGAGCGTGTCGTTTATTTTATGTAGTTGAACTCCATTTAGAATTTACCACGTTAATTATCTCACGTAGTTAAATGACGACTTAAGTATTGTCGGCCAATTGGAAGAAATTGTAACTCTATTATTGTATGTGATTAATACCTGTTAGTATGATTAGGTACAGTTGGACGAAGTAATGGTTAATTACACACTCACGCATAATACGTTTCGACTATAGATTTAACCGTTGCGAGTCCCTTCTTTTTCTATTTCTAGTAATTGCGAATGCATATCGTATGTCATATCATATGCATATTCAATTGATCTTCTCTCTTGTATGGTGTATTGTTTATTTCCTAATTCAAAAATATGGATGTATATTTGCACTCGCATAGATAACGGTCTAGTTGAGGAGTCCGAAGAACTTGCAGGAGAAGACCCTGAGCAGCAGCTGGTTGGTGGAGGCAAGTGTCCCTTGACCCATCTATGTGCTATATATTTTATAATTCACCTCCCGCATTTACACAGTTTATACCTAAGGATTGACTAGCTTTGTTATTCATGCCCTTGTTTACCTATGTGGATTGGATTATTTTGGTTTAGCTTCATGAGTGCTTCACATTAATCAATGAACATGATGAGATTTATTTATGATACGCTGTTTTCCTTCTTTATTATGATGATATACTTGTGGCATTTAATGGGACTCGAGCGGTTTCTCGAGTGCCTCTCCGTAAGGACCTGTTCGTTGGATGACCGCCCGGGAAAACAGTGGAACCATGAGGGTGGAATGGGACGCCCTTAGCTTAATAATTACAGGAACCAGGGTGTAGTTCGCTTAGCCGTCGTGCCATTAATGGGGCTCGGTGTATGCGGCTCGCTCTGCTAAGGTTGGTTTTGCCCCTTGGGGAGGAGTGCGGTACATTTAGGAAACCTAACGGGCGGCTATAGCCTCGGGGAATCTTTGTAAAGGATACATAGTGATACCCTGCTGGGTCACCTTGGTAGTGATCAATGGAGAGTCATGATCTCCGGGCAGAAAGGGAATCACGACTTATGGGTAAAGTGCGCAACCTCTGCAAAGTGTTATGAAAACTGATATATCGGCCGTGCTCGCGGTTATAAGCGGCCAAGGGAGCTCCATTGATTAGAGATACTTGATCAGAGATGTTCGGATTACAGGTGGTGATGAGAATGATGGTTTTGGTATTGACTATGGTAATGGTAGTGTTGGGGACTTGTTCTCAAATGCTTCGAGTTAAGAACAAGGCAACATAAAAAGTGTTAAAGTGTTAAAGTCCTTCGTCCTTCGAAACATTATGCCCCATCGGGAAATAATGACTTTCGGTCGAAGGTCATAAGAGACATACCTTCGTAAATATAACTGATAATGACGAAGGACTCATATAAAGCATGAATATAATATAGATATCGTTATAGAATCATTTCTATTTTATTAATATGGAAAAATAGAAATGATTTCAAATTACAAATGTACCTTCGGTCCTGAGAGAAGGTAAAAAGTACAAGCGTGACGCAAAAGCAAATGCCAAGTCAGCGTGAACCGTACGGGAGTACTGTTCATCTATTTATAGACGCGGGACGCAGCCCACGTAAAATTACATTCATGTCCATTACATTTGCCAATGACTTATGGAAATCTGTCAAGGCCCAAGTAGTCTTTTCATCTTTAAGTCAGTTCCCCTTTCTGCTATCACGACGAAGCTTCCCTGCGCACAGCTTCGGCTATGCACCATCCTTCGTGGAGCTTGGTAATCAGCCCGTCCTCCATTTTAATCCCCCTTCGTCTGGTTCAGGCTTCGTCCTGACCGTACTTCATGTTCATAATTTTGAGTCCGAAGATACCTGTTCACATAATCCACTTGGAAAACATTGTCAAACCATGTTTTTGAGGACCTTCGGAGGACGAAGGCCCCCAACAGTAGCCCCTCGCAATATTAATTTGTTAATGATAAATTCAGATTGCGATATGGACGAAGGCCTTGAGCCGAAGGTCCGAAAAAAACACCTTCCCTTTGCTAGAATAGCAACATTCACTGACAAGCGGGGTCTTTCAATTTTCAACGCCCTGGGGGTATAAATAAGATCATACCGCAAACTTATTTGGTACGCACACTTGCCATTTGCTTCGGCCCACTAAATTTTTAGCTCTTGTGCACTAAGATTTGCTGATCTTTTTGATTTGAAGCTTCGGCCTTGAAAACAGTTTTTTAGCGTTTCCGAAGATGTCTGAAGGTAAGAAGATCCCTGCTGAGACGAAGCTGAGTCTCGACGAAGAGAAGAACTTGGGGTTCCTTATAGCGATGGCGGAGACCAATACGGAGAAAATCACCAAAGAGATTCTTGAAGGTTTGTCCGAAGATACTGGTGACAGCGACAGTTTCGATGTAGAAAGTGGTGGGGAAGAGTCCGAAGATCGACCATGGCGGCCAAGTCACACGGTTTTCGGGAAAACTACTATTAAGCAGAGTCATATTGATAATATGAGGGGGCGGTATTTTCGAGATATATCTATTGTGAGGGCTGATGCTGGAGAAAAGACTTCTCCCACCCCCGAAGAAGATGAAGTCGTAATCTTCCGAAGCTTTCTCAAGGCTGGGCTTCGATTCCCCCTAAGCAACTTTGTTGTTGAAGTACTGAAAACATTTCAAGTCTACCTTCATCAAATTACTCCCGAAGCTATCATAAGAATGGGGATGTTTGTCTGGGCTGCAAGAAGCCAAGGTTTAGAACCAAATGCTAAAAGCTTTTGCAACATTCATGAGTTGTTATATGAGACGAAGCCCTGGGGGAAAGAACAATATCACAACAACTTTGGGTGTTACAGCTTCGGTGCCCGCTCTGGGTCAAGCCGCCCTGTGCCAACTTTTCGGAAGAGGTGGCCCGGAGCCTGGATGACAGAGTGGTTCTATGTAAAGAATGACTTAGCAGCGCAAGAAGATGTCAAGAATATCATTATGCGCCCCATCTGGCAACGCTTCGGACTTCGAAGGCCGAAGGTTGAAATGGATGAAGCAGCCGAGGAATGCCAAAGAGCCTTCGGCGTAATCTGCTCTTTCATTGGGACACGGGACCTGGTCCAAGAGCACATTGCCTTCAGGGTGTGGCCACTTGCAGGAAAGTGGGAAATGCCGAAGGAGACCATCAAAGAGTCCGACGAAGGCGGACTGGTCAGACTGAAATACACATTCAAATATGCGGATAAGTTTGTTGAACCAGATGATGACTGGTTGAAAAGCATTGAAACATTAAGTGACGAACTGCTTGGGGCATATTCGAAGGCCGAGAATACTGCGTTATCAGCAGCCTTCGGAGGCCGAAAGAAGAAAAGGCTCAACCGGGTATTTGACGCAGTCGGGTTTGTCTACCCTGACTATCACTATCCGGTATTGGGTCGCAAAAGAAAAAATACTTCTCCTGCGACAGAAGCTACCACGAGTGCTACTAGTGAGCCAGCACCACAAAGGAAAAAGATGAAGGTGCTCACCCACCGAGCGCGTTTTATTGAGCCGGCCACAGTGCCAGAGTTTATTGGTGAAGTCTCTTTGGCCTCTGAAGCTACAGAACCAGCTCCAGTGCCGAAGATAGAAGAGAAAACTGAAGCGCCTTCGGCAGAAAAAGTAGAAAAACCGAAGATTGAAGGGCCAAAATCATCGGAAATCTTAAATCCTTCAGCAAATGTCGAAACTATAAAAAACCAAAAGGGCCCATTGGTGACCCCAAAAAGAAAAAGAATGGTGAACGTACTAGATGTCTTGGAGACAATTAAGTCTTCAAGCACAACTCCAAAGAAGACTATTGAACTTGCTGAAGCGTCTACCGAAGCTTCGAAACAACAAGCTGAGACTGAAGCTGGGCCTTCAGAGCCCACCAAGGAACAATCCGAGAAAATATCAGAACCAGTTTTGGTTGAAGAAATTGACACTGCCGCCCCCGAAGCTCCTTCCGACATATGTGATTACATCGTGCGACATGCTTCGGGGAAGAAATTATCTGAAGAAGAGATTTATGAAGCCAATCACTATGCCAGAGAGTTAAAATATCCGAAGGGAGCCATGGTGTTCAATGGGACAAACGAAGATGACTTCCTATACTGCCTCCCTGACAACAAAGAATTATCTGTCTGCCGGGAGATGGCTAGGAGTATGGGGTTTCCGAAGCTTGAAGCTGGACTATGCGCTATGACGAAGGAAGATCTCGCGGATAGTCTTGCATATAATAGCCTGAAGGTATGGGAATTAGTCTTTTGAAAAAATTTTACAATACGTAATTCATTCCTTTATTCTTATATGGATTCTTTTTTGTATAGGGTTTAATCCTGAGCAACGCACTAAGAGCACAAAAGAGTGCCGAAGATGAGAGCTATGAAATTGCGTTCAACAGTTTACGATCAGAAGTTATTAAACTGAGAAACGAAGCTCTAGAAAAAGATAAAATTCTGGTTACATTAGTAGACAAGATAAAAAAGGACGAAGCTGCTGCAAAGATTCAGGCCGAAGCTCAGAAACGCGAAATTAAAGATCTTCAGAAGCAATTGGCCCGGGCGAAAGAAGAACGCATACTTGAAGAAACAAGACGGGAATGCAGCGACCAATGGGCTGATCATTTGGAAGCAACCGTGGAAGAGCTTCGGTCTTCTAAGAAAAAATGCTTTGAAAAATCCATGGAATGCGTAAAGAAAATTAAAACCAGCTTCGCCAGCGTGGGCGCATTTTCCAGTGAAGAGAATTTCTCAAGAGGCAATCCCGAAGGTCCAATAGAATGGATCAGTCACGAAGCAGAGGCCTTCGAGGAAATCCTGAGTAGCCGCGGTGACATCTGTGCTTTTTCGGGCGCCAGGGGAGTTGCTACTGTCTTGGAGAAGAAAGGTTGTGAACATGTAAAATTTTTAGCTCAGTCCGAAGCTGCCTTATCCTCCGAAGACATCAAAGACCCCTCGGCTGAAGCAAGCATGGTTGGTGGCAAATTCTTTACTGATGTCTGGGACAACGGCGGCCGAGAAATGGCGCAAGAAATTATTCAAAGAAGTGAAAAAGGCATCCATGATGCTAGGAAAGTAACAGAAGTTGCCGAAGGGCAAATAGGTACTAATTAGTCGCTCTTATTGTGTTGTAATTTTTATTTCAAACTTTGCTCACGGTTTGTAATAGTAATGCAAAAATATTTTGTTCCCTCAGAACCTACTGGATCGTCTGTTGACCCTCACACAAAAGAGGATGACGAAATCAAACAAATGGCCGAAGCTATCATGGATAAAGTTGTTGAACAACTTCTAAATGAGGCTGCCGAAGTAGTATTAAGAGAAGACTAGGTGTTATTAGAAAAAACATTTGAAGTGTGATCTATGTAATATTTTGTACATTTGAATGTAATATACAAGTCTCTTTCCATTATTCAATTCTTTACGATGCATGAAATTCTACATACATACCATTTTTGAGCCTTCGGCGAAAAAACACCTTCCCTTCTTTTCATGCTTCGTGAAGAAGACATTCTCCGTTAAAACTATTCTGACGAATCACGTCCACGCTTCGTGAAAACATTCTCCGAAGCTATACAATTTCGATATTGCTCTGATGAAGCTCGTCCATGCTTCGTAAAAACATTTTCCGAAGCTGTATTCCGAAGATTATCATTGTATTCCCTCGTGACTTTACACAATTTTCACTTTCTCAATGCGTCCTTTCGAAGGTTGATACTGTGTCCCCTTCTTTTGCCAAATGCAACATGATGTATGATGCTTATGCTATGCAAAATGATGTGATGATGTTATGTTATGCAAATGACATTTGTTCCGAAGATACACACAAAATATATTTGTAAGCTCTGCATTCCCTTAGGAACGTCTTTGGAGCTTCTTCGCCTTTTACTTAGACGGTATAAGCTCTGCATTCCCTTAGGAACGTCTTTGGAGCTTCTTCGCCTTTTACTTAGGCGGTATAAGCTCTGCATTCCCTTAGGAACGTCTTTGGAGCTTCTTCGCCTTTTACTTAGGCGGTATCAGCGTTGACTTTTCGCTGTATGCTCTGCATTCCCTTAGGAACGTCTTTGGAGCAAAAAACTTACACTGCGCTCCCTTTGGAACGGCTTTTTGTAACTTCGGCAACTTACTCTGCGTTCCTTAGAATGACTTTTTGTTGCTTCGACGGATTTTTAATAATTCGAAGGTCCTCCTTGTTACCGCAAATTTTTAAGCTTCAGCAACTTAAGCCTGTGGAGAAGATAGGTTTTCCTCATAACCAACCACAAAACTATTATATGAAAACTGAAATGTTCTTTATTTCACAGAAAATAGAACTTAAACGGAAAAGACTGCTATCAAAGTAGGATATTTGTCAATAAATGTGCTTCGACTCTGGCACAGTACTATTGACTGTGTGAGCTTCAGATTGCTCTCTGAGATCCCTTTGGTGCGGAACATATTGGCTCCCTTCTGGCTGTTGGCCTTGTTGCAGCGGAGGTGGAGGCGGGGGCTGTTGCCATGAAGCTTGAGGTTGACTTGCCGAAGCTACGGAAACTGCAGGGTGGTTGCCCACGTATTCCGGGATGTAAGGCTGATGGTACGAAGCAGTATGCATGACCTGCTTCGGCTGGCCCTGTTGCGCTGCAGCTTCTGCTAGCTCCTTTTGTTTCTGAATGGTGACATGGCACATCCTGGTGGTATGGCCCTTGTTTTCACCACAGAATAAGCAAAATATCCTCCTTGGTTGATCTCCAAATCTTCCGCCGAAGCCCCTGGCGCCTCTGCCTCTTGGAGCTGGTGGCCGGAAGAAAGTTTGCTGTTGCCCCGAAGCCTATGAGGAGCACTGCGGCCTGTTCTGCTGACTCCCCTTGTCATCATTTTGAGTGGAGTTGTGGATGGACCTGACATGCCTCGGATAGAATCTTCCTCCGAAGCCCCTGGTCATCTCAGAAAATCTGAAGGCCTCCTCCCTTCTTTGGCGAAAGTCATTATCGGCACGAATATACTCGTCCATCTTTTGGAGCAGCTTCTCCAGAGTCTGAGGAGGCTTCCTAGCAAAGTATTGAGCTGCAGGTCCAGGACGAAGCCCCTTGATCATGGCTTCGATGACAATTTCATTGGGCACCGTTGGTGCCTGCGCCCTCAAACGCAAGAACCTTCTGACATACGCCTGAAGGTATTCTTCAGGATCCTGAGTCCACTGGAACAAGGCTTGAGCAGTGACCGGCTTCGTCTGAAATCCTTGAAAGCTGGTTAACAACATATCCTTCAGCTTCTGCCATGAAGTGATCGTTCCTGGTCGAAGGGAGGAATACCAGGTCTGAGCAACACTCCTGACGGCCATAACGAAAGACTTTGCCATGACTGCAGCATTGCCACCATACGAAGACACTGTTGCTTCGTAGCTCATCAAGAACTGCTTCGGGTCTGAGTGGCCGTCGAACATGGGAAGCTGAGGTGGCTTATAGGACGGAGGCCAGGGTGTAGCCTGCAGCTCAGCGGACAGAGGAGAGGCATCATCGAAAACAAAATTTCCATGATGGAAATTGTCATACCAGTCATCTTCGTTGAAGAAGCCATCCTGATGAAGGTCTTTTTGTTGAGGCCTTCGGTTCTGCTCATCGTGGGTAAGGTGACGAACTTCTTCAGAAGCTTCGTCTATCTGCCTTTGCAGCTCAGCTAGCCTGGCCATCTTTTCCTTTTTCCTCTGCACCTGTTGATGAAGCATCTCCATATCCCTGATCTCTTGGTCTAGTTCATCCTCCTGAAGCGTCGGGCTGACGGCCTTCCTCTTCTGGCTTCGGGCCTCCCGAAGAGAGACGGTCTCCTGGTTGGGATCCAGCGGTTGCAGTGCTGCAGCTCCAGTCGCTGAAGCTTTCTTCGGCGCCATAGCGAAGGTCTATAGCTTCCGAAGGTGTTCAAAAAACTCGAAGTGGAAGTGAGTTCACCGGAGGTGGGCGCCAATGTTGGGGACTTGTTCTCAAATGCTTCGAGTTAAGAACAAGGCAACATAAAAAGTGTTAAAGTGTTAAAGTCCTTCGTCCTTTGAAACATTATGCCCCATCGGGAAATAATGAGTTTCGGTCGAAGGTCATAAGAGACATACCTTCGTAAATATAACTGATAATGACGAAGGACTCATATAAAGCATGAATATAATATAGATATCGTTATAGAATCATTTCTATTTTATTAATATGGAAAAATAGAAATGATTTCAAATTACAAATGTACCTTCGGTCCTGAGAGAAGGTAAAAAGTACAAGCGTGACGCAAAAGCAAATGCCAAGTCAGCGTGAACCGTACGGGAGTACTGTTCATCTATTTATAGACGCGGGACGCAGCCCACGTAAAATTACATTCATGTCCATTACATTTGCCAATGACTTATGGAAATCTGTCAAGGCCCAAGTAGTCTTTTCATCTTTAAGTCGGTTCCCCTTTCTGCTATCACGACGAAGCTTCCCTGCGCACAGCTTCGGCTATGCACCATCCTTCGTGGAGCTTGGTAATCAGCCCGTCCTCCATTTTAGTCCCCCTTCGTCTGGTTCAGGCTTCGTCCTGACCGTACTTCATGTTCATAATTTTGAGTCCGAAGATACCTGTTCACATAATCCACTTGGAAAACATTGTCAAACCATGTTTTTGAGGACCTTCGGAGGACGAAGGCCCCCAACAGGTAGTGATATTCTTTCCGTTTGGAAAGGGTACTTTTGGGTTAACAACTTGGGTTAATACTAAAATCTGGCTCTCTCTACTAGTAATAATAATCTGACCAACTAAAAGCAACTGCTTGACTTACCCCCACATAAAACTAGTCCACTACAGCCAAACAGGACATTTGCTGAGTATGTTAATGTGTACTCACCCTTGCTCTACACACCAACCCCCCCCCCCCCATGTTGTCCACGTTGCAACCACTGCTCAGGAGAATATGAAGCCGTGGAGGAAGACTTTCAGGAGTTCCAGGATTACGACGAGTTTTAGGCATGGGTTAGCGGCAACCCCCAGTCAGCTGCCTGTGAAGGCCGCATGTATCTACGTTTCGTTTTCGCACTTTGATTATTATTAAAGACTATGTGAATGTCTCAGACATTATGATGTAATCGACTATTATACCTTCTTTTATACTATTATTTGAGCACTGTGTGATGATGTCCAGTTATGTAACTGCTGTGTACGTGAATTACTGATCCTGGCACGTACATGGTTCGCATTCGGTTTGCCTTCTAAAACCGAGTGTGACATAGGTGGTATCAAAGCCGTGCTGACTGTAGGACCGCTAACCTAGAGTAGAATGGTCGTTCTAAGGATTATAGACCCCTATTCTCACCTTGACTTTGGTATCCCTTCAAAAGTTGGTCATATCGACCAAACCTATGTTCTACTATATATATTGTACCTTGCTAAAAAAATTTGTTTACTCTAATTCCTCATTTATTTATGGTTTACTTGCTGGTCATATTAGTTCTATTCTCACTCTTATGCTTACGGTGTCTTTTGTAGATGGCTCGTCTTAGACACACCGCACGGAAGTCCGTCATCCCCTTCTTGCCCTCTCGTCTCGCTGAGCATCCGCTTCGCTGTCTAGTGACTGGTTAGTCTAGCCATTTGGAGAGGTTGCACCACCGCCTGCATGAGGAGCAGGAGCATCGGCGACAGGAGCTGGAGTAGCAGGGCTCTTCTTTCTTACTTCAGCAGGAGATAGAGTCTGTGAGGAGCTGCTCCCCTGTGCTCCCGCTGGAGGCGCCCCCTGCACCACCATTGAGCGCCCCAGCCACTGGAGTAGCTGCTAGAGGAGACCCAGACGACAAAGGCGGCGACAACAGCTTGGGCTTCAACACCGACCTTTCAGCCGACCAGGAGCCGGAAGGATGGGTTGCTCGACCCATCACTCGTGACGCCACTCGCGGGTGTCACTTCCACGACGCGCTCGACACCCTGCTGCGCCAGGCACTTGACCGACGTACTTGGTCCATCGAGTATCGCTGTGTTGTCTTCTAGCACAGTCGTGGGGTTTACCCGGACCGTTGGGAGGCGACCTGCTTGGTGCGTCGTCTGGAGAACAGTCTCCGGGGTGTGGAGATCTGCCTAGAGCACTACTCTATTTCTGAGCGGGACTCAGCTAAGGCGGCCATGCAAGATGCCGCACGACGTGCGCTTTCGCACTACTGCTTAGTGTTCAGCGGGGTAGCCGATGGTCTTAACCTAAAGTATTACCCCTGCCGTCCATCTAGCAGCACAGGAGGCGTGATTGTCTCACCTATTGGTGAGGACAATCCTAGGTTGAGCAGCACAGTCAACCTAGCCACCGTGCTAAACATGGAGCTAGACTATGCATTAGACGAGCTGAGTAGGGCTTGTGCTGAGATCGCCCAGCTGCGGGCTGAGCGCGCGGAGCATCGTCACCTGGAGGATGGCTCCCCCGCTCCTGTCGGGACTCAGCACCCATACCGCTCACCTCGGCGTGGACACTAGGCTTATGGCAACCCCAACTGCAGGACCAAGATAAATTTAGAACCATAGATCGTCACTGTTGGGTCCTATAATGAAAGTTTAAAGATAGAAGTCTTAGTCTTAGTCTCAGTCTTACTTTTAGTTAGTCTTAGTTAGACAGGGTAGTTTGCTTATCCTGTGCATTTATGTTTGTCATGATGAACTATGTTGGATTTGGATCTTTGTAATGACTGTCACCAGAGTGTGGGCATCCCTTGCACCTTGATTTACCTGTTAAATGTTAATGAAGTTAGTTATCTAGTTAGGAAGCCTTTTATTCCACTTTCCTCTTTATCTGAGAAGCTGTATTTGCCTGTGTTGGAAATCAGTGAAGATGTTCATCTGTTCAGTGTTGTGGAAGGATTCTATACTCTTTTCTTGTGCTGCAAGCTTGCAAGATCAGTTCTGATGTGTGATTGCATTCTGCAAATGTCAGAAAACAGGCGCAGAGAAGGAAGGCGTGCTCAGCAGGAGCAGGCAGCCCTGCAGGATGAGGCACCCCAACAACAGCAGCTGCCACCACCACCCCCGATGACCATCGAGCATATGTTACTAATGCAGACTCAGACAGTTCAAGCCATCGGTCAGACCCTGGCCGCCATGCAACACGTGCAGCAGCAGCAGTATCAGCCCCCACCCCAGCCTCAGATGTCTTAGACGCCCAGGGACATGCGTGCTGAATTCATGAGAGGACATCCCCTAGTGTTCGCTCACTCTTCTGACCCAATGGATGCTGAGGATTGGCTGCGCACCATGGAGTGGGAGTTGCACACCGCTCAGTGCGACGACAAGAAGAAAGTTCTGTACGGTCCCCGTTTGTTGAGAGGAGCAGCCCAGTCTTGGTGGGAGTCCTATCTCGCCACCCGTGCCAACCCCAACACCATCACCTGGGAGGAATTCAGAGACAATTTCCATCAGTATCATGTTCCAGCAGGTCTGATGACAGTGAAGAAGGAGGAGTTCCTGGCACTTAAGCAAGGGCCTATGTCAGTCAGTGAGTATCGAGATAGGTTTCTGCAGCTGTCCCGCTATGCACCTGAAGATGTCAACATAGACGCCAAGAGGCAGTATCATTTCTTGAGAGGCTTGGTCGACCCTCTGCATTATCAACTGATGAACCACACCTTCCCCACATTTCAGCACCTGATTGACAGAGCGATCATGACGGAGAGAAAGCACAAAGAGATGGAGGATCGCAAGCGCAAGTTCAGTGGGCCCCAGCCTGGGAGCAGCAATCGCCCTCGTTTCTCGGGCAACCCACCTCAACAGTTCAGACAGAACCAGCGCCCACCTTAGCAGCAGCAGTTTCAAAGGCAGTACCCTCAGCACGAGCAGCAGAATCACCAAAACAATCAGTCTGGAGGTAGTCAGTTCTAGAGGCAGAATCAGCAGGCACCCCGTCGTCCCGCCCCAGCAACCAACCAGAACAGTCAAGTAGACCAAGTTCAAGGCGGAAGCAGAGCATGTTTCCATTGTGGAGAGCAAGGCCATTGGGTGATGCAATGTCCGAAGAAGGCAGCTCAGCAGCAGTTAGGCCCTAGTGCCCCAGCAAAGCAGAATGTGTCTCAGCCTAGAGCAGGCAACCGCTCCCAGCCACGCTACAACCATGGGAGACTGAACCACTTGGAGGCTGAAGCAGTTCAGGAAACACTCGGCATGATAGTAGGTATGTTTCCAGTCGACTCCCATATTGCAGAAGTGTTATTTGATACTGGAGCAACGCATTCATTTATTACTGCATCATGGGTAGAAGCACATAATCTTCCAATAACTATCATGTCAACACCCATTCAAATTGATTCAGCTGGTGGTAGAATTCGAGCTGATAGTGTTTGCTTGAATGTAAGTGTGGAAATAAGGGGGATAGAGTTTCCCACTAACCTCATAGTAATGAGTACTCAGGGAATAGATGTTATCCTAGGGATAAACTGGCTAGATAAGTACCGAGCAGTTATCAGTTGTGATAAGAGGACGATGAAGTTGATGTCCCTAATGGGAGAGGAAGTGGTGACCGAGTTAGTCCCACCCAAGCCAAGGAAAGGGAGTTGTTATCAAATGGCTATTGATAGCAGTGAAGCAGATCCACTCGAGATTATCAAAGTTGTGTCTGAGTTTCTAGATGTGTTCCCAAAGGACTTACCAGGCATGCCACCTGAGCGAAAAGTTGAGTTTGCCATAGAGCTTCTTCCTGGAACCGCCCCCATCTTTAAGAGAGCTTACAGAGTGTCTGGACCAGAGTTGGTTGAGCTTAAGAAGCAGATTGATGAGCTGTCAGAGAAAGGTTATATAAGGCCAAGCACCTTGCCTTGGGCCACCCCTGTCCTGTTTGTGGAGAAGAAAGATGGCACCAGAAGGATGTGTATCGACTATCGAGCTCTAAATGAGGTCACAATCAAGAACAAGTACCCCTTGCCCAGAATAGAAGATCTGTTCGACCAGTTGAGAGGAGCTAGCATGTTTTCAAAGATAGATCTGAGGTCAGGTTATCATCAGCTCAGGATTCAACCTTCAGACATTCCGAAGACGGCATTCATTACCAAGTATGGGTTGTACGAGTTCACTGTGATGTCTTTTGGCCTAACGAATGCACCAGCCTTCTTCATGAATATGATGAACAGTGTATTCATAGATTATCTCGACAAGTTTGTGGTGGTATTTATTGATGACATTCTTATATATTCTCAAAGTGAGGAGGAGCATGCATATCATTTGAGGATGGTATTGCAGAGATTGTGAGAGCACCAGCTGTATGCAAAGTTGAGCAAGTGCGAGTTCTAGATTGACGAAGTCTTGTTCTTGGGCCACATAATCAATAAAGAAGGATTGGCTGTGGATCCGAAGAAAGTGGCAGACATTCTGAACTGGAAAGCGCAAACAGATGCCCGAGGAATCAAGAGCTTCATCGGAATGGCCGGATATTATCGGCGATTCATTGAAGGGTTTTTGAAGATTGCGAAGCCGATGACAGCTTTGTTAGGCAACAAAGTTGAGTTCAAATGGACCCAGAAATGCCAAGAAGCCTTTGAAGTGCTGAAAGATAAGTTGACTACATCACCTGTCTTAGTCTTGCCTGATGTGCACAAGCCCTTCTCAGTGTATTGCGACGCTTGTTAAACTGGTTTGGGATGCGTGTTGATGCAAGAGGGAAGAGTGGTGGCTTACTCGTCCCGACAACTGAAGGTTCATGAGAAGAATTATCTAATCCATGACCTAGAGTTGGCAGCAGTGGTTCACGCACTGAAGACATGGAGGCACCATCTGTATGGGCAGAAATGTGATGTTTACACAGACCACAAGAGTCTAAAGTACATATTCACTCAGTCAAACTTGAATACGAGGCAACAAAGATGGTTAGAGTTGATCAAAGACTATGAATTGGAGATTCATTATTATCCAGGCAAAGCGAACGTAGTGGCAGATGCCTTGAGTAGGAAAAGTCAAGTCAATATGATGGTCGTAGTTGCCAGTGGAAGGTCTCAAAGTCCAAGAAGACTTGACCTATATTGATAAGCCAACGCAAATTATTGAGACTGCAGACAGAGTCACCCAGAGGAAGACTATCAGAATGTGCAATGTCAGATGGGGTCATCACTCCAAAGAAGAGGCAACTTGGGAGCGTGAAGATGATCTGATGGCCAAATATCCCGAACTCTTTGCCAGCTAACCTTGAATCTCGAGGGCGAGATTCTTTTAAGGGGGATAGGTTTGTAACGCCCTGAATTTTTTTGAGTTGAATTTTTTTCTTTCTCCAACACTCACCAAATTTGGGCGTTACCTTCCCTATTTTTCTTTTCTTCTCGCTATGCCTTGTTCTTTTTTCAAAGTTCTAGCGAGAATTAGCTCGACATCTTGTGTAGGTGAACCCTGGAAATATTTTCTTTGGTTGTTGCATCATGCTGAGCCACGCATCTATTTCCTTTTGTGTGTATTTGCTTGGTTTCCATAAACTATGCATTTAGTACAAGGTTAGAGATAAAATAGATAATAGGAAAAATTAGAAGAAAACAAAAAGCGAAATCTCTCCCTCTCTCCTTTCGGCCTAGTCGCGACCCTTTTTTCCTTTTCTTTCCTCCCCCTCCTCCCTCCTTTCCCTCTCGCGCGGCCCACGCCGTCTTGGGCCAGCCGGCGCGCGGCCCAGCCGAGCCCCCCTCTCTCCCACGGCCCAGCCAGCTCCCCCTCGCCCCACCCCCCGCGACCTAGCTCGCCCCCGCGGCTCAGCCGGCCTCGCGGCCTGTGCCCCTGTGCCCCCACGCGCGCCGCGCGTAGCGTGGGCGGTTGCAGCCACCGCCGCCACCTGGTGGGGCCCGCCAGTCAGCCCCACCCCCCCCCCCCCAAAAACTGCCTCTCTCTCTCCTCTACCCCCGCGCACGTCCTCTCTCTCCCCCCCGCACGGCTCGTCTCTCTCCTCCACCTCGCCCGCCGCTTGGAACCGCCGGCCGCCTACGCCGCCCTCGCCCCACCGCGCGGTGAGCCTCGTCCCCCTCTCCCCCTCCCACCCCTCTTCTTCCTTGGACCCGGTGGCCAAGGCGCCCGTTCGGCGTGGTGCGACCGCCCCGGCGCGCTTGGCCCCCTCCCTCTCCCTCGCGCTCGCCCTGGCTATGGCGCCCGTTCGGCTCGGCACGGTCGGCCCAGCGCGCTCGCCTGCCCCGGCGCGCTCGGCTCCCTCCCCGTGCGGCAGCTCACCCCGGCGCGCTCGGCCCCCTCCCCACGCGGCGCGCCTAGCATGGCCTGCTCGCGGTGGCTGCTCGTGGCTGCTCGCGGCGGCTGCCCGGCGCGGTCGGCTCGACGCGGTGTGGCCCCCTGGCTAGCGCGCGACCTCCCCCTGCTCCGGCCCACGGTGCGGCCCGGCGCGGCCCCGCTGCTTGCGCAGCGCGCTCGGCCCCCAGCGCGGCTCCATGCGCGTTTCCATGGCACTTGGCGTGGCCCGGCGTAGCTCGCGTGTAACACCCGGAATCTAGGGGTATAAAAATCTCTTCTATAATATCCACCAAGTTTAGGTTTTAATAAAAACCCTAAGGGAACAATGGTTGTTGCATCATGTTGGAAGGCATTTATTTTTGTTTGATGAATGGTTTGCTTGATCTTTCATTTAATCAATGATTTTCACATGATGTCAAACTGAAATAATAGAAATAGAGAAAGAAAAAGATAAAGGAAATCAGCTTTCTCCCCTTTCCTGGCCCATTCGGCTGGCCCACCCGAGTCCCCTCCTCCCTCTCTCCCCCCCCGCTCGGCCCAGCGCCCTTTCCCCCCTCCTGGGCCCACGCGGAGCGCGGTCCAGCCCCGCAGCCTGCCCCGCCCATCCCGCAGACGCGCGCTCGGCCCAGCGCGCGCGCCTGCCGCGTCCCCCGCTCCGCGCCAGCTCCGCGCCAGCGCGCGCCCACCCCGCGGCCCAGAGCACGCCCGGCTCGCCTTTGCCCCGCGCCGGCCCACGCGGCCCAGCCGCGGCGCGCCCAGCGCGCCCGCCGCCGCTGCTCAGCTGGGTCCGCGCGTCAGGGAGCCGACGCCCACTGTGCTTCTTCCTTGAAACGACCGTGTGAGTTTCCAGAGAAGCAACTGCCCACGACGCTCCAAAGCCGAACTGCCCGCGCCCCTCGCCCAGCTTTTCGCCCTCCACCTCGCCATCGCCGCCGTCGGAGCCGCGCCCCGCTCGCCGTGCCTCGCCGCCGCGCCACGTTGCCGAGGTGAGCTCGCCCCCTTCCTCTCTCCCCTTCCCCATCCTCTCTCCCCCACCACGGACCCTTCCTGCAGCCCCTCGTCGCGCCGTTCTTCTTCCCCGGCAAGCAGCCCTCTCTGTCCCCTTGCCGAGACCTCGCCCTGCCGCTGCCCAAATCATGGCCAAAAGGCCCTGCGCGTGGCTGAGCTCCCCTACCGCGCGGTACCTAGCCCCAGCCACCTACGCAACGCGCCTGGCCCCTACCTTGTTCCCGCCCCAGCCCCTGGCCGCAGACCGCAGGGTGCTCGCGCACAGCCCAAGCCAGTGAGCCGCCGCGCGTCCAGCACCCCGTGCCCGATCGGCAGTGGCCGCCGTGGCTAGCTATGGTGGCCGAACTGTCGAGCCCGACCCCGCCGATGTCCCTGCAGCCCGCCTCGACCGTTCGTCTACCCTCGCCGTGCCTCGGGCTCGCTGTTAGCCATGTCGTGCACGTCAAATTGCGCGTGTGCAGCGCCTCGCCGTGCTATCGCAGCCGCGTCGTGCAAATAGTGCACACACTCGAGTTCGCTTACGCGTAGTGCGTCGACGGGACTCCGTCCACGCTCGTCTACCCCTCGTCTACCCCCCCGTCTACCCCCTCCCATCTACCCCCCCGTGTGCATTCGCGTCGCTCGCCATCGCCCGCGCATCACGCATTAAATCGTCGCGTGCCTTTCGCACGCGTCGTCGTGCGCTTCTTTGCACGTTAATAATTCGCCTCACCTAGAATAGCTCGCGCTAATTAAATACATATTTAAACGACGGTTATTCGAGTAGCAAACTAATCGGGACTAAGTAATAATTTTACTTGGCATATGATAGATGTCTGTCAATATGATTAAGCCGAATTTAATATTATAACTCATATCCTCTTAGTGTAAACGTGATATCCCTCGAACGTAGCGTCGGTCGTCTCAGTTCCTTTCCCGCGTAGTCGTAGATGCGAACTCTATGACGCGTGCATATTTAGTTGATCTATATTGTTGTATGGTGTATTGTTTCCTTCCGTTTTAAGAATGTTGAATGTATGTTTGCACTCGCGTAGATATCGGTCCGTTCGTGGAGTCTGAGGGATTTGCAGGAGAAGACCCTGAGCAGCAGCAGCTTGGCGAAGGCAAGTGTCCTCTGACCCATTATGTCCTATCTATTTATAATTCACTGTCCCGCGCTACTTAATTGAAACCTAAGGATTGACTAGCTTTCTATTTACCTTATCCTTGTTTACCTTTTGGGTTATCATGGTTAGCTCTATGCTAGTGCTTTACTCTAATCAACGAACATGATGAGAATTACTTTATGATACGATGTTTTTATTCTGGATACGATGAGGATGAGCTTGTGGCACTAAAGGGGGCTCGGACTATTTCCCGAGTACCTCTCCATAAGGACCTGTTCGTTGAGAGACCACCGAGATAACAGTGCAACCATGAGGGTAAAATGGGACGCCCTTAGCTAATTAATTAGAGGAACTAGAGGTGTAGTTGCTTCGCCGTCGTGCCGTCAATGGGGTCCAGGCACAGTGCTTGCTCTGCCGAGGCTGGGTGCCGAGGTTCTTTCGCTTTGCTTTTGTTAGTCACCCCCTACGGGGAGGGGTACTGTGTTTATCAAACTGGAGAAACCTAACGAGCGGCTATGACCTCTAGGGAATCTTTGTAAAAGCTACGTAGTGATACCCTGTCGGACCACCTAGGAAGTGATCAATGGGGAGTCATGATCCCCGGGCAAAATGGGAATCACGGCTCATGGGTAAAGTGTGCGACCTCTGCAGAGGGTATCAAAATTGATATATCAGTCGTGCTCACGATTAAGAGCAGCCTTGGGATCCTCTTTGATTAGAGATACTCCGGATACACCGTAGATGATGACTGTAATGATGATGGTTAATGATGGTGACTTTAATTATGAATTCTAGTATTTCCTATCTAAGGAGGTACTTTTTGGGGTTATAACTTGGGTTTTATGATAAAATCTGGCTTCTACTAACAATAAATACCTGACCAACTAAAAGCAACTGCTTGAGCCTAACCCCACATAAAAAGTTAGTCCACGTCGGCCAAACGGGGCATTTTCTGAGTACGTTGATGTGTACTCATCCTTGCTTTACCACAAAACACCAGGATGTCCACATTGCAACCACAGCTCAGGAGAAGATGAAGCCGTGGAAGGAGACTTCCAGGAGTTCCAAGACTACGACGAGTTCTAGGTGTGGGTGGCGGCAACCCCCAGTCAGCTGCCTATGAAGGCCCTATCTTTACTGCGTTTCGCTTAGCACTTTGATTTACCCGTTATTTGGATGACTATGTGGATGTCTTTGACATCGTGATGTAATAAGTTAATACTCTTTTATGATATTATTCGAGCACTATGCGATGATGTTCATTTATGTAATCGCTGTGTACGTGGGTTCTGATCCTGGCACGTACATGGTTCGCATTCGGTTTGCCTTCTGAAACCGGGTGTGACATAAGTGGTATCAAAGCCGTGCTGACTGTAGGACCGCTGACCTAGAGTAGCACTGGTCGTACTAAGGACTATTGACCCTCATTCTCACCTTGACCTCTGGTGTCACTTCAAAAGTCGGTCACCTCGACCAACCCTATGTTGTACTACATATATATATATATTATATTATACCGTTCTAAAATTTTATTTTGTTCTGTCTATGGTTTACTTACTTGTCATATTAGTTATGTTCTTACTCTTATGCTTACGGTGTCTTTTGTAGATGGCTCGCCTTAGACACACTGCTCGTAAGTCGGTGATCCCTTTTCTGCCGTCTCGCCTTGCGGAGCGTCCTCTGCGCCGCACCGTGTCCGGTCAGTCGAGTCACCTGGAGAGGCTGCACCACCGCCTACATGAGGAGCAGGAGCGCCAGCGTCAGCAGAGGGAGCAGCAGGGCTTTTCCTCCCCACCTAAGCAGGAGGTGGAGTCCGTGAGGCGCCGCTCCCCTGTTCCCCAGCTGGAGGCGCCCCCTGCACCACCGCAGGACGCCCCGGCTGTTGGAGGAGCTACTGGAGGAGGTCCTAGAGGAGACCCCGATGACGACGGCTCAGATCACAATACTGAGCCCTCTGAGCCGCAGGAGGCGGAGGGATGGGTCGCCCGTGACGCCGCTCGCGGTTGTCACTTCCACGACGCACTCGACACCTTGTTGCGCCGGGCTTTCGACCGGCACACCTGGTCGATCGAGTATCGTTGTGTAGTCTACCAGCATAGTCGCGGGAGGTACACAGACCGCTGGGAGGCTACCTGTCTAGTACGCCGTCCGGAGGATGACCTCCGGGGTGCAGAGGCCTTTTCGGAGCATTACTCCATCTCCGAGAGGGACACTGCGGAGGCGACTATGCAGGACGTAGCACGGCGTGCACTCTCCCAGTACTGTTCCTTATTCGGTGGGGTGGCCGACGATCTTAACCTTAGGTACTACCCCTGCCGTCCTACTGGTAGCACAGAGAGTGTGGTTGTCTCGCCTATTGGTGAGGATAACCCTAGGTTGAGCCGCACAGTCAACCTAGTTGTTGTGCTTAACATCGAGCTGGACCACTCTCTGGACGAGCTGAGCAGGGCTCGAGCGGAGATTGCTGAGTTGCGTGCTGAGCTGGCAGAGCGCCGCCTCCAGGAGGGTGGTTCTCCCGCTCCTGTTGGGACTCAGCACCCTTACCACTCGCCGCCACGTGGTCACCACACCTATGGTTCCCCTGCCTGTAGGACCAGGATAGATCTGAATCCTTAGATCGTTAGCGTCGGAGTTTGTAATAAATTCTTAAGTCAGGTGTCTCAGTCTTAGATAGTCAGTTTAGTTTGTTTATCAGTTGCTTCCATGCTTGTTATGATGAACTTGTGCTGGATTTGGATCTTTGTAATGACTGTTGCCAACATGTGGGCTTCCCCTGCAGTTTGGTTTAGCTAGTGATGTTAATGAAGTCAGTTATTTAGTTGGGAAACCATTTACTTCTACTTTCCTTTTTTATCTGAAAAGCTGTATTGGATCGTATTGAAGATTAGTGAAGTTCTCTGTTCATTCAGTGTCATGAAGATTTCTGTATACCCTTTTCTTATGCTGAAGGATTTCAAGATCAATGCTGATGTGTGAATGTCTTCCACAGATGTCTGACAACAGATGCCGAGGTAACAGGCGTGTTCAGCAAGAGCAGCGTGTCCAGCAGTTGGAACCCCAGCAACACCGGAGGCAGCCTCCCCCGCCACCCCCGATGACAGTGGAGCAGATGTTCTTGATGCAAACTCAGGCAGTGCAGGCTATTGGACAGACTCTGGCAGCCATGCAGCAGGCTCAACAGCAACCCTAACCCCAGTTACAAGTGCAGATACCCCAGATGCCACGGGACAAACGTGGCGAGTTCATGAGAGGGCACCCTCCTACCTTCGCGCACTCTACCGACCCCATGGATGCAGAAGACTGGCTGCGTGCAGTGGAAAGGGAACTGCGCACCGCCCAATGTGACGACAAGGAGAAGGTTCTGTATGGTCCCCGCCAACTAAGGGGAGCAGCCCAGTCCTGGTGGGAGTCCTACCTCGCCACCCATGCCGACTCCGAAGCCATCACTTGGGAGGAATTCAGAGAGAATTTCCATAGGTACCATGTTCTAGAGCGACTGATGATCGTGAAGAAGGAGTTTCTGGCTCTGAAGCAGGGACCCCTGTCTGTTAGTGAATACAGGGACAGGTTTCTACAGCTATCTCGTTGCGCACCTGAAGACGTCAACGCTGATGCTAAAAGGCAGTACAGGTTCATGAGGGGTTTGGTGGATCCCCTGCATTACCAGCTGATGAACCACACCTTCCCCACCTTCCAACACCTGATCGATAGAGCAATCATGACCGAGAGGAAGCGCAAGGAAATGGAAGATCGGAAGCGCAAGATGAGTGGACCACAGTCCGGGAGCAACAGCGGACCCGCTACTGAGTCAGTTCATCTCAGCAATGCAACATTGGTCACCCACAGGGATACCAGCATCAGAGTCAGCGCCTGTACCAGCAACAGTTTCAGAGGCAGTACCCACAACAGCAGCAGTATCGTCAGAACAGCCAGCAGGGAGGTAACCAGTATCAGAGGCAGAACAACCAGGCACCTCGCCTTCCTGCCCCAGCAGTGAATCAGGACAACCAAGCAGCCCCAACACAAGGAGGAGGCAGAGGGTGCTTCCACTGTGGAGAGCAAGGCCACTGGGCGATGCATTGCCCAAAGAAGATGGCACAGCAGCAGACAAACCCCAATGCTCCAGCAAGGCAAGGTGTACCTCAACAGGCAACAGGTAATCGTGGCCAAGCGTACAACCGTGGAAAGGTGAACCACTTGGAGGCCGAAGCGATCCAGGATGCACCAGATGTGGCAGTAGGTATGTTCTCAGTCGAATCTCATCCAGCAAAAGTGCTATTTGATACTGGTGCAACATGGGTAGAAATGCATAACATCTCAGTAGAGTCAATGATGCCGCCCATGAGGGTTAATTCGGTCGGTGGTAAAGTGCAAGCAGATAAGATATGCTCAAATGTAAGGGTGGAATTAAGGGGGATAGGGTTCCCCAGCGACCTAATAGTAATAGACACCCCTGGGGTAGATGTCATCCTAGGGATGAATTGGTTAATGAAGTATGAAGCGAGTGTTAGCTGTGATAAGAGGACCGTAACATTGAAGTCCCCGCCCGGAGAGAAGGTAGTGGCTGAGCTAAGGATGCCTAAAACAGCAAAAGGAGATTATCACTAGATTTCGATTGATAGCAAGGAGGCCAACCCGCTCGAGGCTATCAGGGTTGTGTCGAACTTTCCAGATGTGTTTCCCGAGGAACTACCGGGCATGCCACCCAAGAGAAAAGTCGAATTTGCCATAGAGCTTATCCCTGGCACCGCCCCCATTTCTAAAAGAGCCTATCGAGTGTCTGGGCCAGAATTGGTGGAACTCAAGAAGCAGATAGATGAGCTATTAGGGAAGGGTTACATCAGACCAAGTACCTCGCCTTGGGCCGCTCTAGTATTGTTTGTAGAGAAGAAAGATGGTACCAAAAGAATGTGCATAGATTACAGAGCCCTGAATGAAGTCATCGTTAAGAACATGTACCCCCTGCCAAGGATAGAAGATCTGTTTGACCAGTTCAGAGGTGCCAGCGTATTCTCGAAGATAGATCTGAGATCAGGTTACCATCAACTCATAATCCGACCCTCGGACATACCGAAGACAGCATTCATCACCAAGTATGGGTTATATGAGTATACAGTTATGTCCTTTGGTTTGACAAATGCGCCAGCCTTCTTTATGTATCTGATGAACAGTGTGTTCATGGACTACCTAGATAAGTTTGTGGTAGTGTTCATCGATGATATTCTCATATATTCTCAAAGTGAGGAAGAACATGCAGAACATTTGGAGATGGTATTGCAAAGGCTACAAGAGCATCAGTTGTATGCCAAGCTGAGTAAATGCGAGTTCTGGATTCATGAAGTCTTGTTTTTGGGTCACATCATAAACCAAGATGGGCTAGCTGTGGATCCAAAGAAAGTAGCAGACATTCTGAACTGGAAAGCACCGAAGGATGTTCGTGGAATCAAGAGTTCATTGGAATGGCCGGATACTATAGGCGTTTCATTGAAGGCTTTTCAAAGATTGCTAGACCAATGACAGCGTTGCTAGCAAAGAAAGTTGAGTTTAAGTGGACCCAAAAGTGCCAAGAGGCATTTGAAGAACTGAAGAATAGATTGACTACAACACCTATGCTGATTCTGCCTGATGTCCACAAGCCATTCTCGGTGTACTGCGATGCTTCCTACACCGGATTGGGATGTGTGCTAATGCAAGAAGGAAGAGTTGTAGCATACCCATCTCGACAGCTGAAGATCCATGAGAGAAATTATCCCACACACGACCTGGAGTTGGCAGCAGTGGTTCATGCTTTAAAGACATGGAGACATTACCTGTATGGGCAGAAGTGCGACATCTACACAGATCACAAAAGTCTGAAATACATATTCACTCAGTCAGAGTTAAACATGAGGCAGCGAAGATGGTTGGAATTGATCAAGGACTACGAGTTGGAGATACATTACCATCCAGGCAAAGCCAATGTTGTCGCAGATGCTCTGAGCAGGAAGAGTCAAGTCAATATGATGGCCACGTACCCAATGTCATATGAGTTAGCCAAGGAGTTCGACAGACTAAGTCTTGGTTTTCTAAACAGAACACAAGGAGTAACGGTGGAATTAGAGCCCACCCTAGAGTGGGAGATCAAAGAAGGGCAGAAGGATGATGAAAACATCAACAAGATCCGGCAGCTGATCTTAGAAGGAAGAGGCAAGGACTTTCGAGAGGACGAAAAGGGAGTAATATGGTTCAAGGACCGATTGTGTGTCCCCGACATCAAACATATTCGGGAGCTGATTCTTAAGGAAGCTCATGAGACAGCTTACTCCATACACCCTAGAAGTGAAAAAGATGTATCAGGATTTAAAAAGGAGGTTTTGGTGGTATGGCATGAAAAGAGAAATCGCAGAATATGTCACCATCTGTGATAGCTGTCAAAGAACCAAAGCAGAGCATCAGAAGCCCACCGGACTGTTGCAGCCATTGCAAATTCCTCAGTGGAAGTGGGATGAGATCGGGATGGATTTTATAGTTGGCCTACCTCGTACCCGGGCCGGCTATGATTCCATCTAGGTGGTTGTGGACCGCTTAACAAAGGTGGCCCATTTCATACCTGTGAAGACAACATACACCGGGGCAACATTAGCTGAGTTATACATGTCCCGGATAGTCTGCCTACATGGTGTGCCGAAGAAGATAGTGTCAGATCGAGGAACACAGTTCACCTCTCATTTTTGGCAGCAGCTACAAAAAGCCTTGGGCACGCATTTGAACTTCAGCTCGGCCTATCACCCGCAGATAGACAGTCAGACTGAAAGAACTAATCAGATCCTAGAAGATATGTTGAGAGCCTGTGCGTTGCAAGACAAGTCAGGATGGGACAAAAGGTTACCTTATGCAGAATTCTCTTACAACAATAGTTACCAGGCCAGCTTGAAGATGTCACCGTTTCAGGCGCTCTATGGACGGAGTTGTAGGACTCTGCTTCATTGGGACCAGCCTGGAGAGAGACAGGTGTTTGGCCCCGACATTTTACTTGAAGCCGAAGAGAATATCAAAATGGTTCGGGAGAATCTGAAGATAGCACAATCAAGGCAGCGAAGCTATGCTGACACAAGAAGAAAAGAGCTGAGTTTTGAAGTGGGAGATTATGTCTATCTGAAGGTGTTGCCTATCAGAGGAGTCAGAAGGTTCGGAGTCAAGGGCAAGTTAGCGCCCCGGTACGTTGGACCATATCAGATTCAGGCAAAGCGTGGAGAAGTGGCCTACCAGCTCAACCTACCAGAAAGTCTATCGGCAGTGCACAACGTGTTCCACGTGTCGCAATTGAAGAAGTGTCTATGAGTACCAGAAGAGCAGTTGCCGGTGGAGGACTTGGAAGTTCAAGAGGATCTGACATACATAGAGAAGCCAATGCAGATTCTGGAGATCGCAGACAGAGTCACCCGGAGGAACACCATCAGAATGTGCAAAGTTAGATGGGGTCACCACTCTGAGGAAGAAGCAACCTGGGAACGAGAAGATGATCTGAAAACCAAATACCCTGAACTCTTTGCTGACCAACCTTGAATCTCGGGGCGAGATTCTTTTAAGGGGGATAGGTTTGTAACACCCGGAATCTAGGGGTATAAAAATCTCTTCTATAATATCCACCAAGTTCAGGTTTTAATAAAAACCCTAAGGGAACAATGGTTGTTGCATCATGTTGGAAGGCATTTATTTTTTGTTTGATGAATGGTTTGCTTGATCTTTCATTTAATCAATGATTTTCACATGATGTCAAACTGAAATAATAGAAATAGAGAAAGAAAAAGATAAAGGAAATCAGCTTTCTCCCCTTTCCTGGCCCATTCGACCAGCCCACCCGAGTCCCCTCCTCCCTCTCTTCCCCCCCCCCCCCGCTCAGCCCAGCGCCCTTTCCCCCCCCTCCTGGGCCCACGCGGAGCGCGACCCAACCCCGCAGCCTGCCCCGCCCATCCCGCGGACGCGCGCCCGGCCCAGCGCGCGCGCCTGCAGCGTCCCCCGCTCTGCGCCAGCTCCGCGCCAGCGCGCGCCCACCCCGCGGCCCAGAGCGCGCCCGCCTCGCCTTTGCCCCGTGCCGGCCCACGCAGCCCAGCCGCGGCGCGCCCAGCGCGCACGTCCGCGCGACCCGCGCGTGGAGCGCCCAACGTGCCCGCCGCCGCCACTACTCAGCTGGGTCCACGCGTCAGGGAGCCGGCGCCCACTGTGCTTCTTCCTTGAAACGACCGTGCGAGTTTCCAGAGAAGCAACCGCCCACGACGCTCCAAAGCCGAACCGCCCGCGCCCCTCGCCCAGTTTTTTGCCCTCCACCTCGCCATCGCCGCCGTCAGAGCCGCGCCCCGCTCGCTGTGCCTCGCCGTCGCGCCGCGTTGCCGAGGTGAGCTCGCCCCCCTTCCTCTCTCCCCTTCCCCATCCTCTCTCCCCCACCATGGACCCTCCCTGCAGCCCCTCGTCGCGCCGTTCTTCTTCCCCGGCAAGCAGCCCTCTCTGTCCCCTTGCCGAGACCTTGCCCTGCCGCTGCACAAATCGTGGCCAGGAGGCCCTGCTCGTGGCTGAGCTCCCCTGCCACGCGGTACCTAGCCCCAGCCACCTGCGCAACGCGCCTGGCCCCTGCCTCGTCCCCGCCCCAGCCCCTGTCCGCAGGCAGCAGGGCGCTCGCGCACAACCGAAGCCAGTGAGCCGCCGCGCGTCTAGCACCCCGTGCCCGATTGGCAGTGGCCGCCGTGGCTAGCTATGGTGGCCGAACTGCCAAGCCCGACCCCGCCGATGTTCCTGCAGCCCGCCTCGACCGTTCGTCTACCCTCGCCGTGCCTCGGGCTCGCTGTTAGCCATGTTGTGCACGTCAAATTGCACGTGTGCAGCGCCTCGCCGTGCTATCGCAGCCGCGTCGTGCAACTAGTGCACGCACTCGAGTTCGCTTACGCGCAATGCGTCGACGGGACTCCGTCCACACTCGTCTACCCTCGTCTACCCCCCGTCTACCCCCCCCCCCCGTGTGCATTCGCGTCGCTCGCCATCGCCCGCGCATCGTGCATTAAATCGTCGCGTGTCGTTCGCACGCGTCGTCATGCGCTTCTTTGCACGTTAATAATTCGCCTCACCTAGAATAGCTCGCGCTAATTAAATACACATTTAAACGACGGTTATTCGAGTAGCAAACTAATCGGGACTAAGTAATAATTTTACTTGGCATATGATAGATGTCTGTCAATATGATTAAGCCGAATTAAATATTATAACTCATATCCGCTTAGTGTAAACGTGATATCCCTCGACCGTAGCGTCGGTCGTCTCAGTTTCTTTCCCGCGTAGTCGTAGATGCGAACTCTATGGCGCGTGTATATTTAGTTGATCTATATTGTTGTATGGTGTATTGTTTCCTTCTGTTTCAAGAATGTTGAATGTATGTTTGCACCCGCGTAGATATCGGTCCGTTCGTGGAGTCTGAGGGATTTGCAGGAGAAGACCCTGAGCAGCAGCAGCTTGGCGAAGGCAAGTGTCCTCTGACCCATTATGTCCTATCTATTTATAATTCACTGTCCCGCGCTACTTAATTGAAACCTAAGGATTGACTAGCTTTCTTTTACCTTATCCTTGTTTACCTTTTGGGTTATCATGGTTAGCTTTATGCTAGTGCTTTACTCTAATCAACGAACATGATGAGAATTACTTTATGATACGATGTTTTTATTCTAGATACGATGAGGATGAGCTTGTGGCACTAAAGGGGGCTCGGGCTGTTTCCCGAGTACCTCTCCGTAAGGACCTGTTCGTTGAGAGACCACCGGGATAACAGTGCAACCATGAGGGTGAAATGGGACGCCCTTAGCTAATTAATTAGAGGAACTAGAGGTGTAGTTGCTTCGCCGTCGTGCCGTCAATGGGGTCCAGGCACAGTGCTTGCTCTGCCGAGGCTGGGTGCCGAGGTTCTTTCGCTTTGCTTTTGTTAGTCACCCCCTACGGGGAGGGGTACTGTGTTTATCAAACTGGAGAAACCTAATGGGCGGCTATGACCTCTAGGGAATCTTTGTAAAAGCTACGTAGTGATACCCTGCCGGACCACCTAGGAAGTGATCAATGGGGAGTCATGATCCCCGGGCAAAATGGGAATCATGGCTCATGGGTAAAGTGTGCGACCTCTGCAGAGGGTATCGAAACTGATATATCAGCCGTGCTCACGGTTAAGAGCAGCCTTGGGATCCTCTTTGATTAGAGATACTCCGGATACACCATAGATGATGACTGTAATGATGATGGTTAATGATGGTGACTTTAATTATGAATTCTAGTATTTCCTATCTAAGGAGGTACTTTTTGGGGTTATAACTTGGGTTTTATGATAAAATCTGGCTTCTACTAACAATAAATACCTGACCAACTAAAAGCAACTGCTTGAGCCTAACCCCACATAAAAAGTTAGTCCACGTCGGCCAAACGGGGCATTTGCTGAGTACGTTGATGTGTACTCATCCTTGCTTTACCACAAAACACCAGGTTGTCCACATTGCAACCACTGCTCAGGAGAAGATGAAGCCGTGGAAGGAGACTTCCAGGAGTTCCAAGACTACGACGAGTTCTAGGTGTGGGTTGGCGGCAACCCCCAGTCAGCTACCTGTGAAGGCCCTATCTTTACTGTGTTTCGCTTAGCACTTTGATTTACTCGTTATTTGGATGACTATGTGGATGTCTTTGACATCGTGATGTAATAAGTTAATACTCTTTTATGATATTATTCGAGCACTATGTGATGATGTTCATTTATGTAATCGCTGTGTACATGGGTTCTAATCCTAGCACGTACATGGTTCGCATTCGGTTTGCCTTCTGAAACCGGGTGTGACATCGCGGTGGCCTTGCCCAGGCACAGTTCAGGGTAGCCCGATGCCCCCGGCGCGACGTCGTGGTGCGCAGGTTGCCCGGCGCGGCCTCGTCCCGCGCACAACGTCTTGGCGCGGTTCTTCGTGCCCCCGGCGCGACACGTAGCATTCCGCCACGCATGTGACATGCCCGTCTACCCCTAGACGAGCCCGTCTACCCCCTAGACCACCCTGTCTACCCCCCGTTTATTTTATGCGCGTTGAGCGTGTCGTTTATTTTATGTAGTTGAACTCCATTTAGAATTTACCACGTTAATTATCTCATGTAGTTAAATGACGACTTTAGTATTGTCGACCAATTGGAAGAATTGTAACTCTATTAACGTATGTGATTAATACCTGTTAGTATGACTAGGTAGAGTTGGACAAAGTAATGGTTAATTACACAACCACACGTAATACGTTTCGACTATAGATTTAATCGTTGTGAGTCCCTTCTTTTTCTCTTTCTAGTAATTGCGAATGCAAATCGTATGTCATATCATATGCATATTCAATTGATCTGCTCTCTTGTACGGTGTACTGTTTATTTCCTAATTCAAAGATATGGATGTATGCTTGCACTCGCATAGATAACGGTCTGGTTGAGGAGTCTGAAGAACTTGCAAGAGAAGACCCTGAGCAGCAGCTGGTTGGTGGAGGCAAGTGTCCCTTGACCCATCTATATCCTATATATTTTATAATTCACCTCCCGCATTTACACAGTTTATACCTAAGGATTGACTAGCTTTGTTATTCATGTCCTTGTTTATCTATGTGGGTTGGATTATTTTGGTTTAGCTTCATGCTAGTGCTTCACATTAATCAATGAACATGATGAGATTTATTTATGATACGATGTTTTCCTTCTTTATTATGATGATATACTTGTGGCATTTAAGGGGACTCGAGCGGTTTCTCGAGTGCCTCTCCGTAAGGACCTATTCGTTGGATGACCGCCCGGGAAAACAGTGGAACCATGAGGGTGGAATGGGACGCCCTTAGCTTAATAATTAGAGGAACCGGGGTGTAGTTCGCTTAGCCGTCGTGCCGTTAATGGGGCTCGGTGTATGTGGCTCGCTCTGCTAAGGTTGGTTTTGCCCCTTGGGGAGGAGTGCGGTACATTTAGGAAACCTAACGGGCGGCTATAGCCCTGGGGAATCTTTGTAAAGGCTACGTAGTGATACCCTACTGGGTCACCTTGGTAGTGATCAATGGAGAGTCATGATCTCCGGGCAGAAAGGGAATCACGACTTGTGGGTAAAGTGTGCAACCTCTGCAGAGTGTTATGAAAACTGATATATCAGCCGTGCTCGCGGTTATGAGCGGCCAAGGGAGCTCCATTGATTAGAGATACTTGATCAGAGATGTTCGAATTACAGGTGGTGATGAGAATGATGGTTTTGGTATTGACTATGGTAATGGTAGTGGTATTCTTTCCATTTGGAAAGGGTACTTTTGGGTTAATACTAAATCTGGCTCTCTCTACTAGTAATAATAATCTGACCAACTAAAAGCAACTGCTTGACTTATCCCCACATAAAACTAGTCCACTACAGCCAAACAGGACATTTGTTGAGTATGTTGATGTGTACTCACCCTTGCTCTACACACCAAACCCCCCCAGGTTGTCCACGTTGCAACCAATACTAAGGAGAAGATGAAGCCATGGAGGAAGACATCCAGGAGTTCTAGGATTACGACGAGTTTTAGGCATGGGTTAGCGGCAACCCCCAGTCGGCTGCCTGTGAAGGCCGCGTGTATCTACGTTTCATTTTCACACTTTGATTATTGTTAAAGACTATGTGGATGTCTTAGACATTATGATGTAATCGACTATTATACCTTCTTTTATACTATTATTTGAGCACTGTGTGATGATGTCCAGTTATGTAACTGCTGTGTACATGAATTGCTGATCCTGGCACGTACATGGTTCGCATTCGGTTTGCCTTCTAAAACCGGGATGTCCTGGCTCAAGGCTTGATAGAATTAATAGAGTAATCATATCAACAAGGTGTATCTTCTTTTTCGAAAGCCTATCTCGAAAGAATCTACAAGTTAAGCGTGCTTGACTTAGAGCAATTTGGGATGGGTGACCGACCGAGAAGTTTTCTCGGGTGCACATGAGTGAGGACAAAGTGCGCACAAAAGACTAGTGTTGGTCTGTGGGGACGATATATGATCCTAGAGAGCTGCCAGGAGTAAGTACCGCCGGTCCAGGGATTGAATGGGGTGCTACAGTTTCCAACAGGGAAGCAATGTCATGCTTAATGCCCCCCAAAAGATTGTCTAATTTTGTTAAGGGCAAGGCTCCCATGGTTCAGGATAACAAGGGCTATATTTTATATCCTGCTGGTTATCCCAACACAAAATTAGGAGAATTCATGCTAAGAAGTCTCACTCTGTTTCTCACCATGCTTATATGTATAAAAATGAGGCATCTAGCTCTAGGCAATCTACCCATGTTAAATTGCCTAAAAAGATATCTCCTACTGCATCAAATGAGCCAATTATTTCATTTAAGACTTTTGATGCTTCTTATGTTTTAACTAACAAATCAGGCAAATTAGTTGCCAAATATGTTGGGGGCAAACACAAGGGCTCCAAGACTTGTGTTTGGGTACCCAAGGTGCTTATTTCTAATGTGAAAGGACCCAAGACTGTTTGGGTACCTAAGAACAAGGCCTAAAACTGTTTTGCAGGTTTATGCATCCAGGGGCTCAAGTTGGATCATTGATAGCAGATGCACAAACCACATGACAGGGGAGAAAAGGATGTTCTCCTCCTACGAGAAAAACGAAGATCCCCAACGAGCTATCACATTCGGGGATAGAAATCAAGGTTTGGTCAAAGGTTTGGGTAAAATTGCTATATCTCCTGACCACTCTATTTCCAATATTTTTCTTGTGGATTCTTTAGATTACAATTTGCTTTCTGTTTCTCAATTATGCAATATGGGCTACAACTGTCTCTTTATAGATGTAGGTGTTACTGTCTTTAGGAGTGATGATTCAGTAGCATTTAATGGAGTGTTAGAGGGCCAACTGTACTTAGTTGATTTTAATAGAGCTGAACTCGACACTTGCTTAATTGCTAAGACTAATATGGGTTGGCTGGCATCGCCGACTAGCCCATGTTGGGATGAAGAACCTTCACAAACTTCTAAAGGGAGAACACATTTTGGGACTAACAAATGTTCATTTTGAGAAAGATAGGGTTTGTAGCGCATGTCAAGCAGGAAAGCAAGTTGTCGCCCATCATCCACACAAGAACATCATGACGACCGACAGGCCGCTTGAGCTACTCCACATGGAATTATTCGGCCTGATAGCTTACATAAGCATCGGCGGGAGTAAGTATTGTCTTATAATTGTGGATGATTATTCTCGCTTCACTTGGGTATTCTTTTTGTAGGAAAAATCTCAAACCCAAGAGACTTTAAAGGAATTCCTAAGATGAGCTCAAAATGGGTTCGGCTTAAGGATTAAAAAGATAAGAAGCGACAATGGGACGGAGTTCAAGAACTCTCAAATTGAAGGCTTTCTTGAGGACGAGGGCATCAAGCATGAGTTCTCTTCTCCCTACACACCTCAACAAAATGGTGTAGTGGAGAGGAAGAATAGAACTCTACTGGATATGGCGAGGACCATGCTTGATGAGTACAAGACTCCAAACCGGTTTTGGGCCGAGGCGATTTACACCGCCTGCTACTCCATCAACCGGCTCGACCTTCACCGAATCCTCAAGAAGACATCATATGAACTCTTTACCGGTAAAAAGCCCAATGTTTCATATTTTAGAGTCTTTGGTAGCAAATGTTTTATTCTTGTTAAAAGAGGTAGAAAATCTAAATTTGCTCCTAAGGTTGTAGAAGGCTTTTTACTAGGATATGGTTCGAACACAAGGGCATATAAAGTCTCTAATAAGTCCATTGGACTAGTTGAAGTTTTTTATGACATTGTGTTTGATGAGACTAATGGCTCCCAAGTGGAGCAAGTTGATCTTGATGAGCTAGATGATGAAGAGGCTCCGTGCGTGGCGCTAAGGAACATGTCCATTGGGGATGTGTGTCCCAAGGAATCCGAAGATCCTACACAAGCAAAAGATCAACCGTCATCTTCCATTCAGGCATCTCCACCAACTCAAGATGAGGAACAGGCTCAAGGTGATGAAGAAGAAGATCAAGAGGACGAGCCACCTCAAATTGAGGGCAATGATCAAGGGGGAGATGAAGATGATCAAGATATGGAAGATGAACAAGAATTACAGGGTCAAAGACCGCCACACCCAAGAGTCCACTAAGCAATCCAACGAGATCACCCCATGAACTCCATCCTCGACGACATTCATAAGTGGATAACCACTAGATCTTGTGTTGCTCACTTTTGTGAACATTACTCTTTTGTGTCCTCTATTGAGCCATACAGGATTGAGGATGCACTAAGAGATTCGAATTGGGTGCTGGCAATGCAAGAGGAGCTCAACAACTTCACGAGAAATGAGGTATGCCATTTGGTTCCATGTCCTAATCAAAATGTTGTAGGTATCAAGTGGGTATTCCGCAACAAGCAAGATGAGCATCGTGTGGTGATAAGGAACAAAGCCCGACTTGTGGCCAAGGGTTATTCACAAGTCGAAGGTTTGGACTTCGATGAAACTTATGCACCCATAGCTAGGCTTGAGTCAATTCGAATATTACTTGCCTATGCTACTTACCATGACTTCAAGCTTTATCAAATGGACGTGAAGAGTACCTTCCTTAATGGACCAATCAAGAAAGAGGTCTATGTTGAGCAACCTCTCAGCTTTGAAGATAGTGAGTACCCTAACCATGTTTATAAACTCTCAAAGGCGCTTTATGGGCTCAAGCAAGCCCCAAGAGCATGGTATGAATGCCTGCGAGATTTCCTTATCACTAATGGCTTCAAAGTCGATAAAGCCGATCCTACACTCTTTACTAAAACTGTTGAAAAAGACTTGTTCATTTGTCAAATTTATGTTGATGATATCATTTTTGGTTCTACTAACAAGTCTACTTGTGAAGAGTTTAGTAGGATCATGGTACAAAAATTCGAGATGTCTATGATGGGGGAGTTGAGATATTTCTTAGGATTTCAAATCAAGCAACTCCAAGAGGGCACCTTCATCAGCCAAATGAAGTATATTCAAGACATTCTTAAGAAGTTTGGAATGAAGGATGCCAAACCCATCAAGACACCCATGGGAACCAATGAGCATCTCGACCTCGACACGGGAGGTAAATCCGTAGATCAAAAGGTATACCGGTTGATGATAGGATCTTTACTCTATTTATGTGCATTACGACCGGATATTATGCTTTCTGTATGCATGTGTGCAAGGTTCCATGCCGATCCTAAGGAAGTTCACCTTAGGGCCGTGAAGAGAATCATGAGATACTTAGTTTACACTCATAAGTTTGGGCTTTGGTACCCCAGGGGACCAACCTTTGATTTAATAGGATATTCCGATGCCGATTAGGAAGGGTGTAAAATTGATAGGGAAGAGCACATCAGGGACTTGTCAGTTTCTGGGGAGATCCCTGGTGTCTTAGGCTTCAAAGAAACAAAACTCAGTAGCCCTATCAACCGCCGAAGCTGAGTATATTGCCGCAGGCCATTGTTGTGCGCAATTGCTCTGGATGAGGCAAACCCTCAGGGACTATAGCTCCAAATTGAGCAAAGTCCCTCTCCTATGTGACAATGAGAGTGCTATCCGCATAGCGGAGAATCCCATTGAACACAACCACACTAAGCACATAGACATTCGGTATCACTTTTTGAGGGATCACCAACAAAGGGGGGATATCGAGATAGCCTATATTAACACCAAAGATCAATTAGCCGATACCTTCACCAAGCCATTAGATGAGAAGACCTTTTGCAAACTTAGGAATGAGCTAAATATTTTTGATTCTCGGAATTTTGATTGATACATTGCACACATTGCTCATTTATATACCTTTGATCATATCTCTTTCATTTGCTACGACTAATGTGTTTCCAAGTGTATTTTTATGCTATGTCGTAGATTGAAAGGGAAATGGAGTACTCAACGAAGACAAGGCTTCCACTTCACTCTACCGGTATCATTTACCCTTCGTCGTTACTCCACCACACTTCACATTGGTATAATCTTTTCACTCATATTCACTTGTACCAATGGGAGAATGTTAAAAGGGGCCCTCAATGTTTCCATTTTTGGCGATTAATGCCAAAGGGGGAGAAAGTATTAGCGCGCAAAGCAAAAGGACCGCACCACCACCAAATTTTAAACGAAGTTTTCAAATTGGTATCTTAATGTGTTTTCAAAAAGGGAAGAAAGTTATTTCAAAAATTGGTAAAACCCTCTTGAACACTAAGGGGAGAATTTTATTCAGGGGGAGTTTTATTGTAGTCAAAGGAAAAGCATTTGAAACAGGGGGAGAAATTTCAAAATCTTGAAAATGCTTCTTGCAATCTTATTCATATACCTTTGACCATTTGCAAAAAAGGCTTTGAAAAGAATTTCCAAAAGAATTCGCAAAAACAAAGTAAGTGGTGCAAGCGTGGTCCGAAATGTTAAATAAAAAGAAAGCAATAATGCATATCTAGTCAAACTACAAATTGGTTTAATTCTAAGCAACCTATGCACTTACCTTATGCAAACTAGCTCAATTCTGCACTTATATATTTGCTTTGGTTTGTGTTGGCATCAATCACCAAAAAGGGGGAGATTGAAAGGGAAATAGGGTCAAACCTTTTCCTATAAATAATTTTGGTGGGTGAATGCCCAACACAAATATTGGACTAACTAGTTTGCTCTATATATATTCTACAGGTGCATAAAGGTTCAACACAAACCAATAAAAGATCAAAGTTAGGGTTCAAAAGAAAGGAGCAAAAGAAACCGAAGAGAACCTTGGTCTGGCGCACCGGACTGTCCGGTGCGCCACCGGACAGTGTCCGGTGCATCATGGGCCGTACAGTCTAAACTCTTCACCTTAGGGTTTCTCAGGCGTCGCTCCGCTATAATTCACCGGACTGTCCGGTGCACCAGCGGAGCAACGACTACTTCGCGCAACGGTCGCCTGCAAAAGCTGAATTCCAGATGAATAGTGCGCAAACATTGCGCGGTAGAGCAGCGCAGCCGTCAGAGGCACACCGGACAGTGAACAGTACCTATCCGGTGCAGCACCGGACTGTCCGGTGCGACATGAAGTCAGCGCTCCAACGATCAAACCACCAGAACCCTAACGGTTGGTGACGTGGCTGGCGCATCGGACAGCGTCCGGTGGCGCACCGGATAGTGTCCGGTGGCGCACCGGATTGTCCGGTGCGCCCATCGACAGCAGCCTTCCCCAACGGTTGAATTGGTGGTTGAGGGCAATAAATACCCCCGACCACCTCCACTCCAACCATCTAAGCTTTCACAACAGTGCATTCAATACAAAAGCAAAGTGCAACACTCTAAGACACAAATCAATGCCTCCGATCCAATCAAAGTCCCCAAATTCAATTCTAGTGCTCTAGGACTTGTTAGAGGATCGCTTGTGTTTCTTTGTTGCTCTTGTTGCTTGGTTGGCTTTCTTCTTCCTCATTCTTGTTCTTCAAGCAACTTGTAATCAAAGCAAGAGACACCAATTGTGTGGTGGTCCTTGTGGGGTCTAAGTGACTCGTTTGATTAAGGAGAAAGCTCACTCGGTCTAGGTGGCCGTTTGAGAGAGGAAAAGGGTTGAAAGAGACTCGGTCTTTGTGACCACCTCAACAGGGACTAGGTTCTCAAGAACCGAATCTCGGTAAAACAAATCATCGTATCATCCGCTTTATTTCTTGGTTGATTTGTTTTCGCCCTCTCTTTCGGACTCGGTTTTAATTCCAATGCTAACCCCGGCTTGTAGTTTGTCTTTTAAGTTATAAATTTCGGATTCCGCCTATTCACACCCCTCTAGGCAACTTTCAATAGTTTTTGTTATGCATTTAGATACAGACTGTCTAGATGCACAATAAAACTAATGTATCTAAAAACCCAAAACCTGTTGAATTAATGTGGGCCTGGCCTATATTAATATTCAATAATAGTCAATGCTAGAGGTATACTTTAATACTATGGTGTACTAGTACTTTAGTACCATACCGAAAGTTCAAGAGACAATTCACTTAACTTAAATAGGTGGACCATTGGTGCATCTATTGAGAAGCTGAGAAAAAGATGAAAAACTGTCACGCGCGCGCCGCTGCCGGTCGGGCCGGGCCGTGACCGTGGTAGATCGGACCTTGGTCCGAATATTCCTTCCTAACAGTTGCGCATTTTGTCTAGAGTAATGACCGTCCATTACTGTCGTACATTACTGGTCGTTTCCTGTGTTATGGCTAGTAACAGACGTCACTGATGGCGTAAGTTTCTGGTTGGCTGTAACGGACGATAACAGTACGAGAGAACACACATACAATACTCAGACGCGTTGCATCCCCGTCCCACCTTCTGCGAGCATAGAGAGTGTGGGAGAGCAGGCCTCCGAAATCTTCGTTTGCAGAAAGACACTTGCACGGGTGTGCGACCGATCAGGTTTTTGGGGAGCGTACTCGCGACTGCTCGCTTTGTCCGCTCGATCAGCGCTGATCAAGTTCCTCGTCGCCGGCGCCATTCGTGGGACTGCACTATGTACATCTGCCTGCATCGACTACGTACGACTACATCGAACATACACACGAGATGTCTCGTGTGAATGGAGCCACGGATGCCTTGAGCATCGGTCCCTCCACAGGGTACAATCTGTTCTTTGTATTTTGTGCATATTTTACTGTTGTTTACTGCTTATGTGGGTAGTGATACATATATGCACATACATGTCGTCACATACGTCACTGAAATGTTTATTTTTCCAACAAAACTCCCTATAATTTAAAATGGGGGAGTACTAATAACAACTCCTAATTTTTACACTTTTGCAGTTTTTTTTAAAAAATGATACATAGACAATAAATTAACATTGTTGGAGGGCTCGAAGTTTCTCTTTGGTTATATACAGATATGCTATAGCAAAGTACTGCCTCTATTTTAAATTATAAAACGTTTTGACTTTTCTATATATATTACTCTTGCTATGTGTTAGACATAGTATATATCTAAGTACATAGCAAAAGCTAGAAATATAGAAATGCCAAAACGTCTTATGGTTTGGAACAGGGGAAGTACAATAGTGCACAATGGATGCTAAGAACTAATCAACTATTGAACTACATTTCACAACCTAATGCAGCAAAGCAAAAGCGCCGAAGTAGGTGTTACCTCAGTTACAAAGAAGCCATGGAATCCATAAGGAACCCTGTTAGGAAGCTCAACCATCGCAACTGGATCAGCAGACATTGTCTTTGCATCTATAACATTCACTTCAGATTTCCTGCATCCACAAGAACACATGCCGAACCAAATTGCAATCATCAAACTGAAATATTAAGAGCAAGAGATATATGTTGGGTTCGTGAGCTTTTGACATCATCAAAACCCTTTATTAACAAATGTTTGTGGTACCTTAGAAAAGGGGTGGTGCTAATAAAGGATAATCTGGGGTATAGGAATTGGCAGGAAGATAAGAGATATGTTTTTTATTCATGCAATGAATCGATTCAACATTTATTTTTTGACTGTCATTTTGCTAAGTTCGTATGGAGAGTGATCCATATTTTTTTTGGCGTGGCAATCCCAAAGAGTATAAATCATACGTACAATGTGTGGTTACATGGACTCAATAGCAGAGCCAAAACACTGCTCATGGCAGGGGCTGCTGCGTTATACTGTACGACATGGACTCTTTGAAAAATAGCCGTCTAAAACTTATAAGCAGGTGCTTTAGACTATCCGCAACCGTTCCCCCTAAATTTTCCCCCTAAATATTACTATGCAGCCACGTCAGTAAGATTCTCTCCCCTATATTCACTCGTCTCGCAACCGTTCCCCTAAATTTTCCCCTATATATCCCTCTACTCATTAAATATACATTTCCATATAACTAACATAACCAACTTCATTTTCTTTTTATTTTATATGTTTTCATACGTTCGGCATTGTGCGCTCGTTTTAAAAAAATGAAAAAAATATTTTTTTTGTTTGTTTTCAATTACGGAAAAGATGTAATACAAGATTTCAGTTTAAAATTAATTTCGTAATGCCAAACTTTACTTCTCCATAGTACTCCGTCATAACAATTTCACAGGCGCACAAGTACGCAATATGATTTAACCACGCTTATGCTTGAATCATACTCGTTCAGTCGTACACAGGAAGCCACGCTTGTCTTCGACCGAAAGCCACGTTTCACTTACGTTGTAAGCCAAGGTTGGCTTCCGACGTAAGCCAGTAGCTTCTCCCTGAAGCCAAATTTCTCTCGTCTATATATATGCAATGTTTGTCTTCAAATATGTACTTACATATACCATTTGTTCCACAAGTAAGCCGTTGCTCGAAATGTCTCCCAGTCGTAGGCAACATGATTCGGATTCAAGTGATAGTGACGACGAAACACTTCTGCTTGTTAATCTTCTTACCCTCAACATTGAGGCTAGACGCCTTCACCGATGATGGTCCGGATTACCTCGCCGCCTCATTCGCAGGGATCATTTTGCTGGAGAAAACCTTATCCACCATCACTACTTCGGGCCGAACCCGGTGTATCCATCGCACGTGTTTCGTAGAAGGTACATACATCATGTAATTCGAAGAGGTTATGATAATTCCATAGTATTTACCACGATCCTATGTTATTTTCTTTAGGTTTCGCATGAGTAGGCCTCTGTTTCTCCGCATTTTGCAAGGAATTCAACAGCAGGATACATACTTTACACAAAGGGTTGACGCAACAGGCATGCCAGGACTCGGTCCCCTACAAAAAGTATGTGCAGCACTCCGCATACTCGCATATGGGTTACCTTCTGATGCGGTAGACGAGTACATTCAAATCGGGGAGTCTACAGCTAGGGAATGTCTTCAGCATTTTTGTCGCGCAATCATAGAATATTTTAGTGCCTGGTATCTACGGACTCCTAATGAAGCTGACATAACACGTATCATGCACAGTAGCGAGTCAAGGGGTTTTCCTGGAATGTTGGGTTCCATAGATTGCATGCATTGGGAGTGGCGTAACTGTCCTACATCGTGGCGTGGTCAGTTTTGTGGTCGTAATGGTAGAGCGTCCATGATACTAGAGGCGGTAGCAACTTATGATCTATGGATTTGGCATGCATTCTTTGGCATGCCAGGGACAAACAATGACGTTAACGTGCTGCACCGATCACCAGTCTTCGACCCTTTGACAACTGGTCGAATGCCACCAGTCAATTACACAGTAAATGGGCATGCTTACAACTTTGGATATTACTTAGCTGATGGTATTTACCCCAACTGGCCTACTTTTGTGAAAGCTATCAGACACCCGTATGAGGAAAAGAAAGTTTATTTCACACAAATGCAAGAGAGTTGCCGAAAAGATATTGAGCGTGCTTTCGGAGTTCTTCAAGCACGGTGGGCGGTGCTCCGTGGTCCAGCATATGGTTGGGATCGCAATCGTTTAACAGAGATAATCACAGCTTGCATCATCATGCACAATATGATTGTGGAAGACGAAGGCCCTTTTGCTGCTAATACTGATTTCGGAGATAACACTTCAGGCATCGACGCATCTCAACTAATTGGAGAAGGAAGGGCGGAATGGGTCATTAACCACTTTGATCTTCGTCGGCAAGATAGGTCGTGCTCACTCCAAAATGATCTTGTCGAGCATTTGTGGGCTCGACGTGGCACCATGTAAACGTGTCGTTTCATTCGTACGTTGTTTCAACTTGAAATCAGCTATTGTAATTCACTGTCATGTCGTACTTATGCGGCTTGCCATAAATAACCTCTATTATATGACTCGTGTTTGGGCTCCCTACATAATTATGTTTTACATACACAAATTGTTTGAACCATGTGGACCATATAAATGTAAAGCAGACCAACAATATGATTGTGTACCAATTGACGCAAACAATCGAATTCAGTACAAACATCATAAATTGTTCACAACGAATCCATGACATACAAATGCATCATATAATGTTCTAACATGGTTCCACTCCTGGCCACAATTATTGTCTATTACAACATAACACGACATAAAATACAGCTAATATGTCCCGCATGATTTATGGTTCGAACTAAGTAGAATGTTCTCAACAAAGATGTCACATAAAAACTGTCCACGCCAGGAATGATGTCGACGCCATGTGACACAACGTTACAAATTACTCAAACTTAAAAATAAACTGCTGCAACTTCTTTTTCTGTTCCTTCATGAGAATCCAAACTTCTGGATCAACATCTTCCTCATTCGTTGAACACAACATCTGTAATCGTGATTGGGCCGATTCGAGTTCTTGAAGTTTCAATTCCCTTTGTCTAATTATGACTTTCTGTGCTTCCAATTCCAACCTCTTTTTTTCAAATTCCCTGTCTTCTTCTGAGCTCTTGTCTTTCTTTTCACACTTTTCAATTGACCTCTGAATTTGTTTTTCTGTCATTTCTTGCAAACGGCTTAAGTACTCTGTAGAAGAGGAAGATGCACCTTTCTTTCTCTCAGATTTACTATAATCACGACCTCTCGGCCGTTTGCCTGTGAACCCAGCAGAACCACTATCAGTTTCAAGTGCCTCAACAGATGGATTACCTGAAGATCCAATAGATTTTGCATTTAAGCCTCGGAAGGAATGTCCTTGACATATACTCTCCCATTTCGGTTCACCCTTCAGTTTATGCCAGCAATGCATATAATGGAAATGTTTCTGTTCGTCGTGTGCAAACAAGGTTGCCGCCTTTGAAGTCTGCAGAAATATTAGATGAATTAGACAAATGTAATAACAAGTATGCACTACTAAATTATTAACATGATTTAAACTCTATATGATCTGCCTTACCTTATCGTCATCAGTTAAGCCACTTTGGTTCTCTCTTAATACTCTTGCGTAGTAGCCAGAGAACTTACTCACATCAGCTCTAATCTTATCCCATCTACTGCTAAGTGCTCTGTTCAGTCTACAAGGGTACTGGCCCCTCTGTTCGTTGTACCTTTTTTCAATTCGAGCCCAAAGCCCCTCCCTTCTCTGTCCAGTGTGCACAATTGGGTCACTGCTTATTTGCAACCATGTTGTGCAAAGGAGAAGGTCTTCAGGAGCTGTAAAGTTTTGTTCCTTGGACTTCTTATTTTTCAAAACAGGAGCTGCAATTTTTTCTGGACTATTGATGTCCTGAACACTATGTTCAGCATCTGAGTCAAGGTTGACAGGTAAGGAAGGTATAGTATTCGAACCCTGCAATGGTGTACTTGTATTTGAAGGAGGATAGGAATCACCAAAAGGAGGAGGTTCCACTGAACCGAGAGGATTCCTGACAAAGTTCAAGTAATGGTTCCAATACACTGCAGACTGTGAGGCAGGAATCATGGTTGATTGGGAAGTAGAATTTCCAGTCTGCATGGGAGCCCACATTGTAGTTGGACCTTGGCCAGGAGTAGGAAAATTCAGGTTGGCCATCATGTTGTAATCCATTGGAGGCTGCTGCATGAAGCCCGTAGGCCATATAGGGGGTTGAGGGGCGAATTGCTGCGTACTTGCTGTATTTGACATCGGCTGCGAAGATGTCGCATTGTTTGCTTGCTCCATTCTAGTATATGTCCACATGCCATAGATTTAGTGAAATCTTTTAAACTCAAAGAAATCGACAGTACTAGTAAAACATTAGAACACATCAAGCATTTAAAGGAGCACAATATTATATAAAGGTCTCCATGAACTGTCTGAGTAGCAACAACAGCACATTAACACAACAGACTAAACAAAATAGACATAATAAGCTGACATCATTGTAGCTTATTATCAGTACGTTGGACTTAGACATAGACATAGAAGAGAACATATATTGTCGATTACAAGCACATAACCTAACAGTTGGCGCCCTTGCACGACTACTTAGACGTTGAAAACGATGACATCTACCTCGAACTGGAATACATGCCTAATATATATTCCAGTAGCTGGTACGAGTCGACCTATCTGAAGAGAAGGCTACCCTCCGGCGCCAGCTGGCGGGGGAAAGGAGGGAGACCAATGAGGCTCTTGCCAAGGCGCAGGCTGCGCAGACGGAGGCCAACCTGGCACGGGCGGAGGGCAATCTTGCCAGGGAGCGCGCCGAGCAGCTGCAGGAGCGGCTCACCGCCCTGGAGAGCCGCGTGGAGAGGGCCGAGGCCGCGTCACGCGCGGAGGCGGAGCGGACGCGCCAACTGCTTGTAGATACATACCGCGGGCTGGGCGCGGGGACCGGTGATTTCGAAGTGCCGGACCGAGAGCCCGGACTTCGCTGCCTGGAGTGGGTGCAGGAGGAGTTGCAGGCGCTCCCCACTGTCGTGGAGGGGTTTATGGCGTATGCCTCCCTGGTCACCTGCGAGGGGGCGATGAATGCGCTCTCCCGGGAAGGGTGCCCCGAGACGAAGGCCACCAGAGAAAAAATGGCACGGGCGCAGCCGGCCGACAACCCTAGAATTGTCGCGCACAATTACCAGCAACCCCCTCCACCATATATCCACGCTCCCGCCCCGCATCCACCGCACCACGCTTACCAACACCATCAGGAAGTACAAATCGTACCTCCTCCACCCCCACCACCACACCATCAAAACATCCCCCACGCTCCAAAGCAGGAAGACTTCGCCGATCAACCATATCGCGGAGTCATCCACATGATAACTGGGGGGTCCAGCACTGACTTCGACACCAAGCGGCAGAAGCGGGACCACTACCGCAGCATAAACCACGTCGCCGTCACTGGCCCAGTCGTGCAGACAAAGTGGTCCCATATACCGCTAACCTTCGACGCACGAGACGTCGACCTGCGCAGCGCCCCCCACTGCGACGCCATGGTTATCAATTGCAGCGTGGCAGGCTGGGACCTGCACAAAGTCCTAGTTGATAACGGCAGTCAGGCGGACATCATCTTCCTCCACGCCTTCGATCGCATGGGCATAAGCTACAGCCTGCTTAAGCCTTCGGACAACCCGCTGTATGGCTTCGGCGGCAAGGGCACCTTCCCCATCGGCAAGATACAGCTGCCTCTCCTTCGGTGTAGCACCCAATGCCCAAAGTGAGCAAATAACCTTTGATATTGTGGACATGGTATATCCTTACAATGCCATCATGGGCCGGGGCTCCATCAACAAGTTCGAAGCAGCCATTCATGGACTGTACCTATGTATGAAGATACCAGGTCCGTTAGGCGTCATCACAGTCTTCGGCAATCAACAGACTGCGCGCAACATAGAGCGGGACTTCGTGCCCGGTCAAAGAAACGTGCACTGCCTCACGACCCAACGCGAGGTCCCCGCGCCCGCCAGCCCAACCAATAAGCAGCACGACAAGGCACAGCTGCAGAGCAACGACGGGACCAAGACTGTCCCCCTCGACCAGGCCACGCCCAGGCAGATAGTCATTATCAGCGAAGACCTTACTTCGCATGAAGAAGAAAAGCTCCTCTGCTGCCTGTCCAAGAACAAAGATGTCTTCGCCTGGTCAGCCCTCGATCTGGTCGGTGTTAGCCGTTCAATAATTGAGCACAGTCTGGGAATCGACCCCTCGGTACGGCTGAAAAAGCAGCGGCTTCGCAAGATGTCCGACGAGAAGACGGAGGCCGCCAAGGCAGAAGTGCACCGCCTCCTGGAAGCCAAATTCATCGAGCCGGTGGCTTACCCCACATGGCTCTCCAATGTCGTGATGGTGCAGAAAAAGAGCGGGAAGTGGCGAATGTGCATCGACTTCACCAGTCTCAATAAAGCCTGCCCAAAGGACAATTTCCCGTTGCCGCGGATCGACAAAATAGTCGATAGCGCGGTCGGATGCGAAGTCATGTCCCTCCTCGACTGCTTCTCCGGTTACCACCAGATATACATGAAGGAAGAAGACAAGGCTAGCACCAGCTTTATAACACCCTTCGGCACATATTGCTTCATTAGAATGCCAGAGGGACTCAAGAACGCCGGGTCCACCTTCTCCAGGCTCACCAAAACAGTGCTCGAAGGGCAAATTGGCAGAAACATATTCACATATGTGGACGACATTGTTGTCGCCAGCAAGAGCATGGAGGACCACCTCGCCGACCTCGCCGAAACATTCGCGAACATGCGAGACGCACAACTCCGCCTAAACCCGGAAAAGTGCGTCTTCGGCGTTCGCCAAGGCAAAATACTGGGCTACCTGGTATCACACCGCGGCATCGAGGCCAACCCAACCAAGATTCAAGCCATCATAGACATGACGCCTCCGCAGTCCGTCAAGGACATCCAGCGCTTGACAGGCAGATTGGCCGCTCTCAACAGATTCATCTCCAGGTCCGCCGAGCGAAGTCTCCCCTTCCTCAAGACACTCCGTGGTGCAAAAGACTTCGCCTGGGGACCAGAGCAGGCGGCGGCCTTCGCCTCATTAAAACAGTACCTGACAGAGTTGGCTGTCCTTACTAGCCCCGACCCCACGCTCCCCCTGCTGCTCTACGTCGCGGCTTCTTCACATGCGGTCAGTGCGGCACTAGTGCAGGAGCAGACTGTCGAGGGCGTGGTCCGGCAGTGCCCCGTGTACTATGTCTCCGAGGTACTGACTCCGTCCAAGTGCAACATGACAGAGCTGGAGAAGGTTGCTTACGCAGTCGTCATGTCTTCGCGCAAACTGCGCCATTATTTTGAAGCTTTCAAGGTCCGAGTCACCTCTGACAGGGGACTCAGCGAATTATTCAGAAACCCGGAGGCATCGGTGAGGATTGCCAAGTGGGCAGCCGAACTATCCGACTACCACATCAGCTTCGAGCCCAGGACAGCCATCAAGTCACAAGTCCTGGCAGACTTCATCGTCGACTGGACTGGGCCAATAACACAACCAGACCCGTCCACAGAGAAGGTTTGGACGATTCATTGCGACGGCGCATGGTGCCATGCGGGGGCAGGCGCCGCTGCAGTCATTACCTCACCAGCCGGGGTCAAGCACAGATATGCAGCGCGCCTCAGCTTCGCTCTGGAATCCGACAGATGCACAAATAATATAGCAGAATATGAAGCAGTCATCCTCGGCCTCCGCAAGCTAAGGGCCCTCGGAGTCACCACCTGTATCATTAAAACAGACTCTAAGATAGTTGCCGGCCAGGTCGAGAAAGACTACGCAGCAAAGGACCCCGCACTTATGCAATATCTCTCGGCCATCCGAAGTCTCGAGAGGCAATTCAAGGGGTTCACCCTGCAGCATGTGGATCGGGCCAAAAATGAAGAGGCCGACGCATTGGCCAAGGCTGCCGCCAGGGGCGAAACTCTGCCCTCCGACGTGTTCTTTCATGTCATCGGCACGCCAGCCGTCTGGAGCCCCGAAGGGCTCCAAATAACCAATGACAGCGAAGGCCACCGCATAGTCAACCTTATCATGACCGAAGACTGGTGGGCACCAATAACCCTGTTCCTACAGGGGTATTATCATCCAGCCGACATCAGTGAGGCCAAGCGCCTCAGACATCGAAGCCGAGACTTCGCACTGATTGAAGGCCAACTCTACAAAAAAGGGGTCAGTCAGCCAATGCTTAAGTGCGTCACCGAAGCCGAAGGCATGCAGATCCTACGAGAAGTCCACAGTGGCACGTGCGGCTCACACGCAGGGCCAAGGGCCCTAGCTGCTAAGGTGATCCGCCAGGGCTTTTACTGGCCCGCAATGATCTGCGCCGCAAATCGGGTCACACGATCCTGCGAAGCCTGCCAGAAGTTTTCTCCTCGGTCAGGTAGCCCCTCGCAGTACACAAAGCTGATCGCCCATACATGGCCCCTCCAGCGCTGGGGCCTGGACATTGTCGGGCCCCTGCCCACCGCTCAGGGGAACCTTAAGTTTGCCTTCGTCGCTGTCGAGTACTTCACCAAATGGATCGAGGCGAGGGCTGTTTCTACAATAACATCAATGACTGCCCAAAAATTCTTCTGGCAGAACATTGTTTGCCGCTTCGAAGTACCGTCCGAACTAACAGTTGACAACGACAAGCAGTTTGACAACCAAAACTTCAAGGATTTTTGTTTCTCTATTGGCACCATGCTTGCCTTCGCCTCAGTCTATCATCCGCAGTCCAACGGGGTTGTGGAACGCGCCAACGAAAAAATCTTCACAGCTGTCAAGAAGATGCTCCTTGATGAAAAGAAGGGCAGATGGACTGATTTGTTACCTGAGGCAGTCTGGGCACTAAACACGACTGAGTGCAGGGCGACCGGGTTTACTCCCTTCCGCCTTCTATACGGATCGGAGGCCATGACCCCGCAAGAAATGAAGCATGGGTCTCCGCGAACAGTTCCGTCAGCCGTCCCCGATGTGGACGAGCCAACTTCAAAGGATCTCATTGACGGAGACCGAGTCTTCGCCCTACAGGCCCTAAACAAATACCAAGCCCAGACCAAAGCATGGCGCGACCACACAGTCATCCCGAGGGAGTTCAGCGAGGGGGACCTCGTACTCGTCCGAACAGCTCGGACGGAGTCCAAGGGCAAGCTGGAGCCCAGGTGGGAGGGCCCCTTCATAGTCAAGACAAAAGCTTCCCCCAGCGCTTACAGGCTCACGACGCCAAACGGCGAGGACCTGGAGCACTCCTGGAACATCGACAACCTCCGCAAATTTTTTGTTTGACTCCTCAGGGCTGATTTCGCCCTTGTAATTCGCAACAACAATCTTGTACCGGCCCGCACTCTTTTCCTCCCGGGGGGTGAGGTTTTTAACGAGGCGGAGCCATGTAATATATGTGTGAAAATCCCCCGCAAAAACAGGCGTCGAAAAAAGACCGCGACGACGGTCTTCGACATTCGACCAATACGAGGTCACCGCGAGGCTAAGCGCTAGCCACCCTCGCGTGCGACAAATCCGTGCAGAAGTCGCCTAAGGGTGCAGCCGGACCAGCACAACAAGTGCGAAAAAATCGAAGTCTATCGCGAAGACTATCCGCGCAGAAGTCGCCTAAGGGTGCAGCCGGACCAGCACAACAAGTGCGAAAAAAAATCGAAGTCTATCGCGAAGACTATCCGCGCAGAAGTCGCCTAAGGGTGCAGCCGGACCAGCACAACAAGTGCGAAAAAATCGAAGTCTATCACGAAGACTATCCGCACAGAAGTCGCCTAAGGGTGCAGCCGGACCAGCACAACAAGTGCGAAAAAAATCGAAGTCTATCGCGAAGACTATCCGCGCAGAAGTCGCCTAAGGGTGCAGCCGGACCAGCACAACAAGTGCGAAAAAAAATCGAAGTCTATCGCGAAGACTATCCGCGCAGAAGTCGCCTAAGGGTGCAGCCGGACCAGCACAACAAGTGCGAAAAAATCGAAGTCTATCGCGAAGACTATCCGCGCAGAAGTCGCCTAAGGGTGCAGCCGGACCAGCACAACAAGTGCGAAAAAAAATCGAAGTCTATCGCGAAGACTATCCGCGCAGAAGTCGCCTAAGGGTGCAGCTGGACCAGCACAACAAGTGCGAAAAAAAAATCGAAGTCTATCGCGAAGACTATCCGCGCAGAAGTCGCCTAAGGGTGCAGCCGGACCAGCACAACAAGTGCGAAAAAACCAAAGCCTACCGCAAAGACTGTCCGCGCAGAAGACACCTAAGGGTGCAACCGGACTAGCACAACAAAGGCAGAAACGACAACATCAAACTGTCCGTGCCAAGACCAACTATAATCACACCAGCACAGCACAACAAAACAACCCAGACAAAGTACACAACGCCTTCGCACACATATACAAGCGAGGGCACTCAACTTCATCATACAAGCCTCTACACATACAGGCGAGGGCACCACACTCTACATTGGCTCAACCTTAGGAATAATTCCCATCTCCCTATAATTAAATAACATTATCCTAAGCTGCTCACCCGCAAAAAGACTTCGCAGTTCCCCTTCACCTGTATTCACGGCGGCCGGCAAAGACAACAGTTCTTGCCGGCCAGTCCCACTCACACGAAGCCGAGCCCCCTCCGCCCCACTAACTCTACGCTTCGCAACCGCCCTTCATCGTCGTCGCTCGGTGCTAGGACCTGGCACATCTCCTGCGTCCGCGACGTGCGGCGAAGCCTCCGCCGCAGCCACATCCAAGGCCGCAAAGTAGTCCAAGTCCTCCTCCGACGACTCCTCAGTCCACTCAACCGAGCTCCCAGAGTCAGCACAATCAAAAAACTCAGATGCAGACCCACCACATTCATTACCATCTTCCGCGGTCGAAGCCGCCAAAAATTTAGTAGTAGCGGTTGTGTGCGCAGGCCCAAAATCTTGAACCTGCGCAGCAACCAAAATTCAGTAACATGTACAAATTTCCCCAACCCTCTACACCCACTACGCCACCTGCGACGGCCCTGACGTTGCGGGAACCTCCGCCGTTGGCTCCGCCGTTGCTTCTGCTGTTATCTCCGCCGCCACCGCTGCGGGATCTTCAGCACTCGGCGCAGCAGCTGCGGAGGCATCAGGTGCGCCTTCGGCGACCTCTGGGGGCAGGCCTTCGCCGGCCGCAGCGGATGCGGGGGCACCCGACGCGTCTCCCGCAGTCTCCGGGGTCGGCTCAAGGGCGGGCCCAGGCACGGCCTCCGCCGGGGCCGGCTCCGGGTCAGACAGCATGCTGTTCAACGCCCCGAAGTCGTCGACCCTCTCGCCACGCGCCGCCTAAGACAAAACACACAAAACTCATCAAACACACACACAGCCTACATCCAACAAACACCAAACATACGAAAACGTTACCTGAGCCCTCGCCGTCTCGGCCCGCTCTCTGACCACCTCGCGACCGTGTTCACCCCACAGCCGGTCGAAGATAGCTCCGACGGATTCCTTCACTATGGGGTCCTCAACCTTAAAGATATCTCGCTCAAAATCTTCTTCGACTTGGTCGAAGACCTCGAAGTGCCGGCACCCTTCCCGGGAGAGCGCATTCATCGCCCCCTCGCAGGTGACCAGGGAGGCATACGCCATAAACCCCTCCACGACAGTGGGGAGCGCCTGCAACTCCTCCTGCACCCACTCCAGGCAGCGAAGTCCGGGCTCTCGGTCCGGCACTTCGAAATCACCGGTCCCCGCGCCCAGCCCGCGGTATGTATCTACAAGCAGTTGGCGCGTCCGCTCCGCCTCCGCGCGTGACGCGGCCTCGGCCCTCTCCACGCGGCTCTCTAGGGCGGTGAGCCGCTCCTGCAGCTGCTCGGCGCGCTCCCTGGCAAGATTGCCCTCCGCCCGTGCTAGGTTGGCCTCCGTCTGCGCAGCCTGCGCCTTGGCAAGAGCCTCGTTGGTCTCCCTCCTTTCCCTCGCCAGCTGGCGCCGGAGGGCAGCCTTCTCTCCCTCCAGTGTGGCCACCTTATCCGCCAGCTTGCGACACTTGCTGTCGGCGGCCGATTTCTCACGGACGGCGTCAGCATGTTGTGTCCGAAGTCTCTCGACTTCGGCAGCCACAGCCGCCGTGAGGGCCCCCGACGCAGTGCGGCTGGCGAAGTCGGCCACCTGCAGAGCAATCGTAAGACCGCGACCCCAACAGGCCGATAAAAAAAAGAGGACGAAGTCCAGCTCAGCGGACCTGACTTAGCGCCTCCGTCACCTCCTTCAGCCGGCGGGACGCAGCGCCCGCCTCATCCATAACAACCGCGAGGGCCGACACCTCGCCTCCGGCGCTAAGAGCCCCGCCCTTCGCCTTCGGCACTGCGGCAGCCGTCGTGGTCGCCGCGGCGGGCACAACCATAGCAAGTTGGCCTTCGCCCGACCCTACGACGTACCAACGAATAATTTAAAAATATATATATATATATAAATAAATAAATAGAGCCAACGACTTACCACCGAGATAGTCCTCCACACTAATGTCGGTGGCGAAGTCGGCGACACGTTTGCCCGACAACGGCAACGCTCGGGCCGCCTTCACCACCTCCGCCACCCCGCTGGACGGCGGCACCGCCTTCGCCGATTTCGAGCCTCCGGCGCCTGCCGTTGCCTCCGGCGCCTTGCTAGATGCAGGGACGCCTGACTTCGCCGCTAGCGGCGGCCGGCCTCCGCTGGGGGCTGCAGCCTTCGCAGCCCCCCGCTGCCTCTTCGGCCTGGCTTCAACGAGCCTGACAGCCGCCTGGCGCTTCTGAGCCACTCCCTGGCGATCCTTGTCCATCACTGCTGACACAACAGCAACAATATTCCGCCTGTAAGGAAAAACCCTCCATTCACGAACCATGCAAGATGTAAAAAAGTCCTCGCCAGCCGCGCGGGGGATAGGAACGTTCCTAGGCCAACAACCCCCGGTAACCCTCAGCATCCGAGCCGAAGACTCCCAGAGCTCAGGCGAAGACATCCTTTCCCCCGGGGCCGCGCACGTCCTCATCAACTCTCTAGCAAAACCATCAGAAACCCCAGGTCGTCCCATAGCAGTACCTAATTTTCTCTTTTTAGAGGATGGGGCGGCCGCCGGCGCGGGGTCGTCTCCAGTCTCCACCGCCGGTTTCTTCCCGCGGCGGTCCACATCGTCTTGACCAGGGTAGCCGTCATATGGCAATTGATTTAATTCAAAAACCCTGTTCAAACGGTCATTTGACCCGCGGATATCCCAGCTGCGCTGGCCCTCCGTCCTCGGCACGTAACGTCCAACGAGCCGCACCGCCCCATCCTCCGCCTCACGCACAAAGGCGGCCGGATCGCGGTTTTGCAGATTCAGGGCGAAGGCAGGACTCCGCACCACTCTTCCGCCATGGAAAGGCATCTGGCGAGGGCACACTTCGCCCGACGCCCAGCCATGCGCCAAGGGCCATACCCCGTACGCCACAAATTCTTCAACCAAGTCGCGCCCACTGCTCAGGCCGGCGGCGCACCGAAGGGCCCCTTCGTCCACATCCTCCTCCGCCACTTCGATGGGCGGGTACGCTGAGTAAAAATAAGAACACATCTCGGACACGGGAAGTCCCTCATGGCCTTCGGCGGTGCCCTCAGCAACGTAAAACCAAAATTCATTCCAGTTGCCCCACTTGTTGCGGGCGCAAGGCACCAACTCGACTACCTGCATAGTGGTTTTGCCAGTTTCGGCGTGAATGTGCAGGACCCAAACTGAGCAACTTCGTCTCCAATCATCCTCTTCTGCCAGTGCAAACAATAATACTTCGCAAAAACTTCGACCGATGGCTGTCCGCCGTACGAAGTCGTCGCCCAGACATACTTCGACAGAGCCACTATGGCATTCGGTGTCAGCTGATGTATTTGGACGTTGAACTTGCGCAGGATTTCGCCAACAAATCGGTGCGCAGGCAAGCGGAGTCCAGCGGCGAAGAACGCCTCGAAAACAACCAACTCGCCCTCCGGCTCGAGGACTCCCTCCGTCCCCAGGACTCGAGCAACTCTGCCGCCGAAGTAACCCAACCGCTGCATATCTTGCACGCGGACCGACGACATCCGCGATACGCCAAAATCAACAGAATCGTCGGCGCGCAACTCCTCCACCATTAAACTACTCAGCGTCTCTTCAGACGAGGCGGCGGCCGGCGGCGAGGGAACAGCCGGCGGTGTAGCGGCAGCGGAAGAAGACGAGGACGGCATCGCTACGTACCGTCGGCGGCGGCGGGCGGTCTGCTTCACTCGAGCCAGAACTCCGGCGAACAAGAGCACGGCAGGCCGATGAGCAGCAAGACGGCGGAAAGGGCGACTAGGGTTTTCGCGGAGCGCGGAAGGTGAAGTTCAAAAAGCACCGACCCCCGCCCCCTTTTATAGGCAGGGCGCGGCGCTTCGGGAAACCCGCAATCCAACAGTACGCCGTCAATCAACGGTCATATCAAAAACCCCCGCGGAACCACTTCGAGCGAGGGCAGCGTCTCCGCCATCTAGCGACGTCTTCGGCACCAGGTGACTTTGTCGAACTGGTCCCTCGGAGGGCAAATGTTGGGGCGAAGGCAAAGGCGCCACCCTTCGCTCGAAGCCTTCGCTGCAGCAGCTGAGCTAACACAGACAAAGCAGGCAGGGACACCCTTCGCATGTACCGCGCCAGACGAAGACCGGCGACGAAGGGCATCCCACAGCGCGGCCTCGTCCAGCTCAGAGGCCCATGTGCGATCCGGCCCATCGTAACGGGCCCCGCGTGGCCGCTGTGCATTACGGGCCTAATTTGTAAAAGCATCCCTGTAATTACGGTCTGTAACCCCGCTTTATGGGAATATTCTGGGGATAACCTAGGTAGCTGAGGGCACATGCGTCCTTAGCTCAAGGCGCTGCGCGCTCAGGTACCTATAAATACCCCCGCACAGTGCCCGTGAGAGGCCAGATGAACAGTGCTTTTGCCATCACGTGCTAAAACCCTGTTTGTGCTATCATTCCCCCATTGTTGGATCGACTTGTGCCCGTGTGCAAGTTCCAACATTTGGGGGCAATAATGAAAGACTTCGCCATTGTGGCGTCGTCCCCTCCGGCGGATGCAACGGTGACCTGATAACTCATTATGTATTGCGCCGGGTCGGTGCTGCCGTTGTACTTGGGATAGGTCCCTGCCCGGAAGTTAGCTGGCCAAGGCGTCACTTGCAGGTGTGGCGCCAGGGGACTTCGCTCGTCGAGATAGTTGACTCCTTGGAATGGCGCGGCGTGCGGGAAGGTGTGGTCGCGCTGGGGGAAACGCGGGTCCTCCGGTTGCGCGCGGTGTTGCAGGGGTGGCCCATGCTGCAGGCTGAGGTGGCCTTCGCGCATGTCCTCGAATTGTGCGCGCTGCTGGAGGGGTGGCTCGTGCTGAAGGCCGAGGTGGCCTTCGCGCTGCATCAGCGCAATCTCCCGCTCGAGTTCCTGGGCCTTCTGCTCTTCGTCGCGTATCATTTGCCGCACTTTGGCTAGTGCGGACACACGCTGGCGCTTGGCCTCCAGTATCTCCTTCTGCCTCTGGAGATTGCGGTTCTTGAGGCGCAGGGCGCGCAGTTGTAGCTGCTCTTCTGCTGAGACGCCGAGGACTTCACCGTCCTCGGTGAGGTCCGCGCCCTCCGGTGGTGCGAAGCCTGAGGGTGGCTGCGGTTGTCCCTCAGGGCCGCAAGTGCGGAGAGTGTCATCTTCGCAGGTGCGAGGAACATCGTCTTCAGTGGCCTCTTGGTGGGTGGATTGGGTGAGGACGAGGGCCTTGCCCTTTCTTGCGGCGAGCAGTGCTGCCTTCGCAGCCTCGTCAGCCTTCGGGTTAGCTCTCTTGGGTGCCATCGCGGGTGGTTTTCTCGTAGCACGAACGGTGGGCGCCAAATGTTGGAACTTGCACACGGGCACAAGTCGATCCAACAATGGGGGAATGATAGCACAAACAGGGTTTTAGCACGTGATGGCAAAAGCACTGTTCATCTGGCCTCTCACGGGCACTGTGCGGGGGTATTTATAGGTACCTGAGCGTGCAGCGCCTTGAGCTAAGGACGCATGTGCCCTCAGCTACCTAGGTTATCCCCAGAATATTCCCATAAAGCGGGGTTACAGACCGTAATTACAGGGATGCTTTTACAAATTAGGCCCGTAACGCACAGCGGCCACGCGGGGCCCGTTACGATGGGCCGGATCGCACGTGGGCCTCTGAGCTGGACGAGGCCACGCTGTGGGATGCCCTTCGTCGCCGGTCTTCGTCTGGCACGGTACATGCGAAGGGTGTCCCTGCCTGCTTTGTCTGTGTTAGCTCAGCTGCTGCAGCGAAGGCTTCGAGCGAAGGGTGGCGCCTTTGCCTTCGCCCCAACACATTGTTCGAAGTGCAGCGGAATAAAACTAACGGTAATTAAACAGAGAGATGGGGAAGCCTGTCCCATCACTCCCCATGCTCCTCCTCAGCCGAGGCAGGGTCCCACTCAACAGTCCAACCCGGTGGTAAGGTGGACGGCCAAGTCTCTCCAGCAACCATGTCCTCCAGAGAACCTGTAAAATTATGCCACAAGCAAGGCTGAGTATACTAATACTCAGCTAGACTTACCCGGTGTGAGGACTCTACTCCTCTACCTCTAGACATGCAGCTGTTTGGCTGTGGGGTATGGTTGCCAAAAGCACTAGCTGAGTTTCTAAGTCAAGATTTTAATTTGGTCAAAATTAAGTGTGACTCTCTTAAGGCTAAAAGTGTACTAACTACTCATACATAGTAGCAAGCATTATAAGCAATCAACATCTTATCAACTCATCATATTTCCACTTGTTACTCAATGCAGTACAATGGATCAAGCAGTCTCATTAGCTGCGAGAAGCAGACAATTCGAATCGAGTTTTTAAACCTTGCAAGGTAAACCTAAACACACGACATGTAGGGGCACTCTGTCCCCACACACATCAACCGTCCCCATCGATTCCCTGGCAACAGATCAGGGCTCACCGCCTTGGCGTACAATGCCCCACTGACCCCGACTGCCGTCGTGCAGTGACCGCACTTGTACCCACCATAACCGGATTGGGAGACCACATCTCAGGTCGCGTGAGGGGTAAAGTCTGCGGGCAGGTTCACTCAGGTACTAGGCTTACCGATTTACCATATTTCTCGGTATGTGTTTAGTACGTTCAAACGCTTGACACAGGTATCCGCACGTTAATCCTTATTCCATTTTCCCATCTTGTAGTCAACAAATCCCCATGGATTGTTGTCTACCACTAATATCATAATAGTATGAAGGTGGGTACAACCAAATCCTGATCTCGCGCGAGTGCTAGAAAAATCACTCGTCTTCTACCGAGATCCTAATTAAATAAAGCAACTACTCGACCTATCATACTAGTATTCATCTCAAAAGGATTCCTGAGATCATGCAACTAGGGTTTCACACAATTCCTACACCTAAGTGCACAATCAATCCTACAATCATTAAGTGAAGTAAAATAGCATAAGTAACAGGTTATGCATAAAACCGGGGCTTGCCTTCCAAGGCTATGGCAGGCAGATCCTCTGGTGCAGACTCGGGTGCTGGATCTGGGGCTACCTCCTGAGCAGCTCCTTGCTCCGGCACGAGGATGTACTCTCCGTCAGCAAGGTTACAGTCTATCAAAATGCAATGAACATGTATGTCATGATTATGCAGGATTTAATAATATTATGCTAAAGAGAACTAAGTTAAGAAGTAACTTAGGGTTTCTTAGTCATGCGGGGCTTCCAGTGGGTTAGGCTTATTACTCTTTAGGCTTGGGTTTTTAGTGAAGATAACATAGTGAATTGGTATTGTCTTGATACATTTTAGTGGACAAATTACAAAGGTTTTAGGATGACATTAATTTACATTATTCATTTTCCTTACTTTCACTCCCATTTAGGGTTTCTAGGGTAGGTTTGAACTACGACAGTGTTTTAATAATTTCCAAAAATTTTGTAAAAATTACAGTGGGTTGTCATTTGCTATTCTAGCTTGTTTTAAGAATTTGAGGCTTAAAGTACAAGGCTAGGCTTTAAACAAAAATAACAAGAGTTATGCAAAAGGGGACCACTTTACACTACATCTCTTAGTTAGGGTAGGTTCTATCCTAAAGGTCATTTTTGCTGGCATCCCATAGTAGTAATAGGCTCCTGTGCTAAAAATCACAGAAAACTAAGGGGTGGTTATTTAGTTATGATTTTCTTAAGTTTAATGTCAAAAAGGTGCTTATAACTAACTTGTCATTTGAAAAATATCAAACAACAGATTTTGTATTTTTCCTATGTTCATAATAACCAAATATTAGTTATCCTAAGGTTTGAGGGGTTTTCACCTTAGGGTTATTTTTGTAGGGTTTTTCTAAGTTTTCCTTGTTTTCTTAAATTAAAAGGAATCCCGTACGCCACAAATTCTTCAACCAAGTCGCGCCCACTGCTCAGGCCGGCGGCGCACCGAAGGGCCCCTTCGTCCACATCCTCCTCCGCCACTTCGAAGGGCGGGTACGCTGAGTAAAAATGAGAACACATCTCGGACACGGGAAGTCCCTCATGGCCTTCGGCGGTGCCCTCAGCAACGTAAAACCAAAATTCATTCCAGTTGCCCCACTTGTTGCGGGCGCAAGGCACCAACTCGACTACCTGCATAGTGGTTTTGCCGGTCTTCGGCGTGAATGTGCAGGACCCAAACTGAGCAACTTCGTCTCCAATCATCCTCTTCTGCCAGTGCAAACAATAATACTTCGCAAAAACTTCGACCGATGGCTGTCCGCCGTACGAAGTCGTCGCCCAGACATACTTCGACAGAGCCACTATGGCATTCGGTGTCAGCTGATGTATTTGGACGTTGAACTTGCGCAGGATTTCGCCAACAAATCGGTGCGCAGGCAAGCGGAGTCCAGCGGCGAAGAACGCGTTGAAAACAACCAACTCGCCCTCCGGCTCGGGGACTCCCTCCGCCCCCAGGACTCGAGCAACTCCGCCGCCGAAGTAACCCAACCGCTGCATATCTTGCACGCGGACCGACGACATCCGCGATACGCCAAAATCAACAGAATCACCGGCGCGCAACTCCTCCGCCATTAAACTACTCAGCGTCTCTTCAGACGAGGCGGCGGCCGGCGGCGAGGGAACGGTCGGCGGTGTAGCGGCAGCGGAAGAAGACGAGGACGGCATCGCTACGTACCGTCGGCGGCGGCGGGCGGTCTGCTTCACTCGAGCCAGATCTCCGGCGAACAAGAGCACGGCGGGCCGACGAGCAGCAAGACGGCGGAAAGGGCGGCTAGGGTTTTCGCGGAGCGCGGAAGGTGAAGTTCAAAAAGCGCCGACCCCCGCGGAACCACTTCGAGCGAGGGCAGCGTCTCCGCCATCTAGCGACGTCTTCGGCACCAGGTGACTTTGTCGAACTGGTCCCTCGGAGGGCAAATGTTGGGGCGAAGGCAAAGGCGCCACCCTTCGCTCGAAGCCTTCGCTGCAGCAGCTGAGCTAACACAGACAAAGCAGGCAGGGACACCCTTCGCATGTACCGCGCCAGACGAAGACCGGCGACGAAGGGCATCCCACAGCGCGGCCTCGTCCAGCTCAGAGGCCCACGTGCGATCCGGCCCATCGTAACGGGCCCCGCGTGGCCGTGTGCATTACGGGCCTAATTTGTAAAAGCATCCCTATAATTACGGTCTGTAACCCCGCTTTATGGGAATATTCTGGGGATAACCTAGGTAGCTGAGGGCACATGCGTCCTTAGCTCAAGGCGCTGCGCGCTCAGGTACCTATAAATACCCCCGTACAGTGCCCGTGAGAGGCCAGATGAACAGTGCTTTTGCCATCACGTGCTAAAACCCTGTTTGTGCTATCATTCCCCCATTGTTGGATCGACTTGTGCCCGTGTGCAAGTTCCAACACAATGATGGTTACTTTTGCAAAAACTCCGATGATGACGATGGTGATGTAATAATTTAATACTCTGTCATGTATGGTTTTATGCTTTGTTGTATTTGCTCTGTGACTCACCTTCGAGTGAGATTGTGGTACTTGATCCTGTCAGTGGCCGTGTCGGACTAGATCCGAGGGATTGACGGGTTATTCCCATTTAAGTGTGGTCTAGCCTCTAAGGCGGGGCTTAGGCACTTAAGTTGGAATAATTCGGGCAGTTCCGCCACAATTAGTTCTTTCAGTCTGACCGTCTGTCTGCGGGTGATAAGCCGAGCTGAAGTTCAAATGCGTGCCCAAAGCTTCTTGTAGCTGCTGCCAAAAATGAGAGGTGAACTGTGTTCCTCGATCTGACACTATCTTCTTCGGCACACCATGTAGGCAGACTATCCGGGACATGTATAACTCAGCTAATGTTGCTCCGGTGTACGTTGTCTTCACAGGTATAAAATGGGCCACCTTTGTTAAGCGGTCCACAACCACCCAGATGGAATCATAGCCGGCCCGGGTACGAGGTAGGCCAACTATAAAATCCATCCCGATCTCATCCCACTTCCACTGAGGAATTTGCAATGGCTGTAACAGTCCGGCGGGCTTCTGATGCTCTGCTTTGGTTCTTTGACAGCTATCATAGATGGAGACATATTCTGCGATTTCTCTTTTCATGCCATACCACCAAAACCTCCTTTTTAGATCCTGATACATCTTTTCACTTCCAGGGTGTACGGAGTAAGCTGTCTCATGAGCTTCCTTGAGGATCAGCTCCCGAATAGGTTTGATGTCGAGAACACACAATCGGTCCTTGAACCATATTACTCCCTCTTCATCCTCTCGAAAGTCCTTGCCTCTTCCTTCTAAGATCAGCTGCCGGATCTTGTTGATGTTTTCATCATCCTTCTGCCCTTCTTTGATCTCCCGCTCTAAGGTGGGCTCTAATTCCACTGTTACTCCTTGCGTACTGTTCAGAAAACCGAGACTCAGTCTGTCGAACTCCTTGGCTAACTCATATGACATTGGGTACGTGGCCATCATATTGACTTGACTCTTCCTGCTCAGAGCATCTGCAACAACATTGGCTTTGCCTGGATGGTAATGTATCTCCAACTCGTAGTCCTTGATCAATTCCAACCATCTTCGTTGCCTCATGTTTAACTCTGACTGGGTGAATATGTATTTCAGACTTTTGTGATCTGTGTAGATGTCGCACTTCTGCCCATACAGGTAATGCCTCCATGTCTTTAAAGCATGAACCACTGCTGCCAACTCCAGGTCGTGTGTGGGATAATTTTTCTCATGGATCTTCAGCTGTCGAGATGAGTATGCTACAACTCTTCCTTCTTGCATTAGCACGCATCCCAATCCGGTGTAGGAAGCATCGCAGTATACCGAGAATGCCTTGTGAACATCAGGCAGAACTAACACAGGTGCGGTAGTCAATCTATTCTTCAGTTCTTCAAATGCCTCTTGGCACTTTTGGGTCCACTTAAACTTAACTTTCTTCGCTAGCAACGCTGTCATTGGTCTAGCAATCTTTGAAAAGCCTTCAATGAAACGCCTATAGTATCCGGCCATTCCAATGAAACTCTTGATTCCACGAACATCTTTCGGTGCTTTCCAGTTCAGAATGTCTGCTACTTTCTTTGGATCCACAGCTAACCCATCTTGGTTTATTATGTGACCCAGAAACAAGACTTCATGAATCCAGAACTCGCATTTACTCAGCTTGGCATACAACTGATGCTCTCGTAGCCTTTGCAATACCATCTTCAAATGCTCCACATGTTCTTCCTCACTTTGAGAATATATGAGAATATCATCGATGAACACTACCACAAACTTGTCTAGGTAGTCCATGAACACACTGTTCATCAGATACATAAAGAAGGCTGGCGCATTTGTCAAACCAAAGGACATAACTGTATACTCATATAACCTATACTTGGTGATGAATGCTGTCTTCGGTATGTCTGAGGGTCGGATTCTGAGTTGATGGTAACCTGATCTCAGATCTATCTTCGAGAATACGCTGGCACCTCTGAGCTGGTCAAACAGATCTTCTATCCTTGGCAGGGGGTACTTGTTCTTAATGGTGACTTCATTCAGGGCTCTGTAATCTATGCACATCCTTTTGCTACCATCTTTCTTCTCTACAAACAATACCGGAGCAGCCCAAGGCGAGGTACTTGGTCTGATGTAACCCTTCTCTAACAGCTCATCAATCTGCTTCTTGAGTTCCACCAATTCTGGTCTAGACACTTGATAGGCTCTTTTAGAAATGGGGGCGGTATCAGGGATAAGCTCTATGGCAAGTTCGACATTTCTCTCGGGTGGCATGCCCGTTAGTTCCTCAGGAAACACATCTGGAAAGTCCGACACAACCCTGATAGCCTCGAGCGGGTTGGCCTCCTTGCTATCAACCGAAATCTGGTGGCAATCACCTTTCGCTGTTTTAGGCATCCTTAGCTCAGCCACTACCTCCTCTCCAGATGGGGACTTCAATGTTACGGTCCTCTTGTCACAGCTAACATTCGCTTCATACTTCATTAACCAATTCATCCCTAGGATGACATCTACCCCAGGGGTGTCTATTACTATTAGGTCGCTGGGGAACCCTATCCCCCTTATTTCCACCCTTATATTTGAGCATATTTTATCTTCTTGCACTTTACCACCGACCGAATTAATCCTCATGGGCGGCATCATTGCCTCTACTGAGATGTTATGCATTTCTACCCATGTTGCAATGACAAATGAATGAGTTGCACCAGTATCAAATAGCACTTTTGCGGGATGAGATTCGACTGAGAACATACCTACTGCCACATCTGGTGCGTCCTGGATCGCTTCGGCCTCCAAGTGGTTCACCTTTCCACAGTTGTACGCTTGGCCACGATTACCTGCTGCCTGTTGAGGTACACCTTGCCTTGCTGGAGCATTGGGGTTTGCCTGCTGCTGCGCCATCTTCTTTGGGCAATGCATCGCCCAGTGACCTTGCTCTCCACAATGGAAGCATCCTCTGCCTCCTCCTTGTGCTGGGGCTGCTTGGTTGTTCTGATTCGCTGCTGGGGCAGGAAGGCGAGGTGCCTGGTTGTTCTGCCTCTGATACTGGTTACCTCCCTGCTGGCTGTTCTGACAATACTGTTGCTGCTGTAGGTACTGCCTCTGAGACTGCTGCTGGTACGGGCGCTGACTTTGATGCTGATATCCCTATGGGTGACCATGCTTGCCTTGCTGAGATGAACTGCCCGAGAAGCGGGGGCGGCTATTGCTCCCGGACTGCGGTCCACTCATCTTGCGCTTCCGATCTTCCATTTCCTTGCGCTTCCTCTCGGTCATGATTGCCCTATCGATCAGGTGCTGGAAGGTGGGGAAGGTGTGGTTCATCAGTTGGTAATGCAGGGGATCCACCAAACCCCTTATGAACATGTACTGCCTTTTAGCATCAGTGTTGATGTCTTCAGGTGCATAACGAGATAGCTGCAGAAACCTGTCCCTGTATTCACTAATAGACAGGGGTCCCTGCTTCAGAGCCAGAAACTCCTCCTTCTTCACGATCATCAGTCCCTCTGGAACATGGTACCTGCGGAAACTCTCGCTGAATTCCTCCCAAGTGATGGCTTCGAGGTCAGCATGGGTGGCGAGGTAGGACTCCCTCCAGGACTGGGCTGCTCCCCTTAGCTGGCGGGGACCATATAGAACCTTCTCCCTGTCGTCACATTGGGCGGTGCGCAGTTCTCTTTCCACTGCATGCAGCCAGTCTTTTGCATCCATGGGGTCGGCAGAGTGCGCGAAGGTAGGAGGGTGCCATCTCATGAACTCGCCACGTTTGTCCCGTGGCATCTAAGGTATCTGCACTTGTAACTGGGGTTGGGGTTGCTGTTGAGCCTGCTGCATGGCTGCCAGAGTCTGCCCAATAGCCTGCACTGCCTGAGTTTGCATCAAAAACATCTGCTCCACTGTCATCAGGGGTCGCGGGGGAGGCTGCCTCCGATGTTCCTCCTGCTGGGCACGCTGCTCTTGCTGAACACGCCTGTTACATCGGCGTCTGTTGTCAGACATCTGTGGAAGACATTCACACATCAGCATTGATCTTACAATCCTTCAGCATAAGAGAAGAGTATACATAATTCTTCAAGACACTGAGTGAACAAAGAACTTCACTGATCCTCATTATGATCCAATACAACTTCTCAGATAAAAAAGGAAAGTAGAAGTAAATGGTTTCCCAACTAAATAACTGACTTCATTAACATCACTAGCTAAGCCAAACTGCAGGGGAAGCCCACATGTTGGCAACAGTCATTACAAAGATTCAAATCCAGCACAAGTTCATCATAACAAGCATGTAAGCAACTGATAAACAAACTAATCTGAATGGAAGCAACTGATAAGCAAACTAAACTGACTACCTAAGACTGAGACATCTGACTTAAGAATTTAATACAAACTCCGACGCTAACGATCTAAGGATCCAGATCTATCCTGGTCCTACAGGCAGGGGAACCATAGGTGTGGTGACCACGTGGCGGCGAGCGATAAGGGTGCTGAGTCCCAACAGGAGTGAGGGAACCACCCTCCTGGTGGCGGCGCTCTGCCAGCTCAGCACGCAACTCAGCAATCTCCGTTCGAGCCCTGCTCAGCTCGTCCAGAGAGTGATCCAGCTCGGTGTTAAGCACCGCGACTAGGTTGACTGTGCTGCTCAACCTAGGGTTATCCTCACCAATAGGCGAGACAACCACACTCTCTGTGCTACCAGTAGGACGGCGGGGGTAGTACCTAAGGTTAAGACCGTCGGCCACCCCGCCGAATAAGGAACAGTACTGGGAGAGTGCACGCCGTGTTGCGTCCTGCATAGCTGCCTCTGCAGTGTCCCTCTCGGAGATGGAGTAATGCTCCGAAAAGGCCTCTGCACCCCGGAGGTCATCCTCCGGACGGCGAACTAGGCAGGTAGCCTCCCAGCGGTCCGGGTACCTCCCGCGACTATGCTGGTAGACTACACAACGATACTCGATCGACCAGGTGTGCCGGTCGAAAGCCTGGCGCAACAAGGTGTCGAGTGCATTGTGGAAGTGACAACCGCGAGCGGCGTCACGGGTGATGGGTCGGGCGACCCATACCTCCGCCTCCTGCGGCTCAGAGGACTCCGTGCTGTGGTCTGAGCCGTCGTCGTTGGGGTCTCCTCCAGGACCTCCTCCAGTAGATCCTCCAACAGCCGGGGCGTCCTGCAGTGGTGCAGGGGGCGCCTCTAGCTGGGGAACAGGGGAGCGGCGCCTCACGGACTCCACCTCCTGCTCAGGTGGGGAGGAAGAGCCCTGCTGCTCCCCCTGCTGACGCTGGCGCTCCTGCTCCTCATGCAGGCGGTGGTGTAGCCTCTCCAGGTGACTCGACTGACCGGACATGGTGCGGCACAGAGGACGCTCCGCAAGGCGAGACGGCAGGAAAGGGATCACTGACTTACGAGCAGTGTGTCTAAGATGAGCCATCTACAAAAGACACTGTAAGCATAAGAGTAAGAACAGAACTAATGTGACAAGTAAGTAAACCATAGACAGAGCAAAATAAAATTTTAGCAAGGTATAATATAATATATATATATATATGTAGTAGAACATAGGATTGGTCGGGGTGACCGACTTTTGAAGTGACACCAGAGGTCAAGGTGAGAATGAGGGTCAATAGTCCTTAGTACGACCATTGCTACTCTAGGTCAGCGGTCCTACAGTCAGCACGACTTTGATACCACTTATTTCACACCCGGTTTTGGAAGGTAAACCGAATGCGAACTATGTACGTGCCAAGATCAGAACTCACGTACACAGCAATTACATAAATGAACATCATCGCACAGTGCTCGAATAATAACATAAAAGAGTATTAACTTATTACATCACAGAGTCAGAGACATCCACATAGTCATCAACTTAACGGATAAATCAAAGTGCAAAGCGAAACGAGTAAAGGTAAGGCCTTCACAGGCAGCTGACTGGGGGTTTGCCGCCAACACACACCTAGAACTCGTCATAATCTTGGAACTCCTGGAAGTCTCCTTCCACGTCTTTGTCTTCTCCTGAGCAGTGGTTGCAATGTGGACAACCTGGTGTTTTGTGGTAAAGCAAGGATGAGTACACATCAACGTACTCAGCAAATGCCCCGTTTGGCTGAAGTAGACTAGCTTTTATGTGGGGTTAGGCTCAAGCAGTTGCTTTTAGTTGGTCAGGTACTTATTGTTAGTAGAAGCCAGATTTTATCATAAAACCCAAGTTATAATCCCAAAAAGTACCTCCTCAGAGAGGAAATACTAGAATGCATGATTAAAGTCACCATCATTAACCATCATCATTAGAGTCATCATCTGAGGTGTATCCTGAGTATCTCTAATCAAAGAAGATCCCAAGGCCGCTCTTAACCGTGAGCATGGCTGATATATCAGTTTCATTCCCCTCTGCAGAGGTCGCACTCTTTACCCACGAGTCATGATTCCCTTTCTACCCGGGGAGAGCTAATCCCCATTGACCACTACCTAGGTGGTCCGGCAGGGTATCACTACGTAGCTTTTACAAAGATTCCCTAGAGGTCATAGCCGCCCGTTAGGTTTCTCTAGTTTGATAAACATAGTACCCCTCCCTGCAGGAGGGTGACTAACAAAAGCAAATCGAAAGAACCTCGGCACCCAACCTCGGCAGAGCAAGCACTGTGCCTGGACCCCGTTGACGGCACGACGGCGAAGCAACTACACCTCTAGTTCCTCTAATTAATTAGCCTCCATCGATGGCCTGGCCAAGCTCTAGCCGCCGCCGCTGTGCCTCCGTTCGTGCCAACGCCGCCTCTGCCCGCGCCGCCGCTGCCTTCGCCTTCAGATCATCACAGAGCAGCCGAAGGTCCGCCAGCTCGGTGCTCTGTCGGGCAAGGCGCTCATTAGCCTGGGAAAGCGCGGCCCTCTGGGACCGCAGCGAACCCCAGACGCCGCTCTCGTGGCGGATGAACAGCAACTTGGCGGTGCTTATGTCCGCCAGATCCTGAACAACGAAGACAAGGTATTACAAAGAATGCCTTGGCCACGCAAGGTATGCGCCTAAAATCCTTACCTGGAGGACCCTGGGAACGTCCCTGGAAAGGATCTCCATGGTCGACCGAAGCGACCCCATCACCGCCTCGGCGTACTCACGGAGCTCATCCTGAGACTGCTCCTCCTGCTCATCGTTGAGGACGAGGAGGGGTTTCGAGGCGCCGCGGCTCCAGAACCGGAACGCCTGCCCACACCACTCATTGGGGTTGCGCTGCGCGGGGATGAGGACGCCCCCCCGAGAAGGGCCGTGGTGTTATGCGCCCCTGAGCCAAGGCGTCGGGCTTCCCTGCAGTCAACACATCGGGCACCATCGCCATCAACGCGCTGGGCTCCCCCTCGGCTGAGGTGGCGGGTTTCCAGTCGCCGACCTCGGCGACAGCACCCGCCCCCTCCTCAGGGCCAGGAACGGGGAGGTCGGGGGTGGCCGTGAGCGGCGGCGCCCCAACCATCCCGACGTCGGGGGAGGTGGACAGCTCCGCGGGCGAATCAGCAACGACCGCGGCAGGAGTCGACGCCGGCACCAACGACACGTCAGGCGGGCTCGGGGCCACGGCCGCATCGGCAGCCTCCCCCGCCACGATGACCGCCCCGATAGAGGGGTCGGCCTTGGAGACTTGTCCCATGGCGGCTCGTGCCGCCCAGGCCCCCCGCTCGGGAGCATCCTGTGCGGAGGCCAGCCAACCGGCATGGCGTGCCACGACATCGGCTACAGAAGCCGGCACCATCTTAAGGGCCTTCGTGGGGGTCAGGCCCTGCCTCCGCTTGCTGAAGGGAAGAGAGAAAGCAAGTTCAAGACACGCGACGAATGAAGCCAAGACAGAGGCATTCTCAGACACTTACCCGCTCCGGACCAAGGCCAATCGTGCCTGCGGGGAGGCCCCTCGGGCCTCGGTCCCCGCATGCGCTGCCAAGGGTTGCCCCGCTACCAACTTCAGTGCCGCTCCCACCTCGGGAGCCCGAGGCGCCGAAGGAGCGGCCTGCCCAGGCGTCGCTGCAGCGGCCAGAGGATCGACCTCCTGCATAGCCGGCACGGGCGCTTGCCCCTAGAAGATAGAGGGTTCAGCCAGACCCCCGGAGTCAACGCAGCTACCTCGACCAAGGGGTCAGGTGCCCCCTCGGCCTGCCTCCGCTCCTCGGACTGGGACCCCGATGTCCCGGCCTCAGGCACTGACGGTACCAGCCCGCTTGGAGGCTGGCACGGCGACCCCTGGCCCGGCCCCGGGTCCGGGCTGAGGCCAAGACGGGCCGCCATGTCGTCGTCGTCATCATCATCGTCATCATCGTCGTCGGGCGTCTCCGGCGATGGCTCCCTCGGGAGTCCGTCCCTCTTTTGCCTCCGACGGCGCTTCTCCAAGGCGTCCCGAGCTCGCATCCGCTCGCGAGCCCGAGCCTTCTCTGCGTCCTTCTCCTTCTTCTTCTTCTCCGCGGTGACCCTCCGCACGGCTCGGTCCACTACATCCTCCGGGACCTGCGGGAGGGCGGGCTTATAAAAACTTAACCCCTAGAAGAGCAAAGATCCCAACAGTGGGAATCGAAGGCGACTCGGCGCAGTATGGGAGAAGGATCGGATACTTACTAGGGAAACATACCCATGGTTGGGACGCATCGCAGGCTGGGTAAGAGCGCAGGCCTCTAGCCTCCCTACCGTACCCGCTACCCGCCTGCGGAGGTCATCGTCGGGGAGGGAGGTCGAGGACATCTGCGAGCCCTCTAGATCGACCCCCGGTCTCATCTCCAAGAGCTGCAACCGCTGCTCTGCCAAAGGGAGCACCCTCCGGTGATGGATGGCGGTGACAACCCCCGCAGCGGTAAGGCCCCCATCTCGTAACTTCTGCAGAATAGGCTGGAGCTTCTCCTGTCTCTCGTGTGTGGCACCCCAGCGCCAGTTGCTGCCGGCGGCGGTCACCACTCGTTGAGAAAACGAAGGAAGCCTCCCATCGTCGTTCCGGAGATAAAACCATCGGCGCTGCCACCCCTTGTTCGAAGACACAAGGATGGCAGGGATGTACTACTGCGCGTGCCCCTGCCTCAGTTGGAGGGTACAGCCACCGGCCCGCACCGCCATGTGGACCTTCTTCGCATCCGTCGTCAAGGCGAAGAGCTCCGCGGAGAAGAGGTGGGTCCATAGATCCCAGTGAACCTCGATCCCCAGAAAACGCTCACAAACCGCCGCGAAGATGGCCGTTTGCGCAATGGAGTTGGGGTTGAGGTTGTGCAGCTCCACCCCATAGTGGTGCAGGAGCGCCCGCATAAAGCGGCTTGCTGGCACTCTAAACCCCCGCTCGTGGAAGGCGATGAAGCTAACCACGTACCCCGGCGGCGGGGAAGGGACGGCCTCGCTCGGAGCCATCCACTCCGGCTGCGCCCCACCAAAGAGGGGACGGAGCAGACCATCAGCGACGAGGGTCTCCAGATCCTTCGCGACGACGGTGGAGGAGGGCACGGGTCGTGCGGCGGGACAACGGTCACCTTGTCAGCCATCACCGAACAGAGGTGGTGGAGGCGGAGGAGATGAGGTGCGTGGTTTCCTTTTCCTGGCTATTCTCTCAGGTTGCGAAAACCAGAGCAAAAGGCAGGCGCAAATGGCAGAGTGACGATTCACTGTCGGCCCCCCTTCCGAGTATATAAAGGCCCGGGCGAGAACCGTTCAAAACTTCGCCCGAACTCTCCGCAAAGTTCAAAACTCGAAGGTAAAGCGATCTTTCTGTTCCTCGAATGGCTCGCACACGCAACGTGCGCCACGCGAATCGCCCGTCCCGTCGCATTAACTCCCCGGCGGAGCAGGCGACACCTCTCGCAGGCGAGGCGGGCGTGGCTTTGCCTCCGCCACGATGACCGCATCAAAAAAGGTGTGCCACCTTATTTAAATTCATATCCTTCCCCTCCTCCCCTAACTCTCTCTCTTGCTACAGGGACCGGGAAAGGGGATGTTGTGGAAAGGATCCTTCTCGGCGAAGGAACCGGGCCTCGAGCCCTCCTACTGATCAGGGGTTCGAAGGCTGGCCCCTCGGAAGGGTTTCGACAGCCGCCCCAGAGCACTCGGACTTCAAGCCCATTACTGATCAGGGGTTCGAAGGTTGGCCCCTCAGAAGGGTTCGACAGCCGCCCTAGAGCGCTCGGGCTCCGTGCCCATTACTGATAAGGGGTTCGTAGGCTGGCCCCTCGGAAGGGTTCGACAGTCGCCCCAGAGCACGCCGAGTGAGGGATGACTCTAGGTACGTCCAATACATGGCCAAGGCTCGGGCTACGCTCCCGAGGTACCCTAGGACATTTCTGAGACCAGTGGGAACGATTTGTAATGGAATCCCACCGGAGGGAGGCATCGAGCCCTCGGACCCTGTCGAAGGGGTCTGGGTCCAGCGAATCACCCACAAGTACTTTTGGAGCGCGCCTCTGGGCCACCAGCCGACCCCTAACGAACGGGGCACGGGCGTCCACTCGGATCACCCGTTAGCAGCTCACTGGAAACAACATGTTCGGTGCCCTCCGAGGGCAACATGGCGCTCCCCCCCCCTTCCTTGCGGAAAGGCAACGCAGGGGCGTATGATAAAAGTCGGGAAAGTCCTTGATCGTCCTCTCGCTCCGTGCAGAGGCTCGGGGGCTGCTCTCGCACCCGGCTACGGCCAACACTGTTGACAGCGTCAACAAACCAGCTTGATAACTTGGAACCTGACCATGCACCCGGGCTACGGCCAGGCCGCATGAGGGAACGATCAGACCGGCCGAGGCACCACGAAAAGCATTCAAACCTCAAAGGAGTCAAACCACTCCTCCGAGACCTCAGGGGCTACACCCGGCGGGTGCGCTCGCGCGCACCCACCAGAACAAAGCAAAAACCGAGAAAGGCCGGTCCCCTCACCAAAAATGCGGCAAAAGCCTCCAAGCGAGTACCAACACTTCCTTCGAGGCTCGGGGGCTACTGTCGGGTACCATAATTAGGGGTACCCCCAATGCTCCTAATCACGGCTGGTAAACACCCTCAGACCAACTGATGGGTGTGGTTCAAGTCAAGGCTTTGTCTACCCAAGGGATGCGACCTCACCCGAGCCTAGCCTCGGGCTAGAGCAGTAGTCCCAGACAAGTTCACGCCTCGCCCGAGGGCCGTCTCAGGCAACGGGCACCCCCTCGGCTCTCCCGAAGCCCGGCTCGGGCAGGCTTCGTTGTGAGGCAACCTTGGCCAGACCGCCTCACCAAATGACCGCTTCGCAGGCGCATTCAATGCAGGGGATGCCAAACGCCGTATCCTAACACACGCGCCTCAGTCGGCCAGGCTGAAGTGACCTCAGTCACTTCGCCCCTCTCTTTTACTGTCCGATATGACAGGAAAACTGCGCCGCTTGCCCCGCTCCGACTGACGTGCCAACCACCCAGGCGAAGACTGACAACAAGTCACGATCAACCACCGAGTTCGGCCCCGGGCGCAACAGGAAGCTCCGCCTCGCCCGACCTCAGGCTCCGGCCTCGGGAGGAGGTCTCCACCTTGCTCGACCCCCGGACTCGGCCTCGACCTCAGGCTCCGGCCTCACGAGGAGGTCTCCGCCTCGCCTGACCCCTGGACTCGGCCTCGACCTCGGTCTCGGGAGGAATCGCGTCCTCGCCCGACCCCGGCCTTGGCCTCAAGAGAGGTCTCCGCCTCGCTCGACCTTAGGCTCGGACCGACCGTGCCAACAGGGGGTACATCATTACCCTATCCCTAGCCAGCTCAGGCTACAAGGAGAAAGACCGGTGTCCCATCTGGCTTACCCTGGCAACGGGTAATGATGGTGCCCCGCGTGCACCATGACGCCGGTGGCTCTCAGCCCCTTACGGCAGCAAGGAGACGTCAGCAGGATCCTTGCCGCACTGCCAGCTGTGCTCCTACAAGACTCAGGCGCTCCTCCGATGGCCACGCCATCACGTGTACAGGGCCCAAGCTCTCCCCCGATAGCCATGTTGGCATGTACGCAGGGCTTAGGCACTCCTCTGCCAGACACGTTAGCGCATAGCTACGCCCCCCGTTGTACGACTGAACCCTCTCCTTGCGTCCATAAAAGGGAGGTCCAGGGCCATCATGAGGGGGGTTCGCGCGAGGGAAGGAGCGGACGAACGGGCTCCCATTCTCTGCCTCACTCTCCCTCACGCGACGCGCTTGTAACCCCTACTACGAGCGGCACCTTGGTGCAGGATAATACAAGGCTTGCCCCACATCTTGTGTTCCATCCCGCGCCAACCCATCTGAGCAGGGGCACGCAGCGATTTCACTCGTCGGTCCAGGGACCCCCCGGGTCCGAAACGCCGACAGAATCTTTAAATGCCAAATATGGCATAGTTATGAAAGCTAGTGATGAAATGAAAGAAGAGAACAAAACTATGTCATCAACTGTAAATGAGCTCACAACCTCCCTAAAAGATGCTAAGGATAAATGTGACAAGTTAAATGAAGCTAATAGGGAGTTGCAAGATAGACTAGTAAAAATCAAGGAAGACTATACTCAGATTAAATTTGATCATGATAATCTTCTTGTTGAAAATGAACTTTTATCTTGCAAAACACATGAGGCTATTAACCCTGTTGTTAAGATTGATGTAGCAACCTCATGTGATGATTTGAGTCAAGGAGAGCAAACTAGTCTACATGATGAATTGACTGAAAATGTTGAAGCCTTGACTTTAGACAACCAAAAATTGAAGAGATACCTGACTGATGCAACTACTAGAGGAAAGGTTGCCATTGAGAACAATGTTTTCAACAAAGAGTTGGCAGTGGATAATGAAAGGCTTAAAATGAGGTCAAGAAACTTAAGAGTGAAAATGAACATCTTGCAACAAGTGTGCAAAAGTTCAACAAGGGCCAATACCTCCAAAATGAGTTGCTTATGAACACTGTCATGAAAAACAACAAGAGTGGTATTGGATACAATGCTTTTGTACAAAAGAAAGCTACCACTCAATACAAGGCAAAGCAGACTCACAAGCCCATCAAATGCTTTGAATGTGGAAAAGAAGGTCACTTTGCCCACAACTGCAAAGCCAAACCACCAACTCCCTTGCCTAAGCACTCAAGACCATTTGTTTTCAATGCTCATTATGTTCTAAGAAAAGTAGCAAATGGAAAGGTCAAAGTTACATTCCTAGGTCCACCAAGCAAGAGTAGACCTAGACAAATTTGGGTTGCAAAGTCCTTGATTGAGAGAGTCACTGGTCCTATGCAATATAGGGCCCTCAAAACTCAAGCTTGATTTGTCTATGGATGTAGGTGAACTACAAGACCGGTGGGTGCCATTGGGTTATTGACAGTGGATGCACACAACATATGACAGGCAACCCACGGATGTTCACCTCACTTGATGAGAATGTTGATGGACAGAACAAAATCACATTTGGGGACAATTCAAAAGGGAAAGTTCAAGGACTTGGCAAGGTGGCAATTTCAAATGATTTATCAATTTCAAATGTTCTCTTGGTTGCACCTTTGAGCTTCAATTTATTATCAGTGGGTCAACTCTGTGATCTTGGACTTCAATGCTTATTCACTCCAACAGAGGTTATTATATCAAAAATGGATGATGAATCAATGGTGTTCAAAGGATTTAGATACAACAATCTCTACTTAGTGGATTTCACTTCAGAAGATGTAGACTTAAGAACTTGCCTCTTCACCAAAGCTTCACTTGGATGGCTTTGGCATAGGAGGCTTGCACATGTTGAGATGAGCACACTCAAGAAGGTATTAAAGAAGGACATGGTTAGAGGATTAAAGGACGTTGTATTTGAAAAGGATAAGTCTTGTAGTGCATGTCAAGCTGGGAAGCAAGTTGCTAACACACATCCTACAAAAGCTTTCATGTCAACATCAAGGCCATTGGAACTACTTCATATGGATTTATTTGGACCTACAAATTATGTAAGTGCTGGTGGCAACCTCTACCGTCTAGTGATTGTTGATGATTTCTCAAGATACACTTGGGTGTTCTTTCTTCATGACAAATCTGAAGTTGCATCTATATTCAAGAAGTTTGCCAAGAAAGCTCAAAATGAATTTGATTGCAAGATCAAGAAGATTAGAAGTGATAATGGTAAAGAATTTGACAACACCAACATTCATGAGTACTGTGATGAAATTGGGATCAAGCATGAAGTGTCTGTAACATATACACCTCAACAAAATGGAGTTGTTGAAAGGAAAAACAGGACCTTGATCACACTTGCAAGAACAATGATTGATGAGTATAACAAACCGGAGAGGTTTTGGGCCGAAGCTGTCAACACTGGATGTTATGCATCAAACAGGCTATTTCCTCACCGGCTGCTTGCGAAGACTCCCTATGAACTGCTAAATGGGAAAAAGCTAGACGTCTCCTTCTTCCGGGTGTTTGGATGCAAATGCTACATCTACAAGAAATGCCATCACCTAGGGAAGTTTCAAAGACTTTGTGATATTGGTTTTCTTTTGGGTTATTCATTAAAGTTCAAAGCATATCGAGTATTCAATCATGCCACTGGCATGGTAGAAGAAACATATGATGTGGAATTTGATGAGACTAATGGCTCCCAAGGAGCACTTGAGAATTTTGATGATGTAGGTGATGAGCCACTTAGGGAAGCAATGAAGAACATGCCAATTGGAGCTATCAAACCAAAAGAAGATGAAGAAGAGGTGCAAAACATTGACAGGCCTTCTTCATCAAATGTACCACAAGATGATGAAAAAGATGAGAGGCATGCAAATGAAGATACATTTGTCTCTCACGAACAAGCAAGGGAACAAGCCGAAGATGTTGATGCTCCAGGATCTTCTTCCCAAGTGGTTAACAGGAGAAACTCATCACTACTTCAAGCTCATCCTCAAAACCAAATCATTGGGAGTCCTTCACAAGGGGTTATTACTCGATCCCATAGACATGCTTCTTTTATTGAAAATCACTCCTTTGTTTCTTGTGTTGAGCCTACTTGTATAGATGAGGAGCTACAGGATCTAGAATGGGTGAACGCTATGCATGAAGAACTTAATAACTTCACCCGTAACCAAGTTTGGACCCTGGAGAAGCCCCCACAAGATGCAAGAATCATTGGAACAAAGTGGGTGTTCAGAAACAAACAAGATGATCAAGGTGTGATTGTAAGGAACAAGGCAAGACTTGTTGCAAAAGGATTCTCTCAAGTTGAAGGCTTAGATTTTGGAGAGACCATTGCACCGGTTGCTCGACTGGAAGCCATCCGTATCCTACTTGCATATGCATCATGCTATGATATAAAACTTTATCAAATGGATGTAAAAAGTGCATTTTTAAATGGCTTCATAAATGAACTTGTATATGTTGAGCAACCACCTGGATTTGAAGACCCTAGATATCCTAACCATGCTTACAGGTTGTCCAAGGCGCTATATGGGCTAAAGCAAGCTCCAAGGGCTTGGTATGAGCACCTTCACGACTTCATCATCGAAAAGGGCTTCAAGATAGGGACCATCGACACAACTCTATTCACAAAGAAACATAACGGTGATGTCGAAGGAGTTATAATCTTTGGCTCGACAAATGACTATCATTGCAAGGAATTTGGTGAGTTGATGTCGAAGGAGTTCGAGATGTCAATGATTGGTGAGCTGACGTACTTCCTCGGCTTTCAAGTCAAGCAAATGAAAGATGGTAACTTTCTCTCACAAGAGAAGTATACCAAAGACTTGTTGAAAAGGTTCAACATGGAGAAGTGCAAACCAATCAAGACACCTATGCCAACAAATGGACATCTCGACCTAGATGAGGGAGGTAACCCAGTTAATCAAACTCGCTACCATTCTATGATTGGTAGTTTATTATACCTTACCGTATCTAGGCCCGATATCATGTTTAGTGTCTGCATGTGTGCTAGATTTCAATCTAATCCTAAGAAAGCTCATCTTCGCGCTATTAAAAGAATTCTTAGGTATCTCAGGCACACCACAAGCGTTGGTCTGTGGTATCCCAAAGGAGCTACTTTTGATTTAATTGGCTATTCCAATTCGGATTATGTCGGTTGCAAAATTGATAGGAAAAGTACCTCTAGGGGATGCCATCTGCTTGGTAGATCACTAGTTTCATGGACATCCAAAAAGCAAAATAGTGTTGCCTTGTCAATTGCCGAAGCGGAATACATTGCCGCAGGTGCTTGTTGCACACAAATTTTATATATGAAACAAACTCTTCTAGACTATGGCGTAGTTCTAGAAAAGGTACCTTTGTTGTGTGATAATGAGAGTGTTGTTAAAATTGCTAATAATCCTGTACAACACTCTCGCACCAAGCACATTGATATTCGTCATCACTTCCTTAGAGATCATGTTGCTAAAGAAGATATCATTTTAGGAGTGAGGTCGGAAGATCAATTAGCAGATATTTTCACTAAGCCACTTGATAAGACCCACTTTTGCATGTTGAGGAATGAACTAAATATTCTTGATCTCAGAAATTTTATTTAAGATGTCAAATGGTGTTGTCAAGCTTGCATTGCATGTTTAAATTTCTTGTATTGCATCTAGGGCTTGTCTAACCTAGTTGAGATAACCGCCAACAAAGCGAGTGAAAAAGCTTAACTCGGATCAAACTTGACAAGTCCTAGTTTTAAGCTTTTAGTACTTAAATTCCTACTTTTATGTTATCGTTGGTTCTTGAGATATGCATGAGGTACTGCGCTTAGAGGGAGTATTCAAAACTCAAATCTTTCATGAAAACCCCTAGTGCAATGCCAAAATGCAAATCTCACCATTTGCCTATTTTCTCTAAAAATTATCTAGCCTATGGCAAAATATTTTGAAAATTATGAGAAAATATATGAGGGTGCCAATACCTGTCCCAACAAGTGTTATTTTGTGTGATTATAAGTTGGGATTTGGTTTGGTTGAAAACTAGATAGAAAAATTCAAAATTCCAAGTTTTCCTCTGTCTGGGCTCACCGGACAGTCCGGTGTGCACCGAACACTGCACTGTGCAATGTCCGGTGCACCGGCAGCCGCGCGCTTCAAATCCATTTTCCTGTGCGCTGTCCGGTGTGCACCGGACAGGCACTGTAGACTGTCCGGTGTGTCCATATTCAGTTTTTAAAAAACTTTTCCCCTGCTCGCGCTTGAGGCCGGCCAGTTCTTCTCTGTCTCTGGCTGCTCTCTGCGCTCTGGCGACTTGCCACTCCTCTCCGGCGATCTCCTCACCGACGGCGATCCTCCGGCGACCAAGTGCTTGTATCCTTCCCTCTCTGTGACCTTGCCTTCCCGTGAGTTGTCTCCTGTCCTGCCTGGATTTCCACCCCTCGTGTGAGCTTTCCAGTCGTCAGGTCAGGATGCCGCGCACGAAGAATGTGTCAGCGCCAGGGGGAGGCGATGATGAGGATCCTCGTCGCCCCTTCAGGCAGGTCAAGGGAAAGACCGTATACTTGGAGCAGCAGGAAGGCCACAAGAAGCGGCGTATGGACAGAGCAGCCCGAGCAGCGGCAGCAGCAGCAGCAGCCGCTGAGCAGGCCGAGCTAGGAGATCAGCCACAGACTCCTTCTGATCAGATTGCGTACCGAGTTTGTCGCCTCGCATCCCGGCCTCGCTCCTCCACTCCCACCACTGCATCCACTCCACCACCCACTTTGCCTGCTCCCGTCACCCCTGCTGCGCTATCCACCACCTCCACTACACCTGCTCCCACTGCTCCTTCTCCCGCTCCCGTTTCCGCTCCACCTATCCCACCTGCTTGATTCCGGGAGCGCGATGAGACTGAGGTGCGACCACTTGCTGCGGATCCCAGGTTGATTGATCTTCAGCGTGCTACAGCGGCACGAGTACGTCGGTTTAGATACATACCCGTGGAGTCTTGGTTACCTGCATAGAGAGACCCTGCATCGGCAGATCCTTTCAGCACCAGGATTCAGGAGTCTTTCTACCGAGCATAGTTGTCAGCTCAGATTGCTCTGCGAGCACACCGGCTTTTGGACCTTCCCGCTTTTCTGCTTGCCGCCGGTGCTGACTCTGAGGTTCACCTCACATATCTACCTTGACTTCTCACTCTTTTGACTACCAGCGGCAGATATGTTGAGGAATGGGTCTGAGTTTTCTATGCCTCAGTCCGGATAGACCCTGATCACCAGTGGATGAGATTTCGTTTTGAGCGAGAGGATGTCACTATTCATGCCAGCCAGATTCACCAGCTTTTTGGATTTCCCGAGTCATTGACTCGTCTTCACAGCTTATGCTATGGCACCTCTGACCCTCCTTGTCACCATCACAGCGGTGTCGCTCCGGGTACAGCTCACGTCGTGGCTCTGTTCTGACCGCCCTTCTCAGATGGGTCACGACGCTCTCCGGCAGATTTCACCACAGCAGCTAAGTTTCTATTTCAGCTTATGAGACGGACTCTTCTGCCGCGGATGGGGTATAGGGAGGCTACCACACATATCCAGTTCTGGCTCCTTGGTGCCCTGGTCTCTCACTCAGAGTTTGACATTGTGGATTTCCTTATTTGTGAGATCGAGGACACCGTTCTGGATGGTCTGCGTGCTCGTTGACAGCTGCCATATGCTCACTACCTATGTCACATCTTTGCTCAGCTAATTCGGCCCCCACAGTTCCAGGGCACACTTGAGACCTCATGCCTTGTCTTTGGGTCCTACCGTCCAGCGCCTGAGGCTCCTATGCCAGCACCTGCTCCAGTATTTGACACTCAGGCCGAGGATAATGCACTTCATCAGTTCAAGGCTCAAGACGCAGCAGTTGATGATGATGATGATGATGATGATTTTGGGATTCCGCCTCCGCCTCCTATGCCTCCACGCTCACATGATCATGAGGCTGGGAGTTCTCGTGCTACCCCTGCTGCCCCTCCTGCCATTGACCCTGCTCTTGCTTTGATTCTCTAGACACTTACTCAGCATCAGACTCACTTGGCAGCCGAGCAGACCCGCCAGGCAGCAACCCATCAGCAGTTGTCCGAGAGGATGCTCTCGATGTTTCAGACCATACAGGACCGGCAGGATTCTCTTCAGCAACAGCTTCTTCAGGATCGAACTGAGAGCAGGGCATTCATGACTCTTATGCTACAACATTCTGGTATATCGATTCCCCGGGTTCAGTCAATCTCGCCTCCTCCTCTTCAGGCTCCTGTTGTGCTAGCGCTTCAGCCAGGACCCCCTATTGGTCCTTCTTCCTCTCCGCTCCGGCCGGTCACCCTGGCTTTCACGTCATCAGTCTTCAGCTCCATCTGCCCTCAGCCGTCAGTGCCACCAGCTTCTGTTGTTCCCACTACTGCTGTGGCGGTGTCTGTGACCACTTCTTCTGCTCCGGTAGCTCCAGCAGCGCAGCTTCCGTCCAAGTCAGTACCAGCTCTAGCTTCTACAGCAGATCCTGGATCCGAGACTGACTCTGACCCCCAGCTGGCGTTCGCCCTACTGCCTTGACCGCGACCGGATGCGCCTCCGCCGCCTCCTCTCACATCTAATGTGTAGGTTTGGGTTCCCTTATGGTGTTTGACGCCAAAGGGGGAGAGATATGAGTTGTGAGAGCTAGGGGGAGTTAGGGAGTTAGTAGAGAGTCATTTTGATGTAATATATGTGCTTGTTACTCTCTGTACTAGCTTCACTTTTGTATGGTGCTTTTGACCCACAAACTCTATATATACTCTCTGTCGGGTACCATAATTAGGGGTACCCCCCAACACTCCTAATCACAGCTGGTAAACACCCTCAGACCAACTGACGGGCGCGGTTCAAGTCAAGGCTTCGTCTACCTAAGGGACGCGACCTCACCCGAGCCCAACCTAGGGCTGGAGCAGTAGTCCCAGACGAGTTCACGCCTCGCCCGAGGGACTCCTCAAGCAGCGGGCACCTCCTCGACTCTCCCGAAGCCCGGCTCGGGCAGGCTTCGTTGTGAAGCAACCTTGGCTGGATCGCCTCACCAACCGACCGCTTCGCAGGCGCATTCAATGCAGGGGACGCCTGACGCCGTATCCTGACACACGTGCCTCAGTCGGCCAGGCCGAAGTGACCACAGTCACTTCGCCCCTCTCTTTTACTGTCCAATATGACGGGAAAACAGCGTCGCCCGCCCCGCTCCGACTGCCGTGCCAACCACCCAGGCGAAGCTGACAACAAGTCACAATCAACCACCGAGTTCGGTCTCAGGCGCAACAGGAAGCTCCGCCTCGCCCGACCACAAGCTCCGGCCTCGGGAGGAGGTCTCCGCCTCGCCCAACCCCCAGACTCAGCCTCGACCTCGGTCTCGGGAGGAATCGCGTCCTCGCCCGACCCTGGCCTCAGCCTCAAGAGAAGTCTCCGCCTCGCCCGACCTTGGGCTCGGACCGACCGCGCCAACAGGGGATACATCATTACCCTATCCCTATCCAGCTCAGGCTACAAGGAACAAGACCGGCGTCCCATCTGGCTTACCCCGGCGACGGGTAATGATGGTGCCCCGCGTGCAACCATGACGCCGGTGGCTCTTAGCCCCTTACGGTAGCCAGGAGACGTCAGTAGGATCCTTGCCGTGCTGCCAGCTGTGCTTCTATAGGGCTCAGGCGCTTCTCCAACGGCCACGCTATCACGTGTACGGGGCTCAGGCTCTCCCCCGACAGCCACGTTGGCATGTACACAGGGCTTAGGCATTTCTCTGCCAAACACGTTAGCGCATAGCTACACCCCCCATTGTACGACTGGACCCTCTCCTTGCGTCTATAAAAGGGAGGTCCAGGGCCATCCTGGAGGGGGTTTCGTGTGGGGGAAGGGGTGGACGAATAGGCTCTCTCTCTCTCCCTCTCACGACGTGCTTGTAACCCCTACTATGAGCGGCACCCCTGGTGCAGGATAATACAAGGCTTGCCCCACATCTTGTGTTCCATCCCGCGCCAACCCATCTAGGCAGGGGCACGCAGCGACAATCTCACTCGTCGGTCCAGGGACCCCCCCGGGTCCGAAAGGCCGACAGTTGGCGCGCTACGTAGGGGCCTGCTGCGTGTTAATGAACACCTTCCCGTTGAGTTCCAGATGGGGAGTCTTCATCAACCTCTTCAGCCCGGGACGGTGCTCCGCTTCAGGAATCTCGAGTTCATGTCCCTCGATGGCAGCTACGACATGGTACTCCTCCCCTCGCGGCGTGATGACAAAGACGATCTTCGACTCGCCTGGCGGCGGCGAGCTCGGCGACAACATCTCCCCGCGGTAGAAGAGGAGCACTCCAGTCATCCCCGCCATCCTCCTCGTCGGAGGAGGCAAAGACGGGGCAACCATGGCCGCGCAGGAGGCGGCACCTTGTCAGCTGTCGCACCAGAGCGGGTCGACGATGCCGGCACTCCCCCGGGGGACATGTCAGGCATTGTCCTTGCACCTGAGACGATGGCGAGTGTCACTTCCCCGCGACGTGTCAGCCCCAAGCGGACTGATGATGCCAGCACCCTCGCAAAGGATCTGCTGGGCGTTACCCTCGTACCTGAGATGACGGTGTGCTCCGCCCCCGACGTGACTTCACCACCGTCCATCGACCAAGAGGTACCGTCCGTTTTCCATCCCGTACCCTTTCGATTCAGCTTCGATCCACCTAGTGACCCCGCTACGGTGAGCGCCTTCGTAAAGGCGTATCCAAACCTTCCGGGGTACCATATGTGGTCGACCTGGGACCGACTGACAGCTGTCTCAACCTTCGGGCCGGCGAGTTCCGAGGAAGAGGACGACCCCGACTTCGGTTGGGAATTCTCTGGCCTCAATGACCCCGGTGCCATGCAGGACTTCATGTCCGCATGTGACCACTGTTTCTCCGGTTGTTCTGACGATGGCCACGGCCTTGACAACGAGGGTTACGGCCCAAGTCGCGAATGTTTCCACGTCGATCAGGGAGATCACAACAAAGGCAACCACCTCGGTATGCCAGAGGTTGACGATCCCCCTAGGCCTGCATCTCGCGTTGACATCCCGCGGGAGCTAGCTGTGGTCCCAGTCCCTGCGGGGGGTCAGGACATACAGCTTGAGCAAATCCGTGAGATGCAGGCCCGGGTCGACGGGGAAGCAGGCCGGCTTGTGCAGCTCCGACAGAACATCGAACAAGAGTGGGTAGGCCAGACACTTGCTGGAGGAGCCTGTCATCGGGCCCAAGACGTTCAGCGCCGCATCGTCGACAATGCCAGGGCAGCGCTGCCCTGGCTGTTAGCGGGTCTAGCCAGGACCTAGCTGCAGCGGCGATGCTACTTCGAGCCATGCCGGAGCCATCCTCCACCGAGGGACGGCGTATCCAGGGCGAACTCAAGGATCTCCTGGAAGGCGTCGCGGTTCGACGAGCCGAGAATTCTGCCTCCCGGAGGCGAGCCGGCCCCTCGGAGCATCACGCGGTGTCCTCCCGATGCATGCGGGAAGCCTCGGTCCATCCCGAGCGCACGCGGGACGAGGCGCCTGCCGCCCGGGATCGCCTTGGCAACGAGCACCACCATCTCGACCGTCGAACCCGCCTCGATGAGACGGTGCGCCGATGCTACCATCCTAGGCTTGGGGGACGCTGCAACAGCGAGGAGGATCGCAGCCCCTCGCCCGAACCACCCGGTCCGCGAGTCTTCAGCATACGACGAGCGTCGTTCCCAGCCCGTTTCCGAGCCCTGACTACCATCACCAAGTACTCGGGGGAGACGAGGCCAGAGTTGTGGCTCGCGGACTACCGACTGGCATGCCAGTTGGGAGGGGTGGATGATGACAACCTCATCATCCATAATCTAGCCCTTTTCCTCTCCGACGCCGCCCGAGCCTGGCTGGAGCATCTGCCTCCTGCGCAGATCTCCGACTGGGATGATCTGGTCAAGGCTTTCGTGGGGAACTTCCAAGGCACGTACGTGCGCCCTGGGAACTCATGGGATCTCCGAAGCTGCCGCCAGCAGCCAGGGGAGTCCCTCCAAGAGTACATCCGGCGGTTTTCGAAGCAGCACACTGAGCTGCCCAACGTTACCGACTCGGATGTCATTGGGGCTTTCCTTGCCGGCACCACTTGCCGAGACCTGGTGAGCAAACTGGGGCGCAAGACTCCCACCCAGCGAGCGAACTGATGGACGTCGCCACCAAGTTCGCCTCGGGTCAGGAGGCGGTCGAAGCCATCTTCCGAAAGGACAAGCAGCCTCAGGGAGAGCCGAAGAAAGATGCCCCCGAGGCGTCCGCCCAGCGGGGCACGAAGAAGAAGGCCAAGAATAAGTCGCAAGCGAAACGCGACGCCGCCGACGTGAATCTCGTCGCTGCGGCCGAGCATAGGAACCCTCGGAAACCTCCTGGAGGGGCCGGCGCGTTCGATAAGATGCTCAAAGAGCCGTGCCCCTATCACCAGGGTCCCGTCAAGCACACCCTCGAAGAATGTGTCATGCTCCGGTGCTACTTCCATAAGATCGGGCCCCGGTGGAAGATGGCAAGGGCCATGGCAACAACAAGAAGGAGGGCGGCAAGGAAGAGGAGTTCCCGGAGGTCCACAACTGCTTCATGGTCTACGGCGGGCAGGCGGCGAATGTCTCGGCTCGGCACTGCAAGCAGGAGCGCCGGGAGGTCTGCTTGGTGAAGGTGGCAGCGCCAGTCTACCTAGACTAGTCCGACAAGCCTATCACCTTCGACCAAGGCAACCACCCCGACTTCGTGCCAAGCCCAGGAAGGTACCCGCTCGTCGTCGATCTGGTCATCGGCAACGTTAGGCTCTCCAAAGTCCTCATGGACGGAGGCAGCAGCCTTAACATCATCTACGCCGAGACCCTGGAACACTTGGGGATTGATAGGTCCGAGGTCCAGGCCGGTGCGGCACCCTTCCACGGGATCGCGCCCGGAAAGCGAATCCTGCCCCTCGGACGGATTGACTTACCCTTCTGCTTCGGGACTCCCTCCAACTTCCGAAAGGAAGCTCTTACCTTCGAGGTCGTCGGGTTCCGAGGAACCTAGTGTTAGGAAGGCCTTGCTACGCCAAGTTCATGGTCGTCCCCAAATACACCTACCTCAAGCTCAAGATGCCGGGCCCGAACGGGATCATCACCGTCGGGTCCACGTACCGCAACGCGTATGAATGCGACGTGGAGTGCGTGGAGTACGCTGAGGCCCTCGCCGAGTCCGAGGCACTCATCGCCGACCTGGAACGCCTCTCTAAGGAGGCGCCCGACGCGAAGCGGCACGCCGGCAACTTCGAACCAGTCGAGGCGGTCAAGTCCGTCTCTCTCGACCCCAGCAACGACGCCAACAGGAAAGTCCGGATCGGCTCCGAGCTCGACCCCAAATAGGAAGCAGTGCTCGTCGACTTTCTCCGTGCAAACGCCGAAGTCTTTGTGTGGAGTCCCTCGGACATGCCAGGCATACCGAGGGATGTCACCGAGCACTCACTGGACATCAGAGCTGGAGCCCGACCCGTGAAGCAAACCCTACGTCATTTTGACGAAGAAAAGCGCAGGGCCATAGGCGAGGAGATCCACAAGCTGCTTGCGGCAGGGTTCATCAAAGAGGTGTTCCATCCCGAATGGTTAGCTAACCCTGTTCTTGTAAGGAAGAAGGATGGGAAATGGAGGATGTGTGTAGACTACACTGGTCTAAACAAAGCATGTCCGAAAGTTCCCTACCCTCTACCTCGCATCGATCAAATTGTGGACTCCACTGCTGGGTGCGAAACCCTGTCATTCCTCGATGCCTACTCAGGCTATCACCAAATCAAGATGAAAGAGTCCGACCAGCTCGCGACTTCTTTCATCACACCTTTTGGCATGTACTGTTACACTACAATGCCATTTGGTTTGAGGAATGCAGGCGCCACCTACCAGAGGTGCATGAACCACGTGTTCAAAGAACGCATCAGCAGAACGGTCGAGGATTACATCGATGACATCGTTGTCAAGACGAAGAAAGCCTCCGACCTCCTCTCTGAACTTGAAACAACATTCAAGTGTCTGAGAGCGAAAGGCGTGAAACTCAATCCCAAGAAGTGTGTCTTCGGAGTCCCCCGAGGCATGCTCCTTGGGTTCATCGTCTCCGAGCAGGGCATCGAGGCCAATCCGGAGAAAATCGCGGCCATCACCAACATGGGACCGATCAAAGATTTGAAAGGAGTACAGAAGGTCATGGGATGCCTTGCGGCTCTGAGCCGCTTCATCTCACGCCTTGGCGAGAAAGGCTTGCCTCTATACCGCCTCTTAAGGAAGGCCGAGCGCTTCACTTGGACCCCCAAGGCCGAGGAAGCCCTCGGAAACCTTAAGGCGCTCCTTACAAACACACCCATCCTGGTGCCCCCCGCTGCAGGAGAAGCCCTCTTGATCTACGTAGCCGCAACCACTCAGGTGGTCAGCGCCGCGATCATAGTCGAGAGACGAGAAGAAGGGCATGCACTGCTCGTCCAGAGGCCAGTCTACTTCATCAGCGAAGTGCTTTCCGAGACCAAAGTCTGCTACCCGCAGATCCAGAAGCTGCTCTACGCAGTGGTTCTGACACGACGAAAGTTGCGACACTACTTCGAGTCTCATCCGGTGACTGTGGTGTCATCCTTCCCCCTGGGAGAGATCATCCAGTGCCGTGAGGCCTCGGGTAGGATAGCAAAGTGGGCGGTGGAACTCATGGGCGAAACGCTATCATTCGCCCCTCGGAAGGCCATAAAATCCCAGGTCTTGGCAGACTTCCTGGCTGAATGGACTGGCACCCAGTTACCAACAACTCCAATCCAACCCGAGCTCTGGACCATGTACTTCGATGGGTCGCTCATGAAAACAGGAGCAGGCGCTGGGGCTTGCTCTTCGTTTCACCCCTCGGAAAGCATCTTCGCTACGTCATACGCCTCCATTTTCCGGCATCAAACAACGTGGCTGAGTACGAGGCTCTGGTCAACAAGTTGCGCATCGCCGTCGAGCTAGGGGTCCGACGCCTCGACGCTCGTGGTGACTCGCGGCTTGTCATCAACCAAGTCATGAAGAACTCCCACTGTCGCGACCAGAGGATGGAAGCCTACTACGACGAAGTCCGGCGCCTGGAAGACAAGTTCTACGGGCTGGAGCTCAACCACATCGCTCGACGGTACAACAAGACTACGGATGAGCTGGAGAAGATAGCCTCGGGGCGGACGACGGTTCCCCCGGACGTCTTCTCCAGAGACCTACATCAACCATCCGTCAAGATCGACGACACGCCCAAGCACGAGGAAGCCTCGGCCCAGCCCGAGGTACCCTCGCCCGAGCCCGAGGAAGTCTCGGCCCAGCCCGAGGTACCCTCGGCCGAGCCCGAGGAAGTCTCGGCCGAGCCCGAGGTACCCTCGGCCATCGAGGAGGAGGCCTTGCCCGTCGAGGGGGAACAGAATAGGGTCGCGCCAGATCCGAACTGGCAGACCCCTTACCTGGAATATCTCCTCCGAGGAGAGCTTCCCCTCGACAAGGCCAAGGCTCGGCGACTGGCTCGGCGACTGGCTCGGCGCACCAAGTTGTTCGTCTTGCTGGGTGATGAAAAGGAGCTCTATCACCGCAGCCCCTCGGGCATCCTCCAACAATGCATATCCATCGGCTAGGGACAAGACCTGTTGCAAGAAATATACTCGGGGGCTTGTGGCCACCATGCAGCACCTCGAGCCCTCGTGGGGAATGCCTTCCGATAAGGTTTCTACTGGCCAACCGCGGTGGTCGACGCCACTAGGATTGTACACTCCTGCTGGGGGTGTCAATTCTACGTGAGGCAAACACGCCTGCCCACTCAGGCCCTACAGACGATACCCATCACCTGGCCATTTGTTGTGTGGGGTCTAGACCTTGTCGGACCCTTGCAGAAGGCACCCGGGGGCTTCTCTCACCTGCTGGTCGCCATCGACAAATTCTCCAAGTGGATCGAGGTCCGACCCTTGACCAGCATCAGGTCCAAGCAGGCGGTGGCGTTCTTCACCGACATCATCCATCGATTTGGGGTCCCAAACTCCATCATCACCGACAATGGCACGCAGTTCACCGGAAAAAAGTTCCTGGACTTCTGTGACGACCACCACATCCGTGTGGACTGGGCTGCCGTAGCTCACCCCATGACGAATGGGCAGGTGGAGCATGCTAACGGTATGATTTTGTAGGGACTCAAACCGAGGATCTACAACGACCTCAACAAGTTCGGCAAGCGGTGGATGAAAGAGCTACCCTCGGTGGTCTGGAGTCTGAGGACGACGCCGAGCCGTGCCACGGGTTTCTCACTGTTTTTTCTAGTCTATGGGGCCAAGGCCGTCCTCCCCACGGACTTAGAATACGGCTCCCCGAGGACCAGGGCATACGACGACCGAAGCAACCAGACCAGCCGAGAGGACTCGCTGGATCAGCTCGAAGAGGCTCGGGACGTTGCCTTACTACATTCGGCACGGTACCAGTAGTCTCTGCGACGCTACCACGCCCGAAGCGTTCGGCCCCGAGGCTTCCAAGTGGGAGACGCTTAGTCCGCGACAGGACGCCTGAGGGTGCCACAAGCTCACTCCTCCCTGGGAAGGGCCCTTCATCATCGCTAAGATTTTGAAGCCCGGAACATACAAGCTGGCCAACGACCAAGGCGAGGTCTACAGCAATGCTTGGAACATCCAACAGCTACGTCGCTTCTACCCTTAGGATGTTTTAAGTCGTTCATGTACCTCGTTTTCTTTACATACATGAAGTCTAACCGTCAAGGAAGGGTCGGCCTTGCCTCAGCAAAGCCCGACCCTCCCTTGGGGCCTAGAAGGAGGGAACTCTCTCTGCGTCAAAATTTTCCTCGGAAAAATTTTTCTACCAAAACGACCTTCATGCTTTCGACTTCCGTATCGATAGCGAGATCCTGAAAACGACGAGAGTACACGTAAGCGGCAAGGCCGACCGAGCCGAGGAACTCCTACGCCTCCGGGATACGGATACCTCACTCATCACCTTCCGCGAGAAGTAACTCACGCTCGGATAAGAGATCCTGCTACCGAACAAGTCCAAACACTCGGGTAGAAAACGACTTTCGTGCCTTCTCGACTGTATCAATAACGGAATCCTACGACCAAATGAGAGTGCACGTAAGCGGCAAGGCCGACCGAGCCAAGGAACTCCTACGCCTCCGGGATACGGATACCTCACTCATCACCTTCCGCGAGAAGTAACTCTTGCTTGGATAAACGATTCTACTACTGACAGACAAGTCATGATGCTCCAAACGAGAGGAAAGAAAACGCAGCTTTTTAACACGACGATAAAGTGTTTAGGCCTCGGCGGCCGCGAAAAACATGTGCATGCTACAGACAAACTGTTCCTGTAGGTTCAGGCATCGGTAGGGGGATCAGCAGCACCCTCGGCGTTGTTTCCACCCTCGATGGAACCTGGCCCGGCCTCGGACGGTGACCCGGGCGAAGGGACCTCCACCCAAGGGAGGACGCCAGCACCGCGCTAGCGAATGTCTTGGCCAAGCTCCAGCTGCTGCTGCCACATCTTCCTCGGCCTGGGAAGCCGCCAGCTCCCGAGCCGACGAAGTCTCTTTCCGAGCCAACTCCGCCTCTGTCCGCGCCAACACCGCTGCCTCTGGCTCCGGCTCATCGCAGAGCAGCCGAGGGTCCTAAAAACTGAGCAAGAGAGGCCTAGAGTGGCAAGGCCGACCGAGCCGAGGGACTCCTATGCCTCCGGGATATGGATACCTCACTCGTCACCTTCCGCGAAAGGCAACTCACGCTCAGTTAAGTGGTTCGGCTAGCCAACAGGCAAGTCCCAGTGCTCGAAATGAGGAAGAAACACAGCTTTATACTCGAATACCCAAATGTTCAGGCCTCGACAGCCGCAAAGAACAAACACATATACTTGGGGTAACTATGCTACACAGACTTAGACATCGACAGAACCCTCGGCGGTTCTCCCGACCTACGACAAATGTCTAAGTACTTGAAGCGGTTACATTTTGCTCCAGCAAAACCCAGTATATACCCTTACAAATGGGACTCCGGGTTCCGTTCCCGTGGGTATGAACAACCTCCACACCAGGGGGCCCGCGGGATAACGAACTCCAAGCGGCTCGCCGGCGACCTCTGCAGTAGCAGAGACAGTGACCTCCACCTCGGGCGGCTAAACAGCAGCAGCGATGACCTCAGGACAGACACCACTATGAAGAGGCCCTTGCCCACGTCCCCACACGAGGGGTGAGGACAAGCCGTTAAGGCCGAAGAGTCGGAGGGCGCCGTCCATGGGATCGAACCCACCGACGCCTCGCCGGCGAACAGTGGCCGCCCCAAAGCGCACCGGCAGGTCCTCACTCCCGTCCTCACCGAGGCCTTCCTAGAACACGAGTACCGCCCTCACGGCGTATGACGTGTTGAGCGACCCCCCGGCACGACTGACAGTGCGAGGAGGACCTGGACGTGGTTGACCCACGCGCGGCACGACCGCCGCCCGGATAAAGGACGGAAAGCTGCACCCTATCCAGGGAGCAGCAGTTCGCCTTCCCCCGCATGGCTGGAGGACGCCTCCGCAGGGCTGGAGGATGCCTTTCTCCCCCAAACGCTGGGGGAAGAAAAGGGTCACCGACCCATGCGGAGGCAACCCCCCACTCGGTGCGCTCCTCCGCCTCAGCACAGATGACGAAGATCCTTGAAGCTGAGGGCGGGGCGGAGGCCGCAGCCCGGCTTGCTTCTCCCCACCAAACTGACCATTGGTGAGGGAATGCAGTCGGGCTACACGACGAAAATCCTTGAAGCCGAGCGGTGGTTGAAGGGCGCCGATCTCCACGAGGTCGCGCTCCTTCAACGATAGCAAGAAGAAGGCGACGCTGGTGCACCCCATCCGAGGGCTCGAAAGGTGGAAGGACGCAATGCATGAGGGGAGAACGAAGGCATGGCCACTGCCCGGGGGATCGATCCCTTTTTATAGGCAGACCTCCTCACTTGCACCCCCTAGCGTAACGGGCAAAGTCTCCACTGACATACTCCAGGGTTCTCCCCCTACGACACGGGGCTGGGTCCCACGCGTCATACAAGCTGATCCGAAGCGCGAAGAAGGTGAACCGCCGCACACGAGGCGTGCAACCGCCCCGCGGTTACAGGCGTTCTCCCATCTTCGCAGAAACCGGTGGCCGAAAGGGTGGACCGCCATGCGACAGGCTTCCAATCGCACCGCAACTGTGCGCCCTTTCGGCTTTGACCACATCCGGTGGACCAGCGCAAAGGAAGCGGGCCCGCATGTCATGTAACCGGCGCGCCGGTTACGACGTGCAAGAAACTGCACCACCACCTGCGCCAATGCCACACCTCCTCGGCTGCAGAACCAGTACCGCGACTCGAGGCGGCCCCGCGCGTGACCCAACAGTGCCAATTCAGGGCAACGATCACGGGTCAGTCAACTGCAGGGATAGGCACGGCGGTTGGCATGGCCCCAAAAGTGGGCCGGCAGTAATGGCAGCAGCAGACGAATGGAAGCAACGGTCAAGTCGCCCGCAGGCTCGCGTCCCCTCCTGAAACGACGGGAGAGCCCTCTCCCACGGCGTGAAGACGACGCACCCGTGTCCCGTTCCTCGAACGGCTCGCACGCGCAATGGGCGCCATGCTGATCGCCCGTCCCATCGCATTAACTCCCCGGCAGAACAAGCGACACCTCTGGCATGCGAGGCGAGCGTCGCTTCACCTCCGCCATGACGACCGCGTCAGAAAAGGTGCGCCACCTTATTTAAATACATATCCTTCCCCTCCTCCTCTCTCTCTCTCTCTCGCTATAGGGACCGGGAAAGGGGATGTTTCGGAAAGGATCCTTCTCGGCGAAGGAAGTAGGCCCCGAGCCCTCCTACCGATCAGGGGTTCGAAGGCTGGCCCCCGGAAGGGTTTCGACAGCCGCCCTAGAGCACGCGGGCTCCGTGCCCACTACTGATCAGGGGTTCGAAGGCTGGCCCCTCGGAAGGGTTCGACAGTCGCCCCAGAGCATGCAGAGTGAGGGATGACTCTGGGTACGTCCGATACATGGCCGAGGCTCGGGCTACGCTCCCGAGGTACCCTAGGACATTTCCGAGACCGGCGGGAACGATTTGTAACGGAATCCCACCGGAGGGAGGCATCGAGCCCTCGGACCCTGTCGAAGGGGTCCGGGTCCGGCGAATCACCAGCAGGTACTTTTGGAGCGCACCTCTGGGCCACCAGCCGACCCCTAACGAACGGGGCACGGGCGTCCACTCGGATCACCCGTTAGTAGCTCACTGGAAACACCATGTTCGGCGCCCTCCAAGGGCAACATAGCGCTTTCCCCCCTCCTCCTTGCGGAAAGGCGACGCAGGGGCATATGATAAAAGTCAGGAAAGTCCTTGATCGTCCTCTCGCTCCGTGCAGAGGCTCGGGGGCTGCTCTCGCACCTGGCTACGGCCAAACCGTTGACAGCGTCAACAAACCAACTTGATAACTTGGAACCTGACCATGCACCCAGGCTACGGCCAGGCCGCATGAGGGAACGATCAGACCGGCCGAGGCACCACGAAAGGCATTCAGACCTCAGAGGAGTTAAACCACTCCTCCGAGGCCTCGAGGGCTACACCCGGCTGGTGCGCTCGCGCGCACCCACCAGAACAAAGCAAAAACCGAGAAAGGCCAGTCCCCTCACCGAAAATGCGGCAAAAGCCTCCAAGCGAGTACCAACACTCCCTTCGAGGCTCGGGGGCTACTGTTGGGTACCATAATTAGGGGTACCCCCAACACTCCTAATCACGGCTGGTAAACACCCTTAGACCAACTGACAGGCGCGGTTCAAGTCAAGGCTTCGTCTACCTAAGGGACCCGACCTCACCCGAGCCCAGCCTCGGGCTGGAGCAGTAGTCCCAGACGAGTTCACGCCTCGCCCGAGGGCCTCCTTAGGCAGCGGGGACCTCCTCGGCTCTCCCAAAGCCTGGCTCGGGCAGGCTTCGTTGTGAAGCAACCTTGGCCGGACCGCCTCACCATCCGACCGCTTCGCAGGCGCATTCAATGCTGGGGACGCCTGACGCCGTATCCTGACACAAGCGCCTCAGTCGGCCAGGCCAAAGTGACCGCAGTCACTTCGCCCCTCTCTTTTACTGTCCGATATGACAGGAAAACAGTGCCGCCCGCCCCGCTCCGACTACCGTGCCAACCACCCAGGCGAAGCTGACAACAAGTCACAATCAACCACCGAGTTCGGTCTCGGGTGCAACAGGAAGCTCTGTCTCGCCCGACCTCAAGCTCCGGCCTTGGGAGGAGGTCTCCGCCTCGCCCGACCCCTGGACTTGGTCTTGACCTCGGTCTCGGGAGGAATCGCGTCCTCGCCCGACCCCGGCCTCGGCCTCAAGACAAGTCTGCGCCTCGCCCGACCTTGGGCTCAGACCGACCGCGCCAACAGGGGATACATCATTACCCTATCCCTAGCCAGCTCAGGCTACAAGGAACAAGACCGGTGTCCCATCTGGCTTACCCCGGCGACGGGTAATGATGGTGCCCCGCGTGCAACCATGACGTCGGTGGCTCTCAGCCCCTTACGGCAGCAAGGAGACATCAGCAGGATCCTTGCCGCGCTGCCAGCTGTGCTTCTATAGGGCTCAGGCGCTTCTCCGACGGCCACGCTATCACGTGTACAGGGCTCAGGCTCTCCCCCGACAGCCACGTTGGCATGTACACGGGGCTTAGGCATTTCTCTACTGGACACATTAGCGCATAGCTGCACCCCCCATTGTACGACTGGACCCTCTCCTTGCGTCTATAAAAGGGAGGTCCAGGGCCATCCTGGAGTGGGGTTCGCGCGGGGGAAGGAGTGGACGAACAGGCTCTCTCTCTCTCTCTCCCTCTCGCGACATGCTTGTAACCCCTAATACGAGCGGCACCCCTGGTGCAGGATAATACAAGGCTTGCCCCACATCTTGTGTTCCATCCTGCGCCAACCCATCTGGGCAGGGGCACGCAGCGACAATCTCACTCGTCGGTCCAGGGACCCCCCGGGTTCGAAACGCCGACACTCTCGATGCTTATGTTGACTGTGTGTGTATTATGTTTTCACCTTATATGTTATCACCAGTCTTTTAAGTTCTTGTTCATCGATTTGATTTCACTTTTATATGAACAAGAAACTCACGTTGAGTATGCGCTCATTCTTATTATTATGGTACACATTCTTTCTGTCAAAGATTACTGAGTATAACTAACCATCTTCTCTATTGACAGAAATTTCAAAACAAACTACTTTCACAAATCTTGTAGGGTTGTCATCAATCACCAAAAAGGGGGAGATTGAAAGCATCTAGGCCCCTGGTTGGTTTTAGTGATTAATGACAACGTAATGTTATATGTGACTAACGTGTGTTTTGCAGAGACAAATGGTAAGTTAGGTCGCATTACAGGTAAAAGTACTACAACAGTGAAAACAATCCCGGAGATAAGAACTCGAAGCGACGGCTAAAACGACAAAACGAAAGGTGAAGGACTACGGAGTCCGAGTGTCAAGGAGATGTGGACACTCGTGATTTAATTAGGTCTTTTATTCTCTTTTAGCCATACTATAAAGAGGGGTTGTCGATGAGTAGTTTGACCAAGAGAGTTCTAGTGTAGTGTTGGTGCACATTCACACTCATATACAGTGCTAGGTGTCACTCTAGAACTCACTCACAAGTTAGAACGAAAACCGATTTGAAAATCAGCTGAAAAACAAGGAATAGGGTTTCTGGCCTTAGGGTACCGGACTGTCTGGTGCACCCTCTGCCAGGTGGGGCCAAGGTGGCCCTAGGGAAGAGTTTGTTCACCCAGAAACCCGAGAGCGCCTATTCCAGAAATGAATTTTAGTGGTGCACCGGACAGTGCACCGGACTGTCCGGTGAGCACCGGACAGCGACTGTTCACTGTTCGGTGTGCCATCAGCCCAACGGCTACCTGTCAGAACTAGCTGTTGGAAACGACTGTTGGCGCACCGGTGGCGCACCGGACTGTCCAGTGCGCCTGTGCGCAGAAAAGTGCTGGTAACGGCTAGTTGGTGGGTGAGGGCTATTTATACCCCCTCCACCCACCATATTCAATGTCTTGCTGCCCACATTAATTCCAGCACATTGCTAGAGTATTGCAAGCACCAAAAGCCTAGTGAGGAGATTAGAGAATCTTAATCCCGCATTTGTTCCTCATTAGCGCTAGCGAGAGCCACCTAGAGCACACATCACTTGCATTAGATTTCTCTTGGTCAAGCGAAAGTCTACGGCTTGTTACTCTTGGTGATCGGCATCACCTAGACAGCTTGGTGGCGTTGGCAGCTCGGTGATCACCGTGAAGATCTTGTTGGTGACCCGACTCAAGTTTGTAAGCGATCTCGAGGGATCCACCGCGCCGGAGTGGCAAAGGATCATCTCGTAGTGAGCACTTGGTTCTTGCGAGGACCAAGGGGGAGCGATACCCTTGCGCGGGTGCTCCAACGAGGACTAGTGGAGAGTGCCGACTCTTCAATACCTCGGGAAAAATTGGAGGAGTCTTCTAAACCTTGCTTTACATTCCGCACTTAATTCAAGCACTTTACATTGTGTATTTGTTTAGCAAGTAATTGAAGTGTTGTCTTAGCATTGTTGAATTTCTAGTATTATTTTCTTAGTGCTAGTTGTTGGGGTGAAGTTGGGCTCTTGCTTAGCTCTTGCTTAGGTTTTAATTAGTGTTGATTTTTAGAAAAGCCCAATTCACCCCCCCCCCCTCTTGGGCATTGTGATCCTTTCACATGTTACATGCTAAGATTGATGAACTAAATGTTTGCAAACCCTCTACATCTACTGTTAGTCATGTCTCTATTTGCACTAGATGTGGAGATGTTAATGTTGATGCTATCCATGATCACCTGGCTTTATTAAACAACAAAATGATCACATAGCTCAACTTAATGCGAAAATTAATGAGCATGAGATGGAAAATGAAAATTTTAAATTTGCTAGAAGCATGCTCTATAGTGGGAGACGCCCTGACATTAAGGATGGCATTGGCTTCCAACAGGGAGGCAATGTCAAAATTAATGCCCCTAAAAGATTGTCTAATTTTGTTAAGGGCAAAGCTCCCATGCCTCAGGATAACGAGGGCTATATTTTATATCTTGCTGGTTATCCTGAGGATAAGATTAGGAGAATTCAAGCTAAGAAGACTCATTCTATTTCTCACCATGCTTTTATTTATAAGAATGAGGCTTCTAGCTCTAGGCGTTCTACCCATGTTAAAATGCCTAAGAAGAAATATCCTATTGCATCAAATGAACCTAACATTTCATTTAAAACTTTTGATGCATCATATGTTTTAACTAACAAATCAGGCAAAGTAGTTGCCAAATATGTTGGAGGCAAATACAAGGGGCAAAGACTTGTGTTTGGGTACCCAAGGTGCTTGTTTCTAATGTCAAAGGACCCAAGACCATTTGGGTACCTAAGAACAAGGCCTAAATTTGTTTTGTAGGTTTATGCACCTAGGGGCACAAGTTGGATCATTGATAGCGGGTGCACAAACCACATGACTAGGGAGAAAAGGATGTTCTCCTCCTATGAGAAAAACCAAGATCCCCAACGAGCTATCACATTCGGGGATGAAAATCAAGGTTTGGTCAAAGGACTTGGTAAAATTGCTATATCACCTGACCATTCTATTTCCAATGTTTTTCTTGTAGATTCTTTAGATTATAACTTGCTTTAAGTTTCTCAATTATATAAAATGGGTTACAACTGTCTTTTTACGGATATAGGTGTTACTGTCTTTAGAAGAAGTGATGATTCAGTAGCATTTAAGGGAGTGTTAGAGGGTCAGCTATACTTAGTTGATTTCAAAAGAGCCGAACTCGACACTTGCTTAATTGCTAAGACTAATATGGGTTGGCTCTGGCATCGCCGACTAGCCCATGTTGGGATGAAGAATCTTCATAAGCTTCTAAAGGGAGAACACATTTTGGGACTAACCAATGTTCATTTTGAGAAAGACAGGATTTGTAGCGCATGCCAAGCAGGGAAGCAAGTTGGTGTTCATCATCCACACAAGAACATCATGACGACCGACAGGCTACTTGAGCTACTCCACATGGACCTATTCGGCATGACAGCTTACATAAGCATCGGCGGGAGTAAGTACTGTCTAGTTATTGTGGATGATTATTCTCGCTTCACTTGGGTGTTCTTTTTGCAGGAAAAATCTCAAACCCAAGAGACCCTAAAGGGATTCTTGAGACGGGCTCAAAATGAGTTCGGCTTAAGGATCAAAAAGATTAGAAGCGACAATGGAACGGAGTTCAAGAACTCTCAAATTGAAGGCTTCCTTGAGGAGGAGGGCATCAAGCATGAGTTCTCTTCTCCCTACACGCCACAACAAAATGGTGTAGTGGAGAGGAAGAATAGAACTCTACTTGACATGGCGAGGACCATGCTTGATGAGTACAAGACACCGGATCGGTTTTGGGCTGAGGCGATTAACACCGCCTGTTACTCCATCAACCAGCTCTACATTCACCGAATCCTCAAGAAGACATCTTTCGAACTCCTCACCGGTAAAAAGCCCAATGTTTCATATTTTAGAGTCTTTGGTAGCAAATGTTTTATTCTTGTTAAAAGAGGTAGAAAATCTAAATTTGCTCCTAAGGCTGTAGAAGGCTTTTTACTTGGTTATGACTCAAACACAAGGGCATATAGAGTCTTTAACAAGTCCACTAGACTAGTTGAAGTTTCTTGTGACATTGTGTTTGATAAGACTAATGGCTCTCAAGTAGAGCAAGTTTATCTTGATGAGCTAGATGATGAAGAGGCTCCATGCGTTGCGATAAGGAACATGTCCGTTGGGGATGTGTGTCCTAAGGAATCCGAAGAGCCTCCACAAGCACAAGATCAACCATCTTCCTCCATGCAAGCATCTCCACCGACCCAAGATAAGGATTGTTGGAACTTGCTCTCTTGGGCAAGATGATCCAACGGGGGAGCAAGAACAATGCAAACAAGGTTTTAGCTCGAGATGGCAATTGCTCTGTTTTTCTCAGCCTCTCAAGGGCACTGTACGGGGGTATTTATAGGTGTCTGAGTGTCCAACGTCTCAATGTAAGGACGCATGTACCCTCAGGCACCCGGTCTATGTAACACCCCTGGTGTTACTGTAACTAAAACTTGAGCATGGCATCATAAGCATTGGCATTGTATATGTTTGATACACCTAGAGTGCATTCACTAGGCAAAATTTTCAAACAAGTTGTATTGTTTAAGTGTTTTTGCAAATAGAACCCTGGATAGGAAACTTAACCCTAAATAGGGATTAAAGGGGTAAAACTTAACCCAAATTGAGAAAACCTAAAGGCTTTAGGGTAATAGTTATAAAATATCCCCAAAAACAAAGTTGAATCACATTTATACCCCTGGAATCCCAGAAACCCTAATTGGAACCCTGGAAAACCCTAAAACCAAACCCTAGGGGCCTATGTGCAAAATTAGTCCACTTTTGGACTAAAGTGCAAAAACCAAGTCAAATAAGTTTCTTAAGTCCTTTGGTTCACAAATGTGTGGACTTGAAAGCCAAATGTTGAGTTTTGGACTTAAATGCAAAATGCACCTCAATTTGGTTTTATTCTAAGTCTGAAATTTCAGAATTTTGGCTCAACTTTGGAGCCCTGTATCTTTTAAAATATAGGGTTTTTGCCCAAAGTGACCACAACAAGTTTGTAGACCAATTAAAGGAGAACAATTTTGCTGAAGAGAGCAAGCAATGTTCTTGGGAGAAATTGGGAGATAATTAGGGTTGAAGTTGGACTGTGAGGCTGTTTAAGTTCTAAACTTCAGACTAGCAGTGCAACTGCAAGCACTTTGGGCATGAATTAATGCATGATCGAGCAAGTATTTGCCTAGGAGTGCTATACCAAGATTATAGCTGGATCCTAGGGCTACGACTTTGCTAAAGAGTGTCGATCATGTTGATATATAAAATCAAGAGAAAATCTGCCCTAAATCCTGGCTGTCAGATGACTAAAGAACAAACGCCATGGTACAGTGATCTGCTATAGATCAGAACGCCAGCTCGGACAGCTCGACGCCGGTGACCCCTCCGCCGTGATTCGCGTCGCCGGCTTTCAGATTTGTGTGCGGGGTGGAATAATAACGCTGGGGGGATAAGAATCCTCGCCGGCGGTGAGCTGGAGATCACTCCGGTGACCCCCCCGTGGCTTTCTCTTCCTCTTTACGGCTGGAACAGATGTGCTCGCCGGTAACCGCCGCCTCCCAGCCGTGCGTCGCGTGGCCTAGCCTTTTTACCGCGTCACCGTGACTCCCTTGGGCCATCCCATCATCGCCGGGGAGGTTGCCACGCCGTTGGCCACGAATTCGCGTGCGCCAGTGCTTTCTTCCACCTCCGGCCGCCGCGTGTCCTCCCCAAAATTCGCGGCCACCGCCTTACCCTCCTATAAATTGAGCCCGTGACTAGCTCCGCGAGGTCGTCAGCTAACTAGCCACCGCTAATCAGCCACAATCATCCACCAGTGAGCTCGAATTCGCGTTTTCCCCCAAATCTCTTTCCGCCACCGTGAAACAAGCTTCACCGTTGTCAGCCCTTTCTCCGGTCAGTCCAACCCTCCCTCTACTTCGTTTAAGTCTCTTCACGTGTCTGCGATGCTTACTGACCCGTCCAATTGGGCTAGGAGTCCACTGACCGTCGGGAACGCATGGATCTTTGATTCATCCGCGCGCTCTCCGTGGCCAGACCAAACTAGTTCACCGATTGTGCAATTAACCTAGGGAAATCGATAGTTGGGGCGTGAATTCGGTTTCAACCGAAGAAGGGCGTCAGTCCTTTCCCCAATCGACCGGCCTGCTAGCTCGCCGGAGCTCCTCCGCGCGCTGTCGTCGTCGAGGACTTCACCGTGCGAAGGAATAGAAACCGGAGGGCTATTCTGTAATCTGTCAGCGACACGGCGAAACAGTAAAGGAACTTATCTCCAGATAGTCGAGAACCCGAGGTCTTTTCTGCATAGATGCCAGCGCGGGCGCGGGCGCGCCCCGTTTTCTCTAAGGATTGGGCTGTATGGGCTACTTCTGGCCCAATACTATTCACGAGTTTTCTTTTTCTTTTTCCTCCTGAGTCAAAACAATTATAAAAAAAGTAGAAAAATGGTAAAATTGTGAAACCAATTTTCCTAGGTTTCTTATTTTCCCTAGAATTTAATAAAAGTAGTTTTGTGATTTTTAGGTTAAATAAGGAATTTTAAGGCATTTAAAGTAGTTCAAAGTAGTAGTTTTGGATTTTTAAAGGATAAATTGTAAACCCAAAAATGTTCAAAATTTTTATAGGAGCTCCTCATATTATTTAGAAGCCTTGGGTAGAATTTGGGTTGATTTGGACCTTGTTTGATCACCAAACCCCAAAACACCCCCCCTGCCCTATGAACTCCTTTACTGACTCCGGAAACCCTAAGTTCTCGGAGTACCGTGAAGGAAAGTTGTATTCAAGACTTAGATAATAAGTTTATATTATCTTTGCACCCTCATGAGCATCCCATGGCATCCATTCTTATACATATATATGGTTATGTTAGAACACGAAGAAGAAGAGGAAGTCACCGAAGAAAGGACACCACCATCCTCGGATTCTCAAGCAGGCAACTGCTTCTACTTTGATATTTGCGGATCTGAGCCAGACTCACCTGTTAACAAAGGCAAGCCCCGGTGCATTTTCCACCCCCCCCCCTTGTGTTTTAAATCTTTCTCACTTGTTTGATGCACTAGGTGATAGGTGTTGATTGCTAAAACAATTCCTGCATTACTTTCCTTGGAATTTGATTACCTTCCTTGATACCCTGTTTTACAAAAGGTTTTGTTATGCTTAGTGTTGCTCTAGCAAAATAAAAGGATTTGTTTTACAAAAGATGTTTGGCAAAGTGGGAGGGTTGTTTTCAAAATAAAACTTGATGGTGAATCCGTCAAAGGCCTTGATGGATTCAACATTGGAAAAGATGTACCTCTGCCAGGTACCAACCTTTGGGGTTAATAATTAAGCTGAGACCGGGCGGGTGACTTGCACGAGAAAGAGAGTCTCGGTGTAGTGTCTCCGTCTGAGTCGATTAAGGGCCATCTCGATGTAAGCCTGCTGACCGAGGACCCTTTAACTGGTCACATGCCTCATCATGGGTAAGCTTTGCCTCGGGTGGACTAAGGCCAGAATAAGATAACACGAAATGGGCGTGGAGCGGTAGCGAGAGTAGCGTGTACCCTCCGTGGCAAGAGGCTGGACGGTGGTGTATCTGTGCTCTCGGTTTGCGTGAACCTGATCTGGTCTTAAGAAACTCGGTGGTGGGTTGACATATGCAAGGGTTAAGTGCTACATATGTCGTGTGATCGGAGATCCTCAGCTGAGTATAATCGATTCGGATCGCCGTACCTCCGCGGTTATGGAGACTTGGACACTGACTTACACGTAGCAATCCAGTGAAGTTGAAGGGTTGATAAGAAAATTGGCTAGTGCAGGTAAAGTGATTGATCTAGGGTAGAAAGAACTCTAGCTGCAGGTAATTTTACTTAACCTGACAATAAAATTGGATTTTAAGGATCCACTCGTAGTAAGCTTTTCTGCAAAACAGAGTCTTTGATTCTTGATAAGCCACTCCTTGAATCCCTCTAGCCAGCATACCCTTGAGAGTCTTTTCCTTAGTCGGGTAAGACTTGCTGAGTAATTCCATACTCAGGGTTTATCCCCTTGTTGTTTTTAGGTGAGGAAGCAGCAGATTTCTGTTGCTTCTGTACCAAGGTGGTTCCTAATGAAGATAAGCAAGAATGAAGTGCGGGAGGAAAGGATCCTCCATTAAGAATTTTTGTGTGATAGCTGTCGGGAGGAGTTTTTACCTCCCTTGGTATGTGTAATAATAATACTCTGCACTCGTTATATATTCCTGGTCTGTAATAAACAACGTGATCTTACTATTTAATAAATGTAAGCTTATGTAATCGCTTCCGCATTTCTTTACCTCTGATGTTCTGTAATGTCTGCAAAACGGGTGAGACGTTCCTGGAAAGGTAAGGAAAGATACCGAGCTTGTCAAGTAGTTCAGGGGCACCTATAGGGTTGTTTGAGGTCCGTTGGACAAGGACAACTGTAGGTGGGCCTAATTACTTGGGAGGTTCCGTCACAGCTGGTATCGGAGCGTAGCCCTTCTTGACAGATATTATGTGGCGTCTTCAAAAGGATTTTCTAAGACTTATCTAGAAAGTTGCTTCTCTTCTTACCTAAGTATTTCTAAAGAGTTTATTTCAAGGACCTGATAGGAAGAGTGCAATGTATAGAAGGTTGAATCGACTAAGGTTGATTCTGTACTTATTCATGCATCATGCTAAGAATTATACTAATAAATTTTCCCCCTTAGCAAATGCCGCCACGTACAAGGAAAACGGTACGTAAGCATACTGGACCCATCGGTGTGCCTCGGCATCAACTTGCCCCACGAGAGCAAGAGCAAAACAGTAGTAGCGGGAGCAACGATCCTATTGGTGATCTCGAAGCTCGCGTGAATCAACTCCAAGCGGAGTTACAGCGCAGGACTAATCTATGGGTTGCGGACGGTGACCAGATAAATGATTTAAGAAGTTACATCCGCACCCTGCAAGATCAACTAGCTGACCGAGATTTGGCACTTGACTGGGCAGTACAATCTCGCTCAGTAGCTTTAGCTAAGGAAGCAAAGGCTCGAGCACGAGTCAACGAACTTAGCGTTGCTGTTGATAACTTGCAGGTATATTGCAATACTTTACATGAAGAAGTTCATGTACTGTATTCGCAATTACACCCAAATGTCCCTGCGGATCCCGTTAGGTCTGAAGCCGAAACCTCGCACACTGCGGGCGAAGCGCTTGGTGGTGAGATAGACCTTTTTAGGCCCCCTCCTTCTTTGAGGCTGGTCGACGTATGGTCTCCCACCCCTGACGATGAAGCTACCAAGAATAAGCAGGAATAGTAGTGTAGCTTGTAAAAGTAGAAATAGTAAGTTGTATAATAGGTTGAACTTTTGTATAATGGGTAATGTGTCCTGTTATGTAAAATCGAGTCTGTATCATTACTTTTTATAGTAATCTAAAATGGAAGGTCTCTTTGGCATATTATGTTTATTTCAAATGTTCTTTGCCTCAGATGCCGACCAGGACTCGAGGACAGGACGCAGCGGGAACTTCTGGGGGAAGGGATGTCACCCCAAATCCACCTCTGGTTCCTCCCACGTTAGCCGAGGCGATTGCCGCCTTGGTAAATGCCACCGCAGACAATACCCGTTTCCTTAGGGAAATGGCGGGTCAACGGCAATTCCAGCAGCAGGTAGGGAGGGGTTATCAGCAAGGCCCCCGTGAAACCACCTATCTGGACTTCTCAGAAACTCGTCCACCCCTATTCGTCAAGGCAGAGGACCCGTTGGAAGCCGACGAGTGGATACGGGTTATTGAACAAAAGTTTGGTCTTCTCCGTTGTTCAGAAACGCAGAAGCCATTATTCGCAGCACAGCAACTACGTGGCCCTGCCAGTACCTAGTGGGGAAATTTTGTGGCTATTCAACCTGTCAACCATCAAATCACTTGGGAAGAATTTAAAGCAGCATTCCGTGAGCACTACATACCCGAAGGGGTGCTGCATATGAAACAAGAGGAATTCATGAAGCTGAAACAAGGAGGAGATACCGTCAATCAGTATCTCCACAAGTTTAATCACCTGTCGCAGTATGCCATCGACCAGGTGAATACTGATTTAAAGAAAAAGAACTGCTTCATGAGGGGTCTAAATGACCGGTTGCAGTGAAAGATGGCCACATGTATAGATCTCACGTATGGAAAGGCTGTCAGTACAGCCTTATCTGTTGAAGCAAAATACGCAAGTTCTGGGAAGAACAAGGGATTCGGTGGTGAGAGGCCTAATCAGGGCCAGGCGAAGAGGCAACGGTTTGTAATCCGGCCTTCTAGCCAAAATCACACTTTTTCTCGTCCACCTGCATTCCCTTTCAAACAACCAATCATTATTCGCCCCAGCAATACCCCCACTCCCCCAAATCAGCCGGGTGCCCCAGGCACTCGATTCCCTGCCTTGCCCAGCTCTTCAACTGGGTGTTTCAATTGCGGCAAGTCAGGACATTTCATCAAAGACTGCCCATATCCCAAGCAAAATCAATCAAGTGCTCAGAAAGGATCTGGGAAAGCAGCTCAGCCTAAGGGAAATACTGTGGGGAGGAATACAAAGAAGACGGGGCGTGTATACTACACCCAAGTGGCCACTACACTAGAAGGAGAGCCGGTGATGATGGGTACGTTTCCCGTGGCCAGTCACCCTGCAATTATTCTTTTTGATTCTGGTGCTTCACATACATTCATTAGCAAGAAATTTGTGGAGCAACATCACATTGCATGCCATGAATCAAAAGAGGGATTTAAAATTCATTCACCTGGGGGACATATTTTTACTCGAGAAGTGGCCTATGAAGTGCCAGTAACAATGGTCGGACGGAACTTTCCTGCTAACATGATTGTTCTGAAAGGCCAGGATATAGATGTAATTTTAGGTATGAATTGGTTAACCCAATACAAGGCAATTCTCAACACTGAACTCAGAACCGTCAGGTTGAGCTATAATCAAGAAGAGATTCTTTTGACTCTCCCCGTAACCAATCCAGCCAAAGCTTCTGGTAGAATATATGAAGCCATTGTACCGAAGGTCAAGGATATTCCGGTAGTTTGTGAGTTTCCAGATGTATTTCCGGAAGATTTTCCTGGACTGCCCCCTGAAAGAGATGTAGAATTTGTAATTGAGTTAAAGCCCGGTACGGCTCCCATCTCCCGAAGATCGTACCGTATGCCCCCTAATGAGTTGGCGGAATTGAAGATTCAATTACAAGATCTACTGAATAAGGGATTCATCCGGCCAAGCTCGTCTCCATGGGGTTGTCCCGCCATTTTTGTTAAAAAGAAGGATCAAACCTTGCGAATGTGTGTGGATTATCGACCCCTGAATGAGGTCACCATCAAGAATAAGTACCCTCTTCCAAGGATCGATATCTTATTTGATCAACTGACTGGGGCGAGGGTATTTTCCAAAATTGATCTCAGGTCGGGCTATCACCAAATCCGTATTCGGCCCGAGGATATACCGAAGACCGCGTTTACTACGCGGTATGGATTGTTTGAATACCTGGTAATGTCTTTCGGGCTCACAAATGCTCCTGCCCACTTCACCTATTTGATGAACTCGGTGTTCATGCCCGAGTTGGACAAGTTCGTGGTAGTCTTCATCGACGATATCTTGATATATTCTAAAAATGAAGAAGAGCATGCTCAGCATCTACGGATTGTATTGACGCGCCTGAGGGAACATCAGCTTTATGCCAAGTTCAGCAAGTGCGCGTTTTGGCTGGAGGAAATTCAATTTTTGGGGCACGTGTTATCGGCCAAAGGAATTGCGGTAGATCCTAGCAAAGTCAAAGATATTCTGGAGTGGAAACCCCCAACCACTGTTCACCAAGTCCGGAGTTTTCTTGGACTAGCTGGATATTATCGCAGATTCATACCAGATTTTTCTAAGCTTGTGAAGCTAATCACAAGTTTATTGAAGAATGACATTAAGTTCAATTGGTCTTCTAAGTGTAATGAAGCCTTTGAGCAATTGAAGACATTATTAACCACTGCTCCGGTATTGGCTCAACCGGACATCACTAAGCCTTTTGATGTATATTGTGATGCGTCAGGCAGTGGACTCGGCTGTGTATTAATGCAAGAGGGCCGAGTAATTGCATATGCTTCAAGGCAGTTGCGCCGACATGAGGAGCATTACCCAACTCATGATCTGGAGCTAGCTGCTGTGGTTCATGCCCTGAAAATTTTGGCGTCACTATCTGCTGGGAAATATCTATCATATTTATACAGATCATAAAAGCTTGAAGTATATCTTCACCCAGTCAGAATTGAATATGAGGCAAAGACGATGGCTTGAGCTTATTAAGGACTATGAGCTAGAAATTCACTATCACCCAGGCAAGGCCAATGTTGTGGCAGATGCACTGAGCCGTAAGGCTTCCTGCCACTGTCTTATGGTGAAGACCTCTGACAACACTTTATGTCAAGAGATGGAAAAGCTAAACCTGGGGATGGTCCAACAAGGGACTCTGAATCAGTTAAAGCTTGAGTCAATCATTTTGCAAAGGATAATTGATGCTCAAAAGGATAATCTGGGTATGAAGCACATACGAAAGAAGATAGGGGCTGGAGCAGCCAAATGTTTCAAGGAAGACGATCAAGGTGTGCTATGGTTTAAAAACCGCATAGTAGTGCCAAAGAATGAAGAACTCCGCCAGCAAATCTTAGATGAAGCGCATCTTAGTCGCTATTCTATTCATCCGGGAAGCACTAAGATGTATCATGATCTAAAGCAGCACTACTGGTGGACTAAGATGAAAATTGAAATTGCACGCTATGTGGCTAAGTGTGACACTTGAAGACGTGTCAAAGCCATACACATGAAAACTGCTGGTCCATTACAATCTTTGCCGATCCCAACATGGAAATGGGAAGATATAAGTATGGACTTTATCGTGGGATTGCCCAGGACTGCAAAAGGGTATGATTCTATCTGGGTCATAATTGATCGGCTTACGAAGATTGCTCACTTTTTGCCGGTCAAGACGGATTCCCTAGTTACTGTCTACACCCAATTGTACATTGCTCGTATTCTTAGTTTGCATGGTGTTCCGAAGACCATTGTGTCGGATCGTGGACCCCAATTTGTAGCCAAGTTTTGGGAAGCACTTCACAAATCCTTGGGTACTAAGTTGCTCCATAGTTCGGCATATCATCCACAAACCAGTGGACAGACTGAGAGGATTAATCAAGTACTCGAAGATATGTTGCGAGCATGTGTCCTAGATTTCTCACCAAAATGGGATGAATGTTTACCTTTGGCGGAGTTTTCATACAATAATAGTTATCAAGAAAGTATCAAGATGGCACCTTTTGAAGCTTTATATGGGCGACGGTGTCGAACTCCGCTAAATTGGTCTGAACCTGGAGAAAGGTATTTCTTTAGGCCTGACATAGTGAAGGAGGCCGAGGAAAAGGTTCAGAAAGTTATTCATAATCTGAAGAAAGCCCAAGCTCGGCAGAAGAGCTATGCAGACAAACGGCGAATGCCCTTGTATTTTCTTGAAGGGGACTATGTTTACTTGAAGGTTTCACCAATGAAGGGAGTATCGCGTTTCGGGATAAAAGGAAAGCTTGCACCCAGGTACATTGGTCCATTTCCTATCCTTCAAAGATATGGGCCAGTGGCGTATCGACTTCAACTTCCCGAAACATTGTCTGCTGTACATAATGTGTTCCATGTATCGCAATTGAAGAAGTGTCTTCGGGTTCCCGATCGAACCATTGAAGTGACAGATGTTGTCCTGGAACCAGATCTAACATACTCGGAACATCCTATTCGAGTTCTGGATCAAAAGGACAGGGTTACCCGGAGAAAGACTCTCAAGTTCTACAAGATACAATGGAACCAACATTCTGAGGAAGAGGCTACGTGGGAAACTCAAGACTTTTTAGATAAGAATTTCCCAGGCTTTCTAGCTTCATGTAATTTGTAAAGTGTATATAGTTATTGCAATAAAGGAGTGAACCCCCATACCACCCCTGCCTTGTACCAGAAATGAGGAAATAAAAATGTGACACATTTCCTTTTCCATTACTCACCCTAGGACTTTAAATCTCGGGACGAGATTCTTTTATGGGGGGAAGGATGTAACACCCCTGGTGTTACTGTAACTAAAACTTGAGCATGGCATCATAAGCATTGGCATTGTATATGTTTGATACACCTAGAGTGCATTCACTAGGCAAAATTTTCAAACAAGTTGTATTGTTTAAGTGTTTTTGCAAATATAACCCTGGATAGGAAACTTAACCCTAAATAGGGATTAAAGGGGTAAAACTTAACCCAAATTGAGAAAACCTAAAGGCTTTAGGGTAATAGTTATAAAATATCCCCAAAAAAAAGTTGAATCACATTTATACCCCTGGAATCCCAGAAACCCTAATTGGAACCCTGGAAAACCCTAAAACCAAACCCTAGGGGCCTATGTGCAAAATTAGTCCACTTTTGGACTAAAGTGCAAAAACCAAGTCAAATAAGTTTCTTAAGTCCTTTGGTTCACAAATGTGTGGACTTGAAAGCCAAATGTTGAGTTTTGGACTTAAATGCAAAATGGACCTCAATTTGGTTTTATTCTAAGTCTGAAATTTCAGAATTTTGGCTCAACTTTGGAGCCATGTATCTTTTAAAATATAGGGTTTTTGCTCAAAGTGACCACAACAAGTTTGTAGACCAATTAAAGGAGAACAATTTTGCTGAAGAGAGCAAGCAATGTTCTTGGGAGAAATTGGGAGATAATTAGGGTTGAAGTTGGACTGTGAGGCTGTTTAAGTTCTAAACTTCAGACTAGCAGTGCAACTGCAAGCACTTTGGGCATGAATTAATGCATGATCGAGCAAGTATTTGCCTAGGAGTGCTATACCAAGATTATAGCTGGATCCTAGGGCTACGACTTTGCTAAAGAGTGTCGATCATGTTGATATATAAAATCAAGAGAAAATCTGCCCTAAATCCTGGCTGTCACATGACTGAAGAACAAACGCCATGGTACAGTGATCTGCTATAGATCAGAACGCCAGCTCGGATAGCTCGACGCCGGTGACCCCTCCGCCGTGATTCGCGTCGCCGGCTTTCAGATTCGTGTGCGGGGTGGAATAATAACGCTGGGGGGATAAGAATCCTCGCCGGCGGTGAGCTGGAGATCACTCCGGTGACCCCCCCCCCCCCCCCCCCACGTGGCTTTCTCTTCCTCTTTACGGCTGGAACAAATGTGCTCGCCGGTAACCGCCGCCTCCCAGCCGTGCGCCGCGTGGCCTAGCCTTTTTACCGCGTCGCCGTGACTCCCTTGGGCCATCCCATCATCGCCGGGGAGGTTGCCACGCCGTTGGCCACGAATTCGCGTGCGCCAGTGCTTTCTTCCACCTCCGGCCGCCGTGCATCCTCCCCAAAATTCGCGGCCACCGCCTTACCCTCCTATAAATTGAGCCCGTGACTAGCTCCGCGAGGTCGTCAGCTAACTAGCCACCGCTAATCAGCCACAATCATCCACCAGTGAGCTCGAATTCACGTTTTCCCCCAAATCTCTTTCCGCCACCGTGAAACAAGCTTCACCGTCATCAGCCCTTTCTCCGGTCAGTCCAACCCTCCCTCTGCTTTGTTTAAGTCTCTTCACGTGTCTGTGATGCTTACTGACCCGTCCAATTGGGCTAGGAGTCCACTGACCGTCGGGAACGCATGGATCTTTGATTCATCCGCGCGCTCTCCGTGGCCAAACCAAACTAGTTCACCGATTGTGCAATTAACCTAGGGAAATCGATAGTTGGGGCGAGAATTCGGTTTCAACCGAAGAAGGGCGTCAGTCCTTTCCCCAATCGACCGGCCTGCTAGCTCGCTGGAGCTCCTCCGCGTGCTGCCGTCGTTGAGGACTTCACCGTGCGAAGGAATAGAAACCGGAGGGCTATTCTGTAATCTGTCAGCGACACGGCGAAACAGTAAAGGAACTTATCTCCAGATAGTCGAGAACCCGAGGTCTTTTCTGCATAGATGCCAGCGCGGGCGCGGGCGCGCCCCGTTTTCTCTAAGGATTGGGCTGTATGGGCTACTTCTGGCCCAATACTATTCACGAGTTTCCTTTTCTTTTTCCTCCTAAGTCAAAACAATTATAAAAAAAGTAGAAAAATGGTAAAATTGTGAAACCAATTTTCCTAGGGTTTCTTATTTTCCCTAGAATTTAATAAAAGTAGTTTTGTGATTTTTAGGTTAAATAAGGAATTTTAAGGCATTTAAAGTAGTTCAAAGTAGTAGTTTTGGATTTTTAAAGGATAAATTGTAAACCCAAAAATGTTCAAAATTTTTATAGGAGCTCCTCATATTATTTAGAAGCCTTGGGTAGAATTTGGGTTGATTTGGACCTTGTTTGATCACCAAACCCCAAAACACCCCCCTGCCCTATGAACTCCTTTACTGACTCCGGAAACCCTAAGTTCTCGGAGTACCGTGAAGGAAAGTTGTATTCAAGACTTAGATAATAAGTTTATATTATCTTTGCACCCTCATGAGCATCCCATGACATCCATTCTTATACATATATATAGTTATGTTAGAACACGAAGAAGAAGAGGAAGTCACCGAAGAAAGGACACCACCATCCTCGGATTCTCAAGCAGGCAACTGCTTCTACTTTGATATTTGCGGATCCGAGCCAGACTCACCTGTTAACAAAGGCAAGCCCCGGTGCATTTGCCACCCCCCTTGTGTTTTAAATCTTTCTCACTTGTTTGATGCACTAGGTGATAGGTGTTGATTGCTAAAACAATTCCTGCATTACTTTCCTTGGAATTTGATTACCTTCCTTGATACCCTGTTTTACAAAAGGTTTTGTTATGCTTAGTGTTGCTCTAGCAAAATAAAAGGATTTGTTTTACAAAAGATGTTTGGCAAAGTGGGAGGGTTGTTTTCAAAATAAAACTTGATGGTGAATCCGTCAAAGGCCTTGATGGATTCAACATTGGAAAATATGTACCTCTGCCAGGTACCAACCTTTGGGGTTAATGATTAAGCTGAGACCGGGCGGGTGACTTGCACGAGAAAGAGAGTCTCGGTGTAGTGTCTCCGTCTGAGTTGATTAAGGGCCGTCTCGATGTAAGCCTGCTGACCGAGGACCCTTTAACTGGTCACATGCCTCGTCATGGGTAAGCTTTGCCTCGGGTGGACTAAGGCCAGAATAAGATAACACGAAATGGGCATGGAGCGGTGGCGAGAGTAGCGTGTACCCTCCGTGGCAAGAGGCTGGACGGTGGTGTATCTGTGCTCTCGGTTTGCGTGAACCTGATATGGTCTTAAGAAACTCGGTGGCGGGTTGACATATGCAAGGGTTAAGTGCTACATATGTCATGTGATCGGAGATCCTCAGCTGAGTATAATCGATTCGGATCGCCGTACCTCCGCGGTTATGGAGACTTGGCCACTGACTTACACGTAGCAATCCATTGAAGTTGAAGGGTTGATAAGAAAATTGGCTAGTGCAGGTAAAGTGATTGATCTAGGGTAGAAAGAACTCTAGCTGCAGGTAATTTTACTTAACCTGACAATAAAATTGGATTTTAAGGATCCACTCGTAGTAAGCTTTTCTGCAAAACAGAGTCTTTGATTCTTGATAAGCCACTCCTTGAATCCCTCTAGCCAGCATACCCTTGAGAGTCTTTTCCTTAGTCGGGTAAGACTTGCTGAGTAATTCCATACTCAGGGTTTATCCCCTTGTTGTTTTTAGGTGAGGAAGCAGCAGATTTCTGTTGCTTCTGTACCAAGGTGGTTCCTAATGAAGATAAGCAAGAATGAAGTGCGGGAGGAAAGGATCCTCCATTAAGAATTTTTGTGTGATAGCTGTCGGGAGGAGTTTTTACCTCCCTTGGTATGTGTAATAATAATACTCTGCACTCGTTATATATTCCTGGTCTGTAATAAACAACGTGATCTTACTATTTAATAAATGTAAGCTTATGTAATCGCTTCCGCATTTCTTTACCTCTGATGTTCTGTAATGTCTGCAAAACGGGTGAGACGTTCCTGGAAAGGTAAGGAAAGATACCGAGCTTGTCAAGTAGTTTAGGGGCACCTATAGGGTTGTCTGAGGTCCGTTGGACAAGGACAACTGTAGGTGGGCCTAATTACTTGGGAGGTTCCGTCACAGTCTATCCCTGGAATATTCCTATAAAGGAGGGTTACAGACTGTCATTACAGAAAAGCTATTACAAATCGGGCCCGTAACACACTTATCCGTGCGGGGCCCGTTACAATGGGCCGAATCCCACGTGGGCCTCCAGGTGGAGTGAGGACGTGGGACGGGGTGACGTCGTCATAGGCCTTCGCCTTGTAGTGTAGAAGACAAAGGGTGGACCTCGCCGGTCGTTCTGCTTCCTGTCGGCGCAGCGAGATAGACGAAGGCTGGAGCGGAGGGTAGCGTCTTCGCCTTCGCCCCAACATTTGCCCTCCGAGGGACCAGTTCGACTAAGTCATCTGGTGCCGAAGACGTCGCTAGATGGTGGAGACGCCGCCCTCGCTCGAAATGGTTCCGTGGGGGTTTTTGATGTGACCGTTGACGGACGCGGCACTGTTGGACTGTGGGTTTCCCGAAGCGTCATGTCCTGTGTATAAAAAGGGGGGCGGGGCAGCGTGGGTCAGGCTCTCTTTCTGCGCGCCGCAAAACCCTAGCCCCCTTTTGAAACCGCTCGTCCGCTCGCCTGCCCTCCTTGCTCCTGCTCGTCGGAGATCTGGCTCACGTCAAGCAGACCGCCCGCCGCCGCCGATAGTACGTAACCATGCCGTCCTCTTCCTCGTTTGCTACAGATACACCACCAGCCAGCGCATCGTCCGAGGACACTCTGAGCAACATGGCGGTGGAGGAGCTACGTCCTGGTGATACAGTGGAGTTTGGCGTGTCGCGGATTTCCTCGGTCCGCGTCCAGGATATGCAGCAGCTTGGATATTTTGGCAGCAGAGTGGGGCGTGTCCCGGGGGTGGAGGAGGTCCCCGAGCTGGAAGGCGAGTTGGTCATGTTTGAAGCGTTTTTCACCGCTGGCCTTCGTCTGCCTGCACATCGATTCGTGGCGGAGGTGTTGCGGAGATTCGAGGTCCAGGTCCACCAGCTGACGTCGAATGCCGTGGTGGCCCTGGCGAAGTATGTTTGGGCGGTGACTTCGTATGGTGGTCAGCCCTCTATGGAGGTCTTCGCGAAGCATTACTGTCTGCATTGGCAAAAGAGGAAAATTGGACATGAGATTGCACAGTTTGGATCGTGCACGTTTACGCTGAGGATCGGCAAGACTTCGATGGAAGTCGTGGAGTTTGTTCCCTGCGCCCGCAATAAGTGGGGCAACTGGTGGGATTTCTGGTTTTACGTTTCCAAAGGCACAGTTGAAGACCACCTAGGACTCCCCGTGGTTGTCATGTGTTCCCATTATTATGTGGCGTACCCATAGTTTGAGGTGGCGGAGGATGATGAAGACGAAGGAGCCCTTCGGTGCGCTGCCCGCATGAGTAGCGAGCACGATTTAGTGGAGGAATTTATCGAGTATGGGGTATGGCCGTTGGCACATGGATGGGCACTGGGCAAAGTATGCCCTCGCGAGATGCCTTCCCGGGGCGGGCAATGGGTGCGAAGTCCAGCCTTCGCGTTGGATTTGCATGGTCGGGATCCCGCCGCATTCGTGCGTGAAGCGGAAGACGGTGCGGCGAGGATCGTGGGGCGCTATGTGCCGAAGACAGAGGGTGTGTGGAGCTGGGATATCCGTGGGGCCAACGATAGATTGAATCGGGTCTTCGAATTGAACGGCTTGCCATACGGTGGTTATCCCGGGGAAGACGCTGTCGACCGTCGCGGGAAAGGGCCAGTGGCTGTGACTGAAGAAGACCCCTCACAGGAGGCCGCCCCAGCCACTAAGAAGAGGAAATTAGGTACTGCAGTGGGGGAACTAGGGGTTTCCGATAGTTTTGCTATGGAGTTAATGGGGACGTGCGCAACCCTCGGGGGAAGGATGTCTTCGCCCAAGCTCCGCGAGTCTTCGACGCGAATGCTGGAGGTTACCAGGGGTCGATGGCCCAAGAATGTTCTGATCCCCCACGCGGCTGGCGAAGACTTCTTTACGTCTCGCATGGCTCGTGACTTGAAGGTGTTTCCTTATGGACGAAATATTGCTGCTGTTGTGTCGGCAGTGATGAACAAGGACCGTCAAGACGCTACGCAGAAGCGCCGGGCGGTCGTCAGGATCGCAGATCCTAGGCATGAGGCGAAGAGGGCGCGGGGGAGCACGAAGGCTGCAGGAGGCAGCCGATGCCGGCTGCGAAACCGGCCGCGCCCGGATCCAGCAAGGCGTCGGCGAGCGCGAAGACTGCTGCCTCTAGCAGAACCAAGCCTCCCCGGGCGGATCCGCGAAAGGATAGGAGCTGCCTTCACCGGGGAGATGTGTTGGCGACTTTGGCACGAACATCAGTGTCGAGGATTATTTTGTTGGTAAGTTTTTTTGCTGGTTGTTTGACCTATGATATGTTGCAGGGTCGGGTGAAGGGCAGTTGGTTGTTGTCCCGCCTGCCGCGGCAACCGCGCTGCCAACGGCAGTGGTTGGGGTGAAGGGTGCCGCGCGAGACCCGTGGGCCGCTTTCTGCGCGAGCGGCGAGATTCTGTCAGCCGCTGCCGCCAAGGACGTGGCGGGCTCCATGTCCCAGCGGCTGAGGGAGGCGTCGCAGCAGCTGTGGCAGCAGCTGAAGCAAGTAAGTTGTGCTAGACTTCGATGTTTGTTGTTTGCATGAGGTTTTTGGTCTCATGTGCTTTTGCTAGGCGGCCGACTTCGCCGACCGCGTGGCATCGGGTGTCCTGACTGCGGACGTGGCTGCCGAAGTCGAGAGACTTCGGGCACAGCACGCGGATGCCGTCTGGGAGAAGTCGGCTGCGGAAAGCAAAAACCGCAGGCTGGCAAAGAAAGTGGCCGCCTTGGAGGCCGAGAAGACGGACCTCTGGTGCCAGCTGGTGGAGGAGAGGAGGGAGGCGAACCAGGCCATCGCTGAGGCGCAGGCTGCGCAAGCGGAGGCCAAAGTGGCGCGGGCGGAGAGCAGTCTCGCCAGTTAACGCGCCGAAGAGCTGGAGGGAAGGTTCAATGCCTTGCGCGGCCGCGTGGACAAGGCCGAGGCCTCTACGCGCTCAGAAGTTGAGCGGACACACGCACAGTTCGTGGAATCATACCGCGAGCTGGGTGCACGGACTGCTGACTTCGAAGTACCCGACCGGGAAGCAGGCCTTCGCTTCCTCGAACGGTTGCAGGAGGAACTGCTGGTGCTCCCGACTATTGTGGAGGGTTTCATGTCCTTCGCCTCCCTCATCACCTGCGAGGGGGGCGTGAATGCGTTGTCCCGCGAGGGCTACAGGCACTACGAGGTCTTCGACCAATCAGACGAGAACTTTGAATGCGAGATCTTCAAGGCCAACGACCCTGTGGTGAAGCAGTCAGTGGGGGCACTTTTCGATAGGATGTGGGATCCGCATGGTCGGGAGGCGATCAGGGAGCAATCCGACCGGGCGAGAGAGCAGGTGAAGGTCATTTTTTGTGTGGTTGTGTGTGTGGGTATGTGTGGTTTTTGCTGAGTGAAAGTGTTGTTGCTGCAGATGGAGCGTGTCGAGGACGTCGAGGACTTTGGAGGTCTGGCCGGCGCGCCGCCCGAGGCTGCGGAGGTCAATCCGGTGCTACCCTCGGATGCCGGTGAAGGCCCCTCGGCTGTGCCCGTGCCTACTGTGGCCGGCAAAGACCCTGTGTCGGCCCCTGCGCCGACGGTCGAAGATGTCCTGAAGGTGGTGGCCGAGCCGGCAGTCGAAGACACCACGGCCGCGGCCGGGCCTTCGCAGGTGGCTAAATAGGTGGGGGGAGTTTGTAAATTTTGTCTGAGTGTTACTGAGCCTCGGTTGCTGTGTAGGTTCAGGGTTTTGGGCCTGTGCACGCAACCGCTACTGACAATGCTAATTTTGTGGTGGCTTCGACCGTGGTTGCTAAAGACGATTCTGATGATTCTATGTCTATGTTTTTTGAGTCTGATGATTCTGGGAGTTCGATTGTGTGGACAGAGGAGTCTTCGGATGAGGACTTGGACTATTTTGTAGCATTGGATGTGGCTGCAGCGGAGACTTCTCTGCGTGTGATGGGTGATGAGGATATTCCGGGTGCGAGTGCTGGGCATAGGCGGCGAAGGGCGATGGCGAAACAGAGAGTGAGCGAGTTGTCGCGTAGTGATAGGCGTCATCGTGGTGAGGTGGAGGGTGGTCGCCTTCGTGTGGACGGGACTGCCAAACGGGAATTGTTGTCCTCGCCGGCTGGGGCGAGTGTAGGTGAGGGTGAGCTGCGAAATCTTTTTGAGGGTGAGGAATTAAGGATAATGTTGTTCAACTATAGGAAGATGGGTATCATCCCGAAGGTTGAGCCATTGTAATGTGTGATGCCCTCGCTGTGTGTATGTAACTATGATTTGTATGATGAGGCTGCGTGCCTTCGTTGATCTGGCCGCGCCCGTAGGCGGCTTGTGTTCGGGTGCTTTTGGGGAAGTCTTCGATTTTCCGCATTTGTTGAGTTAGTCTGGCTGCACCCGTAGGCGTCTTTTGCGCGGAGTCTTTGGAGAAGACCTCGATTTTGCGCACTTGTGCTATTCCGGCTGCACCCGTAGGCGACTTTTGCACGGATAGTCTTTTGGAGAAGACTTGGATTTCGCGCACTTATTGTGCTGTTCCGGCTGCACCCGTAGGCGACTTTTGCACGGATAGTCTTTTGGAAAAGACTTCGATTTTACGCACTTATTGTGCTGTTCCGGCTGCACCCGTAGGCGACTTTTGCGCGGATAGTCTTTTGGAAAAGACTTCGATTTTACGCACTTATTGTGTTGTTCCGGCTGCACCCGTAGGCGACTTTTGCACGGATAGTCTTTTGGAAAAGACTTCAATTTTACGCACTTATTGTGCTATTCCGGCTGCACCCGTAGGCGACATTTGCGCGGATAGTCTTTTGATTTTTCGCACTTATTGTGCTATTCCGGCTGCACCCGTAGGCGACTTTTTCACGGATAGTCTTTTGGAAAAGACTTCGATTTTTCGCACTTATTGTGCTATTCCGGCTGCACCCATAGGCGACTTTTGCGCGGAGTGTCGCACGCGAGGGTAGTAAGTGCTGCCCCTCGCGGTGACTTTGGCGTGGTCGAATGTCGAAGACCGTCGATGCGGTCTTTTTCGACGTGTCTTAATTTTTGCGGGGGATTTTTATGGGTATATTGCATGGATCCGCCTCATTAAAAAACTCACCCCCCGGGAGGAAAAGAGTACGGGCCAGAATGATAGTGTTTGGTGAATTACAAGGGCATGAAGGCCCTGAGGAGTTAAACAAAAATTTGCGGAGATTATCTATGTTCCAGGAATGCTCCAGGTCTTCGCCAGATTGCGTTGTTAGCCTGTACGCGCTGGGAGACGACTTCGTCTTGACGATGAATGGTCCTTCCCACTTTGGCTCCAGCTTACCTCGTGACTCTGTCCAGGTTGTTCGGACGAGTACGAGGTCCCCTTCGTTGAATTCTCTCGGGACGACTGCGTGGTCACGCCAGGTCTTTGTTTGGGCTTGGTATTTATTGAGGGCCTGCAGGGCGAAGACGCGGTCTCCGTCGATGAGATCTTTGGAGGTTAGCTCATCTACGTCAGGTGCGGCTGAAGCGCTTGTCCTTGGGGACCCATGCTTGATTTCCTGTGGGGTCATGGCCTCCGAGCTGTATAGCAGGCGGAAGGGAGTGAATCCGGTCGCCCGACACTCGGTCGTGTTCAGCTGAGAGCACCTAGAGGGTGGGTGAATAGGTGATCCTGTAAAAACTTAAAACTTATAGCCACAAAACTTGGTTAAGTGTTAGAGAGATAATGCCAAGTGACTATAAAGTGAGCTCTTGCGAATCACAACAATCACATAAAAAGCAATCACAAGAGACACGCGAGTTATCCCGTGGTTCGACAAGTACAACACTTGTCTACCTCCTTGTTGTGGCGTCCCAATGGACGAGGGTTGCACTCAACCCCTTTCAAGTGATCCAATGATCAACTTGAATACCACGGTGTTTTTCTTTCTTTCACTATATCCCGTTTGCGAGGAATCTCTACAACTTGGAGCCTCTCGCCCTTACAATTGATGATCACAAAGAAGCACGGATGTAAGGGAGGGAAAAGCAACACACAAGACTCAAAGCAAGAGACAAACACGCACACTAGTCACAACTTGAGCTCTAAGTTCACACACGGAGTTCTCAACTCGAGATGAGCTCAAATTGCTATCACAACGAATCAAATGCGCTAGAATGAAGTCTTGGTGCTTAGAGATGATCAAAGAATGCTTGGTGTGCTCCTCCATGCGCCTAAAGGTTCCTTTTATAGCCCCAAGGCAGCTAGGAGCCGTTGGAAGCAATCTGGGAAGGCAATTCTTGCCTTCTGTCGGGTGGCGCACCGGACAGTCCGGTGCACCACCGGACATCCACTGTTCACTGTCCGGTGTAGATTCCTTTCCTAAATTGGCATAGCCGACCATTGAAGATTTGGAGCCGTTGGCGCACCGGACAGTCCGGTGCCCCCATCAGACCGTTGGCTCGGCCACGCGTCACGCGCGGATTGCGAGGCCGACCGTTGGCGTGGCCGACCGTTGGCTCACCTGACAGTCCGGTGCACCACCGGACAGTCCGGTGAATTTTAGCCGTACACCACCGACGAATTCCCGAGAGCGGCCAGTTGACCAGACGCCAGCCTGGCACACCGGACACTGTCCGGTGCACCACCGGACAGTCCGGTGCACCCAGACTGCGCAGAGTCTTGGCTGCTTCAGCCAAGTCTTTTTCCTTTTGTATTTTCTCTAATTCTAGCACTTAGACAAATATGTTAGTGCACAAAAACCAATGTACTAAGTCTAGAATCATACCTTTGTGTTGATTTGCACTTCATCCACCATTTGGCACTTATTAATACTTAAGGCAATTGTGTTGGACACTTAATCACCAAAATACTTTAGAAATGGCCCAAGGGCACATTTCCCTTTCAATCTCCCTCTTTTTGGTGATTTATGCCAACACATCAAAAAGCAACAAATAGAAGTGCAACATCAATGCAATTAAGAACAAGAATTGTTTTTTATTCAAATTTGGCATATTTGGATCATTCTTTGCCACCACTTGGTTTGTTTTCAAAATCAAACTCAATTTCCTATCTCTAAGTCAAACACACTTGTTTAGGCATAAAGAGAGGTACTTCATGGGAAAATTTGATCAAGAGCCAAAAAGCTCACCCTTTTTCCCATAACCCTATATTCTCCCCACAAGAGGGCACAAAAGAGTATTTTGACAAAACAAAAGTTCTAACTCTACTATTTTCAAAATTATCAAGTGGTAGCTGATCCATTTGCTTTGGCCTTAATTTCTCCCCCTTTGGCATTAAGCACCAAAACGGGATCATTATTGGCCCTTAAACCCCATTGACTCACCAAAATCTTCAATTAAGAGTAAAAAAGGCAATAAGAGCACGGAGATGAACTTGGAGTAAATTACCCTCTCATCGGACTGCAGTGGAAGTCTTGCATGGCCCAAGTTCACCTTTTCCCTTTCAATCACCTTTGAGACTAAATTAAGAAAACTCAAGCACACGGTTAGTCTTAAAGGGTCAAGTTGCAGCATTTCTCCCCCTAAATATGTGCACCATTCACACATGGACTTGTGAGGTCCGGGGATCCCTTGCACAACTTGAGCACCGTAAATAAGCAATAAAATGCATAAAGGAACATGATCAAAGGCATAAAACACATGTATGTTGTAGATCAATCCAAGTTCCGCGAATCTAAGACATTTAGCTCACTACGCAGCCTGCAAAAGGTCTTCTCATCTAAAGGCTTGGTAAAGATATCGGCTAGCTGGTTCTCAGTGCTAACATAAAACACTTCAATATCTCCCTTTTGCTGGTGGTCTCTCAAAAAGTGATGCCGGATGTCTATGTGCTTTGTGCGGCTGTGTTCAATAGGATTGTCCGCCATGCGGATTGCACTCTCATTGTCACATAGGAGTGGGACTTTGCTCAGATTGTAGCCAAAGTCCTGGAGGGTTTGCCTCATCCAAAGTAGTTGCGCGCAACACTGTCCTGCGGCAACATACTCGGCCTCAGCGGTGGATAGGGCAACAGAAGTTTGTTTCTTAGAACTCCACGACACCAGGGACCTTCCTAGGAATTGACACGTCCTTGATGTACTCTTCCTATCGACCTTACATTTAGCATAGTCGGAGTCTGAGTATCCAATCAAGTCAAAGGTAGACCCCTTTGTATACCAGATCCCGAAGCAAGGCGTAGCAACTAAATATCTAAGAATTCGCTTAACGGCCACAAGGTGACACTCCCTTGGGTCGGATTGAAATCTAGCACACATGCATACGCTAAGCATAATATCCGGTCTACTAGCACATAAATAAAGTAAAGACACTATCATAGACCGGTATGCCTTTTGATCAACGGACTTACCTCCTTTGTTGAGGTCGACATGTCCGTCGGATCCCATTGGAGTCTTTGTGGGCTTAGCGTCCTTCATCCCAAACCGCTTGAGCAAGTCTTGCATGTACTTCATTTGAGAGATGAAGGTGCCGTCCTTGAGTTGCTTCACTTGGAACCCAAGGAAGTAGTTCAACTCGCCCATCATCGACATCTCGAATTTCTGTGTCATCACCCTGCTAAACTCTTCACAAGACTTTTGGTTAGTAGAACCAAATATTATGTCATCGACATAAATTTGGCACACAAATAGATCACCATCACAAGTCTTAGTCAAAAGAGTTGGATCGGCTTTCCCAACCTTGAAAGCATTAGCAATTAGAAAATCTCTAAGGCATTCATACCATGCTCTTGGGGCTTGCTTAAGTCCATAGAGCGCCTTAGAGAGCTTACACACATGGTTGGGGTACCGTTCATCCTCAAAGCCAGGGGTTGCTCAACGTACACCTCCTCCTTGATTGGCCCGTTGAGGAAAGCGCTCTTCACGTCCATTTGGAACAACCTGAAAGAATGGTGAGCGGCATAGGCTAACAAAATACGAATCGACTCTAGCCTAGCCACAGGAGCAAAAGTCTCCTCAAAGTCCAAACCTGCGACTTGGGCATAACCTTTTGCCACAAGTCGAGCCTTGTTCCTTGTCACCACCCCATGCTCGTCCTGTTTGTTGCGGAACACCCACTTGGTTCCCACAACGTTTTGCTTGGGACGTGGCACCATTGTCCAAACTTCATTTCGCTTGAAGTTGTTGAGCTCTTCCTGCATGGCCAACACCCAGTCCGGATCTAGCAAGGTCTCTTCTACCCTGAAAGGCTCAATAGAAGAGACAAAAGATTAATGCTCACAAAAATTAGCTAATCTAGAGTGAGTGGTTACTCCCTTTCTTATGTCACCCAAAATCTGGTCGATGGGATGATTCCTTTGAATCGTCGCTCGAACTTGAGTTGGAGGGGCCTGTGGTACTTCTTCCTCCTCATCTTGGACATCCTGTGCTCCCCCTTGATCACACGCCTCTTCTTGAGGGACCTATTCGTCATCTTGAATTGGGGAATGCACCATCATTGAGGAAGAAGGTTGATCTTGCTCCTTGTGTTTCTGTGGTCGCACATCTCCAATAGCCATGGTGTGTATTGCGTCCGTTGGAACATCATCCTCATCTACATCATCAAGATCAACTTGCTCTCTCGGAGAGCCATTAGTTTCATCAAATACAACGTCGCTAGAGACTTCAACCAAACCCGATGATTTGTTGAAGACTCTATACGCCTTTGTATTTGAGTCATAACCTAACAAAAACCCTTCTACAGCTTTGGGAGCAAATTTTGAATTCCTACCTTTCTTCACTAGAATGTAGCATTTACTCCCAAAAACTCGAAAATATGAGACGTTGGGTTTGTTACCGGTTAGGAGTTCATACGACGTCTTCTTGAGGAGGCGATGAAGGTAGACCCGGTTTATGGCGTGGCAAGCTGTGTTCACAGCTTCCGACCAAAACCGCTCGGGCGTCTTGAATTCTCCAAGCATCATCCTCGCCATGTCTATGAGCGTCCTGTTCTTCCTCTCTACCACACCATTTTGCTGTGGTGTGTAGGGAGCGGAGAACTCGTGCTTGATTCCTTCCTCCTCAAGGTACTCCTCCACTTGAAGGTTCTTGAACTTGGACCCATTGTCGCTTCTAATCTTTTTCACCTTGAGCTCAAATTCGTTTTGAGCTCGCCTTAGAAAGCGCTTGAGGGTCCCTTGGGTTTATGATTTATCCTGCAAAAAGAATACCCAAGTGAAGCGGGAAAAATCATCAACAATAACAAGACCATACTTACTTCCCCCGATGCTGAGGTAGGCGACGAGTCCAAAGAGGTCCATGTGAAGTAGCTCCAAAGGTCTTGATGTGGTCATCACATTCTTGCTATGATGAGAGCTTCCCACCTGTTTACCTGCTTGACAAGCTGCACAAGGTCTATTTTATTCGAAAGTTACATTTGTTAGACCTAACACATGTTCTCCCTTTAGAAGTTTGTAAAGGTTCTTCATCCCCACATGTGCTAGACAGCAATGCCACAGCCAGCCCATGCTAGTCTTAGCGATTAAGCATGCATCTAGATCGGCTTCCTCCTTCGAAAAATCAACTAAATAGAGTTTGTCGTCCAGTACACCCTTAAAAGCTAATGAACCATCACTCCTTCTAAAGACAGACACATCTACATTTGTAAATAAGCAATTGTAACCCATGTTACATAATTGACTAACGGACAACAAGTTATACCCGAGCGATTCAACTAAAAACACATTAGATATGGAATGCTCGGATGAAATAGCTATCTTTCCTAGTCCTTTAACCTTGCCTTGATTCCCGTCACCGAATATGATTGAATCTTGGGAATCTTTGTTCTTGATGTAGGAGGTGAACATTTTCTTCTCCCCCGTCATGTGGTTTGTGCATCCGCTATCGATAATCCAGCTAGAGCCCCCAGATGCATAAACCTGCAAGGCAAATTAGGCTTGGGTTTTAGGTACCCAACTCTTGTTGGGTCCTACAAGGTTAGTTACAATAGCCTTAGGGACCCAAATGCAAGTCTTATCTCCCTTGCATTTGGCCCCCACCTTTTTAGCAATCACTTTTTCATTTTTACATGAAAGAACAAACTTAGTATTGCAAGCATGAAAGACAGTGGTAGATCCATTATACACTTTCCTAGGAGCATGAGACACAAAATTCCTTCTAGGCCTACCATTAAAATTGGAACTCGAAGCAATCATGGCATGTGAGTCAAAAGCATTATAACTCCTATTAGCATTTCTAGAAAATTTCCTACCACTACAGATAAAAGCATGATTCCTTTGAGCATTACTAGTCATAGGGGCCTTCCCTTTGTCCTTGGCGGAGATGGAAGCCCTTTGACTTGTTAAGTTCTTGGCTTCCCTTCGAAAGCCAAGCCCATCCTTAATAGAGGGATGTCTACCAACAGTGTAGGCATCCCTTGCAAATTTTAGTTTATCAAAGTCATTTTTGCTAGTCTTAAGTTGGGCATTAAGACTAGCCACTTCATCATTTAATCTAGTTATGGAAATTAAATGTTTACTACAAGCATCAACATTAAAATCCTTACACCTATTGCAAATCACAACATGCTCTACACAAGAACTAGATTTATTTGCTACTTCTAGCTTAGCATTTAAATCATCATTAATACTTCTTAAGCTAGCCACAATCTCATGACAAGTAGATAATTCACAAGAAAGCATTTCATTCCTTTTAACTTCTAAAGCAAGAGACTTTTGCACACTTACAAATTTATCATGCTCTTCATATAAAAGATCCTCTTCCTTTTCTAAAAGCCTATTCTTTTCATTTAGAGCATCAATCAATTCATTGATCTTTTCTACTTTTGCTCTATCTAATCCTTTGAACAGGCTAGTGTAATCAATTTCATCATCACTAGAGTCCTCATCACTAGAGGTAGAGTACTTAGGAGTTTCTCTAGTGTTTACCTTCTTTTCCTTTGCCATTAGACAAGTATGGCACTCGTTGGGGAAGAGCGACAACTTGTTGAAGGCCGAGGCGGCGAGTCCTTCGTCGTCGGAGTCGGACGACGAACAATCCGAGTCCCATTCTTTGCCGAGGTGCGCCTCGCCCTTCGCTTTCTTGTAGGCCTTCTTCTTTTCCCTCTTCCCGCTTTTCTCTTGTCCCTGGTCACTATCATTATTGGGACAGTTAGCAATAAAGTGACCAGTCTTACCACACTTGAAGTAGGAGCGCTTTCCCTTTGTCTTGCTCTTGTTGGGATGCTCCTTGCGACCCTTTAGCGCCGTCTTGAAGCGCTTGATGATGAGGGCCATTTCTTCCTCGTTAAGCCCGGCCGCCTCAACTTGCGCCACCTTGCTAGGTAGCGCCTCCCTGCTACTTGTTGCTTTGAGAGCAATGGCTTGAGGCTTGTGGATCGGCATTAGGCCATTCAACGCCTCATCAACATATCTTGCCTCCTTGATCATCATTCGCCAGCTTACGAACTTTCCAAGTATTTCCTCGGGCATCATCTTGGTGTACCTAGGATTTTCTCGAATAGAGTTTACAAGATGAGGATCAAGGACAGTGAAGGACCTTAGCATAAGCTGGACGACGTCGTGGTCTGTCCATCTCGTGCTTCCATAGCTCCTTATTTTGTTGACCAGGGTCTTAAGCCTGTTGTACGTTTGAGTTAGCTCCTCCCCCCTGATCATTGCGAACCTTCCCAGTTCGCCCTCCACCAACTCCATCTTGGTGATCTTGGTGGTGTCGTTCCCCTCATGCGAGATCTTGAGGGTGTCCCAAATCTGCTTGGCGTTATCCAAGCCGCTCACCTTATGGTATTCTTCCCTGCACAAGGATGCTAATAGAACAGTGGTAGCTTGTGCATTTTTGTGAATTTGTTCATTGATAAACATGGGATTATCCGTACTATCAAATTGCATTCCATTTTCTACTATCTCCCATATACTTGGATGAAGAGAGAACAAATGGCTACGCATTTTGTGACTCCAAAATCCATAGTCCTCTCCATCAAAGTGCGGAGGTTTCCCAAGTGGAATTGAAAGTTAATGAGCATTGGAGTTAGATGGAATACGAGAATAATCAAAAGAAAAGTTTGAGTTGACCGGTTTCTTTTTCTCGTCGTAGTCGTCGTCTCTTTGGGAAGAAGAGGACTCGTCGCTGTCGTAGTAGACTATCTTCTTGATGCGCCTCTTCTTCTTCCCGTCCTTCTTCTTGTGACTCGAGCCAGAGTCAGTGGGCTTATTGTCTCTTGGCTCGTTGAAGATGGATTCCTTCTCCTTATTGTTGACCACCATCCCGTTTCCCTAAGGATCCATCTCTTCGGGCGATTAGTCCCTTTCGTGAAGAGAACGACTTCGATACCAATTGAGAGCACCTAGAGGGGGGGTGAATAGGTGATCCTATAAAAACTTAAAACTTATAGCCACAAAACTTGGTTAAGTGTTAGAGAGATAATGCCAAGTGACTATAAAGTGAGCTCTTGTGAATCACAACAATCACACAAAAAGCAATCACAAGAGACACGCGAGTTATCCCATGGTTCGACAAGTACAACACTTGTCTACCTCCATGTTGTGGCATCCCAATGGACGAGGGTTGCAATCAACCCCTTTCAAGTGATCCAATGATCAACTTGAATACCATAGTGTTTTTCTTTCTTTCACTATATCCCGTTTGCGAGGAATCTTCACAACTTGGAGCCTCTCGCCCTTACAATTGATGACCACAAAGAAGCACGGATGTAAGGGAGGGAAAAGCAACACACACCAGACTCAAAGCAAGAGACAAACACGCACACTAGTCACAACTTGAGCTCTAAGTTCACACACGGAGTTCTCAACTCGAGATGAGCTCAAATTGCTATCACAACGAATCAAATGCGCTAGAATGAAGTCTTGGTGCTTAGAGATGATCAAAGAATGCTTGGTGTGCTCCTCCATGCGCCTAGGGGTCCCTTTTATAGCCCCAAGGCAGCTAGGAGCTGTTGGAAGCAATCTGGGAAGGCAATTCTTGCCTTCTGTCAGGTGGTGCACCGGACAGTCCGGTGCACCACCGGACATCCACTGTTCACTGTCCGGTGCAGATTGCTTTCCTAAATTGGCGCAGCCGACCGTTGAAGATTTGGAGCCATTGGCGCACTGGACACTGTCTGGTGCACACCGGACAATCCGGTGCCCCCATCAGACCGTTGGCTCGGCCACGCGTCACGCGCGGATTGCACGGCCGACCGTTGGCGTGGCCGACCGTTGGCTCACCGGACAGTCTGGTGCACCACCGGACAGTCCGATGAATTTTAGCCGTACGCCGCCGATGAATTCCCGAGAGCGGCCAATTGACCAGATGCCAGCCTGGCACACCGGACACTGTCCGGTGCACAACCGGTTTACCTTCTTTTCCTTTGCCATTAGACAAGTATGGCACTCGTTGGGGAAGAGCGACGACTTGTTGAAGGCCGAGGCGGCGAGTCCTTCGTTGTCGGAGTCAGACGACGAACAATCCGAGTCCCATTCTTTGCCGAGGTGCGCCTCGCCCTTCGCCTTCTTGTAGGCCTTCTTCTTTTCCCTCTTCCCGCTTTTCTCTTGTCCCTAGTCACTATCATTATTGGGACAGTTAGCAATAAAGTGACCAGTCTTACCACACTTCAAGCAGGAGCGCTTTCCCTTCGTCTTGCTCTTGTTGGGATGCTCCTTGCGACCCTTTAGCGCCGTCTTGAAGCGCTTGATGATGAGGACCATTTCTTCCTCGTTAAGCCCGGCCGCCTCAACTTGCGCCACCTTGCTAGGTATCGCCTCCCTGCTACTTGTTGCTTTGAGAGCAATGGCTTGAGGCTTGTGGATCGGCATTAGGCCATTCAACGCCTCATCAACATATCTTGCCTCCTTGATCATCATTCGCCAGCTTACGAACTTTCCAAGTATTTCCTCGGGCATCATCTTGGTGTACCTAGGATTTTCTCGAATAGAGTTTACAAGATGAGGATCAAGGACAGTGAAGGACCTTAGCATAAGCCGGACGACGTCGTGGTCTGTCCATCTCGTGCTTCCATAGCTCCTTATTTTGTTGACCAGGGTCTTAAGCCTGTTGTACGTTTGAGTTAGCTCCTCCCCCCTGATCATTGCGAACCTTCCCAGTTCGCCCTCCACCAACTCCATCTTAGTGATCTTGGTGGCGTCGTTCCCCTCATGCGAGATCTTGAGGGTGTCCCAAATCTGCTTGGCGTTATCCAAGCCGCTCACCTTATGGTATTCTTCCCTGCACAAGGATGCTAATAGAACAGTGGTAGCTTGTGCATTTTTGTGAATTTGTTCATTGATAAACATGGGATTATCCGTACTATCAAATTGCATTCCATTTTCTACTATCTCCCATATACTTGGATGAAGAGAGAACAAATGGCTACGCATTTTGTGACTCCAAAATCCGTAGTCCTCTCCATCAAAGTGCGGAGGTTTCCCAAGTGGAATTGAAAGTTAATGAGCATTGGAGTTAGATGGAATACGAGAATAATCAAAAGAAAAGTTTGAGTTGACCGGTTTCTTTTTCTCGTCGTAGTCGTCGTCTCTTTGGGAAGAAGAGGACTCGTCGCTGTCGTAGTAGACTATCTTCTTGATGCGCCTCTTCTTCTTCCCGTCCTTCTTCTTGTGACTCGAGCCAGAGTCAGTGGGCTTATCGTCTCTTGGCTCGTTGAAGACGGATTCCTTCTCCTTATTGTTGACCACCATCTCGTTTCCCTTAGGATCCATCTCTTCGGGCGATTAGTCCCTTTCGTGAAGAGAACGACTTCGATACCAATTGAGAGCACCTAGAGGGGGGTGAATAGGTGATCCTGTAAAAACTTAAAACTTATAGCCACAAAACTTGGTTAAGTGTTAGAGAGATAATGCCAAGTGACTATAAAGTGAGCTCTTGTGAATCACAACAATCACACAAAAAGCAATCACAAGAGACACGCGAGTTATCCCATGGTTCGACAAGTACAACACTTGTCTACCTCCATGTTGTGGCATCCCAATGGACGAGGGTTGCACTCAACCCCTTTCAAGTGATCCAATGATCAACTTGAATACCACAGTGTTTTTCTTTCTTTCACTATATCCCGTTTGCGAGGAATCTCCACAACTTGGAGCCTCTCGCCCTTACAATTGATGATCACAAAGAAGCACGGATGTAAGGGAGGGAAAAGCAACACACACCAGACTCAAAGCAAGAGACAAACACGCACACTAGTCACAACTTGAGCTCTAAGTTCACACACGGAGTTCTCAACTCGAGATGAGCTCAAATTGCTATCACAACGAATCAAATGCGCTAGAATGAAGTCTTGGTTCTTAGAGATGATCAAAGAATGCTTGGTGTGCTCCTCCATGCGCCTAGGGGTCCCTTTTATAGCCCCAAGGCAGCTAGGAGCTGTTGGAAGCAATCTGGGAAGGCAATTCTTGCCTTCTGTCGGGTGGTGCACCGGACAGTCCGGTGCACCACCGGACATCCACTGTTCACTGTCCGGTGCAGATTGCTTTCCTAAATTGGCGTAGCCGACCGTTGAAGATTTGGAGCTGTTGGCGCACTGGACACTGTCCGGTGCACACCGGACAATCCGGTGCCCCCATCAGACCGTTGGCTCGGCCACGCGTCACGCGCGGATTGCACGGCCGACCGTTGGCGCGGCCGACCGTTGGCTCACCGGACAGTCCGGTGCACCACCGGACAGTCCGGTGAATTTTAGTCGTACGCCGCCGATGAATTTCCGAGAGCGGCCAATTGACCAGACGCCAGCCTGGCACACCGGACACTGTCCGGTGCACAACCGGACAGTCCGGTGCACCCAGACTGCGTAGAGTCTTGGCTGCTTCAGCCAAGTCTTTTTCCTTTTGTATTTTCTCTGATTCTAGCACTTAGACAAATATGTTAGTGCACAAAAACCAATGTACTAAGTCTAGAATCATACCTTTGTGTTGATTTGCACTTCATCCACCATTTGGCGCTTATTAATACTTAAGGCAATTGTGTTGGACACTTAATCACCAAAATACTTTAGAAATGGCCCAAGGGCACATTTCCCTTTCATCAGCGCCTAGACTGCTTTAGGTAGCAGGTCGGCCCATTTACCCTTCTTGTCATCGAGAAGCATTTTCTTGATCGTCGTGAAAATCTTGCCGTTGGCGCGCTCCACGACGCCGTTGGATTGTGGGTGATATACTGAGGCGAAGGCAAGCTTGGTGCCAATGGAGAAGCAGAAGTCCCTGAAGTCTTGGCTATCAAATTGTTTGCCATTGTCAATTGTGAGCTCGGACGGGACTCCGAATCGGCAAACAATGTTTTGCCAGAAGAATTTCTGGGCAGTCTTCGATGTTATCGTGGATACTGCTCTTGCCTCGATCCACTTGGTCAAATACTCGACAGTGATGAAGGTGAACTTGAGGTTCCCTTGGGTCGTGGGTAGTGGCCCGACAATGTCCAGGCCCCAGCGCTGAAGGGGCCACGTGTGGGCGATTAGCTTTGTGAACTGCGAAGGGTTTCCCGAGCGTGGAGAAAACTTTTGGCAGGCTTCGCACGACCTTGTGACCCGATTCGCAGCGCAGATCATAGCGGGCCAGTAGAAGCCTTAACAGATCACCTTGGCAGCTAGGGCCCTAGGCCCCGCGTGAGAGCCGCAAGTTCCGCTGTGGACTTCGCGCAGGATCTGGACGCCTTCGGTCTCGGTGACGCATTTAAGCATGGGTTGACTGACCCCCTTCTTGTAAAGCTGTCCCTCAATGAGAGCGAAGTCCTAGCTTCGGTGTTTGAGGCGCTTGGCCTCGTTGATATCGCTTGGATGGTAATATCCCTGCAGGAACATGGTTATTGGTGCCCGCCAGTCTTCGGTCATGATGAGGTTGACTATGCGGTGGCCCTCGGTGTCGTTGGTTATTTGGAGGCCCTCTGGGCTACGAACGGCTGGCGTGCCGATGACATGGTAGAATACGTCGGAGGGCAGGGCCTCGCCTCTGGCGGCTGCCTTGGCCAATGCGTTGGCCTCCTTGTTCTTGGCTCGGTCCACGTGTTTCAAGGTAAAACCCTTGAACTTTCTCTTGAGACTGCGGACAGCCGCGAGATACTGCATAAGTGTGGGGTCCTTTGCTGCGTAATCTTTCTCGATTTGGCCGGCAACTACTTTGGAGTCTGTTCTGATTATGCAGGTAGTGACACCAAGTGCCCGTAGCTTGCGAAGGCCAAGGATGACAGATTCGTACTCTACTACGTTGTTGGTGCATCTGTCGGACTCTAAAGCAAAGCTGAGACGTGCTGCATATCTCTGCTAGACCCCTGTGGGTGAAGTAATGACTGCCGCTGTGCCTACCCCCGCATGGCACCATGCGCCGTCGTAGTGGATGGTCCACACTTTCTCTGCAGACGTGTCCGACTGCGTTATTGGCCCGGTCCAGTCGACGATGATGTCTGCCAGGACTTGTGACTTGATGGCTGTCCTAGGCTCGAACGTGATATGGTAGCTGGAAAGCTCGGCTGCCCATTTGGCGATCCGGATAGATGCCTCCGAATTTTTGAATAATTCACCGAGTCCCCTGTCTGAGGTGACCCGCACCTTGAACGCTTCAAAATAGTGGCGCAACTTGCACGAAGCCATAACGACTGCGTAGGCGATTTTGTCCAGTTCCGTCATGTTGCATTTGGATGTCGTGAGTACTTCGGAGACGTAATAAACTGGACACTGCCTGGTCGTGCCCTCTCTGTCCTGTTCTTGAACCAGCGCTGCGCTGACTGCGTGCGGCGAAGCTGCGACGTAGAGCAACAGGGGTATCGAGGGGTTGGGGCTTGTAAGAATTGCCAGCTCTGATAGGTGCTGCTTTAGTGATGCGAAGGCCGCCGCTTGCTCTGGTCCCCATGCAAAGTCCTTTGCGCCGCATAGCGTTTTGAGGAAAGGTAAGCTTTGCTCGGCGGACTTGGAAATGAATCTGTTAAGGGCGGCCAATCTGCCTATCAGTCGTTGGATGTCTCTGGCTGACTGCGGGGGCGTCATGTTGATGATGGCCTGGATCTTGGTCGGGTTGGCTTCGATCCCGCGGTGCGACACCAGGTAGCCCAGTATCTTCCCCTGGCGAACGCTGAAGACACATCTTTTGGGGTTTAGGCGAAGTCGTGCGTCCCGCATGTTCGTGAATGTTTCTGCAATGTCAGCCAGATGGTCCTCTTTGCTTTTGCTGGCGATGACGATGTCGTCCACATACGTAAATATGTTTCTGCCAACTTGGCTCTCGAGCACTGTCTTGGTGAGGCGAGAGAACGTGGACCCAGCGTTCTTTAGTCCCTCCGGCATTCTGATGAAGCAGTACGTGCCGAAGGGTGTTATGAAACTGGTGCTGGCCTTGTCTTCCTCCTTCATATATATCTGGTGATAGCCGGAGAAGCAGTCAAGGAGTGACATGACTTCGCACCCGGCTGCGCTATCGACGATCTTGTCGATCCGAGGCAGGGGGAAATTATCCTTGGGGCAGGCCTTGTTGAGGCTGGTGAAATCAATGCACATCTGCCACTTGCCGCTCTTCTTTTGCACCATGACTATGTTGGCGAGCCACGTAGGGTAGGCGACTGGTTCGATGAAATTGGCCTCAAGCAGGCGGTGTACCTCGGCCTTGGTAGCTTCTGTCTTTTCATCAGACATTTTGCGCAGCCTCTTCTTCTTCAGCCTCACCGAAGGGTCGATGCCCAAGCTGTGCTCAATAATGGTGCGACTGACTCTGACCAGGTCGAGGGCGGACCAGGCGAAGACGTCCTTATTTTTGGAAAGACAGGAGATGAATCTCTCCTCGTCATGCGAAGTAAGGTCTTTGCTTATGATGACCGTTTGCTTGGGTGTTGCCTGGTCAAGGGGAACTGTCTTCGTCCCATCGTTGCTCTGCAGCTGTGCCTTTTCATGCTCGGTGGCGGTTGGGCGGGTAGCCTCGGGGACCTCGCGCTGCGCCGTGAGGCAATGTACGTTCCTTTGCCCTGGAACGAAGTCTCTTTCAATGTTGCGCGCGGTCTGCTGGTTGCCATAGATTGTGATCGCACCTTGCGGACCCGGGATTTTCATGCACAGGTAAAGTCCATGAATGGCTGCCTCAAACTTGTTGATGGAGCCCCGACCCATCATGGCGTTGTACGGGTACACCATATCGACGATGTCAAAGGTGACCTGCTCACTTCGTGCATTGGGTGCTACACCGAAGGACAGGGGTAGCTCTATTTTGCCCATAGGGAAGGTGCCCTTGCCGCCAAAGCCATATAAGGGGTTGTCCGAAGGTTTCAGCAAGCTGTGGCTGATGCCCATGCGGTCGAAGGCGTGGAGGAAAATGATGTCCGCCTGGCTGCCGTTGTCAACTAAGACTTCGTGTAGGTCCCAGCCTGCCACGCTGCAGTTGATGACCATGGTGTCAATGTGGGGTGCGCTGCACAGGTCGACATCTCTGGCGTCGAAGGTCAACGGCACATGGGACCACTTTGTCTGCATGACTGGACCGGTGACGGCGACGTGGTTGACGCTGCGGTAGTGGTCCCTCTTCTGTCGCTTCGTGTCGAAGTCGACGCTGGACCCCCCAGTGATCATGTGAATGACTCCGCGATACGGCTGATCAGCGAAGTCTTCTTGTTTTGGTGCTTGGGGATGGTTTGGGTGGTGGATGTTTGGCTGTTGCGGGTGTGGAGGTGGGAGTGGGGGAGGTACGATTTGTACCTCCTGGTGGTGTTGGTATGCGTGGTTAGGTGGATGTTGTGCGGGGTCGTGTTTGTATGGTTGTAGGAGTTGTTGATATGTGTGCGCGACAACTCTTGGGTTGTCGTCTGGTTGCGCCCGAGACATCCTGTCTGTAACACCCCTGGTGTTAGCATGACATCATAAACATTGGCATTGCATATGTTTGACACACCTAGAGTGCATTCACTAGGTAAAAATTTCAAACAAGTTGTATTGTTATAGCATTTTGCAAATAGAACCCAGGATAGGGAACTTAACCCTAAATAGGGGTTAAAGGGGTAAAACCTAACCCAAGTTGAGAAAACCTAAAAGTTTTAGGGGAATATCCATAAAATGTTCCCAAGAATGAACTTGAATCATATTTATACCCTTGAGATACCCAAAAACCCCATTTGAACCCTGGAAAACCCTAAGTCCAAACCCTAGGGGCCTATGTGCAAAAATTGTGCACATTTGGACTAAAGTGTAAAAACTACTATGTTAAATCATATAAAGTCACATGGTTCACATTTGGGAAGATTTACAAGCCAAACCCTAAGTTTTGGATTCATTTGCAAAAAGGACCCCAATTGAGATTTAACTCTAAGTCTGAATTTCAGATTTGTGGGCTCAACTTTTGAGCCTTGCAACTTTCAAATACTAGGGTTTTTACCCTAGGGCATCACATCAAAGTTGTAGACCAATCATAGGAGAACAACTTTGCTTAAGAGTGTAAGCATAGTTGTTAAGAGAATTTGGGAGATAATTAAGCCTAAAGTTGGGCTGGCAGGCTAATGGAACTCTGAAATTCAGAATTTCAGTGTAACAGAGCCATCTTTGGGTTTGAATTTAACCTTGATCTAGTGATCAAATGAGTTCAATCCCTATAGTCGAAATATAGATGGTATATAGCTCTACAACTTTGCTGCAGAGCATGGAGTACGTTACCATAGGGATTTGTGAGCAAATCAAGCCTAAATATTGACTGTCAGGTTGACTGAATGAAATAGCCTATGGTACAGTAACCGCACGGGTTCAGAACGTTTCACCATCGACGATCGCTCCCCAGCCGCGATTCGTGTCGCTGGCGTAAGGATTCGCGCTCGGGGCAGATGGATAACATCGCAGGGTGTCGGGGACCATAATTAGGGGTACCCTCAAGACGCCTAATTCTCAGCTGGTAACCCCCATCAGCATAAAGCTGCAGAGGCCTGATGGGTTTGATTAAGTCAGGGATCAGTCCATACGAGCGACTCGATCACGCCACGCCCGAGCCTAGCCTCGGGCAAGGGCAGCCGACCCTAAGATGACTCCGTCTCGCCTGAGGCCTCCTCTTTCACGGCAGACGCATCTCCGGCTCGCCCGAGGCCTTGCCTTCGATAAGAAGTAACCCTGACTAAATCACCGCGCCGACCGACCAAGTCACTGGGGCCTTTAACGCAAAGAATAAGATTAACGGGCAGCCAGGCTTGGCCAAAAGCGCCATAGGAAGCTCCGCCCGACCCAGGGTTCGGACTCGGGCTAAGGCCCCGGAAGACGGCGAACTCCGCTCCGCCCGACCCAGGGCTCGGACTCGGGCTAAGGCCCCGGAAGACGGCGAACTCCGCTCCGCCCGACCCAGGGCTCGGACTCGGGCTAAGACCCCGGAAGACAGCGAACTCCGCTCCGCCCGACCCAGGGCTCGGACTCGGGCTAAGGCCCCGGAAGACGGCGAACTCCGCTCCGCCCGACCCAGGGCTCGGATTCGGGCTAAGGCCCCGGAAGACGATGAACCCCGCTTCGCCCGACCCAGGGCTCGGACTTCACCCCAACCTCTGCTGAACGACCTCCGCCTCGCCCGACCCAGGTGCTCGGCCTCGGCCTCGGCCATGCAGGACAGACTCGACCCCGGCTTCGGAGGAGCCTCCACGTCGCCCGACCTAGGGCACGAGTCCGCCACGTCAACAGGAAGCGCCATCATCACCCTACTCCAAGCCGACTCAGGCCGCAGGGAGCAGGACCGACGTCCCATCTGGCTAGCTCTGCCAGATAGGCAATGATGGCACCCCGCTGGACCCATGACGACGGCGGCTCCCAGCTCTCTTACGAAAGCAGGAGGACGTCAGCAAGAGCACAGCTGTTCCAACAGCTGTCCCTCCGCCAAGCTCCACTGCTTCTCCGACAGCCACGACGCCACACTAACAGGATGCCAAGATCTCTCCGGCTGCCACCTTGGCATGTACTTAGGGCACTAGCTCTCCCCCGCTAGACACGTAGCGCCTTGCTACACCCCCATTTGTACACCTGGATCCTCTCCTTACGCTTATAAAAGGAAGGACCAGGGCCTTCTTAGAGAAGGTTGGCCTCGCGGGGAAGAAGGGCAGGGGCAGGCGCTCTCTTGGGGCCGCTCGCTCCCTTCACCCGCGCGGACGCTTGTAACCCCCTACTGCAAGCGCACCCGACCTGGGCGCGGGGCGAACACGAAAGGCCGCGGGAATCTCCGTCTCCCTCGTCACGACCCGGCTCTGGCCACCGACCTCTCGCTCTCTTTCCCCCCTTCGCGCTCGCCCACGCACTCGACCCATCTGGGCTGGGGCACGCGGCACTCTCACTCGTCGGCTCGGGGACCCCCCGGTCTCGAAACGCCGACAGTTGGCGCGCCAGGTAGGGGCACGCTGCGTGTTGACGAGCAGTTTCCCGTCAAGCTCCAGATGGGCAGTCTTCAACGACCTCTCCAACCCGGGACGGTGCTCCGTTTCGGGAGCCTCGAGTTCATGTCTCTCGACAGCGGCTACGACATGGTACTCCTTCCACCGCCGTGCAGCAGCGACGATGGCGGTCGACAGCCCGCCCGCCGGCGGCGGAATCGACGACGTCTTTCCCGCGTGGGGGAAGGACAACTTTCGAGCTCGCCCCATCCTCTCCCTCGCCATCGGAGGAGGAAGCGGGGCAACCGGGGCCGAGCGGGAGGCTGCGCTCCGACGGCTGTCGAGCAAATCGACATCCCCAGTGCCCCAACGGAGGACACGCTAGGCGTCACCCTTGCGTTCGAGGCAAAGGCGAGCGCCATCCCCCCGCAACACGTCGACCCCGAGCAGATGGACGACGCCAGCACGCTCACGAAGGGCCTGCAGGACGTCGCCCTCGTACCCAGGACGACGGCGCGGTCAGCCCCCGACGTGACTTCATCGCTCCTCGTCGACAAAAAGGTACCGACTGTTCCCCATCTTTCGTCATTTCGACTCGACCTCAACCCGCCTGGCGACCTCGCTTTGGCGGACACTCACGTTGAGGCGAGTGCAACCCCTCTGGGGTTTCGTGTACGGTCGCCCTGGGACCGATTGACGGGCGTCTCGACCTATGGACCCTCTGGGTCCGAGGAAGATGACGACCCCAGCATCTGCTGGGATTTCTCCGGATCTGGCAACCCCAGTGCCATGCGGGACTTCATGACCGCATGCGACTACTGCCTTTCCGACTGTTCCAACGGCAGCCGCAGCCTTGACGACAAGGACTGCGGCCCGAGCCGCGAATGTTTCCACGTCGAGCTAGGGGATCCCTCCGGAGGCAGCTGTCTCGGCATGCCGGAGGATGGTGATCCCCCTAGGCCAGCGCCTCGCGCCGACATCCCGCGGGAGCTAGCTGTGGTCCCCGTTCCGGCGGGGGGTCACGACCCACAGCTCGAGCAAGTCCGTGGGGCGCAGGCCGGGCTCGACGAGGGAGCACGAGCGCTCGAGGCAATCCGCCGGGACGCCGGGCAGGTATGGGCAAGCCAACCCCCGGCCGGAGAAATACGTCACCTGCCCCAGGGTCTCCAGCACCGCATCGCCAACGAGGCCAGGGACAGGCCGCCACCCGCATCCGGCGGAACCAGTCAGGACATGGCAGCCGCGGCGATGCTCCTCCGCGCGATGCCGGAGTCATCAACCACCGAGGGTCGGCGAATCCAGGGAGAGCTCAAGCATCTCCTGGAAGGCGCTGCGGCCCGGCGGGCCGAGAGCTCTGCCTCCCGAAGGCAGGGGTACCCCTCGGAACCTCGTGCCGCGACTTCCCGACTCATGCGGGAAGCCTCGGTTTACACCGGGCGCACGCGCGATACCGCGCCTGCGGCCCCGGGCCACCTCGGCGACGAGCACCCTCATCGCGACCGTCGGGCACGCCTCGACGAAAGGGTGCGCCGAGGCTATCACCCTAGGCGTGGGGGACGCTACGATAGCGGGGAGGATCGGAGTCCCTCGCCCGAACCACCCGGTCCGCAGGTCTTCAGCCGAGCCGTTCGGCGGGCGCCGTTTCCGCCCCGATTCCGACCCCCGACTACTATCACAAAGTACTCGGGGGAAACGAGGCCGGAATTATGGCTCGCGGACTACCGCCTGGCCTGTCAACTGGGAGGAACGGACGACGACAACCTCATCATCCGCAACCTCCCCCTGTTCCTCTCCGACACTGCTCGCGCCTGGTTGGAGCACCTGCCCCCGGGGCAGATTTCCAACTGGGAGGATCTGGTCCAAGCTTTCGCCGGCAACTTCCAGGGCACGTACGTGCGCCCCGGGAATTCCTGGGACCTCCGAAGCTGTCGGCAACTGCCGGGAGAATCTCTTCGGGACTACATCCGGCGATTCTCGAAGCAGCGCACCGAGCTGCCCAACATCACCGACTCCGATGTCATCGGCGCGTTCCTTGCCGGCACCACCTGCCGTGACCTGGTGAGCAAGTTGGGTCGCAAGACCCCCACCAGGGCGAGCGAGCTGATGGACATCGCCACCAAGTTCGCCTCCGGCCAGGAGGCGGTCGAGGCCATCTTCCGAAAGGACAAGCAGCCCCAGGGCCGCCCGTCGGAAGATGCTCCCGAGGCGTCTGCTCCGCGCGGCGCCAAGAAGAAAGGCAGGAGGAAGTCGCAAGCGAAACGCGACGCTCCCGACGCAGACCTTGTCGCCGCCACCGAGCATAAGAACCCTCGGAAGCCCCCCGGAGGTGCTAACCTCTTCGACAAGGCACTCAAGGAGACGTGCCCCTACCATCAGGGGCCCGTCAAGCACACCCTCGAAGAGTGCGTCATGCTTCGGCGCCACTTCCACCGGGCCGGGCCACCCGCGGAGGGTGGCAGGGCCCGCGACGACGACAAAAGGGAAGATCGCCAAGCGGGAGAGTTCCCCGAGGTCCGCGACTGCTTCAAGATCTACGGAGGGCATGCGGCGAACGCCTCGGCTTGGCATCGTAAGCAAGAGCATCGGGAGGTCTGCTCGGTGAAGGTGGCGGCACCCGTCTACCTAGACTGGTCCGACAAGCCCATCACCTTCGACCGGGACGACCACCCCGACCACGTGCCGAGCCCAGGGAAGTACCCGCTCGTCGTCGACCCCGTCATCGGCGACGTCAGGCTCACCAAGGTCCTGATGGATGGGGGCAGCTGCCTCAATATCATCTACGCCGAGACCCTCAGGCTCCTGCGCGTCGACCTGTCGTCCGTCCGAGCAGGCGCTGCGCCCTTCCACGGGATCGTTCCTGGGAAGCGCGTCCAGCCCCTCGGACAGCTCGACCTTCCTGTCTGCTTCGGAACACCCTCCAACTTCCGAAGGGAGACTTTGAAGTTCGAGGTGGTCGGGTTCCGAGGAACCTACCACGCAGTGCTGGGAAGGCCATGCTACGCAAAGTTCATGGCCATCCCCAACTACACCTACCTGAAGCTCAAGATGCCGGGCCCCAACGGGGTCATCACCGTCGGCCCCACGTACAAACACGCGTTCGAATGCGATGTGGAGTGCGTGGAGTACGTCGAGGCCCTCGCCGAGTCCGAGGCCCTCATCGCCGACCTGGAGAGCCTCACCCGAGAGGTGCCGGACGTGAAGCGACACGCCGGCAACTTCGAGCCAGTGGAGACGGTCAAGGCCGTCCCTCTTGACCCCAGTGGTGACACCTCCAAGCAGATCCGGATCAGTCCCGGGCTTGACCCCAAATAGGAAGCAGTACTCGTCGACTTTCCCTGCGCAAACGCCGACATCTTTGCGTGGGGTCCCTCGGACATGCCTGGCATACCGAGGGAAGTCACTGAGCACTCGCTGGATATTCGGGCAGGAGCCCGACTCGTCAAACGGCCTCTGCACGGACGACGCACGGGGGCTACGCCCTTCCCCCACTCACACACGAGAATCAGTCATCAAGGAAGGGTCGGCCTCGCCCCGACGGAGCCCGACCCTCCCTCGGGGGCTAAAAAGGGGGAACCCCTGGGGGAACCCCTCTCGTCGAGTTTGGATGAGCCTCTCCGCGTCGAAAAAATTCTTTTTTCGATCAAGATGGAGTTTTTGCGTTCTCCCAGATGCGTCAGAAGCAGGGTCCCGAGGAGCGAACTTGGGTACAAATAAGCGGCGAGACCGACTGAGCCGAGGAACGCCTATGCCTCCGGGCAAGGGACACCTCGCTCATCGCCTGCCACGAAAAAAGACCCAGCTCGGGAAATCACCCTGTTGTTGACAAGTCGGGCCAGGCGCGCAAATTGAAACAGAAAAGAGTATGACTTCACGCAAGAGAAATAAAGTGTCCAGGCCTCGGCGGCCACGGCAAATCACACATCCAACAGAAATTGTCCCAACAAAAGTCAGGCGTCGCCTTGGGAAGGCGCCGCGCCCTCAGCTCCACTCCCGCCGTCGATAGGGTCCGCCTCCGCTTCCGGCGGCGGCACAGGAGGAAGAATCTCCGCCTCGAAGATGGTCGCCAGCGCCGCGCTCGGACCCGCAGCGACCGCGTCGAGCCGCTGGACCTCCGCCAGGGCCGCCTCGTCCTCGTCAGGAAGGCAATACCCCTCGCTGACCCGCTCCAGGTCCACGACGTAGTGGGAAGCGAGCACGGCGAAGGCCCGCCTGACGCCGTGGTGTAGCGCCCCGCGGACTTTACCGCGCGCGTAACCACCTAGGGCTTGAAGACGGCTTTGGGGGGAGCTTCCTGAAGGGACGTCGCCGGGACCAAGGGTCCGATAGACATCCGAAACAGCCTCGGACATGGCCGCGAGATCAGCCTCCCTCTGCTCAGCAGCCCCAGCGAGCGCCTCGGCGAGCGCTTGGGCAGACTCGTCGAGGGCAGACTCGAGCTCTGCGAGCATCCAGAAGAAAGGCCTCAAATACAAGCGGAAGAAACGGACAAGAACGGGAACCGAGGACGGCCGAGGCATACCTCCGGCTCGGACGCGCTGCTCCGAGGCCGCGACTTGGGCTGCGGCCAGATCGGCCGCGAGGGTCTTGGCCCGGCTTTCGGCCTCGGCAGCCTGGCCCCGAGATTGGTCCCGCTCCTCGGCGACCTAGACGAGCTCCGACCGCTGCCTTAGCGCCTCTGTGCGCGCCGCCGCCGCCTCGGCCCTCAGGTCAGCACAGAGCAACTGGAGGTCCGCTATCTTGGCGTCCTGCTGGGAAAGGCGCGAGGTAGCCCCGACGAGCGAAGTCCTCAGGGACCGCAGCAAGCCCCAGACGTCGACCTCGCGGCGGATGAACGACGACTTGGCGGCGCTCCGGTCCGTCAGATCCTGGAAAGGGAGACAAGGCATCACGGCGAACGCCTCGCTCGGAGAAGGGAGAAGGTATGCCTGAAACCGTTACCTGGAGGATTTTGGGGACGTCCCCGCAGAGAACCTCCAGCGACGATCGGAGCGACCCCACCGCTGCTTCCGCACGATTGTGGAGCTCGTCCCAGGACCGGTCCTCCTGTTCGTCGTCAAGAACGAAGATAGGGTCCGGAGCCTCGCGGGTCCGGAATCGGAGCAACTGGCCCCGGGCCTCGGGGCTCCGCCGCACAGCGACAAGGCTGCTACCCGCCTGGGTGAACTGCGCGTCCATGCCCACCTCTTCTGAAGCCCCGGGCGCCGACGCTGCGGCCGTCTCGACGCCGGCAGCAACCATATGCTCTCCGACTGGGGCGATGCCAACTGCGGTGGCGGCAGGCGCCGGCATGGCCGACACGGCAGGCGGGCTCGGGACCGCGTCGGCGCCGGCCGCCTCCCCGATCACGATGGCCGCCTCGGCAGAGGAGCCCACCTCGGGGACCTGCCCCCCGGGACACGCGACGCCTGAGCCCCGTGCGGCGGGGCGCCCTGAGAAAGGGTCGGCTGAGCGGCGGGGCCCGAGATGGCGCCAGCCGCCTGGACTGACGCCGTCTTAAGGGCCTTCCGGGGCGCCAGGTCGGTAGGGCCATGGCTCCGCTTGCTGGAAAAAAGAAGGAAGGGAAAATCAAGGCCAAGACGTATGAATGAAGCGCCGGGACGGAGACACTCCAAGGTACTTACCCGCTCCGGGCCATGATCCACTGTGCCTGGGGGGAGGTCTCTTGACTCCCGCTCCCTGGAACCACCGCCGAGGTCCGCCTCGCCAGCGGCCCCGGCGCCGCCCTCACCTTGGACGCCCCTGACACCCGGGAGGCGGACTGCCCAGGCGCCGCCATGACAACCTGAGGATCGCTCCCCCATGCTGCCGGCGCGGGCGACGGTTCCCGAGGAACGGACCCCTCGGCCCGGCTCCCTGGAGTCGCGTCAGCTCCTCCAGCCGAGGGGTCAAGAACCCTCTCGGGTTGCCCCCGCCCCTCAGGTCGGGGATCCGGCGCCTCGGCTCCAGAAACCGACGACATCGGCCCGCTTGGGGGCTGACTCGACAGCTCCCGGCCACACCCCAAGCCGGGGCTGAGGCTGAGACGGGCGGCCATGTCGTCCTCCTCCTCTTCGTCGTCGTCGTCGTCATCGTCGGACGTCTCCGGCGACAGCTCCCTGGGAAGTCCTTCCTTCTCCTGCTGGCGACGGCGTTTCTCTAGGGCGTCCCGAGCCCGCCTCCGCTTGCGGGCCCGGGCCTTCTCCGCGTCCTTTTTCTTTTTCTCCTCCTCCGCGGCGACCCGCCGCGCTGCCCGACCCACCGCGTCCTCCGGGACCCGCGGTAAGGAGGGTTTGTGCCGCCCCACCTCCTAAAAAGGGGGAGGAGAGGGAAAGAAACCCAGTCGTGAGAACCGGGGCCAACCCGGTATATGAGGAAGGAAGGAGCGAACACTCACCAGAGCGACGCACCCCTGGTCGGGGCGCATTCGAGGCTGGGAGAAGGCATGGGAGTCCGGCTTCCCCATCGCGGTCGACACCCGCCATTGGAGGGCGTCACGGGGAAGAGGATCAGGGGACATCCGTGACCCCTCCCAGTCGGCCTCCGGGGTCATCTCCCAAAGCGACAGCCGCCGTTCCGCCAGGGGGAGCACCCTCCGACGGTGGATAGCGGCAACCACTCCCGCGGCGGTGAGTCCTTCCTCCTGCAACGCCTTCAGGGCCTGGAGAAGGGGTTCGAGGTTCTTCTGCCTCTCGTGTGGAGTCCCGTGGCGCCAGGCGTCGGGAGCGGCGGTGACAACCCGCTGAGAGAACGGCGGGAGCGACTCTCCGTCGTTCCGGAGGTAGAACCACCGGCGCTGCCAACCCTTGTTTGAGGATGCGAGGACGGCTGGGATATACTGCAACGACCGCGACTGCCTCAACAAAAGGGTACAGCCGCCGGCCCGCACCGCTGCACGGACCTTCCTCTCCCCCGTCGGCGAAGCAAAAAGCTCGGCGAAGAAGAGATGAGTCCACAAATCCCAATGGGGGGCGATCCCCAGATACCCCTCGCACACCGCTACAAAGATAGCGGCCTGCGCGATGGAGTTGGGAGTGAGGTTGTGCAGTTCCACCCTGTAATGGAACAGGATGGCCCGCATGAAGCGGCTCGACGGCACACCAAATCCCCGCTCATGGAAGGAGATGAAGCTCACGACATACCCCGGCGGAGGGGATGGAGCGACTCCGCCCGCGGGAGGAATCCATTCCGGCCGCTGCTCATCGGTGAGAGGGCGGAGCAAACCCTCGCCGACGAGGTCCTCCAGATCACCCGCCGTCACCGTGGAGAAGGGCCACGGGTCGCGCGGCGGGATGATGGTCACCCGGTCAGCCATCGCCAAGGCAGAAAGGGTGGCGGCGCGAAGGACAGGGGAGGGCGGTTTTCTTTTCCTGGCTAGATCTCTCAGGCTGCGAAAAACCTGGGAGGGAGGCGAGAAGCGGAGTCGAGAACCGTCACCGGGCCCTCTCCGGGGTATATAAAGACCCAGGTGAAGACGGTTCCAACGCACCGCCCGAACCGGACGCGGGGTTCAAAAAGCGCAAAGCAAAACAGTCGTTCCTCGAACGGCTCGCGCACGCAACGGCAGCCTCGCCGACCGCTCGCCCCGGCGCATTAACTCCGCGACTCGACGGGCAGCGCTACTGGCGAGAGCAGCTGACGACATTTCGCCTTCACCAAAACGACCACACCAAAAAAGGTACGCCACGTCGTTCAATTTCATATCCTTTTTCCCTTTTTCCCCTTTCTCTATCTCTTGCAACAGGGACCGGGAAGGGGGATACCCCCAAAGGGATCCTTCCCCGTGAAGGAACTAGGCTCCGAGCCTCCTTACTGATCAGGGGTTCGAAGGCTGGCCCCCCGAAGGGTTCAACAGCCGCCTCAGATCGCGTGGGCCCGACACCCACTACTGGTCAGAGGTTCGAAGGTCGGCCCCCCGAAAGGTTCCACGACCGCCTCAGGCTACTCGGGCTCCGCGCCCATTACTGATCAGGGGTTCAAAGGCTGGCCCTCCGAAGGGTTCACAGTCGCCTCAGACGCCGAGCGAGGGATGACCAGGGGTACGTTCGATACATAACCAAGGCTCGGGCTGCGCTCCCGAGGTACCCTAGGACATTTCCGAGACCAGCGGGAACGACTCTGTAACGGAATCCCATCGGAGGGAGGCAACGAGCCCTCGGACCCCGTCGCCAGGGGACCGGGTCCAGCAGATCACCCGCAGGTACTTTTGGGCGTGCCTCCGGGCCCCTAGCCGACCCCCAACGAACGGGGCACGGATGTCCACTCGGATTACCCGATTGCAGCTCACCGGAGACACCATGTTCGGTGCCCATCGAGGGTAACATGGCGCTCTCCCCCCCTCCTCCTTGCGGAAAGGCGACGTAGGGGCGTATATAAAAAAGCCGAGTCTGTCCCTGATCGTCCTCTCGCTCTGTGCGGAGGCTCGGGGGCTGCTCTCGCGAACCCGGCTCCGGCCGAACCGTTGACAGCGTCAACATACCAGCCCGAGAACTTGGGCCCCGACAGAGCATCTGGGCTACGGCCTGTTCGCATGAGGGAACCGCCAGACCAGCCGAAGCATTACGCAAGGCATTAAGACCTCGAAGGAGTGAAACCACTCCTCCGAGGCCTCGGGGGCTACACCCGGCGGGTGCGCTCGCGCGCACCCACCGGAACAAAGTACAACCGAGAAAGGCTGGTCCCCTTGCAAAAAAGTGCGACGGAAAGCCTCCAAGCGAGTGTTAACACTCCCTTCGAGGCTCGGGGGCTACTGACGGGGACCATAATTAGGGGTACCTTCAAGACGCCTAATTCTCAGCTGGTAACCCCCATCAGCATAAAGCTGCAGAGGCCTGATGGGTTTGATTAAGTCAGGGATCAGTCCATACGAGCGACTCGATCACGCCACGCCCGAGCCTAGCCTCGGGCAAGGGCAGCCGACCCTAAGATGACTCCGTCTCGCCTGAGGCCTCCTCTTTCACGGCAGACGCATCTCCGGCTCGCCCGAGGCCTTGCCTTCGATAAGAAGTAACCCTGACTAAATCACCGCGCCGACCGACCAAGTCACTGGGGCCTTTAACGCAAAGAATAAGATTAACGGGCAGCCAGGCTTGGCCAAAAGCGCCATAGGAAGCTCCGCCCGACCCAGGGTTCGGACTCGGGCTAAGGCCCCGGAAGACGGCGAACTCCGCTCCGCCCGACCCAGGGCTCGGACTCGGGCTAAGGCCCCGGAAGACGGCGAACTCCGCTCCGCCCGACCCAGGGCTCGGACTCGGGCTAAGACCCCGGAAGACGGCGAACTCCGCTCCGCCCGACCCAGGGCTCGGACTCGGGCTAAGGCCCCGGAAGACGGCGAACTCCGCTCCGCCCGACCCAGGGCTCGGATTCGGGCTAAGGCCCCGGAAGACGATGAACCCCGCTTCGCCCGACCCAGGGCTCGGACTTCACCCCAACCTTTGCTGAACGACCTCCGCCTCGCCCGACCCAGGAGCTCGGGCTCGGCCTCGGCCATGCAGGACAGACTCGACCCCGGCTTCGGAGGAGCCTCCACGTCGCCCGACCTAGGGCACGAGTCCGCCACGTCAACAGGAAGCGCCATCATCACCCTACTCCAAGCCGACTCAGGCCGCAGGGAGCAGGACCGACGTCCCATCTGGCTAGCTCTGCCAGATAGGCAATGATGGCACCCCGCTGGACCCATGACGACGGCGGCTCCCAGCTCTCTTACGAAAGCAGGAGGACGTCAGCAAGAGCACAGCTGTTCCAACAGCTGTCCCTCCGCCAAGCTCCACTGCTTCTCCGACAGCCACGACGCCACACTAACAGGATGCCAAGATCTCTCCGGCTGCCACCTTGGCATGTACTTAGGGCACTAGCTCTCCCCCGCTAGACACGTAGCGCCTTGCTACACCCCCATTTGTACACCTGGATCCTCTCCTTACGCTTATAAAAGGAAGGACCAGGGCCTTCTTAGAGAAGGTTGGCCTCGCGGGGACGAAGGGCAGGGGCAGGCGCTCTCTTGGGGCCGCTCGCTCCCTTCACCCGCGCGGACGCTTGTAACCCCCTACTGCAAGCGCACCCGACCTGGGCGCGGGGCGAACACGAAAGGCTGCGGGAATCACCGTCTCCCTCGTCACGACCCGGCTCCGGCCACCGACCTCTCGCTCTCTTTCCCCCTTCGCGCTCGCCCACGCGCTCGACCCATCTGGGCTGGGGCACGCGGCACTCTCACTCGTCGGCTCGGGGACCCCCCGGTCTCGAAACGCCGACACAGGGTGAGTGAATCTTCGCCGTCGGTGAGCTGGACTCCACTCTGATGACCCCCGTTGTAACCCCCCTGCTTGCCGGCTAGAGTAGATAAGACTCGCCGGTGAACCACCGTCGCACGGCCTTGTGCCATGTATCTGAGCACCCCCGTCGCATCATCGTGACTCCCTATCTCTGTCCCATCATCGCTGGTGAAGTTGCCACGACGGAGGACACGAAACCGCAACGACGTTGTTCTTCCTTATCTCCGACCACCCACACTGCCCGGCCAAATTAAGCGCCACCGTCGAAGCCTCCTATAAATTGAGCCCGCGGCTAACTTCGCAACATCATCACCCACCCAGCCACCGCAAATCGCTAGCAATCGTTCGCCAGAGCTCGCGAATTTTGAATTCGCCCCAAACCAGTTCTCCGCCATCGTGTAAGCACCTCGCTGTGGTCAGCCATCCACAGGTCAATCCCTGTCCCCTGCTTCCTCGTTTGAGCACTCTCATAGCTCTGTGATGCTTGCCGAACCACCAATTTGGACTGCGGGCTCACCAATCGCCGGGAACACGACGGTCTAGCTGTAATGCTCACGGTCACCGTGGCCAGAGCAAACCACTTGGCCATAGATGAAATTGGGCTGGGGGAAAGGTTTGGGATGGATCCAATCTCGTGTCAGTCACTCGGAGACCCTAGTCATGGCCCTGTTCGGCCGGTCTACAAGCTCACCGGAGCTCGGCCGCGTTCACCGTCATCGTGGACTTCACCCTGCGAAGGATTAGAACCTGGAGGGGTTTCTGTAATATGTCAGCGACTCACTGAAACAGTGAAAGAACCTGTCTCCAGTTAGCCGAGAACCCGAGGCCTTTTCTGTAAAGTCGCCAGCGCGCGCGGGCGCGGGCGCGTTTTCCGTGGACCTGGGCCGCTTGGGCTGAAACCAGCCCAACATTATTTAATCTTTTTCTTTTTCAGTAGAGCTTTGGAAATCTGTTATAAATTGTAGAAAAATCCTAAAATTGTCAAACCAATTTTCCTAGACTTCTTATTTTCCATAGTATTTAATAAAAATAGTTTCATGATTTTTAAAATTAATAAGGAATTTTGAGGCATTTAAAGTAGTTTAAAACATTAGTTCTGGATTTTTAGAAGATAAATGGTAATTCGAAAAATGTCCAAACTTTTTATATGAGCTCTACACATTATTTAGAAGCCTTGGGTAGAGTTTGGGTTGATTTGGACCTTGTTTGTTAACTAGAACCCAAAACCCCACCCCTGCCCTGTGAACTCCTTTACTGACTCTGGAAACCCCAAGTTCTCGGAGTTCCGTGAAGGAAAATTGTATTCAAGACCTTAGATAATATGTTTTTATTATCTTTGCACTCTCATGAGCATTACATGGCATTCATTCTTATATACATGATTATGTTTAGAAAACAAAGAAGAGATCAAAGTGACTGAAGAGAAGGCACCACCACCTTTGGAATCTCAGGCAGAGACTTGTCTCTACTTTGACATCTACGGGCCTGAGCCTGACTCACCTACTAACGAAGGCAAGCCCCGGTGCATTTGCCACCTTCCTTGATGTTTTTAAAATCTTTCTCACTTGCTTGTTGCATTAAGTAATAGGAGTTGGTTGCTAAACAATTCCTGCATTATCTTCCTTGATCTTGATTACCTTCCTTGATACCCTGTTTTACAAAAAGAGGTTTTTACTATGCTTAGTATTGCTTTAGTAAAAACAAAAGGTTTTGTTTTACAAAAGATGATTGGCAAAGTGGGAGGGATGTTTTTGAAAATAAAACTTGATGGTGAATCCATCACGGCCGTGATGGATTCAACATCGGAAAAGATGTACCTCTGCCAGGTACCAAGTTTTTGGGTTTAAATGATTAAGCTAAGACCGGCGGGTGACTTGCATGAGAAGAGAGTCTCGGTGTAGTGTCTCCGTCTGAGTCGATTAAGGACCGTCTCGATGTAGGCCTGATGACCGAGGACCCTTTAACTGGTCACATGCCTCGTCATGGGTAAGCCTTGCCTCGGGCAGACTAAGGCCAGAATAAGATAACACGAAATGGGCGTGGAGCGGTGGCAAGAGTAGCGTGTACCCTCCGTAGCAAGAGGCTGGACGGTGGTGTATCTGTGCTCTCGGTTTGCGCAAACCTGATCTAGTCTTAAGAACCCCGGTGGCGGGTTGACATATGCAAGGGTTAAGTGCTACATATGTCGTGTGATTGGAGATCCTCAGCTGAGTATAATCGATTCGGATCACCGTACCTTCGCGGTTATGAAGACTTGGTCACTGACTTACACGTAGCAATCCAGTAAAGATGAGGGGTTGATCAGAAATTGGCAAGTGCAGGTCAAGTGCTTCAACTAGGTTAGCAAGAACTCTAGATATAGGTAAGTTTATCTAACCTGAAAATAAAATTGGATTTTTAAGGATCCACTCTTAGTAAGCATTTAGCAAAACAGAGTCTTTGATCTTGAGATACCTTACCTTGACTCCCTTATAACCAGCATACCCTTGAGAGTCTTTTCTTTAGTCAGGTAAGACTTGCTGAGTAATTCCATACTCAGGGTTTATTCCCTCGTTGTTTTTAGGTGAGGAAGCAGCAAATTTTTGTTGCTTTTGTACCAAGGTGGTTCCAAATGAAGAAAAACAAGAGTGAAGCTGCGGGAGGACATGGTCCTCCATAAGAAACTTTTATGCAAGAACTTATCGGGAGGAGTTTTTGCCTCCCTGGGTATTGTAATAATGCTACTTAGCACTCGTTTTATAACTCTAGTCTGTAATAAGCAACTTGACCTTACTTTCTAAATAAAGGTAAGTTTATGTAATCGTTTCCGCATTTCTATATCTCCGATGTTCTGTAATGTCTACAAGACGGGTGAAACATTCTTGGAAAGGTAAGAAAGAAGATACCAAACTTGTCAAGTGATTCAGGAACATCTACAGGGTTGTCTGATGTCTATTGGACAAGGACAACTGTAAGTGGGCCTAATGACTTGGGAGGTTTCGTCACACTGTCCCTGGTGGCCTTCATTTCTGGGCAGTCCCTTGTTGGGTGCGCACAGTCTTCGCCGTGAAACAAACAGTAAAATCGGCGCGACTGTTGCGCTCGTCCTCGGCCTCGACCACGAGTTCCATTGCCGCGGCCCTGGGGGGATAATCTTGGTGGCGAGGGGCCTCACCAGCGGGGTGCTGGTTGGCGATGTTATGTACCTGCTGCTGACTGCGGCCGTCCCGACCGGAGTATGACTGCGAAGGTCTCGTCCACGTTCGGCTGGACTACGGAGGGTCCTTGGGTTTCCTCTAGGACTCGACCTTGTGCTGGTGGAGCTCTTCGGATCTAGCATATTTTTCGAACAGCTGATACAGCTCCTGGAGGTTCTTGGGTGGATCCCTGATGTAGTGGCTGTAAAGGACGCCAGCCCGAAGGCCACTGGTGGCGTAGTGAATGGTGATTTGGTCATCAACCGAAGGCAGTTGTGACTAGTGAGTCAGAAACTTGCGGTAGTACTCCCGCAGAGTTTCTCTCTCCAGCTGCTTGTAGAGTGACAATTCGGCCAAGGCATCGGTGTCTGGGCGGTACCCTTGGAAGTTGAGCAGAAATTTGTCCCGGAGACTTCTCCAGGAGTCAATGGACAACGGGGGCGACCTGGTGTACCAGGTGAGAGCGGGGCCTTCGAGGGCGATGATGAATGACTTGGCCATCGTGGCGTCGTCCCCTCCGGATGATGCAACGGCAACTTGATAGCTCATGATATACTGTGTTGGGTCAGTGCTGCCGTTGTACTTGGGGTAGGTCCCTGCCTTGAAGTTGGCGGGCCATGGTGACACTTGCAGGTGCGGCGCCAGAGGACTCCGCTCATCAAGGTAGTTGACACCTTGGAATGCTGTGGCGTGCGGGATGATGGGTCCGCGCTGAGGAATGAACAAGTCTCCGATTGGCACGCTCTGTTGGAGGGGTGGGCCGTGTTGCAGATCAAGTTAGCCTTCGCGCTGCATGAGCGCAATCTCTTGCTCAAGCTCCTGAGCCCTCTGCTCCTCGTCACGTATCATCTGGCGCACTTTGGCCTGTGCGGAGACATGTTGGCGCTTGGCCTCGAGGATCTCTTTCTGCTTCTGGAGGTTGCGGTTCTTGATGCGCAAGGCCCGCAGCTGTAGCTGTTTCTCTGCTGAAACGCCGATGACTTCACCATCCTCAGCGGCGTCCTCGTCCTCTAGTGGAGCAAAGCCTGGGGGTAGTTGCGGTTGTCCTCCAGAGCTGCAGGTGCGGAGGGTGCCTTCGGGTGTGGGTTGATCATTGCGTTGTCTCTTGCTGAGTGCGTCGTCTTCGCAGGCTTCTTGGTGGGTGGTGTCGACAAGGGCCTTGCCCTTTTTCTCGGCCAGCAGCGCTGCCTTCGCTGCTTCGTCAACGGATGGGGCGGCCTTCGAGCTAACTTTCTTGGGTGCCATCGCGGGTGGTTTTTTCGTAGCACGAACGGTGGGCGCCAAATGTTGGAACTTGCTCTCCTGGGCAAGATGATCCAACGGGGGAGCAAGAAGAATGCAAACAAGGTTTTAGCTCGATATGGCAATTGCTCTGTTTTTCTCAGCCTCTCAAGGGCACTGTACGGGGGTATTTATAGGTGTCTGAGTGCCCAACGTCTCAATGTAAGGACGCATGTACCCTCAGGCACCCGGTCTATCCCCGGAATATTCCTATAAAGGAGGGTTACAGACTGTCATTATAGAAAAGCTATTACAAATCGGGCCCGTAACACACTTATCCGTGCGGGGCCCGTTACAATGGGCCGAATCCCACGTGGACCTCCATGGAGTGAGGACGTGGGACGGGGCGACGTCGTCGTAGGCCTTCATCTTGTAGTGTGGAAGACGAAGGGTGGACCTCGCCGGTCGTTCTGCTTCCTATCGGCGCAGCGAGATAGACGAAGGCTGGAGCGGAGGGTAGCGTCTTCGCCTTCGCCCCAACAAGGATCAAGCTCAAGATGATGAAAATGGAGATCAAGAAGATGAGCCACCTCAAGAGGAGGACAATGATCAAGACAAGGAAGATGAACAAGATCCAAGGCTGCCACACCTAAGAGTCCACCAAGCGATTCAAAGAGATCACCCCATGAACACCATCCTCGGCGATATTCATAAGGGGGTAACCACTCGATCTAGAGTCACTCATTTTTGTGAACATTACTCTTTTGTTTCCTCTATTGAGCCACACAGGGTAGAGGATGCACTTAATGATTCAGATTGGGTGCTGGCGATGCAAGAGGAGCTCAACAACTTCACGAGGAATGAGGTATGGCATTTAGTTCCACGTCCTAACCAAAATGTTATAGGAACCAAGTGTGTATTCCGCAACAAGCAAGATGAGCATGGTGTGGTGACAAGGAACAAAGCACGACTTGTGGCCAAGGGATATTCACAAGTCAAAGGTTTGGATTTTGGTGAAACCTATGCACCCGTAGCTAGGCTTGAGTCAATTCGCATATTACTTGCCTATGCTACTTACCATGGCTTTAAGCTCTATCAAATGGACGTGAAGAGTGCCTTCCTCAATGGACCGATCAAGGAAGAGGTCTATGTTGAGCAACCTCCTGGCTTTGAAGATAGTGAGTATCCTAATCATGTTTACAAACTCTCTAAGGCGCTTTATAGGCTCAAGCAAGCCCCAAGAGCATGGTATGAATGCCTAAGAGATTTTCTTATCACTAATGGCTTCAAAGTCGGAAAAGCCGATCCTACTCTCTTTACTAAAACAATTGCAAATGATTTGTTTGTATGCCAAATTTATGTTGATGATATCATATTTGGGTCTACTAACAAATCTATTTGTGAAGAGTTTAGTAGGATCAAGGTCCAAAAATTCGAGATGTCTATGATGGGGGAGTTGAAGTATTTTCTAGGATTTCAAGTCAAGCAACTCCAAGAAGGCACCTTCATCAGCCAAACAAAGTACATTCAAGACATACTTACCAAGTTTGGAATGAAGGATGCCAAGCCCATCAAGACACCCATGGGAACCAATGGGCATCTCGACCTCGACACGAGAGGTAAATCCGTAGATCAAAAGGTATACTGGTCGATGATAGGATCTTTACTCTATTTATGTGCATCTCGACCGGATATTATGCTTTCTGTATGCATGTGTGCAAGGTTCCAAGCCGATCCTAAGGAAGTTCATCTTAGGGCCGTGAAGAGAATCTTGAGATATTTAGTTCATACACCTAAGTTTGGCCTTTGGTACCCCAAGGGATCCTATTTTGATTTATTAGGATATTCAGATGCTGATTGGGCAGGGTGTAAAATTGATAGGAAGAGCACATCAGGGACTTGTCAGTTTCTAGGGAGATCCCTGGTGTCTTGGGCTTCAAAGAAACAAAACTCAGTAGCTCTTTCTACCGCCGAAGCCGAGTACATTGCCGCAAGCCATTGTTGCGCGCAATTGCTTTGGATGAGGCCAACCCTCAGGGACTATGGCTACAAATTTAGCAAAGTCCCTCTCCTATGTGATAATGAGAGTGCTATCCGCTTGGCGGATAATCCCGTTGAACACAGCCGCACTAAGCATATGCCATTCGGTATCACTTTTTTAGAGATCACCAACAAAGGGGGGATATCGAGATAGCCTATATTAACACCAAAGATTAATTAGCCGATATCTTTACCAAGCCTTTAGATGAGAAAACCTTTACCAAACTTAGGAATGAGCTAAATATTCTTGATTCTAGGAATTTTGATTGATACTATGCACACATAGCTCATTTATATACCTTTGATCATATCTCTTTTATGTCTATGACTAATGTGTTTTCAAGTGTATCATTATGCTTAGTCATAGAATTGAAAGGGAAATGGTGTATTCGGCAAAGACGACGCTTCCACTCAACTCCATTGGTATTTGCCGGTATTCCGCCATCTCTTCTTTGGTATAATCCTTCACTCATATATTGTTTGCCAAAGTGGGAGAAAATGTTATAAGGGCTTATATTTCACTCATAAGTATCCGTTTTTGGTGATTCATGCCAAAGGGGGAGAAAGTATTAGCTCAAAGCAAAAGGACCGCACCACCACCAACGAATTTTAAAAATGAAGTTTTCAAATTGGTATCTTAATGAGTTTTCAAAAGGGGAGAAAGTATCTTCAAAAATTTGTAAAACCCTTTTGGACACTAAGAGGAGAATTTCATTGAGGGGGAGTTTTGTTCAAGTCAAAGGAAAAGCATTTGAAATAGGAGGAGAAAATTCCAAATTTTGAAAATGCTTCTTTCAATCTTATTCATATACCTTTGACCATTGGCAAAAAGGATTTTGAAAAGAATTTACCAAAGAATTTGCAAAAACAAAACTAGTGGCACAAGCGTGGTCCAAATTTTTAAATAAGAAGAAAACAATCCATGCATATCTAGTAAAGATAATTATATTGGTTTCATTCCAAGCAACCTTTGCACTTACATTATGCAAACTAGTTCAATTCTGCACTTTTATATTTGCTTTGGTTTGTGTTGGCATCAATCACCAAAAAGGGGGAGATTGAAAGGGAAATAGGGTCAAACCTTTTCCTATAATAATTTTGGTGGTTGAATTGCCCAACACAAACAATTGGACTAACTAGTTTGCTCTAGATTAGATGTTCTACAGGTGCCAAAGGTTCAACACAAACCAATAAAAAGTCCAAGAAAGGGTTCAAAAGGAAAGGAGCAAAAACAACCGAAGGCTGCCCTGGTCTAGCGCACCGGACTGTCCGGTGCACCAGGGTGGATCAACTCAAACTCCTCAGCTTCGGGTTTTTGGAAAATGCTCTCTGCTATAATTTATCGGACTATCCGGTGTAGCACCGGACTATCTGGTGTGCCAGCAGGAGCAACGGCTAACAGCGCCAACGGTCGTCTGCAAAAGTGTACAGTGCGGACTGCGCACGCAGAGTCAGAGCAGGCGCCAGAAGGCGCACCGGACAGTGAACAGGACCTGTCCGGTGGCCCAGCTGTCAGAAGCTCCAACGGTCGAACCCTAACAGTTGGGTGATGTGGCAGGTGCACCGGACAATGTCCGGTGGCGCATCGGACTGTTCGGTGCGCCCGTCGACAGCAGAGTTCCCCAATGGCCATTTTGGTGGGTGGGGCTATAAATACCCCCAACCACCACATACTCAAGGCATCCAAGTTTTCAGCCATTGCATTCAATACAAGAGCTCTAGACTTCACTCCAAGACACAAACAAGAGATCAAATCCTCTCCCAAGTCCAAAGTTCACTCCAATCAAATAGTAACTAGTGAGAGAGAGATATTTGTGTTCATTTGAGTTCTTGCGCTTGGATCACTTTTCTTCTTCCATCTTTCTTGTTCCTAAGTCAATTGTAATCAAGGCAAGAGACACCAATTGTGTGGTGGTCCTTGTGGGGACTAAGTGTCCCGATTGATTGAGAAGAGAAGCTCACTCGGTCTAGGTGACCGTTTGAGAGAGGGAAAGGGTTGAAAGAGACCCGGTCTTTGTGACCACCTCAACAGGGACTAGGCCTTCGAGGGCCGAACCTCGGTAAAACAAATCACCGTGTCACTCTTGCTATTTGCTTGTGATTTATTTTTTGCCCTCTCTTTCGGACTCGGTTTTATCTCTAACACTAACCCCGGCTTGTAGTGTGTGCTTATGTTTATAATTTTTAGATTCCGCCTATTCACCCCCCTCTAGGCGACTTTTAGTTGGCCACAAGTGTCTCATGGCCAAGGAGACCAAAAAGAAGAAGGTATACTCTAGAGATACCCCCAAATATACTACTTTCGATGATGAGGGTAGCTCTAGTGAAAAGAATGATGTTTTGTCTTCTCTTTTTGCAAACCTTACCATAGAACAAAAGGAGAAAATCAATGAATTAATAAAAACCATTAACGAGAAGGATGAAATCTTGTAATGCCAAGAAGACTTGCTCGTTTAGGAAAACAAAAATTTATTAATCTAAAAGATGCTTTTGCTCTTGAAGTTGGAAAATGCAAAAAAATGACTAAAGAGCTAAACACAAGCAATGATTCAATTTCTTGTCTCAAAACTGAAAATGCTAGTTTAATTGCTAAGATTGAGGAATTGAATGCTTTCCATGTCCCTACATCTACCATTGAGCATGTTACTATTTGCACTAGATGTATAGATCTTGATATTAATGTTATGAATGATCACCTTGCTATGATTAAAGAACAAAATGATCACATAGCTAAGTTGAATGCCAAAATTGCCGAGCATGAGCTTGAGAATGAAAATTTTAAATTTGCTTGTAGTATGCTTTATAATGGGAGACACTATGGCATTAAGGATGGGATTGGCTTCCAACCTAGGAACCAAAACAATATCAAACTTAATGCCCATAGAAACAAGATTTCCAACTTTGTTAAGGGCAAGGCTCCCATGGTGCAACATAGAGAAGGTTATATTTTATATCCTGAAAACTATCCTGAGCATAAGATTAGAAGAATTCATGGTAAGAAATCTCATTTTGTTGCTCATCATGCTTATATTTACAGAAATGATGCTTCTAGCTCTAGGCATACAACTCATGTTAAGATGCCTAAGAAAAAGATTGTTGATGCTTCAAATGAACATAGCATTTCATTTAAGACCTTTGATGCATCCTTTGTTCTTACTAACAATTCCGGCAAAGTAGTTGCCAAATATGTTGGGGCAAGCACAAGAGTCGAGAGACTTATGTTTGGGTACCTAAGGTGCTTGTTTCTAATGTGAAAGGACCCAAGACCATTTGGATACCTAAGGATAAGGCCTAAATTTGTGTTGTAGGTTTATGCATCCGATGGAACAAGTTGGATAATCGACAACGGGTGCACAAACCACATGACAGGGGAGAAAAGAATGTTCTCCTCATATGAGAAAAATGATGATCCCTAAAGAGAAATCATATTCAGGGATGGAAATCAAGGTTTGGTCAAAGGATTTGGTAAAATTGCTATATCTCCTGACCATTCCATCTCTAATATATTTCTTGTAAAATCTCTAGGTTACAACTTACTTTCTGTGTCTCAATTATGCAAAATGGGATACAAGTGTTTATTTACTGATGTTGATGTTACCATTTTTAGAAGAAATGATGATTCACTAGCTTTTAAGGGAGTGTTAGATGGTCAGCTATACTTAGTTGATTTCACTGATAACAATGTTGAACTAGACATTTGTCTAATTGCTAAGACTAATATGGGCAGGCTCTAGCATCGTCGTTTTGCTCATGTTGGAATGAAGAATATTCACAAACTTCTAAAGGGGAACACATTTTAGGACTAACCAATGTTCATTTTGAGAAAGACAGAATTTGTAGTGCATGTCAAGCAGGGAAGCAGGTTGAAGTTCATCATCCACACAAGAACATCATGACGATCGAAAGGCCGCTTAAACTACTCCACATGGATCTATTTGGCCTGATTGCTTACATAAGCATCGACAAAAGTAAGTATTGTCTTGTAATTGTGGATGACTATTCTCACTTCACTTGGGTGTTCTTTGTGCAGGAAAAATCACAAACACAAGAAACCTTAAAGAAATTATTGATACGGGCTCAAAATGAGTTCAAATTGAGAATCAAGAAGATTAGAAGCGACAATGGAACGGAGTTCAAGAACTCTTAAATTGAAGGATTTCTTGAGGAGGAGGGCATCAAGCATGAGTTCTCTTCTCCCTACACACCTCAACAAAATGGTGTTGTGGGGAGAAAGAATATAACTCTTATGGATATGGGAAGGACCATGCTTGAAGAATACAAGACATTAGATCGATTTTGGGCAGAGGTGATTAACATTATTTGCTACTCCATCAACCGGCTCTACCTTTATCGAATCCTTAAGAAAATATCATATGAACTCCTCACCGGTAAAAGCCTATTGTTTCTTATTTTAGTGTTTTTGGGAGCAAGTGCTTTATTCTTGTTAAAAGAGGTAGAAATTCAAAATTTGCTCCTAAAGCAGTAGAAGGCTTTTTACTTGGTTATGATTCAAACACAAGGGCATGTAGAGTCTTCAACAAGTCCACTGGATTAGTTGAAGTTTCTTGTGACATTGTGTTTGATGAGACTAATGGCTCCCAAATAGAGCAAGTAGATCTTGATGAGTTAGATGATGAAGAGGATCCATGCATCGCGCTAAGGAACATGTCCATTGGAAATGTGTTTCCACAAGAACCCGAAGAGCCTTCACAAGCACAATATCAACCATCATATTTCATACAAGTATCTCCACCAACTCAAGATGAGGAAATAGCTCAAGAAGAAGAGTATCAAGTTTAAAACAATGAGCCACCTCAAGAAGAAGGCATCGATCAAGGGGGAGATGAAGTTGATCAAGAAAAGGAGGATGAACAAGAGATTCAAGATCAAAGACCACCTCACCTAATAGTCCACCAAACAATTCAACGAGATCACCTCATCAACTCCATACTTGGTGACATTCAAAAGGGGGTAACCACTCGCTCTCGAGTTGCTCATTTTTGTGAACATTACTCTTTTGTGTCTTCTATTGAGCCATATATGACAGAGGATGCACTTAGAGATCCAGACTGGGTGGTGGCAATGCAAGAGGAACTCAACAACTTCATAAGGAATGAGGTATGACATTTAGTTCCACGTCCTAACCAAAATATTGTAGGTACCAAGTGGGTATTCTGCAACAAACAAGATGAGCATGGTGTGGTGACTAGGAACAAATCCCGACTTGTTGCAAAAGTGTATTCACAAGTCGAAGGTTTGGATTTCGATGAAACCTATGCACCCATAGCTAGACTTGAGTCATTTCAAATATTACTTGCATATGCTACTTACCATGGCTTTAAGTTATATCAAATGGATGTGAAAAGTGCCTTACTCGATGGTTCTATCAAGGAAGAAGTGTATGTTGAGCAAGTGGGTATTCCACAACAAACAAGATGAGCATGGTGTGGTGACTAGGAACAAATCTTGACTTGTTGCAAAAGTGTATTCACAAGCCAAAGGTTTGGATTTCGATGAAACCTATGCACCTGTAGCTAGACTTGAGTCATTTCGAATATTACTTGCCTATGCTACTTACCATGGATTTAAGTTATATCAAATGGATGTGAAAAGTGCCTTACTCAATGGTCCTATCAATGAAGAAGTGTATGTTGAGCAACGTCCCGATTTTGAAGATAGTGAGTATCCTTCACATGTTTATAAGCTCTCGAAGGCGCTTTATGGGCTCAAACAAGCCCCAAGAGCATGTTATGAATGCCTGTGAGACTTTCTTATTACTAATGGTTTTAAAGTCGAAAAAGCTGACCCTACTCTCTTCACTCAAACAATTGACAAAGACTTGTTTATATGCTAAATTTATGTTGCTGATATTATCTTTGGGTCTACTAACAAGTCATCTTGTGAAAAATTTAGTAAAACTATGATACAGAAATTTGAGATGTCAGTGATGAGAGAGTTGAAGTATTTTCTTAGATTTCAAATCTAGCAACTCAAAGAGGTCACTTTCATTAGCTAAACAAAGTACATTCAAGATATTCTTAAGAAGTTTGGAATGAAGAATGTCAAACCCATTCTCGACCGGATATTATGTTTTTAGTATGCATATGTGCAAGATTTATCTTTAGGCCGACCTTAAGGAAATCCACCTAAGGGGCGTGAAAAGAATCATGAGATATTTAGTTTACACTACTAAGTTTGGGCTATGGTTGTAACACCCTGGGCTTTAAGGGACAAAGCCGGGTGCATCTATAGGTGTACATTCGGGCTGCCCGGCCCGGCCCAAGCCTGAAAAGGTCCGCATTGTTTGAATTTCGGGTCGGCCCAATCCGTTTGAATTTCGGGCCGTGCCGAGCCGGCCCACGGCCCGGCCCGTAATTGCTTAAACGTGTCGGGCTTATTTCGGGTGGCCCAAAATTATAAAAGCCCGAAATTCAATTTTTGGCCCGAAATTCAGTTTTTGGCCCAAAATTTACATCAGGGCCCGAAATTCACATCAGAGCCCGACATTCAAAACAAATTTATTAAAAAAAATAAAAGATAAGACAAATAAATTTGACCAAAAGCAAACTTAATATTTGTATTAAGTTACCAGAGCTATGCAATGACTACCTCGTTTACAAATCATTTTGTTAGAAAGAAAAAGAGTATAATCAGCTCTATATATAGTTCGTAAGTTTATTTCATTATCTAATGTTCATAACAAAAATAAAATTACAACACATACTCTAATTCAAAGCTACAAAAAAATATCTAACTAACATTATCTCTAGCTTTATGTTCTTTATCAAGTACATGAAAGTGTGGAATGAAGTGTGGTTTTAATAAATATATGGGCCTTTTCGTGCCTTTATATGGGCCATTTCGTGCCTGCCTTAAACGGGCCGTGCTCGTGCCCGCCCATGGGCCGCGACCTCGGCCCAAGCCCGGCCCGATATATCGCGCTGTGCCGGCCCAGCACTAAATTATTTCGGGTCGTGCTGTGCCTGGGCCGTGCTTTTTTTCCGTGCTTCGGGCCGGCCCATCAAGCCCGGCCCAAATGTACACCTATAGGTGCATCTCATACATGCGCCAAAGAAGACAACATATATAATCACATAGTGTATAGAGATAAATGTCATAATAATCAGAGTACTAATTACATAGCGGAAGTCTTACAAAATAAAAGATAAACATAGCAGGATCTAAAAACTATCATTGGCGCCAGAAAGTCAACTGGGAGACGCCACCTAGATCGAATCGAACTCCTCGCTGTGTGGCTCCTCTTGAACCACCTGATCTTCTTCTGTGGGGGATGTGAGACAGTAAGGGTGAGCTCACACATGTTCATCGCTCAACAAGTTGTGGGGAATAATGTGGCATGAACTCACCAAAGGTGGGAGCTCATGAAGTGTAAGGCTTATCAAAGAAAATGGTTAAAGCTGAGCATTGCTTTTAATGTTGGTCAAACTTTTATTAGCAATTACTAGATGTAAGTAAATACCAAACCATAATAAATAATAGAACAAAATTAACAAATAATCCCATGCAAATGCATATGACAAATTGAGTTTAAGTTCCATAATTTAATCATGTGAGGGTCCGAGCCGCTCATGACCGTGAGCACGGCTAGTATACTAGTTTTACACTCTGCAGAGGTTGCGCATCTTTACCCACAAGCCGTGTTACCCATCTGCCAAGGGGTCATGAATCCCATACACCTTTACCAAGGAAGCGAGGCAGGGTAACACTACGAGGCCTTTACAAAGTTCCACTAGCTTCAGAAAACCCGCTACAGTTTATAGGAAGCTCCAGTGCAGGAATCCCTCGCCTGACCGCCATCGCAGCAAAATCAACCCAAGGACCTTCCTACACTGACCGCTCCCCTACTGCCCTTGCCCCTTTCAGGTAAGATAGTCATCCACTAGCTTTCCTAGTTAATCGGCCAAGGGCGTCCCATTAAACCCTTGTGGTAGCACTGTTTTCCCGGGTGGTCGCTCCATGTTCCAATTAACATAATGATCTTATCATGAACATAAATAACATAACAGAATAATTGGAACATGGATGTAATAAAATATTAGTCCCAAAACCATATAGAGCAATAGCATAACTACCCAAGTGATTCAGGGATAAACAAGGGAAAATGATAAACAGACTAGGATGACCTATTGGGTCCCATCAAAATTAAACCTATGCATTGAATAGTGATAATAAAGAACATTATTGGGTAACAAAAGTGAATCAAGAGCACAACTTGCCTGGCACTTGAGATTCCAGTTACTAGGGTGATTCTTCATATCCTTAAAACCTCGCGCTGGGGGGTCAGGAATGTTGAGGTTGGGTCGCGGCCCTGCCAGGCAGCGGCAGAGAGGGGATAAGTGTGTGAGTTAAGTGGGCTACGCAAGGGGAAAAAGGTGAGGTGGGCCGAGGCGCAGGGGAGAAGTCAGCCCAACCTCCCATTTATTCTTTTCTTCTTTTTCTAATTTCTGTTTTCCATTTTAATTTGCAAGTTTCAAATTGAAATCAAAGTTGAGGTTCCAACTTCAAATATGTTCAATCAAAAGGTATTGTAGCATGAGTACAAAATATAATTTATTTAATAATTAATTAATTATCCTCTTTAAACAACCACTTTTTAACTATGTATTCCATCCATACTAAAATAGAAAATGGGTATTTTAGAAAATAATTCCTAGTGTATCATTTTCTTTAGAGGTCACTTATAATTATATATATTCAACAAAGGAATATCTAGAATATAGGTATATTTTTATTAGGCATTCATTAAAAAACCATATTTGTTTTGGAAGATGTAACTTCAAGAATAAGCATTTTTTGTATGAGGTATTTTATTTGAGCTAGTTGTGTGAAATCTCTTATCAAGATATATTTTAACCTATTAGTTTAAAGTGTTTTCACTTTCTTCATATATTTATTTTATTATTATTAATATATATTTTTTCATACCAATTTTGGGCCTTACAAATCCTACCCCCTTAACAGAAATCTCGTCCTCGAGATTTGTAAGGAAAGGGATGAATAACCAAATTATCTCAAACATATGCACAAACAAAAATATCAGCATGATGCATACTTTATTAGCAACACATGGGGTCAAATAGACCTTATTATTCTTCCTAACATAGTATTATACCAAATACTAACTAAAGTAACATTTAGATCTTACAAATAGTAGTAATTTATATATATGTTTATGGAGCTTGGTGGAGCTGGTGGTGGTGGAGGTGGTTGTTGTTGTCGTTGTCTTTCCAACCGTGATTGCCTTATTTCTTGACGTATCTCCAGACGGACCTGACGTATTTCCTCGCGTTCTTGTCTTATCTGATTTTGCATTTCAGTCACCATGTCTGTCAATTGTTGTATTACCAGCCTTTGGGCGGCAACCACTTGATCGATTTCGACAGGGGGAGGATTTGGAGGATCCATTTCTGTTTGCTGTTGCTTGATAATCTTCCCTTCCTGGTATTGACCATGAGAGTTAGAAGCATATGGGAATATAGTTTTGCAAGGAAAAGTATTTGGTAAGCAGAATGAAAAGGGCAATAGTTGGTTATGATTTGAAGATTCTTTGGCAGGGCTTAATCTTTATTTTATACCAAGCTTGAGATAACTAGTCGTATGAGGTGAATATCCAAAGGTATGATAGAATCTATCATAATGAGATAGATATGGGTGATACAGACTACATGATGTAGATCAAGGGTTTGTTTGATGTTAGGTGGGGATAGATAGATTATGCAATCCGTCATGACTCTATGGGTTGGGTTAACTCTTACGTTCATGGTTGAGTTGGTTTAATGCACTAATTTAGATTTAAGTGCATGAGAGGAGAACAAGGTTTATAGGAGTAGGATCTAGTTTACTTCACTAGTGCTCACTTGTTAAATGACTCATTAGATTTTATTCAAGAATACCATTTAGTTGAGCATATCAAGCTAACTGTATTTTTATGAACTTCTAGTATATATATACATATATATTTTTTTAAGTGGAACTTCCAATTAGTTTTTTTATACACCTAAAATTCATCATGCATTAGCAGGTGTGGCACAGCAATCAATGGTAACTCAGGCTTTTAGCTATTGGGTGAGTGTGGAGAGGATTTGGGGCAAAAGAAGGTTAAGTAAGGAAGATTTTTTTTATTCCGTGTGGTGGATCTTGATTCATCCGAAGATTTTTTTTATTGTATCCTTCATTTTCAATGTTAACCTTCTTCTTGTGCCTGATTTAGTAACCATCGGACGGTTAAGGTAGTTGCATATGGCTAGGTTGTTGTATGTGGTCTAGTCTAAATTAGAATCTTAGTCCAACTTGGATTAAAACATATTTATAAGAGTTGGATCCAATCTTATTTTACCAGTATTATCTAACATGTTTGTCCATTAGGTTAGATCCGATCAAATTAGATGGGATCAGAATTAAATTGGTGTAATCAGATTAGACTGGATAAAGTCTACTTAATTTATTTTGGAATAGATCATGTTTGTTACACTATAAAGAGATAAGCAAAGTGGTGGGGATTAGAACAAGATGAATCTCTAAGAATAAGATAGAATCTTTTGAGATTGGTTAGATCAATTAGGATAAGATGAAAATCCCTTCAAGATAAGATGAATCTTTTAAGATAAGAAAGAATCTTCTAAGATAAGATGGATCTATTAAGATAAGAGAGGGTCTTTTAAGATAAGAGAGATCCATTAGAGTAGATACACTTTATTGGAGGATAATCTAGGTTGTTTAGTTATCTCGTAAATTTTATTTATTTATTTATATGCCTATACGTATATGGAGATATAATTATGGACATAACTCCACAATTCATCACACTCAATCAAAGATCCAAATCAAACAAGTATCATAAGAACAAACACTCAAGCGTGTAGGTACTTATAAAAATAGTTTTGTTTTTGTTCCTAAGAGTAGGTCTCCTATTCCTAAAGTCACTTTAGGCACAGGATTTCAAAGTGTGAAATCCACATTTGTCTTTAGAAGCAAAAGGTAAGAATGATCAGAGTATAGCAGAAATAGATGAGGAAAGATTAAGATAAGTTTAGAAAAGAATCAGAGTAGCAAAGGTAAGGTTAATCAGAGTAGGACAGTAGAAGGTGAGACAGGATCAAGAAAAGTATAGAAAGAATCAGAGTAAGGTAAGTAGGTAATGGTTGTCCATTTCTATCTAGGTTTCATCCTACAACCAACATTCCTCTGATACCACTTCTGTAACACCCCGGGCTTTAAGGGACAAAGCCGAGTGCATCTCATACATGCGCCAAAGAAGACAACATATATAATCACAGAGTGTATAGAGATAAATGTCACAATAATCAGAGTACTAATTACATATCGGAAAGTCTTACAAAATAAAAGATAAACATAGCAGGATCTAAAAACTATCATTGACGCCAGAAAGTCAACTGGGAGACGCCACCTAGATCGAATCGAACTCCTCGCTGGGTGGCTCCTCTTGAACCACCTAATCTTCTCCTGTGGGGGGTGTGAGACAGCAAGGGTGAGCTCACACATGTTCATCGCTCAACAAGTTGTGGGGAATAATGTGGCATGAACTCACCAAAGGTGGGAGCTCATGAAGTGTAAGGCTTATCAAAGAAAATGGTTAAAGCTGAGCATTGCTTTTAATGTTGGTCAAACTTTTATTAGCAATTACTAGATGTAAGTAAATACCAAACCATAACAAATAATAGAACAAAATTAACAAATAATCCCATACAAATGCATATGACAAATTGAGTTTAAGTTCCATAATTTAATCATGTGAGGGTCCGAGCCGCTCATGACCGTAAGCACGGCTAGTATACTAGTTTTACACTCTGCAGAGGTTGCGCATCTTTACCCACAAGCCGTGTTACCCATCTGCCAAGGGGTCATGAATCCCATACACCTCTACCAAGGTAGCGAGGCAGGGTAACACTACGAGGCCTTTACAAAGTTCCACTAGCTTCAGAAAACCCGCTACAGTTTATAGGAAGCTCCAGTGCAGGAATCCCTCGCCTGACCGCCATCGCAGCAAAATCAACCCAAGGACCTTCCTACACTGACCACTCCCCTACTGCCCTTGCCCCTTTCGGGTAAGGTAGTCATCCACTAGCTTTCCTAGTTAATCGGCCAAGGGCGTCCCATTAAACCCTTGTGGTAGCACTATTTTCCCGGGTGGTCGCTCCATGTTCCAATTAACATAATGATCTTATCATGAACATAAATAACATAACAGAATAATTGGAACATGGATGTAATAAAATATTAATCCCAAAACCATATAGAGCAATAGCATAACTACCCAAGTGATTCAGGGATAAACAAGGGAAAATGATAAACAGACTAGGGTGACCTATTGGGTCCCATCAAAATTAAACCTATGCATTGAATAGTGATAATAAAGAACATTATTGGGTAACAAAAGTGAATCAAGGGCACAACTTGCCTGGCACTTGAGATTCCAGTTACTAGGGTGATTCTTCAGATCCTCGAAACCTCGCGCTGGGGGGTCAAGAATGTTGAGGCTGGGTCGCGGCCCTGCCAGGCAGCGGCAGAGAGGGGATAAGTGTGTGAGTTAAGTGGGCTGCGCAAGGGGAAAAAGGTGAGGTGGGCCGAGGCGCAGGGGAGAAGTCAGCCCAACCTCCCATTTATTCTTTTCTTCTTTTTCTAATTTCTGTTTTCCATTTTAATTTGCAAGTTTCAAATTGAAATCAAAGTTGAGGTTCCAACTTCAAATATGTTCAATCAAAAGGTACTGTAGCATGAGTACAAAATATAATTTATTTAATAATTAATTAATTATCCTCTTTAAACAACCACTTTTTAACTATGTATTCCATCCATACTAAAATAGAAAATGGGTATTTTAGAAAATAATTCCTAGTGTATCATTTTCTTTAGAGGTCACTTATAATTATATATATTCAACAAAGGAATATCTAGAATATAGGTATATTTTTATTAGGCATTCATTAAAAAAACCATATTTGTTTTGGAAGATGTAACTTCAAGAATAAGCATTTTTTGTATGAGGTATTTTATTTGAGCTAGTTGTGTGAAATCTCTTATCAAGATATATTTTAACCTATTTGTCGGTGTTTCGGAACCCGGGGGGTTTCTGGACCGACGAGTAAATCGTCGCCGCGTGCCCCAGCCCAGATGGGTCGGCGCGAGGCGAAACGCGAAGGGGGGAGAGAACAGCTGGAGGGAGACAGGCGTGGGAGGTGGAACCCGTGGCCTTCGTGTTAGCCCCGCGCCCAGGTCGGGTGCGCTTGCAGTAGGGGGTTACAAGCGTCCACGCGGGAGGGAGCGAGCGGCCTTGCGCGAGCGCCGTCCCGTCCTTCCCCGCGCGGCCCACCCTCGTAAGAGGGCCCTGGTCCTCCCTTTTATAGGCGTAAGGAGGGGATCCATGTTTACAATGGGGAGTGTAGCAATGTGTTAACGTGTCTAGCGGGGGAGAGCTAGCGCCCTAAGTACATGCCATCGTGGCAGTCGGAGAGGTCTTGGCACCTAGTTCGCGTGGTGTCGTGGCCGTCGGAGGAACGCTGGAGCCTGGCGGAAGGACAGCTGTCGGGGCTGTCGAGTCCTTGCTGACGTCCTCTTGCTTCCGTAAGGGGGCTGAGAGCCGCGTCGTCACTGGGCATGCGGGGCACCATCATTACTCGTATAGTAGAGCAAGCCAGATGGGACACTGGTCTTGTTCCCCGTAGCCTGAGTCAGCTCGGGGTAGGGTAATGATGGCGCTTCCTGTTGACGTGGTCGGTCCGTGCCCTAGGTTGGGCGAGGTGGAGGCTCCTCCGAGGTCGAGGTCGAGGTCGAGTCTATCTTCCAAGGTCGAGGTCGAGTCCGAGCCCCCGGGTCGGACGAGGCGGAGACCGTCGGCTGAGGCCAGGGCTGAGTCCGAGCCCTGGGGTCGGGCGAAGCGGAGTTCGTCGTCCTTCGGGGCTGAGCCCGAGTCCGAGCCCTAGGATCGGGCGAAGCGGAGTTCGTCGTCTTCCGGGGCTGAGCCCGAGTCCGAGCCCTGGGGTCGGGCGGAGCGGAGTTCGTCGTCTTCCGGGGCTGAGCCCGAGTTCGAGCCCTGGGGTCGGGCGGAGCGGAGTTTCCTATGACGCCTGAGGCCGGACTTGGCTGCTGTCAGCCTCACTCTGTCGAGTGGCTCAGCAGTCGGAGCGGCGCAGGCGGCGCTGTCCTCATGTCAGACTGGTCAGTGGAGCGGCGAAGTGACTGCGGTCACTTCAGCTCTGTCGACTAGAGGGCGTGCGTCAGGATAAAGGTGTCAGGCCACCTTTGCATTAAATGCCCCTGCGATTTGGTCGGTTGGCGTGGCGATATGGCCAAGGTTGCTTCTCGGTGAAGACTGGGCCTCGGGCGAGCAGAAGGTGCGTCTGTTGCTGGAGGGGGTCCTCGGGCGAGACGTAGGTCCTCCAGGGTCGGCTGTCCTTGCCCGAGGCTGGGCTCGGGCGAGGCGCAATCGCGTCCCTCGAATGGACCGATCCTTGACTTAATCGCACCCATCAGGCCTTTGCAACTTTGTGCTGATGGGGGTTACCAGCTAAGATTTAGGAGCCTTGAGGGTACCCCTAATTATGGTCCCCGACAGTAGCCCCGAGCCTCGAAGGGAGTGTTAATACTCGCTTGGAGGCTTTTGCCGCACTTTTTTGAAAGGGGACCAGCCTTTTCTTGGTTGCATTTTGTTCCGGTGGGTGCGCGCGAGCGCACCCGCCGGGTGTAGCCCCCGAGGCCTCGGAGGAGTAGTTTGACTCCTTCGAGGTCTTAGTGCGATTCGCAACACTTCGGTTGGTCTGGTTGTTCCCTCATGCGAGCTGACCGTAGCCCGAGTGCACGGTCGGGTCCCAAGTTCTCGGGCTGGTATGTTGACGCTGTCAACGGTTTGGCCGGAGCCAGGTTTGTGAGAGCAGCCCCCGAGCCTCTGCACAGGGCGAGAGGATGGTCAAGGACAGACTCGACTTTTTTACATACGCCCCTGCGTCGCCTTTCCGCAAGGAGGAGGGGGGGAAAGCGCCATGTTGCCCTCGGAGGGCGCCGAACATGGTGTCTCCGGTGAGCTGCTGGCGGGTAATCCGAGTGGACGCCCGTGCCCCATTTGTTAGGGGTCGGCTAGAGGCCCGGAGGCGCGCTCCAAAAGTACCTGCGGGTGATCTGCCGGACCCGGTCCCCTTTGACGGGGTCCGAGGGCTCGATGCCTCCCTCTGATGGGATTCCGTTACAAGATCGTTCCCGCTGGTCTCGGAAATGTCCTAGGGTACCTCGAGAGTGTAGCCCGAGCCTTGGTTATGTATCGAACGTACCCAGGGTCATCCCTCGCTCTGTGTCTGAGGCGACTGTGAACCCTTCGAGGGACAGCCTACGAACCCCTGATCAGTAGTGGGCGCGGAGCCTGAGTGGCCTGAGGCGGCCGTTGAACCCTTCCGAGGGGCCGGCCATCGAACCTCTGACCAGTAGTGGGCGCAGGACCCAATCGCTCAGAGGCGGCCGTTGAACCCCTCCGAGGGGCCAGCCTTTGAACCTTTGATCAGTAGGGAGGCTCGGGGCCTGTTTCCTTCACGGAGAAGGACCCTTTTCGGGGTATCCCCCTTTCCCGGTCCCTGTTGTAAGAGAGAGAAAGAGGAAAAGGAAAAGGATACGAAATCGAATGATGTGGCGTACCTTTTTCGATGCGGTCATTATGGCGAAGGTGAAGCGTCGCTTGCTTCTCCCGCCTGAGGCGCCGCCTGTCCCACCGCGGAGTTAATGCGACAGGGCGAGTGGTTCGCGAGGCGGTCGTTGCGCGTGCGTGAGCCGTTCGAGGAACGGTCGTTTCGCTTTGAGTCTTTGAATCCCGTGGCGGGTTCGGGCGACGCGTTGAACGGGTCTTGCCTTGGTCTTTATATACTCGGGGGAGGGCCTGGTGATGGTTCTTTGCTCTTCTTCTTGCCTTCTTCTTAGGTTTTCGCAACCTGAGAGATTTAGCCAGAGAAAAGGAAACCGCTCACCCAGTCCTTTCCGCCGCCACCCCTTCTGCTCGGTGATGGCCGACCGGGTGACCATTGTTCCGCCGCGCGACCCATGGCCTTTCTCCACAGTCACGGCGGGTGACCTGGAGGACCTCGTTGCTGAGGGTTTACTTCGCCCTCTCTCTGATGAGAGGCAGCCGGAGTGGATTCCCCCCCGAACGGAGCCGCCCCATCCCCGCCGCCGGGGTACGTCGTGAGCTTCGTCTCCTTCCATGAGCGGGGATTCGGCGTGCCGGCAAGCCGCTTCATGCGGGCGATCCTGCATAACTACGGGGCGGAGTTGCACAACCTGAGCCCCAACTCCATCTCGCAAGCCGCCATCTTCGTAGCGGTGTGCGAAGGATACTTGGGGATCGACCCCCACTGGGACTTGTGGACTCATTTCTTCTCCGCGGAGCTTTTTGCTTCACCGACGGGAGAGAGAAGGGTCCGCGCGGCAGTGCGGGCCGGCGGCTGCATCCTCTAGCTGAGGCAGTCGCGGGCGTCGCAGTATATTCCCGCTGTCCTTGCATCCTCGAATAAAGGGTGGCAGCGCCGGTGGTTCTATCTCCGGAATGACGACGGGAGGCTCCCGTCGTTTTCTCAGCGAGTGGTCACCATCGCCGCCGATGCTTGGCACTATGGGACCCCGCACAACAGACAGAAAAATCTCGTGCCCCTCCTCAAGGCCCTGGAGGCGTTGCGGAAGGGAGAGCTCACCGCTGCGGGAGTGATTGCCGCCATTCATCGCCGGAGGGTGCTTCCCTTGGCGGAGCGATGGTTGCCGCTTTGGGAGATGACACCAGAGGCTGACTTGGAGGGCTCATGGATGTCCTCGGATCCCCTTCCCATCGACGTTCTCTACGGGCGGGTGGCCGCCGCGTTGGGAAAACCGGACGCCAGCGCCTTCTCCCAGCCCTTGATGCGCCCCGACTGCGGGTGTGTGTCCCTCGTGAGTGTCCGCTCCTTCTTTCTCCTTGCGTCGAATTGCCCTTGGTCCTTACAGTCGAGACTTTTCATCTGTCTCCAGGAGGTGGGGTGTCACAAGCCTTCCCGGCCACGGGTCCCGCAGGACGTGGTGGACCGAGCAGCGCGGCGGGTTGCCATGGAGGAGAAGAAGAAGAGAATGGACGCGAAGAAGGCTCGGGCCCGCGAGCGAACGCGGGCCCGAGACGCCTTGGAAAAGCTCCGTCGCCGGTAGGAGAGGGACGGACTCCCGAAGGAGCCATCGCCGGAAACGCCAGATGACGACGACGACGATGAAGACGATGACGAGGATGACGACATGGCTGCCCGCCTCGGCCTTAGCCCGGGTTTGAGGCTAGGCCAGGAGTCGTCAAGCCAGCCCTCGAGCGGGCTGGCGCCGTTAGTTCCCGGGGTCGGGACGCCAAGGTCCCGGCCCGAAGAGCGGGGGCAGACCGAGGGGGTACCCGACCCCTCGGCTGGGGAAGTTGAGGTGACCCCGGGGAGTCAGGCCGAGGCGCCTGTTCCTCGAGAGCCGTCGGGCGTGGTAGCGTCGCAGGGACCGCTGGTACCGCGCCGAGTGTAGTAAGGCCATGTCCCGAGCCTCCTCCAGCTGGTCCAGTGAGTCTTCTCGATTAGCTCGATTGCTTTGGTCAGCGTAGGTCCTCGTCCTCGGGGAACCGTATTCTAAGTCTGTGGGCAAGATGGCCTCGGCTCCATAGACTAGAAAGAACGGTGTGAAGCCCGTGGCTCGGCTCGGCGTTGTCCTCAGACTCCAGACCACCGAGGGGAGGTCCTTCATCCACCGCTTGCCGAACTTGTTGAGGTCGTTGTAGATTCGTGGCTTGAGTCCTTGCAGAATCATGCTGTTGGCACGTTCTACCTACCCATTCGTCATGGGGTGAGCCACGGCGGCCCAGTCCACCCGGATGTGGTGATCCTCGCAGAAGTCCAGGAACTTTCTGCCGGTGAATTGGGTGCCGTTGTCGGTGATGATGGAGTTCGGGACCCCAAAGCGATGGATGATGTTGGTGAAGAACGCCACCGCCTGTTCGGACCTGATGCTGTTTAGGGGTCGGACCTCGATCCACTTGGAGAATTTGTCGATGGCGACCAGCAGGTGCGTGTAGCCCCCGGGTGCTTTCTGCAAGGGGACGACGAGGTCCAGACCCCACACAGCAAACGGCCAGGTGATGGGTATGATCTGCAGAGCCTGAGCGGGCAGGTGGGTCTGCCTTGCGTAGAACTGACACCCTTCGCAGGTGCGGACAATTCTAGTGGCGTCGGCCACCGCCGTCGGCCACTAGAAACCTTGTCGGAAGGCGTTTCCAACAAGGGTTCGGGGTGCTATGTGATGGCCGCAAGCCCCCGAGTGTATCTCTTGTAAGAGCTCCTGGCCTTCGGCGAGGGAAATGCATCGCTGGAGGATGCCCGAGGGGTTGCGGTGGTAGAGCTCCTTCCCATCTCCCAGCAAGACGAAAGACTTGGCGCGCCGCGCCAACCGCCGAGCCTCGGCTTGGTCGAGGGGCAGCTCTCCTCGGTGGAGATATTGCAAGTACGGGGTCTGCCAGTTTTGATTAGGCGTGACCTCGCTCTGCTCCCCCTCGACGCGCAGTGCCTCACCCTCAGGGGCTGAGGGTACCTCGGACCGTGCCGAGGGTACCTTGGACTGAGCCGAGGGTGCCTCGGGCTGGGCCGAGGCCTTCTCGGGCTCGGGCGTGTCGTCGGTCTTGACGGATGGTTGATGCAGGTCTCGGGAGAATACGTCCGGGGGAACCGTTGTTCGCCCCGAGGCTATTTTAGCCAGCTCGTCCGCAGTCTCGTTGTAGCGTCGGGCGATGTGGTTGAGCTCGAGCCCGGAGAACTTGTCTTCCAGGCGCCGAACCTCATCGCAGTAGGCTTCCATCTTCGGATCGCGGCAGTGGGAGTTCTTCATGACTTGGTCGATGACGAGCTGCGAGTCACCGCGAGCGTCGAGGCGTCGGACCCCTAGCTCGATGGCGATTCACAGCCCCGTTTACCAGAGCCTCGTACTCAGCCACGTTGTTGGACGCGCGGGAAGTGGAGGCATAGCACGTAGCGTAGGTGCTTCTCGAGGGGCAAGATGAAGAGTAGGCCCGCGCTGGCCCCTGTCTTCATCAGCGACCCGTCGAAAAACATGGTCCAGAGCACCGGTTGGATCGGAGCTGTCGGGAGCTGGGTGTTGACCCATTCAGCCATGAAGTCCGCCAAGACCTGGGACTTGATGGCCTTCCGGGGGGCGAATGAGATCGTCTCGCCCATGATCTCCACCGCCCACTTTGCAATTCTACCCGAGGCCTCTCGGGACTAGATGATCTCCCCCAGGGGGAAGGATGACACCACAGTCACCGGATGAGACTCGAAGTAGTGTCGCAACTTCCGCCGCGTCAGGATCACTGCGTACAGCAGCTTCTGAATTTGTGGGTAGCGGATCTTGGTCTCGGACAGTACCTCACTGATGAAGTAGACTGGCCTCTGGACGGGCAATGCATGCCCCTCTTCTCGTCTCTCAACCACAATCGCGGCGCTAACCACCTGAGTGGTCGCGGCGACGTAGATCAAGAGGTCTTCTCCGGCAGCGGGGGGCACCAAGATGGGCGCGTTCGTGAGGAGAGCCTTCAGGTTCCCGAGGGCTTTCTCGACCTTAGGGGTCCAAGTGAAGCACTCGGCCTTCCTTAAGAGGCGGTACAGAGGTAGGCCTCTTTCGCCGAGACGCGAGATGAAACGGCTCAGAGCCGCGAGGCATCCCATGACCCTCTGTATGCCTTTCAAGTCCTTGATGGGCCCCATGCTGGTGATGGCCGCAATCTTCTCCGGGTTGGCCTCGATGCCCCGCTCGGAGACGATGAACCCCAAGAGCATGCCTCGGGGGACCCCAAAAACACACTTTTCGGGATTGAGCTTCACTCCTTTTGCCTTGAGACATCGGAATGTCACTTCAGGGTCGGAAAGGAGGTCGGAGGCTTTCCTCGTCTTGACTATGATGTCATCGACGTAGGCCTCGACCGTTCGGCTGATGTGTTCGCCGAACACATGGTTCATGCATCGCTGGTACGTTGCACCCGCATTCCTCAAACCAAACGACATGGTAACATAACAGTACATGCTGAAGGGCGTGATGAAAGAAGTCGCGAGCTGGTCGGACTCTTTCATCCTGATCTGGTGATACCCTGAGTAGGCATCAAGGAAAGACAGGGTTTCGCACCCAGCAGTGGAATCCACGATTTGATCGATGCGAGGCAGAGGGTAGGGAACTTTCGGACATGCTTTGTTTAGACCAGTGTAGTCTACACACATCCGCCATTTCCCCCCTTTCTTTCTCACAAGCACAGGGTTGGCAAGCAATTCGGGATGGAATACCTCTTTGATGAACCCAGCCGCCATTAGCTTGTGGATCTCCTCGCCTATGGCTCTGCGCTTTTCTTCGTCGAATCGGCGCAGAGGCTGCTTCACGGGTCGGGCTCCAGCTCGGATATCCAGCGAGTGCTCAGCGACTTCCCTCGGTATGCTGGGCATGTCCGAGAGACTCCACACGAAAACGTCGGCGTTTGCGCGGAGAAAGTCGACGAGCACTGCTTCCTATTTGGGGTCGAGCTCGGAGCTGATCCGGATCTGCTTGGAGGCGTCGTTGCAGGGGTCGAGAGGGACGGAGTTGACCGTCTCCGCTGGCTCGAAGTTGCCGGCGTGGCGCTTCACGTCGGGCGCCTCCCTAGAGAGGCTCTCCAGGTCGGCGATGAGGGCCTCGGACTCAGCGAGGGCCTCGGCGTACTCCACGCACTCCACGTCGCATTCGTACGCGTGTCGGTACGTGGGCCCGACGGTGATGACCCCGTTAGGGCCCGACATCTTCAGCTTGAGGTAGGTGTAGTTGGGGACGGCCATGAACTTGGCGTAGCATGGCCTCCCCAACACTGCGTGGTAGGTTCCTCGAAACCCGACCACTTCGAACGTGAGGGTCTCCCTTCGAAAGTTGGAGGGCGTCCCGAAGCAGACGGGTAGATCGAGTTGTCCGAGGGGTTGGACGCGCTTCCCGGGGATGATCCCGTGGAAAGGTGCAGTGCCCGTCCGGACCGAGGACAGATCAATCCGCAGGAGCCCGAGGGTCTCGGCGTAGATAATGTTGAGGTTGTTGCCTCCGTCCATGAGGACCTTGGTGAGCCTGACGTTGCCGATGATGGGGTCGACGACGAGCGGGTATTTCCCCGGGCTTGGCACACGGTCGGGATGGTCGGCCTGGTCGAAGGTGATGGGCTTGTCGGACCAGTCTAGGTAGACTAGCGCCGCCACCTTTACCGAGTAGACCTCCCGACGCTCTTGCTTACGGTGCCGAGCCGAGGCGTTTGCCACTTGCCCACCGTAGATCATGAAGCAGTCGCGGACCTCGGGGAACTCTCCTGCCTTGTGATCTTCCTTCTTAGCGTCGTCGAGAGCCTTGCCACCCTCCGCGGGTGGCCCGGCCTTGTGGAAGTGTCGTCGAAGCATGGCACACTCCTCAAGGGTGTGCTTGACGGGCCCCTGATGATAGGGACACGGCTCCTTGAGCATCTTGTCGAAGAGGTTGGCACCTCCGGGAGGTTTCCGAGGGTTCTTGTACTCGGTGGCGGCGACAAGGTCCGCGTCGGCGGCGTCGCGTTTCGCTTGCGACTTCTTCTTGCCCTTCTTCTTGGTGCCGCGCTGAGTTGACGCCTCGGGAACATCTTCTGGTGGGCGGCCCTGGGGCTGCTTGTCCTTCCGGAAGATGGCCTCAACCGCCTCCTAGTCAGAGGTGAACTTGGTGGCGATGTCCATCAGCTCGCTCGCCCTGGTGGGGGTCTTGCGATCCAACTTGCTCACCAGGTCGCGGCAGGTGGTGCCGGCGAGGAACGCGCCGATGACATCCGAATCGGTGACGTTGGGCAGCTCGGTGCGCTGCTTCGAGAATCGCCGGATGTAGTCCCGGAGAGACTCTCCCGGCTGCTGGCGGCAGCTTTGGAGATCCCAGAAGTTCCCAGGGCGCACGTATGTGCCTTGGAAATTGCCGACGAAGGCTTGGACCAGGTCGTCCCAGTTGGAGATCTGCCCCGGAGGCAGGTGCTCCAGCCAGGCTCGAGCGGTGTCGGAGAGGAACAGGGGGAGGTTGCGGATGATGAGATTATCGTCGTCCATTCCACCCAGTTGGCAGGCCAGCCGGTAGTCCGCGAGCCACAGTTCCGGTCTCGTCTCCCCCGAGTACTTTGTGATAGTAGTCGGGGTTCGGAACCGGGTCGGGAACGGTGCCCGTCATATGGCGCGGCTGAAAGCCTGTGGACCGGGTGGTTCAGGCGAAGGACTCTGATCCTCCCCGCTGTCGTAGCGTCCCCACGCCTGGGGTGGTAGCCTCGGCGTACCCTCTCGTCGAGGTGGGCCCGACGGCTGTGGTGATGGTGCTCGTTGCTGAAAGTTGCCTAGAGGGGGGGTGAATAGGCAAGTTAAAACTTTTTCAACAAAAACTAGAAGCAAACTGGGTAAAACTAAATTGATCTCGAAATTCACCCAGTTAACTTTGGAAATGAGATGTTTTAAATGATCCACAGGGTTCAAAGTAGTAGATCTAAGAAGGGCACTTCTCAAAATCCACACACCAAAAAGATATAAACAAATCTTTCACGGAATGGTGAGAGAACGAAGAACACAAACAAACACAATGAGCAAGAACACAAGAGACACAAGATTTATCCCGAGGTTCGGTCACACCACCAAGGTGCCCTACTTCCTCGTTGAGGCGCCCACAAAGAGCTGGGTCTCTTTCAACCCTAATCCTCCCTTTGCTGACCACAAAGGTCAAGCCCACACAATAATCTTTGCTCAAACGAGCGGGTAATACAAACTTTCTTGTGGTCTTCCACAAAATTTGGAGACTCACAAGAGACACCTAGTCGTCTAGGAGCTAGAAGCTCCAAGAGTAATGAATCCACAAAGAACTCGATGTAGTACCAAAGCTCGAATGAAGAAGAGTAAGAGAGATTTGGAGATGAAGCACAAAAACCGCAGCTCTCAAACTCACTCAAAGATTTCTTCTCCAAAGATTTGAAATGGGAGAGGCAAGAGGTGTGTGAGAGAGAGTGAGAGGTGTTTCTCAGGTTGGGAATGAAGTTTTGTGCGTGCTCTACTGTGGAGAGAGAGGTAGGAGTGAGTATATATAGGTGGGGCTCCAAAACTAGCCGTTTTTGACTTTTCTGCCCAAAAACCGGTTGAACCGGTCCCAAAACCGGTTGAACCGGTTTTCAAAAAGCTGCGCACAGCTTTTTGGCTGACACAGCAGACTGGCAGAAAAAAAGTGAACAGTGCAAAAACCGGTTGAACCGGTTTTAGAACCGGTTGAACCGGTTTTTCCAAAAAGCAATTTTGGCCAAGATAGACTTTAAAAGGTTGTACTACATACTTTCACTAAGGATTAACAAGGGTAAAATGGAAGTTTTGGATCAAGGATTTTTGAGCTTTAGTACCAACACCAACCTTCTTTTTGGATCCCCCTTGATAGTACGACGATTCCTATACTCAAGTTAAATAAAATATAATTAAGTAAACTCCTTGAGTCATTGGTGTCTCAAGTGTGATTTCTCTAGGGTGTTGCTTCATAAGGATCACAAACATCTTTGTCTCACCTTTTGAAGCAAACACAAATCGAGCCTATGACTTGTGCCATTTCACCATATATGAGTTCAAATCATGGCTTCAAGTCACCTTACTGATGCATCAACATGTTGTAACTCTTCATAGCTGATTAGTTCATCGACTTAGTGCAAGTACTCTCTTCTTCACCTTAGCCATGGTACCTCGGTCTACAAGCCGTCGCTTGGCCTTCACCTTCGCTTAGTTCCTCGAAGCCCTTTCCTTGCTATCTTCACCCTATCAAGCCATTCTTGAGTCACATCCTATTGAGCAACCATTGAGAGAATCATTTCTTCAATATTGTGAACCTTGCTTGAATGTCATCTAGATATAACTGCTAAGATCAATCAAGCTCTAGTTTGATTCTCATATATTCATATATGGACTAATAGTAATATGGTCAAGCCAATTCACGATTCCTCATATCTTGTTCACTTTGGCTTGACCAATCCTCTTAATCACTTCAACCTCTATTATGATCATATTTATGCATAGTGATTTCTCAGGACTTGTCCATATATTCAAACCAATATAGAGACCATATTATATCCATTTGCATTGTCTCACTGGTTATTTGACCTTGTGTTGAACTTTGTTCACTGATCATTATACACTATTCAAGTATGTTCATCATACTGAATTCCCTGTTCAACACTTAGCAAACTTGTTAGACCTTTAAATGTGTTGTTATCCAAATCACCAAAACTCACAAAAGGGATGAATGCACTTTCAATCTCCCCCTTTTTGGTGATTGATGACAACACATTTAAAGCTTACATAAGATTTGATAAATAAGATTTTGAATCCTATGATATAGTTTCCTCCCCCTAAATATGTGCATTTCAGAAAATACCAATTTTGTACTCAAATGCCAAAAGCACATATTTGGGTCAAAGTATGGAGACAACTTATATCATACTATTCATAGGATGCAGTGCGTCATAAAATAAACGTGATGCTCATGACATAGTATGCACTCATCAACTTTCTACATCTTATGTTTTTCTTATGACTTCCCTTTTTTTTAATTATTTCTCCCCTTTTTAAAGTCTTCTAACACTTAGTTACATAAGACTAAAGGTAAGCTTTAATGCAAAATTTCTCCCCCTTTGTCATAAATCTCCAAAAAGGATACAAAGAATATAAAGGGTAGAAATTATGATTAAGCAAGATGGGAACACACTATTATGAAAAGGGTCCTTAGATGGCACAAAGGTAATGGAGAAGTGACATAAAGTGATGTACCTTTGCATTTTACCTTTTCAAGGGGAGTTCCAAACTTGTGTTGGATTTACAATTCATTTGCAAGCTCTTGTTGGTATAGTTGTGACATAGGTCCAAGATATCAACTGAATATTGTCATACTAATTGAAAGATAAATCTTGATACCTGGAGTCTAGATGTCACCTAGCATTTTCTTATCATAACAAGAGGCAGCATGAAAAATGCACAAGTATGGATTATACAACTAGTGATCATGTTCGAAAAATATCAATTGAAAACCACCAACTGATACAATTTGATAGATAATCAGATCACTAATTGCATATTACACTAAGTTCTCCTCAAGTTTTAGTGCACACATATATATGAATTCAATTGATACCTGTTGAGAGTACTTATTTGCAACTTAAAGTACCATTGGCATACAAGGAGTATCAATTGAACATAATCATGCAACATAAGGAACATGTGCACTATTTAATCAATTAAGTTCTAGACAAGAGAATTTATAAGCTATGCTACTTTAGACATTTGCAATCCAAAAGGATGTCATACATATTTACCAATTTTAGATGACGTTGGAGTAGCATATACAAGAGAAACTCATTCTCTTATGAAATGTATGGAAGATACATTTATTGGAGCAAAGAATCTTTGATACCCATCAAATTTTGCAGTGGAAGTGATTGTCTTTGCTTGAAGATTCCTTTCTAATTTGAGACTACACACATAATAGACTTGAAAATGAAGTTAGTCTCAAAGATTCAAATTATAGACCATTCTCCCCCTAAATGTATACATACAAGTGATGAATACTTGTTTAGCTTATGCACTTGGACTTGTGAGGCCCGGGGATTAAGTTCTACAATTTGAACCTTGGTACAAATAAAGTATGAAAATGTGAAATTGTACCAATTGAAGGAATTACTCATAATCAAAAGGTATACTAATAGACATGATATGCAATATTTTAAGCCAAGATTCTTGAGAAGTTAGCATGTTTGACTCATACCTCACTAAGATGACTCAAGACTAACTTATGACATCACCACAAGAGGTATTAATCAAATATCTAAAGATTCTTTAATCGTCACCACACGTGCAACCTTATGGTGTGACTTAAGATATTGCATATACATGCACACACTAGCATGTAAGAGCCTAGATACAAAAATGCAATACAATAGTGCATGGAGTGACACACCTTTGTTCTACGCCACATTGTCTCCATTATAATCATGAATTTCCATCTTAGCTTTTGATTGGCTTGACATTTCTTTACAAAGCAACATAGTTTTCATTGATGTCCATCAGTCTTCATCATGACTTGGATTGAGTCAATTTAGCATGCCAAAGAGAAACTTATCCTCTTCAAAAATCAACAAAAACTCATTCTCTTCAAAGAACTACACAAATTCACTAAAAGAAAATGTTAGTCTTTTAAGGACACAAGATATAGAATGAGCTCCCCCTAAATGTATGCATCAAGTACTCGAATTACTTGTAACATGCACTTGATTCAATTAAGATTATTAGAGGAGTTCATCATATATCTTGGTCAAGGCATAATATATTTGAAACAATTGAATTTATGCTAGAGAACACATATCGTTCCCCAATAGAACTAATCCATGGGGTGACATGTGGTAAATATTTGATCATTTCCTTGGAACCACTCATCCTCATTTGATGTTCTCCAAGGTGTGAGACTACACAACATGAACTTGAAAGAAATCATTAATCTCACAAGATATAGGCTAAACTCTCCATCAATTTGTGCATGCAAGAGTACACAAAGTACACTTATGCACATCAACAATATGAGGTTAAAGGAGATGTTTGCACTATATCTTGGTTTAACATAACATGCTTTACATAGATGATGAAAATTAAACCAATTGAAAGTTTAAAAACTGAAGTATATCAATTGAAATTCTGAAGGGTAAAGCATGCTAATATGAACCTCAAACCTCATAATGAAGGATATCATATAAATATGTCACTACATCTTCATTATTTGGTTGACAAAAAGTGCAACTCCCTTCTTGAATCACTGTGATTTCTTTTCTCTTTATGATTTCATCCAACCAGGCGATCTTGAACTTCATTCATCTTGGCTTGGTTCAATCATACTTGATATGAGACCCATTGAAACTCAATGATTGAAACAACCAAGACTCTTATATCCGTAGATTTTGAATCCATCTTGAAAGCACTTGGAAAGACCTTATTGAAACACTTAGAAAAGAGAGCATTAGAAACACAAGAGAGGGTTTCACAAATGATGATCCTTATATGTGGATGGCAAATGAATCATCATTATTGAAACCCAAAAGGATATACTAAATTCCTTTAAATTAGTGCACACATATAGTTGATGTCAAAGTTATATGCACTATTGAACATTTTATAATGCAATGAATTTAACCTATACTATGGTACATCCTACGAAGGATAGAATACTAAAACAACTGAAGGAGAGGAAGTTTTCATACCTTGGCCTCTTATCAACTCCATCTTACTTTAGTTGAATAGTATCCTTTAAGCTTGTGATTTATCCAATTTAATAATAAGCACCATCTCTCAACATAGATTTTCTATGGATAAACTCAACACAAGAGATGGCATTAGTAGCACAAGCACTAGTTTCTTATTTTGCAACCCTTTATATGTGGAAGGCAAGCGAGTTGCTAAAATAGAGAAACCTCATAATATGGACTAAATTTCCCTTGAGCCCTCATGCACAATATATTTTGAATGACATGGATAATATGCATGGTTATTCAATGAAGTCTAAAGGGTTGACTTAATCCATATTATGGTGAGTGTCTAATAAAGAAGAATCAAATCCAAATTAACTAGATAGAGAATACGTCACATATTTTTGGATTGTTCACTATATGATAATATTCATTCATCTTCCAATTGGACCTTTATTTCATAATCAACAGCTGATGTATATCCTCAAGTGCTTCTTTTCCCTTAGTGGCTTGCTGCTATCTCCAAAGATGATTTATACATTCATTATCGAGCACCCAACTTGATCCATTGAAGGAGTGATCCTGCAAAACAAGTTTAAGCTACATATCTTGGTACCCAATTTGAATTGGGTCCTTTTGAGATTAGTAGTAAGAGCCTTGAGTACCCACACAATCCTTATTGTGGCCTTTCTCTTTGTGTAGGCACCCACATATACTTGACAACCATCTTACATGGTTTCAAGTCAGTATTTAATCACATAGATAAAAACTAGAGTTAAGAATAGGAGCCTTTTCTCCTTTTTCTTAATACATCGTTGTGTTGCCTTCTTGATGATGAACCTAGCTTGACCTTGGGTGCACCTAGCTTATCAAGGTTAGTCGCACAAGCATTCATATCATGAAGACAAGTTATGCATGGAATTTTCAACTTAGTGATCCAATTCAATGTGAAGCATATGGATATCGATTGAAGTATATTTCTAAGATATCAAAATATGGGTTTCCAAAATTTAGAGAGTATGGATCACTAATTGTACCTTTTACAGTTTAAAAATCATATCCATATTAGTGCATATGTATGTGATGAATATCAACAAAAAGATTCTTATGCACTTTTAGAATTAACGATAAGGGAATTTTAAACTGCATCAAGAGTAGCTATTTAGAAAAACAAAGATTACAATCCATATGAATGAGATACAAATTTACCATTTTGGATTGTCTTAGTATAGCTTACTCAAGGAAAACTTATTCTCTACGACACAAGATATATATAATGTGCTCCCACTAGATATGTGCATCAAGTATTTGAATGACTTATCAAATGCACTTTCAATTCAATGAAGATTCTCAAGAGGAGTACATTACATATATTGGTCAAGGCATGAAAAATTTGCAATGAATTAACTTATGCCTAAGAATACTTACCACCATATAGAATGTACCATTTGTTATATCAATTGAAAGATCTTACTATATGAGATGGTGTCATCTAAGTATTCTTCTTGTCTTCATTCGTGGAGACTTCCTTCTTTAGCTTGTTATCTCTTTTCCTTTTAAAACTAGTCAAAAAGCACTTTGAAAAGAGGTATTAGTAGTACAAGGAAGTATTTAATGAATGATGATATTTATATATGAATGGCAAATAAATCATCATTTATGAGGCATAAAGGCATAAATTAAATTCCTTCTAAGTTAATGCACATGGAGCAGTGAATTCACAATATGCACTAGTTTACAAATTTAAGCCAAAAGGAATTTAACCTTCATATTGACATTCCTTTCCATAAAATAGATTATTACTAATTGAAAGTATGCCACTTGAAAGGAACTACTATTGATCAACTACCAATTGAAGCAATTACTTCCATACCTTTGCCTTGAGCATTCCTAATCTTTCTTTTAGGTGAAGATTAACCTTTAAAGCTTGTGATTTTACCAATTGAAAGAGCACAATCTCTACTTATGAATTTCATGAAATAGCTTAAAAGAGATTGCATTAGTAACACAAGCAATAGTTTCCTATTTAGCAACCTCTAGTATATGAATGACAAGATGGATACTAAAATAAGGAAACCTCATGATATGAACTAAATTACCCTTACAAGCATCATGCATAACATCAATTAAAAAAAATGAAAGTAGCATGATTATTTAATTAAGTTTATAGGGCAACTCTAATTCATAACATGGTGAGTGATTAATGGAGAAGACTCAAAACCAATTTAAACAAGAATGAATACATCACATAGTATTGGTTCGATCTTCTTTGAATGTTGAATGGCACACTCCATTTGGGAAACACATTCTCATGTTGTGAGACTACATAAACACTTAGATAGAAACATTAGTCTCACAACTCTAGTCATATAGAGAATTCCCCATTTGGTAAGTGCTATAAGAATTTGAATTTCTTACTTAGCACTCTATTCATTTAAGAACATGGGATAATCCTCTTTATGTCTAGGTCATGGCAATAACACGATAATTAATTTGAAATATGCCACAAGATACATATAATCAATTTAAAGCATGTAGATTGTCACAATATAAAAATATGAACTTGCAATCTACCATATAATTAGATCCTTTCCAAAGCAAGGTAAAATCTCTTAAGTTCATTCTCAAGTGCTTCATTTTTCCTATGTGGCTACAAAAGACACAAAGGAATATACCAATTAAAAGCAATGTGCACTTAAGAATTAATTGTTACCATCCTTTGGATATCACTTGGTTGTAGGCCTTTTGCTTGATTCCCACAAAGGTTAATCCTTATTCCCTAAAACACAAGTTCTTGCTAGAGATGAATATGAAGTTAGTGATATAACAACTCAATTCATCTTTGGGTCAATCTTAAAGGATAGACAATGTAAGATTGATAGCTTTAGATAAGAATTGAGTTAAACCGCTCAAGCACCCCAAAGCTTCATATCATCTCTGGGTACCTGCAAAACTTATTAAGTACATTTTGGTACCCATTTTTGGATGGGTCCACCAAGGTTAGCTAATAAGTACTTAGGCACCCAAATGGCCTTTGTGCTAGTTTTAGGTGAACTAATTTCCTTTCTAGCACAAGTGTCATTTTTGGGTCTCCTAAGCGATTATGAATGAATTGACATGGTAGGCTTAGGATACTTACTCATGGGACAATCCTTGCAAAGGTGTCCCTTTCTTCGGCAAGTGTAGCAAATATGATTTTTAATTTTGCAAGACTCCTTCTTGCCTTGCTTCTTGTTTGCTACATGGTTAGTGAGCCTCTTTCTTTCCAAATTTAAGCCACTATCTTTTATGTAGGGACATGACTTAATCTCATGTCCCTTCTCATGACATTGATAACACTTTCTAGTGCATCTTCTCTTATTTGAAAGAGTGGCTTGTTTGTTACCTTGTGTGGAGCATGTGGAGGCGTGGTTGAGGTACTTGTCATGAGCTTTGTCTTTCTTATCTTGATGTTTGCTCATGCCTTTCTTGGAAAGCTTGATATTCTTTTGAAGGGGTTTTGTGCATGCTACGGTTGTCCCCTTCTCAAGCTTTTTCACCATATTATCACGGTTATCTTGAGAAGGTTGAGCATGACATTTTCCCTTCAATTGAGTCAAGCTCCTTTTTAGACTCTCATTTTCTTCCTTGAGCTCATTGTTTTCTTTTGCATAGGAAACATTACTTGTTCCTGAAAATTCTAGCTCAATGGAAGATTGGCTTTCTTGAGAGCAACATTTGTTAGCACATGATAATATAGTTTCTATATGAGTACATGTGCATATGTGAGGTTGGTAGGATTTCAAATTAGTTAACACAACCTCATGAGCCATTTCTAACATGATATGTGAATCCATAAATTTATTATGAGAGCACACAAGCTTATCATGTTTTTCTTGCAAAGCTAGATTTTCAATATTTAGCTTTTCTACCGTGTTCTTGAGCATAGCATTTTTATTTTCTAATTGAGCAATATATGATGAATGATTAATAGCTTTAATTTGCTCAATTGAAATGTCTTCATACCTTTGGACCAAATCATCATGAGAGCACTTTAGCTTCTCATTCTCTTTGGTCAACTTCTCCAAGTCTTTGATTTTTTCGATGAGGATATCTTCTTGCTTATGAAGCATTTCCTTTTGTTCTTCCGCTCTTTTCATGAGTTTGAGCAAGCTCATCCGGTTCTTCTTGCTTAGTTGAGCGAAGAATTTTTGAAGATCTTCCTCATCTTCACTATCACTTTCTTGCTCCTCCTCATCCTCACTTTCGCTTTCACTATCACTCCCATTAGCAATAAAGCACATATGAGAAGTGGATTTGAAAGACGAACCTTGTGAAGAGGTGGATTCATCGTTTGGTCTCCATCGATTATTTTCTTCTTCAATTTTGTTCTTCGCCTCATCTTCCTTCATTTTGAGGAACATCCTTTCGGCGATTCTCATGGCAAGATCTATTGCCCTAGGATCAACATCTGCACCAAAAGATAAAGTCGAGGCAACCTCAACTTTTTCAAGCTTAGAAGCACTTTCGTTTCTTAGTCCCCCCGACATGATCTTTTCCTCACGCGGTTAAGCGTTAGAACGAGGATTAGGCTCTGATACCAATTGAAAGTTGCCTAGAGGGGGGGTGAATAGGCAAGTTAAAACTTTTTCAACAAAAACTAGAAGCAAACTGGGTAAAACTAAATTGATCTCGAAATTCACCCAGTTAACTTTGGAAATGAGATGTTTTAAATGATCCACAGGGTTCAAAGTAGTAGATCTAAGAAGGGCACTTCTCAAAATCCACACACCAAAAAGATATAAACAAATCTTTCACGGAATGGTGAGAGAACGAAGAACACAAACAAACACAATGAGCAAGAACACAAGAGACACAAGATTTATCCCGAGGTTCGGTCACACCACCAAGGTGCCCTACTTCCTCGTTGAGGCGCCCACAAAGAGCTGGGTCTCTTTCAACCCTAATCCTCCCTTTGCTGACCACAAAGGTCAAGCCCACACAATAATCTTTGCTCAAACGAGCGGGTAATACAAACTTTCTTGTGGTCTTCCACAAAATTTGGAGACTCACAAGAGACACCTAGTCGTCTAGGAGCTAGAAGCTCCAAGAGTAATGAATCCACAAAGAACTCGATGTAGTACCAAAGCTCGAATGAAGAAGAGTAAGAGAGATTTGGAGATGAAGCACAAAAACCACAGCTCTCAAACTCACTCAAAGATTTCTTCTCCAAAGATTTGAAATGGGAGAGGCAAGAGGTGTGTGAGAGAGAGTGAGAGGTGTTTCTCAGGTTGGGAATGAAGTTTTGTGCGTGCTCTACTGTGGGGAGAGAGGTAGGAGTGAGTATATATAGGTGGGGCTCCAAAACTAGCCGTTTTTGACTTTTCTGCCCAAAAACCGGTTGAACCGGTCCCAAAACCGGTTGAACCGGTTTTCAAAAAGCTGCGCACAGCTTTTTGGCTGACACAGCAGACTGGCAGAAAAAAAGTGAACAGTGCAAAAACCGGTTGAACCGGTTTTTCCAAAAAGCAATTTTGGCCAAGATAGACTTTAAAAGGTTGTACTACATACTTTCACTAAGGATTAACAAGGGTAAAATGGAAGTTTTGGATCAAGGATTTTTGAGCTTTAGTACCAACACCAACCTTCTTTTTGGATCCCCCTTGATAGTACGACGATTCCTATACTCAAGTTAAATAAAATATAATTAAGTAAACTCCTTGAGTCATTGGTGTCTCAAGTGTGATTTCTCTAGGGTGTTGCTTCATAAGGATCACAAACATCTTTGTCTCACCTTTTGAAGCAAACACAAATCGAGCCTATGACTTGTGCCATTTCACCATATATGAGTTCAAATCATGGCTTCAAGTCACCTTACTGATGCATCAACATGTTGTAACTCTTCATAGCTGATTAGTTCATCGACTTAGTGCAAGTACTCTCTTCTTCACCTTAGCCATGGTACCTCGGTCTACAAGCCGTCGCTTGGCCTTCACCTTCGCTTAGTTCCTCGAAGCCCTTTCCTTGCTATCTTCACCCTATCAAGCCATTCTTGAGTCACATCCTATTGAGCAACCATTGAGAGAATCATTTCTTCAATATTGTGAACCTTGCTTGAATGTCATCTAGATATAACTGCTAAGATCAATCAAGCTCTAGTTTGATTCTCATATATTCATATATGGACTAATAGTAATATGGTCAAGCCAATTCACGATTCCTCATATCTTGTTCACTTTGGCTTGACCAATCCTCTTAATCACTTCAACCTCTATTATGATCATATTTATGCATAGTGATTTCTCAGGACTTGTCCATATATTCAAACCAATATAGAGACCATATTATATCCATTTGCATTGTCTCACTGGTTATTTGACCTTGTGTTGAACTTTGTTCACTGATCATTATACACTATTCAAGTATGTTCATCATACTGAATTCCCTGTTCAACACTTAGCAAACTTGTTAGACCTTTAAATGTGTTGTTATCCAAATCACCAAAACTCACAAAAGGGATGAATGCACTTTCAGTTGCCGAGGCGACCTAGGGCCGCAGGCGCTGTGTTGCGCGTGCGCCCGGTGTGGACCGAGGCTTCCCGCACGAATCGGGAAGTCGCGGCACGATGTTCCGAGGGGTACCCCTGCCTTCGGGAGGCGGAGCTTTCGGCCCGTTGGACCACGGCGTCCTCTAGGAGATTCTTGAGCTCTCCCTGGATACGCCGCCCCTCGGTGGTTGATGGCTCCGGCATCGCGTGGAGAAGTATTGCCGCTGCGGCCAGGTTTTGGCCGACTCCACTGGAAACCGGTGGCGGCCTTACCCTGACGTCGTCGGCGATGCGGTGCTAGATGCCCTGGGGGAGATGACGTGCTTCTCCGGCCGGAGGTTGGCCCGCCCATTCGTGCCCGATGTCCCGGCGGATCGGCACAAGCGTTCATGCTCCCTCGTCGAGCCTGGCCTGCATCTCGCGGATTTGCTCGAGCTGTGGGTCAGGACCCCCTGCCAGAACGGGGACCACAGCTAGCTCCCGAAGGATGTCAACGCGACGCACGGGCCTAGGGGGATCACCGTTCTCCGGCATACCAAGATGGTCGCCTTCGTCGGGACCCCCTAGATCGACGTGGAAACATTCGCGACTTGGGCCGCAGTCCTCGTCGTCGAGGCTGCGGCTACCGTCGGAACAGTCGGAAAGGCAGTAGTCGCATGCGGTCATGAAGCCCCGCATGGCACTGGGGTTACCAAGTTCGGAGAAATCCCAACAGAGGTCGGGCTCGCCATCTTCCTCGGACCCCGAGGGCCCGTAGGTCGAGACGGTCGTCAGCCGGTCCCAGGGTGACCGCACACGATACCCCAGAGGGTTTGGACTCGCCTCTACGAGAGTGTCCACCGAAGCGGAGTTGCTTGGCGGGTCGAGGCCGAATCCAAAAGACGTGAGATGGGAATCGGTCGGTACCTTTTGGTCGACGGGCGGTGACGAAGTCACGTCAGGGACTGACTGCACCGTCGTCTCAGGTACGAGGGTGACGCCCAGCAAGTCCTTCGTGAGCGTGCTAGCGTCGTCCGTTTGCTTGAGGTTGGCGTGTTGCGGGGAGACGGCGCTCGTCTTCGTCTCAGACGCGAGGCCGATGCTCGACGCGCTCTCCGTTGGGGCGCCGGCGCCGTCGACTCGCTCGACAGCCAACGAGGTGCCGCCTCCTACTTGGCCTTGGTTGCCCCGCCTCCTCCTCCGTCGGCGGGGGAGGGGACGGGACAAGCCCGAACGTAGTCCTTCCACCACGTGGGGAAGGCGTCGTCGATTTCCCCACCGGCGGGCGGGTTGTCGACCGCCATTGTCGCTGTCGCGCGGCGGGGGAAGGAGTATCATGTCGTAGCTGCCGTCGAGGGACATGAACTCAAGACTCCCGAAATGGAGCACCGTCCCGGGTTGGAGAGGTTGCTGGAGACTGTCCATCTGGAGCTTAACGGGAAGCTGTTCGTCAACACGCAACAGGCCCCTACCTGGCGCGCCAACTGTCGGTGTTTCAGAACCCGGGGGGTCCCTGGACGGACGAGTAAATCGTCGCCGCGTGCCTCAGCCCAGATGGGTCGGCGCGAGGCGGAACGCGAAGGGGGGAGAGAGCAGCCGGAGGGAGACAGGCGTGGGAGGTGGAACCCGCGGCCTTCGTGTTAGCCCCGCGGCCTTCGTGTTAGCCCCGCGCCCAGGTCGGGTGCGCTTGCAGTAGGGGGTTACAAGCGTCCACGCGGGAGGGAGCGAGCGACCTTGCGCGAGCGCCGTCCCGTCCTTCCCCGCGCGGCCCACCCTCGTAAGAGGGCCCTGGTCCTCCCTTTTATAGGCGTAAGGAGGGGATCCAGGTGTACAATGGGGAGTGTAGCAATGTGCTAACGTGTCTAGCGGGGGAGAGCTAGCGCCCAAAGTACATGCCATCGTGGCAGCCGGAGAGGTCTTGGCACCCAGTTCGCGTGGTGTCGTGGCCGTCGGAGGAGCGCTGGAGCCTGGCGGAAGGACAGCTGTCGGGGCTGTCGAGTCCTTGCTGACGTCCTCTTGCTTCCGTAAGGGGGCTGAGAGCCGCCATCGTCACTGGGCATGCGGGGCGCCATCATTACTCGTATAGTAGAGCGAGCCAGATGGGACGCCGGTCTTGTTCCCCGTAGCCTGAGTCAGCTCGGGGTAGGGTAATGATGGCGCTTCCTGTTGACGTGGTCGGTCCGTGCCCTAGGTTGGGCGAGGTGGAGGCTCCTCCGAGGTCGAGGTCGAGGTCGAGTCTGTCTTCCAAGGTCGAGGTCGAGTCCGAGCCCCTGGGTCGGACGAGGCGGAGACCGTCGGCTGAGGCCAGGGCTGAGTCCGAGCCCTGGGGTCGGGCGAAGCGGAGTTCGTCGTCCTTCGGGGCTGAGCCTGAGTCCGAGCCCTGGGATCGGGCGAAGCGGAGTTCGTCGTCTTTCGGGGCTGAGCCCGAGTCCGAGCCCTGGGGTCGGGCGGAGCGGAGTTCGTCGTCTTCCGGGGCTGAGCCCGTATCCGAGCCCTGGGGTCGGGCGGAGCGGAGTTCATCGTCTTCCGGGGCTGAGCCCGAGTCCGAGCCCTGGGGTCAGGCGGAGCGGAGTTTCCTATGACGCCTGAGGCCGGACTTGGCTGCTGTCAGCCTCACTCTGTCGAGTGGCTCAGCAGTCGGAGCGGCGCAGGCGATGCTGTCCTCATGTCAGACTGGTCAGTGGAGCGGCGAAGTGACTGCGGTCACTTCAGCTCTGTCGACTAGAGGGCGTGCGTCAGGATAAAGGTGTCAGGCCACCTTTGCATTAAATGCCCCTGCGATTTGGTCGGTTGGCGTGGCGATATGGCTAAGGTTGCTTCTCGGTGAAGACTAGGCCTCGGGCGAGCAGAAGGTGCGTCCGTTGCTGGAGGGGGTCCTCGGGCGAGACGTAGGTCCTCCGGGGTCGGCTGCCCTTGCCCGAGGCTGGGCTCGGGCGAGGCGCGATCGCGTCCCTCGAATGGACTGATCCTTGACTTAATCGCACTCATCAGGCCTTTGCAGCTTTGTGCTGATGGGGTTACCAGCTGAGATTTAGGAGCCTTGATGGTACCCCTAATTATGATCCCCGACACTATTAGTTTAAAGTGTTTTCACTTTCTTCATATATTTATTTTATTATTATTAATATATTTTTTTCCATACCAATTTGGGCCTTACAATGGTACCCCAAGGGATCTACCGTTGATTTAATCGGGTATTCTGATGCTGATTATGCTGGATGTAAATTTGATAGAAAGAGTACATTAGAGACTTATCAATTTCTAGAAAGATTACTAGTGTCTTAGGCTGCATTTCTAGTTTTGTATAACGAGTGTATAATCTTGTTTTGATTTATTTCACAACAAAAGTGCACGTAACCTCTCCCATCCCTTGAGTCTTAGGTGTCTGGATCCGTTCTATTTTTTAACCACTTAAAAAAACTAGTTTATTACTAATTACAGCATTTCTTTAGAAATTACTGGAGATGTTCTAGTGCCACACGTCACACACGAACTACGTAGGATGACTGGATGAGGGCGAAACTGCCACGGGCCACGGCACCGCCACTGATGGACGCTGCGCGGCGCGGGCAAAGAAGCCGGGCTACTGACTCGTGGACCCTACCCACGGCTAGGCCGCGTAGGTGCGGGGCCCGAAACCTGACAAAAGCAAGGCCGGGTGCAGTTGCTCCGCCTCCTGACCTCAGGTCCCATCACATTCCCTCCCTCCCTTCTCGACGCCGCCAAAACAAGCCATTTCGTCTCTTCACTCTTCTTCTGCAGTCCTGCTGCCGGTGCTCGCCCTCGACCTCGACCTCGACCGTCACGGAGAAAACGAAGAGGCCCCTAGGTATGCATTCGGTTCTCACGCCCGTCTTCTGTTCTTCCCATTCAAATCAATCTACTATACCTATACTAGTACTTGCCTTTCTTCTTCGTTTTGATCTATTACTACAAATAGTACTACGGTGGTTTTCTGTTGGCCAGTCGAGTTGCGACTTGCGACTAAAGGTTTGGGCTGTTGAAGTTGCAGAGTCCGGCGAGCGAAATTTCCAAAACCGCGACTTTTATTTAGCCGCATTCTTTTGATTCTTCTCCTAGACCACCACGCGCCGCCGCCGCGATCCCCGGCCGCGAAACCCCGGTGTTTATTGGCCCGGATTGCAAGCTTTCACCGGGCGGGGCGCTCGGCGTCCTCCACGGTGATCGGTTAGTGCGTTCCGTCCAAGGACGGAAGGTTCATCGCCCGCCGCTGTGGGGTTTCTTGTGGCTCTGCGGCCGGGGGGTTTTTCCTGGTCGTCCCGCACTTTCCTGAGAGTTCGTTGTGCGGCAGATGGGGTCTGCGGCGGAGGTGCCTGTTGTGATCAGTTCCGACGAGGACGGCGCGCAAACGCCCGCCGCTGGCAAGCGCCAGTCACCAGAAGACGCCGCCCTTGCGTGGGCGGAGGGAATACTGGCCCAAGACGACTACGACGACAACGCGGTTTGTGAGAGAGTGGGTTATCCAGCGATGATGCTGGAGCTGTTGGATTCCCTGAAGGATGAAACAGGGACTGTTGTGGGTGACAAGGAGGTTGCGGTTGGTGCCAAGAACACGAACACCATGCCTGATGCTCGTTGCGACGATGATGGCGATGATTGCGTCATTCTTGACGGTGACCCTGATAAGCCGGTTGCCGTTGCAAAGGAGGGGGGACCGCCACGAGATGCCCCCGAGGATGAACTGCAGATAGTTGCGGAGAAGGGAGAGGTATTGCTCTTACGATTACTAGCTTTAATTTCTCCACTGCCGTTATGGGTTGTATGATGGTGTCATTGTGAGCCGCTAGCGATTGTGTTGTCATCGTGAGTATGGTGTCATTGTGAGCCGCTAGCGATTGTGTTGTCATCGTGAGTCACTAGCGATAGAATCCAAAGTCGTATATGTACGCCGTTGTCGTTTATATAGCTTGAAAAGATTTTGACTGGGTTGGCAAAAGATTTTGACCGCGTTGGTGCCTCTTCGTGAACTCTTGTTATGTAGTTAATGTATGGCAATTTATATCTCGCTACCGACAAATTTATTTTACAAACGCAGCTGTCGAACCACAGTTCATTTTATTTCTTTCGGTCCTAGTAATGGTAATCCTATCTTTGGTTAAAATTTAACATTTGCATGAGCACATATGGCATTATTGACGACCATCGTGACAATGTTACTTGTGAGGAGGAACTTGTTTATAATTATATGGTCGTTGCAATACACTGCCAATAGTGTCTAGTTTAATGCATCAGCTAGGTCATTTTAAAAAGTTTAGGTTGATGTCTTGATGTATCTATGTATTTGAATCTCATGTTGACTCCTTGATATACCCCACATTATGGATGTCCTTAAAGGGTTCCCTACTACTGCTACTGGTACATATGATATTCTCATGATTTTTTGTGCTTATCTTAGAGGTCCAGCTTTAAAGGAAGGTATAATAATGTGGCCTAACAGTTGTATGTTGTTTTTTCAGTTAGCATGCAGAGATTTCCCTCATCCACGACATCTATGCGCTGCCTTGCCATTCAGCACCAGTTCTCATGCAAGTCATTGTAGCATGGTCAGTATGAGCTCCATTTCCTCTGTTTGCAAGTAAATCTTAGTCTACTCCTGCAGGCTGTATCATGGACACATTTTCATTGGTGTGCTTATCTCTTATGCAGTGCCATTGTTATGTCTGTGATTGTCCTGCTCCCTGTGCCCTATGGGACAAGCATTGTCATGCTACGGACAAGGATAGAAAGTGGAAGAGACTTAGGGAAACATCCAAAAATAAAAGCCAGCCAAATCCTAAACGAAGAATGCCCCAGCATTTCAAACGCTCAGTCACTACAGGACCATCATCCTCACTGTATTCCGCAAATATGACTGGTTTTACTGGAAGATTTCCTGCTTCGGGTACTGCGAACCAAATTCAACAGGTGGATATCTCTGTTATGGTTGCACAGAACATGGTGAGGGGTATCAGTCTGCCGAGTGCACCATCTCCTACGCCAAGAACTAAAAATCGGAGCTATGGATCCAAAGGTGCCCAGATTGCTCCTCCGATTTATACATTCTCAAATGATAATCATTTCCAGCCTTCTGTTCCTAGCTATGGTCTGGTGCATCCAGCACGGCCTCATGCATCTAAAACTGCACATGTTTCATCAGGAGGTCATGTTAGCGCTAAGACTTTTCAGAGTAACCCGTCTCAGTTTTGTGTTCGTGCTCCAATGGGATCTCATGGACACCGGTACCGACCACCATCATATCCTCAGCCTCCTCCTAACACAGTTGTTGGCACTGGGGTGCCCCTATCGCGGTGCGCCTCGCTGAACGCTGAGGCTCAGGGAACACAACGCCCACAAGTTCCGCCGGCAGGTACAATATCGAAGGAATCGCTTGCTAATTTGGCACGTCGGTTGGGATTACCTTATTACAATACTAATCAGCCATTAGGTCAGCAGTCAACGAGCACATCTCAATTTCTGCATATGCATCCTCACGAGCTGCTACCTGCTCAAGGTGCTCAAAACACGACCTGGCAAGCTTACGTTAAGAAAAGTGTGGCAACAACTTCACAAATCGTGCCTTCTAGTGGACATAATTCGTCAATTCATGCACCTGGGAGCACTGTTCTTCCATCTGGTTCAGTTCAGATCCAGCAGCCTTTGCGCCAATTCAAATCGGGCACTGTTCTATCATCTGGTGCAGCTCATATCAACCAGCAGCCTCTGTGCCAACTCGATTCTCAGAGCAGTGTTACTCCGAGTGAAACCGTTCCAAATACTCTCTACCTTCCGCAGCCATGAAGTTTCATCGGAAGTGTTCTCATCCTAGACTATTGTTCCTTTCTTTAGTGTGCTTGTAGTTTTTTTTTATATCATAGATAAACATTGACAGATATCTTGCTATCCTAACCTTTCTGCTGTAATGGTTTAAAGCTGCGAATTAATGGTCAAATCTTGCGGTGGTAACACTGATTTTGCAACATACTAAGGTTTCAGCACCTCGTCCAATGGTAAAACAGGTGCTCGTTTTATACGAGTGAGGTCGGACGAGAGTTAATAATGACGTGACATTAATTTCTGTACCATAAGTTATTACATGTGTTAGACTTGATTTTAGCCTACATTTGACATGTATCTGGATTTGTCTTTAAATTCGGATGTAACACTCGGAGTGTCTCTAGACGACGTAGAGTTAACCAGGAATTAAAATATAAGGGTCGTTTTGGAGTCGGCAGACCATCAAGACGGATCTAGATGATGTAGAGTCAGTTGTGATGAAGGTGGATATGTGGAAAACTATAATTACTTCTAAATTCTAAAATAGGAATGATAAAGAAGAGTAAATAAAGTAGATTAATTTGATTGAAATATGTTTAGGGTTCTCTATCAGTCGTACCTCTTTATATTATATTTACGAGGAAGGATGTTTGGACTAAGTGAGATCCAACAGATCTATATGGATAGATTAGTATAGATCACGCATAGGATAAGTACTCTCGTTCGGCCTACAAGCAGGAACCCATCACCCTGATAGTCATTTATTTAAGATTATAACAAAGATCTAAACCAAACAACCAAAAAACAAAAACCTTGATCAGAACTCCAGGCATCAACATGGCTCACATCCAAAACAAAGAATATGACGCTAGTATTACTTTGTGTTTTTTTTATTACTTGATCTAATTACCCGCAAGTTCAGACTTGGATTATTTAGCCTCAATCTTGCTTCGCTTCTGAAGCCGCCACTTACTGCCATGGATACTCGCGCTCAGGAACACGAATCACGAGGTCTGACGTCGTTGCGGTGTCAGCACGGCGGCGCGTCCAGAGGCTCGAGCCGCGGACCGCCTTATCGATCTTAGCCTTTTTCTCTTCGCCCTTGTCGTCCGGCATAGCCGTGCGAGCCGCGTCGTCGTGGCGGCGTTTTCCCTTGCGCTGGGCGACGTCGCCTGCAGAGATGAAAGGTTTTCCCATGGTTTCTAGGTACAACAGGTTACAGATGGACTTGTCACCGCCGGTGGTTGATGTCGCCACCGGCGTGGGAATAGGAGATGTCACCACCGGTATGGAAGTATGAGATGTCGCCACCGGCATAGCAGGAGAGGACACTAGCGTATCTCTGCCGGTGGTTGATGTCGTCAACGGCATGGAAATAGAAGATGTCACCACCGGCATGGAAGCAGGAGAGGACACTAGCGTATCTCTGGCCTCGCTTTTTGTCGAAATCGCTTCTTCTCCCTCTCTCTCTTTTTTAATTTTGTTGAGCGTATAGGATTTAGGTGCGTCGGACGCACTATATATCATAATGTAACTCGGACTTCGGTAGTCCGTTCCCGATTTTTGTATCGGCCTCTGTTCCGATTCTTTTCTTATTTTGACATAAACGAAAACATGGCGAACCCCTTGAAACAGCATGAGCCCACCACGTCGTTATAGGATCATCAGTTATTCAGTTCCCAGCCTAACGCAAGAAAATGCAGCCCATGAAGGCCCATTTTAGAACCAGCACAGAGTCATCGCTACCAGGCCACCGCCCAAATATCACATACAAGTGTCACCTCCCCGGTCCCTCGCGAACCCTAGAGCCGCACCAGTACACTCCCGCAGCAGCCGCCGCCGCCCAGCCGCAGGAAACAGGAGGAAGATGCCGGCGGGGCACGGGCTTCGGTCGCGGACCCGCGACCTGTTCGCGCGGCCGTTCCGCAAGAAGGGTTACATCCCGCTCACCACGTACCTGCGCACCTACAAGATCGGCGACTACGTCGACGTCAAGGTGAACGGCGCCGTGCACAAGGGCATGCCGCACAAGTTCTACCACGGCCGCACCGGTCGCGTCTGGAACGTCACCAAGCGCGCCATCGGCGTTGAGATCAACAAGCAGGTATAACGCCCGCACCAGCATACCCTGTGTTGTCATTCGTTCCGTATCCGCCGCCGGTTTCCTAGATGTGTGCTGCTGCTGGTTGATGGCAATACAGTGATTTTTTTTTTCATGATACATAGATACAGTAGTTTTCAGTGTCCTCCGCCTGAGATATAGACCATTTCATGGAAAGAAATCCGAGTCGTACGTTTGCGAATGCATATACTAATGCTCACATAAATTCGCTCGTACTTGTGGTATTTTAAGCTGTGCAGAGTGCTGGATTGTAATTTAATAGCATAGGGAAGTGTGAACTCTTGAAATTACGTAGTTTATCTCTTGTTCTGTCCAATGTTTGATATATTGAGTGCACACTGTTTTGTGTTTTTTTATGTCAAATTCGTGTTGATTAGTACCAAATTGATGTAGTTGTCTTTAAAATTTAACATTCCTAATTTGACAGTTATTTAGACCTACTGGAAGTTCAGAACTGGAACCTTTATCAAGTACTGGCATAGTGACAATTTGCTCATTTTGACGACTGTCCCCATAACATTGGGTGTTGATGTGCCAGAACAGTTCGCTTCTTCTTGTTTTTTTTTTTTTTTTGCCCTAGGCCGAGCGCTTACCCCTTAAGCTATGGGGTGGCGTGGTATTCCACGAGAGAGGGTATTGTGGCACACGTCCATACGTGTGATGGGCATACATCAAAGTCTGTCATTCTGGCACCTCTTCTGTTACCAGTAGCAGCAGTTAGGGGATCCTGTTTGGATGATACATATGTAAATTTGTTCTGCAATTATGTTTCCTATTTCTTTACATTGTTTAAGTTCATGTTGGATCAATATGTATGCAGATTAGATGTATATAGTAATAATTAAAATATACTCATCAATTTGCATACGCCTTCTCTACAGTTATGCACTTATGCTCCAAGCCTCGTTTCGTACAAGTTTGCTTCACATAGTAAAACATGTCTCCCTTTCACTTGAACCTAAACTGTCGGATATGCAGTTTAGTTCCTTCGTGTTCACATTTGTCTAAAGTTATGGTTTGTTGTAGAGTGACTTTGCAAAGATGCGTACCCCCTGCCATTTCTTCTTTTTGGTTAGGCACAAGTGATGGTGCCCTTGACTTGTCTTTTTTTCGTTATGAGTTAATGCAACTATATGGACTGATTCACCGTGGTAATATTTGGCTTTTTCTGGTGCCTTTAGGTTAATGGCCGCATCATCAGGAAGCGTATCCATGTCCGTGTGGAGCATGTGCAGCCCTCCCGTTGCACAGAGGAGTTCCGCTTGAGGAAAGCCAAGAACGATCAACTCAAGGCTGATGCCAAGGACCGTGGTGAGGTGATCAGCACCAAGAGGCAGCCTGTGGGACCCAAACCTGGCTTCATGGTTGAGGGTGCTACACTTGAGACCGTTACTCCTATTCCTTATGATGTGGTCAATGATCTCAAGGGGGGTTACTAGAGAGAATTATGTATCTTGAGCAGTTCAAGCGAGCTGGCATAAATACTTATCTGAATCTTTTTGACAACTGTCTAGTTCTTTTGTTCTAGAAGGGCAGGCATGGTACATTGGTGATGTTTGTCTCAGGCATTCGAATCAGACTCCACATTTCTAGGGGCGGTTTGCCCCTCCTTGAGTACCGTCTCGAGAGCCTCGTGCACTGGGTCGGCCTCTCTGGTTCTTTTTGTTCTGGTGTTATAAACCTATGTGGCTATTGCTAGTTAATGCTAAAGATTTTGCCATCGTTTATTGTAACCTTTTTTGTTTGATTATTCCCATTATACTTGGATTGCAAAAAATTAGAAAAAGTTTGACTTGCTTGAGATTTAAACTCATCTAATCCCACTCAATCCATATGGATTGAGAACTAACCGAACAAACCCTTATATGGATTGTACTGTCTAAATTTTTAGAGGTCTTTTAGCTTGTTTGTTTGGATCCTATGAATTGAAACCAATGTTTAAGAATTGCTTTACATTTTATTATTAGATTATTTTCTAATTCCTCTTAATTCCTTATAACCAAATAGGGTCTTAATAAAATCACTTTTGAAAAGGTATGTCTTCAATATTTCTAAATTCTTGAAAATTCTGTAATAACATGAAATTTGTATGTATATATGCTGTATAAATTTTTAGATCTAATGGGAAAATGCGGTGGGAATGGTTTGCCATAAGTAGGTCATTGTTACTAGCAATTATGTAAACAAGATTAAAAAAAATAAAACACAATCAAGATATTAAAATTCATAAAAATTCTCGATAAATTCATAAAACTTATAGATGCATAAAAAATTAAAATTCTAATCTAATCTATGTTAAGATATATAAAAATAGATTTTTTTCAAGAGAAAGTTCTACCATTTTAATCCTTCATATTAGATATAATTTTTTTCCTTTTTATATATATCTTAATATATGACAAATTAGAATTTAAAATTGATATAGTGGTAGAGTAAATAATAAAGTACATATATAAATGTTTTAATAAATTTTTATGATTTTTTGTAGTTTGATTACACGATGATTGAACGGGAAGCTTGATTACATGACCATTTTTTGCAAACTTGGTTGTGGATTCTCTCTCTTTCGAAAACTAGAGGTTCATAAGTTTGGATGATCTCTTTCAGAAACTATCGATTCTTAAGTTTAACTCTGTATGTTATTTGTAGATCACACATTTTTTTGTTTGAAAAGTTAACTGTTGGTGTAAAGTTCACACAATCGTCTAGTAGATGACCCACTTGATTTTGTATTTCATGTCCGAAACAATACATGTTAGCTGTATACTCATATAAGACAACCTCTAAAAGAAAAAAAAACTCATAACTAAGTTTGGAGAGCAATAGTATGGTTTGTGAGTTATAATGAAAGCACTAGAATAAGTACAAGCGCTGTTTTAATCAGCAACGGCCACGCAAATTTTAACCCTTAGTTTCTCCTAAAATACATATCGTTTGCCGATGGATTAGTATCGTCCATAGACCTGCTAAATACAAAATGTGCTGATGTAGTTTTTTCTTCTGTTCTGTCATGAACTATTTGGATAGCTGTTAGTCAAAGTTTGTAAAAAAAAACCGTCTTCTCTTAATTTGTACAAATACGTTGGGACAGAAACGGTAGCTTGAGAAAGCTGAAAGCGTAGCCCCCCTTGATTTCGGTTCAAACGAAAGCAACAGCCGCTACGAAACTACCAGGGGGTGACGTAAAAGCTTTAAATATCGTACGTACACCTGGAAGTAGGGATTGTTTTCTTAGCCGGCGCGGTGAAGCCCTAAAATCTCAGCCTCAAACAGACAACTTTTTTTGTGTGTGTGTTGGTGTCGTTGAAGATTTGTTGAAATCCATTTGAGATCGGGGGGCGCGACGGCACCAGGCCAGGTGGACGGCAGCGAATGGATATTTTCCGGCGGGTTGGTCTCGCCTCGCGGGGCCTCCCACGTACTCGCGCGCAAAAAAGAGGCGGCGAGGACGGCAGATCTGGCCCGGAGCGCTGGACGAACGCGGTCCTTTTGGCTCCACTTGCAGCAGCTCGCGTTTGCTGTTTCCAGTGACCAGAGGCGTAGGCTGGTCGCATTTGCATCGTGCATTTTGCTAGGAGACCGGAGAGCCACACACACCGAACGCTATCCACCGTCGCCTCCTCCTTCTCCTGGTAGCAAAAAAAATACAAAAGAAAAGGGAGAGAGAGAGAGAGAGAGAGCAAGAAAGATAATGGAAAGTCGACGGAAGTGTCTGGAACTGCCGCTGGAGGACCACGAGCCATGGCTGGTTGCAGGAGGAACTTATCTAGTGTCACGTGAACTTCCAGCGAGTGATTGATCAGACTGGCCGCCGTGCGTACGTGTGTTGAGAATTGCATCCACGGGTGTGAGTGCGATGTGACACGCCGCGTGAGAAAGAGAACTCCAAGAGCGATTGGCGTGCCGGCCAGCGCCGACTAGCTCTAGCGACCATGCTCATGCATTTCCCGTGACCCCAAGCACGCAGTCGCCACGAGAAAACTCTATCGGTCTCTGTTCTATTTGGGTTGTTTCGTACGTACGCGTACGCGTTACTACTTTGTATTGAAGTTTGTGCGGTAATTCTTAATGAGAATGGCCTGAGAGTACACTTGCTAATATAGCACTAGCTAGGTTCAAGGCAGATTCAAAGTCTGGTCAGTTGTTACGTGTTACTCGACTATAATAGAGCGGCTCCATTCCGGTTTTTAAAAATAAAGTTGTTGTATTCTACGTTTGGTAAATAAAGCAGAGTCACTCCATTTTTTGTTTGTTTAAAGATTAAATAGAATAGAGCCACTCCGTTCTTTGTTTGGTTGCAGAAGCATATTGTTGACGCCTTTTTGGAGGCGCCAATTACTCAAGAGAACCAGCGACGGTGCTCTCTGCACAGGGGCGGACGGTCCGCGCGCGGGGGCCGGACGGTCTCAGGCCTGGTGTGAGGCGGCGGTGCTCTCTGGTCAGGGACGGACGGTCCGCGGCCTGGGGCCGGACGATCCGCGGCCTGGTGCAGGAGCCCGGGTTCCCTGCCTGACGGCCGGACGGTCCGCGCGTACGCAGGGGCGGCGGAAGATCGCCGACGGCGCCTGGATCTCGCTCCCGAGAGGGACCCCGTCGGGGAGTAGAGATCCTAGGTGGTGTCTAGGCCCGGGCCGGCCGACCTAGACTCCTCTAATCGACGTAGAGTCGAAGAGAGACGAAGAATTTGGAGATCGAGAGGCTAAACCTAAACTAGGCTAGAACTACTCCTAGGATAAATTGCGAAATAGAAGTTGTATTGATTCGATTGTTGATCACAAATCGGCCGTATACCTCTCTATTTATAGAGGAGGGGGGCTGGACCCTTTACAAACTAATTCCCGTGATTTTAGCTAACAACCGTAACACAAAACTCGGAACCCTAATCTGCTCTGCGCACGCGCTGACCGTCCGGCCCCCAGGCGCGGACTGTCCGGACCGCGGACCGTCCGGCCTCAGGGCCGGACCGTCCGCAGGCTCAATTCGGTGCTCAACATATGCCCCCTGCTTTTTGGTGGAGCTGAGCGAACCAAAAGCAACTAACTCGATGTGATCACATCAGTTTTCTTAGGCATCTTGACACTTACTAGGATGACACGCAGTGGCCTTAGTCCCGATGGTTGACTCAACGGACTTGACCCCTTTAGCTTTAATCGAACTGTTAGTCCCAATACCGCCTAGCGCCATACTGGTCCTGACCAATTCGTCACCTTGCTTTCTTAATTTTCTAAGTGTTCTGGCGTAGCTTTGTAGTCGACCAGGTCTTCTCCTTGCGGGTCGTCTTCCTCCATGGGTGTTGGTACGTCGTTGCAGGTGTCATGGTGTATTGCGGATGAGTCAGCCTCAGGGGTCGGACGGTCCGCGTCCTGTACGGTTGGTCTGGTCTTTATAGCCGGACTGTCTGCTATACCTGCAAAGAGCTGCACAGTTGCTGTTTTATTTTCTGTCTTTATGGCCGTTTGATTTTCCTCAACGGCCTTTGGTCTCCATCTCTTTTGTGGTGGCGGATACTGCGGATGTGTGTCATTGAATATTTTTTCCGCCTCCTTCTCCTAATTCTCCTTTGCTCTAAGGCGTTGTAATTTTCGCTTTTGCGATCGTGTCAATTCCGATGGGCACCATCGGGGCATGGAGTATTTTAGATCGGCTATTTTATTGACAGTCGTACTTTCTTTTTTGTTTGTGTTGGCCGATTCACCAAAAATCATCGGCCCTTTGTTATTTTGTTGTACGACGACATCTGTCGTTCCTATTTTAATGACGCCTCCCTTTTTCGTACTGTTGGAGGTTGTAGCTGTATGCCCCCCTGCCGGATTAGTCAGCCTTTGGGGCCGAATTGTTCGGCAATCTTGTTGGGCCTGTGCTTGTGGACCAGATTGAGGGGCTCTCAATCGATCTTGTACTGGAGGTGTCAACCTATTGAATACAGATGTTTGGGGTGCCCCCAAGCGGGGTACTGTGGCATCCTAAATGGGTATGGTGGCATGCCCCACATTTGATTTGGGACGTATAGTGGAGGTATGTATGTGTATGAATATGGCATAGGTAGATATGGTGGTGGAGGTGTCCATGCAGGTACGTTAGGTCTTAATTGAACATTATGACCTCCCGTCCTTTCCGATTGGCGTGGTGGTCCAATCGGCCTAACCTGCCGTCGCACCTGGGTGGGTAAGCGAGGTCCCTTTGGTGGCCGGTCGCTGGAGCCAGCCTTCTTTTTCACATATTTAGACAATAATTGATCAAAGGTCGGGCTAGATTTTACCAACCGACCAGTTGCCTTGAACGTGTTAGTTTTCCACGTCCTATTTCTAGTCGTCGTGGTTTGAAGGTACGTGGTCGCCACGGCTCTTCGACGTTGCCGGACCGTCCGGTGATGTTACGGACCGTCCGCGCCTAGACACCGGACCGTCCGCGATGCGTAGTATGGGTTCTCGCGCATATCCCCTTGTCTGTGCTTGCCCCCCAGCGCTGGAGTTTGTGATGGTTACCTTCAGTGTCTCCCCTCCATCAGGAGTCTTCTCGGCCATCACTTTCCTGCAAGAAATTTTGTTGTTTCCATCGGCCTCCCGTGCGTTGCCGATGATGACTTCTTTGTCTTTGCCCTTATCGGCTGTGTTGGGCCGAATTAGGACCTTTTTGCCATTAAAGTCGATCACATTCATTGGGAAGGGCTCCGTGTCCTCCTGAAATTTCAATCGTCCCTCATTAATGGTCGATTGAATTTGTCGTCGGAACACATTACAATCATTAGTGGCATGGGAAAATGAGTTGTGCCACTTGCAGTATGCGCGACGCTTTAGTTCGTCGGCAGGTGGAACGATATAATCAATTTTAATGTTACCATTTTTTAGTAATTCATCGAATATCTTATCACATTTGCCGACATTAAATGTAAACTTAACCTCCTCCTGTCGTTCCTTTTGAACTGACTGCAAGGAGGAGCAAGCCGAAGATTTTGCCTGCTCGGGCCAAACTATTTCGGCAGTGTAAACTTTCTTTGGTTCATCGTCCGAACTACTTTGATTGTGTTCTACTATAGGGACATTATGATGAACCATTCTGACTAGTTCTTTGCTTGGGCTTTCACAAGCCGAAGCTCTCTAATGTAATTGTGCTAGAGTAAAGAACTGGATGCCTTCTAATCTCTCTTTTAAATAATAGCGCAATCCATCAAAGGCTATTCCCGCTAGTTGTTTATCTGTTAAATGAATTTGAAAGCATCGGTTTCTCGTATCCTGAAATCTCCGGATATAATCACTAACCGATTCATCCTTTTCTTGTCGTAGGGTCACTAAGTCTACTAAATCTAGCTCATAATCACCAGAGAAGAAATGTTCATGAAATTTTTGCTCTAAATCTCCCCATGACAAAATGGAATTAGGAGGGAGCGTGGCATACCATGTGAATGCAGTCCCTGTTAAGGATAATGAAAATAAACGCACACGGAATGCTTCGGTGTCGGCCAATTCTCCTAATTGTGTTAGGAACTGGCCTATGTGCTCACGCGTGCTCTTTCCTTGGTCACCTGAAAACTTTGCAAACTCGGGTATCCTGGTTCCCTGTGGGTATGGGTGGTGATCAAATCGACTGTCATAAGGCTTCCGATATGATTGCCCCCCAGGGATCATGCTTACTCCGAGCTTATCTCGGAACGCCCCGGCTATTTCTTCCCTCACTATACCAATGGCAGTCGGTGCAAGACCACCGGCTCTCTGGTCAAACATAGGTGGGGTTGGTTGCATGTTAGTATGTTGTCGTTCGCCCCATTGGTTTGAGCTACGTGGTGCATTTCCATTTGCCCTATATGGCTCATATGTTTGATCGTTTCTTTCCGGCCTTCTAGGTGGGGCCGGAAAGCTTTCCTGGGCTCTAGATCCTGAATTAATGGGCTGGTGCATTGCATAATGTGATGGGAAGTGTTTTTGGGACAGGCGAGGATTCAGGTAATAATCCCCCTCAAAAGACTCATGCGCGGACTGTCCGGATACGTACCCGGACCGTCCGTGATTATATGCGGACCGTCCGTCGTTGTATGCGGACCGTCCGACTGGATAGTTTAAATCCGGTGCCCTATGTGGTGGCTCGGGTGCGTGTCTAGGTAACTCATTAAAAATGGGCCCGGCTGTGGCTGACCCGGACGATCCGCGCTCGCGAGCGGACGGTCCGGACATGTGTAGATCGGCTGGTTTACTGCCGATTTGCGTTTGCTCAGAGTACGTGTCCATCGGCATCCCATAAGGGGGTTGTGACTGGTCGTGACAACCTTTAACCGATGTATTACGTGTATTTGAAAGGGAATTAGGCTTACACCTAGTTCCTAAATAATTTTGGTGGTTGAATTGACCAACACAAATGTTGGACTAACTAGTTTGATCTAGTGTATAAGTTATACAGGTGCAAAAGGTTCACACTCATCAAATAAAAAGATCAAGTTTTGGATTCAACAAAGGAGCAAAGAGGCAACCGAAGGCACCTCTGGTCTGGAGGCACCGGACTGTCCGGTGTACACCGGACAGTGTCCGGTGCGCCACCAGAGGACTCCAACTCGAACTCGCCACCTTCGGGAATTTCTCAGGCCGCTCCACTATAATTCACCGGACTGTCCGGTGTACACCGGACAGTGTCCGGTGCTCCATGGAAGCGCGGCCTTCTCAACTCGCCAGCCTCGGGTTCGCGCAGCAGCCGCTCCGCTATAATTCACCGGACATGTCCGGTGTGCACCGGACTGTCCGGTGCATCCTCGGGGCAACGGCTACTTCGCGCCAACGGTCACCTGCAGGCGCATTTAATGCGTGCTCTGCGCGCGCAGGAGTCAGGCACGCCCATACTGGTGCACCGGACAATGAACAGTTGATGTCCGGTGTGCACCGGACATCCAGGCGGGCCCAGAAGTCAGAAGCTCCAACGGTCAGAATCCAACGGCATTGGTGACGTGGCGGGGCACCGGACATGTCCGGTGTGCACCGGACTGTCCGGTGCGCCATCGACAGGACAGCCTCCACCAATGGCCACTTTTGGTGGTTGGGGCTATAAATACCCCAACCACCCCACCATTCATTGCATCCAAGTTTTCCAACTTCCAACCACTATACAAGAGCTAGCATTCATTGCAAAGCACACCAAAAGAGATCAAATCCTCTCCCAACTCCTCACAAAGCCCTAGTGACTAGAGAGAGTGATTTGTAGTGTTCATTTGAGCTCTTGCGCTTGGATCGCTTCTTTTTCTTTGGCATTCTTTCTTGTGATTATACACTCACTTGTAATTGAGGCAAGAGACACCAATCGTGTGGTGGTCCTTGCGGGAAGTTTGATTTCCAAGTGATTTGAGAAAGAGAAGCTCACTCGGTCCGAGGGACCGTTTGAGAGAGGGAAGGGTTGAAAGAGACCCGGCCTTTGTGGCCTCCTCAACGGGGAGTAGGTTTGAGAGAACCGAACCTCGGTAAAACAAATCCGCGTGTCTCACCTTATTATTTGATTGCGATTTGTTTTTGCGCCCTCTCTCGCGGACTCTATTATATTTCTAACGCTAACCCGGCTTGTAGTTGTGATTATTTTTGAGATTTTCAGTTTCGCCCTATTCACCCCCCCTCTAGGCGACTTTCAATTGGTATCGGAGCCCGGTGCTTCATTAGAGCCTAACCGGTCGAAGTGATCACACCAAGAGGGAGATGGAGACCGGCGACAAGCCCACTACAAGCCAAGGGAGCACTTCATCGGAAGAGTCCCGCACCAAGAGAAGGGAGAAGAAGAAGAACTCCTCCAAGCGGAAGGAGAAAAGATCTTCCTCTTCTCACCACAAGGAGAAGAAGGAAAAATCTTCTTCTCACAAGCCGCATCGGAGTGGGGACAAGCACAAGAGGATGAGGAAGGTGGTCTACTACGAGACCGACACTTCATCAACATCCACCTCCGACTCCGATGCACCGTCCGTAACTTCTAAGCGCCAAGAGCGCAAGAAGTTTAGTAAGATCCCCTTACACTATCCCCGTACATCTAGACATACTCCATTACTTTCCGTTCCATTAGGCAAACCGCCAACTTTTGATGGCGAAGATTATGCTAGGTGGAGTGATTTAATGAAATTTCATCTAACCTCACTCCACAAAAGTATATGGAATGTTGTTGAGTTTGGAGCACAGGTACCATCAATAGGGGATGAGGATTATGATACGGACGAAGTGGCCCAAATCGAGCACTTCAACTCCCAAGCCACAACCATTCTCCTCGCCTCTCTAAGCAAGGAGGAATACAACAAAGTACAAGGGTTGAAGAATGCAAAGGAGATTTGGGACCTACTCAAGACGGTGCACGAAGGTGATGAACTCACCAAGATCACCAAGCGGGAAACGATCGAGGGGGAGCTCGGTCGCTTCCGTCTTCGCCAAGGGGAGGAGCCACAAGATATGTACAACCGGCTCAAGACCTTGGTGAACCAAGTGCGCAACCTCGGGAGCAAAAAGTGGGATGACCACGAGGTGGTTAAGGTTATTTTAAGAGCTCTTATTTTCCTTAACCCCACTCAAGTTCAATTAATTCGTGGTAATCCTAGATATCCACTAATGACCCCCGAGGAAGTTATCGGGAATTTTGTGAGCTTTGAATGCATGATTAAGGGCTCAAAGAAGATCAACGAGCTTGACGAACCTTCCACATCTGAGGCGCAACCGGTGGCCTTCAAGGCAACGGAGGAGAAGAAGGAGGAGTCTAAACCAAGTAGACAACCAATTGACGCCTCCAAGCTCGACAATGAGGAGATGGCCCTAATCATCAAAAGCTTTCGGCAAATCCTCAAGCAACGGAAGGGGAAGGACTACAAATCCCGTTCCAAGAAGGTTTGCTACAAATGTGGTAAGCCCGGTCATTTTATTGCAAAATGTCCTATGTCTAGTGACAGTGACAGGGGCGACGACAAGAAGGGAAAGAGGAGAGAAAAGAAGAAGTACTACAAGAAGAAGGGCGGCGATGCCCATGTTTGCCGGGAATGGGACTCCGACGAGAGCTCCACCGAGTCCTCCTCCGACGAGGACGCCGCCAACATCGCCGTCACCAAGGGACTCCTCTTCCCCAACGTCGGCCACAAGTGCCTCATGGCAAAGGACGGCAAAAAGAAGGTAAAATCAAGGTCCTCCACTAAATATGAAACATCTAGTGATGAGGATAATGATAAAAATGAGGAGGATAACTTGCGCGTTCTTTTTGCTAACCTTAACATGGAACAAAAGGAAAAATTGAATGAGCTAATTAGTGCCATCCATGAAAAGGATGATCTCTTGGACTCCCAAGAGGACTTCCTAATCAAGGAAAATAAGAAACATGTTAAGGTTAAGAATGCTTATGCTCTAGAGGTAGAAAAATGTGACAAATTATCTAGTGAGCTAAGCACATGCCATGACACTATTGCCAACCTTAGAAATGAAAATGCTAAATTAATTGCTAAGGTTGATTCTCATGTTTGTATTGATTCAACTTCCTATCCTAGAAATGATAATGTTGATTTGCTTGCTAGGATTGATGAGTTGAATGTTTCTCTTGCTAGCCTTAAGATTGAGAATGAAAAATTGCTTGCTAAGGCTAAGGATTTTGATGTTTGCAATGCCACTATTTCCGACCTTAGAACTAAAAATGATTTATTACATGCTAAGGTTATTGAATTAAAATCTTGCAAACCCTCTACATCTAATGTTGAGCATATTTCTATTTGTACTAGATGTAGAGATGTTGATGTCAATGCTATTCATGATCACATGGCTTTAATTAAACAACAAAATGATCATATAGCATTATTAGACGCTAAAATTGCCGAGCATAACTTAAAAAATGAAAAGTTTAAATTTGCTAGAAGTATGCTCTATAATGGGAGACGCCCTGGCATCAAGGATGGCATTGGCTTCCAAAGGGGAGACAATGTCAAACTTAATGCCCCTCCTAAGAACTTATCTAACTTTGTTAAGGGCAAGGCTCCCATGCCTCAGGATAACGAGGGTTACATTTTGTACCCTGCCGGTTATCCCGAGAGAAAAATCAAGAAAATTCATTCTAGGAAGTCTCACTCTGGCCCTAACCATGCTTTTATGTATAAGGGTGAGACATCTAGTTCTAGGCAACCAACCCGTGCCAAGTTGCCTAGAAAGAAAACTCCCAATGCATCAAATGATCATGCTATTTCATTTAAAACTTTTGATGCTTCTTATGTGCTTACTAGCAAATCCGGCAAGGTAGTTGCCAAGATTATTGGGGGCAAACACAAGGGCTCCAAGACTTGTGTTTGGGTACCCAAAGTTCTTGTTTCTAATGCCAAAGGACCCAAAACCGTTTGGGTACCTAAAGTCAAGAACTAAAATTGTTTTGTAGGTTTATGCATCCTGAGGCTCAAGTTGGATACTAGACAGCGGGTGCACAAACCACATGACAGGGGAGAAAAAGATGTTCTCCTCATATGAGAAAAACCAAGATCCCCAACGAGCTATCACATTCGGGGATGAAAATCAAGGTTTGGTCAAAGGATTGGGTAAAATTGCTATATCACCTGACCACACTATTTCCAATGTCTTTCTTGTAGATTCTTTAGATTACAATTTGCTTTCCGTATCCCAATTATGTCAAATGGGCTACAACTGTCTATTTACTGATATAGGTGTTACTGTCTTTAGAAGGAGTGATGATTCAATAGCATTCAAGGGAGTGTTAGAGGGTCAGCTATACTTGGTAGATTTTGATAGAGCTGAACTCGACACTTGCTTGATTGCTAAGACTAACTTGGGTTGGCTTTGGCACCGCCGACTAGCCCATGTTGGAATGAAGAATCTTCACAAGCTTCTAAAGGGAGAACACATTTTAGGACTAACCAATGTTCATTTTGAGAAAGACAGGATTTGTAGCGCATGCCAAGCCGGGAAGCAAGTTGGCACTCATCATCCACACAAGAACATCATGACTAGTGACAGGCCACTGGAGCTCCTACACATGGACCTATTCGGCCCGATCGCTTACATAAGCATCGGCGGGAGTAAGTACTGTCTAGTTATTGTGGATGATTATTCTCGCTTCACTTGGGTGTTCTTTTTGCAGGACAAATCTTATACCCAAGAGACTTTAAAGGGATTCTTGAGACGGGCTCAAAATGAGTTCGGCTTAAGGATCAAGAAAATTAGAAGCGACAATGGGACGGAGTTCAAGAACTCTCAAATTGAAGGCTTCCTTGAGGAGGAGGGCATCAAGCATGAGTTCTCTTCTCCCTACACTCCACAACAAAATGGTGTAGTGGAGAGGAAGAATCGAACTCTATTGGACATGGCAAGAACCATGCTTGATGAGTACAAGACACCGGATCGGTTTTGGGCCGAAGCGGTCAACACCGCTTGCTACGCCATCAACCGGTTATATCTTCACCGAATCCTCAAGAAGACATCCTATGAACTCCTAACCGGTAAAAAGCCAAATATTTCATATTTTAGAGTTTTTGGTAGCAAATGTTTTATACTTGTTAAAAGAGGTAGAAAATCTAAATTTGCTCCTAAAACTGTAGAAGGCTTTTTACTAGGATATGACTCAAACACAAGGGCATATAGAGTCTTTAACAAGTCCTCAGGACTTGTTGAAGTTTCTTGTGACGTTGTGTTTGATGAGACTAACGGCTCTCAAGTAGAGCAAGTTGATCTTGATGAGATAGGTGAAGAATAGACTCCATGCATAGCGCTAAGGAACATGTCCATTGGGGATGTGTGTCCTAAGGAATCCGAAGAGCCTCCACATGCACAAGATCAACAATCCTCCTCCATGCAAGCATCTCCACCAAACCAAAATGAGGATGAGGCTCAAGATGTTGAACAAGAAGATCAAGAAGATGAGCCACCTCAAAATGACGGCAACGATCAAGGGGGAGATACAAGTGATGAAGACAAGGAGGATGAACAACCAAGGCCGCCACACCCAAGAGTCCACCAAGCAATACAACGAGATCACCCCGTCGACACCATCCTCGGCGACATTCATAAGGGGGTAACTACTCGATCTCGTGTTGCACATTTTTGTGAACATTACTCTTTCGTTTCCTCTATTGAGCCACACAGGGTAGAGGAAGCACTTCAAGATGCGGATTGGGTGATGGCGATGCAAGAGGAGCTCAACAATTTCACAAGGAACGAGGTATGGCACTTAGTTCCACGTCCTAATCAAAATGTTGTAGGAACCAAGTGGGTCTTCCGCAACAAGCAAGACGAGCATGGTGTGGTGACAAGGAACAAAGCTCGACTCGTGGCCAAGGGGTATTCACAAGTCGAAGGTTTGGATTTTGGTGAAACCTATGCACCCGTAGCTAGGCTTGAGTCAATTCGCATATTATTGGCCTATGATACTTACCATGGCTTCAAGCTTTATCAAATGGACGTGAAGAGTGCCTTCCTCAATGGACCAATCAAGGAGGAGGTCTATGTTGAGCAACCTCCCGGCTTTGAAGACAGTGAGTACCCTGACCATGTTTATAGGCTCTCTAAGGCGCTTTATGGGCTCAAGCAAGCCCCAAGAGCATGGTATGAATGCCTTAGAGATTTCCTTATTGCAAATGGCTTCAAAGTCGGTAAGGCCGATCCTACTTTATTCACTAAAACTCTTGACCATGATTTGTTCGTATGCCAAATTTATGTTGATGATATTATATTTGGGTCTACTAACAAATCTACATGTGAAGAATTTAGTAGGATCATGACACAGAAATTCGAGATGTCTATGATGGGGGAGTTGAAGTATTTTCTAGGATTTCAAGTCAAACAACTCCAAGAGGGCACATTCATTTGCCAAACAAAGTATACTCAAGACATTCTAAGCAAGTTTGGAATGAAGGATGCCAAACCCATCAAGACTCCCATGGGAACAAATGGGCATCTCGACCTCGACACGGGAGGTAAGTCCGTGGATCAAAAGGTATACCGGTCGATGATTGGTTCATTGCTTTATTTATGTGCATCTCGACCGGACATTATGCTTTCCGTATGCATGTGTGCAAGATTCCAAGCCGACCCTAAGGAATCACACCTTACGGCCGTAAAACGAATCTTGAGATATTTGGCTTATACTCCTAAGTTTGGGCTTTGGTACCCTCGGGGATCCACATTTGATTTGATTGGTTATTCGGATGCCGATTGGGCAGAGTGTAAAATTAATAGGAAGAGCACATCGGGGACTTGCCAGTTCTTGGGAAGATCCTTGGTGTCATGGGCTTCAAAGAAGCAAAATTCGGTCGCTCTTTCTACCGCCGAAGCCGAGTATATTGCCGCAGGCCATTGTTGCGCGCAATTGCTTTGGATGAGGCAAACCCTGCGGGACTACGGTTACAAATTAACCAAAGTTCCTCTTCTATGTGATAATGAGAGTGCAATCCGCATGGCGGATAATCCCGTTGAGCATAGCCGCACTAAACACATAGCCATTCGGTATCATTTTCTTCGGGATCACCAACAAAAGGGGGATATCGAGATTTCATACATTAACACTAAAGATCAATTAGCCGATATCTTTACCAAGCCACTTGATGAACAATCTTTTACCAGACTTAGGCATGAGCTTAATATTCTTGATTCTAGGAATTTCTTTTGCTAACCTTGCACACATAGCTCATAAGAATACCTTTGATCATGTCTCTTTTATATGCTATGACTAATGTGTTTTCAAGTATATTCCAAACCAAGTCATAGGTATATTGAAAGGGAATCGGAGTCTTCGGCAAAGACAAAGGCTTCCACTTCACTCTACTACTCATCCTTCGCCGTCACTCCGAGCATCTCTTCAACTTTGGTATAATCTTTACTCATTTATTCTATGACCAAAGGAGGAGAAAGTACTTCATTGGGCTCTAATGATTCCGTTTTTGGCGATTCATGCCAAAGGGGGAGAAAATATGAGCCCAAAGCAAAAGGACCGCACCACCACCCTAATTTTAAAATTGATGATTTTCAATTAGTAAATTTCAAAATTGATATCTCTTTGTGTTCTAAAGGGGGAGCAAGTAGGATTTTTAAAACTTGATATCTTAAAACCCTCTTGAATACTAAGAGGAGACTTTATTTGAGGGGGAGTTTTGTTTAGTCAAAGGAAAAGCATTTGATCAAAGGAAGAAAATTTCAAAACTTGAAAATGCTTTGCAAAATCTTATTCATTTACCTTTGACTATCTTGGAAAAGGACTTCGAAAAGAATTTACAAAAGACTTTGCAAAAACAAAACTTTTGGTGCAAATGTGGTCCAATATGTCAAAAACAAAGAAAACAATCCATGCGCATCATGTAAGTATTTATATTGGCTCAATTCCAAGCAACCTTTGCACTTACATCATGCAAACTAGTTCAATTATGCACTTCTATATTTGCTTTGGTTTGTGTTGGCATCAATCACCAAAAAGGGGGAGATTGAAAGGGAATTAGGCTTACACCTAGTTCCTAAATAATTTTGGTGGTTGAATTGACCAACACAAATGTTGGACTAACTAGTTTGCTCTAGTGTATAAGTTATACAGGTGCAAAAGGTTCACACTCATCAAATAAAAAGATCAAGTTTTGGATTCAACAAAGGAGCAAAGAGGCAACCGAAGGCACCTCTGGTCTGGAGGCACCGGACTGTCCGGTGTACACCGGACAGTGTCCGGTGCGCCACCAGAGGACTCCAACTCGAACTCGCCACCTTCGGGAATTTCTCAGTCCGCTCCACTATAATTCACCGGACTGTCCGGTGTACACCGGACAGTGTCCGGTGCTCCATGGAAGCGCGGCCTTCTCAACTCGCCAGCCTCGGGTTCGCGCAGCAGCCGCTCCGCTATAATTCACCGGACATGTCCGGTGTGCACCGGACTGTCCGGTGCATCCTCGGGGCAACGGCTACTTCGCGCCAACAGTCACCTGCAGGCGCATTTAATGCGCGCTCTGCGCGCGCAGGAGTCAGGCACGCCCATACTGGTGCACCGGACAATGAACAGTTGATGTCCGGTGTGCACCGGACATCCAGGCGGGCCCAGAAGTCAGAAGCTCCAACGGTCAGAATCCAACGGCATTGGTGACGTGGCGGGGCACCGGACATGTCCGGTGTGCACCGGACTGTCCGGTGCGCCATCGACAGACAGCCTCCACCAACGGCCACTTTTGGTGGTTGGGGCTATAAATACCCCAACCACCCCACCATTCATTGCATCCAAGTTTTCCAACTTCCAACCACTATACAAGAGCTAGCATTCATTGCAAAGCACACCAAAAGAGATCAAATCCTCTCCCAACTCCTCACAAAGCCCTAGTGACTAGAGAGAGTGATTTGTAGTGTTCATTTGAGCTCTTGCGCTTGGATCGCTTCTTTTTCTTTGGCATTCTTTCTTGTGATTATACACTCACTTGTAATTGAGGCAAGAGACACCAATCGTGTGGTGGTCCTTGCGGGAAGTTTGATTTCCAAGTGATTTGAGAAAGAGAAGCTCACTCGGTCCGAGGGACCGTTTGAGAGAGGGAAGGGTTGAAAGAGACCCGGCCTTTGTGGCCTCCTCAACGGGGAGTAGGTTTGAGAGAACCGAACCTCGGTAAAACAAATCCGCGTGTCTCACCTTATTATTTGATTGCGATTTGTTTTTGCGCCCTCTCTTGCGGACTCTATTATATTTCTAACGCTAACCCGGCTTGTAGTTGTGATTATTTTTGAGATTTTCAGTTTCGCCCTATTCACCCCCCCTCTAGGCGACTTTCAGTATTATCTCCTAATTCAACCTCGTGTGAAGGAAAATTTGCTATACTAGATTTATCAAATGCACGTACTAGTCTCCTACAATCGTTTTGCATAACCCCTATGATATTTTGCATCTGTTCTCGCTGTTCGTCTATGTAAGCTTTAAGAGATTGGAGTTCGTTGGTGCTACTTACATTTGGGATAATCGTAGTAGGTCGGAGCGAAGCCAGATTTGTCGCCCGTTGCCGAACGACTTTGTTGTTCCTGTCCACTTTGAAGTCAGCCAGGAACTTCGCCTTTGCTTCTTAGATCAGCTGCTCCTGGCGCTCCTCGAACAGGAGCTGTTCTTCAGCCGGCAAGGCTTCCCATGTCGGTGTGATGATATTGCTGGTGGAAACCTCAGAGTTATCTTTTGAACCGGCCATTTAGGGCCGATTTGATAGGTCTATATGTGTTGTCCCCAGCGGAGTCGCCAAAAAGTATGTTGACGCCTTTTTGGAGGCGCCAATTACTCAAGAGAACCAGCGGCGGTGCTCTCTGCACAGGGGCGGACGGTCCGCGCGCGGGGGCCGGACGGTCCGCGGCCTGGTGTGAGGCGGCGGTGCTCTCTGGTCAGGGGCGGACGGTCCGCGACCTGGGGCCGGACGGTCCGCGGCCTGGTGCAGGAGCCTGGGTTCCCTGCCTGACGGTCGGACGGTCCGCGCCCTGGGGCCGGACGGTCCGCTCGTACGCAGGGGCGGCGGAAGATCGCCGACGGCGCCTGGATCTCGCTCTCGGGAGGGACCCCGTCGGGGAGTAGAGATCCTAGGTGGTGTCTAGGCCCGGGCCAGCCGACCTAGACTCCTCTAATCGACGTAGAGTCGAAGAGAGACGAAGAATTTGGGGATCGAGAGGCTAAACCTAAACTAGACTAGAACTACTACTAGGATAAAATGCGAAATAGAAGTTGTATTGATTCGATTGTTGATCACAAATCGGCCGTATACCTCTCTATTTATAGAGGAGGGGGGCTGGACCCTTTACAAACTAATTTCCGAGCTTTTCCCGTGATTTTAGCTAACAACCGTAACACAAAACTCGGAACCCTAATCTGCTCTGCGCACGCGCGGACCGTCCGGCCCCCAGGCGCGGACTGTCCGGACCGAGGACCGTCCGGCCTCAGGGCCGGACCGTCCGCAGGCTCAATTCGGTGCTCAACACATATAAGTGTAGAGAGGAGGATATGAGATGGAGGAAAGCGCTAGCATCCGACAAACTATTTACGATAATTTTTCATATAGAGACTCTAGGAGCCGCTGCTTCGCTTTTTTTATTGGAAGCCAAACATCCACAAAATTCACTTCTCAACCAAACACACCATTAGTCTAGACTAGATCTTAATCTAGACCAAGTGCAAACGTATGTACCGCCTTAATTCCGGTGGTTCTTTTCTCATTTTTTGCGTGATGTTAATTGTGGACGGTTTTATGTAAAGTATTGTCTCAAATATTTATAAGAACGCACGGAGTATTTAAGATGGTTGAAATTGTAGGAGTAAAAAATGAAATACCGTGGCAATGAAGACCACGCACGCAAACGCAGTCACGGAAAACACCGTGTTTTCGACCAATTTTAGGGCTCCGCGACATCTCAAGCGCACGCAGTACACAGCAGACAGCACTAGGAGTGTGTGGGTCACACACACACACACAGCCAACACCGTCCAAACCGTACCTTGTCCTGTTAAGGACTTAAGGGGGACACGCGTCGCACATCCAGCAACCCTATCTCCATGCTGGACCGCGACGTGGCTCAGCGCGCCGTCTCCTCCAGAACACGTCGCCGTCCACCCACGACGCTTCGAGGCCGGTTCACGCGTCCGCGGGAGCCCCGCCCGCCCATGTCCCCCATCCATATTTTCTGCTGCCTCTCCGGCCTCCGCTCGCCCCCACCTCCCGCCACCGCCTCACGTTCCATTCACCGGCGCACCGCGCGCCACGTCGCGCGGGCGCCCGTGTCCTCCAGCCCTATTTAACCCCGCGGCACGGGGCTCCCCTTCGCTTCCCCCCGTAATAATAACCGAATCCCGGACCAAATCGCCGTCGCCGTCGCATCGCAGCAGCGGGAGTCCCAGGGTCCCGGACCGAATCCATTTCCAGACACCCAAGGCCAAGATCCATCGCTCGTTCCAGCCAGCCTTCTGCTTGGTCGTCTGATCTCGTTTTCCATTCGTGTCCAATCCGATCCAGCCAACCGCTGTGAATGATGGCGCTCAACCTGTCCCACCAGACCGGCGCGGCCGTGGCGGCGGCACCGGCGGCGCCACGCGCGGCCGTCGTCGCGGCGGCGGCCACGGCGCCACGCTCGGCCGTCGTCGCTGCGGCGGCCACCGTGGCGCCGCCGCCCGCGTCGGCTCCCGCCCCCGCTCCGGCGCTCCAGCTGCAGACGATGACGGTGGACCCGGCCCCCGCGCAGGCGCCCGACGCGGTGAAGCCGGACCTCGCCATGGCGTGCCAGGCGCTGGTGGAGGCCGCGCCCGAGGCGGAGCACGCCGACGTGGCAGCCGAGCTCCGGAGCAGGGCCGGGGTGCCCGTCTTCGTCATGATGCCGCTCGACACCGTGCGCAAGGACGGCAACTCGCTCAACCGGCGCAAGGCCGTGGAGGCCAGCCTGGCGGCGCTCAAGAGCGCCGGGGTGGAGGGCATTATGGTGGACGTCTGGTGGGGCATCGCCGAGGCCGACGGGCCCGGGCAGTACAACTTCAACGGGTACATGGAGCTCATGGAGATGGCCAGGAAGACTGGGCTCAAGGTGCAGGCCGTCATGTCCTTCCACCAGTGCGGCGGCAACGTCGGCGATTCAGTCACGTACGTCTGCTCTACCTTCTCTTCTTCGTCGTCGTCTCTTCCTCTAGCACACTCTGACCCACCAGTGCATTCTCTCGACTGAACTTAAATTGCCCGACGTTAGTTTTAAGAGGACATGTTTACTCGCTTGCCGATTGTACGAAACGAAATGCACATAGAAGATCAGTACTACAATCAGAAGCCGCATGTTGGTATCTGATTCTGAGCTGGAGCTGGAGCTGGAGCCGATCTGATGCCTTCACGGTTTTTTAGCTGAACTGAATAAAACGCTTCCACTAGACAGTAGTGGATGGGGACTCGAACGCAAGGTCCCCGTGACTTGGAGGCACGGAGAAGCACAAGTTCACCATCCGCCACCCTGAATATATAGCGTACTGAAGAAGAAAAAAGTCGGTCCTTTTTCTCCTTACAGACAGTGGCGCTTCCCTCTTCCTGCCGACTCGGCATGTGATCTGCTCACGAGATCCGTGAGCATAAAGTTCAGGCTCCAGAACCCATAATCCTGAATTCCTGACGAAGATATGTTATCCTTTTTGGTTTCCTGCCACGTGATCCTGCATGCGTTGGGTGTTTGCAGCATACCACTTCCGGGATGGGTCTTGGAGGAGATGGACAAGGACCAGGACCTGGCCTACACCGACCGGAGCGGCCGCCGGAACTACGAGTACGTCTCCCTGGGCTGCGACGCGATGCCCGTGCTCAAGGGCCGCACCCCCATCCAGTGTTACGCCGACTTCATGCGCGCCTTCCGCGACCACTTCGCCACCTTCATGGGCAACACCATCGTGGAGATCCAGGTCGGCATGGGCCCTGCCGGCGAGCTGCGCTACCCGTCCTACCCGGAGAGCGACGGCACCTGGTCGTTCCCTGGCATCGGCGAGTTCCAGTGCTACGACAGGGTAATGCATGCCTTGCCTGCCTGCCTTGCCTGCCTGCGTGCTCGTTCATCTTTTCTCTCCGATCCCCTTGTACTATGATCTCAAGAGCTTTCTGGATCCATGTTTGCGCGTGTTACAGTTCATGCTGAGTAGCTTGAAGGCGGCTGCTGAGGCCGTGGGCAAGCCGGAGTGGGGCAACGCGGGTCCGGGCGACTCCGGCAGCTACAAGGACTGGCCGGAGGACACGGGGTTCTTCCGGCGCGAGGGCGGCTGGAGCACTGAGTACGGGAGTTCTTCATGAGCTGGTACTCGCAGATGCTCCTGGAGCACGGCGAGCGCATCCTGTCGGCGGCGACGGGCGTGTTCACGGGGTCCCCCGGCGTGAAGATCTCGGTGAAGGTGGCCGGGATCCACTGGCACTACGGCACCCGGTCCCACGCGGCGGAGCTGACGGCGGGGTACTACAACACCCGGTCGCACGACGGGTACGCGCCCATCGCGCGCATGCTGGCGCGCCACGGCGCCGTGCTCAACTTCACGTGCGTGGAGATGCGCGACCACGAGCAGCCGCAGGACGCGCAGTGCCGCCCCGAGGCGCTGGTGCAGCAGGTGGCCGCCGCGGCGCGGGAGGTCGGCGTGGGCCTGGCCGGCGAGAACGCGCTGCCGCGCTACGACGACACGGCGCACGACCAGGTGGTGGCCACGGCCGCCGACAGGGCCGCCGAGGACCGCATGGTGGCCTTCACGTACCTGCGCATGGGGCCCGACCTGTTCCAGCCCGACAACTGGCGCCGCTTCGCCGCGTTCGTCAAGCGCATGACGGAGCCGGGCGCGCGGGAGGCGTGCCGGGAGCAGGTGGAGCGGGAGGCCGAGGGCGTCGCGCACGCCACCCAGCCCCTCGTGCACGAGGCCGCCGTCGCGCTCACCAACTGACCGGACCGGCCGGCGTTCCCCGTCGACTGTGTTCGATCGCTAGACGGGGTGGCACGCTGCGATGACTACCTGTATGGCGAGTCCCTATACTTACTCATACATAAGCTGCGCCGCCGTGTCGTCGGTGCGTGCACCGCGCAGTAGTGTGCGTACAGCGGAAGCTGCGACTGCGAGCGAGGTAGGGTGTGGGGTGGGTGACTGGGTACCAGGAGTGGGGTACGGTACGTAGGTGCCACGTTGGAGGCTTTGGCGTTTGCTCAGAGCCTGGCAGGAGATGGGTTTGATGTTCTGCTGCTGTGTTACTGTATCCTACACCTACAGAATGTGCTATGATTTGTACTGCTACAATTTTTAACGAAGATACAAACTTCTACAAAACGTGCAACATCGTGCAGTATGGCCATTGTCGTTCGTACTTCAGCGGTCAGAAGGTGTCTGAGGTTCTCGATTTTCTTTCTGAAAGTTCATCTGGACTTGGTTATTACAGTATGTAAAAAGTTTATTATAAAAAGAACTCTACTGGTGGGGTTAGACCGTCCTACAGTATTTCACTAAGCTTAACCCTACGTGTCTCACTGAGAACATTCACTAACACCAGGTTAGGCTGGGCCGGTTTACCCCATACGGTGATTCACTAAGAAACCTAGGTTGGGCCGTACCACCCCTCCAGATTGGGCCGTATTACCCCTCTCCCTACTTATTTCATCACGGCGTTTCACTAACCCTTTGGCAGGTCTTCTAGGCATCTGTTCTAGCTTCACCTTTTTTTCTGTATATGGCAAAACAATGCGTTCACATGGATAATAATGCATTACGTAGGATGGATTTGCATATTTCTGTGTATGTCCGCTCATGCTGTGCACAAAAAGGCTGAAAAATAATTAGGCAAAGTACGAGGTTTATTTTTAAAAACAGTATAGAAATCATGTTGCTACATGTTCTTTTATGATGGCTTTGACTCCCTTAGGCCTTGTTCGGTTATTTCAATTCCATGTGTATTGGTGTGTATTGGGATGTATTGAGATGTATTTTGACTTGCTATGGAATTAAACCGACTCAATACCACCCAATCCACATGGATTAAACGGCGAAACGAACAAGCCCTTACCGGGATGGACCACGGAGGGCGCCAGAGACCGGGTTTACACGAGCGATCTTACCGGATTGTGGATTATATATTAGCATACTGGGTTTATGGGGTCAGACCCTACCAGACTTTGGTTGTATGTTAGCAAACCGGGTTTATACGGCCAGACCCCTATTAAACCGCGGGTAGTATGTTAGCAGACCGTGTTTATGGGACCGGGACCCATACCAGACTGTGGGTCGTATGTTAGTAGACCGGGTTTATGGGGTCGAACCCCTACCAGAGACTATTTCTTGTGTAAGCGCCTCCAATCGAGGTAGCCACCTTCTAGGCTACCATCAAACCATAGGGCGATCTTAAATGTGATCTAGGATCGATGCTTAACTGTGTTCCCTTAGGGCCTTTACTTTGTTGCACTCAATCCTCTGAATCGTGCAGCTTCACCTTATGGAGCCTAGCTTTGGAGTCATCCCTTTGAATCTGAATGAAGTCCGAATCCCTAGGTACTTAGTCCAGAAGGTACTAAGTCAACTATTCCGGGACGGTGGAAGGTGTAGGCTTACGGTATGGGACCAGGCTAAGTGGCTACCCAGCTTCGAACCACCCTAGAGAATGTGGACTCCTCCCTTAGACCAAGTCCTTAGCAATCCATTATTCATTCATCATCAAGCGGGGCCCTAAACTAAGTGCAAGGCAAGCTACGCAATCTAGTTTTCATGATTACAATAGAAACTTAGATCCGTAGGGGTATAAGATTTGTAAAAAGGAAGAGAAACTGATGGATGGGAACACAATCTTCCTTCACAACTGGGTATAAGAGGTCTGTGAATGCCAGAGACCAGGTTTATAAGGGTGGTCCACACCGGATTGGACCGTGTCGAAGGCTGGGTATATGTGTGCAAGACTTACCGGATTGGACCACAGACCAAAGCTATCCTATTACAAAGGAATAGTTCATTCTCATGCTACCTTGCAGATGGAAGGTATGAGACTAACCTAAACCTCCTGAGCTCCGTTGTGCGTCTGACTCAAAGAGTAAGCAACATCTTGTTCTGCCTTAGCGATGGCCAAAGGCAGAGCTTGGCGGAAGCCATTGACTCCTACCTTGAACGCCATGGAGATTGTGGCAGACGAGTTGGGTCTTGGTGCCAGTATTTAACCCTTTCAAAGCGCGTGGAATATCCCTGTGATGGTCTCCCACGGCGGGTTGCTTTTGTCATGGCAAGGTTGATGCCATTTGTCACCGCTGTTGGCCCCACTCTCTTTTTGCTTTGCCGACATGCTTCTATCCTTCAGACTGGAAGGGTAAGCAGCAACCTGTGTCAGGTCGGTGATGGCCATAGGCGGAGCATGTTGGGAGCCGACGATGGCTACCCCGAATGCCATGGGTCCCGGGCTGCTAGTCGACACAACGTACCCCGAACGCATGGGCTTGTGCCATGGCCAACGAGATAGGCCTTGGCGATGCCGAGCCTTGTAGGGGACCGACACGGTGAACTGCATAGGCTTTGATGCCACTAGACCCTTTGGATTAGAAAGGTAAGCAGCAACCTATGCTGCCCTAGTGATGGTCAAGGATGGGGCTTCGGTTGGAGGCGACGACCGCTTAGTTGACATAGGCATATCAGTTGTTGGCACCCCTCATGCCCTGCCCGAACGCCATGAACTCGGGGCCACCCGTTGCCATGACCTTCTGAAAGCTCTCTTGTGGGTTTTGGTGGTTTAGATGACAACCCAATTAAAAGACTAACAAGTATGATAAGTGTTGAACAGGTGCTTAATGCAAAGCTAACAGGGTTCAACACAAGTGAACAAGTGTGATGGTCCAAAGACTGGATTATCTATAGATAATGGACATCACAAGTAAGATGGACATTGCTTAAGTGAGACTCGGTGTGTGTAACTCAGAGACAACCGATCAAGCCAAGGATGGAGGCAAGAAGAGCTTTGAGGTACCAAGTGCACAAGAGAAGGTCAAGAAGACCAGGAACCCAAAGCCAAGGGTGAAGAAGAAGACTTGCAAAGTCAAGGTTGATCGAGTAAAGAAGAGTTATGGCACATCAAGGATCACTACATAAGAACATGACTTACAACCAATGAGATAATGTCTACAATTATGTGGTATAAGTCATAAGGCTCAAGATCAAGCTCAAGAAGTGAACAAGGTCACTAGAAGGAGGAGCAGTGTCAAAGCCAGAACTGGAAGCAGCCCAAAAGAGCTAAGTTCACCTTGATCTTTAGTTTGAGTTGTTCCTATGTATGGATATATTCTATGTGACCTTTGCAGGGTGTTGGAGCTCAGATATGTCAATCTAGATCAAGTCAAACTGACTTGATAGTTTAGATGTCCAACACATGTCATTATAATATGTGCTAAGTGGTTAAGACATGCAAGTCAAAGAATCAAGGTATGTCTCTGGCCCGAGTGAATTGTTTTTGGAGCTAACATATTTCTCTAAGTGCCAGGGACCAATTTGAGTCAAATCCAAAAGAGCAAAGGAGTCCAGCTGAAAAGCTAGTAGAGAACTTGTTGTGGGTGTGAAAGGGAAATAGGCTTTAAACCTTTTCCTAAATGATTTTGGTGGTTGAAATGCCCAACACAAATAATTGGACTAACTAGTTTGCTCTAGAGTATATGTTCCACATGTGCCAAAGGTTCAACTCAAAGCCAGTACAAAGATTAAAAAGGGTTCAAGAAGAAAGGAGCAAAGGGAATCGAAGTGCTCCCTGGTCTGGCGCACCGGACTGTCCGGTGTGCCACCGGACAGTGTCCGGTGCACCAGGAAGATCGACTTTAAACTCTTCACCTTCGGGTTTTCCAGGCGCACCTCCACTATAATTCACCGGACTGTCCGGTGTGCCACCAGACTGTCTGGTGCGCCAGCGGAGCAACGGTCATCTGCGCGCAATGGTCAACTCTGCAAAGTAAACAGTGCAAATCAGATGTTAGAGCAGACGGTCAGAGGGGCACCGGACTGTCCGGTGTCGCACCGGACCGTCCGGTGCCACATGAGGACAAAGCCTCCAACAGTCGACCAGCTCCAAGCCCTAACGGGAGGATGATGTGGCGGCGCATCGGACTGTCCGGTGCGCCGATCGCCAGCAGCCTTCTCCAACGGCTACAATTTGGTTGGTGGCTATAAATACCACCCCAACCGGCCACTTCAAGTGTGGGAGCCCAAGCAACATTCCAAGTCATATAGTTGACATACTCAAGCCCTCCCAACCACCTCTATTCATTGATCCATCCTATACACAAGATTTAGACCACTACAACCCACACAAGTGCCACAAAAGCGAGAGCAAGCAAAAGAAAGCCTCTTGTGTGATTTAGCTCCAGTGCCTTGTGAGACTCATTGAGAGATAGTGTGTGCTACATCTTTGTGTTCATTTGCGCGTGGAGTTTTGACTCCCATTGAACTTCCTCCAAAGTTTTGGAGGCTTGTAAAGCTAGGAAGAGACACCAAAGAGTGTGGTGGTCCTTGCGGGGTCTTAAGTGATCCTTGAGAAGAAGAAGAGCTCGCCGGTCTTTGGTGATCGGTGGAGAGAGGGAAAGGGTTGAAAGAGACCCGTCCTTAGTGGACTCCTCAACGGGGACTAGGCCTTCGAGGGCCGAACCTCGGTAAAACAAATCACCCGTGTCTCTTGTGTTTATTTCTTATGATTTGTTTGTTTTCCCTCACTCTAAATTTTCTTGCACTATTCTTTGCTAATACTAATTGGTGTTGCTTTAAGTTAAATTCTCATGTAGTGAAGCAACACATCGCAAGAAAGAACTTGTGTCATTGCTCTTCTTATCTAAGCCCCCTTGCTTTATTCTCATAGACCTATTAGTTGTATTATTTTATCAATTCCGCATTATTTGAAAGCAATACTCTTTACAAGCAAGGACTTAGTTTTTAATACTCCGATAATTGTATATCTTGTCCTAACAACTAATCAAGGGATCTAGTTGGGGGATAAAGTTTTAATTTTTCAGGTTTCGCCTATTCACCCCCCCTCTAGGCGACTTTCAATTGGTATCAGAGCAAGGCACTTCATATTGAGTCTAACAACTCGAAGTGATGGCTCGTAGAAGATCCCAAAAGAACAAGAAGACAACTCCGAAGGAGAACAAGGAGGTAACTCTTGAGATATTACTTTCCGATTGTTCTAATTATGATTCTTGGTCTACTAGGGTGATAAATGCTTTTAGAACCGTAGATCCACAATTAGAACAAATTATAGACAAGAGTATCATGCCCTCCAATTATGATAGAAAGAATATTTTCGAGGAAGATCAAAGATGTTTAAGCTTAAATTATCTTGCCTTTGACATCTTAGGTAATTCTCTTAGCAAAGAAGATTATCATGCCTTCATAATTAATTATAATGAATCTATTCATGATGCACATGATATTTGGACTAGAATTAAAAGCAAATTTGATGAGTCCAAACATGATAGTTCATTTTGTGCTTCTACTTCCTTTGGTATTTGTGAAACTAACCCTTTGAAGGAAGAAGAAGAAAATGAACGATGGAGACCAAACGATGAATCCACCTCTCCAAAAGGTTTGTCTTCCCATTTTGATTCCCACATATGTTGTGTGGCTAATGAAAATGATAGCGAAAGCACAAATGAGGATGAGGAGGAAGAAAGAAGCTTCTTGCAACTCTACGCTCGCCTAAGCCAAGAAGATAAGGCGGTCGTGCTCAAACTTCTAAAAAGAGCGAGAGAGCAAAGCGAAGCTCGTCAAAGGCTAGAAGATATTCTCTCCATAAAAATGCTAAGCTTTGACGAGTTGACTAAAGAACATGAGGAGCTAAAGTGCTCTCTTGTTGATTTGGTCCAAAGGTATGAAACTATTTCAATTGAGCAAGATAACTCTTTACATTGTATCGCTCAATTAGTAAATAGGAATGCCTTACTTAAGGACCAAGTAGAAAAGCTAAAATTTGAAAATCTAGCTTTTCAAGAAAAATATGATATGCTTCTATGTTCTCATGAAAATCTTATGGATGATCATATCATATTAAATATTGCTCATGAGGTTGTGATAGAAAACTTGAAATCCCAACAACCTCACTCATGCACATGTATTCAAATTGAAACAACATTACCATGTGCTAATGCTTGTTGTCCGTCGACAAGCAAATCCTTCTTTGAGCTAGAATTTGCAGGAACAAATGATGATACATACCAAAAGCTCAAAGAAGAAAATGAGAGGCTAAAAATGAGCTTGACACAACTAAAAGGGAAGTGCATTTCTCAACCTTCTCAAGATAACCATGATCACATGGTGAAGAAGCTTGAGACGGGAACAACCGAAGCATGCACTAAAACCCTTGAAGAAAATGTCAAGGACTTAAGGATTGCCAAGAGGAAGGAACAAAAGAAGAAAATCAATACCTCCTCGAAAAGCCTCAACCATGCCTCCATGAAAGGTAACATCCAAGGTAATAATCAAGCCACAGTTCACACTAAGAGAAGTAAGAAGTGTAGTGAATGCTTTGAAAAGGGGCACTCGATTAGGTCATATCCCTATATTAAAAATGACTTGATTATTAACAAGGATGATAAACTTTGTTTTAAATGCTCAAAGAAGGGACACTTAATTAGGTCTTGTCCCTATTTAAAACAAAAAGGCATTATGTTAGAAAAGAAAATATCCACTAACTATGTAGCAAGCAAGAAACAAGGAAGGAAGAAATCTTCAAGGCTTGAAGATCACCTATGCTACATATGCCGAAAGAAGGGACATCAATGCAAAGATTGTCCCATTGGTAACAACCCCACTCCTAGCTTGTTAATTAATTCTCATGTAACTAGGCAACCCAAAATTGCAACTTGTGCTAGAAAGGTAATGAGTTTACCTAGTGCTGACACAAAGGACTTTTGGGTCCCTAGATCTTTGTTGACTAACCTTGATGGACCCATCAAGAGATGGGTATCAAAATTGTCGGCGTTTCGACCCCGGGGGTCCCTGGACCGACGAGTAAATTGTCGCTGCGTGTCTCAGCCCAGATGGGTCGGCGCGAGACGGAGACATAATGGGGGGAAAACAGTGAGGGGAAACCCGCGGCCTCATGTTGTCCTGCGCCCAGGGCGGATGCGCTTGCAGTAGGGGGTTACAAGCGTTCGCGAGGGAGAGAGAGACAGGGGGCGTTAGGCTGCCCGTTCTCCCGCGCGGCCACCCTTTTCGTATGAGAGCCCTGGACCTTCCTTTTATAAACGTAAGGAGAGGGTCCAGGTGTACAATGGGGGGGGGTGTAGCAATGTGCTAACGTGTCTAGCAGAGAGAAGCTAGAACCCTATGTACGTACCGACGTGGCTGTCAGAGAGGTGTTGGAGCCCTGTTCGTGTGGCGTCGTGGCCGTCGGAGGAGCGCTTGAGCCCTGTAGAAGCACAGCTGTCGGGGCTGTCGGATCCTTGCTGACGTATCCTTGCTTTCGTAGGGGGCTGAGAACCACCGTTGTCATGGAGCACGCGGGGTGCCATCATTACTTGTTTTACCGGGGCGAGCCAGATGGGACGCCGGTCTTGTTCCCCGTAGCCTGGGCTAGCTAAGGGTAGGGTAATGATGGCCTCCCTTTATTGCATGGTCGGCCTAAGCGAGGTGGTGACTCCTCCGAGGTCGAGGCTGAGTCTGAGCCCTAGGGTCGGGCGAGGCGGTGACCTTCTTCCGGAGTCGAGGTCGAGTCCGAGCCCGGGGGTCGGGCGAGGCGGAGATCGTCGTCCGAGGCGAGGTCGAGTCCGAGCCCTGGGGTCGGGCGAGGCGGAGATCGTCGTCCGAGGCGAGGTCGAGTCCGGGCCCTGGGGTCGGGCGAGGCGGAGATTCCTATGGCGCCCGAGGCTGGACTTGGTTGCTGTCAGCCTCACCCTGCCGGGTGGCGCAGCAGTCGGAGCAGCGCAGGCGGCGCTGTTTTCCTGTCAGGTCAGTCAGTGGAGGGGCGAAGTGACTACGGTCACTTCAGCCTCGTCGACTGGAAAGCGCGCGTCAGGATAAGGTGTGCAGGCGATCCTTGCATTGAATGCTCCTGCGATCCGGTCGGCTTGGCGAGGCGATCTGGCCAAGGTTGCTTCTTTGTGAAGCCTGCCCGAGCTGGGCCTCGGGCGAGTCGAAGGTGCGCCCGTTGCTTGAGGAGACCCTCGGGCGAGGCGTGAATCTGCCTTGGTCTTCCGTTCCTGCCCAAGGCTGGGCTCGAGCGAGGCGAGATCGTGTCCCTTGAGTGGACGGAGCCTTAACCGGAATTGCGCCCATCAGGCCTTTGCAGCTTTGTGCTGATGGGGGTTACCAGCTGAGATTAGGAGCCTTGGGGGTACCCCTAATTACGGTCCCCGACAGTAGCCCCCGAGCCTCAAAGGGAGTGTGGGTACTCGCTTGGAGGCTTTGTCGCACTTTTTTGCAAGGGAACCAGCCTTTCTTGGTTGCATTTTGTTCCGGTGGGTGCGCGCGAGCACACCCGCCGGGTGTAGCCCCCGAGGCCTCGAAGGAGTGGTTTGACTCCTTCGAGGTCTTAATGCCTTTCGTGATGGCTCGGTCGGTCTGGTTGTTCCCTCATGCGAACTGGTCGTTGCCCGGGTGCATAGTCAGGTTCCGGGTTCTCGGGCTGGTATGTTGACGCTGTCAACGGTTTGGCCGGAGCCGGGTTTGCGAGAGCAGCCCCCGAGCCTCTGCACAGGGCGAGAGGACAGTCAAGGGCAGACGGCTTTTTTCGTACGCCCCTGCGTCGCCTTTCCGCAAGGAGGAGGGGGAAGCGCCATGTTGCCCTCGGTGGGCGCCGAACATGGTGTCTCCAGTGAGTTGCTAACGGGTGATCCGAGTGGACGCCCATGCCCCATTCGATAAGGGTCGGCTAGTGGCCCAGAGGCGCGCTCCAAAAGTACCTGCAGGTGATTTGCCGGACCCGGTCCCGTTTGATAGGGTCCGAGGGCTCGATGCCTCCCTTTGATGGGATTCCGTTACAGAATCATTCCTGCTGGTCTCGGAAATGTCCTAGGGTACCTCGGGAGCGTAGCCCGAGCCTTGGTTATGTATCGAACGTACCCAGAGTCATCCCTCACTCTGCGTGCTCTGGGGCGACTATCGAACCCGTCGGGGGGCCAGCCTACGAACCCCTGATCAGTAGTGGGCGCGGAGCCCGAGTGGCCTGAGGCGACTGTCGAACCCTTCCGAGGGGCCAGCCTTCGAACCTCTGACCAGTAGTGGGCGCAGAGCCCGAGTGGCCTGAGGCGGCTATCGAACCCTTCCGAGGGGCCAGCCTTCGAACCTCTGACTAGTAATGGGCGCGGAGCCTGAGTGCTCTAAGGCGGCTGTCGAACCCTTCCGAGGGGCCAGCCTTCGAACCTCTGATCAGTAGGGGGGCTCGGGGCCCGCTTCCTTCGCGGAGAAGGATCCCTTTCGGAGTATCCCCTTTCCCGGTCCCTATAGCAAGAGAGAGAAAGGGGAAGAGGAAAAGGATACGAAATTGAACGACGTGGCACACCTTTTTTGACGTGGTCATTATGGCGGAGGTGAAGCGTCGCCCGCTTTGCCTGCCAAAGGTATCGCCTGTCCTGCCGCAGAGTTAATGCGACGGGACGAGTGATTTGCGGGGCAGCCGTTGCGTATGCGTGAGCCGTTCGAGGAACGGAACACGGGCGCGTCGTCTTCACGCCGTGGGACAGAGCTCTCTCGCTGCTCTAGGAGGGGACGTGAGCCTGCAGACGATTTGACTGCTGCTCCCGCCCGCCTGCCACCGCTGTAACGCCCCGAATTTCGAGTTGATTTTTTTTTCTTTTCTCTATCGCTCGCTAAATTCGGGCGTTACCTCCCTTTCCCATTTCTTTTCGCAAAAACCTTACCTATTTCCAAAACTCCAAATCGTATAATAATAATAAACTCTAGGAGTATTTTATTTGGATTGTTGCACCATGCCGGTCCCTGCATATTTTTTTGGTGTGGATTGAATTTGTGAAATCCTGCTTTTAGAAAAATGATTAAAATGGGAAAAAGACCCTTTATTTTTCCCTTCCCTTTCTCCCCTCTCTCCCTTGGGCCGACATTCTCCTCCTGCGGCCCATCTGGCGCGCCCCCCCTCTTCTCCCGCGCCCCCCCTCGCGCCCCCTCTCCTGGGCCGGCTGGCCGGCTCGCGGCCCAACTTGACGGCTGGCGCGGCCCAGTCGGCCCCCGTTTTTTTCCCCTGCGCGGCCCACAGGCCGGCTGGCTCGCGGCCCAGCCGCCTAGCGGCTTGCCCGCATCCGTCGCGCGCGTGCGCGCTGAGCAATCGCCCAGCCGCCGCCCTCCCCGTGGGGCCCGCCTGTAAGTCTCCGTAGTCGCCCCCTGTTCATCTCCTCTCTCCCACGAACTCGCGATTTTCTCTCTCTCTCGCGCAAATCGCTCCCCCGACGCCCCTCTTCCTCCATCGCCCGGCTGCAGGAAAACCGCCGCCGTCCGCACGCGCCCTCGCCCACGGTGAGCCCGTCCTGCTCCCTTCGCCCCGTCCCCTTCCCCCTCCGTTCCTCACCACGGCGTGCTCGGCGCGGCGGATGTCGTGGCGTGGCGGCGCACGGCTCACCCGCCCGCTTCCCCGGCTTGGTCCGGCGTCCGCTTCCCCCTCGCCCTGCGCCCAGCCAGGCGAGTTCGCCGTGGCGCGGCCCCTGCGCGCCCGCCCGCTCCCCTCGGCGTGGCGGCGCGTGGCTCGCTCGCGTGCCCGCCGCGGCCCCGGCTCGGCCTTGCGCGCGGCCATGGCGGCTCGCCCGCCCGTGGTCGGCCTGGCCCCAGCCTTGCGTGCGGCATGGCGTGGCGGCGCAGCTCGCCTGCCCCCAGCTCGACCGTGGCGGCTGGAGCTCGGCCACGGTGCCCCGCCCCACCCGCGCGGCGCCCCGCCTGCCTGCGGCTCGGCGCGGCCTTGCGCCCGCCCTATCCGACGTCGCGGCGTGGCTTGCCCGTCCGCGACCGCGGCCCGACCCGGCCAACGCCCGACGTCCTGCGCAGCCCCGCCCGGCACGGTTTGTTCGCGTGGCTCGGCCACGACGTCGCGGCGTGGCGTGCCCCCGGGAGTCCCAGCTCGCTTGCGGCAGCCCGCGCGACTTGCTCGTGGCGGCCTCACTCACTCGCTCGTGTGTGCGGCAGTGGTCCGCGGCCCCGCTCGCTCACCCGCGTAGTCTACTCGCCCGTACAACGCTTAACCATCACGCTTGGTCATTTATCTTTTAGGTGCGAATTGTCGCGCTACGATGTTCTTCGCCAATTAAAAGTGTTAGTACTAATTGAACTGTGTCAGGAAGCGGCAATAATTAGGCATGGGTTAATTATGCTTAGATAATAGCTATCCTTACACCTATATTAAATATCTGTTAGTATGACTACATGAAATGTAGTGGCTGAGTTCGTTCTTTCCCTTAACATGAATATAGCGAGTTGTCGAGAACGGTAAGGGTTATGTTATTCTCACTACTTCAAATGGTCGTTAGCGCTAAGCCATATGTCGTGTGTATGATTATGGGTTTCACCTTCTTATATGGTGTATTGTTTACCCTTCTGTTTTAAAATGTGAATGTATGATTGTGTTCGCATAGAGAGCGACCTGGTCGAGGAACCCGAAGAGCTCGCAGGAGAAGCCCCTGAGCAGCAGTCGGTTGGTGGAGGCAAGTGTCCTTTGACCTATCTCTGTCCTATTCATTCTTTAATTCACCTCCCGCATTACACATTTATACTTAAGGATTGACTAGCTTTTGTTATCCATGTCCTTGTTTACCTAGTTGGGTCGGATTATTATTATTTAGCTCTATGCTATTGCTCAAACTCTAATCAATGAACATGATGAGATTATATATGATACTCTGTTTTCCCTTCTCTTATTATAGTGTTGTACTTGTGGTCTTCAAGGGGGCTCGAGCGGTTTCTCGAGTGCCTCTCCGTAAGGACCTGTTCTATGGATGACCGCCCGGGAAAACAGTGCAACCATGAGGGTGGAGTGGGACGCCCTTAGCTGAATAATTAGAGGAACCGGGGTGTAGTTCGCTTAGCCGTTGTGCCGTCAATGGGGCTCGGTGTACGCGGCTCGCTCTGCTAAGGTTGATTTGTCCCTTGGGGAGGAGTGCGGTACATTTAGGAAACCTAACGGGCGGCTACAGCCTCGGGGAATCTTTGTATAGGCTACGTAGTGATGCCCTGCTGGACCACCTAGGTAGTGGTCAATGGGGAGTAGCTCTCTCCGGGCAGAAAGGGGATCATGGCTTGTGGGTAAAGTGCACAACCTCTGCAGAGTGTTTGAAAACTGATATATCAGCCGTGCTCGCGGTTATGAGCGGCCAAGGGAGCTCCAATGATTAGTGGTACTTGATCAGAGACATTTTGGTTTACAGGTGGCTATGAGATCGATGGTTTTGGTTATGTCTATGATGCTGGTAAGTGGTATTCTTTCCGTTTGGAAAGGGTACATCGGGCTAATAACTTGGGTTAATGTTAAAACCTGGCTTTCTACTAGTAAATAATAACCTGACCAATTAAAAGCAACTGCTTGACTTACCTCCCACATAAAGCTAGTCCACTACAGCCAAACAGGATGCTTGCTGAGTATGTTGATGTGTACTCACTCTTGCTCTACACACCAACCCCCCAGGTTGTCAGCATTGCAACCACTGCTCAGGAGAAGATGAAGCTGTGGAAGGAGACTTCCAGGAGTTCCAAGACTATGACGAGTTCTAGGCGTGGGTTAGCGGCAACCCCCAGTCGGCTGCCTGTGAAGGCCGCGGTTATCTACGTTTCTTTTCTGCACTTTGATTTATTGTAAAGACTATATGGACGTCTCAGACGTATGATGTAACCGACTATTATTTCCCTTTTAATACTATTTTGAGCACTGTGTGATGATGTCCATGTTATGTAACTGCTGTGTACGTGAATAACTGATCCTGGCACGTACATGGTTCGCATTCGGTTTGCCTTCTAAAACCGGGTGTGACATAAGTGGTATCAAAGCCGTGCTGACTGTAGGACCGCTAACCTAGAATAGAATGGTCGTTCTAAGGACTATAGACCTCTGTCCCTGCCTTGACTTTGATATCCCTTCAAAAGTTGGTCATACCGACCAAACCTATGTTCTACTATATATTATACCTTGCTGAAAAATTGTGTTTTATTCTAATTCTTCATTTATTTATGATTCATTATTTGCTGGTCATATTAATTCTGTTCTCACTCTTTTGCTTGCGATGTCTTTTGTAGATGGCTCGACTTAGACACACTGCACGAAAGTCCGTCATCCCCTTCTTACCCTCCCGCCTTGCTGAGCGCCCGCTTCGCCGTCCCGTGGCCGGACAGTCCAGCCACTTGGAGAGACTGCACCACCGCCTGCATGAGGAGCAGGAACGTCGACGACAGGAGTAGCAGGGCTCTTCCTTCTCGCTCCAACAGGAGATAGAGTCCGTGAGGAGCTGCTCCCCTGTGCTTCCCCTGGAGGCGCCCCCTGCACCACCACTGGGCGCCCCAGCCTCTGGAGTAGCTGCTGGAGGAGACCCAGACGACGGAGGTGGCGACGACAGCTTGAGCCACGACACCGACTTCTCTGCTGACCATGAGCCGGAAGGATGGGTTGCTCGACCCATCACTCGTGACGCTGCTCGCGGGTGTCACTTCCACGATGCGCTCAACGCCCTGCTACGTCGGGCACTTAACCGGCGTACTTGGTCCATCGAGTATCGCTGTGTGGTCTACCAGCACAGTCGCGGGGTCTACCCGGACCGCTGGGAGGCGACCTGCTTGGTGCGCCGTCCGGAGAACAGTCTCCAGGGTGCGGAGGCCTGCTCAGAGCACTATTCTATTTCTGAGCGGGACTCGGCTGAGGCGGCCATGCAAGATGCTGCACGGCGTGCGCTTTCGCACTACTGCTTGGTTTTCGGTGGGGTAGCTGACGGTCTTGACCTGAAGTATTACCCCCGCCGTCCATCTGGCAGCACAGGAGGCGTGATTGTCTCACCTGTCGGTGAGGACAATCCTAGGTTGAGCAGCACAGTCAACCTAGCCGCCGTGCTGAACACGGAGCTGGACCATGCATTAGACGAGCTGAGTAGGGCTCGTGCTGAGATCGCCCTGTTGCGGGCTGAGCGCGCGGAGCGTCGTCACCTGGATGGTGGTTCCCCCGCTCCCGTTGGGACTCAGCACCCGTACCGCTCCCCTCGGCGTGGACACCAGTCTTATGGCAACCCCGACTACAAGACCAAGATAGACTTGGAACCATAGATTGTCAGTGTGGAGTCTTGTAATAAGTGATTAATATAGAAGTTTTACTCTTAGTCTTAGTCTCAGTCTTAACGTTAGTCTCGCTCTTAGTTAGTCTTAGTTAGACAGGGTAGTTTGCTATATCCTGTGCATTTATGGTTGTCATGATGAACTATGTTTGGTTTGGATCTTTGTAATAACTGTCACCAGAGTGTGGGTATCCCCTGCATTTTGGTTTACCTATCATGTTAATGGAGTTAGTTATATAGTTGGGAAACCTTTTATTCCACTTTCCTCTTTATCTGAGAAGTTGTGTGGTCTGTGTTGGAGATCAGTGAAGATGTTCATCTGTTCAGTGCTGTTGAAGGATTCTATACTCTTTTCTTATGCTGCAGGATTTGCCAGATCAGTTCTGATGTGTGGTTGCATTCTGCAGATGTCAGAGAACAGGCGCAGAGGAGGAAGGCGTGCTCAGCAGGAGCGAGCCGCTCAGCAGGAAGAGGTGCCCCAGCAATAGCACCTGCCGCCCCCACCCCCGATGTCGATCGAGCAGATGTTTCTGATGCAGACTCAGGTAGTTCAAGCCATCAGTCAGACTCTGGCCGCCATTCAGCAGCAGCAGCAGCAGCAACAGCAGCAGGCCCCACCTCAGCCTCAGATGCCCAGAGACAAGCGTGCTGAGTTCATGAGAGGTCATCCACCGATGTTTGCTCACTCTTCTGACCCCATGGATGCTGAAGACTGGCTGCACACCGTGGAGCGGGAGTTGCATACCGCTCAGTGCGATGACAGGGAAAAAGTCCTGTATGGTCCCCGTCTGTTGAGAGGAGCAGCCCAGTCATGGTGGGAGTCTTATCTCGCCACCCATGCCAACCCCGACGCCATCACTTGGGAAGAGTTCAGAGGTAGCTTTCGTCAGTATCATGTGCCTGCAGGCTTGATGACAGTGAAGAAGGAGGAGTTCCTGGCTCTCAAACAAGGGTCATCGTCTGTCAGTGAATACCGGGACAGATTTCTGCAGCTGTCTCGCTATGCTCCTGAAGATGTCAACACCGACGCCAAGCAGCAGTACCGTTTCCTGAGAGGCTTGGTTGACCCTCTGCATTATCAGCTGATGAATCACACCTTCCCGACGTTCCAGCACCTGATTGACAGAGCAATCATGACAGAAAGGAAGCGTAAAGAGATGGAGGATTGTAAGCGCAAGATTAGTGGACCCCAGCCTGGAAGCAGCAATCGTCCTCGTTTCTCAGGCAATCAACCTCAGCAGTTCAGGCAGAACCAGCGTCCACCTCAGCAGCATCAGCAATTCCAAAGGCAGTATCCTCAGCACCAGTATCAGAACCGTCAGAGCAATCAGTCAGGAGGTCAGTTTTAGAGGCAGAATCAGCAGGCACCTCGTCTTCCTGCCCCAGCAGCCCACCAGAACAGCCAAGCAGCACCAGCTTAGGTTGGAAACAGAGCATGTTTCCACTGTGGAGAGCAAGGCCACTGGGTGATGCAATGTCCGAAGAAGGCAGCCCAGCAGCAGTCAAGCCCCAATGCCCCAGCAAAGCAGAACGTGTCTCAGCCTGGAGCAGGCAATCGCTCTCAGCCGCGCTATAATCATGGAAGGCTGAACCACTTGGAGGCTGAAGCAGTTCAGGAGACCCCCGGCATGATAGTAGGTATGTTCCCAGTCGACTCCCATATTGCAGAAGTGTTATTTGATACTGGAGCAACACATTCTTTCATTACTGCATCATGGATAGAAGCACATAATCTTCCAATTACTACCATGTCAACCCCCATTCAAATTGACTCAGCCGGTGGTAGAATTCGAGCTGATAGCATCTGTTTGAATGTAAGCGTGGAAATAAGGGGGATAGCGTTTCCCGCCAACCTTATAGTAATGGGTACTCAGGGAATAGATGTCATCCTAGGGATGAATTGGCTAGATAAGTATCAGGCAGTTATCAGTTGTGATCAAAGGACCATCAAGTTGGTGTCCTCACTAGGAGAGAAAGTGGTGACCGAGTTAGTCCCGCCTAAGCCAAAGAAAGGAAGTTGTTATCAGATAGCTGTCGATAGCAGTGAAGTGGACCCAATTGAGAGTATCAGGGTTGTGTCCGAGTTCCCAGATGTGTTTCCCAAGGACTTACCGGGTATGCCACCAGAGCGGAAAGTTGAGTTTGCCATAGAGCTTCTTCCTGGAACCGCCCCTATCTTTAAGAGAGCCTACAGAATATCTGGACCAGAGTTGGTTGAACTTAAGAAGCAGATTGATGAGCTGTCAGAGAAAGGTTACATCCGGCCAAGCACCTCGCCTTGGGCCGCCCCTGTCTTGTTCGTGGAAAAGAAAGATGGCACCAAAAGGATGTGTATCGACTATCGAGCTTTGAATGAAGTCACGATCAAGAATAAGTACCCTTTGCCCATAATAGAAGATCTGTTCGACCAGTTGAGAGGAGCCAGTGTGTTCTCCAAGATTGATCTGAGATCAGGTTATCATCAGCTCAGGATCCGACCTTCGGACATTCCGAAGACGGCATTCACTACCAAGTATGGGTTGTATGAGTTCACAGTGATGTCTTTTGGTTTGACCAATGCCCCAGCGTTCTTCATGAATCTGATGAACAGTGTATTCATGGACTATCTCGATAAGTTTGTGGTGGTATTCATCGACGACATTCTGATTTATTCCCAAAGCGAAGAAGAACATGCAAATCACTTGAGGATGATATTGCGGAGATTGCGAGAGCACCAGTTGTATGCAAAGTTGAGCAAGTGTGAATTCTGGATCCATGAAGTCCTATTCTTGGGTCACATAATCAACAAAGAAGGATTGGCTGTGGATCCAAAGAAAGTGGCAGACATTCTGAACTGGAAAGCGCCAACGGATACTCGAGGAATCAAGAGTTTCATTGGAATGGCCGGATATTATCGGCGATTCATTGAAGGGTTTTCGAAGATTGCGAAACCAATGACAGCGTTGCTAGGCAACAAGGTCTAGTTCAAGTGGACTCAGAAATGCCAAGAGGCCTTCGAAGCGCTGAAAGAGAAGCTGACAACAGCGCCTGTCCTAGTCTTGCCTGATGTGCACAAGCCCTTCTCGGTGTATTGTGACGCTTGTTACACAAGTTTGGGATGTGTGTTGATGCAAGAGGGAAGAGTTGTGGCTTACTCGTCCCGACAGCTGAAGGTTCATGAGAAGAATTACCCAATCCATGATCTAGAGCTGGCAGCAGTGGTTCACGCACTGAAGACATGGAGGCACTATCTGTATGGACAGAAATGTGATGTTTACACAGGCCACAAGAGTCTGAAGTACATATTCACTCAGTCAGAGTTGAATATGAGGCAGCCAAGATGGTTAGAGTTGATCAAAGACTATGAGTTGGAGATTCACTACCATCCAGGCAAAGCAAACGTAGTGGCAGATGCTTTGAGCAGAAAGAGTCAAGTCAATCTGATGGTTGCTCGTCCGATGCCTTATGAGTTGGCCAAGGAGTTTGACAGGTTGAGTCTCGGGTTTCTGAACAATTCGCGAGGAGTCACAGTTGAGTTGGAACCTACCTTGGAGCGAGAAATCAAAGAAGCGCAGAAGAATGATGAAAAGATCAGTGAGATTCGGCGACTGATTCTAGATGGCAGAGGCAAAGATTTTCGTAAAGATGCAGAAGGTGTGATATGGTTCAAAGATCGCTTGTGCGTTCCCAATGTCCAATCCATTCGGGAGTTGATTCTCAAGGAAGCTCATGAGACTGCTTATTCGATTCACCCTGGTAGTGAGAAGATGTATCAGGATCTGAAGAAGAAATTCTGGTGGTACGGAATGAAGAGGGAAATCACAGAGCATGTGGCTATGTGCGATAGTTGTCGAAGAATTAAGGCAGAGCACTAGAGACCAGCTGGATTGTTGCAACCGTTGCAAATTCCTCAGTGGAAATGGGATGAAATCAGTATGGATTTCATAGTCGGATTGCCTCGCACTCGAGCCGGCTACGATTCTATTTGGGTAGTAGTGGACCGTTTGACCAAGTCAGCCCACTTCATAGCTGTCAAGACCAACTATAGCAGTGCAGTACTGGCAGAGTTGTATATGTCTCGGATCGTTTGTCTTCATGGTGTGCCAAAGAAGATAGTGTCAGACAGAGGAACGCAGTTCACCTCTCATTTCTGGCAGCAGTTGCATGAAGCCTTGGGTACACATCTGAATTTCAGTTCAGCTTATCATCCGCAGACAGATGGCCAGACCGAAAGGACCAATCAAATTCTCGAAGATATGTTGAGAGCCTGTGCGCTGCAAGATCAGTCTGGATGGGATAAGCGATTGCCTTATGCAGAGTTCTCCTATAACAACAGTTACCAGGCCAGTTTGAAGATGTCACCATTTCAAGCGCTCTATGGGAGGAGTTGTAGAACTCCGTTGCAATGGGATCAGCCTGGGGAAAAGCAAGTGTTCGGGCCAGACATTTTGCTTGAAGCTGAAGAGAACATCAAGATGGTTCGAGAGAACCTGAAGATAGCGCAATCGAGGCAGCGAAGCTATGCAGACACAAGAAGAAGAGAGCTGAGTTTCGAAGTCGGAGACTTTGTCTATCTGAAAGTGTCACCGATCAGAGGAGTCAGAAGATTCGGAGTCAAAGGCAAGCTAGCACCCCGCTACATTGGTCCGTACCAGATTCTCGCAAAGCGTGGAGAAGTGGCCTATCAGCTCAGTCTGCCAGAGAATTTGTCCGCAGTGCATGATGTCTTTCATGTGTCTCAGTTGAAGAAGTGCTTGCGTGTGCCAGAAGAGCAGTTGCCAGTGGAAGGTCTTGAAGTCCAGGAGGACTTGACCTACGTTGAGAAGCCAGTGCAAATCCTTGAGGTTGCAGACAGAGTCACCCGAAGGAAGACCATCAGAATGTGCAAAGTCAGGTGGGATCACCATTCAGAGGAAGAAGCAACCTGGGAGCGTGAAGATGATCTGATGGCTAAATACCCTGAGCTCTTTGCTAGCCAACCTTGAATCTCGAGGGCGAGATTCTTTTAAGGGGGATAGGTTTGTAACGCCCCGAATTTCGAGTTGAATTTTTTTTTCTTTTCTCTATCGCTCGCTAAATTCGGGCGTTACCTCCCTTTCCCATTTCTTTTCGCAAAAACCTTACCTATTTCCAAAACTCCAAATCGTATAATAATAATAAACCCTAGGAGTATTTTATTTGGATTGTTGCACCATGCCGGTCCCTGCATATTTTTTGGTGTGGATTGAATTTGTGAAATCCTGCTTTTAGAAAAATGATTAAAATGGGAAAAAGACCCTTTCTTTTTCCCTTCCCTTTCTCCCCTCTCTCCCTTGGGCCGACATTCTCCTCCTGCAGCCCATCTTGCGCGCCCCCCTCTTCTCCCGCGCCCCCCTCGCGCCCCCTCTCCTGGGCCGGCTCGCGGCCCAACTCGACGGCTGGCGCGGCCCAGTCGGCCCCCATTTTTTTCCCCTGCGCGGCCCACAGGCCGGCTGGCTCGCGGCCCAGCCGCCTAGCGGCTTGCCCGCATCCGTCGTGCACGTGCGCGCTGAGCAATCGCCCAGCCGCCGCCGCCCTCCCCGTGGGGCCCGCCTGTAAGTCTCCGTAGTCGCCCCCTGTTCATCTCCTCTCTCCCACGAACTCGCAATTTTCTCTCTCTCTCACGCAAATCTCTCCCCCGACGCCCCTCTTCCTCCATCGCCCGGCTGCAGGAAAACCGCCGCCGTCCGCACGCGCCCTCGCCCACGGTGAGCCCGTCCTGCTCCCTTCGCCCCGTCCCCTTCCCCCTCCGTTCCTCACCACGGCGTGCTCGGCGCGGCGGATGTCGTGGCGTGGCGGCGCGCGGCTCGCCCGCCCGCTTCCCCGGCTTGGTCCGGCGTCCGCTTCCCCCTCGCCCTGCGCCCAGCCAGGCGAGTTTGCCGTGGCGCGGCCCCTGCGTGCCCGCCCGCTCCCCTCGGCGTGGCGGCGCGTGGCTCGCTCGCATGCCCGCCGCGGCCCCGGCTCGGCCTTGCGCGCGGCCATGGCGGCTCGCCCGCCCGTGGTCGGCCTGGCCCCAGCCTTGCGCGCGGCATGGCGTGGCGGCGCAGCTCGCCTGCCCCCAGCTCGACCGTGGCGGCTGGAGCTCGGCCACGGCGCCCCGCCCCACCCGCGCGGCGCCCCGCCTGCCTGCGGCTCGGCGCGGCCTTGCGCCCGCCCTATCCGACGTCGCGGCATGGCTTGCCCGTCCGCGACCGCGGCCCGACCCGGCCAACGCCCGACGTCCTGCGCAGCCCCGCCCGGCACGGTTTGCTCGCGTGGCTCGGCCGCGACGTCGCGGCGTGGCGTGCCCCCGAGCGTCCCAGCTCGCTTGCGGCAGCCCGCGCGACTTGCTCGTGGCGGCCTCGCTCACTCGCTCGTGTGTGCGGCAGTGGTCCGCGGCCCCGCTCGCTCACTGTAACACCCGGTTTTAAAAGAACAAAGCCGGGTGCATCTCATACATGCGCCAAAGAAGACAACATATATAATAACAGAGTGTATAGAGATAAATGTCATAAAACATCAGAGTATTTATTACATAGCGGAAGTCTTATTACAAAATGAAATAATAAAGATAAAACGAACTAAGGATCGTCGGCGCAAATGTCGACTGAGAAACGCCACCTAGATCAGATCATACTCCTCGCTTTGAGGCTCCTCCTGAACCACCTGTTCTTCTCCTGTGGGGGGGGGGGGTGTGAGACAGCAAGAGTGAGCTCACATACGTTCATAGCTCAACAAGTTGTGGGGAATAATGTGGCATGAACTCACCAAAGGTGGGAGTTCATGAAGTGTAAGGCTGATCAATGAAATAAAGGTTGAAGCTGAGCATTGCTTTTATAAGTTGGTCAAAATTTTATTAGCAGTTACTAAGTGTAAGTAAATACCAAACCATAATAATAATAAGTAAAAGTAATGATAAAATAATCCCAAATGCAATGAAATGACAGATTAAGTTTAAGTTCCATAAATTAATCATGTGAGTGTCCGAGCCGCTCATGACCGTGAGCACGGCTAGTATACCAGTTTTACACTCTGCAGAGGTTGCGCATCTTTACCCACAAGTCGTGTTACCCATTTGCCACAGAGTTGATCAGACTCCATACACCTCTACCTAGGAAGCGAGGCAGGGTACCACTACGAGGCCTTTACAAAGTTCCACTAGCTTCAGACTACCCGCTACAGTTTATAGGAAGATCCAGTACAGGGTTCCTGGCTGACTGCCATCGCAGCAAAATCAACCAGGGACCTCCCTGCACTGACCTCTCCCCTACTGCCCTTGCCCCTTTCAGGTAAGGTAGCCCTCCCCTAGCTTTCCTAGTTAATCAGCCAAGGGCGTCCCATTAAACCCTTGTGGTAGCACTGTTTTCCCGGGTGGTTCTCCATGTTCCCATTAACATAATGATCTTAACATGAACAAGGAAGAATAAAACAGATAACAATAAATAGTATAACGATGAGTGATGAATATCTCTATACCCAAATCCACATAAAGCAATAGCATGTACTACCCAAAACTTTAGTAGTAAAACCAGTGGTGAAGCAAGGTATAAAGATAGTCAAATCTAGGGTATCCTATTGGGTCCCAGCAAAATTATCCTATGCAGATCATTATGAATAATAAGAACATGAATGGGTAAAAGAAGTGATCAAGGGCACAACTTGCCTTCAACGAGCTCCTGCTCAGCTACTTCAACTTGTTGAAGCTCAGGTTCCACAGTGGGTTGCTCGTCTACTCGCATCAATACAATACATACATGGCATAGCATAAATTAACATCACATCAAACATGCAAATAGAATATACAGTAATAAACTAGACATTAAAATAAGATCACAGGAACTGGAATCATTAAATTTGGAGTTATATATTTTAAGTTATGGATTTTCTAATGTTTTATGTGCTTAATACAAGATTAAGTGAAAGAATAATTTTAATATGTTTGTCATGTCAGAACAGGGGCACTAATGGATAGACAATAATTCTATGAAAATTTAGGAACTGGAATGGTCTAATTTGGAGTTCATATGCATTTACTATGAATTAAACAAGTTTTAACATTTATTTATGCACTAAAAATTAATTTCTGATATTAATTTCTGATTTTCAAAGTTCTCTGGATCGGGCCTCAATTACAAGCAACTCCAGGGGGGTCTCGGGTAAGAATTCTACAGACTCAGGCTACTATTCACTGGATTGCGGGTTGATTAGTGAATTCCTCGAGGACTCTTTAGCAAAACTACCAGCGCGAAAGGGGTACGCGTTAAACCTGGCCGTTGGATCACGCGTAGACGGTACCGATTAGATCAATCCACCGAGCGAAACGGTACTCAATCCGCACCGCACGATAGAACATCTACGTCTCAGATTTAAATATCCCGTATTGATTTGCTACCGACCGATCAAGATCGGACGGTCATAGGTGAATATGGCCGAATCGGTATCAGGATCTAATCCTACCCGCTCATCTAGATCGGATGGTCAGGAGTCGTCCGCCCCCCCCTTCCTCCAACGCGACGGCGGCGCCGCCCACAATCCACGGCGAACCTCGCCGGCGAGATCCAAATCAAGTGCTCCAGTGCCCTAAACTCTATTCCGACAGGTGCTACGTGTAAAGGAGATCAAGGCGAACTCGGAGGAGGACTTCATACCAGGAATTAGGTCGGGGAGTACACCCGTCCACGGCACAGTGCGGTACGCGGCGATGAAGGAGCTCCGGCGAGGAATTCAGTGCACCCGAGACGACCCCGATCGCTGGCGATCCCCGTGTAAGCTCCCAAGGTCCCTTGGTGACGACACACGGGCACCCACTGAGGCTAAGTCGGCGGCGAATCGAAGTTGGCCTGCGGCGGCGCTCCGTCCTATCGACGATGGTGAGCTGCGAGAGGGTGTGGCGGCGGCGCACGCGAAATTGAGGAGGAGGGAGGAGAGAGGTTGTGGCCGGCTTCTTATGGAGGCGCGGAACGGCAGATAGCCAGCTGAGGCCGGGAGATCCGAGGGGAGGTGGTTCCGGTCACGGCGGTGAAGTCCTCGCGGTTCGGTTGAAGATGCCTGACGACCGAACCCCACGCGACAGCCAGTCAAGCCACGCGCGAGGAGGTCTGGTGCGCGGGCCCGCAGAGTCAGCGAGACACGGGAGAGCAGCGCGCGCCAGAGGCTGATCCAGGGACCCCACCTGTCGGCACGCTCGTTTGGCTAGTGGGCCGCGCGACCAGGAAGGCCTGATGGGCCGAAATCAAGAAATCAGGCCCAGCGATGTGTTTCTTTTTATTCTTTTCTAGTTTATTTCTTTTTCTCCTTTTCAAATTCAAACTCCCTTCAAATTTAAATTTCCATTCTTGTGGAAGATTTATCCTCAATTTTATATTATGCCATGTACAGCATCAATTTGGAGATGTATTCATACATACATTGTTTTTATCTTCTCCCTTTTTTTTACTTCTATTCTTTCTTTTATATTCAAAATTTCCCCTTGGTAGCTTAATATATTTCTTATCACATTACTTTTATATTGCCACAACATGCACACAAAATAAAGGACCAGCATGATGCACATTTTTATGGTAAGTCTTTTATTATTTATTTATTTATTTTTTTAATATGGTGTTCACATATGATGATGTATAAAGATCAAACTCACAAAAAGAGAGGAATTGTTTTCTCTATTGGTATTTTATCTAGCAATTACAAAGTGGATGTTACACTCACCCGCGTAGTCTACTCGCCCGTACAACGCTTAACCATCACGCTTGGTCATTTATCTTTTAGGTGCGAATTGTCGCGCTACGATGTTCTTCGCCAATTAAAAGTGTTAGTACTAATTGAACTGTGTCAGGAAGCGGCAATAATTAGGCATGGGTTAATTATGCTTAGATAATAGCTATCCTTACACCTATATTAAATATCTGTTAGTATGACTACATGAAATGTAGTGGCTGAGTTCGTTCTTTCCCTTAACATGAATATAGCGAGTTGTCGAGAACGGTAAGGGTTATGTTATTCTCACTACTTCAAATGGTCGTTAGCGCTAAGCCATATGTCGTGTGTATGATTACGGGTTTCACCTTCTTATATGGTGTATTGTTTACCCTTCTGTTTTAAAATGTGAATGTATGATTGTGTTCACATAGAGAGCGACCTGGTCGAGGAACCCGAAGAGCTCGCAGGAGAAGCCCCTGAGCAGCAGTCGGTTGGTGGAGGCAAGTGTCCTTTGACCTATCTCTGTCCTATTCATTCTTTAATTCACCTCCCGCATTACACATTTATACTTAAGGATTGACTAGCTTTTGTTATCCATGTCCTTGTTTACCTAGTTGGGTCGGATTATTATTATTTAGCTCTATGCTATTGCTCAAACTCTAATCAATGAACATGATGAGATTATATATGATACGCTGTTTTCCCTTCTCTTATTATAGTGTTGTACTTGTGGTCTTCAAGGGGGCTCGAGCGGTTTCTCGAGTGCCTCTCCGTAAGGACCTGTTCCATGGATGACCGCCCGAGAAAACAGTGCAACCATGAGGGTGGAGTGGGACGCCCTTAGCTGAATAATTAGAGGAACCGGGGTGTAGTTCGCTTAGCCGTTGTGCCGTCAATGGGGCTCGGTGTACGCGGCTCGCTCTGCCAAGGTTGATTTGTCCCTTGGGGAGGAGTGCGGTACATTTAGGAAACCTAACGGGCGGCTACAGCCCCGGGGAATCTTTGTAAAGGCTACGTAGTGATGCCCTGCTGGACCACCTAGGTAGTGGTCAATGGGGAGTAGCTCTCTCCGGGCAGAAAGGGGATCATGGCTTGTGGGTAAAGTGCACAACCTCTACAGATTGTTTGAAAACTGATATATCAGCCGTGCTCGCGGTTATGAGCGACCAAGGGAGCTCCAATGATTAGTGGTACTTGATCAGAGACATTTTGGTTTACAGGTGGCTATGAGATCGATGGTTTTGGTTATGTCTATGGTGCTGGTAAGTGATATTCTTTCCGTTTGGAAAGGGTACATCGAGCTAATAACTTGGGTTAATGTTAAAACCTGGCTTTCTACTAGTAAATAATAACCTGACCAATTAAAAGCAACTGCTTGACTTACCCCCCCCCACATAAAGCTAGTCCACTATAGCCAAACAGGATGCTTGCTGAGTATGTTGATGTGTACTCACTCTTGCTCTACACACCAAACCCCCCCAGGTTGTCAGCATTCCAACCACTGCTCAGGAGAAGATGAAGCTGTGGAAGGAGACTTCCAGGAGTTCCAAGACTATGACGAGTTCTAGGCGTGGGTTAGCGGCAATCCCCAGTCGGCTGCCTGTGAAGGCCGCGGTTATCTACGTTTCTTTTCTGCACTTTGATTTATTGTAAAGACTATATGGACGTCTCAGACGTATGATGTAACCGACTATTATTTCCCTTTTAATACTATTTTGAGCACTGTGTGATGATGTCCATGTTATGTAACTGCTGTGTACGTGAATAACTGATCCTGGCACGTACATGGTTCGCATTCGGTTTGCCTTCTAAAACCGGGTGTGACAACCGCTATTACTGCCTGCCCACTTTTGGCCATGTTGACCGTCGCGCCTTCTCCCGCGGCTGACTGACCCGTGACCGGTGTGCCTGGTTGGCACTGCTGGGCCGTGCGCAGGGTTGCCTCGAGTCGCGGCACCGGTTCCGTAGTCGAGAAGGCACGACGCTGGCGCAAGTGGCGCTGCAGTTTTTTGGCACGTAGTAACCGGCGCGCCGGTTACATGACGTGTAGGCCTGGGCCTCCATGCTGGATGCGTCGAAGTCGAAAGGGTGCACCCCCTTGGTGCAGTTGCATGCCGCCTGCATGGCGGTCCGCCCTTTCACCCGCTGGTTTGGGCGAAGACGTAGGAATGCTTGTAACCGCTGGGCGGTTACACGCTCCGCGCGCACGGTGGTTTGGCTTCTTCTGTCCTAGGGCAGCTCGCATGACGCATGGGGCCCAGTCCCCATGTCGTAGGGGGAGGACCTTGAAGCGTGTTGGTGAAGACTTAGTCCGCGACGGCTTGAGGACGCGAGCGGGGAGAGTCGCCTTTAAAAAGGGATCGACCTCCTGGGTGGTAGCCATGCCTTCACACTTTGCTCATGCGTCACATCCTTCCGCCTTCCGAGCCCTCAGATGGGGAGCACCTGCGTTGTCTTTGTCTTGTCGTGGAAGGAGCGCAACCCTGTGGAGGTTGGTACCTTTCAGCCATCGCTCGGCTTCAAGGATTTTCGTCAGGCAGCCCGGTTGCATCCCCTCACCGATGGTCACCCAAGACGGTGACCACCAGTTCGATGGTGGGGAGAAGCAAGCCGGGCTGTGGCCTCTGCCCCGCCCTCAGCTTCAAGGATCTTCGTCATCCTTGCTGGGGCGGAGGGCGAGCTGAGCCGGAGCCCTACCTTGGCGTGGGCTAGCGTATGTTCATTGTGGCTGTCGGGGCCTGAACATTTGTGTATTTGGGCGTAAAGCCGTGTTTTTTCTCCATTTTGCGCACCAGAACTCGCCTGTCGGCTAGCTGGACCGCTTAACCAAGCGTGAGTTGCCCTGTGCGGAAGGTGACGAGTGAGGTATCCATATCCCGGAGGCGTAGGAGTCCCTCGGCTCGTCGGCCTTGCCGCTCAAGGCTCCTCTTGCTTAGCGAAGGAAACCTCGGCTGCTCTATGATGAGCCGAAGCCGGAGGCAGCGGCGTCAGCATGGACAGAGGCGGAGTTGGCTGGAGAAGAAACTTCGTCGGCCCAGGAGTAGGAGACTTCCCAGGCCGACGAGGCGTCGCGGTGGCGACTGGGACCTGGCCAGGTCGTCCGCTGGCGGGACCAACCCTGGAGTCGGGCTGCCGAGGCCATGAGTCGGGCTGGTGTCCTTGGGGGACACCTGGCTGAGTCTACGGAGCGGCCGGTCCGGCCGTCTGCTTGGGCCGGGTTCCTAGAGGAGACACTGGCGGCGATGGCCCAGGCGCAGTGCTGACATCTTCCTTCGAGGTGGAGATCCTCCGACCATGTTGCTGTCCGAGGCCGGGTCGGATTCCGCCGAAGGTGGAGTCGATGCCGAGGGCGCTGCTGCTCCCCCTGCTGACGTCTAAACCTGCAGGAACAGTTTGTCTGTAGCGTGCGTATGTTTTTTGCGGCCGCCGAGGCCAAAACATACCATCGTCGTGTTGTAAAGCTGCGTTTCTTTTCCCCTTGTTTCGAGTATCAGGACTTGTTCGTCGGTAACAGGATCATTTATCCGAGCGTGAGTTACTTATGCAGAAGGTGATGAGTGAGGTGTCCGTATCCCGGAGGCGTAGGAGTCCCTCGGCTCGGTCGGCCTTGCCTGCTTACGTGTACTCTTACTCGTCCGTAAGATTCTGTTATCGATATAGTCGAGATGGCACGAAAAATCGTTTCGGCAGAAAAATTTTTTGAGCGTTAAGACTTGTTCGGTCAGCGGAATCCCTTATTCGAGCGTGAGTTACTTATCGCAGAAGGTGATGAGTGAGGTATCCGTATCCCGGAGGCGTAGGAGTCCCTCGGCTCGGTCGGCCTTGCCTGCTTACGTGTACTCCGTCGTTTTCAGGACTCCACTATCGAATTAGTCGAAAAGCACGAAAGATGTTCTGGCAGAAAGACTTTTTCCGAGGAAAATTTTGACGCAGAGGGGGTTCCCCCCTTCTAGCCCCCGAGGGAGGGTCGGGCTTTGCCGAGGCAAGGCTGACCCTTCCTTAAAGGTTATACTTTGCTTATGCATATAAACGAGGTACATGAATGACTTGAAAACATCTTAAGGGTAGAAGCGACGTAGCTGTCGGATGTTCCAAGCGTTGCTGTAAACCTCGCCTTGATTGTTGGCCAGCTTGTATGTTCCGGGCTTTAGAATTTTGGCGATGATGAACGACCCTTCCCAGGGAGGCGTGAGCTTGTGGCGCCCTCGGGCGTCTTGTCGTAGCCGAAGCACCAGGTCGCCCACCTGGAGGTCTCGGGACCGAACCCCTTGGGCGTGGTAGCGTCGCAGGTACTACTGATACCGCGCCGAGTGTAGTAAGGCCATGTCCCGAGCCTCTTCCAGCTGGTCAAGTGAGTCTTCTCGGTTTGTCTAGTTGCTTCAGGCATCGTATGCCCTCGTCCTCGGGGAGCCGTGTTCTAAGTCTGTGGGCAAGATAGCCTCGGCCCCATACACTAGAAAAAACGGCGTGAAGCCCGTGGCTCGGCTTGGCGTCATCCTCAGACTCCAGACCACCGAGGGGAGTTCCTTCATCCACCACCTGCCGAACTTGTTGAGGTCGTTGTAGATCCTCGGCTTGAGCCCCTGTAGAATCATGCCGTTGGCACGCTCTACCTGCCCATTCGTCATGGGGTGAGCTACGGTGGCCCAGTCCACCCAGATGTGGTGGTCCCCACAGAAGTCCAGGAACTTTCTGCCGGTGAACTGGGTGCCGTTGTCGGTGATGATGGAGTTCGGGACCCCGAAGCGATGGATGATGTTGGTGAAGAACGTCACCGCCTGTTCGGACCTGATGCTGTTTAGGGGTCGGACCTCGATCCACTTGGAGAATTTGTCGATGGCGACCAACAGGTGCATGAAGCCCCCGGGTGCCTTCTGCAAGGGACCGATGAGGTCCAGACCCCACACAGCAAACGGCCAGGTGATGGGTATTGTTTGCAGAGCCTGAGCGGGCAGGTGGGTCTGCTTTGCGTAGAATTGACACCCTTGGCAGGTGCGTACAATCCTAGTGGCGTCGGCCACCATGGTCGGCTAGTAGGAACCCTGTCGGAAGGCGTTTCCCACGAGGGCCCGAGGTGCTGCGTGGTGACCGCAAGCCCCCGAGTGTATTTCTTGCAATAACTCCTGACCTTCAGCGATGGACATGCATCGTTGGAGGATGCCTGAGGGGCTGCGGTGGTAGAGCTCCTTTTCGTCACCCAGCAAGACGAACGACTTGGCCGCCGTGCCAGTCGCCGAGCTTCGGCTCTGTCGAGGGGTAGCTCTCCTCGGTGGAGATATTGCAGGTATGGGGTCTGCCAGTCTCAATTAGGCGTGACCCCATTCCGCTCTTCCTCGACGCGTAGTGCCTCACCCTCGGGGGGCCGAGGGTGCCTCGGGCTGAGCCGAGGGCGCCTCGGGCAGAGCTGAGGCCTTCTCGGGCTCGGGCGTGTCGTCGGTCTTGACGGAGGGTTGATGTAGGTCTCGGGAGAAGACGTCCGGAGGAACCGTTGTCCGCCCCGAGGCTATCTTAGCTAGCTCGTTCACAGTCTCGTTGTATCATCGAGCGACGTGGTTGAACTCGAGCCCGTAGAACTTGTCCTCCAGGCGCCGAACCTCGTCGCAGTAGGCTTCCATCTTCGGGTTGCGGCTGTGGGAGTTCTTCATGACTTGGTCGATGACAAGCTGCGAGTCGCCGCGAGCGTCGAGGCGTCGGACCCCTAGCTCGATGGTGATGCGCAACCCGTTAACCAGAGCCTCATACTCGGCCACGTTGTTGGACGCCAAGAAATGGAGGCGCAGCACGTAGCGAAGGTGCTTCCCGAGGGGTGAGATGAAGAGCAGGCCCGCGCCCGCTCCTGTTTTCATCAGCAACCCGTTGAAAAACATAGTCTAGAGTTCCGGTTGGATCGGAGCTGTTGGAAGCTGGGTGTCGACCCATTCAGCCACAAAGTCCGCCAAGACTTGGGACTTGATGGCTTTCCAAGGGGTGAATGAGATTGTCTCGCCCATGATCTCCACCGCCCACTTTGCAACCCTACCCGAGGCCTCTCGGCACTGGATGATCTCCCCCAAGGGGAAGGATGGCACCACAGTCACCGGATGAGACTCAAAGTAGTGTCGCAACTTTCACCGTGTCAGAATCACCGCGTACAGCAGCTTCTGAATTTGCGGGTAGCGGATCTTGGTCTCGGACAGTACCTCACTGATGAAGTAAACCGGCCTCTGGACGGGCAGTGCGTGCCCTTCTTCTCGTCTCTCGACCACGATCGCGGCGCTGACCACCTGAGTGGTGGCGGCGACGTAGATCAAGAGGGCTTCTCCGGTAGCGGGGGGCACCAGGATGGGCGCGCTTGTAAGGAGTGCCTTCAAGTTCCCGAGGGCTTCCTTGGCCTCGGGGGTCCAAGTAAAGCGCTCGGTCTTCCTTAAGAGGCGATACAGGGGTAGGCCTCTTTCGCCGAGGCATGAGATGAAGCGGCTCAGAGCCGCAAGGCATCCCATGACCCTTTGTACTCCTTTTAAGTCCTTGATAGGCTCCATGTTGGTGATGGCTGCGATTTTCTCCGGGTTGGCCTTGATGCCCCACTCAGAGACGATGAAACCCAGGAGCATGCCTCGGGGGACTCTGCAGACACACTTCTCGGGATTGAGTTTTACGCCTTTCGCTTTGAGACACTTGAATGTCGTTTCAAGGTCAGAGAGGAGGTCGGAGGCTTTCCTCGTCTTGACTATGATGTCATCGACGTAGGCCTCGACCGTTTGACCAATATGCTGTCCGAACACGTGGTTCATGCACCTTTGGTATGTCGCACCCGCATTCCTCAAACCGAATGGCATAGTAACGTAATAGTACATGCCAAAAGGTGTGATGAAAGAAGTCGCGAGCTGGTCGGACTCTTTCATCTTGATTTGGTGATACCCTAAGTAGGCATCGAGGAACGACATGGTTTCACACCCAGCGGTGGAATCCACGATTTGATCGATACGAGGCAGAGGGTAGGGAACCTTCGGACATGCTTTGTTTAGACCATTGTAGTCTACACACATCCGCCATTTCCCACCTTTCTTTTTCACAAGCACAGGGTTGGCTAGCCATTCGGGATGGAATACCTCTTTGATGAACCCTGCAGCCATCAGCTTGTGGATCTCCTCGCCTATGGCTCTGCGCTTTTCTTCGTCGAATCGGCGCAGAGGCTGCTTCATGGGTCGGGCTCTAGCTCGGATATCCAGTGAGTGCTCGACGACTTCCCTCGGTATGCCAGGCATGTCCGAGGGACTCCACGCAAAAACCTCGGCGTTCGCGCGGAGAAAGTCGACGAGCACTGCTTCCTATTTGGGGTCGAGCTCGGAGCCGGTCCGGATCTGCTTGGAGGCATCGTTGCTGAGGTCGAGAGGGACAGATTTGACCGCCTCTGCTGGTTCAAAGTTGTCGGCGTGGCGCTTCGCATCTGGCACCTCCTTGGAGAGGTTTTCCATGTCGGCGATGAGGGCCTCGGATTTGGCGAGGGCCTCGGCGTACTCCACGCACTCCACGTCGCATTCGTATGCGTGTCGGTACGTGGGGTCGACGGTGATGACCCCATTGGGGCCCGACATCTTGAGCTTGAGGTAGGTGTAGTTGGGGACGACCATGAACTTGGCGTAACATGGTCTCCCCAGCACTGCGTGGTAGGTTCCTCGGAACCCGACTACCTCGCACGTGAGGGTTTCCTTTCAGAAGTTGGAGGGAGCCCCGAAGCAGACGGGCAGATCGAGTTGTCCAAGGGGTTGGACGCGCTTCCCAGGAATGATCCCGTGAAAGGGCGCCGCACCGGCCCGGATCGAGGACAGATCGATCCGCAAGAGCCCGAGGGTATCAGCGTAGATGATGTTGAGGCTGCTGCCTCCGTCCATGAGGACCTTGGTAAGCCTGACGTTGCCGATGACGGGATCAACAACGAGCGGGTACTTCCCCGGGCTCGGCACGCGGTCGGGGTGGTCGTCTTGGTCGAAGGTGATGGGCTTGTCGGACCAGTCTAGATAGACTGGTGTCGCCACCTTTGCTGAGCAGACCTCCCGGCGCTCTTGCTTGCGGTGCCGAGCCGAGGCATTCGCCACCCGCCCACCATAGATTATGAAGCAGTCATGGACCTCGGGGAACTCCTCTGCCTTGTGAGCTTCCCTCTTATCGTTGTCGGGGGCCCTGCCACCTTCCGCCGGTGGACTAGCCTTGTGGAAGTAGCACCGAAGCATGACGCAATCCTCAAGGGTGTGCTTTATGGGACCCTGATGATAGGGGCACGACTCCTTGAGCATCTTGTCGAACAAGTTGGCGCCTCCGGGAGGCTTCCGAGGGTTCTTGTGCTCGGCGGCGGTGACAAGGTCTGCGTCGGCGACGTCGTGTTTCGCTTGCGACTTCTTCTTGCCCTTCTTCCTCGTGCCGCGCTGAGCGGACGCTTCGGCGGTGTCATTCGGCTGGCGCCGCTGAGGCTGCTTGTCCTTCCGGAAGATGGCCTCGACCGCCTCCTGGCCAGAGGCGAACTTGGTGGCGATGTCCATCAGCTCGCTCGCCCTGGTGGGAGTCTTGTGACCCAGCTTGCTCACCAGGTCGCGGCAAGTGGTGCTGGCGAGAAATGCGCCGATGGCATCGGAGTCGGTGATATTGGGCAGCTCGGTGCGCTGCTTCGAAAATCGCCGGATGTAGTCCCGCAGGGATTCTCCCGGCTGCTAGCGGTAGCTTCGGAGATCCCAAGAGTTCCCAGGGCGCACGTATGTGCCTTGGAAGTTGCCGGCGAAGGCTTTGACCAGGTCGTCCTAGTTGGAGATCTGCGCAGGAGGCAGATGCTCCAGCCAGGCTCGGGCGGCGTCGGAGAGGAACAGGGGGAGGTTGCAGATGATGAGGTTGTCATCGTCCGTTCTACCCAGCTGGCAAGCCAGCTGGTAGTCCGTGAGCCACAGTTCAGGCCTCGTCTCCCCCGAGTACTTGGTGATGGTAGTCGGGGCCCGAAACCGGGTCGGGAACGGCGCCCGTCGTGTGGCCCGGATGAAATCTTGCGGACTGGGTGGTTCGGGCGAAGGGCTCCGATCCTCCCCGCTGTCGTAGCGTCCCCCACGCCTGGGGTGGTAGCCTCGGCACACCCTCTCGTCGAGGTGGGCTCGACGGTCGCGGCGATGGTGCTCGTTGCCGAGGCGGCCCGGGGCCGCAAGCGCTGTGTCCCGCGTGCGCCCGGTGTGGACCGAGGACTCTCGCATGAATCGGGAAGTCATGGCGCGATGCTCCGGGGAGTATCCCTGCCTTCGGGAGGCAGAGCTTTCGGCCCGTCGGACCGCGGCATCCTCCAGGAGATTCTTGAGTTCTCCCTGGATACGCCGCCCTCGGTAGTGGATGGTTCTGGTATCGCACAGAGTAGCATTGCCGCTGCAGCCAGGTTCTGGCCGACCCCACTGGAAGCCGGGGACAGCCTTGCCCTGGCATCATCGGCGATGCGGCGCTGGACGTCCTGGGCCAGATGACACACTTCTCCGGTCGGTGCTCGGCCTGCCCGCTCCTGCCCGATGTTTTGCCGGAGCTGCACAAGTTGTCCTGCTTCCTCGTCGAGCCTGGCCTGCATCTCGCGGATTTGCTCGAGCTGTATGTCCTGACCCCCCGCAGGGACTGGGACCACGGCTAGCTCCCGAAGGATGTCAACGCGAGGCACAGGCCTAGAGGGATCACCGTCCTCCGGCATACCAAGGTGGTTGCCTTCGTCGAGACCCTCTAGATCGACGTGGAAACATTCGTGACTTTGGCCACAGTCCTCGTCGCCGAGGCTGTGGCTATCATCGGAGCAATCGGAGAGACAGTAGTCACATGCGGTCATGAAGTCCCGCATGGCACTAGAGTTACCGAGCCCAGAGAAATCCCAACCAGCGTCGGGCTCGTCGTCTTCCTCGGAACCCGGGGGCCCGTAGGTCGAGACGGCCGTCAATCTATCCCAGGTTGACCACATATGGTACCCCGGGAGGTTTGGATATGCCTTTATGAAAGCGTCCACCGAAGTGGGGTTGCTTGGTGGGTCAAAGCTGAATCTAAAAGGCACAGGATGGGAAACAGACGATACCTCTTGATCGACGGACGGTGACGAAGTCGCATCGGGGACGGACTGCACCCTTATCTCAGGTACAAGGCTAACGCCCAGCAAGTCCTTCGCGAGCGTGCTGGCGTCGCCCGTCGTATGCTTGGGGTTTGCGTGTTGCGGGGAAACGACGCTCGTCTTTGTCTCAAACGCGAGGTCAATGCCCGACGTGTACCCAACTGGGGCGCCGGCGTCACCGACTCGCTCGACAGCCGACGAGGCGCCGCCTCCTGCTTGGCCATGATTGCCCCGCCTCCTTCCCTGTCGACGGGGAAGGTGACGGGACAGACTCAGATGCTGTTCTTCTGCCACGCGGGGAAGACGTCATGGATTCCGCCGCCGGCGGGCGGGCTGACGGCTGCCATCGTCGTTGTCACGCGGCGGAGGAAGGAGTATCATGTCATAGCTGCCGTCGAGGGACATGAACTCGAGACTCCCGAAACGGAGCTTCGTCCCAGGTTGAAGAGGTTGCTGGAGGCTCCCCATCTGGAGCTTGACGGGAAGCTGTTCGTCAACACGCAGCAGGCCCCTACCCGGCGCGCCAACTGTCGGCATTTCGACCCCGGGGGGTCCCTAGACCGACGAGTAAATTGTCGCTGCGTGTCCCAGCCCATATGGGTCGGCGCGAGACGGAGACACAAGGGGGGAAAAACAGTGAGGGGAAACCCGTGGCCTCGTGTTGTCCTGTGCCCAGGGCGGATGCGCTAGCAGTAGGGGGTTACAAGCGTTCGCGAGGGAGAGAGAGAGACAGGGGGCGTTAGGCTGCCCGTTCTCCCGCGCGGCCACCCTTTTCGTATGAGAGCCCTGGACCTTCATTTTATAGACGTAAGGAGAGGGTCCAGGTGTACAACGGGGGGGTGTAGCAATGTGCTAACGTGTCTAGCAGAGAGGAGCTAGAACCCTATGTACGTGCCGACGTGGCTGTCGGAGAGGTGTTGGAGCCCTGTTCGTGTGGCGTCGTGGCCGTCGGAGGAGCGCTTGAGCCCTGTAGAAGCACAACTGTCGAGGCTGTCGGATCCTTGCTGATGTATCCTTGCTTCCGTAGGGGGCTGAGAACCACCGTTGTCATGGAGCACGCGGGGTGCCATCATTACTTGTTTTACCGGGGCGAGCCAGATGGGACGCCGGTCTTGTTCCCCATAGCCTGGGTTAGCTAGGGGTAGGGTAATGATGGCCTCCCTTTGTGGCGTGGTCGACCTGAGTGAGGTGGTGACTCCTCTGAGGTCGAGGCTGAGTCCGAGCCCTGGGGTCGGGTGAGGCGGAGACCTTCTTCCGGAGTCGAGGTCGAGTCCGAGCCCGGGGGTCGGGTGAGGCGGAGATCGTCGTCCGAGGCGAGGTCAAGTCCGAGCCCTGGGGTCGGGCGAGGCGGAGATCGTCGTCCGAGGCAAGGTCGAGTCCGAGCCCTGGGGTCGGGCGAGGCGAAGATCGTCGTCCAAGGCAAGGTCGAGTCCGAGCCCTAGGGTCGGGCGAGGCGGAGATCGTCGTCCGAGGCAAGGTCGAGTTCGAGCCCTGGGGTCGGGCGAGGCGGAGATTCCTATGGCGCCCGAGGCTAGACTTGGTTGCTGTCAGCCTCACCCTGGCGGGTGGCGCAGCAGTCGGAGCAGCGCAGGCGGCGCTGTTTTCCTATCAGGTCAGTCAGTGGAGGGGCAAAGTGACTGCGGTCACTTCGGCCTTGTCGACTGGAAAGCGCACGTCAGGATAAGGTGTCAGGCGATCCTTGCATTGAATGCTCCTGCGATCCGGTCGGCTTGGCGAGGCGATCTGGCCAAGGTTGCTTCTTTGTGAAGCCTGCCCGAGCTGGGCCTCGGGCGAGTCGAAGGTGCGCCCGTTGCTTGAGGAGACCCTCGAGCGAGGCGTGAATCTGCCTTGGTCTTCCGTTCCTGCCCGAGGCTGGGCTCGGGCGAGGCGAGATCGTGTCCCTTGAGTGGACAGAGCCTTAACCGGAATTGCGCCCATCAGGCCTTTGCAGCTTTGTGCTGATGGGGGTTACCAGCTGAGATTAGGAGCCTTGGGGGTACCCCTAATTACGGTCCCCGACAAAAATATACTTGACAAGCTTTGCAGGAGAAGAAGATGATATGAAAACTTTGGGATGCTTGAGAGAGTCCATTCAATTCTTATCAACTCAAGCTATCAACTATATATCCAAGATTGACCCAAAGTTATTTAAATTTATTATATTCAAAACTCGTATCATCTCGGGAAAGATATTGATGTTGTAGGAAATAAAGAATTACCCTGTGCAAGAAAGATCAAGGCCTACAACATGGAGGAAAGCCAAAGGATGGTAACACTTATGTCTTAGGTGCACGCATCTTAAAATATGATTTCTCATGTGTCTTGTGTAGTCGCATAGAAAAAGAAGCACTTCAAATGTCCTTAAATTTATATTACCATTCTTTGAAGAATTTCCTCTCATATGGTAGATTGCATACTCATCATTTCCATTCTATGGCAATCTACATGCTTTAATTTGTTGCAAGTATCTCATGGCATGTTTTTACTAATTATCTTATTATTGCCATGATTCTAGATATAGAGAGATATTCCAAGTTCTTAAAGGAATAAGGTGTCATGTAAGGAATTCAAATCCTTAGGACACTTAAAAAGGAAAACTCTCTCTATAACTAGAATAGTGAGACTAATGATTTTATCTAAGTAACCCAAGTAGTCTCACTTGTAGAGAATAAGTTTCTCTTTGGAAATGCGTAATCTAACATGAAAAGAAAAATCAATCCAATGATTTATGATGTATTTCTACTTGCTTAAATTGGATATGATTCTTTCACATTTATCGCTCTCCATATCATGAATTAGATTTATTCCCATAATCTTAAAGGATTATTTATGCTTGTTTTATGAGTTAAAATTGAGCCATCATCTATGGATAATCTAGTTCATGCTATGAAGCTTCCATGTTTTAGTAATCTATGTTTTCATTCATTATCAAATTGATTACGAAAAGGGAAACTAGTGCTTGTGCTACTAATGATATATCTCTTGAGCTTACTTATGGAAATCTACAAGAGAGTAAGTGCATGTTTAAAGCCACAAGCCTCAAGGGTTGCTCTTCACCCAAAGGAAGAAAGGTAAAAGCAAAGGTATGGGAACTCATCTTCTTAATCAAATTTAATGGCTATTTAATCTAAATTATCATATTCTACCCATGTGAGGAATAGATTCTTTATTGGACTTAAGTCAGCTAGATGTGCATTCAATCTCATTCTCATAAATGCACTTGTCCATTAAAATCTAATTCATTCCTTTGCTAAAACTATGTTCATATTGGTATGCTTTTAAGTTATGATAATAAAATTCAATATGAAGAAGTAAAATTCCTATGATTAATCAAAATGCTTAAAAGGTGCATATTCCTCTTTTCTAATGATGTGCACTAAGGATAAGGATTTTACTTCATGTGACTTATGGATGATGAATTGTTTTTATTACTTATCCAAAGATGTCATCCTTCATCATATGCTCCCCTGTGCTATTAACATCTTTATTGAGTATTTTCAATAAGTTTGAAAGGAAAAAAACAACTACAAAGGGAGGACACTCACATGAAAGAGAAGGACATCAAGAACAACAACACCCACTTAGTAAGATCTTCAAAACGATCAATGGTGTAGTTGTGAGTATTCTAAATCCTTTCATAGTGAAGAATACCAGGCTTAAGTTGTTTATTGCAAATTTTATGAGCCTTGATCAAGATGTATAATGCTTCACCCTATTTGTCTTTAGAGTAAATTCTTCCATTCAATTCATTCAAATACTTGATGCATATCTCTAGGGGGAGCCTCTTTCTATATCTTGATTATGTTGAGACTATCACTTTATCTTAGTAATTTCATATAGTCTCTTGCATGAGAATGAGTTTCTCATGAAGTATGCTACTACATATCAATCCAACTTGTTAAAATAATGTCGCTTTTATCAAGGATTGTTGCTTTCATAGCTAAAGTAGCATATTTACTGGATTCTCCTATTTTGAGCTTATTTGCTAATCTAATGCATATGTTGTTCTTTTGATCACATCTGTTATTTGTTTGATCATTGAATAACTTCAATTAACACTCATGTTTCTTAGTGCCGTATATTCTATCAATCGATTCTTAATGTGCACTAAGTTAAAAGGAGAATTCATGATACATTTATACAATTAGTGATCCATTTTGATATTTACTAACAATGTCTTGGAGAAGGATCACTAGTTGTAGAACACTCTATTGTGCAAAATATTTCCATATATTGTCTTGAGTATAGGTCTTAAGCAGCTAAGACTGAGGACAAAGCACAATAAAGAGAGTGTCTCTATGTGAAGGTACAAAAGGGTAAATCTACCTCCTTTCATTTAAACTTGTACCTAAATCTTCCTTTTCCATACTTTCTTTGCATATCTTGTATAAAAGGAAGAGAAAGCATGTCCATGCATTATCCCTGCTGCATACCTAGTTTAACCTCTTAAAATTTCATTCCTGCATTAATGCATCTTTGTTGAAACTAGATGAAGTAATTTTATTGTCAAAGAGCTTAAAGCTTAACCTTGTAACGAGGATAAGCTACCTTTGTTTCAAAGGTGGATGGTCCTTAAGCCTCTTTGAAATCCGTAAGGGAACATGCTTAAAATGTTTATAACATGCTTTCATAAGTGCATAAACTGTCGTGAGCATCACACTTATACTATGACACAATGCACTTCACATTCTGTTTGATATAGATATGTTCTCATTAACCTAATTATGTGCAATTGGCATTTAAGGCCAAAATATGTGTTCCTCTCCATGCACACATTTAGGGGGAGCAATCTATGTTATATAGAACTATGATCATGCTTAATTTGATAAATCCTTTGATCATATCTCTTTTATGTCTATGACTATTGTGTTTTCAAGTGTGTTCTCATGCTTAGTCATAGAATTGAAAGGGAAATGGAGTACTCGGCAAAGACGACGCTTCCACTCAACTCCTTCGGTATTATCCACTTTTTGCCGGTATTTCGCATTGTTCTCCACTTTGGTACAATCTTCACTCATATTTATTTGTTCACCATTGGGGAGAAAGTACAAGGGCTTATATTTCACTCAAGTATCCGTTTTTGGCGATTCATGCCAAAGGGGGACAAAGTATTAGCCCAAAGCAAAAGGATCGCACCACCAATGAATTTTTAAAAATGAAGTTTTTCAAGTTGATATCTTATTGTGTTCAAAAGGGGGAGAAAATAGTATCTTCAAAACTTGCAAAACCCTCTTGAACACTAAGAGGAGAATTTTATTTAGGGGGAGTTTTGTTTAAGTCAAAGGAAAAGCATTTGAGACAGGGGGAGAAAATTTTAAATCTTGAAAATGCTTTCTTCAATCGTATTCATATACCCTTGACTATTTGCAAAATGATTTTGAAAAGAAATTTACAAAGGATTTGCAAAAACAAAACTCGTGGTGCAAATGTGGTCCAAAAATTTTAAATAAGAAGAAAACCATCCATGCACATCTATTGAAATAAGTTTATTGGTTTCAATTCCAAGCAACCTTTGCACTTACAATTAAGCAAACTAGTTCAATTATTCACTTATATATTTGCTTTGGTTTGTGTTGGCATCAATCACCAAAAAGGGGGAGATTGAAAGGGAAATAGGCTTTAAACCTTTTCCTAAATGATTTTGGTGGTTGAAATGCCCAACACAAATAATTGGACTAACTAGTTTGCTCTAGAGTATATGTTCCACAGGTGCCAAAGGTTCAACTCAAAGTAAATACAAAGATTAAAAAGGGTTCAAGAAGAAAGGAGCAAAGGGAATCGAAGTGCTCCCTGGTCTGGCGGCACACCGGACAGTCCGGTGCACCACCGGACAGTGTCCGGTGCACCAGGGAAGATCAACTTTAAACTCTTCACCTACGGGTTTTCCAGGCGCACCTCCGCTATAATTCGCCGGACTGTCCGGTGTGCCACCGGACTGTCCGGTGCGCCAGCGGAGCAACGGTCATCTGCGTGCAACGGTCGACTCTGCAAAGTAAACAATGCAAATCAGATGTCAGAGCAGACGGTCAGAGGGGCATCGGACTGTCCGGTGTCGCACCGGACCGTCCGGCGCCACATGAGGACAAAGCCTCCAACGGTCGACCAGCTCCAAGCCCTAATGGGAGGATGACGTGGCGGCGCACCGGACTATCCGGTGCGCCCATCGCCAGCAGCCTTCTCCAACGGCTACAATTTGGTTGGTAGCTATAAATACCACCCCAACCGGCCACTTCAAGTGTGGGAGCCCAAGCAACATTCCAAGTCATATAGTTGACATACTCAAGCCCTCCCAACCACCTCTATTCATTGATCCATCCTATACACAAGATTTAGACCACTACAACCCACACAAGTGTCACAAAAGCGAGAGCAAGCAAAAGAAAGCCTCTTGTGTGATTTAGCTCCAGTGCCTTATGAGACTCATTGAGAGATAGTGTGTGCTACATCTTTGTGTTCATTTGCGCATGGAGTTTTGACTCCCATTGAACTTCCTCCAAAGTTTTGGAGGCTTGTAAAGCTAGCAAGAGACACCAAAGAGTGTGGTGGTCCTTGCGGGGTCTTAAGTGATCCTTGAGAAGAAGAAGAGCTCGCCGGTCTTTGGTGATCGGTGGAGAGAGGGAAAGGGTTGAAAGAGACCCGTCCTTAGTGGACTCCTCAACAGGGACTAGGCCTTCGAGGGCCGAACCTCGATAAAACAAATCACCCGTGTCTCTTGTGTTTATTTCTTGTGATTTGTTTGTTTTCCCTCACTCTAAATTTTCTTGCACTATTCTTTGCTAATACTAATAGGTGTTGCTTTAAGTTAAATTCTCATGTAGTGAAGCAACACATCGCAAGAAAGAACTTGTGTCATTGCTCTTCTTATCTAAGCCCCCTTGCTTTATTCTCATCGACCTATTAGTTGTATTATTTTATCAATTCTGCATTATTTGAAAGCAATACTCTTTACAAGCAAGGACTTAGTTTTTATACTCCGATAATTGTATATCTTGTCCTAACCACTAATCAAGGGATCTAGTTGGGGGATAAAGTTTTAATTTTTAGGTTTCGCCTATTCACCCCCCCTCTAGACGACTTTCAGGGTGCACCGGACTGTCTGGTGTGCACCGGACAGTGTCCGGTGCCCCAGCTGCTCGGCGGGCGAACTCGCCGCTCTCGGGAATCCATTGGGGCGCTACGGCTAAAATTCACTGAACGGTCCGGTGTGCACCGGACTGTCCGGTGAGCCAACAGCGCCCACGCGATCAATGCGCGACACATGGCCCGCTCCAATGGTCGGCTGGGTGTACCAGACTGTCCGGTGTGCACCGGACAGTGTCTGGTGTGCCAACCAGCCCCGAAGAGCAGCGGTCGGATGCGCCCGATATGGAAGGAGATCGCGCACCGGACAAGCTACAGTGGTTGTCCGGTGCGCCACTCGACAGAAGGCAAGGATAGCCTTCCATGTTGATCTCCAACGGCTCCTAGGCCCCTTGGGACTATAAAAGGAACCCCTAGGCGCCTCTAACAAAAATACAAGAGCAGCCAACAAGTCCATACATCATTGGGATCAATTCTTTCTCTCCCTCTCTTGTGTATCTCTCTAGTTTGTGTAGAGGCAAAGTTATAAGCCTTTAGAGAGAGGAGAAGTGATGCCGAGAGCTAAAGCAAAATCTTGAGCGCATTGTTACTCTGTCGGAGTGTTGTCGAGAAGATTGTAAGCAGCCACGGCATCGTTGTAACTAATATCAACATAGTGGAAGGCTCTACCTGTCGCACTGACAGATCTGAGCAAACGGAGGAAGGAGTTGAAATAGACTCTAAGCCAAGGTGTGGCTAACTCCAACGAGGACTAGGCAAGCATTTCAGGCTTGACCGAACCTCGGGATAAATCCCTGTGTCTGTGTGCTTTGCTCTGTGCTGTGTGCTATTTCTCTGTCTTATTTGCTTTTTATACCTACAGTTCAATACTTATATGTGGTACAAGCTATCTTCGAAGTGCAGGGTATTTTAAGACAGGAACTTCAATTCCGCTGCAACCTACTCGAAGGGTCTTTCATTCCACTACGATCCAGCCTTCGAGTAAAGTAAAAATTTCCAGTTTTTACAGTGATAATTATTATTCGCCTATTCACCCCCTCTAGGCGACATCCAGATCCTGTTCCTGGGCATAGGGAACTTTCAATTGGTATCAGAGCTAGGCCTCTCCAGTGTGGGTTTAGCCGTCCGGAGACGACGATGTTGTCACAAGAGGTAACTCTAGAACTTCTTCTAGGCGATGGTTCTTGTTGGGGTCATGCTTCGTCGCCGAAGGTCCTGCAGGAAGAAACAGCTTCGGCTAAAGCTGCTTATACATGATGACCGAAGCTACCACTCATAAAGCTTCGATGTTGCAGCATGCCCGAAGACGAAGGATCGAACCGACTTAAAGATAGAATGACATTTTAGCCCATAAGGGTCTGAGTCAATGTTGTAAACTTTTATGAGGGACATGATTGTAATTCCTCACAGGCTGTGTCCTGTGCCTATAAATAGTGAACAGTATTCCTTTACTGTTCACGATTTCCTGTAATTGCAAACACATTGCTCGGGAATTATCATCTGTCAAGGAGAAGGTATAATTGTACTCAAACTTTACGTTCTGACATTTTTATGATCAGATAATAAAATATGTGGATAATGTTGCTTATTTCTGATACATTTATCTTTAATGCTTCATGTTTGATATATTAATTCATTTTATTTTGTAAGTTTGCTTACGAAGGTATGACCTTCGTAACATTTCACTCATGGTCTTCGTCCGAAGTTCATTAAATCCTTGGGGATATAATGCTTCAGCGGACGAAGGGCATTAATATTTAACATTTTATGTTGCCTTGTTCTTAATTCATAGCATTTGAGAACAAGTCCCCAACATTGGCGCCCACCTCCGGTCAACTCACTTCCACTTGTTTGAGCTGATGGCTTCGATCAAGAATCAAGCTAGAACTACTTTGGTCCCGAAGCTAGTTCTCCCGATAACAGGCGGTTCATGTTCAGAGCCGGCCAACAAGAAGCAGAAGAAGGAGGCACAGCGAAGAGTACAACATGTAGGGGTACAAGGACCCTTCATCAAATCAAGATGGTCTCACATCCCAATTACCTTTTCTCAAGAGGATCTTCAGCTCAAGGATTACCCACACAATGATGCTATGGTTATCTCTTGTGTGATCAAAGGATTTCTGGTCCATAATGTTTTGGTTGATACAGGTAGTGCAACAGATATCATATTTGCTAAGGCTTTCAGACAAATGCAAGAGCCCGAAGACAAGATCCATGATGCTACGCACCCTCTTTGTGGCTTCGAAGGGCGGCAGATTGTAGCACTTGGGAAGATTACCATGCCAGTAACCTTCGGATTTGTCAACAACACAAGGACTGAGCAAATTGTGTTTGACATTGTTGACATGGAGTATCCTTACAATGCTATCATTGGTCGCGGAACACTCAATGCTTTCGAAGCAATACTTCATCCAGCATATCTTTGCATGAAGATACCTTCGGATCAGGGACCTATTGCTATTTATGGGAGTCAGGAAGCCGCCAGAAAGGCCGAAGGGAATTGGACTGATTCAAAGGCAATCCATAACATAGATGAAGCCGAAGCTTGTGAGCAGTACAAGCATAGAAGGGAGAAGGCTGCTTCGGCCGATCAGCCGAAACCCATGCTTTTATGCGAAGATATCGCAGAGCAGAAGGTGCTGCTAGGATCTCAATTGTCTGAGGAACAAGAGAAAACCTTGATAAGATTCTTGTTCAACAACAAAGATGTCTTTGAATGGTCTGCTAATGATCTTTGCAGAGTTAACAGGGATGTTATTGAGCATTCGCTTAATGTTGATCCATCCTTCAGACCCAGAAAGCAGAGGCTTCAGAAGATGTCTGATGACAAGGCTGAAGGTGCTCAAAATGAAGTGAAAAGACTTCTCAGTGCTGGAGTTATCAGAGAGGTAAAATACCCAGAATGGCTGGCTAACACTGTCATGGTAAAAAAGGCCAATGGTAAATGGAGGATGTGTATCGATTTTACTGATCTCAACAAGGCCTGTCCGAAGGACGAGTTTCCATTGCCGAGGATAGATTCCTTAGTTGATGCAGCAGCTTCATCAGAGCTTATGAGTCTGTTGGATTGTTATTCAGGCTATCATCAAACCTGGATGAAGGAGGATGAGCCGAAGACCAGCTTCATAACCCCTAGTGGAACATATTGTTACCTTCGGATGCCTGAGGGGCTCAAGAATGCTGGAGGAAGCTTCAGCAGAATGACAGCGAAGGTTCTTCAGTCTCAGATAGGCAGAAATGTGTTAACTTATGTTGATGATATCATTGTAAAAAGCACGAAGCAAGAGAACCACATTACTGACCTCCAGGAAACCTTCGCTAATTTCAGACAGGCCGGTTTAAAGTTGAATCCAGAAAAATGTGTCTTCGGAGTGAAGAAAGGGAAATTTCTTGGCTGCTTAGTTTCAACAAAAGGGATTGAGGCTAATCCAAATAAAATCGAAGCTATCCTTCGAATGGAACCACCTAGTACAAAGAAGGGGGCTCAAAGATTGACAGGAAGACTGGCATCTCTCAACAGATTCATATCTAGATCAGCAGAGAGAAATTTACCATTCTTCGAAGTGCTGAAGACAACCGAAGTTTTTCAATGGGGACCGGTCCAGCAGAAAGCCTTCGAAGAGCTGAAGCAATATTTGATAGACCTAACAACGCTAACTCCACCAGCGCCAGGGGCTCCTCTGTTGTTATATGTGGCAGCTTCGCACTCAGCGGTAAGTGCGGCACTTGTCCAAGAGAAGCTTGAAGGGCAAATCAAGAAGCAAGCTCCAATATACTTTGTATCTGAAGTTCTTAGTTTTTCAAAGAAAAATTATACAGAATTGGAGAAGGTGCTATATGCTGTTTTGATGGCTTCTAGAAAGCTTCGGCATTATTTCCAAGCATACAATATAATTGTCCCTTCTTCACAACCATTGAAGGACATTATGAGAAATAAAGAAGCTACTGGAAGGATTGGAAAGTGGGCTGCAGAACTCAATGAATTCTGCATTGATTATGTACACAGATCTTCGATTCAATCCCAGACGTTAGCTGACTTCATTGCCGATTGGACGCCAGGGGCTCAAGTAGAAGAGACAAATAAAGATGCCGAAGCATGGACAGTATTCTGCGATGGTTCTTGGGGAACCTTCGGAGCAGGAGCAGCTGCTGTTTTGGTCGCACCCTCCAAAGTTAAAACTTGCTACGCAGCAAGACTTGATTTTAGCTGCACAAATAACATTGCTGAGTATGAAGCTTTACTTTTGGGTCTTCGGAAGTTAAAGGCAATGGGAATTAGAAGGGCGGTTCTTAAAACTGATTCCCAGGTTATCTCTGGTCATATTGACAAAAGTTGTAGGGCAAGAGACCCGAAGCTTGAGAAGTATCTGGATACTGTCCGAAGGATTGAAGCTTCCTTTGAAGGGTTTTCTGTAAAAAATATTCCTCGAGGAGAAAATGAGCATGCTGCTTTGCAAGCCAAGTCAGCAGCACAGGGGCTGCCTTTACCTTCGGAAGTATTTTTTGAAACAATAAAAGCACCTTCGGTTGAACTTCTTGAAAGAGCGGTCCTCAACATATCTCCTGTTTATAGTGAAGACTGGAGAACTGAAATCATCTCTTACCTTAAGGGTAATTTCCTTTCAGATGACAAAGCTTATAACAAGAGAATAGAGGCAAGAGCTCGTCCATATGTAATAATAGAAGGGGAGTTGTACAAGCATGGTGTCTGCTCTCCCTTACTCAAATGTTTATCCAGAGCCGAAGGTGTAGAGTTGATGAAGGAAATACATGCAGGCTTGTGTGGATCTCACATTGGATCTAGGCCTTTGCTGGGAAAAGTCTTTCGCCAAGGATTTTATTGGCCAAAAGCAGCTTCGGATGCAGCGGAACTAGTCCAAAAGTGCGAAGGTTGTCAAAAATGTGTAAAAGATCAAAAACAACCTTCGTCTCTAACTCAGTTAATACAACCCACTTGGCCGTTACAAAGGTGGGGCCTTGATTTGTTAGGTCCGCTACCACCAGCACAAGGAAATTTAAGATATGTTGTAGTGGCAGTGGAATATTTTCTAAGTGGATTGAGGCAAAGCCTTTAGCCACAATAACTTTGGTTACTGTCCAAAAGTTTTTCTGGCAAAACATTGTTTGTCGCTTCGGAGTGCTGAAGGCTATCACTGTGGACAATGGAACACAGTTTGACTCCGAAGGTTTTAAAGAATTTTGTGACCAAATTGGCACAAAGATCCATTTTGCGTCAGTTCGACATCCCGAGTCAAATGGACTAGTTGAAAGGGCTAATGGCATCATAATGACAGGAATAATGAAGTTAATATTCAATCAACCAAGGGGAAAGTGGCCAGAAGAATTAATTAAAGTGGTGTGGAGCCACAACACAACAGTGTCAAGGTCAACAGGTTTTACACCATTCAAATTACTGTTTGGTGATGAAGCAATAACCCCAGAAGAGGCTAAGGCAGGATCAATAAGAACAGTGGCTTCGGCGATAGACGAAACTGATTGTTCTGTGGACAAAGATGCTATAGAGGGGATCAGGCTTCAGGTTGTGGAAAATATCAATAAATATCAAGCCGAAACAATAAAATGGCGTGATAGAAAGGTTCGGTTGAAGAACATTAAGCCAGGACATTTGGTGCTTCGAAGAGTGGCCAACCCAGACACAGTGGGCAAACTACAACTAAAATGGGAAGGCCCCTTTCTGGTAGTATCTTCGTCAAGACCCGGTTCCTACAGATTAAAGGATATGGACGGCAATGACATTCCTAGATCGTGGAATGCGGATGAGCTTCGGCGGTATTATGTGTAATTTGATGTAATCTTTTCTATTTTTTATTGTTGTTTTAGTTTTTCCTTATGGCACCCTTTTCCTTTCCAAAGGGGGAGAAAGGTTTTTAATGGGACCGCAACATGTAATTTTTCTTTTCCATATTTCAATTCTATAGGAGTGATATCCCCCAAAAATGTAAATGTAAAGGCTGACGACGCACCATCGAGTGCAATGGAAAAAGAAAAGAATAAGCTCAAAAGTCGTTCCCAAGGGAATGCAGAGCTTACAGCGAAAAATAAATGCTGATTCCGCCGAAAGTAAAAGGCGAAGAAGCTCCTAAGGGAGGCTTGTAGCGAAAAATAAACGCTGATTCCGCCGAAAGTAAAAGGCGAAGAAGCTCCTAAGGGAGGCTTACAGCGAAAAGTCAGCGCTGATACACCGAAAAGTAAACGGTGAAGCCGAAAAATAAACGGCAAAAAGATTTGAGTCATTCTCAAGGGAATGAGGGCTATGATTATGGTTTGCACAATGCATTACATCATGTCATTTGCATTCATAAACATTCATTTAGACATGTATAGAATCATCATCATCATACCACACAAAAAAGACAGATGCTTTGGCGATGAGGAAAAACTCTGAAGAAAGAGGAAAATTTTCATGCTTCGTTGTGTACGAAAAGAAGGGAAGGTGTTTTTCGCCTTCGGCTCAAAAGTGTAGTTTCATTCACAGCAAAGCAGATTGTACACGGATAAAGGAGACAAGATATATTACAAGGTATGTACAAATTTACATAAGCTTTTTTCTATAATTATATTACAAAGATCTCTCCAGAATTTTTTGCAGGAAAGTCTATTATAGCAACTATTAAGCTTCAGGCCGTCATACTTCAGCTTCGTCATACTTCAGCTTCGTCAAACTTCAGCTTCGTCATCCTGCAGATATTAAAGAAGCAGAATAAGAAAGGTGCAAATTTCATGGAGAAGGTAAAAGTAACAAATATAAGTTTCTCACTGGCTTAAGGTGGCTTCGAGCTTCGTCACCAGCCATTTTTCGCCAGCCATTTACCCAAATCTGGGTCATAAATCTATTTCCGATGCTTCGGGCTAGGCTTGGTATATCAACCAAATCTGCTGCTGATAAGCTGAAGTTTGGCCTATTTACAATTTTTCCGTGCGCACAGCCAGCCTTCAGAAAAGCGGCAGCTGTGCCTTGAGAAGCTACCAGGGCGCAGAAGTCAGCATGCCCAGCAATAACTTCGTCAAGAGCATCAACCTCGCCTTTAATATATTCCAAGGTGCTGGACAGGTTTTCAGCTGAAGGTGAAAATTTTTCAAAACTGGCTCCGATAGAGTGAAACACATCCTTCAGCCGCTGCACGCATCGGCTGCCGAAATTTAGGCATTTCTCTTGAAGTTCCTTCAATGATTTTTGCAAATTTGAATTTTTCTCGATCTCAGTCTTGAGATTTGTTTCAAGGTTCTTCTTTTCTTCCTCAGATTTTTCTGACCTTTGGAGTAATTCATTGTTTAACCTGATATTTTTGGCTTGGGCTTCAGCCAACGAACCTTCCAAAGATTGAATGACAAAGTCTTTCTTTTCCACGGCAGCTTCGTAATCTTTAACTTTGATTTTAAGATCCTGAATAACAGAGTCTTTTTCCGTCAGAGCAACTTCGTAATTTTTGACTTTGCTTTCTAGATCTTTGATAGTAACTTCGTTCTTTTCATCCTCAAGATCTTGTTGCATTCTTAGCACTTTACTTAGAAGTATACTCTGCCAAAACAACCTTCATCAGAAAACAACTTAATTCAAAATAAGAAATATATAATAATAAAAAATCGATACTTTTTTACCTTGAAATTAGCATAGAGCAAACTACCGGCGATATGTTGTCGCTGGTATCTGCAAAGGTCCGCTTCTATCTTCGGCAGGCCAACGCTTTTGGAGAAGGTCCTAACAATTTTGGCCTCGGTGCGATTCCGAAGGCATCTTAGCTTCCCTTCGTTGACCCCACCAAATAGCATAGACCCTGGTTTATATCCACAGGATATGGCATATTTTTTCAGCTCTTCTTTTTCAGCACCTGTTAATTCTTGTCCAAGTAAATCTTGAAAGTTAAAACTTCCTTCCTCCAAAATGTCTTCAACCTGCTCTTTTCCTTTTTCAGTAGCCGTGCTCACCGCAGCCACATCAGCTTCTTCTTCAGCCATTTTCAGAAGTATATTGTCAATAACTTCAAGTGTGGTTTCCAGGTTTGAATCTTCGGTGGTCTCGGCTTCGGCTCCGGTAGCTTCGGCTCCGGTAGCTTCGGCGGCTTCGGCTCCGGTAGCTTCGGCTTCGGCGGTTGCAAATTCAGTGGTTTCGGCCCCGGTAGCGGCGTCTGCGGCGGCTTCAGCTTCGGCGGTCTTGGCAGTAACAATTTTTGACACTGATACCGGTGGCGGTGTCTGATGAATCACATCTGTCACTTGGATAATTCTTCGTTTTTTCGGCTTTGCAGGACTTTCTGCTGCCGAAGCTTCTTTGTCCTTCTGAAAAAACTTCGTCAGTTCCAGCGCCAGCGGACTTAGCTTGACAGGCAAAGATTCAGTCATTACCTTCATAATCTTTTCCACTTCGGCAGCAGAAGGTGTCGCAGGAGTTTCCTCCTCCTGGCCCGACGTCTTGGGTTTTGGAGATGTAGGTTTTGGAGATGTACCTTTTCTTTTCCTTGAAACAGCTACCCTCGGTTTTTCAGAAATTTCTTTTTCCTTTCTGGCCAACTTGATGCTTTCTTTGTCCAGGGCGCTAGCAATCCTCTTTCTCTTCGGGCCTTCGGCATCTCCGCCCAGTTGCTCGTAATCAGGGTAATCAAAATTCAAAGCATCTAGCACACGGTTCAATCTTCGCTTCAGACGAGTGCCGAAGGCTGCAGTCATCAACTGATCTTCTTTCTTAGAGTAATTTCCGAGGATATCGTTGCACATAATCTCGATTGAGTCCAGCCACTCTTGGCAGGGTTTTTAAAGTGTTTTTTAAACTTGTAGTAATACGGCAATCGAACAAATTCTCCCTTTTTCTTTTCTCCCTCCAGCTTTGGCATTTCCCAATCTCTCATTGTTGGAAACACTTTAAAAGCCAGAAATTCCTGCACCAAATCTCTAGTGCCAATGTGATCTGAAATCACGCGAAATTCAGCCAAAGCAATTTGGCTCGGGCTTCCACTTATCATGTTGCATCGGGGCCTCGTTTCTCCGAAGGTTAGCTCTAGTGGACTCTGGACCAATTTATCTTCATCTTTATCAACTTTAACATAAAACCACTCAGACTTCCATCCGGCTGGCCATTTGCTTCGGTAGCTTATCGCTGGAAACTTCGAAGTTTTACGATAAGCAAAGTTGTAACATCCAAAATTCTCATGAAGACCATCTCCTCTGGCTTTAGTCTGATAGTGTAGTTCATGGACTCGACAGAAACCTTCACCGAACGGTTCCACTCCCTGGCTACGAAGGGCCCAAATATAAACACTTAATCTAATAATAGCGTTAGGGGTCAGCTGATGAAGGTAAACCCCAAACTTCTTCAACACATCAGCAATCATTCCATTCAAAGGAAATCTTAATCCTGCTTTAAAGAAGCTTTTGAACACAACCACTTCATTCTTTTCCGGCTTCGGAGTAATCTCCTCTCCGCCAAAACGAACCAGCTCCTTTTTTGTTTCACTAAAGTAGCCCAGCTTCACCATTTTTGGAAGATCAGCTTTAGAGATGGTGGACTTTCCAAAGTCCAAATGACTAGGTTTGCTTGGCATCCCGCAGTTGTACTCATCTTCGGAACCAACTTCTTCAACATCAGCTTGCGTTGCTTCGGCAGCAGGTGTGTCTTCTGATGGAGCCAGCCCGGAACGCCTCATCGCTTCAGAAATCGGAACAGTTTCAACGGCTTCGGTCTCGTCTTCACCACGGTCAACCCTAGCTGTGGAGCGTATTCTGGCCATTTGATTTTAAATTTTCTTGAAAAAAATTATTTGGAAGTCAACAACCTTTTTTCCGAAGCTATCCTCGTGACGAAGCACACACCAAACTGGAGCTTCGTTTGAATGCGAAAATCAAGCTTCGGCTATGATTAAATTTTTGGCAGCAAAACAGTGCAATAGCAATGAATGCCGTGGTAACTTCACACCTACCTGTCTGTTTATATAGTGCTGCAGGTAAGAAGGTGAATCGTTAGGATTTTTTCACCGGGCAAACAGTCACTCGCACTCACTGCACGGTGGGCCGCAACAACCAAGAAGGTGCACCTGCATGGTAGGACTGCTCCGCGCTCGAAAACTGTATCGTTTCTCGGCAACGAGCTCAGGGAAGGTGTTTTTCGGACCTTCGGCTTCCCGAAGCCTAAGAGACTTTTTTCACGGATCAAGCTCGTTATGAAAAACGATCTAGCACCGCGAAGGGGCTACTGTTGGGGTCATGCTTCGTCGCCGAAGGTCCTGCAGGAAGAAACAGCTTCGGCTAAAGCTGCTTATACATGATGACCGAAGCTACCACTCATAAAGCTTCGATGTTGCAGCATGCCCGAAGACGAAGGATCGAACCGACTTAAAGATAGAATGACATTTTAGCCCATAAGGGTCTGAGTCAATGTTGTAAACTTTTATGAGGGACATGATTGTAATTCCTCACAGGCTGTGTCCTGTGCCTATAAATAGTGAACAATATTCCTTTACTGTTCACGATTTCCTGTAATTGCAAACGCATTGCTCGGGAATTATCATCTGTCAAGGAGAAGGTATAATTGTACTCAAACTTTACGTTCTGACATTTTTATGACCAGATAATAAAATATGTGGATAATGTTGCTTATTTCTGATACATTTATCTTTAATGCTTCATGTTTGATATATTAATTCATTTTATTTTGTAAGTTTGCTTACGAAGGTATGACCTTCGTAACATTTCACTCATGGTCTTCGTCCGAAGTTCATTAAATCCTTGGGGATATAATGCTTCAGCGGACGAAGGACATTAATATTTAACATTTTATGTTGCCTTGTTCTTAATTCATAGCATTTGAGAACAAGTCCCCAACAGTTCTAATTATAAATCTTGGTCTGTCTCTATTTATAATCACTACAAGAAAGTGATAAATGTTCGTGGGTTTTGTTAAGAACGTGGGTACTGACGTTCTTATATCAGTTAAGTTCATGGGTTTTTTAAGAACGTGGGTACCCTTGTTCTTAAATTACTAGGTGAGTGCCCGTGCGTTGCAACGGGGACCTATGATATTACAATAACTTATAGATTCAATCACATAATCAAAAATAGCAGTCTTCTTGGATTTAAAAGCACACCAGTGCAAGAATACATTTGTAAATGATAGATGTTGTGGTTTGCCATCCTTATCTCCTAAATCTTCTTTGATGCATCTCAATAAAATTTCATGCTTTTACTGCATAAAACAATAGCAAACATGAGGCACCTATAGGCCATCATGGTTAGTAACAAAATATCAACGATCTAAAGTGAGAAGTCATCAAATGATATATAAAAATTGAACACATATATAGTAAAGTCTAGAGCATAGACGAATTTACCTCATGCCTTTCAACAGGCAACCTAGATCAGCACAATATCACCAGTTTTAGGATCACTCTGTGAAATTTTCTCCTTGCGAACATTGTGCTAACCTATTCCATTCCATGATACACACATAACGCAAAAGGGCATCTAACACGGTAACACAAGTGGGTGTAAATTCAATGGAATGAATGGAATGCATAACTATTTCTCTGAAATGATACATGGTGTTGTACTTGTATATAATAACCAGCAAGGATATCTTTCATTTTGTTGACTGACATGATTGGCTCATTCCCATATATCCGTGTTACCATCTAAACAAAGCTCTTGTATTTGTCCAAGAACTCCTCCTGCAAGTGTTGAGCAGATTAGACAACCAACTTAAATGGAACTTGTGTATTCGTCTGAAGCAATGGCTCCTGGGGCCAATAGTGAAATAAACATTCATGATAATATGATGGTCAAGTGGCTAACCTTGCACTTGTCCCATAGCGAATGAAATTCATCGAATGCGAGTGTCTTCTGCAACCTCCTGTACATGGCAGTAATGGACTTATCGATCTGCACAGTTTTACAATGTGTGAGTTCACATGGTCAGCGAGGGATGACGAGCCTCTTGATCAAACAAATAATTGGACATTAAATTGTTGTCGTTTATTTTAAATAATCGACCTTGCTAGGGCGCGTGGATGGAGGCGGTGGTCATCGGGTATGGGTGGTGGTCCACGGACGCGTGCCCAGGCTAGAGATGGCAACGGGTACAAACCCGCTGGGTTTTACCGTCCCAAACCCGTACCCGTGAAAAATATTTATGCCCATTAAAAAACTCGTACCCATGACGGGTTTGAGATTTTGCCCAAACCCGTACCCATCGGGTTAGCGGGTACCCGCGGGTTACCCACGGGTTTTATCACCGATATGCTTGTTCTTCCTATAATCAATAAGTATCGTAATGATTAATGAGATCATGATCCAAAATTTATGTGATGAACAACGAGTTCATGATTTGGTATAAAAATTATTAGTAGAGAGAATGGAATTCAAATAATAAGTTGTATAATTAAGTGACCTTGCACTAAGTTATCCATCCACCACATATATAACGCTAGTAAAAACTATAATAGCAAGCAAGCAACACTCTCACCGACTACTTATACATTCACCATTTGATAAAAATTAGGAAGTAAAAAAGGAATAACAAGTTTGTTGTTCGTTTATAAAATAAAATGACAATATGCACTAGGTTTGGTCGGGTTTAAAAAACCCACGGGTTCACGGGTTTGGGTACTATAGGAATAAACCCGTACCCATAAACCCGTCGGGTATAGATTTATGCCCGTTAACAAACCCATGGGTATGAAAATTGACCCAAACCCATACCCTAATGGGGTAAAAACCCATCGGGTTTCGGGTACCCATTGCCATCTCTAGCCCAGGCGCCGTCGTGGCCCCGCGCACGCTGCTGCGGTTGGTGTCGAACGACGCGCGCGACACCATCCACCGCTCCGCCCATCGCAGATGCCCGTCCACGTCCATCTCCGTCGATCTCAGACAGGGTCGTGGTGGCGACTCGAGTGGGGGAGAAAGTGGCGGCGGGCACAGGGGGCGCCGATCTCGAACGAGGGCGTGGCGGCATCTCGAGCGGGGGAGAAAGGGGCGGGGGCGGTGAGTGCGGTCGTGGTTGTGGATGGAGCGGAGGGAGGGGGCACAGGGGGCGCCGATATCGGACGGGGTGTGGCGGCAGCTTGAGCGGGGGAGGAAGGGGTGGGGGACGACGAGCGCGGTCGTGGATGGAGGAGAGAGGGAGCAAGGGCCACGGAGTTGGGAGAGCGGTTCACGATAGAAATGGCAGGAAATGGGAATAGGAATAGGAATGGCAGAACATGAAATTGTCTTCCATGTATGGCTAGAACAGTTTAAACTTTTTAAAAAATGGATACTTATTGAGACAATGAAAAACATGTTTACCAACCTTAAGATCATCATAGCGTCCCAAAATTGGATTGGCAGCTGCAAGAACTGAAGTCCTTGAATTGAGTACTGTTGTGATGCCAGCATCTACATATTGTTTGCTGCTCCATGGCCTCATGAATTGCAAATCTAGAAATCAGATAAGAGAAGGGAGACATGGTATATAAAAATAAATGTTTACATCATTTGTCGGACACACAATGCTGCTCCCATTTGTATACGAACATGCTGCTATGTAATGTGAACTTTAAACTCGTGTCTATGAACTGGTGTGTTCCTCTTTATTTGTTTTTTAAGTATGCTGATAGGACATTTGTGAAGCTTGTGCATAAAACTAATGTGTACCTACTCTTACCTTAAAATCTATTTATTATTTATTTGCAGCCTTAGATTACCAAAATCTCATATTTTAGTTCACAATTATACTTGTGATATTCATTATTTTCACTATTTGACAAACTGAGCAAATTTTCTTTCCTATTTGGCACAACAAGAGCATTCCTGTTATTTTGCTAGTCACTTGACGCTGTTACCAGCCCAAATCCACCGGAGTGTCATTACTAAAGAAAATTTTAACGCAGTACATGGTAAGAATTTTTTTCCAAAAAAACGGTGCCCTAAAAGGATGTCTGGTTTCTCTTAGTGCCAAATAGATAATTCTCTCTTATCTTTTATCTTTACAGACCGCTAATGAAAACACAGTTGTGGTTGGATAAAACCCAAGTTGTGGACTTGTGGTTCAGTTCTATTTTACCGTCAAGAGAAGTTAAATTAAATTCAGTTGATATTTTAGCATTCTTGATGGCCTCCTTTGCAAAAAATTATGTATATAAATGTTGTAGATAATGCGAGCTATATAGTTCCTCATGGATATCGAGAATTTTTAGATGAGTGCCTAAAAAAGTCATAAAAATGTGAAGCTTGATGTCCGAAATTTTCAGGCAGTTTCTGCCTTTTTGGAACCTGTTTATAATTGCCCTTTAGGCCAACCTTAATAGCAGAAAAATATTGTATCTCTGGATTGTAGATTGTACCATGAATATTTCAAAATCTACAATATGTTTATATGCTATCATCACTGATTTTGCATACATTAAAATTTATGACAGATGCAACCTACCGCATAACTATCATAATACGCAAGTTACAAACACCTTGCTTTCCATGAAAATCCAATTCGGCACTTGGCAAAAATATGGATCCTCAATATCTCACATATTGATGATGTTGCACTTGAACATGAGGTTTGGAAATCAATCGCAATGGCTATGCGGAAATCTCATGAATGCTTTATCAAGAGGTACTTTCAATCACTCCAAATACTTTGGACAGGAACGAATACAACAAATAGTTCACTCGTCGATTAACTACAAAAGAATGACACAAGTTTCTCTTCAACAAATTGACAACAATTTTCATATTAAATACACCTATACACAACGCATTATCTATCATAAGCTGGTTAGGAAACATGTGTCCAATTTGAATTCCAGAACTTCAATGCGAATGTTGACCATTTCTTAAAATGCGGAGTCAACTACCAAGCCCAGCGATCATCGCTGTAAATGTGGCTACTGCAAATCCAAGCACTCCGCCAATAAATACCTGGTGACAGAGCAAGGGCTGAGAGGCCTGCGTGTTGCAGAATGGAGAACCAGAGCTGCCTGGCAAAGACACACTTGATGAGTGGGTGTTGGAGATTCTCATCCACCTGATCACAGAGTGATCGAGCTGGGTGTGGGAGGCCACGTTTTTCCAGCTGATCTGCTGTCCAACAGCGATTGTGCGCCACCAACCACAAGAAAAAATTACATTTGGGAGGGGCCCTAGATTTCCAAATCCGTTCACAAGGCTCAAACAAGATGGCATCCTGAAACTGAGCATCACAGGCAGAATTATCTGTGTACTGTCCTGATGAAGATAGTCTCCAGATATGCCTATCTTGGATGCCCTGCTGGAGATTCACGTAGAAAGGGTATCCCAGTATCCCACAACTCAAGATATTCCCATAAAGCTCCAAAGGACATTTCACCCTGAATATCATCTACCCAATACTCATTATCAAGTCTTCCAGTTTATGTATGATATGGTTGCTCATACTATGTCTAAGCAAGTAGAAAAATATCAGAGGTGGCTCTCTTAGGTAACAAGCTACATACATAAAAATGAAATGCTTGCTCCTCAAGTAGTGTAAGGTATATAAAACACGTCATAGCCAAAGAACACCAGGAAACAAAATCTACGCTAATCAATCCACCAACAATCCAATATATCAAACAAACCAGCTACATAAAAAAATCCAGAAGCAAACAAATCAAGACAATACCAAAAGAAACACCTAGTCACATAGCATGAATAAATAAATACGATCATAGGAAAACAGTTTTTAAGGGAACAAATAAAACAAAAGGAGGGACATGCAGAGTGTCTAACCTCACCAGAATGCCAAATTTAGCACATTCCATAGCAAGACGTGTCGCGCGCGATATACTTTCTTTGGTTCTTGTCAATGTACTGAGGAAATCTTTGAAAGACCTTCGCGCTGCATTGGCTCCATGCGCTGCTAATTTCTTCTGTTGAATATTATCAAACGGACTCCTGGAATTGACATTATCATTTCCAGAAGTAGACCTGATTATCCGATTTGAGGGTGACAACTGCCTGTGTGGGCCTTCCTTAGAAGGTATATTTATTGATGTTTCAGGAATATACTTGGCATTTAGGAAGTTATCCGGAAAGGAAGTTGATCGAGAAAACCTTCTAGCTTGTGCAACAACTATAAGTTCTTTCCTTGGCATTGAATCTGGAGAAGTGCTCCTGTCTTTATTTTTTCTATGGTTCAGTTCTTTCAATGCCAAAGATGAGAATGTATGCCTGCAAGACAAATAAGTACAGTCACACCGTCTTAGAAGGCTGCTTTGTAAATTTAAGCGCCAAGTTGGAAGGTGTAACAGAAGATCACGACACCAAGACAGCAGCATGTTCAGGAACCTAATCTACAATATCCCTACCTCGGTTTCACTATATTTATCCACAGCAGACCAGATGCACTAAATAAGTAACAGATCCAAGAAAAAAATGTGAAACGACTATCTGTGCCCATAAGTCATATCCTCCAAAGACAAACATTATTTCACCTGAAGCCATGTGCAAAAATAGCAAAACAAAGTGAAGCAATAAGTACTTCATAGAACTATAGATATTTCATTCAGATTTACTTAGAAAAATTACTTTAGCTTATGCTTCACAAGTTCACAGTTTGATTGAAATGGACTACAAAATCTACTCTGTACAATTTTGTCAAAACTCAAATCTTCAGGAAGCAGTGTCTCAAAATGTTTGTCCGTCACAAAAATGTTTGTATATTTTTGAAGAAAAAACGAAGTGCAATGACTACAATAACTCCACTCCACATCCCTGTAAAAAAAGTATTCAGGTTGGTATTTTCCCTTTAAGAAAAAACAAATCAAATAGGAAAATGTGTAGTCATTTTCTATTATTTCCCCTTAGATTTAGTGTTTTCTTTGTGCACATGTTGGGTTCAGATAAAAATATGGAAGTACGCCTTTAGGATAATAAAATTTAGATTTTAGTAAGTGGATGGCAATCTAATATGTAGGACAGAAGAAACACGATCTTTGGAAACCATAAGTGAATATAAAGGTTAAACACACATCTTTATATTTACACGACATACTTGACATGGTGTTGGAAAGGGTACTAACCATGGGGCAGAAGAAATCATATTGGCTCGGATAGTGCGGTGAGTGACCTCAGAGCTGTTTTTATATGCTCCACCTGATTTGAGGATTTGAGCATATGCCATACCGATACGATACAGATGAAAAGGGAGAATTGTTCCAGTATGAGAATATCTTTTATTTGTATATTCTTCAGATACTGGGAAAGAATTAAAAAGGCAGGAATTAGGGACGTTTAACTTCCCAATACGAGTTTGGTGCATATAAAACTGGATAGTAGCGAGATTTGTCAAACCTGAGAGAGTACAACAAAGAGAATCAACATTGGCAAGCCAATCTCAACGCATCTCCCAGCCTGATGAAGTATCATCGCATCAAACATCAATTGGATGGACAATATTCACATCTTGTCTGGTCATGCACACAAGTTGATAATATAAAATGGAGGTTTGGACAAAGCAAGCGGTACCACAGGGAAAACCCTTTCGAAAAGGCCAAATCCGAATAGCACAACCCCTGCAGTCATCCCCACTAACTAAAGAACCTGAAAGAGGATATGCATTTTTTGAACCAATCTGTAAAGCCTCATCCCTTAAAATCACTCGACCGTCGCACCCACAGTCTAACAAAAAACTTCCCACAACCAAGAACTTCCGTGACAACAACCTAAATAGAGTGAGTCAAGAAGTTAATTCCACCCAAAGAAATGGAGTGCTTAAAAAATATCCTTCATGAACAAACCTCGAGAATTTCCTTTTGTTTCGATTCAGATGTGGATCCATTGGAAGCATTTTCACCCTCCACATAGTCCTGTCCCTTGGGTGATATGGTATGGAATGTACATTCAACACCAAGTGATTACACATCAAACTACTAAGTGACTAAAATCAATTTGTAATTCTGAAATTTCTACATCTCTAACAGAGAGTAACATGAAGAGGTCGAGATTATTGTAAATTATACCTAAATCAACTGATTATGGTGGTTATCAAGCTGCATGGCAAAATAAGGAAAACAAAATGTATTTAGAAAAAAACATAAATAAGACTACATGACATCAAAACATTCAGGTGGGGATCCCCGTGAACTTCCCCAAAAAAATTGAAAGTCAATACTAAATCGTACAGGGGTAAAATAAATAGCACACAAATATTGTGCTGATTTTGCTAGAAGTAGAGCTAACTATCCGGTTTAAATTACATGGGAGAAGAGATGAATCCTGATTCCCGAACGACAGTGGCGACAAGTGATTGTTTTTCTTTCCTTTATTAGTAGTTTGGTGGGAAATTACAATGCATCAACAGGATTAAAGGATTTGGCAACGAGACCTACATGAGTAGAGAAACCGAAGCACCCGGTCATGATGACAATTACCTCGGAGGTGTTGGAGCCAAACTGGAGGAGGTCGAGCTGCCAGTCTGCGGACTTGTTCTTAAGCTCCTCAATCTTGCGGCGGTCCTCCTTGAGCTCCTCAATAACAATGTGTTCGTTTACATCAGTTACCTGCCTCAAAAACCTGCTTATTTGAAAGAGAAGTGGTTCAATGTGATTGTTTTTGTTCTAGCCAAAGTATGACATATCGCTTCTCAAAACTGAAATGGGTTTCAATTGATAAATTTTCATCAGGTTTTCGCACAAGCAGTAGTGGGCCTCGTGTTCATTTTATGTTTGAGCGACAAATTGACTAACATATCGCAGACTACTAAAGAACAGTTGCAGCAACAAATTCACTTGAAAACTTACCTTGGCCTGAGAAGCTGTGGTAGCCGTCGTTGCGTTGCAGCGAACCCCCGACGGTGTCCTGCCGTCCGGTCCGGGTCAGTGTTCATATTTTTGCAACGGCATAGTCTCGTATTGTCATTTAACAAAGGAAAACCATTGAAACATTAGACAACATAAAAACTGATATACACATTTAGGCATGTTGAAACACTCAGGCTGGTACACGCAACGCAGAAATTCACGCAACATAGGTACCATCCACGCAACACTGCCAACATAATAACTGATAAACAAATGAAATATTCAGGCATGTTGAATCACAAGATCTGAACATATCTGACACATGTTTAAGTGCGTGGCTAGAATGTCGTATGGGACATCGATTCTACTTATCTTACAGTATTGACTGATAATGACATTTTTTGTCTTGACTGAATATTTTTGAAGGGCAAATGTACAGACATAATTTAAGGGCAAATGTTAATTCCAGCAACACACTGTCACACACACACAATGCAGTTTGGTCATCTACAGATTTTGACAATGATGTGAAAGAGCACGCAAAACTTTATTGTTGTGTGACCCAGACTTGGAACCACAAGATTGAATACCTTGTCCGTCATCACTCCATGATCTCAACCACAGCTCGTCCTACGATCTTGCCATGATTGAGATCCTCATAGGCGCCATTCGCCTCCTCGAATTTGCATTTCCTTGATATGGTGTTCTGGAGATTGAAGGCACCACTCTCCGTGAGCTTCACTATCTGAGGAAGGCCTTGCCTGGCCCTTGCGCCATATGAGCCAATGATTTTCACCTGGTTCCAAATAAACATGAGAGGATGGACAAGGAACCACAATACAGAAGGATGAATAAGGAATCAATTGCATACCTGTCGTCGGACAAGACGGGTTATATCAACCTCTCCCATTACGTTCGTTGCAGCAAGCCCGATCATAACAGCTTTGCCTCCATCACGCACGCTCTTGGCGCACTGGGAAAATGTTAACGCCTTACCAAGTGCCTCTATAGCCACATCTACACCCCTACCATCAGTAATTTCCTGTGAACAGCAAGGCATTCACATCTGAATAGTATCAATACATAGCTGGAAAGTTCCATATGCACATTTTGACACAGCCCACTTGAAGAAAAAGAAAAACAAGATAAGCAATAGCAGGACTTGTAATGAAGTAGATATATAGAATTACTTTCTGAACTTCATTGATAGATTACAAACTTTGGTAGTCTGAGACATACCTTTATCCTTTCAACTGCATCATCGTTTGCTGCATTTACAGTGTAGGTTGCTCCAAGTGTTGTAGCGTTCTGGAGCTTCTCATCAAGGACATCCACTGCAATGACTTGGGAAGCTCCAAAGGCTTTTGCTATCTGTAAACAGCTGCAAATAAAAGAACTGTTTTTTAAGATTCAAGTAAGAGGGAAGAAGAAAGGTCATGTTTGTTTGTGCATTCATAGTCCCAAAAAAAGTGGAGAAAAGAAATATCCTCAAATTTATCAGACATCAGCTGACCTTGACTCAACCCCTCCAACTCCAATCACAGCTACCGAATCACCAGGCCACATTTCAGCAGCATGCCTTGGGGCACCATACGCGGTAAACACTGCACATCCTAAAATTGCTGATTCTGTGTATGGCAGTGAGTCAGGAAGAACTGCTAGCGCATTGGCTGGGACAACACAATACTCTGCAAGCCCTCCCATACTATACATGTACACCGAATTCCCTGCAGATGGAGAATTTTCAGGTTACTTGAAGCAATTATATTGTGGTGTTCTCGGTAAAAAAAAATACTGTGGTGTTACTGATGATGATGCATGATGTGGATATGTTTCCTCTGGTTACCATTGCCCCTTAGAAACATCCGTGTCTCGCCATCATAGAGTGTCCCCTTGGCAAGGTTATACGCGAAGAAAGACTCACACAGATCTTCTTGGCCCTGTATCAAATCAATGGGCATGAGCGTAACAAGCAAGAAAAGCACAGAAACATATGTCGTAATTCAACGAAGCTGCTCTACCTTAACGCAGTAGAAGCAGTTCCCACATGGCATTATGAAGGCGCCAACGTAGTCCAAGATCTTAAAAGCATAATGAAAAATATTAGTAATTCTTGTACACTGGTTACAGAAGGCATGCCAAGTCATAATTGCAGAAGAACAGATCACATATTCACAGTTTAATATAAAGTTACAAGCAATGGCCAAATTCGCATCTCTAAGCCAATATTATTGAGTTGTTTTCCCATTTACTTCAAAGCAGTTGTAAATTTGACTGTAAACTGAAACAATGGGACTAAAAGGTATTTTTCTCTATAAAAAGTATACACATAAAAGGGAGATGAGTAACATAACATAGCACATCGTAGTATTTGACAGTAGCTCAAGGAATCTTGGACACCTGAAAGCCAAAAAGCACAAGAACAAATCTACAGATAACAGAACAAAAAAGCAACCCCATTCACCAATGGGGACAGAAACATTCCATTCTATCTACATGTCAATGCACTTCAGAGGGCACCGGGCGAACCTTTCTCGGCGTGGCGGTTGCAGGTTTCACGGTGAAGATGGGGATGTGACCCAGACTTGGAACCACAAGATTGAATACCTTGTCCGTCATCACTCCATGATCTCAACCACAGCTCGTCCTACGATCTTGCCATGATTGAGATCCTCATAGGCGCCATTCGCCTCCTCGAATTTGCATTTCCTTGATATGGTGTTCTGGAGATTGAAGGCACCACTCTCCGCGAGCTTCACTATCTGAGGAAGGTCTTGCCTGGCCCTTGCGCCATATAAGCCAATGATTTTCACCTGGTTCCAAATAAACATGAGCGGATGGACAAGGAACCACAATACAGAAGGATGAACAAGGAATCAATTGCATACCTGTCGTCGGACAAGACGGGTTATATCAACCTCTCCCATTACGTTCGTTGCAGCAAGCCCGATCATAACAGCTTTGCCTCCATCACGCACGCTCTTGGCGCACTGGGAAAATGTTAACGCCTTACCAAGTGCCTCTATAGCCACATCTACACCCCTACCATCAGTAATTTCCTGTGAACAGCAAGGCATTCACATCTGAATAGTATCAATACATAGCTGAAAAGTTCCATATGCACATTTTGACACAGCCCACTTGAAGAAAAAGAAAAACAAGATAAGCAATAGCAGGACTTGTAATGAAGTAGATATATAGAATTACTTTCTGAACTTCATTGATAGATTACAAACTTTGGTAGTCTGAGACATACCTTTATCCTTTCAACTGCATCATCGTTTGCTGCATTTACAGTGTGGGTTGCTCCAAGTGTTGTAGCGTTCTGGAGCTTCTCATCAAGGACATCCACTACAATGACTTGGGAAGCTCCAAAGGCTTTTGCTATCTGTAAACAGCTGCAAATAAAAGAACTGTTTTTTAAGATTCAAGTAAGAGGGAAGAAGAAGGGTCATGTTTGTTTGTGCATTCATAGTCCCAAAAAAAGTGGAGAAAAGAAATATCCTCAAATTTATCAGACATCAGCTGACCTTGACTCAACCCCTCCAACTCCAATCACAGCTACCGAATCACCAGGCCGCATTTCAGCAGCATGCCTTGGGGCACCATACGCGGTAAACACTGCACATCCTAAAATTGTTGATTCTGTGTATGGCAGTGAGTCAGGAAGAACTGCTAGCGCATTGGCTGGGACAACACAATACTCTGCAAGCCCTCCCATACTATACATGTACACCGGTTTCCCTGCAGATGGAGAATTTTCAGGTTACTTGAAGCAATTATATTGTGGTGTTCTCGGTAAAAAAAATACTGTGGTGTTACTGATGATGATGCATGATGTGGATCTGTTTCCTCAGGTTACCATTGCCCCTTAGAAACAGCCGTGCCTCGCCATCATAGAGTGTCCCCTTGGCAAGGTTATACGCGAAGAAAGACTCGCACAGATCTTCTTGGCCCTGTATCAAATCAATGGACATGAGCGTAACAAGCAAGAAAAGCACAGAAACATATGTCGTAATTCAACAAAGCTGCTCTACCCTAACGCAGTAGAAGCAGTTCCCACATGGCATTATGAAGGCGCCGACGTAGTCCAAGATCTTAAAAGCATAATGAAAAATATTAGTAATTCTTGTACACTGGTTACAGAAGGCATGCCAAGTCATAATTGCAGAAGAACATATCACATATTCACATTTTAATATAAAGTTACAAGCAATGGCCAAATTCACATCTCTAAGCCAATATTATTGAGTTGTTTTCCCATTTACTTCAAAGCAGTTGTAAATTTGACTATAAACTGAAACAATGGGACTAAAAGGTATTTTTCTCTCTAAAAAGTATACACATAAAAGGGAGATGAGTAACATAACATAGCACATCGTAGTATTTGACAGTAGCTCAAGGAATCTTGGACACCTGAAAGCCATAAAGCACAAGAACAAATCTACAGATAACAGAACAAAAAAGCAACCCCATTCACCAATGGGGACAGAAACATTCCATTCTATCAACATGTCAATGCACTTCAGAGGGCACCAGGCGAACCTTTCTCGGCGTGGCGGTTGCAGGTTTCATGGTGAAGACGGGGATGCGAAAAACGCGACGTGATTACCTGACTGAGGAGAGGGGAGGAGGTGGCCTCGGATCCGGATGACGCGGCGGAGGTGGACGGCGAGGTGTCGGGGTCGGGGGAGCCGAGGAGGACAGCGAGGAGGAGGACGCATGCGAGGGCGAGGAGGAGAGAGAGCAAGAGGCACACCCACCACGACCGCTGCTGCCACCGGCGCTTGAACGACGGTCGTCGCTGGTCCAGGAACGGCTGCCGCCTCAGCGGGCCGCGCTCTCGCCGGCAGGGCGGGAGGGGATGCGGCGCGGGATCGCGAGAAGAGGATCCATGGACAGAGCGGCAGTGGGCTACACGGTAGGGGCGGAGGAAGCGTGGGGGAGGCGAGGGAGAGCGGGCGTAGCGGGGGATTAGCAGCGGGCGGTTGGGGAATCGCGGCGGCGGGGGGCGAGAGGAATCTCGCGGCAGGGGCGGGCGGGCGGGCGGGAGGGGATGGGGCGGGGGCAGTCTACACTGCCCCCTTAATAGTTAGTAGAGAAGATCGTGGGCCTAGCCAAAACCGTCGAACTTAGCCTATTAGAAACGTGGTACCCACGTTCTTAAATTAAGTTCGTGGGCCAACTCAAAACCGTCGAACTTAAGCCAAAATACCTAAATCCCATCCCGCGTCGCGAGTCTCTTTTCACCAGCTTTCTTTTCCATCCGCGCGCAGCACTGTGCCGCCCAGGGCGCCGCCCACCCGTGCCGCCCACCGCGCTCGCCTCTAGCCCGCCGCCTGCAGCACCCGTGTCGCCCACCGTGCCCGCCGCAACCTCCCGTACTTTGCCTGGTACGCTTCGTGCCGCCGCCACAACCTCCTCCTCCCCGTCACAGGTGAGCGAATCGAGGGCTCCTCCCATACTTCTTTAGTGTTGTTGTTTCTTGTTGCTGCCGAGGATGTTTAGAGGACTGGACACTGGAGGCTCGGTGATATGTTGCAGTCATGCAGTGGGGTTCGCTGGTTCTATTAAGTGTTGGATCCGTAGTAGGAGTAAGGTTCGCCAAAGTTGCTGAGACTTCCTTGGTGACCTGTGGATGCTTTGATCCTGTGTTTATTTCAAGGTGGCTAGTAGTATTGCACTAGATCTCCTCTCCTTGTAAATTTTTGATATAATAAGCTTCTGGTAATGGACGTATAGTTTATCTGTGCATGTGAACACTGCAGAGATCCTTGTGATTACAATTTAGAAAGGAACTTTTGGATCTAGTCATTTAATGACCACAAAAATGTATTGGTCCTGATTTGGAACTTCCGAAACTATGGCCTTATTGTTCTTATTGTTTTTGTAGTTCCATCTGGCTATAATTTTTTTTTGGCAAATTTTGGTTCTTTTGCAGAGCGGGTTAGGCTTATAACCAAATGCTGATTCAAGATTTCTTAAATGTTTGAAAATATTATATGACTCATGTCCACAAATCCTGGAGATGGAATTCTTTCCACCAAAAAGGGGAAGGGTCATGAGGTTTGTGCATTGGACATGATGTGCTTGTGCTCATGTGCTGGACTTCTTGAGCTGTCGAGTGTCAGATGCATCGAATGCCTTCTAATAAGAAAATGACATTTCAGATCATCAGTTGTGAGGAATCATAACTAGCCGCGATAGGAAGTGCTAGCTGCAGCAGCACTACTCAGTAAAACCTGTAGAAATTAAGCAGCATCAGCCGCCGCAACTGTTTTCAGTTGTCAGGAAATCACTGTGTTGTTCTCAATAACTGACTATGTGTTTGACTAAATCTTCAGGGACTGGTGTCATTCCTTGTACTATTGCACAAATCGTTTGCATGTATTGGAGTTTTGGTGTCAGTCTTAGTAAATGTTGCCCATGGTAACTTTTTTTATTCATGCAGATTGCAGATCATTTAACATAAATGGCTGACTCAGAGGACATTCAACCCCTAGTCTGTGACAATGGAACTGGAATGGTCAAGGTAATTGTGGCCACTTAGCTTCATATTCTCTGCAAATTCCTTTTTTTCAGGCAGCTTCTATAATTTAATTTTCAGTCAACGTTCATTAGTTTTTCCCCATCTCTTATAGGCTGGCTTTGCTGGAGATGATGCTCCCTGTGCTGTTTTCCAAAGTATAGTTGGTCGTCCACACCACACTGGTGTCATTGTTGGGATGGGATAGAAGGATGCTTATGCTGGTGATGAGGCCCAATCCAAGAGGGGTATCCTGACTTTGAAGTATCCCATCGAGCATGGAATCGTAAGCAACTGGGATGACATGGAAAAGATCTGGCATCACACCTTCTATAATGAGCTTCGTGTAGCACTAGAAGAGCATCCAGTTCTTCTCACAGAGGCTCCTCTTAACCCTAAGGCTAACAGGGAAAAGATGACACAAATCATGTTTGAAACTTTCAGTGTTCCTGCTATGTATGTTTCTATTCAAGCTGACCTTTCCCTATACGCTAGTGGCAGTACCACTGGTAAGTGATCAAATAATCAACATTTTATTCACGTACATTCATTTTTTGCTGCTCTGGAATCTTAATCTAGTAGAAACTAGTTGACCAAAGGTGAAATATGATATTAAAACTAAATCTGATTCAATAGAATCTTCTTCAAAAGAACACCTGAACCGTTTTTTATAATTGCTGCATAAATGATATGGGGATAGAAATGGATAGAAATATTTTTCATTTTGTTTCACTCAGTTGCTCAATGCACATTGGGATCTTGTTTTGGTTGACAGGTATTGTCCTAGATTCTGGAGATGGTGTCAGTCACACTGTCGCAATTTATGAAGGCTATGCCCTCCCGCATGCCATTCTTCGTCTCGATCTTGCCGGTAGGGACCTCACTGATTCCTTCATGAAGATCCTGACTGAGAGGGGCTACTCTTTCACAACCACTGCTGAGTGGGAAATTGTCCGTGACATCAAGGAAAAGCTTGCGTATGTCACGCTCGACTATGAACAAGAACTCGAGACCGCCAAGAGCAGCTCATCAGTTGAGAAGAGCTATGAGCTGCCTGATGGACAAGTGATCACCATAGGCGCAGAGCGCTTCAGATGCCCGGAGGTGCTCTTCCAGCCATCCTTCATTGGTATGGAAGCTCCAGGAATCCACGAGACGACCTACAACTCCATCATGAAGTGTGACGTCGATATCAGAAAGGACCTGTATGGCAACATCGTCCTCAGTGGTGGATCCACCATGTTCCCTAGCATCGCCGACCGCATGAGCAAGGAGATCACCACGCTCACGCCAAGCAGCATGAAGATCAAGGTCGTCGCTCCACCAGAGAGGAAGTACAGTGTCTGGATCGGAGGATCAATCCTTGCATCCTTGAGCACATTTCAGCAGGTAACACCAAGTTTTTCGACGGCTATTCTGTATCTACTATCTGAGTCTATTTTGTGAAGTTCTGACATAAGTTCTTGTTTTCTCTGTGTAGATGTGGATCTCAAGGGCTGAGTATGAGGAGTCTGGTCCAGCTATTGTCCATAGGAAGTGCTTCTAGACGTCACCTAGCCTTAATTCTCCTATGGAAATACCTTCGTTTGATGACATATCTATGGATGGTTGCTCTGCTATAGCTCGCAGTTTTTGTGTTTGCCAATATATCCGGCAACATTGTGGAGTCAGCCGTCCACTGTATGAAGTATGTAGTTTGGTCAATCCTCTGAATGTTGGCATGCCTATAAATAAAGACTTACCATTTCAGAGCATTGGTGGACTTATCTTACCTCTGAACCATGTGATTGCAGGGATAGTCTAACTCAGGCTGTGGAAGAAGTGAATATTGTAATTAAATTTAATAGTTTGCTTACAACATTAAGCAAACACCCTGAAGCTGATAATTTTGCTCGTGGTCTTGGCCCTATTTCATTAGGTAAAACGGTTAAACCTCTTGCAATCATACTTTTAATGAGCTCGGCCTTGCTTAAGATTTTTTTGTGCTTGTCATGCATAGCTGGAGAGGATGATCATGATAGGAGAGCTGATGATCTCAAGATACTCTATAAGGCCTATGCTACAGAAGTACTTTCAGATGGAATTGTGGATGATAAGAAGGTGATTTAATTTCTAGTTTACTGATGGTGCTTAATTTGTGTGGGGACAAATTAACATAACCTGCTTCTAGTTCTTTTTTTAGGAGAAATACAGTAGGGGAGGCCCCTACTGTTCATTTTATTTAAAAAGAATGAATAGAAAAGGAGTTACAGAAAATGAAATCAAACATGTATAGGTGACCGGTAGAAAAGGTAGCATGCAACAGGCAACCAAGAGAGGAGAAGTGCACACAAGCTAGTCAATTGAGCTTAGCCGTAAATAAATTGAATATCTCACAATTTGGAATAGGTCCCATCAGAAAATTTTAGCTTGACTGCAACATTAATTCCACAATGCTGCTATCTGCTGTGGTAAATAAGGGGTTTTGCTCAGTGACAATCTGTTATACAAGACATCTATACACTAATCTCTATGCTGTCATGCTGATACTGCTGCATTGTTATTTTAGACTGCTATATTGTCAAAACTATACCTTGACTGCAGGAGGTATTATATATGTTTTGGAAAGGTAACTTGTGTTTGGTTCATATTGAGCGTATTGCCTATGATCACAGATGAAATTTACCAACAAAAAAGTATTCTACAAATGTTTTGACCAGAAGAAGCTTGCATCTATTTTCATAATAATAAAACTATGAATTGTATGTATAAGTATATTAATACCATTCAAACTAGGGCCATTCCGAGTTATGGTGTTAGATTTTAATTCAAAAAAATCTGGCCTTGCCAGTATTATGTTTGTATTCAGAACATCATGCTTACTAATTCCTCTTCAAACTTCAGAAATTTACAGACAGAAGCTTCAGCAGTTTGTAGCTGATGGAGAGCTGAGCAAGGAGGAAGTGGAAGCTCTGATGGCATTCCAAGTGCGTCTCTGCATCCCTCAAGAAACTGTGGACGCTGCACATACTGAGATTTGTGGGCAACTGTTCGAAAAGGTGACTCTATATCTTTTTGATTGAACTCCTTTGTAGTGGTTTAGATTTTGTTCCATATCTTGATCAGGCAAAGCTGATGGCGTGTTCTGTATAAGTGCTCTTACATTTGTTAGGACATTACAGGTTGTCAAGGAAGCCATTGCATATGTTGATGGATATAATGCTGATAGACGTGAGGCTGTTAGTTTTGTAGTATGTTTACTTTAATTTACAATTATAATCATGCATAGTTTTATTTGGTTATATGGTTCTGAGCTCGAAACACAACGCACGTCTAATGGGGATATCCTACACATCCAATGGGGCCTTGGGGACGCCCCCCATGGCCAACATAGCCACTTCCATCACCAGCGTCATGCTGCTTGCTACTTATTCATGCTGCAACAAATTGGCCTTCTTTTTTAATGCCAGTTGTATATTTATGATGCTTTCCTATATCTTTGTGTGCATGTGATTTAATGTCAGTTGTGTATTTATGAGAATTTTGGTTTATTTTGTAGGATTCCGGCTCTCATCAAGTGACTCCTCCCCCTCACGTTGACTTTGCGGACAGATGTCTCAATTCTAGTGGTGGAGCTACGAACAATAATCCGATGTCCTGATCGAGAGCGATGGAGCTAATGTTTGAACTTGTGTGTTTGAACTTGTGAACTATGGATGTGAACTTGTGTGAATTTGTGATCTTATGTATTTGGACTTATGTGAATTTGCGAACTTATATATTTGGACTTGTGTGAATTTGTGATATGAACATATATCAATGTGTTTGAAATCTGTATTGTATGTGATATATTGTGTTGCATGTGATATTATGTGTGTCTAATTTTTCATTTTTGTATTTTTTATTTTTTTTTCTGGAAAAGGGTTAAGAACGTGGCCTTAAAAACGTGGGTACCGTCAAACTTATTGTGCAGTCCGTGCAGGCGTCCACAGGACACATAAGTTCGAAGCCACGTGGCCCTGTCGAACTTAACCTTAAGAACGTGGATGCCGTCGAACTTATGGGAAACTATTCGATGGTCCCGTCGAACTTAAAAACCCACGTTCTTAATGTTAAGTTCGACGGTACCCACGTTCTTAACCTTAAGTTCGACGGGGTCGTCGAACTTACTTCTCTAAGTTCGTCCAAAAATCGCCGTCGGCTATATTCGTCGGTAAACCCACATTCTTACGGTAAGTTCGACGACTTATTACATTAAGTTCGACGGTTTTTCACCCACGTTCTTTAACCAGTTTCCTGTAGTGAATGCTTTCATGCATATTGATATTGATTTAAGACAGATATTTAGTAGAAGTGTTTTTCCCTCTGATATTAGTAAAAAACCTTCTAATGCTAAACTAAGATGTCTATCTCTCAATCACCATGCTTGCAACATCTTAGTTTACTCTCTTTCTAGAGATGCTTATTTTGCCATCATGAGTAGTGATAGTGATTTATTTGTTGATGCTCATGATCTATAGACTAGAATTAAAATAAAATATTCTGAGTCCAAATGTACTACTTCTACTCCCTATGTTGCTTGTGGTACTAATCTTTTGAAGGGAGAAGAAAAACGATGGCAACCAAACGATGAATCCACCTCACCGACAGGTGTGTCTTCCACTAGTTATAAATGTCTTATTTCTAACAATGATAGTGGAGACGAAAGCGATGATGAGGAGGAATATGAGGATGATAGCGAGGATGAGTCTTCATCGCTACAAGGTACATGTTCTTGTATTACTTCCACCGATAATAATGATAGGAAAAATAAGACCGACGATGTGGAAGAAGAGGAGATTCGTCGATTCTACACCCATCTCAACAAAGAAGACAAAGTGCTCTTGGTTAAGCTAATGAGAAGGAACAAGGAACAAGGCGAGACACTTCTCAAGCTAGAGGAGACTCTCATCAAAACCAACAGCAGCCTGGAGAAGATGACCAAAGAACATGAGGAGCTAAAGTGTTCTCATGATAATTTGGTCCAACAGTATGAGTCTGTTTTATTTGAGCAAAGAAATAATCATGATTTATTATCTGATGTTGCTCAACTTAAAACTGAGAATTCTCTGCTTAAGAGTCAAGTAGAAATGATAAATTTAGAAAAACTTGCTCTAAGTGAAAAGTATATGTTGTCTTATTCTCATAATGAATTAGTTGATGACCATATCATGCTCGATATTGCTCATGAGGTAGTAATTACTAGTTTAAACTCATGTGAACTACATTCTTGCATAAGTGATCAATTAGTTAAAATATTATCATGTGCTGACCTCTACTGCCCCAAGAAAGGCCAATCTTTGATTGAGCAACAAGTTGTAGGGTCAAAAAGAAAATTGCTTGGGAACAAGAAACAAAGACAATTGAGGAGAAGACGCCATGCTCGACTTCCTCAAGATATCTACGAACGCGTGGTGAAGAAGCTTAAGGAAGGAGAAACCGCAACAATGGTCAAACTCCATGAGAAAGAAGTTCCTAAGGCAATAAGTGAAGCAATCAACATGAACAAAGAAAAAGGTAAAGATTCAATTAGTCAAGTTGTTTGCACTGATCATCTCTCTATGTCATCCAAGAGCAAAAGGGAAGAGGAAAAAGGAGGTGCTTCAAGTGCAAGGAATTAGGCCACTTCATTGAGTCCTGTCCATATAAAGACAAGGATAAAGAAATGATGAGATGTTTTGGATGCAACAATAAGGACCATATGATCACTTCATGTCCGCTCATGAAGAATCAAAGACGTGCACCCTCCAAGATGACCCTCACTAAAAAAGACAAACAACAAGTGTCATGTCAGGTTGAGCGACGCTTCTACTACATGTGTGGAGAGCATGGTCATCTACCTAAGGTATGTAAGAAGGGTAAGGTTCCTAAACAAGTAAATTTATCTCAATCTTATTCGCTTAGGAGACCCTAGTCATACACTTGTGCTAGATCAGTAATGAGATCACCTAGAACTAGCACAACTGCTATTTGGGTACCAAAGACTCTTTTAGATGAACATTATGGACCCATCTCGAGATGAGAACCAAACTGTGCCAACTAGACCATGCAGGTGCCTCGAGATGGACTCGAGACCTTAGGAGAGCTTAAGATGGTTACTTCAAACTCTATGCTTAAGCTGTCAATTTTATTGTCTATTTATTGACCCAAGGTTGAATTATTATGAAATATTAATCCCATGTTCATCTCGAGTTAAATAAGTTGTAGATGTCCTTAATCATTATTGGTGAATCAAGCAAAGGACTTTGATGAGAATCTACAACTTGCTCTCCAAAGGACAGTACCCGTGTATCTTAAGTGCATTATTTCTAAACAGTATTGCTCTTAAGTTGGATTGTCGTGCTATACCTATCCTTGGAGTAGTTATGCTTTGAGATTGCGTGTGTTGAATATCTTTCAATTAATAATCCATGATTCTCAAGATCATAATCATGCTTGCTCAATCATGATTGTGTGCTTTATAGGTCATTCAATGGATAGCTTTTCATTAGATATATCTACCATGATTAACTCTCTTGGTGTATGTGGCTAAACCTGTATCTTTTTTGTAAATCATGTTGTGTTGTTTTAATGATTGTGTATTAACCTGTGTGCAAGCATGATAGTTTTGTTTAGTCCATGTTCACATGATTACTTTGTCTTGGTACTCTGTGTATACCAAAACAAGTAATCCATGGTGTGTCTCTAATGCACCCTCTCGAGCTATGAGGTGCATGAGCAAAAGGATCCCTCAATTGGTGACATGTGCTCTCACTCCACACTACCTAAAAGTATGAATCTCATGGCATTCAGGTAAAAGGCAAAGGTATGGAGAATTGAACTGTGCAATTTCATTGAATATCTTAAAATTCCGTTGATTGTGATCATAGCTATGTTCTTGCCTTTCAATTGGTAGTATCTTGGCTTAGGTGCTTTATGCTTTAAAATGTTGCTTCCTTTGGTGTACCTAAGAAAATACTTCTTAATCATGGCGTGCTTAGACATTGTGCTCTATATGCATGATCTTGTCGTTTTTCAACTGGTATATGTGTTGCAATGATCATCATGTGTGAAGCGTGCCTAGGTTGCTTTTAAAATGTTATATATCTTGAGGCATGCATTGTTTCCACTAGTCATAAGTTGTATTATGTCATCTATCCAATTGGTAACTTTTTGTGATGCAATTGATATATTATGCCTAGACCAAGGTATGTTGTGATCCCCTCTAGTTCTGAGGATGCTAGAATGTGCAAGGTGCAAGTCATTCAAATACTTGATGCACAACTTTAGGGGGAGCACACATAACTTGTGTCTTTTGAGACTAATTGTTTCTTGAGTGATCCTGTATAGTCTCAAGGTGGAAAAGGGAAGATGAGCAAGAAATGAGCAATTAGGACTTGGGTACCTCCACAAGGCGGGTAATTGGTATCTAAAGTTGTGAGTAATTGCATATTTAAAGATTGCTCATGCTCTATAATAGTTGGTGATCCTAGATGCTTATCTTTAAATATCATGGAGCTATGATAATGATGATCTTTCAATTAGTAGCCTTGGTAGTGTGCTTCAATTGGTATCTTTTGGTAATCACTAGAATAGAAGCTTCATCTTGTGCCACAATACTATAACTTGTTCTAAGTTTGGTGTCTTAGTAACAAGAAAAGGTCAGGATAAAGGATCAGGCACAAGTGTGAAGGAGCTCCCTAGAGATAAAACTTTCAAGATGGAAATCGTAAAAGGAACTCCGCCTACTTAGATGGAAAGTACACCATAACATGGTAAAGGTACAAAAGGAGGTATTGACCTTTTTGCGTATTTGTACCTTAATTTTCCTCCAATACTTGTGTTGCATATGTTTGATGTGTAAGGGGGAGTAATGTTAGTGTGTTACATTTTCCCTGCTTAATACCCTGCTATCCCTTGACATCATCCTATGTTCTTGCTTGAATATGGTTTTGGTGTTTGATGTCAAAGGGGGATAATTTATGCATTAAAGCTTACCTCGACCTGAGAGGAAAGCTTATCTTAAGGGTGAAGATTATTTTTTGTGTGCTAAAGGACTCAAAGGGGTTCCTTGAGTTCCTTTGATCTTAAATAAAAATGTGTTAGTTTGTTGATAATACTTATCATATGCTTCTTGTTGTATTATATGGTGATAATGCAAAATTAGTACTTCCGTTGATATGAATCAATTGGTATCTACTGTGTTTATCCTGTGATAGATATTCATGTGATTCTGGTGCTTTAAATCGATATCTTAATGGTGAATAGTGGTAGGTTGATATTCCTATGGTATATCCATTTAATTGGTGTTTAACTCTGATTCTGTGCATTTGTGTGTTATATGCATCACGGTTTGATTCTTGACACAATGCATCCCATAGGTGCTAAGGTGTAGCAATGCTTCGAATTAGCCTAAGTATGTGCATTTTGGCATTTAATGCCAAAGTTAAGATTTTAATGTAAGCACATATTTAGGGGGAGCATTCTATAAACTTAGAATTCAATTTGTGCTTTAAATCTTATTCTTGTGTAAGCTTTAATTGTGTTGCCATCAATCACCAAAAAGGGGGAGATTGAAAGCTCTCTTGTGGGTTTTGGTGGTTTAGATGATAACCCAATTAAAAGACTAACAAGTATGCTAAGTGTTGAACAGGTGCTTAATGCAAAGCTAACAAGGTTCAACACAAGTGAACAAGTGTGATGGTCCAAAGACTGGATTATCTATAGATAATGGACATCACAAGTAAGATGGACATTGCTTAAGTGAGACTCTGTGTGCGTAACTCAGAGACAACCGATCAAGCTAAGGATGGAGGCAAGAAGAGATTCGAGGTACCAAGTGCACATGAGAAGGTCAATAAGACCAAGAACCTAAAGCCAAGGGTGAAGAAGAAGACTTGCAAAGTCAAGGTTGATCGAGTAAAGAAGAGTTATGGCACATCAAGGATCACTACATAAGAACATGACTTACAACCAATGAGATAACGTCTACAATTATGTGGTATAAGTCATAAGCTCAAGATCAAGGTCAAGAAGTGAACAAGGTCACTAGAAGGTGGAGCAGTGTCAAAGCCAGAACTGGAAGCAGCCCAAAAGAGCTAAGTTCACCTTGATCTTTAGTTTGGGTTGTTCCTATGTATGGATATATTCTATGTGACCTTTGCAGGGTGTTGGAGCTCAGATATGTCAATCTAGATCAAGTCAAACTGACTTGATAGTTTAGATGTCCAACACATGTCATTATAATATGTGCTAAGTGGTTAAGACATGCAAGTCAAAGAATCAAGGTATGTCTCTGGCCCGAGTGAATTGTTTTTGGAGCTAACATATTTCTCTAAGTGCCAAGGACCAATTTGAGTCAAATCCAAAAGAGCAAAGGAGTCTAGCTGAAAAGCCAGTTGAGAACTTGCTGCGGGTGCACCGGACTGTCTGGTGTGCATCGGACAGTGTTCGATGCCCTAGCTGCTCGGCGGGCGAACTCGCCGCTCTCAGGAATCCATTGGGACGCTGCGGCTAAAATTCACTAGATGGTCCGGTGTGCACCGGACTGTCCGGTGAGCCAATAGCACCCGCGCCAACAGTCGTCCGCGCGATCAACGCGTGACACGTGGCCCGCTCCAACGGTTGGCTGGGAGCTCCAGACTGTCCGGTGGGCACCGGGCAGTGCCCGGTGCGCCAACCAGCCCCGAGGAGCAGCGGTCGGATGCGCCTGATATGGAAGGAGATCGCGCACCGGAAAAGCTACAGTGGTTGTCCGGTGGCGCACCGGACTGTCCGGTGCGCCACTCGACAGAAGGCAAGGATAGCCTTCCATGTTGATCTCCAATGGCTCCTAGGCCCCTTGGGACTATAAAAGGGACCTCTAGATGCCTCTAACTAAAATACAAGAGCAGCCAACAAGTCCATACATCATTATTGGGATCAATTCTTTTTCTCTCCCTCTCTTGTGTATCTCTCTAGTTTGTGTAGAGGCGAAGTTATAAGCCTTTAGAGAGAGGAGAAGTGCTGCCGAGAGCTAAAGCAAAATCTTGAGCGCATTGTTACTCTGCCGGAGTGATGTCAAGAAGATTGTAAGCAGCCACGACATCATTGTAACTGATATCAACATAGTGAAAGGCTCTATCTGTCACACTGACAGATCTAAGCAAACAGAGAAAGGAGTTGAAATAGACTCCAAGCCAAGGTGTGGCTAACTCTAACGAGGACTAGGCAAGCATTTCAGGCTTGGCCGAACCTCGGGATAAATCCCTGTGTCTGTGTGCTGTGCTCTGTGTTGTGTGCTGTTTCTCTGTCTTATTTGCTTTTTATACCTGCACTTCAATACTTATATGTGGTACAAGCTATCTTCAAAGTGTAGGGCATTTTAAGATAGGAACTTCAATTCCGCTGCAACCTACTCGAAGGGTCTTTCATTCCACTGCGATCCAGCCTTCGAGTAGAGTAAGAATTTCCAGTTTTTATAGTGATAATTATTATTCGCCTATTCACCCCCCTCTAGGCAACATCCAGATCCTGTTCCTGGGCATAGGGAACTTTCACCTTCCCCAACGACATGGGCTTGTGTTGCGGCCAACAAGCTAGGCCTTGGTGATGCGGGGCATAGTAGTAGGCCAACGCAGTGGACCACATAGGTCTTGGCGTTGCCCCGCCCTTGAAACACCACCGGTGTGGGTTATGGGCCGCCCAGCGGGAGATCATCTCGATCGATGGCAACCACCGGCAAGGTCATGGACAATGCTTGGTTGAAGGTGGCGACTCTGTTGCGGGCCAGTGCAGGTTTTGGCCCCACCTTTGTAAGGCCCCCAGGCAAATGGCAGTGCTCATCGCAGCCGATGGACCACCTACGCCATGATGAGGTTGTTGAAGGCGTAGCCTTACTGCCTTGTTTGCTAGGCCCCACCGGTGCAGTTGGAGCCTGAGCACGCCATGAGGCGTGTGGCCAGCGGCGAGGACCGCTTTGTCCGCCAGAGGGTGAGGGCTTAGGCCGACGTAGCAAGCCTTGCAGGTTCTAGCGTGGCCCATGGTACCCCACCAATGGATTCCAGGGAGGAAGCCATGTTTACAAAGGCGTAGCCATTGTTCTCATAGCTTCTTGAAACCCATTGGCAGGTATGGAAGTCACCCTCGAGATTAGGAGTGACGACCCCATGTACCATGGAACACAATGGCCGACAAGTGGGGTCAACCTCACCTGTGCTTGGCTGCTAGCCGAAAACAGCAACCTTGAACGCCACTGTGTGCGGTTGGAGGTCGATGGTGGCGATCTGAAGTGCAGTGGAGCATGGCGGGGTGTTGACGGAGGCAACCTCAAATGCCATGGATGAGGTCTGGAGGTCGATAGCGACGACCTTAGGCGCAGTGGAGCCTAGCGGGGTGCTGACGTAGGCAACCTCAAACACCATGGGTGAGGTCTCCGTCACCTATCGCTTGATAACAGTAGCACGTGTGTTAAGGCGCCGCCTAAGATCAATGGTGAGCCGCTTGAGTGTGACGGAACCTTTCAAGTCATTAGGCCCACCTACAGTTGTCCTTGTCTAACAGACATCAGACAACCCTGTAGATGTTCTTGAATCACTTGGCAAGTTCGGTATCTTTTCTTACCTTTCTAGGAACGTTTCACCCGTCTTGCAGACATTACAGAACATCGGAGATATCGAAAAGCGGAAGTGATTACAGAAACTTACATTTATTTAAAAAGTAAGATTAAGTTGCTTATACAGACCAGAAACTATAAACGAGTGCAGAGTGATATTATTACATAACCAAGGGGGGCAAAAACTCCCCCCGATGAGTTTTACATAAAAGTTTTCCTAGGGAGGACCAGGTCTTCCCGCATCTTTACTCTTGCTTTTCCTCCTGAGGAACCACCTTGGTACAGAAGCAACAGAAATCTGCTACTTCCTCACCTAAAAACAACGAGGGAATAAACCCTGAGTATGGAATTACTCAGCAAGTCTTACCCGACTAAAGAAAAGACTCTCAAGGGTATGCTGGCTAGAGGGATTCAAGGTATGGCTTATCAAGAATCAAAGACTCTGTTTTGCGGAAAAGCTTACTAGGAGTGGATCCTTAAAATCCAATTTTATTGTCAGGTTAGGTAAAATTACCTGCATCTAGAGTTCTTTCTAACCTAGTTCAAACACTTATCCTGAACTAGCCAAGTTCTTAATTCTTCCTTCATCTTCACTGGATTGCTACGTGTAGGGCAGTGACCAAGTCTTCATAACCGTGAAGGTACGGCGATCCGAATCGATTATACTCAGCTGAGGATCTCCGATCACACGACATATGTAGCACTTAACCCTTGCATATGTCAACCCACCACCAGGTTTCTTAAGACCAGATTAGGTTCACGCAAACCGAGAGCACAGATACACCACCGTCCAGCCTCTTGCTACGGAGGGTACACGCTACTCTCAACACCGCTCCATGCCCATTTCATGTTATCTTATTCTGGCCTTAGTCTGCCTGAGGCAAGGCTTACCCATGACGAGGCATGTGACCAGTTAAAGGGTCCTCGATCATCAAGCCTACATCGACAAGGTCCTTAATCGACTCAGACGGAGACACTACACCGAGACTCCCTTCTCGTGTAAGTCACCCACCCGGTCTCAGCTTAATCATTTCAAACCCAAAGTTTGGTACCTGGCAGAGGTACATCTTTTCCGATGTTGAATCCATCAAGGCCTTTGACAGATTCACCATTAAGTTTTATTTTTGAAAACATCCCACCCACTTTTGCCACATCATCCTTTGTAAAAACAAAACATTTTGTTTTTCTAAAGCAAGGCTAAGCATCAAAAAAATCTTTTGTAAAATGGTGATCAAGGAAGGTAATCAAATTCAAGGAAGGTAATGCAGGAATTGTTTTAACGATCAACTCCTATCACCTAATGCATCAAGCAAGTGAAAAAGATCTTTAAATCACAAGGTGGTGGTAAATGCACCGGGGCTTGCCTTCGTTAGTAGGTGAGTCTTACTCAGGCCCGCAGATGTCAAAATAAAGACAAGATCCTGCCTGAGAGTCCGAAGGTGGTGGTGCCTTCTCTTCACTCACTTCAACTTCTTCTTCGTTTTCTAAACATAACCACATATATGTATAAGAATGAATGCCATGTAGTGCTCATGAGAGTGCAAAGATAATATAAACTTATTATCTAAGTCTTGAATACAACTTTCCTTCACGGAACTCCGAGAACCTAGGGTTTCCAGAGTCAGTAAAGGAGTTCATAGAGCAGGGGTGGGGGTTTTGGGGTTCTAAGTATCAAACAAGGTCCAAATCAACCCAAATTCTACCCAAGGCTTCTAAATAATGTGTGGAGTTCATATAAAAAGTTTGAACATTTTTGACATTACTATTAATTCTCTAAAATTCCAGAACTATTTTTAAGCTATTTTAAATGCTCTAAAATTCCCTGTTTAAACTAAAAATCATGAAACTATTTTTATTAAATACTAGGGAAAATAAGGAGTCTAGTAAAATTGGTTTGAAAATTTTAAGATTCTTCTACAATTTATCACAAATTTCCAAAGCTCTACTGAAAAAGAAAAAAGAAAAGATTTAAATAGTGATGGGCTGATTCTGGCCCAGGCAGCCCAACTCAGAGGAGAAAGCGTGTGCGCGCGCCCGCGGTGGAATTCTTGCAGAAGGGCCCTCGGGGTTCTGGCTAACAGGAAACAGGTTCTTTTACTATTCCTATGTGTCGCTGACGATTTATAGAAAGCCCCTTCGGTTTCTATTTCTTCGCACGGGCAAGTCCCCGACGGCGTTGAGCGCGGCCGAAGTCCGGCGAGCTCTTGGACCGGCCGATTGGGGCTATGATCGGCACTCCCGAGCGGCGGTCACTAAATCAGACCCATCCTAAGCCTTTTCCCCAACTTAATTTCACAATCGATCAAGTGGTTTGTTCTGGCCACGGTGGCCGAGAACGTTGAGGATGGATGAAGGTGTTCCCGGTGATTCATGGTGGCTTAGTTCAATCAAAGGGGTCAGGGAGCATGAGGAGAGCCTAGGGACGCTAGAACAGGCAACGGTGCAGCTTGAACAAACCTGAGTTGAGCTGGCCGCGACGAACGGATCTTCACGGTGGCGGAGAAAGGATTTGGGGGAAACAAGGAATTCGGGCACATTAGTGATCGATTGCTAGCAATTCTTTGTGGCTGGGTAGCTGATGACCTTGAGGAGCTAGTCACGGGCTCAATTTATAGGGAGAACGAGCGGTGGCCACGAATTTAGACGAGACACGCGGCGGTCGGAGGTGGAGAAGAATACTGGCGCGCGTGAATTGGTGTCCCATGCCATGGCAACCTCACCGGCGTTGATTAGACAGCAGTGGGGAGTTACGGCGACGCGGTGGAAAGGTTGCGCCATGCGGCGCACGGCCGGGAGGCGGCGGTCACCGGTGAGCTTACCTGCTCCAGCCGTAGGGTAGAGGGGGAAGCACGGGGGGGGGGGGGGGGGGTCACCGGAGTGGAGCCCAGCTCACCGGCGGTGCAGATTCCCTTACCCCGCGACGTTATCCGTCTACCTGAGCACGAATCTGGATGCCGTTGACGCGAATCGTGACGGGGCATCGTCGACGGCGAGGGTTACTGAAACAGGTGCAGTCGAGCTACTCTACCATGAAGAGGATCTTCAGAACGCCTGACAGAGCAAGTTTAGATCAAATTTTCTCTAAATTTTCTATGAAAACATCCCCAAGTCTCTGCATCAAAGTTGTAATGCTATATACCAGCTACAAATTTGTTATAGGAATCATGCTTAAACTCGCACTAGATCTGAGTTGAATTGGCTCTCAAACTTGGATCCAAGTCACTATTAGTCTGAAATTCAGACAGTATTAGCCTGACAGCCTGACTTCAAGCTTGATTATCTCCAATATTTTCTTAACAACTATGCTCACATCTTTAAGCAAAGTTATTGTCCTTAGTTTGGTCTACAATTTTGATGTGGTGCCCTAGGGCAAAAACCCTATATTTTAAAAGTTGCAAGGCTCCAAAGTTGAGCTCACCAATCTAAAATTCAGACTTAGGCTGAAATCACAACTAGGGGCCTTTTTGCAAATGAATCCAAATCTTAGGGTTTGGCTTCCAAATTCACACCTTAGTGAACCAAGTGACTTAAGATACTTTATTAACTTGGTTTTTGCACTTTAGTCCAAAAGTGGACAAATTTTGCACATAGCCCCCTAGGGTTTGGACTTAGGGTTTTCTAGGGCTTCATTTAGGGTTTCTGGTAGCTTAGGGGTATAAATGTGATTCAAGTTTATTCCTAGGGTCATTTTATGACTTTTCCCTTAGAGCTTTTAGGTTTCCTCAACTTGGGTTATGTCTTACCCCTTTAATCCCTATTTAGGGTTAAGTTCCCTATCCAGGGTTCTATTTGCAAAGTGCTATAACAATACAACTTGTTTGAAATTTTTACCTAATGAATGCACTCTAGGTTGTAAAACATATGCAATGCCAATGCTTATGATGCCATGCTCAAGTTTTAGTTACAGTAACACCAGGGGTGTTACATTGAGGCATCACTTCTCCACCTTGCGCTAGATGTCGGCGAGCTCGCCTTGGTTGAGCTTGCCGGAAGGTGAGCAGGATGTCATATCAATCAAGGAGCCAGCCCTAGAGCTTGACCCCTACCTAGAACGCCAAATATCATAGGCGAAAAACCCTCTAGCCGGGTGGCGAAGCGCACCCGCCCCTGGCCGCCTCGGCGGGGGCAGTTTTGAATTTGCCTGGCTTGACAGATGAACATAAGAACACAAGGGGTTTAAAGTGGTTCAAGCTGTAGGAACGTAATACCCTACATCCACTATGAATTGTATTGGCTGAAAGCTTTGTGAGTCATCGATTTGAGTTTGAATCGACCTCCCCTCTGCGTCGCAAGTGCCACCCTTTTACAGTCCAAGGGGAAACACATTACAAGGGAGCTAGGGCCCCAACAGGTGGGCCCAGGAGCAATTTACAAAGTAGGACAAGAGGCATCAGATAAGCACGATGATGTTATATCTTCCTAAGCGCACATCTCCTCTTGGTCGTTGTGCTGGCTCTCAATATCCAATCCTCCTATCTCGTCTAATCATGGCTCAAGCATATCACGTGGAGTAGGTTGCGGCGTAGTCTGATACACTGCTGTGCATAGGGGTGGACGGTGTCGTCCCATCTCCTCCACCTGTATCTTTACGCCTCGGTAACACACAAGGAATAGTGAAGTCATAAAGAAGGGCGCCTAAGCGACACATTGGGTCAATACTCTTGCCTTGGTAACGTGCGGGTAACAGTAAAAATCTGCACGTTGCAGACCTAGCGTGCCTCGTGCATTTAATGCGGGGGATACATACCTACTGCTGACGCGGGTAAGTATGCTTCCCATCCGCACCTAATGATGGTGGGCCCCATGTCAGAGGCATATGTCAGGAATCATCTGGTGGCTTATACCAGACGTGTCTGGCCACGCATCAGCACCGGAGCTCTGTTTATGCTAGGGACAAGCGCGAGAATGTGTGGGGACATGACATTCCCAAGCCCTTTTTGACTGGAGACCTAGACCATGCCCGAGGGGGCTTAGCCCCCAGCCGCACCAGTTCGGACATGTGGTGCCACCGGACCCCACTTAGCTTGAGGTTCGGATGGCTAATACTGAGCCCGGAACCATCTTGGAGGTTTGGTGCTGCAGCCAGATAGTGTCTTCTTCCCAGGATCGTGGGGCCCCTCCGGACTCCTTTCTTAGGGATCTAATGGGCCCACGAGGAGGTCTGAGTTCCACTCGCAGGAACCTAGGTCTATAGCTGAAATTGTCGAGTCCTCCTTTTATAAGTGCTTGTGGTGGTGGTGGTCCAACCAAGGAAATGAGCCTAGGCTAGGCCCCGACTTCATATGGTAGGCCTCAACCCCATGCTAGGTTGGCCTCCCGTGAACCCTTAATGGCAACCATTGGGGGTCTTATCTTGACCTAGCAAAAGTGAGTACCTCATGTTTAGGGTACCGACAATATTATTATAGACCTATTAGGCCCGTTAGGCCGTGGACCGGCGCAACACGGTTATTTACCTAATGGTCCGTGAGTCGACACTCGACATGACACGACCCACAAGCTAATTTGGATCAGGCTACCACAGTCCCAATCTGTGCTGAGCCTGTCAGTGCTTGGACTAGGTTAGGCCATCCCACCCTGAAAGTCGCCTAGAGGGGGGTGGATAAGCGAAACCTAAAAATTATAATTCTAAACCCCAACTAGATCTCTTTATTAGAGGTTAGAATAAGATTCACAATTATTGGAGTATAAACACTAAGTCCTTTGCTTGTAAAAAGTGTTGCTTTCAAATAATGCGGAATTGATAAATCAATACAACCAATAGGTCTATGAATAATAAAGCAAGAGGGCTTGGATAAGTAGAGCAATATCACAAGTTCTTTCTTGCAAGGCGTTGCTTCACTAAATGAGAATTTAACTTGAAGCAACACCAAATAATGTTAGCAAAGAGTAGCGCAAGAGAACTTAGAAAGGGAGAGAACAAACAAATCACAAGCAATATACACAAGAGACATGGGTGATTTGTTTTACCGAGGTTCGGCCCTCAAAGGCCTAGTCCCCGTTGAGGAGTCCACTAAGGACGGGTCTCTTTCAACCCTTTCCCTCTCTCCACCGATCACCAAGACCGGCAAGCTCTTCTTCTTCTCAAGGATCACTTAAGATCCCACAAGGATCACCACACTCTTTGGTCTCTCTTGCTAGCTTTACAAGCCACCAAAACTTTGGAGGAAGTTCAATGGGAGTCAAAAACTCCATGCACAAATGATCACAAGATGTAGAACACACTTTCTCTCGATGAATCTCACAAGGCACTATTGCTAAACTCACACGAGAAGCTTTCTTTTGCTTGCTCTCTCTTTTGTGGCACTTGTGTTGGTTGTAGTGGTCTAAATCTTGTGTATAGGATGGATCAATGAATAGAGGTGGTTGGGAGGGCTTGGATATGTCAACTATATGACTTGGAATGTTGCTTGGGCTCCCTTGCCTTGAAGTGGCCGGTTGGGGTGGTATTTTTATAGCCACCAACCAAATTGTAGCCGTTGGAGAAGGTCGCTGGCGATGGGCGCACCGGATAGTCCGGTGCGCCACCGGACAGTGTCCGGCGCGCCGCCACGTCATCCTATCGTTAGGGCTTGGAGCTGGTCGACCGTTGGAGGCTTTGTCCTCATGTGGCACCGGATAGTCCGGTGCCGCACCGGACAGTCCGGTGCCCCTCTGACCATCTGCTCTGACTTCTGCCACGTTTACTGTGCTGCACTGTTTACTGTCAGAGTCGACCATTGTGCGTAGATAACCATTGCTCCGCTGGCACACCGGATAGTCCGATGGTACACCGAACAGTCCGGTGAATTATAGCGGAGCTGCGCCTGAGAAACCCGAAGCTGCAGATTTCGGAGTGTGCGGTCCCTGGTGCACCGGACACTGTCCGGTGGTGCACCAGATAGTCCGGTGCGCCAGACCAGGGAGCACTTCGATTTCCTTTGCTCTTTTCCTTTTGAACCCTTTTTAATCTTTGGATTGGTTTGAGTTGAACCTTTGGCACCTGTAGAACATATACTCTAGAGCAAACTAGTTAGTCCAATTATTTGTGTTGGGCATTTCAACCACCAAAAACATTTAGGAAAAGGTTTAAAGCCTATTTCCCTTTCAATCTCCCCCTTTTTGGTGATTGATGCCAACACAAACCAAAGCAAATATGTAAGTGAATAATTGAACTAGTTTGCATAAGGTAGTGCAAAGGTTGCTTGGAATTAAACCAATCTTTTTCTTCTACTAGATATGCATGGATGCTTTCTTTTATTTTGGACCACACTTGCACCACTAGTTTTGTTTTTGCAAATTCTTTGTAAAGTTCTTTTCAAAAATATTTTGCAAATAGTCAAAGGTATATGAGTAAGATTGAAAGAAGCATTTTCAAGGTTTGAAATTTTCTCCCCCTGTTTCAAATGCTTTTCCTTTGACTTAAACAAAACTCCCCCTCAATGAAATGCTCCTCTTAGTGTTCAAGAGGGTTTTGCCAATAGAATTTCTTAAAGATACTAATTGAAAAACATTTAAAAACTTAAACTTCAAAATTTTTTGAAATTTGGCATGGTGGTGCGGTCCTTTTGCTTTGGGCTAATACTTTCTCCCCCTTTGGCATGAATCGCCAAAAACGGATACTTGTGAGTGAAATATAAGCCCTTTTACTTTCTCCCAATGGCAAACAAATAAATATGAGTGAAGATTATACCAATGTGGAGAGATAGCGGAATACTGGCAAAGAGTAAGTAATACCGATGGAGTTGAGTGGAAGCGTCGTCTTTGCCGAAGACTCCATTTCCCTTTCAATCTACGACTTAGCATAGAGATCACTTGAAAGCACATTAGTCGTAGACATAAAGAGATATGATCAAAAGATATATCAATTAAGCATAATCATAGTTCTATATAACATAGATTGCTCCCCCTAAATATGTGCATGGAGAGGAACACATATTTTGGCCTTAAATGCTAGTTGCACATAATTAGGTTAATGAGAATATATCTATATCATACAGAATGAGAAGTGCATTGTGTCATAGTATAAGTGTGACGCTCATGATAGTTTATGCACTTATGAAAGCATGTTAAAAACATCTTAAGCATTTTCCCTTAAGGATTTCAAAGAGGCTTAAGGACCATCCACCTTTGGAACAAAGGTAGCTTATCCTCGTTACAAGGTTAAGCTTTAAGCTCTTTGACAATAAAATTACTTCACCTAGTTTTAATAAAGATGCATTAATACAGGAATGAAATTTTTGAGAGGTTAAACTAGGTATGAAGCAGGGATAATGCATGGACATGCTTTCTCTTCCTTTTATACAAGATATGCAAAGAGAGTAGAGAAAAGGAAGATCTAGGTACATGTGTAAATGAGAGGAAGTAGTTTTACCCTTTTGAACCTTCACATAGAGACGCTCTCTTCACTGTGCTTTGTCCTTAGTCTTAGTTGCTTAAGACCTATATTCAAGAAAATGTATGGAAATATTTTGCACAAAAGAGAGTTCTACAACTAGTGATCCTTTTCTAGGTTATAGTTATCATATATCAAGTGAATCACGAATTGCATCAATCTATCCTGAGTTCTCCTTTAACTTAGTGCATATCAAGAGAGACATTGATTGATAGTATATGAGGCACTAAGAGACATAAGTGTTAATTGAAGTTATTCAATGATCAAACAAATAATAGATGCGATCAAAAGAACAACATATGCATTAGATTATCAAATAAGCTTAAAATAGGAGAATCCAGTAAATATGCTACTTTAACAGTGAAAGTTACAATCCTTGATAAAGATGACATTATTTTACTAAGTTGGATTGATATGTAGTAGCATGCTTCATGAGAAACTAATTCTCATACTTGAGACTTCATGAGATTATTAAGAAAAAATGTTAGTCTCAACATAATCAAGATATAGAAATGGGCTCCCCCTAAAGACATGCATCAAGAATGTGAATGACTAGGTTAGATGCATTCTCCTTTAAAGACAAATAGGGGGAAGCAATGTACATCTTGATTAAGGCATATAAAATCTGCATGATTAGCTTATGCCTTGAATTCTCAAAATGAAAAAGGTTTAGAATACTTACAACCATACCATTAATAAATTTGACGATCTTAATGTCTAGGTAGGTGTTGCTGTTTTTGACATCGTCCTTTTCATTTGAGTGTCTGAAAGCTCTCTTGTGGGTTTTGGTGTTTGGATGACAACTCAATTAAAGGACTAACAAGTGTGCTAAGTGTTGAACAGGTGCTTAATGTAAAGCTAACAGGGTTCAACACAAGTGAACAAGTGTGATGGTCCAAGGACTAGATGATGATAGATAATGGGCATCACAAGTAAGATGGACATTACAAAAGTGATACTCGGGTGTGTAGCTCGGAGACAACTGATCAAGCCAAGGACGGAGGCAAGAAGAGCTTCGAGGTACCAAGTGCACGGGAGAAGGTCAAGGAGGCTGAGGAACCCAAAGCCAAGGGTGAAGAAGAAGGCTTGCAAAGTCAAGGGTGATCGAGTTGAGAACAGATACGGCATATCAAGGATCACTACATAAAGACGTGACTTACAACCAATGAGGTAACAGCTACATTTATGTGGTGTAAGTCATAAGGCTCAAGATCAAGCTCTAAGAAGGAGATCAAGGTCACTAGAAGGAGAACAAGTGTCAAAACCAGAACTGGAAGCAGCCCAAAAGAGCTAAGTTCACCTTGATCTTTTGTTTGGGTTGTTCCTATGTTTGGAGATGTTCTATGTGACCTTTGCAGGATGTTGGAGCTAAGAAATGTCAATCTAGATCAAGTCAAGCTGACTTGATGATTTATGAGTCCAACATCAAAGCTCAAGCATGTCAAATGCTATAGATGTAATAATTAAGAGAAGGTATGTTTCTAGACTTAGTACATTGGTTTTGTGTACTAATATACTTGTCTAAGTATTAGAAACAGAAGGAAGAAGAAAAGGATAGAAGTGCAAAAGGCTTGGCTGTGTTCAGCCAAGACTCAGCTCGGCTTGGCACACCGGACTGTCCGGTGGTGCACCGGACAGTGTCCGGTGCGCCAGGCTGAACTCTGGTGAACAGGCCACTCTCGGGAGAAGCCGGCGGTGTACGGCTATAATTCACCGGATTGTCCGGTGGTGCACCGGACTGTCCGGTGAGCCAACGGTCGGCTGGGCCAACGGTCGGCCGCGCAATCCGCGTGTGACGCGTGGCCGAGCCAACGGTCAGATGGGGCACCGGACTGTCCGGTGTGCACCGGACAGTGTCAGGTGCGCCAACGGCTCCAGGACTGCAACGGTCGACTGCTCCATCTACGGAAGGAAATCGAGCACCGGATAGTGTCCGGTGGTGCACCGGACTGTCCGGTGCGCCACCCGATAGAAAGAAAGTATTGCCTTCCAAATTTGTTTCCAACGGCTCCTAGGCCCCTTGTGCCTATAAAAGGGACCCCTAGGCGCCTCAAGCAATGTATAAGGGCAGCCAACAAGTGTAGACATCACTCGAATCAATTCTCACTCTCCCTCTTGTGTGTATCTCTCTAGCTTGTGTAGAAGGCACAGCTATAAGCCTTTAGAGAGTGGAGAAGAGCTGCTAAGAGCTAGATCAAGGTCTTGAGCGTATCGTTACTCTGCCGGGGTGCTGCCAAGAAGTTTGTAAGCAGCCGCGGTTTTGTTGTAACCCAACTCAATAGTGAAAGGCTCTATCTGTCATACTGACAGATCTGAGCAAACGGAGGAAGGAGTTGAAATAGACTCCAAGCCCAGGTGTGGCTAACTCCAACGAGGACTAGGCAAGCATTTCAGGCTTGGCCGATCCTCGGGATAAATCCTTGCGTCTGTGTGCTCTGTTCCTTATTGTATTCTGACTCTCTGTCTTATTCGCTTTTATATCTGCACTTCAATACTTATCTCTGGTATAAGCTTTATTTGAAGTGCAGGACATTTTGAGACAGGATCTTCTATTCCGCTGCAACCTACTCGAAGGGTTCTTCACTCCACTGCGTTCTAGTCTTCGAGTAGAGTAAGGATTTAAGTTTTAAAGTGATAAGTTTTTATTCGCCTATTCACCCCCCTCTAGGCGACATCCAGATCCTGTTCCCGGGTCAAAGGGAACTTTCAATTGGTATCAGAGCTAGGCCTTTCCAGTGTGGGCTTAGCCGTCCGGAGATGACGATGTCGTCACAAGAGGTAACTGTAGAACTTCTGTTAGGCGATGGCTCTAATTACAAGTCTTGGTCTATCTCTATTTATAATGCTTTCATGAGTGTTGATCCTGATTTGAGACAGGTCTTTAGTAGAGGTATTTTTCCCTTTAATGTTAGTAAAAATCCTTCTAATGATGAACTAAGATGTCTATCTCTAAATCACCATGCTTGCAACATCTTAGTTGATTCTCTTTCTAGAGATGCCTATTTTGCCATCATGAGTAGTGATAATGATTTATTTGTTGATGCTCATGATTTATGGAATAGAATTAAAGTAAAATATTTTGTGGCAAATTGTACTGCTCCTACTCCCTATATTGCTTGTGGTGCTAACCTTTCAAAGGGAGAAGAACAAGAACGATGGGCACCAAACGATGAATCCACCTCGTCAACAGGTTTGTTCTCCACTAGTAATAAATGTTTTATTGCTAACAATGATGGTGGAGACAAAAGCCATGATGAGGAGGAATATGAGGATGATAGCGAGGATGAATCTTCATCACCACAAGGTGCATTTTCCTGTATTGCTTCCACTAACATTGATGACAGGGAAAATGAGATCGACGATGTGGAAGAAGAGGAGATTCGCCGGTTCTATATCCATCTCAACAAAGAGGACAAAGCGCTCTTGGTTAAACTGTTGAGAAGGAACAAGGAACAAGGCGAGACACTTCTCAGGCTAGAGGAGTCCCTCATCAATACTAACAATAGCCTGGAGAAGATGACCAAAGAACATGAGAAGCTAAAGTCCTCTCATGATGATTTGGTCCAACGGTATGAATCTGTTTTAATTGAGCAAAGAAATAGTCATGACGCATTATCTAATGTTGCTCAACTTAAAACGGAAAATTTCATGCTTAGGAGTCAAGTTGAAAAGATAAACTTAGAAAAACTTTCTCTAGGTGAAAAGTATGATATACTGTCATATTCTCATAATAAATTAGTTGATGACCATATCATGCTTAATGTTGCTCATGAGGTTGTAATTACGAACTTAAATTCATGTGAGCCTCATTCTTGCACAAGTGCACATCTGGGTAATATATCGTCATGTGCTAACCCCTGTCGCTCAAGAGGAAGCGAATGTTTGAATGAACAAAAAGTTGCAGGGTCACAAAAGAAATTATGTGGGAACAAGAAGCAAAGACAGCTAAGGAGAAGACGCATTGCTCGACTTTCTCAAGGTATCCACGGGCGCGTGGTGAAGAAGCTTGAGAAAGGAAAAACTGCAGCAACTGTTAAGCTCCATAAGAAGAATGTTCCTAAAGATGAAGAAATCAACATGAGCTTGGAAAAAGGTAAAGATTCAATTAATCATGTTGTTTGCACTGACCTTTTCTCTGTGTCATCCAAGAACAAAAAGAGAAAAGGGAAAAGGAGGTGCTTTAAGTGCAACAAGTCAGGACACCTCATTGCGTCGTGTCCATACACCAACAAGGGTGAAGGGATAAGGAGATGCTTCAGATGCAATGACAAGAGTCACATGATCACTTCTTGTCCGCTAATGATGAACCAAGCATGTGCAGTCTCCAAGATGACTCTCACCAAGAAAAATGACAAACAGCAAGCGTCATGTCAGGGTGAGCGACGCTTCTGCTACAAGTGTGGTGAGCAGGGTCATCTATCCAAGGTATGTAATAAAGGTGAGATTCCTAAGCAAGTAAATTTGTCTCAATCTTATTCGCTTAGGAGACCCAAATCATACTCTTGTGCTAGACTAATCATGAGATCACCTAGAACTAGCACAAAGACTATTTGGGTGCCAAAGGCATTTTTAGATGATCGATATGGACCCATCCCAAGATGGGTACCAAATTGTGCTAATTAGACCATGCAGGCGCCTTGAGATGGACTGGAGACCATGGGAGAGCTTAAGACGGTTGTCTAAAACTCTATGCTTAAGCTGTTAATTGTTTTGGTGTTTATTGACCCAAGGTTGAATTATTGTTAGGCACTAATCCCATGTTCATCTCAAGTGAAATAAGGTGAATAGGTCCTTAATCATTATTGGACCTTGATGAGATTCTTCAACTTGCTATCCATAGATTGGTACCCTTGTATCTTAAGTACCTTGTTGATAATTAGTATTGCTCTTTAAACTGATTGTTGTGCTACCTGTCCTTGGAGTAGTTATGCCTCTTGATTGCTTGTGTTGAGTACCTTACAATCAATGATTAGTGATTTCCAAGATCGTAACCATGCGTGCTTAATCATGATTGCATGCTTTAGAGGTTTTGTCTCTTGAAACATTTAATGGGTAGTTTTTCATTAGATATATCCACCATGATTAACTCTTTTCATGTTCGTGAATAAACATGTATTCCTTTGTGAGTTATGCTATATGGGTTTAATGATGCAAATATGATATTTTGTTTAGTTAATGTTCACATTATTACTCTAGTTTGGTATTGTGTGAATACCAACTCCATGTTGTGCCTCTAATGCACTCTTTTGAGCTATAAGGTGCATGAACAAAAGGAGTCCTAAATTAGTGACAACTGGTGCTCTCATAGCAATTCAGGAAAAGGCAAAGGTATGGAGAATGGAACTATGCAATTTCATTGAATATCTTGAAGTTCCATTAATTGTGATCACAGCTATGGTTTTGCCTCTGAATTGGTAGTATCTTGGCTTAGGTGCTCCTTACTTTAAAATGTTGTTTCTTCTGTTGTACCTAAAGAACCTTCTTAACTATGATGTGCTTAAGACATGATCGTGTTGTTTTTCAATTGGTATATGTGATGCAATGATAGTTAAGTATGAAGCATGTCTAAGTTGCGTGTAAATGTTAGACTTCCTGTGAGTATTCAATTGGCTTAGGTGCTCCTGAGGCATGCATTGTTGTATTTAGTCAACCTTTCATTTAGCCTTCAATTGGTATTAAGTGGCTTTCAATTTGGTATTTAATTGATATCTCTTTGGGATGAAAGTGATAGAGTATGCCTTGACCAAGGTATGTTGTGATCCCCTCTAGTTCTGAGGAAGCTAGAATGTGCAAAGTGCAAGTCATTCAAATACTTGATGCACAACTTGAGGGGGAGCACACATAACTTGTGTCTTTTGAGACTTATTGTTTCTTGAGCAATCTTGTACAGTCTCAAGGTGGAAAAGAGAAGATAAGCAAGAAATGGAGCACTCAGGACTCGGGTACCTCTGTAAGTCAAGAAATTGGTATCTTAAGTCATGAGTAATTGCATATTTTTAGATTGCTCATGCTCTATAAAATTTGGTGATACTAGATGCTTATCCTTAAGTATCATGGAGCTATGATCTTGCAATTGGTATCTTTCAATTGGTAGCCGCGATAGTTTGCTTAAATTGACATCTTTTGATAATCATTAGAATAGAAGTTTCTTCTTGTGCCCAATACTATAACTTGTTCTAAGTTTGGTGTCTTAGCAACAAGAAAAGGTTAGGATAAAGAATCAGGCACAAGTGTGGAGAAGCTCTCAAGAGATTAAATACTTTCAAGATGGGAAGTGCACTACAACATGGTAAAGGTACAAAAGGAAGTGTTAATCTTTTTGCATAAATGTATCTTACTTAAATGTTGGTACTGCATATGTTCAATAAGTAAGGGGGAGTTTTGATAGTTGTTTTTCCTCCTTAACTCCCTGCTGTCCCTTGACATCATCCTATGTTCTTGATTGAGTATGGTTTTTGGTGTTTGATGTCAAAGGGGGAGAATTTGTGTATTAAAGCTTATCTCAACCTGAGAGGAAAGCTTATCCTAAGGGGTGATGTGTTAGTTTAAGCATTGCTAGTGTGTTATTCATATGCTTCTTGCAGTATTATATGTGTTGTGTTGCATCATATGGATTAGTGTTTCCACTGGAATTAATTGGCATCTATTGTGTTCATTCTGAAATAGATAGTCATATGGATAATGGTGCATATGGTTAAGTTTTTAAGATTGTTTTAAATTAGTATCTTAGTTTAAGTCATGTGGATAATGGTGCATATGGTTAATGGTGCTTTAAGATTGCTTTAAATTAGTATCTTAGTTTAATTTGGTATCTTAATGGTGAATAGTGGTAGGTTGATATTCCTGTGAAATATCCACTAAATTGAATGGTGTTTAACTCTGATTCTGTGCATTTGTGTGTTATATGCATCATGGTTTGATCCTTGACACAATGCATCCCACAGGTGCTAAGGTGTAGCAATGTTTCGATTTAGCCTAAGTATGTGCATTTTGGCATTTAAGGCCAAAGCTAAGTTTTTAATGCAAGCACATATTTAGGGGGAGCATTCTACAATCTTAGAACTCAATTTGTGCTTTAAATTTCACTCTTATGTAAGCTTTAATTGTGTTTCCATCAATCACCAAAAAGGGGGAGATTGAAAGCTCTCTTGTGGGTTTTGGTGTTTGGATGACAACTCAATTAAAGGACTAACAAGTGTGCTAAGTGTTGAACAGGTGCTTAATGTAAAGCTAACAGGGTTCAACACAAGTGAACAAGTGTGATGGTCCAAGGACTAGATGATGATAGATAATGGGCATCACAAGTAAGATGGACATTGCAAAAGTGATACTCGGGTGCGTAGCTCGGAGACAACTGATCAAGCCAAGGATGGAGGCAAGAAGAGCTTCGAGGTACCAAGTGCACGGGAGAAGGTCAAGGAGGCTGAGGAACCCAAAGCCAAGGGTGAAGAAGAAGGCTTGCAAAGTCAAGGGTGATCGAGTTGAGAACAGCTACGGCACATCAAGGATCACTACATAAAGACGTGACTTACAAACAATGAGGTAACAGCTACAGTTATGTGGTGTAAGTCATAAGGCTCAAGATCAAGCTCTAAGAAGGAGATCAAGTTCACTAGAAGGAGAACAAGTGTCAAAACTAGAACTGGAAGCAGCCCAAAAGAGCTAAGTTCATCTTGATCTTTTGTTTGGGTTGTTCCTATGTTTGGAGATGTTCTATGTGACCTTTGCAGGATGTTGGAGCTAAGAAATGTCAATCTAGATCAAGTCAAGCTGACTTGATGATTTATGAGTCCAACATCAAAGCTCAAGCATGTCAAATGCTATAGATGTAATAATTAAGAGAAGGTATGTTTCTAGACTTAGTACATTGGTTTTGTGTACTAATATACTTGTCTAAGTGTTAGAAACAGAAGGAAGAAGAAAAGGATAGAAGTGCAAAAGGCTTGGCTGTGTTCAGCCAAGACTCAGCTCGGCTTGGCACACCGGACTGTCCGGTGGTGCACCGGACAGTGTCCGGTGCGCCAGGTTGAACTCTGGTGAACAGGCCACTCTCGGGAGAAGCCGGCGGCGTACGGCTATAATTCACCGGACTGTCCGGTGGTGCACCGGACTGTCCGGTGAGCCAACGGTCGGCTGGGCCAACGGTCGGCCGCGCAATCCGCGCGTGACGCGTGGCCGAGCCAACGGTCAGATGGTGCACCGGACTGTCCGGTGTGCACCGGACAGTGTCCGGTGCACCAACGGCTCCAGGACTGCAACAGTGGACTGCTCCATCTATGGAAGGAAATCGAGCACCGGACAGTGTCCGGTGGTGCACCGGACTGTCCGGTGCGCCACCCGACAGAAAGAAAGTATTGCCTTCCAAATTGGATTCCAACGGCTCCTAGGCCCCTTGTGCCTATAAAAGGGACCCCTAGGCGCCTCAAGCAATGTATAAGGGCAGCCAACAAGTGTAGACATCACTCGAATCAATTCTCACTCTCCCTCTGGTGTGTATCTCTCTAGCTTGTGTAGAAGGCACAACTATAAGCCTTTAGAGAGTGGAGAAGAGCTGCTAAGAGCTAGATCAAGGTCTTGAGCGTATCGTTACTCTGCCGGGGTGCTGCCAAGAAGTTTGTAAGCAGCCACGGTTTTGTTGTAACCCAACTCAATAGTGAAAGGCTCTATCTGTCATACTGACATATCTAAGCAAACGGAGGAAGGAGTTGAAATAGACTCCAAGCCCAGGTGTGGCTAACTCCAACGAGGACTAGGCAAGCATTTCAGGCTTGGTCGAACCTCGGGATAAATCCTTGCGTCTGTGTGCTCTGTTCCTTATTGTATTCTGACTCCCTGTCTTACTCGCTTTTATATCTGCACTTCAATACTTATCTCTGGTATAAGCTTTATTTGAAGTGCAGGACATTTTGAGACAGGATCTTCTATTCCGCTGCAACCTACTCGAAGGGTTCTTCACTCCACTGCGTTCTAGTCTTCGAGTAGAGTAAGGATTTAAGTTTTAAAGTGATAAGTTTTTATTCGCCTATTCACCCCCCTCTAGGCGACATCCAGATCCTGTTCCCGGGTCAAAGGGAACTTTCAGTGTCCTCCTTTTAGAGTTGTCCCTTTTTCTTTTCAAACTTATTGAAAATACTTGAAAAAGAGATATTAGCAGCACAAAGGAGTATATGACAAATGATGATTTCTTTTGACAAGAGATATAAACAATTCATCATTAACAAGTCACACAGATATGAAGTAAAATCCTTAATAATAATGGACATCATTGGAAGTGAGAAATATGCACCATTTAATATTTCTAATCAATCATAGGAAATTTACTTCTTCATATTGAATTTATTATCATTACTTAGAAGCATATCAATATGAGAACAGTTATGGCAAAGGCATGAATTAGATTCTAATGGACAAGTGCATTTATGAGAACGAGATTGAATGCACATCTAGTTGACTTTAGTCCAATAAAGAATCTATGCTTCACATGATAATTTAGATTAAATAACCATTGATAGGAACTATATTTGATTAAGAAGATAAGTTCCCATACCTTTGCTTTTACCTTTGTTTCTTCGGGTGAAGAGCAACTCTTGAGGCTTGTGGCTTTAAACATGCACTTACTTTCTTATAGATTTCCATAAGTAAGCTCAAGAGATATGTCATTAGTAACACAAGCACTAGTTTCCCTTTTTGTAATCATTTTGGTAAGGAATGAAAAGTGGATTACTAAAGCATGGAAACTTCATAATATGAACTAGATTATTCCATAGATGATCTTATGCTCAATTTTAACTCATAAAACAAGCATAAATAATCCTTTAAGATTATGGGAATAAATCTAATTCATAACATGGAGAGCGATAAATGTAGAAGAATCATATCCAATTTAAGCAAGAGGCAAAACAACATAAATCATTGGATTGACTTTTCTTTTCATGTTAAATTACGCATCTCCATAGGGAAACTTATTCTCTATATGTGAGACTATTTAGATCAATTGAGTAGAAACATTAGTCTCACTATTCTAGTTATAAAAGGAGATTCCCATTATAAGTGTCCTAAGGATTTGAATTCCTTACATGACACCTTATTCTTTTAAGAACTTGGAATATCTCTCTATATCTAGAATCATGGCAATAATAAGATAATTAGTGTAAAACATGCCATGAGGTACTTACGATAATTTAAAGCATGTAGATTGCCATAGTATAGAAAAGATGAATATTCAATCTACCATATGAGAGGAATTTCTTCAAAGAATGGTGACATAATTTGAAAACATTTGAAGTGCTTCCTTTTTCTATGTGACTACACAAGACACATGAGAAATGATAATTTAAGATACTTGCACTTAAAAGCATAAAAGTTACCATCCTTTGACTTTCCTCCATGTTGTAGGCCTTGATTTTCTGCACATGATAATTCTTTATTTCGTACATCAATATCTTCCCCGAGATGATATGAGTTTAAGACATAGTAATTCAAAACAACTTTGGGTCAATCTTGGATATATAGATCATTGAAGATTGATAGCTTGAGTTAATAAGAATTGAATTGACTCTCTTAAGCACCCCAAAGCTTCATATCATCTCCTTCTCCTGCAAAGCTTGTCAAGCATATTTTGGTACCCATCGCTTGATGGGTCCATCAAGGTTACTCAATAAAGATCTAGGAACCCAAGAGTCCTTTGTGTTAGCACTTGGTAAACTCATTACCTTTCTAGCACAAGTTGCAATTTTGGGTTGCCTAGTTACATGAGAAATAATTGACATGCTAGAAGTGGGATAGTTACCAATGGGACAATCCTTGCATTGATGTCCCTTCTTTCGGCATATGTAGCATAGGTGATCTTCAAGTCTTGAAGATTTCTTCTTTCCTTGTTTCTTGCTTGCTACATGGTTAGTGAATATTTTCTTTTCTAAAGCTATGCCTTTTTGTTTTAAATGGGGACAAGACTTAATTAAGTATACCTTCTTTGGGCATTTAAAACAAAGTTTATCATCCTTGTTAATAATCAAGCTATTTTTAATATAGGAACATGATCTAATCGAGTGTCCCTTTTCAAAGCATTCACTACACTTCTTACTTCTCTTAGTGTGAAGTGTGACTTGATTATTACCTTGGATGTTACCTTGCATGGAGGCATGGTTGAGGCTTTTGGCAGAGGTATTGATTTTCTTCTTTTGTTTCTTCCTCTTGACAATCCTCAAGTCCTTGACATTTTCTTCAAGAGATTTAGTGCATGCCACGGTTGTTCCGCACTTCCCTTTTAGTTGTGTCAAGCTCATCTTTAGCCTCTCATTTTCTTCTTTGAGCTTTTGATATGTATCATCTTTTGTTCTTGTAAATTCTAGCTCAAAGGAAGATTTGCTTGTCGACGGACAACAAGCATTAGCACATGGCAATATAGTTTCAATTTGAATACATGTGCATGAGTGAGGTTGTTGGGATTTTAAGTTTTCTATCACAACCTCATGAGTAACGTTTAACATGATATGATCATCCATAAGATTTTCATGAGAATATAGAAGCATATCATGTTTTTCTTGAAAAGCTAGATTTTCAATTTTTAGCTTTTCTACTTGGTCCTTAAGCAAGGCATTCTTATTTACTAATTGAGCGATACAATATAAAGTTATCTTGCTCAATTGAAATAGTTTCATACCTTTGGACCAAATCAACATGAGAGCACTTTAGCTCCTTATGTTCTTTAGTCAACTCATCAAATCTTACCATTTTTATGGAGAGAATATCTTCTAGCATTTGATGAGCTTCGCTTTGCTCTCTAGCTCTTTTTAGAAGTTTGAGCATGACCGCCTTATCTTCTTGGCTTAGACGGGCGTAGAGTTGTATGAAGCTTCTTTCATCCTCCTCATCCTCATTTGTGCTTCCACTATCATTTTCATTAGCCACACAACATATGTGGGAATCGAAATGGGAAGACACACCTTTTGGAGAGGTGGATTCATCGTTTGGTCTCCATTGTTCATTTTCTTCTTCTTCCTTGCAAGGGTTAGTATCACAAAGACTAAAGGAAGTAGAAGCAACATGTTTGGACTCATCAAATTTACTTTTAATTCTAGTCCAAATATCATGCGCATCAGGAATATTTTCATAATAATTCAATATGAAGGCATGATAATCTTCCTTGCTAAGAGAATTAACTAAGATGTCAAAAGCTAGATAGTTTAAGCGTATACATCCTTGATCTTCTTCGGAAGTATTTTTCTTATCATAACTAGGGGGTATAATACTCTTGTATAAGATTTGTTCTAATCATGGATCTACGGTTCTAAAAGCCTTTATCACACTAGTAGACCACGAAACATAATTAGAACAATCCAAAAGCAATATTTCAAGAGTTACCTCCTTTCGAGTTGTCTTCTTGTTCTTTTGGGATCTTCCTTGAGCCATCACTTCGAGTTGTTAGACTCAATATGAAGTGCCTTGCTTTGATACCAATTGAAAGTCGCCTAGAGGGGGGTGAATAGGCGAAACCTGAAAATTATAATTCTAAACCCCAACTAGATCTCTTGATTAGAGGTTAGAACAAGATTCACAATTATCGGAGTATAAAAACTAAGTCCTTTGCTTGTAAAAAGTGTTGCTTTCAAATAATGCGGAATTGATAAATCAATACAACTAATAGATCTATGAAGAATAAAGCAAGAGGGCTTAGTTTTTTCTTGATACAACTAATTGATAAGTAGAGCAATATCATAAGTTCTTTCTTGCAAGGCGTTGCTTCACTAAATGAGAATTTAACTTGAAGCAACACCAAATAATGTTAGCAAAGAGTAGCGCAAGAGAACTTAGAAAGGGAGAGAACAAACAAATCACAAGCAATAAACACAAGAGACACGGATGATTTGTTTTACCGAGGTTCGACCCTCGAAGGCCTAGTCCCCGTTGAGGAGTCCACTAAGGACGGGTCTCTTTCAACCCTTTCCCTCTCTCCACCGATCACCAAGACCGGCGAGCTCTTCTTCTTCTCAAGGATCACTTAAGATCCCGTAAGGATCACCACACTCTTTGGTGTCTCTTGCTAGCTTTACAAGCCTCCAAAACTTTGGAGGAAGATCAATGGGAGTCAAAAACTCCACGCACAAATGATCACAATATGTAGAACACACTTTCTCTCGATGAATCTCACAAGGCACTATTGCTAAACTCACACGAGAAGCTTTCTTTTGCTTGCTCTCTCTTTTGTGGCACTTGTGTTGGTTGTAGTGGTCTAAATCTTGTGTATAGGATGGATCAATGAATAGAGGTGGTTGGGAGGGCTTGGATATGTCAACTATATGACTTGGAATGTTGCTTGGGCTCCCTTGCCTTGAAGTGGCCGGTTGGGGTGGTATTTATAGCCACCAACCAAATTGTAGCCGTTGGAGAAGGCTGCTAGCGATGGGCGCACCGGATAGTCCGGTGCGCCACCGGACAGTGTCCGGCGCGCCGCCACGTCATCCTGTCGTTAGGGCTTGGAGCTGGTCGACCGTTGGAGGCTTTGTCCTCATGTGGCACCAGACAGTCCGGTGTCGCACCGGACAGTCTGGTGCCCCTCTGACCATCTGCTCTGACTTCTGCCGCGTTTACTGTACTGCACTGTTCACTGTCAAAGTCGACCGTTGTGCGCAGATAACTGTTGCTCCACTGGCACACCGGACAGTCCGGTGGTACACTGGACAGTCCGGTGAATTATAGCGGAGCTGTGCCTGAGAAACCCGAAGTTGCAGAGTTCGGAGTGTACGGTCCCTGGTGCACCGGACAGTCCGGTGCGCCAGACCAGGGAGCACTTCGGTTTCCTTTGCTCTTTTCCTTTTGAGCCCTTTTAAATCTTTGGATTGGTTTGAGTTGAACCTTTGGCACCTGTAGAATATATACTCTAGAGTAAATTAGTTAGTCCAATTATTTGTATTGGACATTTCAACCATAAAAAATATTTAGAAAAAGGTTTAAAGCCTATTTTCCTTTCACACCCATTTGGATATATATCTAGGTGCTCGTCACATCTCTGAGGAGCCCTAGGATACTGTTCGAACCAGAAATGAGCCGGCGGAGTGGCGGACTGTCCGGCCCTGAGGCCGGACGGTCCGCGGTCCGGACGGTCCGCGCCTGTGGGCCGGACGGTCCGCGCGTACGCAAAGCAGATTAGGGTTCCGAGTTTTGTGCTACGGTTGTTAGCTAAAATCACGGGATAAGCTCGGGAATTAGTTTGTAAAGGGTCTAGCCCCCCTCCTCTATAAATAGAGAGGTATACGGCCGATTTGTAATCAAAAATCAATCGAATCAATACAACTTCTATTTCGCATTTTATCCTAGGAGTAGTTCTAGTCTAGTTTAGGTTTAGCTATCCAATCCCCAAATTCTTCGTCTCTCTTCGGCTCTACGTTGATTAGAGGAGTCTAGGTCGGCCAGCCCGAGCCTAGACACCACCTAGGACCTCTACTCCCCGACGGGGTCCCTCCCGGGAGCGAGATCCAGGCGCCGTCGGCGATCTTCCGCCGTCCCTGCGTACGCGCGGACCGTCCGGCCCCAGGGCGCGGACCGTCCGGCCGTCAGACAGGAGCCCTAGCCGCGCACCAGGCCGCGGACAGTCCGCCCTTGCGCAGAGAGCACAACCGCGCCTCGCACCAGGCCGCGGACCGTCCGGCCCCTGCGCGCGGACCGTCCGCCCCTGTGCAGAGGGCACCGCCATGGTTCTTGTTGAGTGTTTGGCGCTCCGAAGAGGCGTCAACATACTTTTTGGCGACTCCGCTGGGGAAAAAACATCTAGGCTCATCAAATCGGCCCTCAATGGCCGGTTCAAAGGATAGCTCTGATATTTCTCTAAGCAACATCATAGAGCCGACTTGGGAAACCTTGCCGGCTGACGAGCAGCTCCAGTTTGAGGAGCACAAGGAGCGGATGATCCAGGAGGCGAAAGCAAAGTTCTTGGCCAACTTCAAAGTGGACAGGAACAACAAGGTCGTTCGACATCGGGCGACGGATCCGGCTTCGCTCCAACCCACGCCAGATATCCCCAATGTAAGTAATACCAACGATCTGCAATCTCTTAGAAATTATGTAGAAGATCAGCGTGAACAAATGCAGAACATCATAGGGGGTATGCAAAGCGATCTTAAGAGACTAGTACGTGCATTCGATAAATCTAGTACCGCAAATTTTCCTTCGCACGAGGTTGAGTTAGGAGATAACGCGCGTAACACATCGGCTACAGGTTGTCACGACCAGTCACAACCCCTTTATGGGATGCCGATGGACACATACCCTAAGCAACCGCAAATCGGCAGCAAACCAGCCGATCTGCACATGCCCGGACCGTCCGCACGTGAGCGCGGACCGTCCGGGCCAACAGCAGTCGGGCCTATTTTTAATGAGTTACCTAGATATGCGCCCGAGCCACCACATATGACACAGAACCCAAATTACCCAGTCGGACGGTCCGCATACAATGACGGACGGTCCGCATATGACCACGGACGGTCCGGGTACATATCCGGACAGTCCGCGCATGAGTCTTTTGAGGAGGATTATTACCTGAATCCTCGCCCGTCCCAGCAACACTTCCCATCACATTATGCAATGCACCAGCCCATTAATTCAGGATCCAGAGCCCAGGAAAGCTTTCCGGCCCCACCTAAAAGGCCGGAAAGAAACGATCAAACCTATGAGCCATATAGGGCAAATGGAAATGCACCACGTAGCTCAAACCAATGGGGGGAACGACAACATACTAATATGCAACCAACCCCACCTATGTTTGACCAGAGAGCCGGTGGTCTTGCACCGGCTGCCATTGATATAGTGAGGGAAGAAATAGCCGGGGCGTTCCGAGATAAGCTCGGAGTAAGCATGGTCCCTGGGGGGCAATCATATCGGAAACCTTATGACAGCCGATTTGATCACCACCCGTACCCACAGGGAACTAGAATACCCGAATTCGCAAAATTTTCAGGTGATCAAGGGAAAAACACGCGCGAACATATAGGCCAGTTCTTAGCACAATTAGGAGAATTGGCAGACACAGAGGCATTTCGCGTGCGTTTATTTTCATTGTCGCTAACAGGAACCGCGTTTGCATGGTATGCCACTTTACCTCCCAATTCCATTTCATCATGGGGGGATCTAGAACAAAAATTTCATGATCATTTTTTCTCCGGTGATTATGAATTGGATTTGGTAGATTTAGTGTCATTGCGACAGACAAAAGACGAATCGGTTAATGATTACATCCGGAGATTCCGCGATACAAGAAACCGATGCTTTCAAATTCATTTAGCAGAAAAACAGCTAGTAGGATTAGCCTTTAACGGTCTACGATATTATTTAAAAGAGAGATTAGAAGGCATCCAATTTTTTACACTAGCACAGTTACACCAGAGGGCTTTGGCTTGCGAAAGCCGGAGCAAAGAAACTGCTAAAACAATGCGTCACAACGTACATATAGTAGAATGCGACCAAAGTAGCTCAGATGACGAATCAGCAGAAGTGTATGCTGTTGAAATGGTTTGGCCAAAACAGGCCAAATCTTCAGCTTGTTCCTCCTTGCAGCCGGTTCAAAAGAAACGGCAAGAGGAGGTTAAGTTTACGTTTAATGTTGGTAAATGTGATAAAATATTTGACGAACTACTCAAAAATGGCAATATTAAAATAAATCACACTGTTCCATCCGCCGACGAGCTAAAACGTCGTGCATACTGCAAGTGGCATAACTCATTTTCGCATGCCACTAATGATTGTAATGTATTCCGACGACAGATTCAATCGGCCATTAATGAGGGACGATTGAAATTTCAGGAAATGCAGGTGGATACAGAGCCCTTTCCAATGAATGTGATCGACTTTGAGGGCAAGAAAGTCCTGGTTCGGCCAAACACGGCCGATAAAGGCAAAGGCAAAGAGGCAATCATCGGCAATTCTAAAAAGGCCGATGAGGATCATAAGGTTTCTTGCAGGAAAGTGGTAGCTGAGAAGACTCCCGATGGAGGGGAGACCCTAAAGGTGACCATCACAACCTCCAGTACTGGGGGGCAAGCGCAGACAGGGAGACAGATGCAGGAACCCATGCTGCGTATCCCGGACGGTCCGGCACGTAGGCGCGGACGGTCCGGGACCCCACCGGACGGTTCGGAGAGCTCCGGCGGACGGTCCGGCCATGCTCAGGACTCGCAGCGACCACGTACCTTCAAACCACGATGACCAGAGATAGGTACGTGGAAAACAAATACATTTAAAGCAGCTGGTCGGCTGATCAAGCCTGGCCCGACTTTCGATCAATTGTTGTCTAAATATGTGAAAAAAAGGCTGGCCCCAGTGACCGGCCACCGAAGCGACCCCGCTCACCCATTCATGAGCAACGTCAGGTCAGTCCGATTGGACCATATCACCAATCAGAAGAAATGAAAGGTCCTATTGTACAATTGAGACCTAACATGCCGACATGGACCCCTCCACCTCCTTATCCATCTATGCCATATCCATACACATACTTACCTCCACCATATGTCCCAAATCAAATGTGGGGCATGCCACCATATCCATTTGGGATGCCACAGTACCCCGCCTGGGGGGCACCCCAAACATCCGTTTTTGATAGGTTGGCACCGCCAGTGCAAGACCGATTGAGCACTGCTGAATCCGGTCACCAGGCACAGGCCCAACAAGGTTGCCGGACTACTCGGCCTCCTAAGCCGACCAATCCGGCAGGGGGGCATATGCCTGTAGCAATTTAAAGAACAACAAAAAAGGACATCATCAAAATAGGCACTGCGGATGTTGTCATACAGGGAGACAATAAAGGGCCGATGATTTTCGACGAATCGGCCAACACAACCGAAAAGGATACGGCTACCATCAAAACAGCCGGTCCAAAATACTCCGTGCCTCGATGGTGCCCAGCGGGATTGACACGATCCCAAAAGAGAAAATTACAGCGCCTAAGAGCAAAGGAGAGCCAGGAGAAGGAGGCGGAAAAGACATTTAATGACACACATCCACTATACCCGCCACCACAAAAGAAATGGAGACCGAAGGCCGTTGAGAAAAAACAAACGGCCACAGAAATAGAAAGTCAACCTGCACCAGGCGCGGACCGTCCGGCCCCCGCGTGCGGACCGTCCGCCGTTCACCAGGAAGGCTCTGGACAACCTGCACCAGGCGCGGACCGTCCGGCCCCCGCGTGCGGACCGTCCGCCGTTCATCAGGAAGCCTCCAACAACACGACAACATCCATGGAAGAGGACGACCTGCTAGGAGAAGACCTGGTCGACTACGAGGCTTCTTCAGAACGCCCAGGTATGGATGTAAATATTATTACATTTTCTTCCGATTGCACTATCATTGGCGACGATGAACCTGTTGCTGCCCAGTTTGATTTTGGTACTAAAGAAGCCGCCTTTACTAAACCAAAGGAATCGGTAAATCATTTAAAGCCGCTCTTCGTGCGCGGTCACATTGATGGAATACCGATTGCTAAGATGTTGGTGGATGGAGGGGCGGCTGTAAATCTAATGCCTTATTCATTATACAGAAAATTAGGTAAACAAGATGACGAACTTGTCAAAACCAACATGACCCTCAGCGGTGTTGGGGATAGTTCGATTAAAGCCAGGGGAGTCACGTCCGTTGAATTAACCATCGGGACTAAGACCCTTGCTGCTGCATTCTTCGTCGCTGATGTAGAAGGGAATTATAGTTTAATTCTAGGCAGAGATTGGATTTATGCCAATCAATGTATACCTTCTACATTACATCAAATGCTAATACAATGGGTAGGCGATGAGGTAGAACAAGTACATGCTGATATATCGGCCTGCATCGCTGTGGCCGATGCCCCTGTACTCTGGACTTATGAGACTGCTACATGTCTCACAGGGGTAGATTTTTCTGATTATCAGTTCATAAGTATAGATAAGAAAGGTTTCATTCCTGTAATGCTATAGCCGATGGAGAATCGGCTGAATCCTAAATAGAGTTTAAACGATGAATACACACAAAGTTCATGAGTCTTTGATCACGGACAATTCGGCCCTCAAAGCCGGATGGTCTGGTCTATCACAGAACAGTTCGGACTTTAAGGCCGAACATCTACCACAGCGAAAAGATAGTATTACGGATGATCCGGTCCCCGAGACCGGAAAGTCCGCCATCACACAAAGATCATCTGATTCCTCTGTGGGGGACATGATAGAGGAGTTCAGAGATCTTGATAAACTAGGACAGGGGTTTACATCGGCTGATCCTTTGGAGGAGATTGACATAGGAAATGGTAAAACTCCAAGGCCGACTTTTGTAAACAAGACCCTGGAGACCGATTCTAGAAATGAGATGATCGGTCTATTGAAGGAATATTCAGATTGTTTTGCTTGGAATTACACTGAAATGCCTGGACTAAGCCGAGAGATTGTCGAACATCGGCTGCCCATTAAGTCTGGTTTCAGACCTTTCAAGCAGAAAGCTAGAACATTTCGTCCAGATCTTCTCCCACGAATCAAGGACGAAATCCACCGGCTACTAGAAGCTAATTTTATTAGACCTTGCAGATACACAGAGTGGGTCTCCAATATTGTGCCGGTGGAGAAGGAGTCAGGTAAACTTAGAGTATGCATTGATTTTCGTAATTTAAATAAAGCAACTCCTAAAGATGAATATCCCATGCCCATAGCCGACACATTAATCAATAATGCATCAGGAAATAGAATTATTAGCTTCCTTGATGGTAATGCCGGATATAATCAGATTTTCATGGCCGAAGAAGATGCGTCTAAAACGACCTTTATATGTCCAGGCTTCATTGGTTTATTTGAATGGGTTGTCATGACATTCGGTCTTAAAAATGCTGGTGCTACTTATCAGAGGGCTATGAATCTGATCTTCCATGAGTTGTTAGGAAACACTGTGGAAGTCTACATTGATGATATTGTAGTCAAATCGGCTAAGTTTAGTTCTCATATAGCCGATTTGCGCAAAGCCTTTGATAAAATGCGTCGGTATGGTTTAAAAATGAACCCACGTAAATGTGCTTTTGGAGTGTCGGCTGGTAAGTTTTTAGGATTTGTCATCCATGAACATGGTATAGAAATAGACCCTGACCGAATCAAGTCTATTCGGAATGTGGGGCCTCCGACTTGTAAGGTCGAAGTGCAGAGGTTTCTCGGCAAGGTGAATTATTTACGAAGGTTTATTTCTAACCTAGCCGGGAAGATTGATGCCTTCACCCCTATCCTTCGGCTTAAGAATGATGCTGAATTCACTTGGGGGGCAGAGCAGCAGGAAGCATTTGATCTCATTAAAAAATACTTGTCTTCGGCTCCCGTGTTAAAAGCACCACAAGTAGAAGCACCATTCAGATTATACATTGCAGCTGAAGACAAGGTTATTGGGGCTGTTCTGACACAAGAAACTGAGGGGAAGGAGCATGTGGTGACATATCTAAGCCGAAGGTTGGTGGATGCTGAAACAAGGTACACTTTTATTGAAAAGTTATGCTTATGCTTGTTTTATGCATGCACCAAATGTAGATGTTATTTACTGTCTAGTCATTGCACTGTTTCTGGTCAAGCCGATGTAATCAAATACATGTTGCATAACCCAATTATGAGTGGTAGAATTGGTAAGTGGGCTTATGCACTCATAGAATATGACTTGGCCTATGAACCATTGAAATCTATGAAAGGCCAAGTCGTAGCGGATTTTATTGTAGAACATCGGGTTAATGATATTTATGAACTAGACATGTCATACCTCACTATTACTCCTTGGACTTTATATTTTGATGGATCGGTTTGCAATGAAGGGCAAGGAATTGGCATTGTGCTTGTTTCACCAAGTAATGTCTCCTTTGACTTCTCTAGCCGATTGAAAACTTATTGCACTAATAATCAAGCTGAATATGAGGCCCTCCTATTCGGTTTAGAACTTTTAAGTAGTATGGGAGTAAAACATGTGAAGGTATTTGGTGATTCTCAGCTGGTTGCCCAACAAGTGTTAGAAGAATATCAATGTCTTGATGGTACTCTAAATAGTTATCTTGAGAAATGTTGGAGCATAATCCATTCTTTTGACGAATTCAGTATTCGGCATATCTCTAGAGTTGAGAATCATAAAGCTAACGATTTGGCACAAGATGCATCAGGTTATCGGATAAAGAGAGGGAAATTTCACAAAACTGAAAATCTGATAACCAGTGCAGAGCCAAATTCCCAGGTCGCGGACCGTCCGCGTGATGACGCCGGACCGTCCGAGGTTATCAGAAATGTTCTCTTAATCGATTCGGCTGACAATGAAGCCGATGCAAGTGATTGGAGGACACCTATACTTAATTATTTGCAAAATCCCAATATCAGGACAGATAAGAACATTCGGCGAACAGCTTTCAAGTATGTTTTGATGAGTGATGAACTTTACCGCCGAACGGTTAATGATGTCCTGCTTAAGTGCTTGGGCCCAGATGATGCTATATTAGCCATGGCCGAAGTACATGAAGGAATTTGTGGTACCCATCAATCAGCTCTAAAGATGAAGTGGTTGTTGCGAAGGTCTGGTTTTTATTGGCCTAGTATGATAGCTGATTGTTTCAAGTACTACAAGGGTTGCCAAGTGTGTCAAAAATTCGGCGATCTACAGTTGGTCCCTGCAGCCGAATTACATCCTATCATCAAGCCTTGGCCGTTCAGAGGATGGGGATTAGACTTTATTGGAGAAATTCATCCTTCATCATCAAAGGGGCATCGGTTTGTGTTAGTTGCCACTGACTATTTCACCAAATGGACTGAAGCCGCTGCTCTAAAGAACATGACGCACAAGGAGGTAATTGATTTCATAACAGAGCATATTATTCATAGATTCGGCATTCCCCAGACCTTGACTACAGATCAAGGTACTTCTTTTATGTCAAAGGAGGTACGTGAATTTGCTGAATTATACAGAATTAAGCTGCTTAATTCATCTCCATATTATGCTCAGGCCAATGGACAGGCCGAGTCTAGTAATAGAACGTTGATTAATTTGATAAAGAAGAAGGTATCTGATAATCCTAAACATTGGCATAAGATTTTGTCTGAAGCTTTATGGGCTCATAGAATATCTAAACATAGTGCTACTAAAGTATCTCCTTTTGAGCTTGTCTATGGGCAGGAAGCAGTGTTACCTGTGGAAATAAGTTTGAATGCTGTCAGGTTTGCTAGACAAAATGATCTAACTGCTACTGAATATTATAATTCAATGATGGATAATATTGATGAGGTGACTGACAAGAGGATGATAGCTTTGGGAGCAATAGAAAAGGACAAGATCATGGTAGCCAGGGCCTACAACAAGAAGGTCAAAGCAAAATCATTTCAAGTAGGAGACTTGGTGTGGAAGACCATTCTGCCTCTAAGGAATAAAGACCGAAAGTTCGGGAAATGGTCGCCAAGCTGGGAGGGTCCTTATAAAGTGAAACAGGTGATGTCCGGTAACGCTTATTTACTACAAACATTACAAGGCAAGGATTTACCTAAGGCTTTGAATGGGCGTTTCCTCAAACAGTACCATCCTAGTATGTGGCAAGATGCCTAAGAAAACCGATGTGTTCACATCGAGTTAGTTCCTTTTGGTTCGCCCAGCTCCACCAAAAGGCAGGGGGGCATATGTTCGAACCAGAAATGAGCCGGCGGACTGTCCGGCCCTGAGGCCGGACGGTCCGCGGTCCGGACGGTCCGCGCCTGTGGGCCGGACGGTCCGCGCGTGCGCAGAGCAGATTAGGGTTCCGAGTTTTGTGCTACGGTTGTTAGCTAAAATCGCGGGATAAGCTCGGGAATTAGTTTGTAAAGGGTCCAGCCCCCCTCCTCTATAAATAGAGAGGTATACGGCCGATTTGTAATCAAAAATCAATCGAATCAATACAACTTCTATTTCGCATTTTATCCTAGGAGTAGTTCTAGTCTAGTTTAGGTTTAGCTATCCAATCCCCAAATTCTTCGTCTCTCTTCGGCTCTACGTCGATTAGAGGAGTCTAGGTCGGCCAGCCCGAGCCTAGACACCACCTAGGACCTCTACTCCCCGACGGGGTCCCTCCCGGGAGCGAGATCCAGGCGTCGTCGGCGATCTTCCGCCGTCCCTGCGTACGCGCGGACCGTCCGGCCTCAGGGCGCGGACCGTCCGGCCGTCAGACAGGAGCCCTAGCCGCGCACCAGGCCGCGGACCGTCCGGCCCCAGGCCGCGGACAGTCCGCCCTTGCGCAGAGAGCACAACCGCGCCTCGCACCAGGCCGCGGACCGTCCGCCCCTGTGCAGAGGGCACCGCCACGGTTCTTGTTAAGTGTTTGGCGCTCCGAAGAGACGTCAACAGATACCTCGCCACCCAGGAGGCATGCAAGACATGATTCAGAGTTAAAGGAACCCCACAACATCTCACAGCCAAGGAGGCGTGCGAGACACGATTCAATGGAGTCCGCAGACATTTCTCCACCTCGGCGACAGACACGACATGACTCAAAGGAGCCCAAAGACATGTTAGCACTACAGAGGAGCAAGCACCAGGACCCTGATGATGATTTGTCACCCCCAAGAAGAACTAACCCGGGGCAAAGTCGCAAATTTGCATCAAATGAGTTGTCTCCACGTAAGAAGAGAGACATTTCTCCCACAATAAAGAGTGAAAAGGAAGGAGCCTGAAAACAGGTGAGGAAAGCTGGACTGATGACAGCAGAGGAAGTTAAAGAGGACATAAGAAAGATTAAGGAGACTGAGATGGTTAAGTGAGTGACAAGTTCAATTCTTGGAACAGAGATGATTGCCCATCGATTTACATTTGTAATATATTTATTTGTCATTTTGTTATTAGGTTTGCATCACAGTATCCTTCGCTGGTTGGGAAAGGGGCGAAAGTAGTATTCAAAGATAAAGAAGGTATAGTAGGATGAATGCAGACATGCAGTATGCACACTGTACTGTACCTCTTGTTTTGGTTGTTTACCCATATAAAAAAATGTATGCTCCTCGCGAGTCTTTCATAATGCATGCATGCATTCAATATATACCCCTGGCCTGTCTCAAACTTCTCGAGAAGATCCGCCATGTTGGACCACTTCAGCCATGCACCGTTGACTCTGAGTCAATCATTGGAGTCAACTGATACACAAGCGCTTGTGTTCAGTGCGTGATTAGCACTCGGTTGGCGTATATGAGGCCAGCGCGCCCGGGTCGTGGTCGTGGGCACACCACAGGCATCAGGCTTCGCCTTGGTTAGTGTCAGCATCTTAGCTGAGAAGAGCCATTCGTACGTCCTAGAGTCTCGTCCTACTCCGGCTGATCGATCTCGGCAACCAATGGCATCCATGGCGCCGCCGGCGCTCACTTACCAGCCGCCGTGCACTACCAGCTCCAAAGGGCTGGTCTCGGATCATGCGCTGCGCATCATCGTGGAGACGAAGGCGTGCTCCGTGGCGCTGGCGCTGGCCTACTTCCTGACGGCGTCGCAGCACCGGCTGTGGAGCTCGAGCCCCCTCATCAAGGGCTTCCTCATGGCTGTGACGCAGCCCATGACGCGGTTGCTGTTCGGCATGTTCACCATGCTGCTCTCCATGCCCTTCCAGAGCGACCTCTAGCTACCTCTGCTATGGGGAATCCTCCTCCTCGCCGGCTACGAGAGCGTGTACACCATCTCGGGCTACAGCATCTCCGCGCGCCGCTCCGACCTCGTCCTCCACGAGTCCACGCGCGCCTACAACATCGTCATCCTCGGCCCCTACGTGCGCTACTACTCGAGTGCATCCCAGTTCCGGTGTCCGCTCTGGGCGCTCTGGGTTCTCATGGTCGCCAAGTTCCTGGAGCGCATCGTCCGGTTCAAGGTCGCCAACGGCAGCTACGGAGACGCCAGCACCAGCTTCGTCGCCTTCACATGAAGCACGAGCACAGGATCGAGAACGAGAAGAGCGAGGCACCCTCAAAGGTCTCGGATGGCCAGGACTTGTGCCTGAAAGACTGCAACTACCTCATCTTCGGCGACTCCAAGTCCATGGCGGAGGCCGAAAAGGTGGGGAGCAAGTACGACGCCAAGTACACGCCGGCGGAGGACACCGTCACCGTCGCCAAGGTCTGGCGGTGCAAGGAGAAGCTCCTGACATCGGGGAGACACGGCGAAGAGCTGAGAGACGACTGCCTCTCCTTCGCGCTGTGCAAGCTGCTGAGGCGGAAGTTCGCCGGCGTCGCGACGGCCGAGAGCGAGAGGCCCAAGGCGCAGAGGCTGGTCTTCGAGGACCTCGTCCGCGGGTATGGCATCGGCTGGCGGCGAACGTTCCGGGTGGTGAGGACGGAGCTCGGCTTCACGAGGGACTTGCTCTACACCAAGTACCCCATACTGTACAGCTCTGGCTACCCGGTCGTCAGCATGGCGCTGTTCGTGGCGTCGGCGTGTCCGTGTGGATCACCGAGTCGGCGGTCCGGCACTACGAGGTCCCCCCGGGAGCTCGTCCAACGTCGTCCATGGCAAGAACGTGGACCTGGTCATCACCTTTGTCATCGTGGGCATGGTTGCCGGGATGGAGATCTGCGAGTTCTTCATCCGTCTCTTCTCTGACTGGACTAAGGTACGCGCGTGGCGTGAGCCCGTGACAACCCACCCAACCAGAGAGCTTGATATATTTTTGATCATTCAGCAGTGACGTGATTGACTGATTCAATCCTAGAGATATCAATGGGAACCCGATACCCGCTAACCCGTGGGGAATTCTCCTATTAGGATACGGGTATGAGACACATATTGTCCCATGGGTATAGATATGGGACAAAATCTTCGCTCATTGGTTAAACGGGTATAGGTTTAGGAAGCAATAATCCGAACCCGATTACCCATGGGTATTTCATACGTCTACACCTGTCGTGTTTGTATGAATGAGTTAAGGCCGAGCCGGCCACCAAGCCCAGCACGGCAGCGCACCAGGCCTCAGGTCCTAGCCCAACAAGACAACACGACAAGGCAACTAGCAGACTAGCAAAAAACAAAACCCTAAAATAACCAGTCATATGCTACGCCCTGCCCAGACGACGGTGACAATCATGGATTCTCAGGCGCCAACGAACTCAGATGGTGACCAAGAAAGGTGAGCAGACTCCATTTCTCCATTTCTTCTATCGGTCCCAAAGTACTTATTTCTTTTCTGATGGATGGATGAATGAATCATGGTTCATGAATTGAGTGCTTGCCGATGTGGTGATGCGTGAAATCTAGATAGTTTGTGTTACCTATTAGTACCTAGATATCCCTTAAGGGCTTGTTCGGTTACACCAATCTAGAAGGGAATTGGAGGGGTTTAAATCCCCTCTTAGTCAACTACTAGTCATTTTTGACTAGGAGGGGATTTAACCCCCTCCAATCTCCTTCTGGATTGGTGTAACCGAACATTACCCTTGGGGACCCATTGGGGACCCGAAACCCGAATGGGGATGGGTATGGGATGAGTTTTGCACCCATGATGGGTATGGAGATGGACCAAACATAATGGGGATGGGTCTGGGATACTATAACCTGATGGGAAATTCTCCATTGACATCTCTAATCAATCCTCTGGGTGCTCATGTAGTCATGTATATAGTACCACTCTGAAAGGGAAATGTGCCCTTGGGCCATTTCTAAGTATTTTGGTGATTTAGTGTCCAACACAAGTGCCTAAGAGTAAAAAGGTGGACAAGGTACAAATCAAGAATTAAGGTATGTTTCTCAGACTTAGTACATTGTTTTATGGACTAATGTATTGTGTCTAAGTGCTGGAAACAGAAAAAATCCAATTGGAAATGTCCTGGCTCGAGCAGCCAAGAATCTGCTGAGTCTGCAAGCACCGGACTGTCCGGTGGTGCACCGGACAGTGTCCGGTGCGTCAGGCTGGCTCGAGCGAAGTGGCTGCTCTCGGGAATTCACCGGCGACGTACGGCTAAAATTCACCGGACTGTCCGGTGTGCACCGGACTGTCCGGTGAGCCAACTGTCAGCCGGGCCAACGGTCGGCCGCGCAATCTGCGTGGGACACGTGGCCGAGCCAACGGCTAGAAGACGGCACCGGACTGTCCGGTGTGCACCAGACATGTCCGGTGCGCCAACGGCTCTCAGGCTGCCAACGGTCGGCTTCGCTATTTAAGGAAGGAAATCGGGCACCGGACAGTGTCCGGTGTGCACCGGACTGTCCGGTGCCCCCGATGACAGAAGGCAAGAATGGCTTTCCAAACTTGTGCTCAACGGCTCCTAGCTGCCTTGGGGCTATAAAAGGGACCCCTAGGCGCATGGAGGAGAAGACCAAGCATCCTTTGAGCATCATTGATCACTCACACTTCATTCTTGCGCACTTGTTCGACATTCTAGTGATTTGAGCTCCGTTCTAGTGTGCTAGTCTCTTGAGCTCAAGTCTGGATTTTGCGTGTGCGTATTTGCTGTGATCTTTGTGTCGTGTGTGAGTTGCTAATCCCTCCCTTGCTCTGTGATTCTTCGTGAACATCTTGTGTAAGGGCGAGAGGCTCCAAGCTGTGGAGATTCCTCGCAAACGGGATTAAGAGAAGCAAAGCAACACCGTGGTATTCAAGTTGGTCTTTGGACCGCTTGAGAGGGGTTGATTGCAACCCTCGTCCGTTGGGACGCCACAACGTGGAGTAGGCAAGCGTTGGTCTTGGCCGAACCACGGGATAACCACTGTGCCATCTCTGTGTTTGATATCTCTTGGTTATTGTGTTGTGTTGAGATCCTTCTCTAGCCACTTGGCATATTACTGTGCTAACAAGTAACCAAGTTTTGTGGCTTAAGTTTTTGAAGTGTTACAGGATCACCTATTCACCCCCCGCCCTCTAGGTGCTTTCAATTGGTATCAGAGCCGTTCTCTTCAAGAAAGGGACTAACCGCCCGAAGAGATGGATCCTAAAGGCAAGGGGATGGTGATCAACGACAAGGAGAAGGAGTCCTTCGTCAACGAGCCCAATGATGACAGGCCCACCGACTCAGGCTCGGGCCACAAAAGAAAAGACGGGAGGAAGAAGAAGACTAGGCGCATCAAGGAAATTGTCTACTACGACAGCGACGAATCTTCCTCCTCCCAAAAGGACAACGACGACTACGACAGACGAAAGACGGTTAACTCAAACTTTTCTTTCGATTATTCGCGCATTCCGCATAACTCAAATGCTCAATTGCTCCCCATTCCACTTGGCAAGCCCCCTCACTTTGATGGAAAGGATTACGGATTTTGGAGCCACAAAATGTGTACTCACCTATTTTCTCTCCATCCAAGCATCTGGGAGATTGTGGAAAGTGGAATGAAATTTGATAGCTCGGATAGTCCTATGTTTATTAATGAACAGATTCATAAAAATGCACAAGCTACTACTGTGTTGCTAGCCTCCTTGTGCAGGGACGAGTATCACAAGGTGAGCGGCTTGGACAATGCCAAGCAGATCTGGGACACCCTCAAGATCTCTCATGAGGGAAACGACGTCACCTTGCTCACCAAAATGGAGTTGGTGGAGGGCGAGCTTGGACGGTTCGCGATGATAAGGGGCGAGGAGCCAACACAAACATACAAACAGCTCAAGACCCTTATCAACAAAATAAGGAGCTACGGGAGCACGCGATGGACGGACCACGACGTCGTCCGCCTAATGCTAAGGTCATTTACCGTTCTTGATCCTCATTTGGTGAACAACATACGTGAAAATCCCAGGTACACCAAGATGTCGCCCGAAGAAGTTCTTGGGAAGTTCGTAAGCGGGCGAATGATGATCAAGGAGGCAAGATACGTGGACGACGCGTTGAACGGTCCTAGTCATGAGCCTCAACCCATTGCTCTCAAGGCAACAAGGAGCAAGGAGGCGCTACCAAGCAAGGTGGCGCAAGTTGAGGCGGCCGGACTCAATGATGAGGAGATGGCTCTCATCATCAAGCGCTTCAAGACGGCGCTTAAAGGTCGCAAGGGGCAGCCGAGCAAGACCAAAGCCAAGGGGAAGCGCTCATGCTTCAAATGCGGTAAGCTTGGTCATTTTATTGCTAACTGTCCCGACAATGATAGTGATCAGGACCAAGGGAACAAGAAGGAGAAAAAGAAGCATTACAAGAAGGCCAAGGGCGAGGCACATATCGGAAAGGAGTGGGATTCGGATTGTTCCTCCTCCGACTCTAACAATGAAGGACTCGCCGCCACCGCCTTCAACAAGTCATCCCTCTTCCCCAACGAGCGTCACACTTGCCTCATGGCAAGAGAGAAGAAAGTAAGCACCCATACTAGTACTTATGCTTCTTCGAGTGAAGATGATGAGATAGATTACTCATGCTTATTCAAGGGATTAGATAGAACCAAGGTAGACAAAATTAATGAATTAATTGATGCCTTGAATGACAAGAATATGCTTTTAGAAAAACAAGAGGATTTGTTGTATGAAGAACATGACAAATTTGTAGAAGCACAGAAATCTCTTGCTCTAGAAGTTAAGAGGAATAAAATGCTCTCTAGTGAATTATCTTCTTGTCATGAAACTATTGCTAAGTTAAAAAGTTTTAATGATGATTTAAATGCTAAACTAGAAGTAGCTAGTAAATCTAATTCTTGTGTAGAAATTGTTGAAACTTGTAATAGGTGTAAAGATTTTGACATTGATGCTTGTAGTGATCATTTAGTTTCAATTTCCAAATTAAATGATGAATTAGCTAGTCTTAATGCCCAACTTAAGACTAGCAAGAATGAATTTGACAAGCTAAAATTTGCAAGGGATGCCTACACGATTGGTAGACACCCCTCAATTAAGGATGGACTTGGCTACAAGAGGGAAGCCAAGAACTTGACAAGCCATAAGGCTCCCATCTCCGCCAAGGAGAAAGGGAAGGCCCCTATGGCTAGTAGTGTGCAAAAGAACCATGCCTTTATGTACTATGATAGAAGACAACCTAGAAATGCTTATAGGAGTTGTAATGTATATAATGCCTTTGATTCTCATGCCATGGTTGCTTCTAGTTCTTCTTATATGCATGATAGAAATGTTGGTAGGAGAAATGTTATTCATAATATGCCTAGGAGAAATGTCGTTAATGTTCCTAGGAAAGTTAATGAACCTTCTACAATATATCATGCTTTAAATGCTTCTTTTGCTATTTGTAGAAAGGATAGGAAGATAGTTGCTAGAAAACTAGGGACAAGATGCAAGGGAGACAAAACTTGCATTTGGGTCCCTAAGGATATTTGTGCTAACCTTGCAGGACCCAACATGAGTTGGGTACCTAAGACCCAAGCCTAAATTTGCCTTGCAGGTTTATGCATCCGGGGGTTCAAGCTGGATTATTGACAGCGGATGCACAAACCATATGACGGGGGAGAAGAAGATGTTCACCTCCTACGTCAAGAATAAAGATTCCCAAGATTCAATAATTTTCGGTGATGGGAATCAAGGCAAGGTAAAAGGGTTAGGTAAAATTGCAATCTCAAATGAGCACTCTATCTCTAATGTGTTTTTAGTAGAGTCTCTTGGATATAATTTGCTATCTGTCAGTCAATTATGCAATATGGGATATAACTGTTTGTTTACAAATGTAGATGTGTCTGTCTTTAGAAGATGTGATGGTTCACTAGCTTTTAAGGGTGTACTAGACGACAAGCTTTACTTAGTTGATTTTGCAAAAGAAGAGGCCGGTCTAGATGCATGCTTAATGGCTAAGACTTGCATGGGCTGGCTGTGGCATCGCCGCTTAGCACATGTGGGGATGAAGAATCTCCACAAGCTTCTAAAGGGAGAACACGTGATAGGTCTAACCAATGTTCATTTCGAAAAAGATAGACCTTGTGCAGCTTGTCAAGCAGGGAAACAGGTAGGAGGCTCTCATCACACCAAAAATGTGATGACAACATCAAGACCCCTGGAGCTGCTACATATGGACCTCTTCGGACCCGTCGCCTATCTGAGCATAGGAGGAAGTAAGTATGGTCTAGTTATCGTTGATGACTTTTCCCGCTTCACTTGGGTGTTCTTTTTGCAGGATAAGTCTGAAACCCAAGGGACCCTCAAGCGCTTCCTAAGGAGAGCTCAAAATGAGTTTGAGCTCAAGGTGAAGAAGATAAGGAGCGACAACGGGTCCGAATTCAAGAACCTTCAAGTGGAGGAGTTTCTTGAGGAGGAGGGGATCAAGCACGAGTTCTCCGCTCCCTACACACCTCAGCAAAATGGTGTGGTAGAGAGGAAGAACAGGACGCTCATAGATATGGCGAGGACTATGCTTGGAGAATTCAAGACCCCCGAGTGCTTTTGGTCGGAAGCCGTGAACACAGCTTGCCACGCCATCAACAGGGTCTACCTTCACCACCTCCTCAAGAAGACGTCATATGAGCTGCTAACCGGTAACAAACCTAATGTATCGTATTTTCGTGTTTTTGGGAGTAAATGCTACATTCTAGTGAAGAAGGGTAGGAATTCCAAATTTGCTCCCAAAGCCGTAGAAGGGTTTCTATTAGGTTATGATTCAAATACAAAGGCGTATAGGGTCTTCAACAAATCATCGGGTTTGGTTGAAGTCTCGACGTTGTATTTGATGAGACTAATGGCTCTCCAAGAGAGCAAGTTGTTGATCTTGATGATGTAGATGAAGAAGACGTTCCAACAGCCGCGATGCGCACCATGGCGATTGGAGATGTACGGCCTCAGGAACATTTGGAGCAAGATCAACCGTCTTCCTCAACTATGGTGCATCCCCCAACCCAAGATGACGAACAGGTACCTCAAGTGGAGGCACATGATCAAGGGGGAGCACAAGATGTTCAAGAGGAAGGAGCACCTCAGGCACCTCCAACCCAAATTCGAGCGACAATTCAAAGGGATCATCCCGTCGACCAGATATTGGGTGATATTAGCAAGGGAGTAACTACTCGCTCAAGATTAGTTAATTTTTATGAGCATTACTCTTTTGTCTCTTCTATTGAGCCTTTCAGGGTAGAAGAGGCCTTGCTAGATCCGGACTGGGTGTTGGCCATGCAGGAGGAACTCAACAACTTCAAGCGCAACGAAGTTTGGACACTTGTGCCTCGTCCCAAGCAAAATGTTGTGGGAACCAAGTGGGTGTTCCGCAACAAACAGGACGAGCACGGGGTGGTGACGAGGAACAAGGCTCGACTTGTGGCAAAAGGTTATGCCCAAGTCGCAGGTTTGGACTTTGAGGAGACTTTTGCTTCTGTGGCTAGGCTAGAATCAATTCGTATCTTGCTAGCATATGCCGCTCACCATTCTTTCAGGTTGTACCAAATGGATGTGAAGAGCGCTTTCCTCAACGGGCCGATCAAGGAGGAGGTGTACATGGAGCAGCCCCCTGGCTTCGAGGATGAACGGTACCCCGACCACGTGTGTAAGCTCTCTAAGGCGCTCTATGGACTTAAGCAAGCCCCAAGAGCATGGTATGAATGCCTTAGAGACTTTTTAATTGCTAATGCTTTCAAGGTTGGGAAAGCCGATCCAACTCTTTTTACTAAGACTTGCGATGGTGATCTTTTTGTATGCCAAATTTATGTCGACGACATAATATTTGGTTCTACTAACCAAAAGTCTTGTGAAGAGTTTAGCAGGGTGATGACGCAGAAATTCGAGATGTCGATGATGGGCGAGTTGACCTACTTCCTTGGGTTCCAAGTGAAGCAACTCAAGGACGGCACCTTCATCTCCCAAACGAAGTACACACAAGATTTGCTAAAGAGGTTTGCGATGAAGGACGCCAAGCCCGCAAAGACGCCAATGGGAACCGACGGACACACCGACCTCAACAAAGGAGGTAAGTCCGTTGATCAAAAAGCATACCGGTCCATGATAGGTTCTTTGCTTTATTTATGTGCTAGTAGACCGGATATTATGCTTAGCGTATGCATGTGTGCTAGATTTCAATCCGATCCGAAGGAGTGTCACTTAGTGGCTGTGAAGCGAATTCTTCGATATTTAGTCGCTACGCCTTGCTTCGGGATCTGGTATCCAAAGGGGTCTAACTTTGACTTGATTGGGTACTCAGATTCCGACTATGCTGGATGTAAGGTCGATCGGAAGAGTACATCGGGGACGTGCCAATTCTTAGGAAGGTCCCTGGTGTCATGGAACTCTAAGAAACAAACCTCCGTTGCCCTATCCACCGCTGAGGCCGAGTATGTTGCCGCAGGACAGTGTTGCGCGCAACTACTTTGGATGAGGCAAACCCTCAGGGACTTTGGCTACAATCTGAGCAAAGTCCCACTCCTATGTGATAATGAGAGTGCTATCCGAATAGCGGAAAATCCTGTTGAGCACAGCCGCACAAAGCACATTGACATCCGGCATCACTTTTTGAGAGACCACCAGCAAAAGGGAGATATCGAAGTGTTTCATGTTAGCACCGAGAACCAGCTAGCCGATATCTTTACCAAGCCTCTAGCTGAGAAGACCTTTTGCAGGTTGCGTAGTGAGCTCAATATCTTAGATTCGCGGAACTTGGATTGAAATGTAGCATACATGTGTTTATGCCCTTGATCATGTTCACTCTGCATTTTGTTGCTTATTGTGGTGCTCAAGTTGTACAAACACTCCCTGGACCTCACAAGTCCTTTTGCAAGTGATGCACATATTTAGGGGGAGCTGTGCTACAACTTGACCCTTTGAGACTAACCATGTACTTGAGTTTGGTTGTTTTAGTCTCCAAGGGGAGATTGAAAGGGAAAAGGTGGACTTGGACCATGCAAGACTTCCACTGCACTCCGATGAGAAAGAGTAACTTTTCCAAGTTCATCTTCATACTCTTATTGCCTTTGTGTTCTTATTTGAAGATTTTGGTGAGGCAATGGAGTTAAAGGGCCAAGATTGATCCCGTTTTGGTGCTTGATGCCAAAGGGGGAGAAAATAAAGGCCAAAGCGATAAATGGATCAGCTACCACTTGAGAGATTTTGAAAATAGTAGAATAGAGAGATTTTGAAAATAGTAGAATAGAGCTTTTGGTTTGTCAAAACTCTTTTGTTGTCTCTCTTGTCAAAAGTTGGCTTCTTGTGGGGAGAAGTATTGATTATGGGAAGTATTGATTATGGGAACAAGGGGGAGTTTTTGAAATCATAAGTCAATTTCTCTTAGAATGACTCTCTTTATGTCTTAACATGTGTGTTTGACTTAGAGATAGAAATTTGAGTTTGATTTGCAAAAACAAACCAAGTGGTGGCATAGAGTGATCCATATATGTCAAAATTGAATCAAAACAATTTTGATTTCTTATTTGATTTGATTTTGTACTTGTTCTACTTGCTTTATGTTGTGTTGGCATAAACCACCAAAAAGGAGGAGATTGAAAGGGAAATGTGCCCTTGGGCCATTTCTAAGTATTTTGGTGATTTAGTGTCCAACACAAGTGCCTAAGAGTAAAAAGGTGGACAAGGTATAAATCAAGAATTAAGGTATGTTTCTCAGACTTAGTACATTGTTTTATGGACTAATGTATTGTGTCTAAGTGCTGGAAACAGAAAAAATCCAATTGGAAATGTCCTGGCTCGAGCAGCCAAGAATCTGCTGAGTCTGCAAGCACCGGACTGTCCGGTGGTGCACCGGACAGTGTCCGGTGCGTCAGGCTGGCTCGAGCGAAGTGGCTGCTCTCGGGAATTCACCGGCGACGTACGGCTAAAATTCACCGGACTGTCCGGTGTGCACCGGACTGTCCGGTGAGCCAACTGTCAGCCGGGCCAACGGTCGGCCGCGCAATCTGCGCGGGACATGTGGCCGAGCCAACGGCTAGAAGACGGCACCGGACTGTCCGGTGTGCACCAGACATGTCCGGTGCGCCAACGGCTCTCAGGCTGCCAACGGTCGGCTTCGCTATTTAAGGAAGGAAATCGGGCACCGGACAGTGTCCGGTGTGCACCGGACTGTCCGGTGCCCCCGATGACAGAAGGCAAGAATGGCTTTCCAAACTTGTGCTCAACGGCTCCTAGCTGCCTTGGGGCTATAAAAGGGACCCCTAGGCGCATGGAGGAGAAGACCAAGCATCCTTTGAGCATCATTGATCACTCACACTTCATTCTTGCGCACTTGTTCGACATTCTAGTGATTTGAGCTCCGTTCTAGTGTGCTAGTCTCTTGAGCTCAAGTCTGGGTTTTGCGTGTGCGTATTTGCTGTGATCTTTGTGTCGTGTGTGAGTTGCTAATCCCTCCCTTGCTCTGTGATTCTTCGTGAACATCTTGTGTAAGGGCGAGAGGCTCCAAGCTGTGGAGATTCCTCGCAAACGGGATTAAGAGAAGCAAAGCAACACCGTGGTATTCAAGTTGGTCTTTGGACCGCTTGAGAGGGGTTGATTGCAACCCTCGTCCGTTGGGACGCCACAACGTGGAGTAGGCAAGCGTTGGTCTTGGCCGAACCACGGGATAACCACTGTGCCATCTCTGTGTTTGATATCTCTTGGTTATTGTGTTGTGTTGAGATCCTTCTCTAGCCACTTGGCATATTACTGTGCTAACAAGTAACCAAGTTTTGTGGCTTAAGTTTTTGAAGTGTTACAGGATCACCTATTCACCCCCCCCCCCTCTAGGTGCTTTCACACTCTGGCACATGGCTATAAATATAGCAGCGAAGTTATTTTCACTCGCGCTATGCAGATGCTCAGTTAGAGCATCTCCAAGAGACTCTTCATTTTTAGCTCTATATTTAACTATATATTTAACTTTTCATAAAGATTACACTCTATATGTAGCATCTCACTCCAACAGACTATCTATCTATTTTGGCTAGTCAGGTGGCTAGCCAAATTTGGCTAGTGAGAGAGTAAATTTGAAGAGTCAGATAGTTTGCGAGTCAGATAGCTAATCTGTTGGAGAGTTATTTTACTATTGAGTAGCTAAAATTTGACTTGACGAGTTATTTACCTAGTCTCTTGGAGATGCTCTTAAGCAGACCAAAGGAGAGAGAGAGGAGTAATAAACACCCAACTACTGTACATCAGCTATATTATTAGAACCTATTTAGAATCACTCAGTTTTTTTTAAATGGTGTATAAAAATCGATGTGCTTTTAAACATATCAGTTTATACTACAGTTTCTAAAAACTAGATTCAAAACCAAGAAACTAACCTTCTCTAGCTAAAATCAAATTTTGTCTAACAAATTATACATTGTCCTTAATTGGTTTAGTGGAAAATACTAGGGCTAGAAAAAAAGCTCGAGCTCGACGAGCTGGTTCGAGCTCGTAGTAGCTCGGCTCGGACTGGCTCGAAACTCAGAACGAGTCCAAGCCGAGCTTGTTTTTGTGGCTCGTGAAAAGAGCGAGCCAGCTCGTGGCTCGACCAACAACAATTTATTACATAAAATCATAGTTAACATATAATATTAGTATGGAGTTAACAATTAATTTATGTTATTTGAGATCACTATACAAAATTAATCTATTATCTATATTATATTAGTGATCTATCTATTTTACTAATTTAAAATATTTTTAAGATTTTACATTATAATTTAGAGAGCAGATCTATATTTTATGTGTAGGCTCGTTGGTTTGGCGAGCCGGCTCGTGAGCCAGGAGCGAGCCGAGCCGAGCCGAGCTTGGCTCGTTGCATGAACGAGCCGCAGCGGCTCCGCTCGTTTACACCCTAGAAAATACAATCAACCGCTCGTAGGCCTACATTTAGTAACGATAGACTTATTTCTGTATATCAAAAAAAAGATAAAAACTGGTTTATAAGAAACTGTTTTCAAACGTGCAGATCTAGTTTTTTATCTATAAAGCAGTTTCTAGAAACTAGAGATATAAAACAATTTTTTTAAAAAAATTATGGTCCTTCCGAACAAGCACTTGATCTTGCTCTTAAAAAAACGTTTGAGGCACACTTAAAAGATGGTCCATATACACTACTCACTGAAAAATAAATGAAATCTGACAATGGTTGAAGAGAAACTGAAAGTCGCCTAGAGGAGGGTGAATAGGGCGAATCTGAAATTTACAAAGTTTAAGCACTACTACAAGCCGGGGTTAGCGTTAGAATGAATATCGAGTCCAAGAGAAAGGGCGAAAACAAATCACAAGCAAATAAAGAGTGTGACACGGTGATTTGTTTTATCGAGGTTCGGTTCTTGCAAACCTACTCCCCGTTGATGTGGTCACAAAGACCGGGTCTCTTTCAACCCTTTCCCTCTCTCAAACGGTCACTTAGACCGAGTGAGCTTCTCTTCTCAATCAAACGGGACACAAAGTCCCCGCAAGGATCACCACACAATTGGTGTCTCTTGCCTCGGTTACAATTGAGTTGATCACAAGAAAGCACGAGAAAGAAAAGAAGCAATCCAAGCGCAAGAGCTCAAATGAACATAAGTCACTCTCTCACTAGCCACTATTTGATTGGGAGTGATCTTTGGGCTTGGGAGAGAATTTGATCTCTTTGGTGTGTCTTGTATTGAATGCTATAGCTCTTGTAAGGTGTAGGAAGTCAGCAAACTTGGATGCAATGAATGGTGGGTGGTTGGGGTATTTATAACCCCAACCACCAAACTAGCCGTTTGGTGGAGGCTGCTGTCGCATGGCGCACCGGACAGTCCGGTGCGCCATCGGACACTGTCCGGTGCGCCAGCCACGTCACCCGACCATTAGGGTTCGACCGTTGGAGCTTCTGTCTTCTAGGTCACCGGACAGTCCGGTGTTGCACCGGATAGTCACTGTACACTGTCTGGTGCGCCTTCTGGCGCTGCTCTGACACTGGCGCGCACTGTAGCGCATTGAATACGTTTTGCAGACGACCGTTGGCACGAAGTAGCCGTTGTTCCGCTGGCACACCGGACAGTCCGGTGTTACACCGGACAGTCCGATGAATTATAGCGGAGCGGCCTCCAGAATTCCCGAGACTGGCAAGTTTGGAGTTGGATTCTCTGGTGCACCGGACAGTCGGGTGCGCCAGACCAGGGCTGCCTTCGGTTTAACTTTGCTCCCTTTGTTTGAACCCTTTCTTTTGACTTGTATTGATTTGTTGTGAACCTTTGGTACCTGTAGAACTCATAATCTAGAGCAAACTAGTTAGTCTAATAATTTGTGTTGGGCAATTCAACCACCAAAATTCTTATTGAAAAATGTTTGACCCTATTTCCCTTTCAGAAACAAAGTGACACAATACTCTTGTAACGTTCTCTTTGGCATTCGAGAGGGAGACTTGAAGGATTTATAACTTATCTGTCCTCATAGTGCAAAGGTCCTTTTAAAAAGAATACAATTATAAGTTATTTCGTCAGTTAAAAATGCTTCATATTTGTCCAAAATATTTGGATACTGTTTTATACTACATCTGTCCTAAAATAAAATTCGTTTTAGAGAAATAATATATTCATACAATAATTAATGTATGTGTTTTATTGAAATTTCTAGATTCATTATCACCTGTTTGAATATAGACATAAAAATAAAAAACTAAAACAACTAATATATTAGAACGAAGGGAGTATAAACTTAATTAAATATAATGAGATGGCCCCCTCGCGTTATGTTCTCTCTCTTTCAATCCAAAACATTTTGAGTTTAATTAAATGTTGACACCTTTTTGGAGCGCGAAACACTCAACAAGAACCGTGGCGGTGCTCTCTAATCAGGCGCGGACAGTCCGCAACACAGGGCCAGACGATCCGCGACCTGGCACAGGGGCTAGGGTTTCCTGCCTGACGGCCGGACAGTCCGCGCCCTAGGGCCGGACGGTTCGCGCGTGCGCAGGGGCGGCGGAGGATCGCCGGCGGCGCCTAGATCTCGCTCCCGGAAGGGACCCCGTCGGGGAGGAGAGATCCTAGGAGTTGTCTAGGCTCGAGCAGGCCGACCTAGACTCCTCTAATCGACGTATAGTCGAGGAGAGGCAGAGAATTTGGAGATTGAGAGGCTAAACTAGAACTAGACTAGAACTACTCCTAATTGTACAGAAAATAAATGTGAAATACAAGTATTGTTGATTCGATTGATTCTTACAAATCGGCCGTATATCTCTCTATTTATAGAGGAGGGGGGCTGGACCCTTTACACAACTGATTTCCGAGCTAATTCCGTGAATCTAGCTAACAACCGTAGCACAAAACTCGGAACCCTAATCTGCTCTGCGCACGTGTGGACCGTCCGGCCCACAGGCGCGGACTGTCCGGCCTCAAGGCCGGACCGTCTGCACGCTCATTTTGGTGCCAAACATATGCCCCCCTGCCTTTTGGTGGAGCTGAGCAAACCAAAAGCAACTAACTCGATGTGATTACATTGGTTCTTTTAGGCATCTTGCCACATACTACGTTGGTACTGTTTGAGGAAACGCCCATTCAAAGCCTTAGGTAAATCCTTGCCTTGTAATGTTTGTAGTAAATAGGCGTTACCAGACATTACCTGTTTTACTTTATAAGGACCCTCACAGCTTGGCGACCATTTTCCAAACTTCCGGTCTTTATTCCTTAGAGGCAGGATGGTTTTCCACACCAAGTCCCCTACTTGAAATGACTTTGCTTTGACCTTCTTGTTGTAGGCCCTAGCTACCATGATCTTGTCCTTTTCTATTACTCCCAAAGCTATCACCCTCTTGTCGGTCACCTCATCAATATTATCCATCATCGAATTATAATAATCAGTGATGGTTAGATCATTTTGTCTGGCGAACCTGACAGCATTTAAACTTATTTCCACAGGCAACACTGCTTCCTGCCCATAGACAAGCTCGAAAGGAGATACTTTAGTAGCACTATGTTTAGATATTCTATGAGCCCATAAAGCTTCAGACAAAATCTTATGCCAATGCTTAGGATTATCAAATATCTTCTTTTTTATCAAGTTAAGCAATGTCCTATTACTAGACTCGGCCTGTCCATTGCCCTGAGCATAATATGGAGATAAATTAAGCAACTTAATTCTATATAATTCAGCAAATTCACGTACCTCCTTTGACATAAAAGAAGTCCCTTGATCTGTAGTTAAGGTCTGGGGAATGTCGAATCTATGAATAATATGCTCAGTTATGAACTCAATTACTTCCTTGTGTGTCATGTTTTCAGAGCAATGACTTCAGTCCATTTGGTGAAGTAGTTAGTGGCCACTAACACGAACTGATGCCCCTATGATGATGAAGGATGAACTTCTCCAATAAAGTCTAATCTCCATCCTCTGAAAGGCCAAGGCTTGATGATAGGATGTAATTCGGTTGCAGGGACCAACTGTAGATTGCCGAATTTTTGACACACTTGGCAACCCTTGTAGTACTTGAAACAATCAGCTATCATGTCAGGCCAATAAAAACCAGACCTTCGCAATAACCACTTCATCTTTGGAGCCGATTGATGGGTACCACAAATTCCTTCATGTACTTCGGCCATGGCTAATATAGCATCATCTAGGCCCAAACACTTAAGCAGGACATCGTTGACTGTTCGGCGGTAGAGTTCATCATTCATCAAAACATACTTGAAAGTTGTACGCCGAATGTTCTTATCTGTCCTGATATTAGGATTTCGTAAATAATTAATTATGGGCGTCCTCCAATCACTTGCATCAGCTTCATTACCAGCCGAATTAATTAGGAGAACTTTCCTGGTAACCCCAGACGGTCCGGCGTCTTCACGCGGACGGTCCGCGACCTGGGGAATTGGCTCTGCACCGGTTATCAGATTTTCAGTGTTGTGAAATCTCCCTCGCTTTATTCGATAACCTGATGCATCTTGTGCCAAATTGTTAGCTCTATGATTCTCAACTCTAGAGATATGCCGAATACTGAATTCGTCAAAAGAATGGATTATGCTCCAACATTTTTCAAGATAACTATTTAGAGTACCATCAAAACATTGATATTCTTCTAACACTTGTTGGACGACCAGCTGAGAATCACCAAATGCCTTCACATGCTTTACTCCCATACAATTTAAAAGTTCCAAGCCGAATAAAATGGCCTCATATTCGGCTTGATTGTTAGTGCAATAAGTTTTCAATCGGCTAGAGAAGTCGAAGGAGACATTGCTTGGTGAAACAAGTACGATGCCAATTCCTTGCCCTTCATTGCAAACCGATCCATCAAAATATAAAGTCCAAGGAGTAATAGTGAGGTATGACATGTCTAGTTTATGAGTATCATTAATCCGATGTTCTACAACAAAATCCGCTACGACCTGGCCTTTCATAGATTTCAATGGCTCATATGCCAAGTCATATTCTATGAGTGCATAAGCCCACTTACCAATTCTACCACTCATAATTGGGTTATGCAACATGTATTTGATCACATCGGCTTGACCAGAAACAGTGCAACGACTAGACAGTAAATAACATCTACACTTGGTGCATGCATAAAACAAGCATAAGCATAACTTCTCAATAAAAGTGTACCTTGTTTCCGCATCCACCAACCTCCGACTTAAATATGTCAACACATGCTCCTTTCCCTCAGTCTCTTGTGTCAGAACAGCCCCATAACCTTATCTTCAGCTGCAATGTATAATCGAAATGGTACTCCTATTTGTGGTGCTTTTAATACAGGAGCTGAAGACAAGTATTTTCTGATGAGATCAAATGCTTCCTGCTGTTCTGCCCCCAAGTGAATTCGGCATCATTTTAAGCCGAAGGATAGGGGTGAAGGCATCAATCTTTCCGGCTAGGTTAGAAATAAACCTTCGTAAATAATTTACCTTGCCAAGAAACTTTTGCACTTCAACCTTATAGGTCGGAGGTCCCACATTCCGAATAGACTTGATTCGGTCAGGGTCTATCTCTATACCATGTTCATGGATGATAAATCCCAAAAACTTACCAGCCGATACTCTGAAAGCACATTTACGCGGGTTCATTTTCAAAACATACCGACGTATTTTATCAAAGGCTTTACGCAAATCAGCTATATGAGAACTAAACTCAGCCGATTTTACTACAATATCATCAATGTAGACTTCCATAGTGTTTCCTAATAGCTCATGAAAGTCAAATTCATAGCCCTCTGATAAGTAGCACCAGCATTTTTCAAACCAAATGTCATGACAACCCACTGAAAGCTCTCTTGTGGGTTTTGGTGTTTAGATGACAACCCAATTAAAGGACTAACAAGTGTGCTAAGTGTTGAACAGGTGCATAATACAAAGCTAATAGGGTTCAACATAAGTGAACAAGAGTGATGGTCCAAAGACGAGATTATCTATAGACAATGGACATCACAAGCAAGATGGATATTGCTTAAGTGAGACTCGATGTGCCTAACTCAGAGACAACCGATCAAGGCAAGGATGGAGGCAAGAAGAGCTTCGAGGCACCGAGGGCACGGGAGAAGGTCAAGGAGACCAGGAACCCAAAAGCCAGGGGTGAAGAAGAAGACTTGCAAAGTCAAGGTTGATCGAGTTAAGAAGAGTTATGGTGCATCAAGAAACACTACATAAGGACATGACTTACAATCAATGAGGTAACATCTACAATTATGTGGTGTAAGTCATAAGGCTCAAGATCAAGCTCAAGAAGTGAACAAGGTTACTGGAAGGAGAACTAGTGTCAAAACCAGAACTGGAAGTAGCCCAAAAGAGCTAAGTACACCTTGTTCTTTAGTTTGGGTTGTTTCTATATTTGGAGATATTCTATGCGACCTTTGCAGGATGTTGGAGCTCAGAAATGTCAATCTAGATCAAATCAAGTTGACTTGATGGTTTATGAGTCCAACGTCAATCTCAATCATGCCAAATGCTAAAGAAGTGCAAAACAAGAACAAGGTGTGTTTCTAGACTTAGTGAATTGTTTTTGAGAGTACTAACATATTCTATCTAAGTGCTAGAAACAGCGAGAAAAGAATTACAAAAATCTTGGCTCGGTGGAGCCAAAACTCTGCTCAGTCTGGCACACCGGACTGTCCGGTGCGCCAGGCTGAACTTCGGTGAACAGGCCACTCTCGAGAAAGTTTGGCGGCGTACGACTATAATTCACCGGACTGTCCGGTGAGCCAACGGCGCCCATGCCAACGGTCGGCAGCGCAATCAGCGGGCGACGCGTGGACTGAGCCAATGATCAATTGGCGCACCGGACTGTCCGGTGTGCACCGGACAGTGTCCCATGAGCCAAGAGGACCGTTGCTCCAACAGTCAGATGAGCCCGATATGGAAGGAGATCGCGCACCGGACAAGCTACAGGACCTGTCTGGTGGTGCACCGGACTGTCCGGTGTGCCACCCGACAGAAAGCAAATATTGCCTTCCAAAAGGAATTCCAACGGCTCCTAGGCCCCTTGGGTCTATAAAAGGGACCCCTAGGCACCTCCAACAGTTGTACAAGTGCAGCCAACAATTGTATACATCATTTGGATCAATTCTCTCTCTCTCCCTCTAGTGTATATCTCTCTAGTTTGTGTGAAGGCAAAGCTATAAGCCTTTAGAGAGTGGAGAGGTGCTGCAAAGAGCTAGAGCGAAGTCTTGAGCGCATTGTTACTCTGCCGGAGTGTTGTCCAGAAGATTGTAAATAGCCACGACATTGTTGTAACCAATCTCAACATAGTGAAAGGCTCTATCTATCATAGTGACAGATCTGAGCAAACGAAGGAAGGAGTTGAAATAGACTCCAAGTCCAGGTGTGGCCAACTCCAACGAGGACTAGGCAAGCATTTCAGGCTTGGCCGAACCTCGGGATAAATCCCTGCGTCTGTGTGCTCTGCTCTGTGTTGTGTGCTGATTCTCTGTCTTACTTACTCTTTATATCTGCACTTCAATACTTATCTGTGGTACAAGTTATATTTGAAGTGCAGGGCATTTTAAGACAGGATCTTCTACTCCGCTGCAACCTACTCGAAGGATTCTTCATTCCACTATGATCCAGCCTTCGAACAGAGTAAGAATTTAAGTTTTAAAGTGATAATTATTATTCACCTATTCACCCCCCTCTAGGCGACATCCAGATCCTGTTCTGGGGCAGAGGGAACTTTCAATTGGTATCAGAGCTAGGCCTCTCTAGTGTGGGCTTAGCCGTCCGGAGATGACGATGTCGTCACAAGAGGTAACTCTAGAACTTCTTCTAGGCGATGGTTCTAATTATAAATCTTGGTCTATCTCTATTTATAATGCTTTCATGCATATTGATCCTGATTTGAGACAGATCTTTAGTAGAAGTATTTTCCCCTCCAATTTTAGTCAAAATCCTTCTAATGATAAACTAAGATGTCTATCTCTCAATCACCATGCTTGCAACATCTTAGTTGACTCACTTTCTAGAAGTGCCTATTTTGCCATCATGAGTAGTGATAGTGATTTATTTGTTGATGCTCATGATCTATGGACTAAAATTAAGTTAAATTTTTTTAAGTCCATATGCACTACTTCTGCTCCCTCTATTACTGGTGGTACTAACTTGTCTAAGGGAGAAGAACAAGAACGATGGACACCAAGCGATGGATCCACCTCACCGGCAGGTTCATCTCCCACTAGTTATACATGTCTTGCTGCTAACGATGAGAGTGGAGATGAAAGCGATGATGAGGAGGAATATGAGGATGATAACGAAAATGAGTCTACATCACCACAAGGTACATTTTCCTGTTTTGCTTCCACTGATAATAATGATAGGGAAAATGAGACTGACGATGTGGAAGAAGATGAGATTCGCCGTTTCTACACCCATCTCAACAAAAAAGACAAAGTGCTCTTGGTTAAGCTGTTGAGAAGGAACCAGGAACAAGGCGAGACGCTTCTCGGGCTAGAGGAGACTCTCATCAAAACCAACGACAGCCTGGAGAAGATGACCAAAGAACATGAGAAGCTAAAGTGCTCTCATGATGATTTGGTCCAACAATATGATTTAGTTTTAATTGAGCAAAGAAATAATGATGATGCTTTATCTTGTGTTGCTCAACTTAAAATGGAAAATGCCATGCTTGAGAGGCAAGTAGAATTGCTAAGTCATGATAAACTTGCTCTTACTGAAAAATATGATATATTATCTTATTATCATGATAATCTTTTGGATAGACATATCATGCTTGATGTTGCTCATGAGGTTGTAATTGCAAACTTAAAGTCATGTGAACCTCATTCTTGCACATGTGCGCATTTAGATAATATATCACCATGTGCTAACCCCTGTTGCTCAAAAGAAAGCCAATTTTTGAATGAACAACAAGCTACAGGATCAAAAGAAAAGTTGCTCATCAATAAAGAAAGGAACAAGAAAGCAAAGCAACTAAGGAGAAGACGCATTGCTCAACCTCCTCAAGATATCCACGGATGCGCGGTGAAGAAGCCTGAGACAGGAGGAACCGCAACAAGTGTTAAATCCATAAGGCGGATGTTCCTAAAGCAAAAAATGAAGAAATCAACATGAATAAGGAAAAAGGTAAAGATTCAATCAGTCATGTTGTTTGCACTAACCATCTCTCTATGTTATCCAAGAACAAAAAGAGAAAAGGAAAAAGGAGGTGCTTTAAGTGCAATGAGTCAGGACACCTCATTGCGTCGTGTCCATACAACGACAAGGATGAAGGGATGAGGAGATGCTTCAGATGCAATGACAAGGACCATATGATTACTTCATGTCCGCTCATGAAAAATCAAGCACGTGCACTCTCTAGGATGACCCTCACTAAGAAAGAAGACAAACAGCACACGTCATGTCAGGTTAAGCGACGCTTTGGCTACATGTGTGGTGAGCATGGTCATCTACCTAAGGTATGTAAGAAGGGTAAGGTTCCTAAGCAAGCAAATTTATCTCAATTCTATTCGCTTAGGAGACCCAAATCATACACTTGTGCTAGATCAGTAATGAGATCACCTAGAACTAGCACAATTGCTATTTGGGTACTAAAGGCTCTTTTGGATGATCGTTATGGACCCATCCCGAGATGGGTACCAAACTGTGCCAACTAGACCATGCAAGTGCCTCGAGATAGACTGGAGACCATGGGAGAGCTTAAGATGGTTAATTCAAACTCTATGCTTAAGCTGTCAATTTTTATTGTCTATTTATTGACCCAAGGTTGAATGATTGTGCAATACTAATCCCATGTTCATCTCAAGTTAAATAAGTTGTAGAGGTCTTTAATCATTATTGGTGAATCAAGCAAAGGACCTTGATGAGAATCTGCAACTTGCTCTCCAAAGGACGGTACCCGTGTATCTTAAGTACATTATTGCCAATCAGTATTGCTCTTAAGTTGGATTGTCGTGCTATGCCTATCCTTGGAGTAGTTATGAGCTTGAGATTGTGTGTGTTGAATATATTTCAATTAATGATTCATGATTTCCAAGATCGTAACCATGCTTGCTTAATCATGACTGTGTGCTTTAGAGGTTATATCTCTTGAATCAATTAATGGGTAGCTTTTCATTAGATATATCCACCATGATTAACTCCCTTTGTGTATGTGGATAAACATGTATCTTTTTGTAAGTCATGCTATGTGGTTTTTATTGATTAACCTATGTGCAAGCATGATAATTTTTGTTTAGTCCATATTTACATGATTACTTTGTCTTGGTACCATGTGTATACCAAAACAAGAAATCTGTGTTGTGCCTCTAATGCACCCTCTTGAGCAATAAGGTTCATGAGCAATAGGAGCCCTAAATTGGTGACAACAGGTGCTCTCATGGCAATTCAGGAAAAGGCAAAGGTATGGAGAATGGAACTATGCAAATTCATTGAACTTCTTGAAGTTTCGTTGATTGTGATCATAGCTATTGTCGGGGACCGTAATTAGGGGTACCCCCAAGGCTCCTAATCTCAGCTGGTAACCCCCATCAGCACAAAGCTGCAAAGGCCTGATGGGCGCAATTCCGGTTAAGGCTCCGTCCACTCAAGGGACACGATCTCGCCTCGCCCGAGCCCAGCCTCGGGCAGGAACAGAAGACCAAGGCAGATTCACGCCTCGCCCGAGGGTCTCCTCAAGCAACGGGCGCACCTTCGACTCGCCCGAGGCCCAGCTCGGGCAGGCTTCACGAAGAAGCAACCTTGGCCAGATCGCCTCGCCAAGCCGACCAGATCGCAGGAGTATTCAACACAAGGATCGCCTGACACCTTATCCTAACGCGCGCTTTCCAGTCGACAAGGCCGAAGTGACCGCAGTCACTTTGCCCCTCCACTGACCGACCTGACAGGAAAACAGTGCCGCCTGTGCTGCTCCGACTGCTGCGCCACCTACCAGGGTGAGGCTGACAGCAACCAAGTCCAGCCTCGGGCACCATAGGAATCTCCGCCTCGCCCGACCCCAGGGCTCGGACTCGACCTCACCTCGGACGACGATCTCTGCCTCGCCCGACCCCAGGGCTCGGACTCGACCTCGCCTCGGACGACAATCTCCGCCTCGCCCGACCCTAGGGCTCGGACTCGACCTCGCCTCGGACGACGATCTCCGCCTTGCCCGACCCTAGGGCTCGGACTCGACCTCGCCTCGGACGATGATCTCCGCCTTGCCCGACCCCCGGGCTCGGACTCGACCTCGACTCCGGAAGAAGGTCTCCGCCTCGCCCGACCCCAGGGCTCAGACTCGACCTCGCCTCGGACGATGATCTCCGCCTTGCCCGACCCTAGGGCTCGGACTCGACCTCGCCTCGGACGACGATCTCCGCCTTGCCCGACCCCCGGGCTCGGACTCGACCTCGACTCCGGAAGAAGGTCTCCGCCTCGCCTAACCCCAGGGCTCGGACTCAGCCTCGACCTCGGAGGAGTCACCACCTCGCTCAGGCCGACCACGCCACAAAGGGAGGCCATCATTACCCTACCCCTAGCTAGCCCAGGCTACGGGGAACAAGACCAACGTCCCATCTGGCTCGCCCGGGTAAAACAAGTAATGATGGCACCCCGCGTGCTCCATGACAACGGTGGTTCTTAGCCCCCTACGGAAGCAAGGATATGTCAGCAAGGATCCGACAGCCCCGACAGCTGTGCTTCTACAGGGCTCAAGCGCTCCTCCGACGGCCACGACGCCACATGAACAGGGCTCCAACACCTCTCCGACAGCCACGTCGGCACGTACATAGGGCTCTAGCTCCTCTCTGCTAGACATGTTAGCACATTGCTACACCCCCCGTTGTACACCTAGACCCTCTCCTTACGTCTATAAAAGGAAGGTCTAGGGCTCTCATACGAAGGAGGTGGCCGCACGGGAGAACGGGCAGCCTCACGCCCCCTGTCTCTCTCTCTCCCTCGCGAACGCTTGTAACCCCCTACTGCAAGCGCATCCGCCCTGGGCGCAGGACAACATGAGGCAGCGGGTTTCCCCTCACTATTTTTCCCCCTTGTGTCTCCGTCTCGCACCGACCCATCTGGGCTGGGACACGCAGCGACAATTTACTCGTCGGTCTAGGGACCCCCCGGGGTCGTAACGCCGACAGTTGGCGCGCCAGGTAGGGGTCTGCTGCGTGTTGATGAACAGCTTCCCGTCAAGCTCCAGATGGGGAGTCTCCAGCAACCTCTTCAACCTGGGACGAAGCTCCGTTTCGGGAGTCTCGAGTTCATGTCCCTCAACGGCAGCTACGACATGATACTCCTTCCTCTGCCACGCGACAACGACGATGGCGGCCGTCAGCCCGCCCGCCGGCGGCGGAATCGACGACGTCTTCCCCGCATGGCGGGAGAACAGCATCCGAGTCTGTCCCGTCACCTTCCCGTCGATGGGGAAGGAGGCGGGGCAATCATGGCCAAGCAGGAGGCGGCGCCTCGTCGGCTGTCGAGCGAGTCGGCGACGCCGGCGCCCCGGCGGGGGACACGTCGGGCGTTGACCTTGCGTTTGAGACAAAGACGAGCGTCGTTTCCCCGCAACACGCCAACCCCAAGCATACGACGGGCGACGCCAGCACGCTCGCGAAGGACTTGCTGGGCGTTAGCCTTGTACCTGAGATAATGGCACAGTCCGTCCCCGACGCGACTTCGTCACTATCCGTCGACCAAGAGGTACCGTCCATTTCCCATCATGTGCCTTTTAGATTCAGCTTCGACCCACCAAGCGACCCCGCTTCGGTGGACGCTTTCATAAAGGCATATCCAAACCTCCCGGGGTACCATATGTGGTCAACCTGGGACAGATTGACGGCCGTCTCGACCTACGGGCCCCCGGGTTCCGAGGAAGACGACGAGCCCGACTCTAGTTGGGATTTCTCTGGGCTCGGTAACTCTAGTGCCATGCGGGACCTCATGACCGCATGTGACTACTGCCTCTCCGATTGCCCCGATGATAGCCACAGCCTCGGCGACGAGGACTGTGGCCCAAGTCACGAATGTTTCCATGTCGATCTAGAGGGTCTCGACGAAGGCAACCACCTTGGTATGCCGGAGGACGACGATCCCTCTAGGCATGTGCCTCGCGTTGACATCCTTCGGGAGCTAGCTATGGTCCCAGTCCCTGCGGGGGGTCAGGACACACAGCTCGAGCAAATCCGCGAGATGCAGGCCAGGCTCGACGAGGAAGCAGGACAACTTGTGCAGCTCCGGTAGAACATCGGGCAGGAGCGGGCAGGCCGAGCACCGGCCGGAGAAGTGTGTCATCTGGCCCAGGACGTCCAGCGCCGCATCGCTGATGGTGCCAGGGCAAAGCTGCCCCCGGCTTCCAACGGGGTAAGCCAGAACCTGGCTGCAGCAGCAATACTGCTCCGCGCGATGCCGGAACCATCCACCACCGAGGGGCGGCGTATCTAGGGAGAACTCAAGAATCTCGTGGAGGATGTTGCGGTCCGACGGGCCAAAAGCTCTGCCTCCCGAAGGCAGGGATACCCCCCGGAGCATCACGCCGCGACTTCCCGATTCATGCGGGAGGCCTCGGTCCACACCGAGCGCACGCGGGACACAACACCTGTGGCCCCGGGCCGCCTCGGCGACGAGCACCATCGCCGCGACCGTCGAGCCCACCTCAACGAGAGGGTGCGTCGAGGCTACCACCCCAGGCGTGGGGGACGCTACGACAGCGGGGAGGATCGGAGCCCTTCGCCCGAACCACCCGGTCCGCAAGCTTTCAGCCGGGCCATACGACGGGCGCCGTTCCCAACCCGGTTCCGGGCCCCTACTACCATCACCAAGTACTTGGGGGAAACGAGGCCTGAACTGTGGCTCGCGGACTACTGACTAGCCTGCCAGCTGGGTGGAACGGTCGATGACAACCTCATCATCCGCAACCTCCCCCTGTTCCTCTCCGACGCTGCCTGAGCCTGGCTAGAGCATCTGCCTCCTACGCAGATCTCCAACTGGGACGACCTGGTCAAAGCCTTCGCCGGCAACTTCTAGGGCACATACGTGCGCCCTGGGAACTCCTAGGATCTCTGAAGCTGCCGCCAGTAGCCGGGAGAATCCCTGTGGGACTACATCCGGCGATTTTCGAAGCAGCGCACCAAGCTGCCCAACATCACCGACTCCGATGTCATCGGCGCGTTCCTCGCCGGCACCACTTGCCGCGACCTGGTGAGCAACTAGGTCACAAGACTCCCACCAGGGCGAGTGAGCTGATGGACAATGCCACCAAGTTCGCCTCTGGCCAGGAGGCGGTCGAGGCCATCTTCTGGAAGGACAAGCAGCCTCAGGGGCGCCAGCCGGATGACGCCCCCAAAGCGTCCGCTCAGCGCGGCACGAGAAAGAAGGGCAAGAAGAAGTTGCAAGTGAAACGCGACGCCGCCGACGCAGACCTTGTCGCCACCGCCGAGCACAAGAACCCTCGGAAGCCTCCCGGAGGCGCCAACTTGTTCGACAAGATGCTCAAGGAGTCGTGCCCCTATCATCAGGGTCCTGTAAAGCACACCCTTGAGGATTGCGTCATGCTTCAGCGCTACCTCCACAAGGCCGGGCCACCGGCGGAAGGTGGCAGGGCCCCCGACAACGACAAGAGGGAAGCTCACAAGGTAGAGGAGTTCCCCGAGGTCCATGACTGCTTCATGATCTACGGTGGGCGGGTGGCAAATGCCTCGGCTCGGCACCGCAAGCAAGAGCGCCGGGAGGTCTGCGCGGTAAAGGTGGTGGCACCAGTCTATCTAAACTGGTCCGACAAGCCCATCACCTTCGACCAAGACGACAACCCCGACCGTGTGCCGAGCCCGAGGAAGTACCCGCTCGTTGTTGATCCCGTCATCGGCAACGTCAGGCTTACCAAGGTCCTCATGGACGGAGGCAGCAGCCTCAACATCATCTACGCCGATACCCTCGGGCTCTTGCGGATCGATCTATCCTCGATCCGGGCCGGTGCGGCACCCTTTCATGGGATCATTCTTGGGAAGCGTGTCCAGCCCCTTGGACAACTCGATCTGCCCGTCTGCTTTGGGGCTCCCTCCAACTTCTGAAAGGAAACCCTCACGTTCGAGGTGGTCGGGTTCCGAGGAACCTACCACGCAGTGCTGGGGAGACCATGTTACGCCAAGTTCATGGCCGTCCCCAACTACACCTACCTCAAGCTCAAGATGCTGGGCCCCAACGGGGTCATCACCGTCGGCCCCACGTACCGACACGCGTACGAATGCGACGTGGAGTGCGTGGAGTAAGCCGAGGCCCTCACCGAATCTGAGGCCCTCATCACTGACATGGAAAACCTCTCCAAGGAGGTGCCAGATGCGAAGCGCCACGCCGGCAACTTCGAACCAGCAGAGGCGGTCAAATCCGTCCCTCTTGACCCCAGCAACGACGCCTCCAAGCAGATCCGGATCGGCTCCGAGCTCGACCCCAAATAGGAAGCAGTGCTCGTCGACTTTCTCCGCGTGAACGCTGAGGTTTTTGCATGGAGTCCCTCGGACATGCCTGGCATACCGAGGGAAGTCACCGAGCACTCACTGGATATCCGAGCTAGAGCCCGACCCGTGAAGCAGCCTCTGCGCCGATTCGACGAAGAAAAGCGCAGAGCCATAGGTGAGGAGATCCACAAGCTGATGGCTGCAGGGTTCATCAAAGAGGTATTCCATCCCGAATGGCTAGCCAACCCTGTGCTTGTGAAAAAGAAAGGTGGGAAATGGCGGATGTGTGTAGACTACACTGGTCTAAACAAAGCATGTCCGAAGGTTCCCTACCCTCTGCCTCGTATCGATCAAATCGTGGATTCCACCGCTGGGTGTGAAACCCTGTCGTTCCTCGATGCCTACTCAGGGTATCACCAAATCAAGATGAAAGAGTCTGACTAGCTCGCGACTTCTTTCATCACACCTTTTGGCATGTACCGTTACGTTACTATGCCATTCGGTTTGAGGAATGCGGGTGCGACATACCAAAGGTGCATGAACCACGTGTTCGGACATCACATTGGTCGAACGGTCGAGGCCTACGTCGATGACATCGTAGTCAAGACAAGGAAAGCCTCCGACCTCTCTAACCTTGAAACGACATTCAAGTGTCTCAAAGAGAAAGGCGTAAAACTCAATCCCGAGAAGTGTGTCTTCGGAGTCCCCCGAGGCATGCTCCTGGGTTTCATCGTCTCCGAGCGGGGCATCGAGGCCAACCTGGAGAAAATCGCGGCCATCACCAACATGGGGCCTATCAAGGACTTGAAAGGAGTACAGAGGGTCATGGGATGCCTTGCGGCTCTAAGCCGCTTCATTTCACGCCTCGGCGAAAGAGGCCTGTCCCTGTATCGCCTCTTAAGGAAGGCCGAGCGCTTTACTTGGACCCCCGAGGCCGAGGAAGCCCTCGGGAACTTGAACGCGCTCCTTACAAGCGCGCCCATCCTGGTGCCCCCCGCTACCGGAGAAGCCCTCTTGACCTACGTCGCCGCCACCACTCAGGTGGTCAGCGCCGCGATCATGGTCGAGAGACGAGAAGAAGGGCACGCACTGCCCGTCCAAAGGCCGGTTTACTTCATCAGTGAGGTACTGTCCGAGACCAAGATCCGCTACCCGCAAATTCAGAAGCTGCTGTACGCGGTGATTCTGACACGGCGAAAGTTGTGACACTACTTCGAGTCTCATCCGGTGATTGTGGTGTCATCCTTCCCCCTAGGGGAGATCATCCAGTGCCGAGAGGCCTCGGGTAGGGTTGCAAAGTGGGCAGTGGAGATCATGGGCGAGACAATCTCGTTCGCCCCTCGGAAGGCCATCAAGTCCCAAGTCTTGGCGGACTTTGTGGTTGAATGGGTCGACACCCAGCTTCCAACAGCTCCGATCGAACCGAAACTCTAGACTATGTTTTTCGACGGGTCGCTGATGAAAACAGGAGCGGGCGTGGGCCTGCTGTTCATCTCACCCCTCGGGAAGCACCTCCGCTACGTGCTGCGCCTCCATTTCCCGGCGTCCAACAACGTGGCCGAGTATGAGGCTCTGGTTAATGGGTTGTGCATCGCCATCGAGCTAGGGGTCCGACGCCTCGATGATCGCGACGCTCGCAGCTTGTCATCGACCAAGTCATGAAGAACACCCACTACCGCGACCCGAAGATGGAAGCCTACTACGACGAGGTTCGGCGCCTGGAGGACAAGTTCTACGGGCTCGAGCTCAACCACGTCGCTCAACGATACAACGAGACTGCGGATGAGCTGGCTAAGATAGCCTCAGGGCGGACAACGGTTCCTCCGGACATCTTCTCCCAAGACCTACATCAACCCTCCGTCAAGACCGACGACACGCCCGAGCCCGAGAAGGCCTCAGCTCTGCCCAAGGCGCCCTCGGCCCAGCCCGAGGCGCCCTCGGCTCAGCCCGAGGCAGCCTCGGCCCCGCCCGAGGCACCCTCGGCCCCCGAGGGTGAGGCACTGCGCGTCGAGGAAGAGCGGAATGGGGTCACGCCTAATCGAGACTGGCAGACCCCATACCTACAATATCTCCACTGAGGAGAGCTACCCCTCGACAGAGCCGAAGCTCAGCGACTGGCGCGGCATGCCAAGTCGTTCGTCTTGCTGGGTGACGAAAAGGAGCTCTACCACCGCAGCCCCTCAGGTATCCTCCAACGATGCATATCCATCGCCGAAGGTCAGGAGTTATTGCAAGAAATACACTCGGGGGCTTGCGGTCACCACGCAGCACCTCGGTCCCTCGTGGGAAACGCATTCTGACAGGGTTTCTACTGGCCGACCGCGGTGGCCGACACCACTAGGATTGTACGCACCTGCCAAGGGTGTCAATTCTACGCAAAGCAGATCCACCTGCCCGCTCAGGCTCTGCAAACAATACTCATCACCTGGTCGTTTGCTGTGTGGGGTCTGGACCTCGTCGGTCCCTTGCAGAAGGCACCCGGGGGCTTCATGCACCTGCTGGTCGCCATCAACAAATTCTCCAAGTGGATTGAAGTCCGACCCCTAAACAGCATCAGGTCCGAACAAGCGGTGGCGTTCTTCACCAACATCATCCATCGCTTCGGGGTCCCGAACTCCATCATCACCGACAACGGCACCCAGTTCACTGGCAGAAAGTTCCTGGACTTCTGTGAGGACCACCACATCCGGGTGGACTGGACCGCCGTAGCTCACCCCATGACGAATGGGCAGGTAGAGCGTGCCAACGGCATGATTCTACAGGGGCTCAAGCCGAGGATCTACAACGACCTCAACAAGTTCGGCAGGCGGTGGGTGAAGGAACTCCCCTGGTGGTCTGGAGTCTGAGGACGACGCCAAGCCGAGCCACGGGCTTCACGCCGTTTTTTCTAGTCTATAGGGCCGAGGCTATCTTGCCCACAGACTTAGAACACGGCTCCCCGAGGACGAGGGCATACGACGCCTGAAGCAACCGGACAAACCGAGAAGACTCACTAGACAACCTGGAAGAGGCTCGGGACATGGCCTTACTACACTCGGTGCGGTATCAGCAGTCCCTGCGACGCTACCACGCCCGAGGAGTTCGGTCCCGAGACCTCCAGGTGGGCGACTTGGTGCTTCGGCTACGACAAGACGCCCGAGGGCGCCACAAGCTCACGCCTCCCTGGGAAGGGCCGTTCATCATCGCCAAGATTCTGAAGCCTGGAACATACAAGCTGGCCAACAGTCAAGGCGAGGTCTACAGCAACGCTTGGAACATCCGACAGCTAAGTCGCTTTTACCCTTAAGATGTTTTCAAGTCGTTCATGTACCTCGTTTACATACACAAGCAAAGTCTAACCTTCAAGGAAGGGTCAGCCTTGCCTCGGCAAAGCCCGACCCTCCCTCGGGGGCTAGAAGGGGGGAACCCCCTCTGCGTCAAAATTTTTCTCGGAAAAAGTCTTTCTGCCAGAACATCTTTCGTGCTTTTCGACTACTTCGATAGTGGAGTCCTGAAAACGATGGAGTACACGTAAGCAGGCAAGGCCGACTGAGCCGAGGGACTCCTACGCCTCCGGGATACGGATACCTCACTCATCACCTTCTGCGATAAGTAACTCACGCTCGGATAAGGGATTCCGTTGTCCGAACAAGTCTTAACGCTCGAAAACTTCTTCTGATGAAACGATCTTTCATGCCATCTCGACTATATCGATAACAGAATCCTACGGACGAGTAAGAGTACACGTAAGCAGGCAAGGCCGACCGAGCCGAGGGACTCCTACGCCTCCGGGATACGGATACCTCACTCATCACCTTCTGCGATAAGTAACTCACACTCGGATAAACGATTCCGTTACTGACGAACAAGTCCTGATACTCGAAACAAGGGGAAAAGGAACGTAGCTTTACAACACGACGACGGTATGTTTTGGCCTCGGCGGCCACAAAAAACATACGCACGCTACAGACAAACTGTTCCTGCAGGTTCAGACGTCAGCAGGGGGAGCAGCAGCACCCTTGGCATCGACTCCACCCTCATGGTCGAAGGATCTCCACCTCGAAGGAAGATGTCAGCACCGCTCCTGGGCCATCACCGCCAGGGTCTCCTCCACGAACCCGGCCCAAGCAGACGGCCGGACCGACCGCTCCGTAGCCTTAGCCAGCTGTCCCCCGAGGACACCAGCCCGGCTCATGGGCTCGGCAGCCCGACTCCAGGGTTGGTCCCGCCAGCGGACGACCTGGCCAGGTCCCAGCCGCTACTGTGACGCCTTGTCGGCCTAGGAAGTCCCCTACTCCTGGGCCGACGAAGTTTCTTCTCCAGCCAACTCCGCCTCTGTCCATGCTGACGCCGCTGCCTCCGGCTTTGGCTCATCATAGAGCAGCCGAGGTTTCCTTCGCTAAGCAAGAGGAGCCTCAAGCGGCAAGGCCGACCGAGCTGAGGGACTCCTATGCCTCCGGGATACGGATACCTCACTCGTCACCTTCCGCACAGGGCAACTCACGCTTGGTTAAGCGGTCCAGCTTGCCGACAGGCGAGTTCTGGTGCGCAAAATGGAGAAGAAACACGGCTTTACGCCCAAATACACAAATGTTCAGGCCCCGACAGCCACAATGAACATACGCCAGCACTCAAGGTGCCATTACAAACGGTACTTCGGTTCCATTCCCGCGGGTATGAACAACCTCCATACCAGGAGGCCCGCGGGACGATGAACTTCAAGCGGCTCACCGCCGCCCGCTCTGACAGCAGCGGCAACGACCTCCGTCTCGAGCGGCAAGACAGCTGCAGCAACGGTTTCCGGGCAGACGCTGCGGCGGAAAGGCTCTCGCCCACGAAGGACGAGAACCAGCCATTCAAGCCAGGGGGAACGGAGGTCCAGGGGTGCAGGCGGAGTTGGCGATCTCGTCGGCAGAGAAACCTTCTCCTGCTGCTGCCACCTCAACACCGCACCAGCGGGCGGCGGCCGCCCCAAAGCGCACCGGCAGGTCCTCGCTCCCGCCCTTGCTGAGGCTGCCCTAGGACATGAGCACCGCCCTCGCGGCACACGACGTGCTGGGCAACCCTCTGGCGCGGCTGTCAGCGCGAGGAAGACCTGGACGTGGCCGGCCCGTATGCGGCGCGACCATCGCCCGGACAGAGGATGGAATGCTGCACCCTGGCTGGGCAGCAGCAGTTCGCCTTCTCCGGCATGGCTGAAGGAAGCCTCCGTGGGGCTGGAGGATGCCTTTCTCCTCCAAACGCCGGGGGAAGAAAAGGGTTACCGACCCACACGGAGGCAACCCCCCACTCGGTGCGCTCCTCCGCCTCAGCCCGGATGACGAAAATCCTTGAAGCTGAGGGCGGGGCGGAGGCTGCAGCCCGGCTCGCTTCTCTCCACCAAATTGCCCATTGGTGGGGGAAGGCGGCCGGGCTGCCTGACGAAAATCCTTGAAGCCGAGCGATGGCTGAAAGGTACCAACCTCCACAAGGTTGCGCTCCTTCCACAACAAGACGAAGACAACGCGGATGCTCCCCGTCCAGGGGGCTCGGAAGGCGGAAGGATGCGACGCACGAGGAAAGTGTGAAGGCATGGCTACCACCCAGGAGGTCGATCCCTTTTTAAAGGCGACTCTCCCCGCTCGCGTCCTCAAGCCGTCGCGGACTAAGTCTTCACCAACACGCTCCAAGGTCCTCCCCCTACGACACGGGGGCTGGGCCCCACGCGTCATGCAAGCTGTCCCAGGACAGAAGAAGCCAAACCGCCGCGCGCGGAACGTGTAACCGCCCAGCGGTTATAAGCATTCCTCCGTCTTCGCCCAAACCAGCGGGTGAAAGGGCGGACCGCCATGCAGGCGGCATGCAACTGCACCAAGGGGGCACACCCTTTCGACTTCGACGCATCTAGCATGGAGGCCCAGGCCCATACGTCATGAAATCGACGCACCGGTTACTACGTTCAAAAAAAACTGCAGCGCCACTTACGCCAGCGTCGCGCCTTCTCGACTACGGAATCGGTGCCGCGACTCGAGGCAACCCTGCGCACGGCCCAGCAGTGCCTACCAGGCATGCCGGTCACGGGTCAGTCAGCCGCGGGAGAAGGCGCGACGGTCAACATGGCCAAAAGTGGGCCAGCAGTAATGGCGGTGGCAGGTGGGCGGAAGCAGCAGTCAAATCGTCTGCAGGCTCACATCCCCTCCTGGAACAGCGAGAGAGCTCTCTCCCATGGCGTGAAGACGACGCGCCCGTGTTTCGTTCTTCGAACGGCTCGCGCATGCACAACGGCTGCCCCGCGAATCACTCGTCCCGTCGCATTAACTCTGCGGCAGGACAAGCGACACCTTTGGCAGGCGAAGCGGGCGACGCTTCACCTCCGCCATAATGACCGCGTCAAAAAAGGTGCGCCACGTCGTTCAATTTCGTATCCTTTTCCTCTTCCCCTTTCTCTCTCTTGCTATAGGGACCGGGAAAGGGGATTCTCTGAAAGGGGTCCTTCTCCGCGAAGGAAGCGGGCCCTGAGCCCCCCTACTGATCAGAGGTTCGAAGGCTGACCCCTTGGAAGGGTTCGACAGCCGCCTCAGAGCACTCGGGCTCCGCGCCCACTACTGGTCAGAGGTTCGAAGGCTGGCCCCCTGGAAGGGTTCGACAGCCGCCTCAGGCCACTCGGGCTCCGTGCCCACTACTGATCAGGGGTTCGTAGGCTGGCCCCCCGACGGGTTCGACAGTCGCCCCAGAGCACGCAGAGTGAGGGATGACTCTAGGTACGCTCGATACAAAAGCAAGGCTCGGGCTACGCTCCCGAGGTACCCTAGGACATTTCCGAGACCAGCAGGAACGATTCTGTTACGGAATCCCATCAGAGGGAGGCATCGAGCCCTCGGACCCTATCGAACGGGACCAGGTCCGGCAAATCACCTGCAGTTACTTTTGGAGCACGCCTCTGGGCCACTAGCCGACCCTTATCGAACGGGGCACGGGCGTCCACTCGGATCACCCGTTAGCAACTCACTGGAGACACCATGTTCGGCGCCCTCCGAGGGCAACATGGCGCTCTCCCCCCTCCTCCTTGCGGAAAGGCGACGCAGGGGCGTATGAAAAAAGCCGAGTCTGCCCTTGACCGTCCTCTTGCCCTGTGCAGAGGCTCGGGGGCTGCTCTCGCAAACCCGGCTCCGGCCAAACCGTTGACAGCGTCAACATACCAGCCCGAGAACCCGGAACCTGACTATGCACCCGGGCAACAACCAGTTCGCATGAGGGAACAACCAGACTGGCCGAGCCATCACGAAAGGCATTAAGACCTCGAAGGAGTCAAACCACTCCTCCGAGGCCTCGGGGGCTACACCCGGTGGGTGCGCTCGCGCGCACCCACCGGAACAAAATGCAACTGAGAAAGGCCGGTCCCCTTGCAAAAAAGTGCGACAAAGCCTCCAAGCGAGTACCCACACTCCCTTTGAGGCTCGGGGGCTACTGTCGGGGACCGTAATAAGGGGTACCCCCAAGGCTCCTAATCTCAGCTAGTAACCCCCATCAGCACAAAGCTGCAAAGGCCTGATGGGCGCAATTCCGGTTAAGGATCCGTCCACTCAAGGGACACGATCTCGCCTCGCCCGAGCCCAGCCTCGGGCAGGAACGGAAGACCAAGGCAGATTCACGCCTCGCCCGAGGGTCTCTTCAAGCAACGGGCGCACCTTCGACTCGCCCGAGGCCCAGCTCGGGCAGGCTTCACGAAGAAGCAACCTTGGCCAGATCGCCTCGCTAAGCCGACCGGATCGCAGGAGCATTCAATGCAAGGATCGCCTGGCACCTTATCCTGACGCGCGCTTTCCAGTCGACAAGGCCGAAGTGACCGCAGTCACTTGGCCCCTCCACTGACCGACCTGACAGGAAAACAGCGCCGCCTGCGCTGCTCCGACTGCTGCGCCACCTGCCAGGGTGAGGCTGACAGCAACCAAGTCCAGCCTCGGGCGCCATAGGAATCTCCGCCTTGCCCGACCCTAGTGCTCGGACTCGACCCAGCCTCGGGCACCATAGGAATCTCCGCCTCACCCGACCCCAGGGCTCGGACTCGACCTCGCCTCGAACGACGATCTCCGCCTCGCCCAACCCCAGGGCTCGGACTCGACCTCACCTCGGACGACGATCTCCGCCTCGCCCAACCCCAGGGCTCGGACTCGACCTTGCCTCATACGACGATCTCCGCCTTGCCCGACCCCAGGGCTCGGACTCGACCTCGCCTCGGACGATGATCTCCGCCTCGCCCGACCCCTGGGCTCGGACTCGACCTCGACTCCGGAAGAAGGTCTCCGCCTTGCCCGACCCGAGGGCTCGGACTCAGCCTCGACCTCGGAGGGGTCACCACCTCGCTCAGGCCGACCACGCCACAAAGGGAGGCCATCATTACCCTACCCCTAGCTAGCCCAGGCTACGGGGAACAAGACTGGCGTCCCATCTGGCTCGCTCCGGTAAAACAAGTAATGATGGCACCCCGCATGCTCCATGACAACGGTGGTTCTCAGCCCCCTACGGAAGCAAGGATACATCAGCAAGGATCTGACAGCCACGACAGCTGTGCTTCTACAGGGCTCAAGCGCTCCTCCGACGGCCACGACGCCACATGAACAGGGCTCCAACACCTCTACGACAGCCACATCGGCACGTACATAGGGCTCTAGCTCCTCTCTGCTAGACACGTTAGCACATTGCTACACCCCCCGTTGTACACATGGACCCTCTCCTTACGTCTATAAAAGGAAGGTCCAGGGCTCTCATACGAAGGAGGTGGCCGTGCGGGAGAACGGGCAGCCTCACGCCCCCTGTCTCTCTCTCTCTCCCTCGCGAACGCTTGTAACCCCCTACTGCAAGCGCATCCGTCCTGGACGCAGGACAACACGAGGCCGCAGGTTTCCCCTCACTGTTTTCCCCCTTGTGTCTCCGTCTCGCGCCGACCCATCTGGGCTGGGACACGCAGCGACAATTTACTCGTCGGTCTAGGGACCCCCGGGGTCGAAACGCCGACAGCTATGTTCTTGCCTTTCAATTGGTAGTATCTTGGCTTAGGTGCCTTATGCTTTAAAAATGTTGTTTCCCTTGGTGTACCTAAGAAAATTCTTCTTAATCTTGGTGTGCTTTGCAATTGTGCTTTATATGCATGATCTTGTCATTTTTCAATTGGTATATGTGTTGCAATGATCATCATGTGTGAAGCGTGCCTAGGTTGCTTTTAAAATGTTATATATCTTGAGGCATGGATTGTTTCCATTAGGCATAAGTTGTCATCTATTCAATCGGTATCTTTTTGTGATGCAATTGATATATTATGCCTAGACCAAGGTATGTTGTGATCCCCTCTAGTTCTGAGGACGCTAGAATGTGCAAAGTGCAAGTCATTCAAATACTTGATGCACAACTTTAGGGGGAGCACACATAACTTGTGTCTTTTGAGACTAACTATTTCTTGAGTGATCCTATATAGTCTCAAGGTGGAAAAGGGAAGATGAGCAAGAAATAGAGCAATCAGGACGTGGGTGCCTCCATAAGTCGAGAAATTGTTATCTAAAGTTGTGAGTAATTGCATATTTATAGATTCCTCATACTCTACAATAGTTGGTCATCCTAGAAGCTTATCTTTAAATATCATGGAGCTATGACAGTAATGATTTTTCAATTGGTAGCCTTGGTAGTGTGCTTCAATTGATATCTTTTGGTAATCACTAGAATAGAAGCTTCATCTTGTGCCACTATACTATAACTTGTTCTAAGTTTGGTATCTTAGCAACAAGAAAAGGTTAGGATAAAGGATCAGGCACAAGTATGAAGGAGCTCCCTAGAGATTAAACTTTCAAAATGGAAATCTCAAATTAATTGCAAAAGGAACTCCGCCTACTTAGATGGAAAGTACACCATAACATGGTAAAGGTACAAAAGGAGGTATTGACCTTTATGCGTATTTGTATCTTAATCTTCCTCCAATGCTCGTGTTGCATATGTTTAATGTGTAAGGGGGAGTAATGTTAGTATGTTGCATTTTACCTACTTAATATCCTATTGTCCCTTGACATCATCCTATGTTCTTGCTTGTATATGGTTTTGGTGTTTGATGTCAAAGGGGGAGAATTTGTGCATTAAAGCTTACCTCGACCTGAGAGGAAAGCTTATCTTAAGTGTGAAGAGGATGAATGTGCTAAAGGACTCAAAGGGTTTCCTTGAGTTCCTTTGATCTTAAGGAAGAATGTGCTAGTTTTGTTGATACTACTTATCATATGCTTCTTGTTGTATTATATGGTGATACTACAAAATTAGTACTTTCGTTGATATGAATCAATTGGTATCTATTGTGTTTATCCTGTAATAGATATTCATGTGGTTCTGATGCTTTAAATTGCTTTAAATTGGTATCTTAATGGTGAATAGTGGTACGTTGATATTCCTGTGGTATATCCATTCAATTGGTGTTTAACTCTGATTCTGTGCATTTGTGTGTCATACGCATCACGGTTTAATTATTGACACAATGCATCCCACAGGTGCTAAGGTGTAGTAATGCTTTGAATTAGCCTAAGTATGTGCAATTTGGCATATAAGGCCAAAGTTAAGATTTTAATGTAAGCACATATTTAGGGGGAGCACTCTATAAACTTAGAATTCAAAATTTGTGCTTTAAATCTTATTCTTACGTAAGCTTTAATTGTGTTGTCATCAATCACCAAAAAGGGGGAGATTGAAAACTCTCTTGTGGGTTTTGGTGTTTAGATGACAACCCAATTTAAGGACTAACAAGTGTGCTAAGTGTTGAACGGGTGCATAATGCAAAGCTAACAGGGTTCAACACAAGTGAACAAGAGTGATGGTCCAAAGACGAGATTTATCTATAGATAATGGACATCACAAGCAAGATGGATATTGCTTAAGTGAGACTCGATGTGCGTACCTCAGAGACAGCCGATCAAGCCAAGGATGGAGGCAAGAAGAGCTTCGAGGCACCGAGGGCACGGGAGAAGGTCAAGGAGACCAGGAACCCAAAAGTCAGGGGTGAAGAAGAAGACTTGCAAAGTCAAGGTTGATCGAGTTAAGAAGAGTTATGGTGCATCAAGAAACACTACATAAGGACATGACTTACAACCAATGAGGTAACATCTACAATTATGTGGTGTAAGTCATAAGGCTCAAGATCAAGCTCAAGAAGTGAACTATGGCGGAACCGCCCGAATTATTCCAGATTAAGTGCCCAAGTCGCACCCTTAAGGGTAGCAACACACTTAAACAGGAATAACCCGTCAGTCCCTCGGATCTAGTCCGATAAAGCCACTTACCAGGATCGAATACCACTAGCTCACTCGAAGGTGAGGCACAGAGAAATACAATAAAGCATAATACCACAAATTTAAGGAGTATCATTAGTGATTACATTATCGGAGTTTCAGAAGTAATAACCATAAATTTTAATGCAGCGGAAATAACTAACGGAGAAAACCGAGTAACATGGCGAAGCCTGGCCACGCTGCTTCTCCTGGTCCTCTCCTGCGGAAGAAGTAACCCACTCGACCATCTATCCCGGTGGCAGGGATGGAGGCCAAGTCACACCATCAACCAATCATCCTAGGGAGTACCTGCAAAAATTATGCCACAAGCAAGGCTGAGTATACTAATACTCAGCTAGACTTACCCGGTGTGACGAGTCTACTCCTCTACCTCTAGACATGCAGTTGTTTGGCTGAGGGGTTTAGTTTGCCAAAAGCACTAGCTGAGTCTAAAAACAAGTTTTAGCTTTGTCAAGTTTAAGTGTGACTCTCTTAAGACTAAATGTGTACTATCTACTCATTCATGGTATCAAGCAAGTTTAACAATCAACATCTTTTGCCACATTATCACATTTCCACTTGTTACTCAATGCAGTACAATGGATCAAGCAGTCTCATTAGCTGCGAGAAGCAGACGATTCGAATCGAGTTTTTATCCTTGCAAGGTAAACCTAAACACACGACATGTAGGGGCACTCCGTCCCCACACATATCAACCATCCCCATCGATTCCCTGGCAACAGATCAGGGCTCACCGCCTTGGCGTACAATGCCTCACTGACCCCGACTGCCGTCGTGCAGTGACCGCACTTGTACCCACCATAACCGGAATGGGAGACCACGTCTCAGGTCGCGTGAGGGGATATGTCTGCGGGCAGGTTCAATCAGGTACTAGGCTTACCGATTTACCATATTTCTCGGCATATGTTTAGTACATTCAAACGCTTGACACAGGTATCCGCACGTTAATCCTTATTCCAATTTCATCTCGTAGACCACGCATCCTCATGGATCCGTGTCCACAGACCAATCATCAATATGATATGAAAGTGGGTACAACCAATTCCTGACCTCGCGCGAGTGCTAGAAAAATCACTCGACTTCTACCGAGATCCCTAATTAGCAAAGCAGCTACTCGACCTAGCATACTAGTATCCATCTCAACAAGGCTGAGTTTATGCAACTAGGGTTTCAATCAACTCCTACACTTAAGTGCACAATACAAGCCTACAAACATTAAGTGTAGTAAAATATCATATAGAACAGGTTATGCATAAAACCAGGGCTTGCCTTTAATTTAACACTTAGACAGTGTTTGCTGGGGGAGATACTCGCTCGGCGAGCATCCACTGGTTAAGTCCATTCTTCAGGTCGTCCAACAACCGCATCTTGTGGTTGGCACCACACCACTTGCATGAGCGTCATCTCTCGGTCCTAAATGAGATGCAAGATGCATATGTATGAATATAATGAAAAGTTATCACAAGATATACAATTACACGGTAGCGACCCAACACTAAATTGTAAGACACCGTAAACAACCACATGTCAGAATTAGATATCTACACTTCATCGAGCGCACAACATCAACACCACTAGAAGGACGACGATTAATACCTATAATTAACCAACGCAACACGACATCACAAGTGCAAGCATTTATTTAATTGCTACGGCTTTTCATTAGTTCTTATATTAATCACACAAAAGCATCTCAACACAAGTTTAACAGAGGACCTATGCATCGATGTCTATGAAACACCTATATCACAATCAACAAGAGAAAAAAACATATAAAACATGACACACATACATTATTAAGCTTAGTCGTGGCAAGTCTATATTATTTAAGTGCTAACCAAGCATTTTTAGCCAAAAGGGTGAACTGAAAGGGAAATGTGCCCTTGAGCCATTTCTAAGTATTTTGGTGATTGAGTGCCAACGGAAGTGCTTTTGTGTTGATCTATGCAATATGGTGAACAAAGTGCAAGTCAAGTCAAAAGGTATGTTTCTAGACTTAGTACATTGTTTTATGGACTAATGTATTGCATATAAGTGCTGGAAACAGGAAAAATTGAATTGAAAATGAGATGGCTTTGTTCAGCCAAAGTCTGCTCAGTCCGGTGGTGCACCGGACAGTGTCCGGTGCGCCAGGCTAGCTCTGGCGAACAGGCTGCTCTCGGGACTTCGACGGTGGTGTACGGCTAAAATTCATCGGTCCGTCCGGTGGTGCACCGGACTGTCCGGTGAGCCGTTCACAGGCGAACTCGTCGCTCTCGGGAGATGATTAACGGCGTACGGCTAAAATTCACCGGTCTGTCCGGTGGTGCACCGGACTGTCCGGTGAGTCAACGGTCAGCCGGGGCAACGGTCGGCCGAGGATTCCACGCGTGACGCGTGGCCGAGCCAACGGTCACATTGGTGCACCGGACAGTGTCCGGTGCGCCAACGGCTCTCAGACTCCAATGGTCGACTTCGCCAAATAAGGAAGGATCTCTGCACCGGACAGTGTCCGGTGGTGCACCGGACTGTCCGGTGCGCCAGTCGACAGAAGGCAAGATCTGCCTTCCAAAATTGCTCTCAACGGCTCCTAGCTGCCTTGGGGCTATAAAAGGGACCCCTAGGTGCATGGAGGAGTATACCAAGCATTCCTTAAGCAATCTTGATCACTCACACTCCATTCTTGCGCACTTGTTCGACATTCTAGTGATTTAAGCTCCGTTCTAGTGTGCCAGTCTTTTGAGCTTAAGTCTGGGTCTTGTGTGTGCGTATTTGCTGTGATCTTTGTGTCTTGTGTGAGTTGCTAATCCCTCCCTTGCTCCATGCTTCTTTGTGAACTTCAAGTGTAAGGGCGAGAGGCTCCAAGTTGTGGAGATTCCTCGCAAACGGGATTAAGAAAAGCAAGCAAAACACCGTGGTATTCAAGTGGGTCTTTGGACCACTTGAGAGGGGTTGATTGCAACCCTCGTCCGTTGGGACGCCACAACGTGGAGTAGGCATGCGTTGGTTTTGGCCGAACCACGGGATAACCACCGTGCCATCTCTGTGATTGATCTCTTGTGGTTATTGTGTTTTGTAGAGACTCCTCTCTAGCCACTTGGCGATTATTGTGCTAACGCTTAACCAAGTTTTTGTGGCTTAAGTTTCAAGTTTTACAGGATCACCTATTCACCCCCCCCCCTCTAGGTGCTCTCAATTGGTATCAGAGCTGTTCTCTTCACAAAGGTACTAATCGCCTGAAGAAATGGATCCTAAGGGGAAGGGAATCGTGATCAACGATAAAGAGAAGGAGTCCTTCGTCAACGAGCCGAAGGATGACAAGCCTACCGACTCGGGCTCGGGCCATAGACGCAAAGATGGGAAGAAGAAGAAGACAAGACGCATCAAGGAGATCGTGTACTACGACGACAGCGATGAGTCTACTTCTTCCCAAAAGGACAACGACGACAACGACTACGACAAATGAAAGACGGTTAACTCAAACTTTTCTTTCGATTATTCGCGTATCCCGCATAGCTCAAATACTCATTTGCTCTCCATTCCTCTCGGCAAGCCTCCACACTTTGATGGGGAGGACTACGGATTTTGGAGCCACAAAATGCGTAGTCACCTGTTCTCTCTCCATCCAAGCATATGGGAGATTGTTGAGAATGGAATGAAGTTTGATAGCTCGGATAGTCCTATTTTTATTAATGAACAGATTCATAGAAATGCACAAGCTACTACTGTGTTGTTAGCCTCCTTGTGCAGGGACGAGTACCATAAAGTGAGCGGCTTGGACAATGCCAAGCAGATCTGGGACACCCTCAAGATCTCTCATGAGGGGAACAACGTCACCTTGCTCACCAAGATGGAGTTGGTGGAGGGCGAGCTTGGACGATTCGCGATGATAAGGGGCGAGGAGCCAACCCAAACATACAACCGGCTCAAGACCCTTATCAACAAAATAAGGAGCTACAGAAGCACGCGATGGACGGACCACGACGTCGTCCGACTAATGCTAAGGTCCTTTACCGTTCTTGATCCACATTTGGTGAATAATATTCGTGAGAATCCCAGGTACACCAAAATGTCGCCCGAAGAAGTCCTTGGAAAATTCGTAAGCGGGCGAATGATGATCAAGGAGGCGAGGTACGTGGACGACGCACTGAATGGTCCAATCAATGAGCCTCAACCCGTTGCTCTCAAGGCAACAAGAAGCAAGGAGGCGTTACCTAGCAAGGTGGCGCAAGTTGAGGCGGCAGGGCTCAATGATGAAGAGATGGCCCTCATCATCAAGCGCTTCAAGACGGCGCTTAAAGGTCGCAAGGGACAGCCAAGCAAGACCAAGTCAAAGGGGAAGCGCTCATGCTTCAAATGTGGTAAGCTTGGTAATTTTATTGCTAACTGTCCCGATAATGATAGTGACCAGGAAAAAGGAAACAAGAGGGAAAAGAAGAATTACAAGAAGGCCAAGGGCGAGGCACACATTGGAAAGGAGTGGGATTCGGATTGCTCCTCCTCCAACTCCGACAATGAAGGACTCACCGCCACTGCCTTCAACAAGTCATCTCTCTTCCCCAACGAGCATCACACGTGCCTCATGGCAAAGGAGAAGAAGGTATGTACTCAAGACAGTACTGCTTATGATTCTTCGAGTGATGATGAGTCTAGCGATGAGGAAATAGATTACTCTAGCTTGTTCAAGGGATTGGATAGAAATAAAATTGATAAAATCAATGAATTGATTGATGCCTTGAATGAGAAGGATAGACTCTTAGATAAACAAGAGGACCTTTTATATGAAGAGCATGATAAATTTGTTAGTGCACAAAATTCACTTGCTTTAGAAGTTAAACGAAATGAAATGCTTTCTAGTGAATTGTCTGCATGTCATGACTCTATCTCAAGCTTAAAGAGAATTAATAATGATTTAAATGCTAAATTAGAAGTAGCAAATAAATCTAACTCTTGTGTAGAACATGTCATGATTTGCACTAGGTGTAAAGATTTTGATATTGATGCTTGTAGTGAACACCTAGTTTCAATTTCCAAATTAAATGATGAATTGGCTAGTCTTAATACCCAACTTAAGACTAGCAAGAGTGAATTTGACAAACTAAAATTTGCAAGGGATGCCTACACAATTGGTAGACACCCCTCAATTAAGGATGGTCTTGGCTTCAAGAGAGAAGCCAAGAACTTAACAAGCCATAAGGCTCCCATCTCCGCCAAGGAGAGAGGGAAGGCCCCTATGGCTAATAGTGTGCAAAAGAACCATGCTTTTATGTACCATGACAGGAGACAATCTAGAAATGCTTATAAGAGTTATAATGCATATGATGCTTTTGATTCTCATGCCATGTTTGCTTCTAGTTCTTCCTATGTGCATGATAGAAATGTTGGTAGGAGAAATGTTGTTCATAATATGCCTAGGAGAAATGTTATTAATGTTCCTAGGAAAGTTAATGAACCATCTACAATATATCATGCTTGCAATGCTTCTTTTGCCATTTATAGGAAAAATAAGAAAGTGATTGCTAGGAAGTTAGGGGCAAGATGCAAGGGAGATAAAACTTGCATTTGGGTCCCTAAGACAATTGTGACTAACCTTGTAGGATCCAACAAGAGTTGGGTACCTAAGACCCAAGCCTAAATTTGCCTTGCAGGTTTATGCATCCGGGGGTTCAAGCTGGATTATCGACAGCGGATGCACAAACCACATGACGGGGGAAAAGAGGATGTACTCTTCCTACGTCAAGAACAAGGATCCCCAAGATTCAATAATATTCGGTGATGGGAACCAAGGCAAGGTAAAAGGGTTAGGTAAAATTGCTATTTCATCTGAGCACTCTATTTCTAATGTGTTTTTAGTTGAGTCGCTTGGATATAATTTGTTATCTGTTAGTCAATTATGCAAAATGGGATATAATTGTCTTTTCACAAATGTAGATGTGTCTGTCTTTAGAAGATGTGATGGTTCACTAGCTTTTAAGGGTGTACTAGACGGCAAACTTTATTTGGTTAATTTTGCTAAAAAAGAGGCCGGTCTAGATGCATGCTTAATTGCTAAGACTTGCATGGGCTGGCTGTGGCATCGACGCTTAGCACATGTGGGGATGAATAACCTCCACAAGCTTCTAAAGGGAGAACACGTGATAGGTCTAACTAATGTACATTTCGAAAAAGATAGACCTTGTGCAGCTTGTCAAGCAGGGAAACAGGTGGGAGGCTCTCATCACACCAAAAATGTGATGACCACATCAAGACCCTTGGAGATGCTTCATATGGACCTCTTCGGACCCGTCGCCTATCTAAGTATAGGAGGAAGTATGGTCTTGTTATAGTTGATGATTTTTCCCGCTTCACTTGGGTATTCTTTTTGCAGGATAAATCTGAAACCCAAGGGACCCTCAAGCGCTTCCTCAGGAGAGCTCAAAATGAGTTTGAGCTCAAGGTGAAGAAGATAAGGAGCGATAACGAGTCCGAGTTCAAGAACCTTCAAGTGGAGGAGTTTCTTGAGGAGGAGGGGATCAAGCACGAGTTCTCCACTCCCTACACACCACAGCAAAATGGTGTGGTAGGGAGGAAGAACAGGACGCTCATTGATATGGCGAGGACAATGCTTGGAGAATTCAAGACCCCCGAGCGCTTTTGGTCGGAAGCCGTGAACACGGCTTGCCACGCCATCAACAGGGTCTATCTTCACCGACTCCTCAAGAAGACTTCATATGAGCTACTAACTGGTAACAAGCCTAATGTGTCTTACTTTCGTGTATTTGGGAGCAAGTGTTATATTCTTGTGAAGAAGGGTAGAACTTCTAAATTTGCTCCCAAAGCTGTAGAAGGGTTTTTATTAGGTTATGACTCAAATACAAAGGCGTATAGGGTCTTCAACAAATCATCGGGTTTGGTTGAAGTCTCTAGCGACGTTGTATTTGATGAGACTAATGGCTCTCCAAGAGAGCAAGTTGTTGATCTTGATGATGTAGATGAAGAAGATGTTCCAACGGCCACGATGCGCACCATGGCGATTGGAGATGTGCGGCCTCAGGAACAATTGGAGCAAGATCAACCGTCTTCCTCAACTATGGTGTATCCCCCAACCCAAGATGACGAACAGGTACCTCAAGTAGAGGCGCATGATCAAGGGGGAGCCCAAGATGTTCAAGTTGAAGAGGAAGAAGCACCTCAGGCACCTCCAACCCAAGTTTGAGCGACGATTCAAAGGGATCATCCCGTCGACCAAATTTTGGGTGATATTAGCAAGGGAGTAACTACTCGTTCTAGATTAGTTAATTTTTGTGAGCATTACTCCTTTGTCTCTTCTATTGAGCCTTTCAGGGTGGAAGAGGCCTTGCTAGATCCGGACTGGGTGTTGGCCATGCAGGAGGAACTCAACAACTTCAAGCGCAATGAAGTTTGGACACTGATGCCTCGTCCCAAGCAAAACGTTGTGGGAACCAAGTGGGTGTTCCGCAACAAACAGGACGAGCACGGGGTGGTGACGAGGAACAAGGCTCGACTTGTGGCAAAAGGTTATGCCCAAGTCGCAGGTTTGGACTTTGAGGAGACTTTTGCTCCTGTGGCTAGGCTAGAATCAATTCATATATTGCTAGCATATGCCGCTCACCATTCTTTCAGGTTGTACCAAATGGATGTGAAGAGCGCTTTCCTCAACGGGCCGATCAAGGAGGAGGTGTACGTGGAGCAACCCCCTGGCTTCGAGGATGAACGGTACCCCGACCACGTGTGTAAGCTCTCAAAGGCGCTCTATAGACTTAAGCAAGCCCCAAGAGCATGGTATGAATGCCTTAGAGACTTTTTAATTGATAATGCTTTCAAGGTTGGGAAAGCCAATCCAACTCTTTTCACTAAGACTTGCGATGGTGATCTTTTTGTGTGCCAAATTTATGTCGATGACATAATATTTGGTTCTACTAACCAAAAATCTTGTGAAGAGTTTAGCAGGGTGATGACGCAGAAATTCGAGATGTCGATGATGGGCGAGTTGAACTACTTCCTTGGGTTCCAAGTGAAGCAACTCAAGGACGGCACTTTCATCTCCCAAACAAAGTACACGCAAGACTTGCTAAAGCGGTTTGGGATGAAGGACGCCAAGCCCGCAAAGACGCCGATGGGAACTGACGGACACACCGACCTCAACAAAGGAGGTAAGTCTGTTGATCAAAAGGCATACCGGTCTATGATAGGGTCTTTACTTTATTTGTGTGCTAGTAGACCGGATATTATGCTTAGCGTATGCATGTGTGCTCGATTTCAATCCAATCCTAAGGAGTGTCACTTAGTGGCCGTGAAGCGAATTCTTAGATATTTAGTCGCTATGCCTTGCTTCGGGATCTGGTATCCAAAGGGGTCTAACTTTGACTTGATTGGATATTCAGATTCCGACTATGCTGGATGTAAGGTCGATAGGAAGAGTACATCGGGGACGTGCCAATTCTTAGGAAGGTCCCTGGTGTCGTGGAACTCTAAGAAACAAACTTCCGTTGCCCTATCCATCGCTGAGGCCAAGTATGTTGCCGCAGGACAGTGTTGCGCGCAACTACTTTGGATGAGGCAAACCCTCCGGGACTTTGGCTACAATCTGAGCAAAGTCCCACTCCTATGTGATAATGAGAGTGCTATCCGAATAGCGGAAAATCCTGTTGAGCACAGCCGCACAAAGCACATTGACATCCGGCATCACTTTTTGAGAGACCACCAGCAAAAGGGAGATATCGAAGTGTTTCATGTTAGCACCGAGAACCAGCTAGCCGATATCTTCACTAAGCCTTTAGATGAAAAGACCTTTTGCAGGCTACGTAGTGAGCTAAATGTCCTAGATTCGCGGAACTTGGATTGATTTATAGCATACATGTATTTATGCCTTTGATCATGTTCCTTATGCATTTTGTTGCTTATGTATGGTGCTCAAGTTGTACAAACACTCCCTGGACCTCACAAGTCCTTTTTGCAAGTGATGCACATATTTAGGGGGAGCTGTGCTACAACTTGACTCTTTGAGACTAACCGTTTGCTTGAGTTTGCTTGTTTTAGTCTCAAAGGCGGTTTGAAAAGGAAAAGGTGGACTTGGACCATAAAAGACTTCCACTACACTCCGATGAGAGGGTAACTTATTCCAAGTTCATATCATTGCCTTTGTATTCTTATTTGAAGATTTTGGTGAGGCAATGGGGTTAAAGGGCCAAGATTGATCCCGTTTTGGTGCTTGATGCCAAAGGGGGAGAAAATAAAGGCCAAAGCAATAGATGGATCAGCTACCACTTGAGAAATTTTGAAAATAATAGATTAGAGCTTTTGGTTTGTCAAAACTCTTTTACTGTCTCGTTTGTCAAAAGTTGGCCTCTTGTGGGGAGAAGTGTTGATTGTGGGAAAAAGGGGGAGTTTTTGAAATCCTTGATCAATTTCCTTTGGAATACCTCTCTTTATGTCTCTACAAGTGGATTTGACTTAGAGATAGGAATTTGAGTTTGATTTGCAAAAACAAACCAAGTGGTGGCAAAGAGTGATCCATATATGCCAAAATTGATTCAAAACAACTTTTGGTTTTCATTTGCATTGATATTGCACTTGTTCTAGTTGCTTTATGTTGTGTTGGCATAAATCACCAAAAAGGGGGAGATTGAAACGGAAATGTGCCCTTGGGCCATTTCTAAGTATTTTGGTGATTGAGTGCCAACGCAAGTGCTTTTGTGTTGATCTATGCAATATGGTGAACAAAGTGCAAATCAAGTCAAAAGGTATGTTTCTAGACTTAGTACATTGTTTTATGGACTAATGTATTGCATCTAAGTGCTGGAAACAGGAAAAATTGAATTGGAAATGAGATGGCTTTGTTCAGCCAAAGTCTGCTCAGTCTGGGTGCACCGGACTGTCCGGTGGTGCACCGGACAGTGTCCGGTGCGCCAGGCTGGCTCTGGCGAACAGGCTGCTCTCGGGACTTCGACGGTGGTGTACGGCTAAAATTCACCGGTCCGTCCGGTGGTGCACCGGACTGTCCGGTGAGCCGTTCACAGGCGAACTCGTCGCTCTCGGGAGATGATTAACGGCATACGGCTAAAATACATCGGTCTGTCCGGTGGTGCACCGGACTGTCCGGTGAGTCAACGGTCAGCCGGGGCAACGGTCGGCCGAGGATTCCGCGCGTGACGCGTGGCCGAGCCAACGGTCACATTGGTGCACCGGACTGACCGGTGTGCACCGGACAGTGTCCGGTGCGCCAACGGCTCTCAGACTCCAACGGTCGGCTTCGCCAAATAAGGAAGGATATCTGCACCGGACAGTGTCCGGTGGTGCACCGGACTGTCCGGTGCGCCAGTCAACAGAAGGTAAGATCTGCCTTCCAGAATTGCTCTCAACGGCTCCTAGCTGCCTTGGGGCTATAAAAGGGACCCCTAGGCGCATGGAGGAGTATACCAAGCATTCATTAAGCAATCTTGATCACTCACACTCCATTCTTGCGCACTTGTTCGACATTCTAGTGATTTAAGCTCCATTCTAGTGTGACAGTCTTTTGAGCTTAAGTCTGGGTCTTGTGTGTGCGTATTTGCTGTGATCTTTGTGTCTTGTGTGAGTTGCTAATCCCTCCCTTGCTCCGTGCTTCTTTGTGAACTTTAAGTGTAAGGGCGAGAGGCTCCAAGTTGTGGAGATTCCTCGCAAACTGGATTAAGAAAAGCAAGCAAAACACCGTGGTATTCAAGTGGGTCTTTGGACCACTTGAGAGGGGTTGATTGCAACCCTCGTCCGTTGGGACGCCACAACGTGGAGTAGGCAAGCGTTGGTCTTGGCCGAACCACGGGATAACCGCCGTGCCATCTCTGTGATTGATCTCTTGTGGTTATTGTGTTTTGTAGAGACTCCTCTCTAGCCACTTGGCGATTATTGTGCTAACGCTTAACCAAGTTTTTGTGGCTTAAGTTTCAAGTTTTACAGGATCACCTATTCACCCCCCCTCTAGGTGCTCTCATGAACTCAATCATCAAATGGGCACTTGCAGAATTTTAGGACAGCAACACAACAGTTAATTGTTTTAATCATAACTTTTCAAATATTAATCCAAAATTAGCAAACTAGGATTTTCTGGAAAGCTTAAAAAGTGAACTACAATTTTGGTATTTTCATCACAACATGATTCAACACTTAGTAAAGTCGAATTGTGCAAACATAGCAGCTCTGTCCAGATTTGGACAGATTCAGACTTGTGACTTTAAAAATTCACAACTAGAGATTCAGACATCCAAACAAAGTGATCTTAGACTTTCTGGAAAGATAATTAAATGTTCTACAAATTATTTGTAAACATCTCAAGGTGATTCCATATTTAACTAAAGATAAAAGACACTAGAAGACCTTGCTGTCCAGAATTGGACAGGTTCAGTCTTCAGACTTTAAACATTCATAACTAAATCTTCAGACCACCAAAAAGAGTGATCCAAGACCTTTTGGAAAGCTTGGCAAAAGCACTACATAACTTTTATAATCACCAAGAATTGATTCTATATTGAACTGAATCAAACAATTCAGTTTTCGAAATCTATTCTGACGGTGGACAGAACACAGCAACCAGTTTGTAAAACTCATAACTCTTAAACCGTCAGGCCTATAGTTATGAAATTTTAACACAAGCAAGATAAGAAAAGCCTCTACAACTTTCTTATAATCGACAAGGGCTGATTCTAACATTAACTTAAGCAAACAATGCAGCTTCTGAAATCTATACAGAAAGTGGACAGATTTAGTTACTGAATTTGTAAAAAGCATAACTCCTAAACAATCAGACTTATGCCTGTCAAATTTTAACACAAGTACGATAATAAAGTTATCTACAACTTTCTTGTGACCACCAATGACTAATTTCAACATTAACTTAAGCAACCATTGCAATTTCTGAAATCTGTTCAGAAATTTGACAGATTCAGGTGCTGGGCTTGTGAAAAGCACAACTCCTAAACAATCAGGTTTATGGCTATCAAATTTTAGTACAAGTAAGATAATCATGTCATCTACAACTCTTCTATATGACGTTTCTACAGAAAACATGATTTGGTTTATCAAACAAACAGCACAACTAAAACAGTGCGTGCAACCCAAAACAGCAATCAATAAATTTTCAGCTCCTATATAATTCAAGAATTGTCGCGTTTAAGATACTTGAATTATTCTAACATTTTGACAATTGTTAGAGTTAAAATAACCAAGTGGGAACTAACAAGTAGACTTACTAATTTTTTTTATCCGTGCCATTTAGTGCACTAAAATTACCACATAAATTCAACAAACACATTTACCACGTAAATAGCATGATCACACATGACCTCGACTTAACCGCAGAGGAAGCGATGACTACTTCGGCATGTCACCACCTCTCTACAGTTCAATCAATATTAACTACATCGATCGAACCTCATATTGCACAACTTTTATAATTTACTATCTCAATATAACCATAGCACGGCATGCACTTGAGACTCTTTGTTCAAGTTAACGCCATTATTACTACAACGCACTTCGGCACACATGTTTGATAACACATCTTTCTAAATTAATCTATCTCATCCTCCAAACACTAAATATATGTCACGTAATTTACGTTTTTCACCTAATTTAACCTACACCAACGATGAATATGTAAATATAATTATCCTAGACTGACTCACTAGCCGAGTGCAGAAGACACCAAGCATGCTTTAGGATTTACCAAATTTTTGCCGCACTAACACATTAATCTACGATGAAGCATGTTAGCAATTTATTAACACATTCGCGACCAATCCCTACGACACACCAAGGAACTATCGCAACCACATATCTATCCAATCCAACAACAAAATAACCTCGACTCACCCACGCACCTACGGGTCCCCAAAATACGCACAAGGCATCAATCGCGCAAGTGACTCCGACCGGATTGCTCATACTCCTCATTCGCATCGACTATCACAATCACTGATCCCATGCATAAAACCAATACCCTCTTCATATAAACATCTACCTGATGCATTCCCTAAAACATGATTTGTATTTATTTATTTAAACTTAGTCTTCGCATCAGACAAGACATCATATATTTTCCTATCAAAATATAAAAACACTGGAGTTCTTTTCTACTTCATTTTCCTCTCTACACGCTTCCATTCATACCGATGTATTTTCGCACACATAATCACCCATGCACATCATCGACCAAAATATAATTATACAAACTACAATTCGCACATATCAACAACCGCTTGTTCTTTAACCGCAATTGCGATCCTACTAACGTGTATAGCCGAAACATATTACACACATCCACATATATACTTGCATTGCCCGACATCAACCAAAGCATATGTATTATAAACTATAATTCAATCAACCTGAACGAGTCGTGACTAGACGCATGGCTGTCCACATGGCTCGGTATTTCGTCGAACGGGCAAAGCGCGACATCGACGGCTAGCTGCGATTAGACACACACAACGGTTCAACATTTTTTTTACCAAGCACACAAAAAAATGGGATAGCAGCAAGGGGAGCGGGGTGTCTCACCACGGTTTTCGACGGCGTCACGGATGGGCTGCCCAAAACAGCGAACACACGGCGGGCGTCGACGGCGCGCTGTCCACGGGCTCCACAAAACAGCGAGCCGGCAGCGCGCGAAGACGTCGGGGCTACGTAGATCGGCGGTGGAGCTCGCTGCGCGACGATGCCGAGGCGGCTGCTGCAGAGTAGAGGACAGAGCGAGCGAGGGCCACTGCCGGGGCGCTGCGCAGGGCTGCTGCCAGGCGGGGTAGCGGTGCGGTTCTGCGCAGAGGGGCGCTGAGCACATGGTGAGGAGGAGCTGGGCTCCCTGCTGCTGCGTGAGAAAGAAAAAAAGAACAGGGGTGCTGCCCTGACGGTGTCGACATCGAGATGAACCGAGGGAAGCGCTGCTCGGCGAGGAAGCTCAGGGAGGAGGAAGAAGAGGGCTTGCTCGCCAAGGGAGAGAGAGGTCGAGCTGCCGCTGGCCGTGGAATAGGGGAGGACGGGAAAGATTGCAGGGGCGCCATGGACAGGGACGCCATGGGCTGCTGGAGAAATCAGGGCGCCATCCATGGGAAGAAGAAAAGGGTCTACTCGCCACGGAAGAGAGGGCACGGGGGAAGGTGAAGCTGCTGTTGGAATTCCTGGGCGCCGTGGACAGGGAGCAAGGCGGCCAGGGAGAAGGCTGCTGGCGACCTGCATGGAAGAAGCTCCATGGGAAGAAGCTCTCTACTGGAAAAAAAATCTGGGCGCCATGGAGCTGCTGCTCGCCAGCAGGGAGTAGGGAGGAGGGCGCTGGCTTGGGGAAGGGGATGAGGTGTGCCATGGTGATATTGCTGCTGCACCATGGGAGAAGGAGAGAGCTCCCAGCTTGCTGCCGTGTGGGAGAAGGAGGCAGGGAGAAAGAAAGTGGCGGCTAGGGGTGTAGGTGAAGAAAAGCCAAGCAAGGAAGGAGCACCTCTATTTATAGAAAATGGCTAGGGTTAGGGTTCTTTAGTGGGCCTAGTGGGCCGGGCTGGATTTGGCCCAAACACGTACTCGGGCCGCGCTAATTTATTTTCCCGAATAAAAATGTTCCTGCGGATTTCGTCTCTACAGAGAACAGAGCGAATCAGAGTTTCGGCGAATGGACGATTGAGCGATTAATTCGGCCGAGAGTTTGACTTGAATTCACTCGGAAATAATTCCCTACGTGTGATTCGAAAATAAACCGTCCTGAGATTTGATCGGCTTTGGATTTTTAGTCGGAGAAGGCGAACCGTGATATTTTTAAAATTACTGTCGATACGGGGATTTGAATTCGGTTCGAACATGGGATATTTAGCCGAGTCGAATAAAATTGATTAGAGGACGACATATTGAGTATTCCGTTTGAGAGTACGGACCCGGATAAAATAGTCGAACATAGATCAAAGTTTCGAGGAATTAGATTCGGGCTCAGATTAAATAACAGTCGTTGAGAGTTTGATTAAATGAGCTTCAGATGAGATTTGAAATTCGAGAATGATTTCCGAGTTTGCATTCATTCCGAGAAATAAAAGTTTCAACAGGCTCCAAATTCGGTATTCGTCGAGATCGAATAGCTCCAAATTCGGCGAAATGTGAAATGAATAATCTGGGTAATCAGAGACATACGCGAGCGAGAAAGAGAAATTTTTACTAAGCATCCGAGATTAGGATTAATCTCCCGTCATAACACGAAACTGACACCTGGGGTGTCACATGAACAAGGTCACTGGAAGGAGAACCAGTGTCAAAACCAGAACTGGAAGCAGCCCGAAAGAGCTAAGTGCACCTTGATCTTTAGTTTGGGTTGTTCCTATATTTGGAGATATTCTATGTGACCTTTGCAAGATGTTGGAGCTCAGAAATGTCAATCTAGATCAAGTCAAGTTGACTTGATGGTTTATGAGTCCAACGTCAATCTCAATCATGCCAAATGCTAAAGAAGTGCAAAACAAGAACAAGGTGTGTTTCTAGACTTAGTGAATTGTTTTTGAGTACTAACATATTCTGTCTAAGTGTTAGAAACAGCGAGAAAAGAATTGCAAAAATCTTGGCTCGGTGCAGCCAAAACTCTGCTCAGTCTGGCACACCGGACGGTGTCCGGTGCGCCAGGCTGAACTCCGGTGAATAGGCCACTCTCGGGAAAGTTTGGCGGCGTACGGCTATAATTCACCAGACTGTCCGGTGGTACACCGGACTGTCCGGTGAGCCAACGGCGCCCGCGCCAACGGTCGGCAGCGCAATCAGCGGGCGACGCGTGGCCTGAGCCAACGGTCAATTGGCGCACCGGACTATCCGGTGTGCACCGGACAGTGTCCCGTGAGCCAAGAGGACCGTTGCTTCAACGGTCAGATGAGCCCGATATGGAAGGAGATCGCGCACCGGACAAGCTACAGGACATGTCCGGTGGTGCACCGGATTGTCCGGTGCGCCACCCGACAGAAAGCAAATATTACCTTCCAAAAGGAATTCCAACGGCTCCTAGGCCCCTTGGGTCTATAAAAGGGACCCATAGGTGCCTCCAACAGTTGTACAAGTGCAGCCAACAATTGTATACATCATTTGGATCAATTCTCTCTCTCCCTCTAGTGTATATCTCTCTAGTTTGTGTGAAGGCAAAGCTATAAGCCTTTAGAGAGTGGAGAGGTGCTGCAAAGAGCTAGAGCAAAGTCTTGAGCGTATTGTTACTCTACCGGAGTGTTGTCCAAAAGATTGTAAATAGCCACGGCGTTGTTGTAACCAATCTCAACATAGTGGAAGGCTCTATCTGTCATACTCACAGATCTGAGCAAACGGAGGAAGGAGTTGAAATAGACTCCAAGCCCAGGTGTGGCTAACTCCAACGAGGACTAGGCAAGCATTTCAGGCTTGGCCGAACCTCGGGATAAATCCCTGCGTCTGTGTGCTTTGCTCTGTGCTGTGTGCCGATTCTCTGTCTTACTTACTCTTTATATCTGCACTTCAATACTTATCTATGGTACAAGTTATATTTGAAGTGCAGGGCATTTTAAGACAGGATCTTCTACTCCGCTGCAACCTACTCGAAGGATTCTTCATTCCACTGCGATCCAGCCTTCGAGTAGAGTAAGAATTTATGTTTTAAAGTGATAATTATTATTCGCCTATTCACCCCCCTCTAGGCGACATCCAGATCCTATTCCCGGGCAGAGGGAACTTTCACCCACTCAAATAAATCGATGAAGCCTGGACATATAAAGGCCGTTTTAGATGCATCTTCTTCGGCCATAAAAATCTGATTATATTCGGCATTACCATCAAGAAAGCTAATAATTCTATTTCCTGACGCATTATTGATTAATGTATCGGCTATGGGCATGTGATATTCATCTTTAGGAGTTGCTCTATTTAAATTGCGGAAATCAATGCATACTCTGAGCTTACCTGACTCATTCTTCTCCACCGGCACAATATTAGATACCCACTCTGCATATCTGCAAGGTCTAATAAAATTAGCTTCTAGTAGCTGGTGAATTTCGTCCTTGATTCGTGGGAGAAGGTCTAGACGAAATGTTCTAGCTCTCTGCTTGAAAGATCTGAAATCAGGCTTAATGGGTAGCCGATGCTCTACGATCTCACGGCTTAATCCTGGCATCTCAGTGTAATTCCAAGCAAAGCAATCCGAATATTCTTTTAATAGACCGATCATTTCATTTCTAGGATCGATCTCCAGGGTCTTGTTCACAAAAATCGGCCTTGGAGTTTTACCGTCTCCTATGTCGATCTCCTCCAAAGGATCGGCCGATGTAAACCCCTGTCCTAGTTTATCGAAATCTCTGAATTCCTCTATCATATCTCCCACAGAGGAATCAGATGATCTTTGTGTGATGGCGGACTCTCCGGCCTCGGGGGCCGGATTATCCGTAATACTGTCTTTATGCTGCGGTAGAAGTTCGGTCCTACAAACCGAATTGTTTTGTGAAAGACCGGACCATCCGACCTTAGAAGCTGAACTGCCCACGACCAAAGACTCATGAATTTTGTTTGTACTCATCATTTAAACTTTATTTAGGATTTAGCTGATTCTCCATCGGCTCTAGCATTATAGGAATGAAACCCTTCTTATCTATACTTATGAACTGGTAATCAGAAAAATCTACTCTTGTGAGACATGTAGCAGTCTCATAAGTCCAGAGTACAGGAGCATCGGCCACAGCGATACAGGCCGATACATCAGCATGTACCTGTTCTACATCATCGCCTACCCATTGTATTAACATTTGATGTAATGTAGAAGGTATACATTGGTTGGCATGTGTCGGGGACCATAATTAGGGGTACCCTCAAGGCTCCTAATTCTCAGCTGGTAACCCCCATCAGCATAAAGCTGCAAAGGCCTGATGGGTGTGATCAAGTCAGGGATCAGTCCATTCGAGGGGCTCGATCACGCCTCGCCCGAGCCTAGCCTCGGACAAGGGCAGCCGACCCCGGAGGATCTCCGCCTCGCCCGAGGTCCCCCTCCAGCGGCGAACACGTTCCCGGCTCGCCCGAGGCCCTGTCTTCGCCAAGAAGCAACCCCGACCAAATCGCAGGAGCATTTAATGCAAAGGTGGCCTGACACCTTTATCCTGACGCGCGCCCCTCAGCTGACAGAGCCGAAGTGACCGCCGTCACTTCGCCGCTCCACTGACCGGTCTGACAGAAAGACAGCGCCACCTGCGCCGCTCCGACTGCGGTGCCACTTGACAGAGTGAGGCTGACAGGCAGTCAGGCCCGGCCGCACACCATAGGAAACTCTGCTCCGCCCGACCCAAGGCTCGGACTCGGGCTAAGCCCCGGAAGACGGCGAACTCCGCTCCGCCCGACCCAGGGCTCGGACTCGGGCTAAGACCCGGAAGACGGCGAACTCCGCTCCGCCCGACCCAGGGCTCGGACTCGGGCTAAGCCCCAGAAGACGGCGAACTCCGCTCCGCCCGACCCAGGGCTTGGACTCGGGCTAAGCCCCGGAAGACGACGAACTCCGCTCCGCCCGACCCAGGGCTCGGACTTGGGCTCAGCCCCAGAAGACGACGAACTCCGCCCCGCCCGACCCAGGGGCTCGGACTCGGCCTCGGTCACGGAAGACGGACTCGACCTCGACCTCGGAGGAGCCTCCACATCACCCAACCTAGGGCGCGGACCGGCCACGTCAACAGAAGGCGCCATCATTACCCTACTCCAAGCTGACTCAGGCTACGGGGAACAAGACCGGCGTCCCATCTGGCTCGCTCCACCAGATAGGCGATGATGGCGCCCCGCACGCTCCCTGACGATGGCGGCTCTCGACCCCCTTACGGAAGCAAGAGGACATCAGCAAGGACTCGACGGCCCCAACAGCTGTCCCTCCGCCAGGCTCCAGCACTCCTCCGACGGCCACGACATCACACAAACCGGGTGCCAAAATCTCTCCGGCCGCCATGATGGCGTGTACTTAGGGCACTAGCTCTCCTCCGCTAGACACGTAGCACTCTGCTACACCCCCCATTGTACACCTGGATCCTCTCCTTACGCCTATAAAGGGAAGGACCAGGGCCCTCTTAGAGAGGGTTGGCCGCGCGGGGACGAGGACGAGACGGGCGCTCGCGTGAGGCCACTCGCTCCTTCCCCCATGTGGACGCTTGTAACCCCCTACTGCAAGCGCACCCGACCTGGGCGCGGGACGAACACGAAGGCCACGGGATTTCCACCTCTCTCACGCCCATCTCCGGCCACCTCGCTTTCCCCCCTTCGCGCTCGGCCTCGCGTCGACCCATCTGGGCTGGGGCACGCAGCGACACTTCACTCGTCGGCCCAGGGACCCCCCGGTCTCGAAACGCCGACAGTTGGCGCGCCAGGTAGGGGCCTACTGCGTGTTGACGAATAGCTTCCCGTCAAGCTCCAGATGGGTAGTCTCCAGCAACCTCTCCGGCCCGGGACGGTGCTCCGTTTTGGGAGCCTTGAATTCATGTCCCTCGACGGCAGCTACGACATGATACTCTTTCCACCACCGGGCGACAGCGACAGTGGCGGCCGACAGTCCGCCCGCCGGCGGCAGGATCGACGACGTCTTCCCCGCGTGGTGGGAGAACAACCTTCGAGCTTGCCCCGTCTTCTTCCCCGTCGACGGAGGAGGAGGAGGTGGGGCAACCAAGGCCAAGCAGGAGGCGGCGCCTCGTCGGCCGTCGAGCGAGTCGACAACGCTAGCGCTCCAACGGGGGGCGCGCCGGGCATCGGCCTCGCGCTTGAGACGAAGATGAGCGCTGCACCCCCCCCCCCCCCCCGCGACACGTCAATCCCGAGCAAACGGACGACGCCAGCACGCTCGCGAAAGGCTTGCTGGGTGTCACCCTCGTACCTGAGACGACGGTGCAGTCAGCCCCCGACGCGACCTCATCACCGCCCGTCGACCAAGAGGTACCGACTGATTCCCATCCCATGCCTCTCGGATTTAGCCTCGACCCGCCTAGCGGCTCCGCTTTGGCGGACGCTTTCGTAGAGGCGAATCCGAACCCTCTGGGATCTCGTATGCGGTCGCCTTGGGACCGGCTGACGGACGTCTCGACCTACGGGCCCTCCGGGTCCGAGGAAGACGACGAGCCCGGCTTCTGTTGGGATTTCTCCGGACTTGGCAACCCCAATGCCATGCGGGACCTCATGACCGCATGCGACTACTGCCTTTCCGATTGTTCCGACGGTAGCCGTAGTCTCGGCGACGAGGACTACGGCCCGAGCCGCGAATGTTTCCACGTCGATCTAGGGGGTCCCTCCGAAGGCAACCATCTCGGCATGCCGGAGGACGGTGATCTCCCTAGGTCGGTGCCTCGCGTTGACATCCCGCGGGAGCTAGCTGTGGTCCTCGTTCCGGCGGGGGGTCACGACCCACAACTCGAGCAAATCCGCGGGGTGCAGGCCAGGCTCGACGAGGGAGCAGGAGCGCTCGAGCCAATCCGCCGGGACGTCGGGCAGGCATGGGCGGGCCAACCTCCGGCCGGAGAAATGCGTCATCTACCCCAGGGTTTCCAGCACCGCATCGCCGACGATGTCAGGGTCAGGCCGCCACCCGCATCCAGTGGGGTCGGCCAGAACCTGGCGGCAGCAGCAATGCTCCTCCGCGCGATGCCGGAGCCATCAACCACCGAGGGGCGGCGAATCCAGGGAGAGCTCAAGGATCTCCTTGAAGGCGCCGCGGTCCGGCGGGCCGAGAGCTCCGCCTCCCGAAGGCAGGGGTACCCCTCGGAACATCATGCCGCGACTTCCCGATTCATGTGGGAAGCCTCGGTCTACACCGGGCGCACGCGCAACACAGCGCCTGCGGCCCCGGGTCGCCTCGGCAACGAGCACCACCACCGCGATCGTCGGGCCCACCTCGACGAGAGGGTGCGCCGAGGCTACCACCCCAGGCGTGGGGGACGCTACGACAGCGGGAAGGATCGGAGTCCCTCGCCCGAACCACCCGGTCCGCAGGCCTTCAGCCGGGCCATACGACGGGCACCGTTCCCGACCCGGTTCCGACCCCCGACTACTATCACAAAGTACTCGGGGGAGACAAGACCGGAACTGTGGCTCGCGGACTACAGTCTGGCCTGCCAACTGGGTGGAACGGACGATGACAACCCCATCATCTGCAACCTCCCCCTGTTCCTCTCCGACACCGCTCGCGCCTGGTTGGAGCACCTGCCTCCGGGGCAGATCTCCAACTGGGACGACCTAGTCCAAGCTTTCGCCGGCAATTTCCAGGGCACGTACGTGCGCCCCGGGAATTCCTGGGACCTCCGAAGCTGCCAACAGCAGCCGGGAGAGTCTCTCCAGGACTACATCCGGCGATTCTCGAAGCAGTGCACCGAGCTGCCCAACATCACCGACTCGGATGTCATCGGCGCGTTCCTCGCTGGCACCACCTGCCGCGACCTGGTGAGCAAGCTGGGTCGCAAGACCCCCACCAGGACGAGCGAGCTGATGGACATCGCCACCAAGTTCGCCTCCGGCCAGGAGGCGGCTGAGGCTATCTTCCGGAAGGACAAGCAGCCCCAGGGCCGCCCATCGGAAGATGCCCCCGAGGCGTCAGCTCAGCGCGGCGCCAGGAAGAAGGGCAAGAAGAAGTCGCAAGCGAAACGCGACGCCGCCGACGCGGACCTTGTCGCCGCCGCCGAGCACAAGAACCCTCGGAAGCCCCCCGGAGGTCCCAACCTCTTCGACAAGATGCTCAAGGAGCCGTGCCCCTATCACCAGGGTCCCGTCAAGCACACCCTTGAGGAGTGTGTCATGCTTCGGCGCCACTTCCACAGGGCCGGGCCACCCGCGGAGGGTGGCAGGACCCGCGACGACGACAAAAAGGAAGATCACCAGGCAGGAGAGTTCCCCGAGGTCCGCGACTGCTTCATGATCTACGGCGGGTAAGCGGCGAACGCCTCGGCTCGGCACCGCAAGCAAGAGCGCCGGGAGATCTGTTCGGTGAAGGTGGCGGCGCCAGTCTACCTAGACTGGTCCGACAAGCCCATCACCTTCGACCAGGCCGACCACCCCGACCATGTGCCGAGCCCAGGGAAATACCCGCTCGTCGTCGACCCTGTCATCGGCGACGTCAGGCTCACCAAGGTCCTCATGGACGGAGGCAGCAGCCTCAACATCATCTACGCCGAGACCCTCGGGCTTCTGCGTATCGATCTGTCCTTGGTCCGGGCGGGCGCTGCGCCTTTCCATGGGATCATCCCCGGGAAGCGCGTCCAGCCCCTCGGACAACTCGATCTTCCCGTCTGTTTCGGAACACCCTCCAACTTCCGAAGGGAGACCCTGACGTTCGAGGTGGTCGGGTTCCGAGGAACCTACCACGCGGTATTGGGGAGGCCCTGCTACGCGAAGTTCATGGTCATCCCCAACTACACCTACCTCAAGCTCAAGATGTCGGGCCCCAACGGAGTCATCACCGTCGGCCCCACGTACAAACACGCATTCGAATGCGACGTGGAGTGCGTGGAGTACGCCGAGGCCCTCGCCGAGTCCGAGGCCCTCATCGCCGACCTGGAGAGCCTCTCCAAGGAGGTGTCAGACGTGAAGCGTCATGCCGGCAACTTCGAGCCAGCGGAGACGGATAAGTTCGTCCCCCTCGACCCCAGCAGCGATGCCTCCAAGCAAGTCCGGATCGGCTCCGGGCTCGATCCCAAATAGGAAGCAGTGCTCGTCGACTTTCTCCGCGCGAACGCCGACATCTTCGTGTGGAGTCCCTCGGACATGCCCGGCATACCGAGGGATGTCGCCGAGCACTCGCTGGACATCCGAGCTGGAGCCCGACCCGTCAAGCAGCCTCTGCGTTGATTCGACGAGGAGAAGCGCAGAGCCATAGCCGAGGAGATCCACAAGCTAATGGCGGCAGGGTTCATCAAAGAGGTATTCCATCCTGAATGGCTTGCCAACCCTGTGCTTGTGAGAAAGAAAGGGGGGAAATGGCAGATGTGTGTAGACTACACTGGTCTGAACAAAGCATGTCCGAAGGTTCCCTACCCTCTGCCTCGCATCGATTAGATCGTGGATTCCACTGCTGGGTGCGAAACCCTGTCTTTCCTCGATGCCTACTCAGGGTATCACCAAATCAGGATGAAAGAGTCCGACCAGCTCGCGACTTCTTTCGTCACACCCTTCGGCATGTACTGCTATGTCACCATGTCGTTCGGCTTGAGGAATGCGGGCGCGACGTACCAGCGGTGCATGAACCATGTGTTCGGCGAACACATTGGTCGCACGGTCGAGGCTTACGTCGATGACATCGTAGTCAAGACGAGGAAAGCCTCTGACCTCCTTTCTGACCTCAAAGTGACATTCCGATGTCTCAAGGCGAAAGGCGTCAAGCTCAATCCCGGAAAGTGTGTCTTCGGGGTGCCCCGAGGCATGCTCTTGGGGTTCATCGTCTCCGAGCGGGGCATCGAAGCCAACCCAGAGGAGATCGCAGCCATCACCAGCATGGGGCCCATTAAGGACTTGAAAGGCGTACAGAGGGTCATGGGATGTCTCGCGGCTTTGAGCCGCTTCATCTCACGCCTCGGCGAAAGAGGTCTACCCCTATACCGCCTCTTAAGGAAGGCCGAGCGCTTCACTTGGACCCCCTGAGGCCGAGGAAGCCCTCGGGAACCTGAAGGCGCTCCTCATGAAGGCGCCTATCTTGGTGCCCCCAGCTGCCGGAGAAGCCCTCTTGGTCTACGTCGCCGCGACCACTCAGGTGGTTAGCGCCGCAATTGTGGTCGAGAGGCAAGAAGAGGGGCATGCATTGCCCGTTCAGAGGCCAGTCTACTTCATCAGTGAGGTACTGTCCGAGACCAAGATCCGCTACCCACAAATCCAGAAGCTGCTGTACACGGTGATCCTGACGCGGCGGAAGTTGCGACACTACTTCGAGTCTCATCCGGTGACGGTGGTGTCATCCTTCCCCCTGGGAGAGATCATCCACTCCCGAGAGGCTTCGGGTAGGATCGCGAAGTGGGCGGTGGAGATCATGAGCGAGACGATCTCGTTCGCCCCCGGAAGGCCATCAAGTCCCAGGTCTTGGCGGACTTCGTGGCTGAATGGGCCGACACCCAGCTCCCGACGGCTCCGATCCAACCAGAGCTTTGGACCATGTTTTTCGACGGGTCGCTGATGAAGACAGGGGCCGGCGCAGGCCTCCTCTTCGTCTCGCCCCTCGGGAAGCACCTACGCTACGTGCTACGCCTCCACTTCCTGGCGTCCAACAATGTGGCGGAGTACGAGGCTCTGGTAAACGGGTTGCGAATCGCCATCGAGCTAGGGGTCCGACGCCTCGACGCTCGCGGTGACTCGCAGCTCGTCATCGACCAAGTCATGAAGAACTCCCACTGCCGCGACCCGAAGATGGAAGCCTACTGCGATGAGGTTCGGCGCCTGGAAGACAAGTTCTACGGGCTCGAGCTCAACCACATCGCCCGACGCTACAACGAGACTGCGGACGAGCTGGCTAAAATAGCCTCGGGGCGAACAACGGTTCCCCCGGACGTCTTCTCCCGAGATCTGCATCAACCCTCCGTCAAGATCGACGACGCGCCCGAGCCTGAGGCACCGTCGACCCAGCCCGAGGTACCATCGGCACAGTCCGAGGCACCCTCGGCTCGGCCCGAGACACCCTCGGTTCGGCCCAAGGTACCCTCGGCCCCCAAGGGCGAAACGTTGCGCGTCGAGGGGGAGCAAAGCGGGGTCACGCCTGATCAAAACTGGAAGACCCCGTACCTGCAATATCTCCACCGAGGAGAGCTACCCCTTGACCGAGCCGAAGCTCGGCGGCTGGCGCGACGCGCCAAGTCGTTCGTCTTGCTGGGAGAAGGGAAGGAGCTCTACCACCGCAGCCCTTCAGGCATCCTCCAGCGATGCATCTCCACCACCGAAGGTCAGGAACTCCTCCAAGAAATACACTCGGGGGCTTGCGGCCACCACGCAGCACCTCGAGCCCTTGTCGGAAATGCTTTTCGACAAGGTTTCTACTGGCCAACGGCGGTGGCCGACGCCACTAGAATTGTCCGCGCCTGTGAAGGGTGTCAGTTCTACGCAAGGCAGACCCACCTGCCCGCTCAGGCTCTGCAGACAATACCCATCACATGGCCTTTTGCTGTGTGGGGTCTGGACCTCGTCGGCCCCTTGCAGAAGGCACTCGGGGGCTACACGCACCTGTTGGTCGCCATCGACAAATTTTCCAAGTGGATCGAGGTCCGACCCCTGAACAGCATCAGGTCCGAGCAGGCGGTGGCGTTCTTCACCAACATCATCCATCGTTTCGGGGTCCCAAACTCCATCATCACCGACAACGGTACCCAGTTCACCGGCAGAAAGTTCCTGGACTTCTGCGAGGATCACCACATCCGGGTGGACTGGGCTGCCGTGGCTCACCCCATGACGAATGGGCAAGTAGAGCGTGCCAATGGCATGATTCTACAAGGACTCAAGCCTCGGATCTACAACGACCTCAACAAGTTCGGCAAGCGATGGATGAAGGAACTCCCCTCGGTGGTCTGGAGCCTGAGAACGACACCGAGCCGAGCCACGGGCTTCACGCCGTTCTTTCTAGTCTATGGGGCCGAGACCATCTTGCCCACAGACCTGGAATACGGTTCCCCGAGGACGAGGGCCTATGACGACCAAAGCAACCAAGCTAGTCGAGAAGACTCGTTGGACCAGCTGGAGGAGGCTCGGGACATGGCCTTACTACACTCGGTGCGGTACCAGCAATCCCTGCGACGCTACCACGCCCGAGGGGTTAGGTCCCGAGACCTCTAGGTGGGCGACCTGGTGCTTCGGCTGTGACAAGACGCCCGAGGTCGACACAAGCTCACGCCCCCCTGGGAGGGGCCGTTCGTCATCGCCAAAGTTCTAAAACCCGGAACATACAAGCTGGCCAACAGTCAAGGCGATGTCTACAGCAACGCTTGGAACATCCAACAGCTACGTCGCTTCTACCCTTAAGATGTTTTCAAGTTGTTCATATACCTCGCTCTCACGCAAAGTTTAGTCATCAAGGAAGGGTCAGCCTTGCCTCGGCAAAGCCCGACCCTCCCTCGGGGGCTAAAAGGGGGGAACCCCCTCTGCGTCGAAATTTTCCTCGAAAAAAAATCTTTTCTGCCAGAATGCTTTTCGTGCTCTTCGACTACTTCAAAAGTGGATCCTGAGAACGGCGGAGTGCATGTAAGCAGCCAAGGCTGACCGAGCCGAGGGACTCCTACGCCTCCGGGATACGGATACCTCACTCATCACCTTCTGCGATAAGTAACTCGCGCTCGGATAAGTGACTCCGCGGACCGAACAAGTCTTCATGCTCGAGAAGCTCCTCTGTCGAAATGATTTTTCGGGCCTTCTAGACTGCGTCGGTAACAGAACCCTATGGACGAGTAAGAGCGCGCGTAAGCGGTAAGGCCGACCGAGCCGAGGGATTCCTACGCCTCCGGGATACGGATACCTCACTCATCACCTTCCGTGAAAAGCAACTCTTGCCCGCACAAACAGTTCTGTTACCGACAAAAAAGTCCAAATACTCGAAACAAGAGGAAAGGAGACGCGGCTTTAGAATACGGCGAAAAGGGTGTGTTTCGGCCTCGGCGGCTGCAGAAAACACACGCTAAAAGATAATCCGAGCCTGCAGGCTCGGATCTTGACGGCTAAAGAGAGTAGCAGCACCCTCGGCGTCGACAACACCTCTGGCGAGGTCCGACCTAGCCTCGGACGGCGACGCGGTCCAAGGGCCTCCGCTCTGAAGGACAACGTCATCACCAAGCCCGGGCCATCGTCGCCAGGGTCTTCTCCAAGAATCCGGCCCGAGCAGGCGGCTCGGCCGGTCACCCCGGGGCCTCGGCTAGCTGTCCCCCAAGGACATCAGCCCGGCCCGAGGCCTCGGCAGGTCAATTCCGGCGTCGGTACCGCTAACGGACGACCCGGCCAGGCTCCGGCCGACCTGGTCTTCTTTTCGAGCCGACTATGCCTCTGTTTGCGCTGGCACTGCTACCCCTGGCCTCGGCTCATCGAAGAGCGGCTGAGGGTTTCCTCTAACTAAGCCAGGGAAGCCTCGGACAACAAGGCTGACCGAGCCGAGGGACTCCTACGCCTCCGGGATATGGATACCTCACTCGTCACCTTTACACGGGGCGACTCACGCTTGGTGAAGCGGTTCAGACAACCAACAGGCGAGTCTTAGTGCTCGAAAATGGGGGAAAACACGGCTCCGTGCCGAATTTACATACATGTTCAGGCCTCGACAGCCACAGTGAACAAAAACACCGGCATTCGAAGTGCCATTACAAACGGAACTCCGGTTCCGTCCCCATAGCAGCAGCCATGATCCCAGAACGGGCGCGGCCACCGGAAGGCTTTCGTTCGCGTCCCTACTCAAGGGACGCGAAACAGACATCAAAGCCAAAGAGCCGGGGGTCGGCCCGTGGGCGGCGCTGATGGCCTCGATGAGGGGGGAGCTTCCTCCGACTGCCACCACAACAGCACGGACGGCGGCGTCCGCCTCTCCACCAACGCCGGCGGTCTACGAGGCGCACCGGCAGGTCCTCACTCCCGTCCTCGCCGCGAAAGCGAGGAAGAGGGCGGAATGTTGCATCCTAGCTGGGCAGCAACAGTTTGCCTTCCCCGGCATGGCTGGAGGACGCCTCCTTTGCAGAACTGGAGGATGGTTTCCACCACCAGAAGCTGGAAGAGGAGGTGGCCAGCCGACCCGCGTAGGAGGTAGAGCCCCGGCTCGCCTCGCTCTCCGCCCCTGCAAGGATGATGAACATCCTTGAAGCTGAGGGCGGAGCCAAGATCGCAGCCTGGCTTGCTCCTCCCCACCCAGAGACTGGTGGTCACCGTCTTGGGTGACCACCGGCGAGGGAATGCAGCCAGGCTGCCCGATGAAAATCCTTGAATCCGAACGACGGCTGAAAGGTACCAACTCCCGCAGAGTTGCGTTCCTCCAACGACGAAGCGGAAAGACGGCGGATACCCCCCATCCGGGGGCTTGGAAGATGGAAAGACACGATGCATAAGGGAGCGCGAAGACACGGTCGCCTTCCAAGAGGGTCACCCTCCTTTTAAAGGCGACTCTCCCCACTTGTGTCCCCAGCCGCCGTGGGCTGAGTCTTCTCCAACACGCTCCAAGGTCCTCCCCCTACGGCGCGGGGGCTGGGTCCCACACGTCATGCAAGCCGGCCCAGAGCAGAAGAAGCCAAACCGCCGCGCGTGGTGCGTGCAACCGCCCAGCGGTTACAAGCGGCTCTCCACTTTTGCCCAGACCAGCGGGCGAAAGGGCGGGCAGCCATGCAGGCAGCATGCAACCGTGCCAAGTGGGCGCGCTTCTCCGACTCCCAACGCGCCCAGCATGGAGGCCCAGACCCACGCGCCATGCAACCGACGCGCCGAATGCTTCGTGCAGGCAACTGCACCGCCACGTGCGCCACCACCGCGCCTCCTCGACTGCGGAACCAATACCGCGACTCGAGGCGACCCAGCGCACGACCCGGCGGCTCCAGCCTGGCGCGACGGTCAATGCGGCCAAAAATGGGCTAGCAGTAATGGCGGTGGCAGGCGGGCAGGAGCAGCGGTCACGTCGTCAGCCAAGCTCACGTCCCATCCGGGGGCAGCGAGAGAACCCTCTCTCACGGCGTGAAGACAACGCGCCCGTGACCCGTTTCTCGAACGGCTCGCGCACGCGCAACGGCTACCCCGCGAACCACTCGCCCCGTCGCATTAACTCCGCGGTAGGACAGGCGGCGCCTCTGGCAGGAGAAGCGAGCGACGCTTCGCCTTCGCCATAATGACCGCGTCAAAAAAGGTACGCCGCGTCGTTCGATTTCGTATCCTTTTTCTTTTTTCCTCTTCTTCTCTCTTGCAACAGGGACCAGGAAAGGGGGATACCCCGAAAAGGATCCTTCCCTATGAAGGAACCAGGTTCCGAGCCTCCCTACTGATCAGAGGTTCGAAGGCTGGCCCCTCGGAAGGGTTCAACAGCCGCCTCAGAGCACGTGGGCTCCACACCCACTACTGGTCAGAGGTTCGAAGGCCAGCCCCTCGGAAGGGTTCAACGGCCGCCTCAGGCTACTCGGGCTCCATGCCCACTACTGATCAGGGGTTCGAAGGCTGGCCCCAAAGGGTTCACAGCCGCCTCAGACACAGAGCGAGGGATGACCATGGGTACGTTCGATACGTAACCAAGGCTCGGGCTGCGCTCCCGAGGTACCCTAGGACATTTCCGAGACCAGCGGGAACGATCTTGTAACGGAATCCCATCAGAGGGAGGCATCGAGCCCTCGGACCCCGTCGCCAGGGGACCGGGTCCGGCAGATCACCCGCAGGTACTTTTGGGCGCGCCTCTGGGCCCCTAGCCGACCCCTAACGAATGGGGCACGGGCGTCCGCTCGGATCACCCGCCTGCAGCTCACCGGAGACACCATGTTCGGCGCCCACCGAGGGCAACATGGCGCTCTCCCCCCCACCTCCTTGCAGAAAGGCAACGCAGGGGCGTATGTAAAAAAGTCGAGTCTGTCCCTGATCGCCCTCTCGCCCTGTGCAGAGGCTCGAGGGCTGCTCTCGCAAACCCGACTCTGGCCAAACCGTTGACAGCGTCAACATACCAGCCCGAGAACTTGGGACCCGACCGTACACCCGGGCTACGGCCGACTCGCATGAGGGAACGACCAGACCAGCCGAAGCATTGCGCGAGGCGTTAAGACCTCGGAGGAGTCAAACCACTCCTCCGAGGCCTCGGGGGCTACACCCGGCGGGTGCGCTCGCGCGCACCCACCGGAACAAAACGCAACCGAGAAAGGCTGGTCCCTTGCAAAAAAGTGCGACGAAAGCCTCCAAGCGAGTGCTAACACTCCCTTCGAGGCTCGGGGGCTACTGTCGGGGACCATAATTAGGGGTACCCTCAAGGCTCCTAATTCTCAGCTGGTAACCCCCATCAGCATAAAGCTGCAAAGGCCTGATGGGTGCGATCAAGTCAGGGATCAGTCCATTCGAGGGGCTCGATCACGCCTCGCCCGAGCCTAGCCTCGGACAAGGGTAGCCGACCCCGGAGGATCTCCGCCTCGCCCGAGGTCCCCCTCCAGCGGCGAACACGTTCCCGGCTCGCCCGAGGCCCTGTCTTCGCCAAGAAGCAACCCCGACCAAATCGCAGGAGCATTTAATGCAAAGGTGGCCTGACACCTTTATCCTGACGCACGCCCCTCAGCTGACAGAGCCGAAGTGACCGCCGTCACTTTGCCGCTCCACTAACTGGTCTGACAGAAAGACAGCGCCGCCTGCGCCGCTCCGACTGCGGTGCCACTTGACAGAGTGAGGCTGACAGGCAGTCAGGCCCGGCCGCACACCATAGGAAACTCCGCTCCGCCCGACCCAGGGCTCGGACTCGGGCTAAGCCCCGGAAGACGGCGAACTCCGCTCTGCCCGACCCAGGGCTCGGACTCGGGCTAAGCCCCAGAAGACGGCGAACTCCGCTCCGCCCGACCCAGGGCTCGGACTCGGGCTAAGCCCTGGAAGACGGCGAACTCCGCTCCGCCCGACCTAGGGCTCGGACTCGGGCTAAGCCCCAGAAGACGGCGAACTCCGCTCCGCCCGACCCAGGGCTCGGACTTGGGCTCAGCCCCAGAAGACGACGAACTCCGCCTCGCCCGACCCAGGGGCTCGGACTCGGCCTCGGCCACGGAAGACGGACTCGACCTCGACCTCGGAGGAGCCTCCACATCGCCCAACCTAGGGCGCGGACCGGCCACGTCAACAGAAGGCGGCATCATTACCCTACTCCAAGCTGACTCAGGCTACGGGGAACAAGACCGGCGTCCCATCTAGCTCGCTCCACCAGATAGACGATGATGGCGCCCTGCACGCTCCCTGACGATGGCGGCTCTCGACCCCCTTACGGAAGCAAGAGGACGTCAGCAAGGACTCGACGGCCCCGACAGCTGTCCCTCCGCCAGGCTCCAGCACTCCTCCGACGGCCACGACATCACACAAACCGGGCGCCAAAATCTCTCCAGCCGCCACGATGGCGTGTACTTAGGGCACTAGCTCTCCTCCGCTAGACACGTAGCACTCTGCTACACCCCCCATTGTACACCTGGATCCTCTCCTTACGCCTATAAAGGGAAGGACCAGGGCCCTCTTAGAGAGGGTTGGCCACGCGGGGACGAGGACGAGACGGGCGCTCGCGTGAGGCCACTCGCTCCTTCCCCCGTGTGGACGCTTGTAACCCCCTACTGCAAGCGCACCCGACCTGGGCGCGGGACGAACACGAAGGCCGCGGGATTTCCACCTCTCTCACGCCCATCTCCGGCCACCTCGCTTTCCCCCCTTCGCGCTCGGCCTCGCGTCGACCCATCTGGGCTGGGGCACGCAGCGACACTTCACTCGTCGGCCCAGGGACCCCCCGGTCTCGAAACGCCGACAGCATGAATCCAATCTCTTCCTAGGATTAGACTGTAATTTCCTTCTACATCAGCGACGAAGAATGCAGCAGCAAGGGTCTTAGTCCCGATGGTTAATTCAACGGACGTGACTCCCCTGGCTTTAATCGAACTATCATTTCCAACACCGCTGAGGGTCATGTTGGTCTTGACAAGTTCGTCATCTTGTTTACCTAATTTTCTGTATAATGATAAGGCATTAGATTTACAGCCACCCCTCCATCTACTAACATTTTAGCAATCGGTATCCCATCAATGTGACCGCACACAAAGAGCGGCTTTAAATGGTTTACCGATTCCTTTGGTTTAGTAAAGGCGGCTTCTTTAGGACCAAAATCAAACTGGGCAACAACAGGTTCATCGTCGCCGACAATAGTACAATCGGCGGAAAATGTAATAACATTTACATCCATACCTGGGCGCTCTAGAGAAGCTTCGTAGTCGACCAGGTCTTCTCCCAGTAGGTCGTCCTCCTCCATTGATGTCGGTACGTCGTCGGAGGCGTCCTGGTGTGGTGCGGACGGTCCGGACTCAGGGGTCGAACGGTCCGCGCCTGGTGCAGATTGTCCAGCCTTGTTAGCCAGGCTGTCTTCCATACCTGCAGGGTGCTGCACAAGTGTTGTTTTATTTTCTATTTATGTAGCCGTTTGTTTTTCCTCAACGGCCTTTGGTCTCCATTTCTTTTGCGGTGGCGGGTATTGTGGATGTGTGTCATTGAATATCTTTTCCGCCTCCTTTTCCTAGTTTTCTTTTGCTCTTAGGCATTGTAATTTTCGCTTTTGGGACCGTGTCAATCCCGCTGGGCACCATCGAGGCATGGAGTATTTTGGATCGGCTGTTTTGATGGTAGCCGTATCTTCTTTTTTGGCTGATTCCCCAAAAATCATCGGCCCTTCATTATCTTCCTGTATGATGACATCCGCAGTGCCTATTTTGATGATATCCTTTTTTTTGTTGTTTTTTCGGTCACTACAGGTATATGCCCCCCTGCCGGATTGGTCGGCCTCTGAGGCCGAGTACTCCGGCAATCTTGTTGGGCCTGTGTCTGGTGACCGGATTGAGCGGCGTTCAATCGGTCTTGTACTGGAGGTGCCAACCTATTGAATACAGATGTTTGAGGTGCCCCCAAGCGGGGTACTATGGCATCCCAAATGGAGATGGTGGCATGCCCCACATTTGATTTGGGACGTATGGCGGAGGTATGTATGCGTATGGATATGGCATAGGTGGATATGGGGGTGGAGGTGTCCATGTAGGTACGTTAGGTCTCAATTGTACAGTATGACCTTTCATTTCTTCCGATTGGTGGGGTGGTCCAATCGGCTTTACCTGACGTTGCTCATGAATGGGTGAGCAGGGTTGCGTTGCTGGCCGGTCACTGGGGCCGGCCTTCTTTTTCACATATTTGGACAACAATTGATCGAAAGTCGGGCCAGATTTGACCAGCCGATCAGCTACTTTAAATGTATTTGTTTTCCACGTACCTATCTCTGGTCGTCGTGGTTTGAAGGTACACGGTCGTTGCGGGTCTTGAATATGGCCGGATTGTCCGCTGGAATTCTCCAGACCGTTCGGCGTGGTCCCGGACCGTCCGCGCCTGTGTGTCGACCGTCCGAGATGCGCAGCACGGGTTCCTGTTCCTTTGTCTGTGCTTGCCCCCCAGCGCTAGATGTCATGATGGTCACCTTAAGAGTCTCTCCTCCATCGGGAGTCTTCTCGGCCACCACTTTCCTGCAAGAAATTTTATGATTCCCATCGGCCTCTCTTGTGTTGCCGATGATTTCTTTGTCTTTGCCTTTATTGGCTGTATTTGGCCGAACCAGGACTCTCTTGCCCTCAAAATCGATCACGTTCATCGAAAAGGGCTCTGTGTCCACCTGCATTTCCTGAAATTTCGATCGTCCTTCGTTAATGGCCGATTGGATCTGTCGACGGAATACATTACAATCATTAGTGGCATGAGAAAATGAGTTATGCCACTTGCAGTATGCACGACGTTTTAGCTCCTCGGTGGATGGAACAGTATGATTTATTTTAATGTTGCCATTTTTTAGTAATTCATCAAATATTTTATCACATTTACCAACATTAAATGTAAATTTAACCTCCTCTTGTTGTTTCTTTTGAATCGGCTGTAAGGAGGAACAAGCCGAAGATTTGGCCTGCTTTGGCCAAACCATTTCAGCAGCATACACTTCCGTTGATTCGTCATCAGAGCTACTTTGGTCACACTCTACTATATGCACGTTGTGACAAATTGTTTTAGTAGTTTCCTTGCTTTGGCTTTCACAGGCCAAAGCTCTTTGGTGTAATTGTGCTAGCGTAAAAAATTGGATGCCTTCTAATCTTTCTTTTAAATAATATCGCAGACCATTAAAGGCTAATCCTGCTAGTTGTTTTCTGCTAAATGAATTTGGAAGCATCAGTTTCTGGTATCTTGGAATCTCCGGATGTAGTCATTAACCGATTCGTCCTTCCCTTGTCGCAAGGCCACTAGGTCTACCAAATCTAACTCATAGTCACCAGAGAAAAAGTGATCATGGAATTTTTGTTCTAAATCCCCCATGACGAAATAGAATTAGGAGGTAATGTAGCGTACCATGCGAACGCGGTTCCTGTTAAAGATAATGAAAATAAACGTACGCGAAATGTTTCCGTGTCGGCCAATTCCCCTAATTGCGCTAAGAACTGGCCTATGTGTTCGCGCGTGTTTTTTCCTTGGTCACCCGAAAATTTTACATATTCGGGTATCCTGGTTCCCTGTGGGTATGGGTGGTGATCAAATCGGCTGTCATACGGTTTCCGATATGATTGCCCCCCCAGGAACCATGCTTACTCCGAGCTTATCTCGGAACGCCTCGGCTATCTCTTCCCTCACTATATCAATGGCAGCCGGTGCGAGGCCACCGGCTCTCTGGTCAAACATAGGTGGGTTTTGCTGGATATTGGCATGTTGTCTTCCCCCCCCCATTGGTTTGAACTATGTGGTGCATTGCCATTTGCCCTATATAGCTCATAGGATTGATGGTTCCTTTTCGGCCTTCTAGGCAGGGCCGAAAAGCTCTCCTGGGCTTCGAATTTTGTATTATTGGGCTGATGCATCGCATAGTGTGATAGGAAGCGTTGCTGGGACGGGTGAGGATTCAGGTAACAATCCTCCTTAAAAAAGTCATGCGCGGACCATCCGGGCATTGGCCCGGACCGTCCGTGATTATATGCGGACCATCCGTCATTGTATGCGGACCGTCCGACTGGGTAGTTTAGATTCTGTGCCATATGTTGCGGCTCGGGTGCATGTCAGGGTAACTCATTAAAAATGGGCCCGACCGTGGCTAGCCCGGACGGTCTGCGCTCACGTGCGGACGGTCCGGGCTTGTGCAGATCGGCTGATTTACTGCCGATTTGCGGTTGCTCAGGGTATGTGTCCATTGGCATCCCATAAAGGGGTTGTGACTGGTCGTGACAACCTGTAGCCGATGTATTACGCGTGTTACCTCCTAATTCAACCTCGTGCGAAGGAAAATTTGCAATACTAGATTTATCAAACGCACGTACTAGTCTCCTATAATCATTTTGCATATCCCCTATGATATTTTGCATTTGTTCTCGCTGTTCATCTACATAATTCTTAAGAGATTGCAGCTCGTTTGTATTACTTACATTGGGAATATCCGGTGTGGGTCGGAGCGAAGCCTGATCCGTCGCCCGATGTCGGACGACCTTGTTGTTCCTGTCTACTTTGAAGTTGGCCAAAAACTTTGCTTTTGCCTCTTGGATCATCTGCTCCATGTGCTCCTCGAACTGGAGCTGTTCTTCGGTCGGCAAGGTTTACCAAGTCGGCTCTATAATGTTGTTGAGGGAAACTTCAGAGTTATCCCTTAAACCGGCCATTGGGGGCCAATTTGATGGGTTTAGATATATTGTCCCCAGCGGAGTCGCCAAAAAGTATGTTGACACCTTTTTGGAGCGCTAAACACTCAACAAGAATCATGGCGGTGATCTCTGGTCAGGCGCGGATGGTCCGCGGCACAGGGCCAGACGGTCCGCGACCTGGCACAGGGGCTAGGGTTTCCTGCCTGACGGCCAGACGGTCCGCGCGTGTGCAGGGACGGCGGAGGATCGCCGGCGGCGCCTGGATCTCGCTCCCGGGAGGGACCCCATCGGGGAGGAGAGATCCTAGGAGTTACCTAGGCTCGGGCAGGCCGACCTAGAGTCCTCTAATCGACGTAGAGTCGAGGAGAGGCGGAGAATTTGAAGATTGAGAGGCTAAACTAGAACTAGACTAGAACTACTCCTAATTGTACAGGAAATAAATGCGATGGAAGTATTGTTAATTCGATTGATTCTTACAAATCGGTTGTATACCTCTATTTATAGAGGAGGGGGGCTAGACCCTTTACACAACTGATTTCCGAGCTAATTCCGTGAATCTAGCTAACAATCGTAACACAACACTCGAAATTCTAATCTGCTCTGCGCACGCGCGGACCGTCCGACACACAGGCGCGGACTGTCCGGACCGCGGACTGTCCGGCCTCAGGGCCGGACCGTCCGCACGCTCATTTTGGTGCCAAACACTAAATTTGTTAAAAAATAACAATATTATTTTTGGCATCAATTAATTGTTATTAGGCTAGTGATAAAATATATATTTTTTATATTATATCTAATTTTTGGTATATAACTATGATATTATTGTATATAAACTTAATTAAACTTTAAAGTAAAATTATCACAGATATAAAGCTAGAACTGCTTTCTTTTCGGATGGACAGTAGCAGTAAGTTTTATTTGAGAGGCTAATTAATATTTCTGCATTTTCTCTCCAAAAATCACATCATCAAGCCACGGCACATCCTGCTTCCTGTTCATTTTACGATTCTTCTCCCCTCAGTCACAAAATAATACTTCACCCGTCTCAAAATATGAGTATTTTTATGTATATGTATGTATTAATTATTGTATGAATCAATAAAAAAAGTAAAGATAATTTTATTTTAGGATGGAGGGATTATATCTTATGCTTTGTAAAGTTAAAAATATACAAAAAAAAATATATTATGGTTATAGCATCAGAATAGATATTATTAGATAAATCATATTATATATTTTAAATTAAATCTATTTAGAAATTTAAAGATTAATACTTCATCCGTCGTATTGATTATGACGTATATATATTTTGATCTAGTCTTTAAATCAAAACTTTTTTCATTGTTAGAGCGAACACGCTACCCTTCGCTCCATGACTTCGCCTCCCCATCGTGCAGATGGTCACATCCACAGAACGCGTCCGAACAAGTCGAAGGCGTCGACCAGACGGAGACCTGCGCGGCACCCTTCGCCCTCAGGTTGCAAGACGAAGGCTTTGTCGAAGTCTATAGGTCTCTCACGTCGTCACCACCCCGGGAGGCCCATGTGGGATTGGCCTATGGTAATGGGCCCCGCGAGAATAAGCGCGTTAAGAGCCGTGTCTGTAATAGCCTTTACCGTAATGACTGTCTGTAGCCTCCCCTCGTGGGAATATTCTAGGGATAAACCGGGTACTCGAGGGTATAAACGTCTTTGACAAGGGACAAGCGGCTACTTGAATACCTATAAATACCCGCGTATAGTGCCCACAACGGTAATGAAAAAAGATTTTGGCATTCCATACGAAACCTTATAAACGCTCTTCTGTTTTCCCATTGGATTAACCTGACCAGACGGAAAGGTTCCCAACAATCATTTAAATCTTTCAAAATATATCATTAATAAATATAAAAACGACATCATCTTAAAGTATACATAGCTATTTGCTATATGTCACCTTAGGTGATAAACCCAATGATTCATCACCAGCACCTAAAAATAATATAATCGAGTGAGTTAGGTTGGATCTAAGTGATAGACTATTAGTTTATAGTACAGCGTGTGGGTGAAGTTTCATCTAGGTTTACAAATATATAGCATGCATATACTAACAATGTATACTTTTTGGCTAAATTATTGATACATATTTAAAATGTTGACTTTTCTAAGTACATACATGTCTTAATCAATGAGATAGTGTGACTACTATTTTTTATAAATTCAGTCAAACGTAAGATCCATTAACAAGGCTTACTTTGGACACTGGGTTAGTAATTGGTGGTCTGCCGCTGTTTTGCCTTTCAGGTTATGGTGATCGCTGGATTAGTGCTGGATTAGTGCTGGGAATTGGGCCGGATCGGACCAGTCCGGCCTAAACTCATCATGCTTGGTGCCAAACGGGTTCGAGCCAGAGAAGCCTAAAAAAGCTTTTGGGTCGTGTCGTGTCAGCCCGAAGTGTAAAAACAGTGGCTCAGCCCGGCCCTAAACGGCTAAACCACATCGTGCCTTTGTTGGGCCGTGCCGACCAAAACCCGGCCCGTATATTTAACCATATAAAATCAAAATATTACAACTATATAAAGTTCATAGCTTACTAAATTAAAGATATTAAACAATTCTAGCATCATTTGACCACATAAACTTCAAATATAACAACAATATAAAGTTGATATCTTACTAAATTAAAGAAATTAAATAGATTAGGTTTAATTAGGCCATGCCGATCCAAGACTGGCCTATCTATGCGGGCCGTGTTGGGGCCTGACGAGTCGTAATTTGAGGCCCGGCCCAGACCCGTCTTTGGGCCGTGCTAGCCCGCCTCATTATTTTGTGTCGGGTCATGCTTTAAACTCTTATTTTTGAACCAAAGAACTGTGCTCGTACTAGCCCGAAAAACCCAGCCCATATTCCCAGCATTGCGTTGGATACATCCGGAAACCGTGGCAGCAAAACTCCCATTTCCTCAACTGCGTACTGAAGTTCATCTGCTGCGGCAAGATCGCCGAGCCCATCGGCAGCTCTCTCCGACAGTTCGATCTTCTCAAGGCGACCGAGAAGCAAACATGTCTCCCGGAGTGCATCGTGAAGCTGTACCACGTGGTGAGGTCCTTCGTCCTGCTCATAGGCAACGACGACTTCCGCATCAGAAAGTGCAAGACCATTCGGCTGATCCCCGCAGACATAGAGAACATGCTATGCCGCACTCTCGCCAAGAACAGAGATGGTTTGGTCGGCGGCCAGGAGTCCTTGATGAAGCGGACCGAGCTGGAAGGCAACGAGCAACTTGCAAGCCACTGCAGAGCTCAGACAAACATCGAGAGAATCATGCTGTGGCACGTTGCGACCAGCACGCTGGAGCTGAACGACGGCGTCGCCAGTCGCCACCGACCGGCACCCGCGCGTTGGAGGATCGAACAAACGCTTGGAGCCTTGGAGGGCAAGTGCAACATTAATAAAGGACTCAACGATCTGGAGGATGGCCAGGGTGGTGAAGGGAAGACTTGCCAGAACAGTGGTCGGACTGGGAGCAAAGAAGGATCAGGATCACGCCGTGACCTTGTGGACTACAGGCTCGTGGCCACCATGTTGTCCAATTACTGCGCCTACTTGGTGTTCTACAAACCGAAGCTGCTCCGCGTCGACAGCAACTCCGTGAGGTACATGTGCAAAGAACTCCTCAAAGAAGCCAAAGCAGGGGACGGCGGCGGCGAGAAGGCGGCCAACGGGAAGCAGGGGCCGGCACATGACAGCGAAGTGGAAGACGGCGGCATGGTCTCGAGAGGCCGTGAGCTCGCCCAAGTTCTTCTGAAGAGCGTGCTGGCGCACGGTAGCGACGACGGCAACATGCTATGGAAGGCGCTGGCCGAGCTGTGGTGCGAGCTGCTCGTGTCAATGGCGCCGCACGGCAGCATAGACGCGCACCAGAAGGAGCTAGCTCGGCAAGGGTGGCGAGTTCATCACGCACCTCTGGGCGCTCCTCTACCACGCGGGCATCGACGACAAGTTCTCGGGCTCGTACCCCGCCGCCGCCGCTGCAGAGACAACCGCTACGGTCGGAACAGCCACTGCTAGCTCCGCCTCCGCGTGCCAGGACGTGCGTTGTTGAATAAAAACTAGTAACTTCTGCGCGCCCTCCGCGCACAAAAAACGTTACACAATACGTAGTGTAAATGATATATTTATACTTAGTTATATAAATGCTGATGTAGTGAATTTGGCTTGGACTTATTTTACTATACCTTTTTGATTGACAATAACATACCAATGACTGTCGAAATTAACCTCCTCATTTGACAATCAGAAAAAGACAGTTTTGTCATAATTGTAATGCAAATGGGAGAGCTAGATCGGGACAGTTTTAGCTACCTTTCTGCTTAGTGCGAGAGATGTTGACATAATTGGCTTCCTTAATCTGCCTGATGCATCTTGTATTACTTCATCACTTCTCTCTCTTGAAAGCATGCGGAGGCTTCTCAATTGCTCCTCTGAATCCCAATTATCGCGGGACACAAAGACGCACTGTCTTTACGATATCTTGTCCTTGATCAGTGTCCTAGATGGACGATCGTGCTCGTTGCAGTCGCCCAAAAGTTTATATTCACCGTTTCTTGTAGCTCTTGGGGATAGTTGCAACTTGCATGGATGATTCTTGACATCACGCTTGAGAAAATATACTCCAGATATTGGCAAGGAGATCTTATTGCAGCACACATCAAACTAATTCATATTATGAATGTTAAACAATCGCATACAACATAAAAGAGAAAAAATAATAATAATAAGGTTAAAGGTGTGTACATTGCGCATTGACGACTGGCCAGCTTGCTCTGCTGGATGCGGGCGATGAGCCAACCCCCTGACGGTGGCACAGTGGCTGCTCTTTGTGCTTGTCACATTGTCTGGAACCTGATTCAGACCGTGAGATGAGACCTTCGCCTAATAGAAATTCATCGTTGGCAAAATCAAACGACACAGAATTTCTAATCGTATATAGGAACATGTGCAAATGTACACACAGGATCGATAAAATCAATACCCTCAACTAAATAAAGGGCAGATAAATCAGTTGGAGGGGTGGAGAAAAAAAGGAAGGGTGAGGTATGCCAAGTAGCAAATTTGGACATCTGTATAACATATTGGATATGACATCGATAAGAACCTTTCACCTAAATAGCTGCACGCAGAACAAAGAAACATGGGTGCAGATTAAAACAAAAAAAATGTTGGGCATGACTTCACTGTTACCATTACACATTTCTTACTTTTGCAACATGTCCCAATTAGCGTCCTTTCCGTTCCATTGAGTTGCACTGACCTATTAAACATCTAATTGCCAAGGCACATGTAATCGTTGTAGGGGTCAATACATTTTTTTATAGCTAGCGTACATGTAGCCCATAAATTTTATTTGGAACACTTATGTTCATGTAGTCATTTTTTTTATACATCAATGTGGTGACCTATTATTTGCTCATTAGCAAGTCTATCTACTTAGTAACAAGGTGGTTAAACAATGACATGCTGCACATTTGTATATGCATCATTTTTAAACATCATTCAGTCACAAACAACATTTTAGAATAGCTAACCTCCAATTGACAACACCGCTTCTTATAGTAAGACAGAGAGGAGTTAGAAACTGAACATTTACCTGGGTTAGATGTTTTTCTAGCCCATCAACTACATTAATAATAGGAATATTTGCAATATATGCTTCTTTCCATTGGGAAGTCTGGACCCTTCACTTGCTAGACAGATAGGAAGGTTTGATCCTTCACCTGTTAAGATCATGTCATAGAGAGTTGACCATCCAGATTCCATGGTGTCCCACAAATTTGATACTCGGTTAGCGAAGGCGTTACATAAGGAAACGATATCTGATGTTTTCCTACCGCTGTTCTCAAGCACCAGGAGCTCATCAGTCATCACCTCCCCACCAAAAAAAACAGCTCTAGTTTTCTTGTTGGAACGCGGCAGTAGTTCAAGTGCTTGATACTAAGCTCTCCTGGTTAGATAGGAAAAATATGCAAAGTTGAGAGAAAAAGATAAGAAGCCTAGAGATCTTTTTGTTGCCTGGAATCTGGTATCTATAGAAAATGAAGGTTCAGAGCTTGGGAGTGAAGACAACCTGTTCAGCAGTAGAAATAACTCCGAAGCTAGCATTGGCTCAAAGCAGAGATGCAAGTGTCAAAGTCGGAGTCGCCGCTCGAGTCAAGGGCACTGGCGCCGTGGAGGAGGCACTGCCTCTCCTTCGCGGAGAGTTGCACAGCAATGCGGTCATGGTCATCTGGCTGCTTCTTCTTCGCGACCCGCACAGGCCCTCCACCGCCGACACAGGGCGACGAGCTGGAGCAGCAGGATCGCGTGGAGAGCCAGGGTGACACCGCATGTTCACATGGTCAAGATCTGTAGCAACCAAAGGCGGAACCAACGATGGACGGACAGACGAAAGCTGCTGTGGGAGGAGGAAGGAAGAGGCAGAGAGGTGAGGCCACGGGAGGGCGGCACAAGCGGTCGCGGCAGGGTGGTCGTGGGAGGTTAGGGTTTAGGGTCCACTCGCTTTCAGAGGAAGAGAATACAGAGCGGTGGGAGAGAGAAGATGTTGGCCGTTCGGCGCTATTGGGGTTGGGAGCAATGGCGGGCAGGGGGCGAAGCGCCGAGCGGTGGGGGAGAGAGACGGCCACCAAGCCATGGGATTAGGAGAGGGAGAGGGATCTGGAAGCTTCGCGGCGCCGGACCGACGCTTCGCGGCTAAAGATGCGGGAAACGTTTCGCGGCTAAAGATGCGGGAAACGTTTCTTAGCCATTGGATTGCGATCAGATGGATGGAGGAAAAGAGGACGACGTGGACACCGTGAACGCACGTCTTTCCTACCGCGATTGTAATATAGAAATAACAGTCCTCGAATATTTTTCGTCGGCTAGTTTATTTTTAAACTAAATATTAATAAATAAAAAAGAACTAAAGGAGTACTTATCATGCAGTCAGTCCCTGAGTCACGTAGATTATTTTTTGTTTATCTTTAGGTGCATCTGTTAGTTAGTGTGCGCATGATCAGAGCCGAGTGCATAGTGGTGCTGGGTTCAGCTAGAAGTGTCGTCGTGCCACAAGGGTCGCGGATGTGGCGGAGTGTCTGTGTGTAGTTGTTCTTCATTCAGTCAATTCAACCAGAAAAAACGCTGCTTCTTGTTTGCAGCACAAAAACTGACTCTCTGTGTTCTCCGTGTTGGTGTGTGTTGTGTTCTTGTTCACTGGGTGATCGCCGTTCGCCGACAACAAGAGGAGTTGTTTCTCCGGTGAGCTCAGACATGTGACATTGGAGCTAGTTACGACCCTTCGGAGTTTGTCGCGGCGCGGTACGGGTAGGGATGGTAATCGTTGCTACTTGATTTTAATCCCCATAAAAGTACTGAAACTAAAAGTTAACACAAGTTAGATATAAAAACATTCGTCCTCTTAAGCTTCGAAGTGTTATAACATAAGGACAAAGGTCTTCGAAGAGAAACATATTGGAATAGTTCAAGAGTGACGAAGTGGAACTTTATATCTGACTTTTCTCATATGCATTAACATTTTATTTTATTTCTGTCGGTGTCTCGGACCCGGGGGTCCCTTGGACCGACCAGTGAAATTGTTGCGTGTCCCTGCCCAGATGGGTTGGCGCGGGATGGAACACAAGAGGTGGGACAAGTCTTGTATTATCATGCACCAGGGGTGCCGCTCGCCGTAGGGGTTACAAGAGTGTCGCGTGAGAGAGAGAGAGGGACACAGAGCTCGTCCGCCGCTTCCCTCGCGCGAACCCTCCTCATGGTGGCCCTGGACCTCCCTTTTATAGAGGCAAGGAGAGGATCCAGACGTACAACGGGGGGCGTAGCTATGCGCTAACGTGTCCGGCGGTGGAGTGCCTAAGCCCTGTGTACATGCCAACGTGGCCGTTGGGGGAGAGTTTGGGACCTGTACATGTGATGGCGTGGCCGCCGGAGGAGCGTCTGAGTCCTGTAGGAGCACAGCTGGCAGCGCGGCGAGGATCCTGCTGACGTCTCCTTGCTGTCGTAAGGGGCTGATAGCCACCGGCGTCATGGTGCACGCGGGGCACCATCATTACCCGTCGTCGGGGTAAACCAGATGGAACGCCGGTCTTGTTCCTCGTAGCCTGAGCAGGCTAGGAATAGGGAAATGATGCATCCCCTATTAGCGCGGTCGGTCCGAGCCCAGGGTCGGTCGAGGCGGAGACTTCTCTTGAGGCCGAGACTGGGGTAGGGCGAGGACGCGATTCCTCTCGAGACCGGGGTCGAGGCCGAGTCTGGGGGTCGGGCGAGGCGAAGACCTCCTCCCGAGGCCGGAGCCTGAGGTCGGGCGAGGCGGAGACCTCCTTCCGAGGCCGGAGCATGAGGTCGGGCAAGGCGGAGCTTCCTGTTGCGCCCGAGGCTGAACTCGGTGGTTGATCGTGACTTGTTGTCAGTCGTTGCCGGGGTGACTGACATGACAGTCGGAGCGGAGCGAGCGGCGCTGTCTTCCTGTCATATCGGACAGTAAAGAAGAGGGGCGAAGTGACTGCGGTCACTTCGGCCTGCCCGTCTGAGGCGTGTGTGTCAGGATACGGCGTCAGGCATCCCCTGCATTTAATGCGCCTGCGAAGCGGTCGGTTAGTGAGGCGGTCTGGCCAAGGTTGCTTCACAACGAAGCCTGCCCGAGCCAGGTCTCGGGAGAGCCGAGGGGGCGCCCGCTGCCTGAGGAGGCCCTCGGGCGAGGCATGAATTTGTCTGGGACTACTATTCCTACCCGAGGCTGGGCTCGGGTGAGATCGCGTCCCTTGGGTAGACGAAGTCTTGGCTTGAACCGCATCCGTCAGTTGGTCTAAGGGTGTTTACCAGCCATGATTAGGAGCGTTGGGGGTACCCCTAATTATGGTACCCGACAGTAGCCCCCGAGCCTTGAAGGGAGTGATGGTACTCGCTTGGAGGCTTTTGCCGCGTTTTCGATGAGGGGACCGACCTTTCTCGGTTTTTGCCTTGTTCTGGTGGGTGCACGCGAGCGCACCCGCCGGGTGTAGCCCCCGAGGCCTCGGAGGAGTGGTTTGACTCCTCTGAGGTCTGAATGCTTTTCGTGGCGCTTCGACCGGTCTGATCGTTCCCTCATGCGGCCCGGCAGTAGCCCGGATGCGTGGTCGGGTTCCAAGTTATCAAGCTGGTTTGTTGACGCTTTCAACAGTTTTGGCCGTAGCCGGGTGCGAGAGCAGCCTCCGAGCCTCTGCACGGAGCGAGAGGACGATCAAGGACTTTCCCGACTTTTATTATATGCCCATGTGTCGCCTTTCCACAAGGAGGAGGGGGAGAAAGCGCCATGTTGCCCTCGGAGGGCGCCGAACATGGTGTTTCCAGTGAGCTGCTAACGGGTGATCCGAGTGGACGCCCGTGCCCCATTCGTTAGGGGTCGGCTGGTGGCCCAGAGGCGCGCTCCAAAAGTACCTGCGGGTGATTCGCCGGACCTAGACCCCTTCGACAGGGTCCGAGGGCTCGATGCCTCCCTCCGGTGGGATTCCATTACAAATCGTTCCCACCGGTCTCAGAAATGTCCTAGGGTACCTCGGGAGCATAGCCCGAGCCTCGACTATGTATCGAACGTACCCAGAGTCATCCCTCACTCTGCGTGTTCTGGGGCGACTGTCGAACCCTTCCGAGGGGCCAGCCTACAAACCCCTGATCAGTAGTGGGCACGGAGCCCGGGCGCTCTGGGGCGGCTGTCGAACCCTTCCGAGGGGCCAGCCTTCGAACCCCTGATCAGTAATGGGCTTGAAGTCCGAGTGCTCTGGGGCGGCTGTCGAAACCCTTCCGAGGGGCCAGCCTTCGAACCCCTGATCAGTAGAAGGGCTCGGGGCCCGCTTCCTCCGCCGAGAAGGATCCTTTCCACCACGTCCCCTTTCCCGGTCCCTATGGCAAGAGAGAGAGAGAGGAGGAGGGGAAGGATATGAATTTAAATAAGGTGGCGCACCTTTTTTTGACGCGGTCATTATGGCGAAGGCGAAGCGACGCCCGCCTCGCCTGCCAGAGGTGTTGCCTGCTCCGTTGGGGAGTTAATGTGACGGGACGGGCGATTCGCGTGGCGCCCGTTGCACGTGCAAGCCGTTCGAGGAACGGGGCACGGGCACGTCGTCTTCACACCGTGAGAGAGGGCTCTCCCGTCGCTTCAGGAGGGGACGCGAGCCTGCAGGCTACTTGACCGCTGCCTCCGCTCGTCTGCCGCTGCAGTTACTGTCGGCCCGCTTTTGACCATGCCAACCGTCGTGCCTACCCCGCGGCTGACCGGCCCATGACCGTCACCTTTAACTGGCACTGTTGGGTCCTGCGCAGGGCTACCTCGAGTCGCGGTACTGGTTCCGCAGTCGAGGAGGCGCAGCATTAGCGCGAGTGGCGGTGTAACTTCTCGCACGTCGTAACCGGCGCGCCGGTCACATGACATGCGGGCCCGCTTCCTTTGCGCTGGTCCACCGGATGTGGATGGAGCCGAAGGGGCGCACAGTTGCGGTGCAGCTGGATGCCTGTCGCATGGCAGTCCACCCTTTCGACCACCGGTTTCTGCGAAGATGGGAGAGCGCTTGTAACCGCGTGACGGTTACATGCCTCGCGTGCGGCGGCTCGCCTTCTTCGTGCTTCGGGTCAGCTCGTATGACGTGTGGGTCCCAGCCCCCGTGTCGTAGGGGGAGAACCCTGGAGGATGTCGGTAGGGATTTCGCCCGTGACGCTAAGGGATGCAAGTGAGGAGGTCTGCCTATAAAAGGGGGATCGATCCCTTGGGCAGTGGCCATGCCTTCGTACTCCCCTCATGCATTGCGCCCTTCCACCTTTTGAGCCCCCGGATGGGGTGCTCCAGCGTCGCCTTGCTCTTGCTGTCGTTGGAGGAGCGCGGCCTCGTGGAGATCGACACCTTTCAGCCATCGCTCGGCTTCAAGGATTTTCGTCGTGCAGCCCGGCTGCATTCCCTCACCAATGGGCAGTTTGGTGGGGAGAAGCAAGCCGGGCTGCGGCCTCCGCCCCGCCCTCAGCTTCAAGGATTTTCGTCATTCGGGCTGAGGCGGAGGAGCGCACCGAGTGGGGGTTGCCTCCGTGTGGGCCAGTAACCCTTTTCTTCCCCCAGCGTTTGGGGGAGAAAGGCATCCTCCAGCCCTGCGGAGGCTTCCTTCAACCATGCGGGGGAAGGCGAACAGCTGCTCCCTGGACAGGGTGCAGCTTTCCGTCCTTCGTCCGGGCGGCGGTCGTGCCGCGCACGGGCCGGCCACGTCCTGGTCCTCCTCGCACCGTCAGCCGCGCCGGGGGGTCGCCCAGCATGTCGTACGCCGCGAGGGCGGTGCTCGTGTTCTGGGGCGGCCTCGGCGAGGACGGGAGTGAGGACCTGCCGGTGCGCTTTGGGGCGTCCGCTGTTCACGGCGCGGCTCCGTCTCTTTGGCTGGTTTTCGTCTCTCGAGGGCGAGGGCCTCTTGGCTGTAGCGTTTGCCCTGAAGCTGCTGTTGCAGCTGTCTAGCCGCCCAAGACCGAGGTTGTTGTCGCTGCTACTGGAGCGGCTGCCGGCGGGCCACCCGGAGTTTGTTATCCCGCAAGCCTTCCAGTGTGGAAGTTGTTCATGCCTGCAGGAATGGAACCAGAGTCCAGTTTGTAAGAAGATATACCGGGTTTTTGCCGGAGCAAAATGTAACCGCTTCAAGTACTTAGACACTTGTCGTAGGTCGGGAGAACCGCCGAGGGTTCTGCCTACGTCTAAGTCTGTGTAGCATAGTTACCCCAGGTATATGTGTTTGTTCTTTGTGGCTATCGAGGCCTGAACATTTGGGTATTCGAGAATGAAGCTGTGTGTCTTCCTCATTCCGAGTGCTGGGACTTGTCTGTTGGCTAGCCGAACCACTTAGCCGAGCGTCGGTTGCCTTTCGCGGAAGGTGACGAGTGAGGTGTCCGTATCCCGGAGGCGTAGGAGTCCCTCGGCTCTGTCGGTCTTGCCGCTCTAGGCTTCCCTTGCTCAGTTTTTGGAACCCTCGGCTGCTCTGCGATGAGCCGGAGCCGGAGGCAGCGGTGTTAGCGCGGACAGACGTGGAGTCGGCTCAGAAAGAGACTTCGTCGGCCTGGGAGATGGCGGCTTCCTAGGCCGAGGAAGATGTGGTAGCAGCCGCTGGAGCTTGGCCAAGACATCTGCTGGCGCGGTTGATAGTCGCCTAGAGGGGGGGTGAATAGGGCGAAACTGAAATTTACAAAGAATACTCACAACTACAAGCCGTGTTAGCGTTAGTAATAAAGAAACGAGTCCGCGAGAGAGGGCGCAAAACAAATCGCAAGCAAATAAGAGTGTGACACAAGGATTTGTTTTACCGAGGTTCGGTTCTCGCAAACCTACTCCCCGTTGAGGAGGCCACAAAGGCCGGGTCTCTTTCAACCCTTCCCTCTCTCAAACGATCCCACGGATCGAGTGAGCTTTCTCTTCTTCTCAATCAACCGGGAATAAAACTTCCCCGCAAGGGCCACCACACAATCGGTGCCTCTTGCCTTGGTTACAATTGAGTGATGATCTCAAGAACAAGTGAGAAAGAAAGAAAGCAATCCAAGCGCAAGAGCTCAAAAGAACACGGCAAATCTCTCTCGCTAGTCACTAAGGGTTTGAGTGGAATTGGAGAGGATTTGATCTCTTTGTATGTGTCTAGAATTGAATGCCTAGCTCTTGTAAGTGGTTGAGAGTTGGAAAACTTGGATGGCAATGAATGTGGGGTGGTTGGGGTATTTATAGCCCCAACCACCAAAAGTGACCGTTGCTGGAAACCCTCTGTTCGATGGCGCACCGGACAGTCCGGTGCACACCGGACAGTCCGGTGCCCCTGCCACGTCACCAGTGCCGTTGGATTCTGACCGTTGGAGCTTCTGACTTGTGGGCCCTCCTAGGTGTCCGGTGCACACCGGACATGTACTGTTTGATGTCCGGTGCACCGGCATGGGCGTACCTGACGACTGCGCGCGCTGCGCGCGCATTTAATGCACCGCAGGGAGCCGTTGGCGCCGCAGAGAGCCGTTGCTCCGCTGGTACACCGGACAGTCCGGTGCACACCGGACAGTCCGGTGAATTTTAGCGGAGCGGCTGTCGAGCAAACCCGAGGCTGGCGAGTTCCGGAGGCCGCGTTTCCATGGAGCACCGGACATGTCCGGTGCACACCGGACAGTCCGGTGAATTTTAGCGCGTCGACTTCCTAGAAATCCCGAGGGCGAAGAGTTTGAAGTCGAAGTCCTCTAGCCGCACCGGACAGTCCGGTGCACACCGGACAGTCCGGTGCCTCCGGCCAGAGGAGCCCTCGGTTGCCTTGCTGCTCCGTTGCTGAATCCAACACTTGGTCTTTTTATTGGCTGATTGTGAACCTTTTGCACCTGTATAACTTATGCACTAGAGTAAACTAGTTAGTCCAATGTTTGTGTTGGGCAATTCAACCACCAAAATTATTTAGGAACTAGGTCTAAGCCTAATTCCCTTTCAATCTCCCCCTTTTTGGTGATTGATGCCAACACAAACCAAAGCAAATATAGAAGTGCATAATTGAACTAGTTTGCATAATATAAGTGCAAAGGTTGCTTGGAATTGAGCCAATACAAACTTATATGATGCGCATGGATGGTTTCTTTGTTTTTGACATATTGGACCATATTTGCACCACGAGTTTTGTTTTTGCAAATTCTTTTGTAAATTCTTTTCAAAGTACTTTTGCAAGATAGTCAAAGGTAAATGAAAAAGATTTTGCAAAGCATTTTCAAGATATGGAATTTTCTCCCCCTATTTCCAATGCTTTCCCTTTGACTAAGCAAAACTCCCCCTCAAATAAGGTCTCCTCTTAGTGATCAAGAGGGTTTTAAGACATCAATTTTGAAAGTACTTGTTACTCCCCTCTTAGAACACAAAGAGATACCAATTTTGAAATTTACCAATATAAAATTATCAAATTTATGAAATTAGGTGGTGGTGCGGTCCTTTTGCTTTGGGCTCATATTTTCTCCCCCTTTGGCATGAATCGCCAAAAACGGAATCATTAGAGCCCAATGAAGTATATTCTCCCCCTTTGGTCATGAAATAAATGAGTGAAGGTTATATCAACGTTGGAGAGATGATGCGGAGCGACGGCGAAGGATGGGTAGTAGAACGGAGTGGAAGCCTTTGTCTTCGCCGAAGACTCCAATTCCCTTTCAATGTATACACCTATGACTTGGTTGAAATACACTTGAAAACACATTAGTCATAGCATATATAAAAGAGACATGATCAAAGGTATATTCATGTGCTATGCGTGCAAGACTAGCAAAAGAAATTCCTAGAATCAAGAATATTAAGCTCATGCCTAAGTCGGGTAAAAGATTGTTCATCAAGTGGTTTGGTAAAGATATCGGCTAATTGATCTTTAGTATTAATATAAGAAATCTCGATATCCCCCTTTTGTTGGTGATCCCGAAGAAAATGATACCGAATGGCTATGTGCTTAGTGCGGCTGTGCTCGACGGGATTGTCGGCCATTTTGATTGCACTCTCATTATCACATAGTAAAGGGACTTTGGTTAATTTGTAACCGTAGTCCCGCAGGGTTTGCCTCATCCAAAGCAATTGCGCGCAACAATGGCCTGCGGCAATATACTCGGCTTCGGCGGTAGAAAGAGCGACCGAATTTTGCTTCTTTGAAGCCCAAGACACCAGGGATCTTCCCAAGAACTGGCAAGTCCCCGATGTGCTCTTCCTATTAATCCTACACCCCGCCCAATCGGCATCCGAATAACCAATCAACTCAAATGTGGATCCCCGAGGGTACCAAAGCCCAAACTTAGGAGTAAAAGCCAAATATCTCAAGATTCGTTTTACGGCCGTAAGGTGTGATTCCTTAGGGTCGGCTTGGAATCTTGCACACATGCAAACGGAAAGCATAATGTCCGGTCGAGACGCACATAAATAAAGCAATGATCCAATCATCGACCGGTATACCTTTTGATCCACGGACTTACCTCCCGTGTCGAGGTCGAGATGCCCATTTGTTCCCATGGGTGTCTTGATGGGCTTGGCATCCTTCATTCCAAACTTGCTTAGAATGTCTTGAGTATACTTCGTTTGGCTAATGAAGGTGCCTTCTTGGAGTTGCTTGACTTGAAATCCTAGAAAATACTTCAACTCCCCCATCATCGACATCTCGAATTTCTGTGTCATGATCCTACTAAATTCTTCACATGTAGATTTGTTAGTAGACCCAAATATGATATCATCAACATAAATTTGGCATACAAACAAATCATTGTCAAGAGTTTTAGTGAACAAAGTAGGATCGGCTTTGCCGACTTTGAAGCCATTAGCAATAAGGAAATCTCTAAGGCATTCATACCATGCTCTCGGGGCTTGCTTGAGCCCATAAAGCGCCTTAGAGAGCCTATAAACATGGTTAGGATACTCACTGTCTTCAAAGCCGGGAGGTTGCTCAACATAGACCTCCTCCTTGATTGGTCCATTTAGGAAGGCACTCTTCACGTCCATTTGGTAGAGCTTGAAGCCATGGTAAGTAGCATAGGCTAATAATATACGAATTGACTCAAGCCTAGCTACGGGTGCATAGGTTTCACCAAAATCCAAACCTTCGACTTGTGAATACCCCTTGGCCACGAGTCGAGCTTTGTTCCTAGTCACCACACCATGCTCGTCTTGCTTGTTGCGGAAGACCCACTTGGTTCCTACAACATTTTGATTAGGACGTGGAACTAAGTGCCATACCTCGTTCCTTGTGAAATTGTTGAGCTCCTCTTGCATTGCCATCACCCAATCCGAATCTTGTAGTGCTTCCTCTACCCTGGTTGGCTCAATAGAGGAAACAAACGAGTAATGTTCACAAAAATGAGCAACACGAGATCGAGTAGTTACCCCCTTATGAATATCGCCGAGGATGGTGTCGACGGGGTGATCTCGTTGTATTGCTTGGTGGACTCTTGGGTGAGGCGGCCTTGGTTGTTCATCCTCCTTGTCTTCATCATTTGAATCTCCCCCTTGATCGTTGCCGTCATTTTGAGGTGGCTCATCTTCTTGATTTTCTTGTTCAACATCTTGAGCCTCAACCTCAACTTGAGTTGGTGGAGATGCTTGCATGGAGGAGGATGGTTGATCTTGTGCATTTGGAGGCTCTTCGGATTCCTTAGGACACACGTCCCCGATGGACATGTTCCTTAGCGCTATGCATGGAACCTGTTCTTCACCTACATCATCAAGATCAACTTGCTCTACTTGAGAGCCGTTAGACTCATCAAACACAACGTCACAAGAAACTTCAACAAGTCCTGAGGACTTGTTAAAGATTCTATATGCCCTTGTGTTTGAGTCATATCCTAGTAAAAAGCCTTCTACAGTTTTAGGAGCAAATTTAGATTTTCTACCTCTTTTAACAAGTATAAAACATTTGCTACCAAAAACTCTAAAATATGAAATATTGGGCTTTTTACCGGTTAGGAGTTCATAAGATGTCTTCTTGAGGATTCGGTGAAGATATAACCGGTTGATGGCGTAGCAGGCAGTGTTGACCGCCTCGGCCCAAAACCGATCCTGTGTCTTGTACTCATCAAGCATGGTTCTTGCCATGTCCAATAGAGTTCGATTCTTCCTCTCCACTACACCATTTTGTTGTGGAGTGTAGGGAGAAGAGAACTCATGCTTGATGCCCTCCTCCTCAAGAAAACCTTCAATTTGAGCGTTTTTGAACTCCGTTCCATTGTCGCTTCTAATTTTCTTGATCCTTAAGCCGAACTCATTTTGAGCTCGTCTCAAGAATCCCTTTAAGGTCTCTTGGGTTTGTGATTTTTCCTGCAAAAAGAATACCCAAGTGAAGCGAGAATAGTCATCCACAATTACAAGGCAATACTTACTACCGCCGATGCTTATGTAAGCGATCGGGCCGAACAAATCCATGTGAAGGAGCTCCAGTGGCCTGTCGGTAGTCATGATGTTTTTGTGTGGATGATGGACACCAACTTGCTTCCCGGCTTGGCAAGCGCTACAAATCCTGTCTTTCTCAAAATGAACATCGGTTAGTCCCAAAATGTGTTCTCCCTTTAGAAGTTTGTGAAGATTCTTCATTCCAATATGGGCTAGTCGACGGTGCCATAGCCAACCCAAGTTAGTCTTAGCAATTAAGCATGTGTCGAGTTCAGCTCTTTCAAAATCTACTAAGTATAGCTGACCCTCTAACACACCCTTAAATGCTATTGAATCATCACTCCTTCTAAAGACAGTAACACCTGTATCAGTAAAAAGACAGTTGTAGCCCATTTGACATAATTGGGATACGGAAAGCAAATTGTAATCTAAGGAATCTACAAGAAAAACATTGGAAATAGTATGGTCAGGAGATATAGCAATTTTACCCAAACCTTTGACCAAACCTTGATTTCCATCCCCGAATGTGATAGCTCGTTGGGGATCTTGGTTTTTCTCATAAGAGGAGAACATCTTTTTCTCCCCGGTCATGTGGTTTGTGCACCCGCTGTCGAGTATCCAACTTGTGCCCCCGGATGCATAAACCTACAAAACAAGTTTAGTTCTTTGTTTTAGGTACCCAAACGGTTTTGGGTCCTTTGGCATTAGATACAAGAACTTTGGGTACCCAAACACAAGTCTTGGAGCCCTTGTGTTTGCCCCCAACAATTTTGGCAACTACCTTGCCAGATTTGCTAGTCAACACATAAGATGCATCAAAAGTTTTAAATGAAATGGCATGATCATTTGATGCATTAACAGTTTTCTTTCTAGGCAACTTGGCATGGGTTGGTTGCCTAGATCTAGATGTCTCACCCTTATACATAAAAGCATAATTAGGGCCAGAGTGAGACTTCCTAGAATGAATTTTCTTAATTTTACTCTCAGGATACCCGGCAGGGTACAAAATGTAACCCTCGTTATCCTGAGGCATGGGAGCCTTGCCCTTAACAAAGTTAGACAAGTTCTTAGGAGGGGCATTAATTTTGACATTGTCTCCCCTTTGGAAGCCAATGCCGTCCTTAATGCCCGGGCGTCTCCCATTATAGAGCATGCTTCTAGCAAGTTTAAATTTTTCATTTTCTAAGTCATGCTCTCTAATCTTAGCATTAAGTTGTGCTATATGATCATTTTGGTTCTTAATTAAAGCTAGGTGATCATGGATAGCATCAATATTAATATCTCTACATCTAGTACAAATGGAAATATGCTCAACATTAGATGTAGAGGGTTTGCAAGATTTTAGTTCAACAACCTTAGCATGCAACAAATCATTTTTAGCTCTAAGGTCGGAAATAGTAGCATTGCAAACATCAAAATCCTTAGCCTTAGCAATTAATTTCTCATTCTCATTTCTAAGGCTAGCGATGGAAGCATTCAATTCATCAATCCTAGCAAGCAAATCAACATCATCATTTCTAGGATCAATGCAAACATGAGAATTAACCTTAGCCAACAAATTTGCATTTTCATTTCTAAGGTTGTCTAAAATCTCATGGCAAGTGCTTAGCTCACTAGATAATTTTTCACATTTTTCTCTTTCTAGAGCATAAGCATTTTTAACCTTAACATGTTTCTTGTTTTCCTTGATTAGGAAGTCCTCTTGGGAGTCCAAGAGATCATCCTTTTCATGGATGGCACTAATTAGCTCATTTAATTTTTCCTTTTGTTCCATGTTAAGGTTGGCAAAAAGAATACGCAAGTTATCCTCCTCATTTTTATCATCCTCATCACTAGATGTTTCATATTTAGTGGAGGACTTTGATTTTACCTTCTTTTTGCCATCCTTGGCCATAAGACACTTGTGGCCGACGTTGGGGAAGAGAAGGCCCTTGGTGACGGCGATGTTGGCGGCGTCCTCGTCGTCGGAGGAGTCGCTTGAGCTTTCGTCGGAGTCCCATTCCCGACAAACATGGGCATCGCCGCCCTTCTTCTTGTAATATCTCTTCTTCTCCTTCCTCTTGCCCTTCTTGTCGTCGCCCCTGTCACTATCACTAGACATAGGACATTTTGCAATGAAATGACCGGGCTTACCACATTTGTAGCAAACCTTCTTGGAACGGGATTTGTAATCCTTCCCCTTCCGTTGCTTGAGGATTTGCCGAAAACTCTTGATGATTAGGGCCATCTCCTCGTTGTCGAGCTTGGAGGCGTCAATTGGTTGTCTACTTGGTGTAGACTCCTCCTTCTTCTCCTCCATTGCCTTGAAGGCCACGGGTTGCGCCTCGGATGTGGAGGGTTCATCAAGCTCGTTGATCTTCTTGGAGCCCTTAATCATGCATTCAAAACTCACAAAATTCCCGATAACTTCCTCGGGGGTCATTTGTGTATATCTAGGATTGCCACGAATTAATTGAACTTGTGTGGGGTTAAGGAAAATAAGGGCTCTTAGAATAACCTTAACCACTTCGTGGTCATCCCATTTTGCGCTCCCGAGGTTGCGCACTTGGTTCACCAAGGTCTTGAGCCGGTTGTACATGTCTTGTGGCTCCTCCCCTTGGCGAAGACGGAAGCGACCGAGCTCCCCCTCGATCGTTTCCCGCTTGGTAATCTTGGTGAGTTCATCACCCTCGTGCGCCGTCTTGAGTAGGTCCCAAATCTCCTTGGCGTTCTTCAACCCTTGAACTTTGTTGTATTCCTCCTTGCTCAGTGAGGCAAGAAGGATGGTTGTGGCTTGAGAGTTGAAGTGCTCGATTTGGGCCACTTCGTCCGTGTCGTAGTCCTCGTCCCCTACGGATGGTACCTGTACACCATACTCAACAACATCCCATAATCTTTTGTGGAGAGAGGTTAGATGAAATCGCATCAAATTACTCCACATAGCATAATCTTCACCATTAAAAGTTGGTGGTTTGCCTAATGGGACGGAAAGCAAAGGTGTATGTTTAGGAATGCGAGGGTAGCGTAGGGGAATCTTACTATACTTCTTACGCTCTTGGCGTTTAGAAGTGACGGACGCCGTGTCGGAGCTGGAGGTGGAGGTCGATGAGGTGTCGGTCTCGTAGAAGATCACCTTCCTCATCCTTTTGTGCTTGTCCCCACTTCGATGCGGCTTGTGAGAAGAAGACTTTTCCTTCTTCTCCTTGTGGTGAGAAGAGGAAGACCTTTTCTCCTTCCGCTTGGAGGAGATCTTCTTCTTCTCCCTTCTCTTGGTGCGGGACTCTTCCGATGAAGTGCTCCCTTGGCTTGTAGTGGGCTTGTCGCCGGTCTCCATCTCCTTCTTGGCGGGTTCTCCCGACATCACTTCGAGCGGTTAGGCTCTAATGAAGTACCGGGCTCTGATACCAATTGATAGTCGCCTAGAGGGGGGGTGAATAGGGCGAAACTGAAATTTACAAAGAATACTCACAACTACAAGCCGTGTTAGCGTTAGTAATAAAGAAACGAGTCCGCGAGAGAGGGCGCAAAACAAATCGCAAGCAAATAAGAGTGTGACACAAGGATTTGTTTTACCGAGGTTCGGTTCTCGCAAACCTACTCCCCGTTGAGGAGGCCACAAAGGCCGGGTCTCTTTCAACCCTTCCCTCTCTCAAACGATCCCACGGATCGAGTGAGCTTTCTCTTCTTCTCAATCAACCGGGAATAAAACTTCCCCGCAAGGGCCACCACACAATCGGTGCCTCTTGCCTTGGTTACAATTGAGTGATGATCTCAAGAACAAGTGAGAAAGAAAGAAAGCAATCCAAGCGCAAGAGCTCAAAAGAACACGGCAAATCTCTCTCGCTAGTCACTAAGGGTTTGAGTGGAATTGGAGAGGATTTGATCTCTTTGTATGTGTCTAGAATTGAATGCCTAGCTCTTGTAAGTGGTTGAGAGTTGGAAAACTTGGATGGCAATGAATGTGGGGTGGTTGGGGTATTTATAGCCCCAACCACCAAAAGTGACCGTTGCTGGAAACCCTCTGTTCGATGGCGCACCGGACAGTCCGGTGCACACCGGACAGTCTGGTGCCCCTGCCACGTCACCAGTGCCGTTGGATTCTGACCGTTGGAGCTTCTGACTTGTGGGCCCTCCTAGGTGTCCGGTGCACACCGGACATGTACTGTTTGATGTCCGGTGCACCGGCATGGGCGTACCTGACGACTGCGCGCGCTGCGCGCGCATTTAATGCACCGCAGGGAGCCGTTGGCGCCGCAGAGAGCCGTTGCTCCGCTGGTACACCGGACAGTCCGGTGCACACCGGACAGTCCGGTGAATTTTAGCGGAGCGGCTGTCGAGCAAACCCGAGGCTGGCGAGTTCCGGAGGCCGCGTTTCCATGGAGCACCGGACATGTCCGGTGCACACCGGACAGTCCGGTGAATTTTAGCGCGTCGACTTCCTAGAAATCCCGAGGGCGAAGAGTTTGAAGTCGAAGTCCTCTAGCCGCACCGGACAGTCCGGTGCACACCGGACAGTCCGGTGCCTCCGGCCAGAGGAGCCCTCGGTTGCCTTGCTGCTCCGTTGCTGAATCCAACACTTGGTCTTTTTATTGGCTGATTGTGAACCTTTTGCACCTGTATAACTTATGCACTAGAGTAAACTAGTTAGTCCAATGTTTGTGTTGGGCAATTCAACCACCAAAATTATTTAGGAACTAGGTCTAAGCCTAATTCCCTTTCAGCGGTGCTGGCGTCCTCGCTTAGGTGGAGGTCCTTTTGCCCGGGTCACCGTCCGAGGCCGGGCCAGGTTCCGCCGAGGGTGGAAACAATGCCGAGGGTGCTGCTGCTCCCCCTGCCGATGTACGAACCTACAGGAACAGTTTGTCTGTAGCATGCGCATGCTTTTTCGCGGCCTGTCGGCGTTTCGAGACCGGGGGGTCCCCGAGCCGACGAGTGAGTGTGCCGCGTGCCCCAGCCCAGATGGGTCGAGCGCGTGGGCGAGCGCGAAGGGGGGAAGAGCGAGGTGGCCGGAGCCGGGTCGTGAGGGAGGCGGAGATCCCGCGGCCTTCGTGTTCGCCCCGTGCCCAGGTCGGGTGCGCTTGCAGTAGGGGGTTACAAGCGTCCGCGCGGGTGAGGGGAGCGAGCGGCCCCAAGAGAGCGCCTGCCCCTGCCCTCGTTCCCGCGAGGCCAACCTTCTCTAAGAAGGCCCTGGTCCTTCCTTTTATAGGCGCAAGGAGAGGATCCAGGTGTACAATGGGGGTGTAGCAGAGTACTATGTGTCTAGCGGGGGAGAGCTAGCGCCCTAGGTACACGCCAAGGTGGCGGCCGGAGAGATCTTGGCACCCAGCCGGTGTGGTGTCGTGGCTGTCGGTGGAGCAACGGAGCCTGGCGGAGGGACAGCTGTCGGAGCTGTTGGGTCCTTGCTGACGTCCCCCTGCTTCCGTAAGGGAGCTGAGAGCTGCCGTCGTCATAGGGCTAGCGGGGCGCCATCATTGCCTATCTGGCGGAGCTAGCCAGATGGGACGCCGGTCTTGTTCTCTGCAGCCCGAGTCGGCTCGGGGTAGGCTGATGATGGCGCTTCCTGTTGACGTGGCGGACTTGTGCCCTAGGTCGGGCGACGTGGAGGCTCTTCCGAAGCCAAAGTCGAGTCTGTCCTGCATGGCCGAGGCCAAGCCCGAGCCCCTGGGTCGGGCGAGGCAGAGGTCGTTCGGCAGAGGCCGGGGCGGAGTCCGAGCCCTGGGTCGGGTGGAGCGGAGTTCGCCGTCTTCCGGGGCCTTAGCCCGAGTCCGAGCCCTGGGTCGGGCGGAGCGGAGTTCGTCGTCTTCTGGGGCCTTAGCCCGAGTCCGAGCCCTGGGTCGGGCGGAGCGGAGTTCGCCGTCTTCCGGGGCCTTAGCCCGAGTCCGAGCCCTGGGTCGGGCGGAGCGGAGTTCGCTGTCTTCCGTGGCCTTAGCCCGAGTCCGAGCCCTGGGTCGGGCGGAGCGGAGTTCGCCGTCTTCTGGGGCCTTAGCCCGAGTCCGAGCCCTGGGTCGGGCGGAGCGGAGTTCGCCGTCTTCCGTGGCCTTAGCCCGAGTCCGAGCCCTGGGTCGGGCGGAGCGGAGTTCGCCGTCTTCCGGGGCCTTAGCCCGAGTCTAAGCCCTGGGTCGGGCGGAGCTTCCTATGACGCCCTCGGCAAGGCCTGGCTGCCCGTCAGTCTCACTCTTTGCGTTAAATGCCCCCGTGACTTGGTCGGTCGGCGCGGCGATTTAGTCAGGGTTGCTTCTTATCGAAGACAAGGCCTCGGGCGAGCCGGAGATGCGTCTGCCGTGAAAAGGGGGCCTCGGGCGAGACGGAAATACCTCAGGGTCGGCTGCCCTTGCCCGAGGCTAGGCTCGGGCGAGGCGTGATCGAGTCGCTCGTATGGACTAATCCCTGACTTAATCGCACCCATCAGGCCTCTGCAGCTTTTATGCTGATGGGGGTTACCAGCTGAGAATTAGGCGTCTTGAGGGTACCCCTAATTATGGTCCCCGACAGTAGCCCCCGAGCCTCGAAGGGAGTGTTAGCACTCGCTTGGAGGCTTTCGTCGCACTTTTTTGCAAGGGGACCAGCCTTTCCCGGTTGCACTTTGTTCCGGTGGGTGCGCGCGAGCGCACCCGCCGGGTGTAGCCCCCGAGGCCTCGGAGGAGTGGTTTCACTCCTTCGAGGTCTTAATGCCTGGTGTAATGCTTCGGCTGGTCTGGCGGTTCCCTCATGCGAATAGGCCGTAGCCCGGGTGCACTGTCGGGGCCCAAGTTCTCGGGCTGGTATGTTGACGCTGTCAACGGTTTGGCCGGAGCCGGGTTTGCGAGAGCAGCCCCCGAGCCTCCGGACGCGTGGGCTTGGGCCTCCGTGCTGGCAGGTCAGGAGTCGGAGAGGCGCATCCACTTGGCGCGGTTGCATGCCGCCTGCATAGCTGCCCGCCCCTTTCGCCCGTTGGTCTGGGCAAAAGTGGAGGGTCACTTGTAACCGCGGGGTGGTTGCGTGCGCCGTGCGCGGCGGTTTGGCTTCTTCTGCTCGGAGCCGGTCTGCATGACATGCGGGTCCCAGCCCCCGCGCCGCAGGGGAGGGCTTTGGAGGCGTGTTGGAGAAGATTCAGCTCGTGACGGTTGGGGGCGCAAGCAGGGAGAGTCGCCTTTAAAAGGAGGGCGACCCCTTTCGTAAGGCGACCATGTCTTCTTCCTCCCTTATGCGTCGTGTCTTTCCACCTTTCAAGCCCCCGGATGGGGGGAAACCGCCGTCTTTTCGCCCCATCATTGGAGGAACGCAACTCCGTGGGAGTTGGTACCTTTCAGCCATCGTTCGGCTTCAAGGATTTTCATCACACAGCCCGGTTGTTTCCCTCTGCCGGTGATCACCCAAGACGGTGACCTCCAGCTCCTGGATGGGGAGAGGCAAACCGGGTTGTGGTCTCGGCCCCGCCCTCAGTGTTGAGGGTGTTCGTCATCCTCGCTGGGGCGGGGAGCGAGGCGAGCCGGGGCCACACCTCCTGCGCGGGTCGGCGGACCACCTCTTCTTCCAGCTTCTGGTGGTGGCAATCGCCCTTTAGCCCTACGGCGGAGACATCCTCCAGCCATGCCGGGGAAGACGAACTGTTGCTGCCCAGCTAGGATGCAACATTCCGTCCCCTTCCTCGCATTCGCGGCGAGGGTGGCTGCGAGGATCTGCTGGGACGCTTGGGGGCGACCCGCGTTTTGCTGGTGATTCGCCCAGAGCTTGTCGCTCCACGGGCTTCCCTGGCGGGGAGGTTGTCCGTACCCGTGGAGACGGAACTGGAGTTCCATTTGTAATGGCACTTCGAGTGCCGGGTTTTTTGTTCATTTCGGCTTTCGGGGCCTGAACATGTATGTAACTTCGGCACAGAGCCGTGTTTTTTCCTCATTTTTCGAGCACTAAGACTCGCCTGTTGTTTGTCTGAACCACTTTACCAAGCATGAGTCGCCCTGTGTCAAGGTGACGAGTGAGGTATCCGTATCCCAGAGGCGTGGGAGTCCCTCGGCTCGGTCGACCTTGCCGCTTACGCGCACTTTCACCCGTCCATGAGGCCCCGTCACCGACTTGGTCGAGAAGGCTCGAAGGATCGCTTCGACAGAAGGGCATCCGAACGTAAAGACTTGTTCGATCCGTGGAACCGCTTTATCCGAACGCGAGTTACTTATCGCAGAAGGTGATGAGTGAGGTATCCGTATCCCGGAGGCGTAGGAGTCCCTCGGCTCGGTCAGCCTTGGCTGCTTACGTGTACTCCGTCGTTTCCAGGACCCACTTTTCGAAGTAGTCAAAAAGCACGAAAGACATTCTGGTACAAGAGATTTTTTTTCGAGGAAAATTTTGACGCAGAGGGGGTTTCCCCCCTTTTAGCCCCCGAGGGAGGGTCGGGCTTTGCCGAGGCGAGGCCGACCCTTCCTGGTTGACTAAACTTTGCGTGGGCGCAAGGTATATGAACAACTTGGAAGCATCTTAAGGGTAGAAGCGACGTAGCTGTTGAATGTTCCAAGCGTTGCCGTAGACTTCGCCTTGACTGTTGGCCAGCTTGTACGTTCCGGGCTTCAGAACTTTGGCGATGACGAATGGCCCCTCCCAGGGGGGCGTGAGCTTGTGCCTCCCTCGGGCGTCTTGCCGCAGCCGAAGCACCAGGTCGCCCACCTGGAGGTCTCGGGGTCGGACCCCTCGGGCGTGGTAGCGTCGCAGGGACTGCTGATACCGCGCCGAGTGTAGTAAGGCCCTGTCCCGAGCCTCTTCTAGCTGGTCCAGCGAGTCTTCTCGGCTAGCTTGGTTGCTTTGATCGTCGTAGGCCCTCGTCCTCGGGGAGCCGTATTCCAGGTCAGTGGGCAAGACGGCCTCGGCCCCGTAGACCAGGAAGAACGGCGTGAAACCCGTGGCTCGGCTCGGTGTCGTCCTCAGGCTCCAAACCACCGAGGGGAGTTCCTTCATCCATCGCTTGCCGAACTTGTTGAGGTCATTGTAAATCCGAGGCTTGAGCCCTTGTAGAATCATACCGTTGGCACGCTCTACCTGCCCATTCGTCATGGGATGAGCTACGGCAGCCTAGTCCACCCGGATGTTGTGATCCTCGCAAAAATCCAAGAATTTTTTGCCGGTGAACTGGGTGCCGTTGTCGGTGACGATGGAGTTTGGGACCCCGAAGCGATGGATGATGTTGGTGAAGAACGCCACAGCCTGCTCGGACCTGATGCTGTTCAGGGGTCGGACCTCGATCCACTTGGAGAATTTGTCGACGGCGACCAGCAGGTGCGTGTAGCCCCCGGGTGCCTTCTGCAGAGGGCCGACGAGGTCCAGACCCCACACAGCGAAGGGCCAGGTGATGGGTATCGTCTGCAGAGCCTGAGCGGGCAGGTGGGTCTGCTTCGCATAGAATGGACACCCTTCGCAGGTGCGAACAATTCTAGTGGCGTCAGCCACCGTCGTCGGCCAGTAAAAGCCTTGCCGGAAAGCGTTCCCGACAAGGGCTCGAGGCGCTGCGTGATGGCCGCAAGCCCCCGAGTGTATCTCTTGCAGGAGTTCCTGGCCTTCGGCGATGGAGATGCACCTCTGGAGGATGCCCGAGGGGCTGCGGTGGTAGAGCTCCTTCTCATCGCCCAGCAAGACGAACGACTTGGCGCGTCGCGCTACCCGCCGTGCCTCGGCTTGGTCGAGGGGTAGCTCTCCCTGGCGGAGATATTGCAGGTACGGGGTCTGCCAATCTTGATCAGGCGGGACCCCGCCCCGCTCCTCCTCGATGCGCAGCGCCTCGCCCTCAGGGGCCGAGGGTTCCTCGGGCTGAGCCGAGGATGGCTCGGGCTGGGCCGAGGGTGCCTCGGACGAGGCCGAGGGTGCCTCGGGCTCGGGCGTGTTGCTGACCTTGACGGAGGGTTGGTGCAGATCTCGGGAGAAGACGTCCGGGGGAACCGTCGTTCGCCCCGAGGCTATCTTTGCCAGCTCGTCCGCAGTCTCGTTGTAGCGCCGGGCGATGTGGTTAAGCTCGAGCCCGTAGAATTTATCTTCCAGGCGTCGAACCTCATCACAGTAGGCCTCCATCTTCGGGTCGCGGCAGTGGGAGTTCTTCATGACTTGGTCGATGACGAGCTGCGAGTCGCCGCGAGCGTCGAGGCGTCGGACTCCTAGCTCGATGGCGATTCGCAACCCGTTGATCAGAGCTTCGTACTCAGCCACATTGTTGGACGCCGGGAAATGGAGGCGTAGCACGTAGCGCAGGTGTTTCCCGAGGGGCGAGACGAAGAGCAGGCCCGCGCCGGCTCCCGTCTTCATCAGCGACCCGTCGAAAAACATGGTCCAGAGCTCCGGTTGGATCGGAGCCGTCGGCAACTGGGTGTCGACCCATTCGGCTACGAAGTCCGCCAGTACCTGGGACTTGATGGCCTTCCGAGGGGCGAACGAGATCGTCTCGCCCATGATTTCCACCGCCCATTTTGCGATCCGTCCTGAGGCCTCTCGGCACAGGATGATCTCCCCCAGGGGGAAGGATGACACCACAGTTACCGGATGAGACTCGAAGTAATGTCGCAACTTTCGCCTCGTCAGGATCACTGCATACAGCAGCTTCTGGACTTGTGGGTAGCGGATCTTGGTTTCGGACAGCACCTCGCTGACGAAGTAGACTGGCCTCTGAACGGGCAATGCATGCCCCTCTTCTTGCCTTTCGACCACGATCGCGGCGCTAACCACCTGAGTGGTAGCGGCGACGTAGACCAAGAGGGCTTCTCCATCAGCTGGGGGTACCAAGACGGGCGCCTGGGTGAGGAGCGCCTTCAGGTTCCCGAGAGCTTCCTCGGCCTCGGGAGTCCAAGTGAAGCACTCGGCCTTCCTTAAGAGACGGTACAGGGGCAGGCCTCTTTCGCCGAGGCGTGAGATGAAACGGCTCAAGGCCGCGAGACATCCCATGACCCTCTGTACGCCTTTTAAGTCCTTGATGGGCCCCATGCTGGTGATGGCTGCGATCTTCTCCGGGTTGGCTTCGATGCCACGCTCGGAGACGATGAATCCCAGGAGCATGCCTCGGGGCACCCGGAAGACGCACTTCTCGGGATTGAGCTTGACGCCCTTCGCCTTGAGACACCGGAATGTCACTTCAAGGTCGGAGAGAAGGTCGGAGGCTTTCCTTGTCTTGACTACGATGTCATCGACGTAGGCCTCGACCGTGCGACCGATGTGTTGGCCGAACACATGGTTCATGCACCGCTGGTACGTTGCACCCGCGTTCCTCAAACCGAACGGCATGGTGACATAACAGTACATGCCGAAGGGCGTGATGAAAGAAGTCGCGAGCTGGTCGGACTCTTTCATCCTGATTTGATGATACCCTGAGTAGGCATCGAGGAAAGACAGGGTTTCGCACCCAGCAGTGGAATCCACGATTTGATCGATGCGAGGTAGAGGGTAGGGAACCTTTGGGCATGCTTTGTTGAGACCAGTGTAGTCTACACACATCCGCCATTTCCCCCCTTTCTTCCTCACAAGCACAGGGTTGGCAAGCCATTCGGGATGGAATACCTCTTTGATGAACCCTGCTGCCATCAGCTTGTGGATCTCCTCGCCTATCACCCTGCGCCTTTCCTCGTCGAATCGGCGCAGAGGCTGTCTGACCGGTCGGGCTCCGGCCCGAATATCCAGCGAGTGCTCGGCGACATCCCTCGGTATGCCGGGCATGTCCGAGGGACTCCACGCAAAGACGTCGGCGTTTGCGCGGAGAAAGTCGACGAGCACTGCTTCCTATTTGGGGTCGAGCCCGGAACCGATCCGGATCTGCTTGGAGGTGTCGCCACTGGGGTCAAGAGGGACGGCCTTAACCGTCTCCGCTGGCTCGAAGTTGCCGGCGTGTCGCTTCACGTCCGGCACCTCTCGGGAGAGGTTTTCCAGGTCGGCAATGAGGGCCTCGGACTCGGCGAGGGCCTCGGCGTACTCCACGCACTCCACATCGCATTCGAACGCGTGCTTGTACGTGGGGCCGACGGTGATGACCCCGTTGGGGCCCGGCATCTTGAGCTTCAGGTAGGTGTAGTTGGGGATGGCCATGAACTTCGCGTAGCATGGCCTCCCTAGCACTGCGTGGTAGGTTCCTCGGAACCCGACCACCTCGAACGTCAAAGTCTCCCTTCGGAAGTTGGAGGGTGGTCCGAAGCAGACAGGAAGGTCGAGCTGTCCGAGGGGCTGGACGCGCTTCCCAGGAATGATCCCGTGGAAAGGCGCAGCGCCTGCTCGGACGGAGGACAGATCGACGCGCAGGAGCCTGAGGGTCTCGGCGTAGATGATATTGAGGCAGCTGCCCCCATCCATCAGGACCTTGGTGAGCCTGACATCGCCAATGATGGGATCGACGACGAGCGGGTACTTCCCCGGGCTCGGCACGTGGTCGGGGTGGTCATCTTGGTCGAAGGTGATGGGCTTGTCGGACCAGTCTAGGTAGACTGGTGCCGCCACCTTCACCGAGCAGACCTCCCGACGCTCTCGCTTGCGATGCCGAGCCGAGGCATTCGCCGCATGCCCTCCGCAGATCATGAAGCAGTCGCGGACCTTGGGGAACCCTCCTGCTTGGTGATCTTCCTTTTTGTCGTCGTCGCGGGCCCTGCCACCCTCTGCGGGTGGCCCGGCCTTGTGGAAGTGGCGCCGAAGCATGACGCATTCCTCGAGGGTATGCTTGACGGGCCCCTGATGGTAAGGGCACGTCTCCTTGAGCATCTTGTCGAAGAGGTTGGCACCTCCGGGGGGCTTCCGAGGGTTCTTGTACTCGGCGACGGCGACAAGGTCTGAGTCGGCGGCGTCACGTTTCGCTTGCGACTTCCGCCTGCCTTTCTTCTTGGCGTCGCGCGGAGTAGACGCCTCGGGAGCATCTTCCGACGGGCGGCCCTGGGGCTGCTTGTCTTTTCGGAAGATGGCCTCGACCGCCTCCTGGCCAGAGGCGAACTTGGTGGCGATGTCCATCAGCTCGCTCGCCCTGGTGGGGGTCTTGCGACCCAACTTGCTCACCAGGTCACGGCAAGTGGTGCCGGCAAGGAACGCGCCGATGACATCGGAGTCGGTGATGTTAGGCAGCTCGGTGCGCTGCTTCGAGAACCGCCGGATGTAGTCCCGAAGAGACTCTCCCGGCTGTTGCCGGCAGCTCCGGAGGTCCCAGGAATTCCCGGGGCGCACGTACGTGCCCTGGAAGTTGCCGGCGAAAGCTTGGACCAAATCCTCCCAGTTGGAAATCTGCCCCGGAGGCAGGTGCTCCAACCAAGCGCGAGCAGTGTCGGAGAGGAACAGGGGGAGGTTGCGGATGACGAGGTTGTCGTCGTCCGTTCCACCCAGTTGACAGGCCAGGCGGTAGTCCGCGAGCCACAATTCCGGTCTTGTTTCCCCCGAGTACTTTGTGATAGTAGTCGGGGGTCGGAATCGGGTCGGAAACGGCGCCCGCCGAATGGCTCGGCTGAAGACCTGCGGACCGGGTGGTTCGGGCGAGGGACTCCGGTCCTCCCCGCTGTCGTAGCGTCCCCCACGCCTGGGGTGGTAGCCTCGGCGCACCCTTTCGTCGAGGCGGGCCCGACGGTCGCGATGAGGGTGCTCGTCGCCGAGGTGGCCCGGGGCCGCAGGCGCGGCGTTGCGCGTGCATCCGGTATAGACCGAGGCTTCCCGCGTGAGTCGGGAAGTCGCGGCACGAGGTTCCGAGGGGTATCCCTGCCTTCGGGAGGCAGAGCTCTCGGCCCGCCGGGCCGCAGCGCCTTCCAGGAGATGCTTGAGCTCTCCCTGGATTCGCCGTCCCTCGGTGGTTGATGACTCCGGCATCGCGCGGAGGAGCATCGCTGCGGCTGCCAGGTCCTGGCCGGTTCCGCCGGATGCGGGTGGCAGCCGGTCCCTGGCGTTGTTGGCGATGCGGTGCTGGAGACCCTGGGGCAGGTGACGTATTTCTCCGGCCGGGGGCTGGCCCGCCCATACCTGCCCGACGTCCCGGCGGATCGCCTCGAGCGCTCCTGCCCCCTCATCGAGCCCGGCTTGCGCCCCGCGGACTTGCTCGAGCTGTGGGTCGTGACCCCCCGCCGGAACGGGGACCACAGCTAGCTCCCGCGGGATGTCGGCGCGAGGCACTGGCCCAGGGAGATCACCATCCTCCGGCATGCCGAGACAGCTGCCTCCGGAGGGATCCCCTAGCTCGACGTGGAAACATTCGCGGCTCGGGCCGCAATCCTTGTCGTCAAGGCTGCGGCTGCCGTCGGAACAGTCGGAGAGGCAGTAGTTGCATGCGGTCATGAAGTCCCGCATGGCACTGGGGTTGCCAGATCCAGAGAAATCCCAGCAGATGCTGGGGTCGTCATCATCCTCGGACCCAGAGGGCCCGTAGGTCAAGACGCCCGTCAATCGGTCCCAAGGCGACCGCACACGGAACCCAAAAGGGGTTGCATTCACCTCAACGCGAGCGCCCGCCAAAGCGAGGTCGCTAGGCGGGTTGAGGTCGAGTCGAAATGACGAAGGATGGGAAGCAGTCGGTACCTTTTGGTCGACGAGGGGCGACGAAGTCACCTCGGGGGCTGATCGCGCCGTCGTCCTGGGTACGAGGGCGACGTCCTGCAGGCCCTCCGTGAGCGTGCTGGCGTCGTCCACTTGCTCGATAGCCGACGGAGCGCAGCCTCCCGCTCGGCCCTGGTTGCCCCGTCTCCTCCTCCGATGGCGAGGGAGAGGATGGGGCGAGCTCGAAAGTTGTCCTTCCCCCACGCGGGAAAGACGTCGTCGATTCCGCCGCCGGCGGGCGGGCTGTCGGCCACCATTGTCACCGTCGCGTGGCGGTGGAAGGAGTATCATGTCGTAGCTACCGTCGGAAGACATGAACTCGAGGCTCCCGAAACGGAGCACCGTCCCGGGTTGAAGAGGTCGTTGGAGACTGCCCATCTGGAGCTTGACGGGAAACTGCTCGTCAACACGCAGCAGGCCCCTACCTGGCGCGCCAACTGTCGGCGTTTCGAGACCGGGGGGTCCCCGAGCCGACGAGTGAGTGTGTCGCGTGCCCCAGCCCAGATGGGTCGAGCGCGTGGGCGAGCGCGAAGGGGGGAAGAGCGAGGTGGCCGGAGCCGGGTCGTGAGGGAGGCGGAGATCCCGCGGCCTTCGTGTTCGCCCCGCGCCCAGGTCGGGTGCGCTTGCAGTAGGGGGTTACAAGCGTCCGCGCGGGTGAGGGGAGCGAGCAGCCCCAAGAGAGCGCCTGCCCCTGCCCTCGTTCCCGCGAGGCCAACCTTCTCTAAGAAGGCCCTGGTCCTTCCTTTTATAGGCGCAAGGAGAGGATCCAGGTGTACAATGGGGGTGTAGCAGAGTACTACGTGTCTAGCGGGGGAGAGCTAGCGCCCTAGGTACACGCCAAGGTGGCGGCCGGAGAGATCTTGGCACCCAGCCGGTGTGGTGTCGTGGCTGTCGGTGGAGCAACGGAGCCTGGCGGAGGGACAGCTGTCGGAGCTGTTGGGTCCTTGCTGACGTCCCCCTGCTTCCATAAGGGAGCTGAGAGCTGCCGTCGTCATAGGGCTAGCGGGGCGCCATCATTGCCTATCTGGCGGAGCTAGCCAGATGGGACGCCGGTCTTGTTCTCTGCAGCCCGAGTCGGCTCGGGGTAGGGTGATGATGGCGCTTCCTGTTGACGTGGCGGACTTGTGCCCTAGGTCGGGCGACGTGGAGGCTCTTCCGAAGCCGAAGTCGAGTCTGTCCTGCATGGCCGAGGCCGAGGCCGAGCCCCTGGGTCGGGCGAGGCGGAGGTCGTTCGGCAGAGGCCGGGGCGGAGTCCGAGCCCTGGGTCGGGTGGAGCGGAGTTCGCCGTCTTCCGGGGCCTTAGCCTGAGTCCGAGCCCTGGGTCGGGCGGAGCGGAGTTCGTCGTCTTCTGGGGCCTTAGCCCGAGTCCGAGCCCTGGGTCGGGTGGAGCGGAGTTCGCCGTCTTCTGGGGCCTTAGCCCGAGTCCGAGCCCTGGGTCGGGCGGAGCGGAGTTCGCCGTCTTCCGTGGCCTTAGCCCGAGTCCGAGCCCTGGGTCGGGCGGAGCGGAGTTCGCCGTCTTCCGGGGCCTTAGCCCGAGTCCGAGCCCTGGGTCGGGCGGAGCGGAGTTCGCCGTCTTCCGTGGCCTTAGCCCGAGTCCGAGCCCTGGGTCGGGCGGAGCGGAGTTCGCCGTCTTCCGGGGCCTTAGCCCGAGTCTGAGCCCTGGGTCGGGCGGAGCTTCCTATGACGCCCTCGGCAAGGCCTGGCTGCCCGTCAGTCTCACTCTTTGCGTTAAATGCCCCCGTGACTTGGTCGGTCGGCGCGGCGATTTAGTCAGGGTTGCTTCTTATCGAAGACAAGGCCTCGGGCGAGCCGGAGATGCGTCTGCCGTGAAAAGGGGGCCTCGGGCGAGACGGAAATACCTCAGGGTCGGCTGCCCTTGCCCGAGGCTAGGCTCGGGCGAGGCGTGATCGAGTCGCTCGTATGGACTGATCCCTGACTTAATCGCACCCATCAGGCCTCTGCAGCTTTATGCTGATGGGGGTTACCAGCTGAGAATTAGGCGTCTTGAGGGTACCCCTAATTATGGTCCCCGACACGGCCGCCGAGGCCTAAACACTTTATTGTCGTGTTTAAAAAGTTGCGTCTTCTCTCCTCTTGTTTCGAGCATCACGACTTGTCTGTCAATAGCAGAATCGTTTATCCGAACGAGAGTTACTTTTCGCGGAAGGTGATGAGTGAGGTATCCGTATCCCGGAGGAGGAGTCCCTCGGCTCGGTCGGCCTTGTCGCTTACGTGCACTCTCGTTTGGTCGAAGGATTCCATTATTGGTACAGTCGGGAAGGTGCGAAAGTCGTTTTCTACCCGAGTGTTAGGACTTGTTCGGTAGCAGGATTGCTTATCTGAGCGTGAGTTACTTCTCGCGGAAGGTGATAAGTGAGGTATCCGTATCCCGTAGGCGTAGGAGTTCCTCGGCTTGGTCGGCCTTGCCGCTTACGTGTACTCTCGTCGTTCTTAGGATCCCGCTATCGATACGGAAGTCGAAAGCACAAAGGTTGTTTTGGTAGAAAATTTTTCTGAGAAAAATTTTGATGCAGAGGGGGTTCCCCCCTTCTAGCCCCCGAGGGAGGGTCGGGCTTTGCCGAGGCAAGGCCGACCCTTCCTTGACGGTTAGACTTTGTGTATGTAAACGAGGTACATGAACGACTTAAAACATCTTAAGGGTAGAAGCGATGTAGCTGTTGGATGTTCCAAGCGTTGCTGTAGACCTCGCCTTGGTCGTTGGCTAGCTTGTATGTTCCGGGCTTTAAGATCTTGGCGATGATGAAGGGCCCTTCCCAGGGTGGAGTGAGCTTGTGGCGCCCTCGGGCGTCCTGTCGCAGGCGAAGCACCAAGTCTCCCACTTGGAAGCCTTGGGACCGAACGCTTCAGGCGTGGTAGCGCCGCAGCGACTGCTGGTACCGTGCCGAATGTAGTAAGGCAACGTCCCAAGCCTCCTTGAGTTGGTCCAGCGAGTCTTCTCGGCTGGTCTGGTTGCTTCGGTCGTCGTACGCCTTGGTCCTCGGGGACCCGTATTCTAAGTCCGTGGAGAGGACGGCCTCGGCCCCATAGACTAGAAAGAACGGCGTAAAACCCGTGGTGCGGCTCGGCGTCGTCCTCAGACTCCAGACTACCGAGGGTAGCTCTTTCATCCACTGCTTGCCGAACTTGTTGAGGTCGTTGTAGATCCTTGGTTTGAGCCCCTGCAAAATCATATCGTTGGCACGCTCCACCTGCACATTCGTCATGGGATGAGCTACGGCGGCCCAGTCCACACGGATGTGGTGGTCGTCGCAGAAGTCCAGGAACTTTTTTCCGGTGAACTGCGTGCCATTGTCGGTGATGATTGAGTTTGGGACCCCGAAGCGATGGATGATGTTGGTGAAAAATGCCACCGCCTGCTCGGACCTGATGTTGTTTAGGGGCCAGACCTCGATCGACTTCGAGAATTTGTCGATAGCGACCAGCAGGTGCGTGAAGCCCCTGGGTGCCTTCTGCAAGGGACCGACGAGGTCTAGACCCCACACAGCAAATGGCCAGGTGATGAGTATCGTCTGCAAGGCCTGAGCGGGCAGATGCGTCTGCTTTGCGTAGAATTGACACCCCCGGCAGGAGCGCACAATCCTAGTGGCGTCGGCCACCGCGGTTGGCCAGTAGAAACCTTGTCGGAAGGCATTCCCCACGAGGGCTCGAGGTGCTGCATGGTGGCCGCAAGCCCCCGAGTGTATTTCTTGCAACAGCTCTTGTCCTTGGGCGATAGATATGCATCGTTGGAGGATGCCCGAGGGGCTGCGGTGGTAGAGCTCTTTTTCATCGCCCAGCAAGACGAATGACTTGGCGCGTCGAGCCAGCTGCCGAGCTTTGGTCTTGTCGATGGGAAGCTCTCCTTGGAAGAGATATTCCAGATACAGGGTCTGCCAGTTCGGATCTGGCGTGACCCCATTCTGTTCCTCCTCGACGGGCAAGGCCTCTTCCTCGATGGCCGAGGGTGCCTCGGGTTCGGCCAAGGGTGCCTCGGGTCCGGTCGAGGGTACCTTAGGCTCGACCGAGGGTACCTCGGGGTGGGCCGAGGCTTCCTCAGGCTCGGGCGTGTCGTCGATCTTGACGGATGGTTGATGTAGGTCTCTGGAGAAGACGTCCGGGGGAACCGTCGTTCGCCTCGAGGCTATTTTTGCCAGCTCGTTCGCAGTCTCGTTGTACCATCGGGCGATGTGGTTGAGCTCCAGCCCGTAGAACTTGTTTTCCAGGCACCAGACTTCGTCGCGGTAGGCTTCCATCCTCCGGTCACGGCAGTGGGAGTTCTTCATGACTTGGTCAATGACAAGCTGCGAGTTGCCTCGAGCGTCAAGGCGTCGGACCCCTAGCTCGATGGCAATGCGTAGCCCGTTAACCAGTGCCTCGTACTCGGCCACGTTGTTTGATGCCGGAAAATGGAGGCGAATGACGTAGCGGAGATGCTTTCCGAGGGGTGAAACGAAGAGCAGGCCAGCACCTGCTCCTGTTTTCATGAGTGACCCATCGAAGTACATGGTCCAGAGCTCGGGCTGGATTGGAGTTGTTGGTAACTGGGTGTCAGTCCACTCAGCCAGGAAGTCTGCCAAGACCTGGGATTTTATGGCCTTCCGAGGAGCGAATGATAGCGTTTCGCCCATAAGCTCCACCGCCCACTTTGCTATCCTACCCGAGGCCTCGCGGCACTGGATGATCTCCCCTAGGGGGAAGGATGACACCACAGTCACCGGATGAGACTCGAAGTAGTGTCGCAACTTTCGCCGTGTTAGGATCACTGCGTAGAGCAGCTTCTGGATTTGTGGGTAGCAGGCTTTGATCTCAGAAAGCACCTCGCTGATGAAGTAGATTGGCCTCTGGACGGGCAGTGCATGCCCTTCTTCCCGTCTCTCGACTACGATCGCGGCGCTGACCACCTGAGTAGTCGCGGCTACGTAGATCAAGAGGGCTTCTCCTGCGGCGGGGGGCACCAGGATGGGTGTGTTCGTAAGGAGCGCCTTAAGGTTTCCGAGGGCTTCCTCGGCCTCGGGGGTCCAAGTGAAGCACTTGGCCTTCCTTAAGAGGCGGTACAGAGGCAAGCCTTTCTCGCCAAGGCGTGAGATGAAGCGGCTCAGAGCTGCAAGGCATCCCATGACCCTCTGTACTCCTTTCAAATCTTTGATCGGTCCCATGTTGGCGATGGCCGCGATTTTCTCCAGGTTGGCCTCGATGCCCCGCTCGGAGACGATGAATCCAAGGAGCATGCCTCGGGGGACTTCGAAGACACACTTCTCAGGATTGAGTTTCACGCCTTTCGCTCTCAAACACTTGAATGTCGTTTCAAGGTCAGAGAGGAGGTCGAAGGCTCTCTTTGTCTTGACAACGATGTCGTCGACGTAAGCCTCGATCGTTCTGCCGATAACACGTGGTTCATGCACCTCTGGTAAGTGGCACCTACATTCCTCAACCCAAATGGCATTGTAGTGTAACAGTACATGCCAAAAGGTGTGATGAAAGAAGTCGCGAGCTGGTCGGACTCTTTCATCTTGATTTGTTGATAGCCCGAGTAGGCATCGAGGAACGATAGGGTTTCGCACCCATAAGTGCAGTCCACGATTTGATTGATGCGAGGTAGAGGGTTGGGAACTTTTGGACATGCTTTGTTTAGACCAGTGTAGTCTACACACATCCTCCATTTCCCATCCTTCTTCCTTACAAGAACAGGGTTAGCTAACCATTCGGGATGGAATACCTCTTTGATGAACCCTGCCGCGAGTAGCTTGTGGATCTCCTCGCCTATGGCCCTGCGCTTTTCTTTGTCAAAACGGCGCAGGGTTTGCTTCACAAGTCGGGCTCCAGCTCTGATGTCCAGTGAGTGCTCGGTGACATCCCTCGATATGCCGGGCATGTCCGAGGGACTCCATGCAAAGACTTCGGCGTTTGCGCGGAGAAAGTCGATGAGCACTACTTCCTATTTGGGGTCGAGCTCGGAGCCGATCCGAACTTTCTTGCTGGCGTCGTTGCTGGGGTCGAGAGAGACGGACTTGACCACCTCAACAGGTTTGAAGTTGCCGACGTGCTGCTTCGCGTCGGGCGCCTCCTTGGAGAGGCGTTCCAGGTTGGCGACGAGGGCCTCGGACTCGGCGAGAGCCTCGGCGTACTCCACGCACTCCACGTCGCATTCGTATGCGTGGCGGTACGTGGATCCAACGGTGATGATCCCATTCGGGCCCGGCATCTTGAGCTTGAGGTAGGTGTAGTTGGGGACGGCCATGAACTTGGCGTAGCATGGTCTTCCCAACATCGCATGGTAGGTTCCTCGGAACCCGACGACCTCAAAGGTGAGAGCTTCCTTTCGAAAGTTAGAGGGAGTTCTGAAGCAGACGGGTAAGTCGATCCGTCCGAGGGGTAGGATTCGCTTCCCGGGCGCGATCTCGTGGAAGGGTGCTGCACAGGCCCGGACCTCGGACCGATCAACCCCTATGAGTTCCAGGGTCTCGGCGTAGATGATGTTAAGGCTGCTGCCTCCGTCCATGAGGACCTTGGAGAGCCTAACGTTGCCGATGATCGGATCGACGACGAGCGGGTACCTTCCTGGGCTTGGCACGAAGTCGGGGTGGTCGCCTCGGTCGAAGGTGATAGGCTTGTCGGACTAGTCTAGGTAGACTGGCGCCACCACCTTCACCAAGCAGACTTTCCGACGCTCCTGCTTGCGGTGCCGAGCCGAGGCGTTCGCCGCCTGCCCGCCGTAGATCATGAAGCAGTTATGGACTTCCGGGAATTCCTCTTCCTTGTCGCCCTCCTTCTTGTCGTTGTCATGGCCCTTGCCATCCTCCGCCGGGGGCCCGGTCTTATGGAAGTAGTGCCGGAGCATGACACATTCTTCGAGGGCGTGCTTGACGGGCCCCTGGTGATAAGGGCACAACTCTTTGAGCATCTTGTCGAACGCGTCGGCCCCTCTAGGAGGTTTCCGAGGGTTCCTGTGCTCGGCCGCAGCGACGAGACTCGCGTCTGCGGTGTCGCGCTTCGCTTGCGACTTGTTTTTAGCCTTCTTCTTTGTGCCCTGCTGGGCGGACACCTCAGGGGCGTTTGTCTTCGGCTCTCCCTGAGGCTGCTTGTCCTTTCGGAAGATGGCTTCGACCGCCTCTTGACCCGAGGTGAACTTGGTGGCGACGTCCATCAGTTCGCTCGTACGGGTGGGAGTCTTGCGCCCCAGTTTGCTCACCAGGTCTCAGCAAGTGGTGCCGGCAAGGAAAGCCCCGATGACATCCGAGTCGGTAACGTTGGGCAGCTCGGTGCGCTGCTTTGAAAACCGCCGGATGTACTCTCGGAGGGACTCCCCTGGCTGCTGGCGGCAACTTCGGAGGTCCCACGAGTTCCCAGGGCGCACGTACGTGCCTTGGAAGTTTCCCGCGAAAGCTTTGACCAGATCGTCCCAGTCGGAGATCTGCGCAGGAGGTAGATGCTCCAGCCAGGCTCGGGCGGCGTCGGAGAGGAAAAGGGGTAGATTACGGATGATGAGGTTGTCATCATCCACCCCTCCCAACTGGCATGCCAGTCGGTAGTCAGTGAGCCACGGCTCCGGCCTCGTCTCCCCCGAGTACTTGGTGATAGTAGTCGGGGCTCGGAAACGGGTCAGAAACGGTGCTCATCGTATGGCCCGGCTGAAGACTCACGGACCGGGTGGTTCGGGCGAAGGACTGTGATCCTCCTCACTGTTGCAGCATCCCCCACGCCTGGATGGTAGCCTCGGCGCACCTTCTCGTCGAGGCGGGCTCGATGGTCGAGATGGTGGTGCTCGTTGCCGAGGCATTCCCGGGCGGCGGGCGCCTTGTCCCGTGTACGCTCGGGATGGACCGAGGCTTCCCGAATGCGCCGGGAGGACACCGCGTGATGCTCTGAGAGGTCAGCTCACCTGCGGGAGGCGGAGCTCTCGGCTCATCGAACCGCGGCGCCTTCTAGGAGATTCTTGAGTTCGCCCTGGATACGCCATCCCTCGGTGGTGGATGGCTCCGGCATGGCTCGAAGCAGCATCGCCGCTGCAGCTAGGTCCTGGCCGGACCCGCTGACGGCCGGGGGCAGCGCTGCCCTGGCATTGTCGACGATGCGGCGCCGGATGTCTTGGGGCCGGTAACAGGCTTCTCCGGAGAGTGTTCGGCCTGCCCACTCCTGTTCAATGTTCTGTCGGAGCTGTACAAGCCGGCCTGCTTCCCCGTCGACCCGGGCCTGCATCTCACGGATTTGCTCGAGCTGTATGTCCTGACCCCCCGCAGGGACTAGGACCATAGCTAGCTCCCGCGGGATGTCAACGCGAGATGCGGGCCCAGGGGGATCGTCAACCTCTGGCATACCGAAGTGGTTGCCTTCGTTGTGATCTCCCAGATCGACGTGGAAACATTCACGACTTGGGCCGTAACCCTCGTCGTCAAGGTCATGGCCATCGTCAGAACAACCAGAGAGGCAGTGGTCACATGCGGACATGAAGCCCCGCATGGCACCGGGGTCATTGAGGGCAGAGAAATCCCAACCGGAGTCGGGGTCGTCCTCTTCCTCAGAACCCGCCGGTCCGAAGGTTGAGACGGCTGTCAGTCGGTCCCAGGTCGATCACATGTGGTACCCCGGAAGGTTTGGATACGCTTTTACGAAGGCGCTCACCATAGCGGGGTCGCTAGGTGGATCGAAGCTGAACCGAAAAGGTACGGGATGGAAAACGGACGGTACCTCTTGGTCGTTGGACGGTGATGAAGTCGCGTCGGGGGCGGAGCACACCGTCATCTCAGGTACGAGGGTAACGCCCAGCAGGCCCTTTGCGAGGGTGCTGGCGTTATCAGTCCGCTTGGGGCTGACACGTCGCGGGGAAGGGACACCCGCCGTTGTGTCAGGTGCGAGGACAATGTCCGACATGTCCCCCGGGGGAGTGTCGGCGTCGTCGACTCGCTCTGGTGCGACAGCCGACAAGGTGTCGCCTCCTGCGTGGCCACGGTTGCCTCGTCTCCGCCTCCTCCGACGAGGAGGGTGGCGGGGACGACCGGAGTGCTCCTCTTCTGCCGCGAGGAGATGCTGTCGTAGAGCTCGCCGCCCTCGGGCGAGTTGAAGACCGTCATTGTCGTCACGCAGCAGGCCCCCATCTGGATCTCAATGGGAAGATGTTGCTGAAGACTCCCCATCTGGATCTCAACGGGAAGATGTTCGTTAACACGCAGCAGGCCCCTACCTGGCGCGCCAACTGTTGGCGTCTCTGACCCGGGGGGGGTCCCTTGGACCGACCAGTGAAATCGCTGCGTGTCCCTGCCCAGACGGGTTGGCGCGGGATGGAACACAAGAGGTGGGACAAGCCTTGTATTATCCTACACCAGGGGTGCCGCTCGCAGTAGGGGTTACAAGCGCGTCGCGTGAGAGAGAGAGGGACACAGAGCTCGTCCACCGCTTCCCTCGTGCGAACCCTCCTCAGGGTGGCCCTGGACCTCCCTTTTATAGAGGCAAGGAGAGGATCCAGACGTACAACGGGGGGCGTAGCTATGCGCTAACGTGTCCGACGGTGGAGTGCCTAAGCCCTGTGTACATGCCAACGTGGCCGTTGGGGGAGAGCTTGGGCCCTATACTTATGATGGCGTGGCCGCCGGAGGAGCGCCTGAGTCCTGTAGGAGCACAGCTGGCAGCGCGGCGAGGATCCTGCTGACGTCTCCTTGCTGTCGTAAGGGGCTGATAGCCACCGGCGTCATGGTGCACGCGGGGCACCATCATTACACGTCGCCGGGGTAAGCCAGATGGGACACCGGTCTTGTTCCTCGTAGCCTGAGCAGGCTAGGAATAGGGAAATGATGCATCCCCTATTAGCGCGGTCGGTCCGAGCCCAGGGTCGGTCGAGGCGGAGACTTCTCTTGAGGCCGAGGCCGGGGTCGGGCGAGGACGCGATTCCTCCCGAGACCGGGGTCGAGGCCGAGTCTGGGGGTCGGGCAAGGCGGAGACCTCCTCCCGAGGCTGGAGCCTGAGGTCGGGCGAGGCGGAGACCTCCTCCCGAGGCCGGAGCATGAGGTCGGGCGAGGCGGAGCTTCCTGTTGCGCCCGAGGTTGAACTCGGTGGTTGATCGTGACTTGTTGTCAGTCGTTGCCGGGGTGGCTGACACGGCAGTCGGAGCGGAGCGAGCGGTGCTGTCTTCTTGTCATATCAGACAGTAAATAAGAGGGGTGAAGTGACTACGGTCACTTCGGCCTGCCCGTCTAAGGCGCGTGTGTCAGGATACGGCGTCAGGCATCCCCTGCATTTAATGCGCCTGCGAAGCGGTCGGTTGGTGAGGCGGTCTGGCCAAGGTTGCTTCACAACGAAGCCTGCCCGAGCCGGGCCTCGGGAGAGCCGAGGGGGCGCCCGCTGCCTGAGGAGGCCCTCGGGCGAGGCGTGAACTTGTCTGGGACTACTGTTCCTACCCGAGGCTGGGCTCGGGTGAGATCGCGTCCCTTAGGTAGACGAAGTCTTGGCTTGAACCGCACCCGTCAGTTGGTCTGAGGGTGTTTACCAGCCATGATTAGGAGCGTTGGGGGTACCCCTAATTATGGTACCCGACAATTTCCCTTCGTAAATAAATGTACAAACATGCCTTCGACTCCAGCACACACAAGATGACACGAAGGCTCTTCGTAGGCTAAATAATACGAAGTTAGAACTCACCAAAATGTACTTTATGCATACTGTTCATCTATTTATAGGGAAGATGAACCACCTTTGTATAAAATTACAATCGCGCCTCTTAAGGCTCCACACTCATTATTTACAAATGTCATAGAGATATTACTGTCCTTTTCCTTTCTTTGCACTTATTGCACACTCTTTATCGTTTTTCATCCGAGACCTCTTTCACGCCAAGGCTAACTCTTTTGACTCGCGTCTTCGTTGCTTGTACGTGTAGACGAAGCTTTTTTCACGTTGCTTCGATCGAAGACCAGCTTCATTCAGCCTGTATTATACACCTAAAATAGTCGAAGGCCGACTTCGTCTGCTTTCATTATACACCTGGAACACATTTGATTATACAGTACAAGTGTTTTGAGGACCTTTGGCAATATAGGCCCCCAACAGTAGCCTCTTGCGGGATGAGTTTGTTTCTTCATAACGAGCTTAGATCGTAAAAATCGTAATTGAGAGGACTTTCGCCGAATGTCCAAAAACACCTTCCCAAAGCTCGATATGAAGTATTAGCTCTGAATAGTGGGACCTAGCGGCCAGTGAGTGCAACGATTAAAATTAAAAAATCGCGCATATAAAAGGGGCGACACACAGCGTCATTGGCATGACTTTCGCTATTTGCATTTGTTGCTGCTAGAGCATGTCCCACCTTTGAAGCTTGCTTCTAACATCTTTGCCACTTTTGAACCATCCTTAGCCAGTTGAAAATCACTCGCTTTTCATTAGAGATTGGTCGGAGAGCAACATGTCGCTGAGGTGTCCTTGACACCTGCGTTAGATGTGCCAGATACAAGGGTTGAAGAGTTTGTTTCAACAATAGAGGCGGCTACTGCCTCCCAGGCCGAAGCCGGCTCTGTGAATCCAACCGAGGATATCAACAACATTGACATTGAAGAGGATATCACTATCATACGTCCTACAAAGCCAAACCATGTGAACTTCGGCAAATCTAAGATCAAAGGAGGACATATTGAGGTACTTAACCACTTTTGCTATATTGACAATGTCGATTGGGTGCGGTTAGGAGATGATGACCTAGTGTCGAATCCAAGAGAGGACGAAGTTGTGTTTTGAAGCTTTCTGAAGGGTGGCCTTAGATTACCTTTCCAAGTGAGAGTTAGTGTTTAGTGCGAGATTATGTGTTAGAGAGAATAGAAGAGCTAGAGAAGTGAGCTAAGAGCAAAGTGATGCTTGTAGAAGCTAGAGAGAGCTTAGAAAAAGCAAAGCAACCTTGAACAAGAGAGTTGGGTTTTGGTCATTCACTTTGCATATTCGCCGAAGAGCTTTCGAGTTATGAAGAGCCTCGGGTTTATTGTAAAGCAACAAAGAGATAGTGAAGGCTCGACTTATCACAAGTAGTGTGATAAGATTGAGTAGAGGAGTGGGTTGAAAGAGACTCCAACGGTTGACTATCTCAACAATGTGGAGTAGGCAAGCATTTAAAGCTTGGCTGAACCACGAGATAATTCATGTTTTGTCCTCTTTGCTTATTTGTTTTACCTTACACTTCCTATTATGTATTTGGTATATGTGTTGGTAAAGCGTAGGTACTAGATATTAATCTGCTGCACCAATTTGCTAAGCAAGTAGAGTTCATAGAGTGTAAAATTTTAATGCCCTATTCACCCTCTTACTCTAGGCAACATCAAGATCATTTAAATACCATAAAGATACTTTTATTGGTACCAACCAGCGCTGACAACAGCCTAAGTAGCAAAACATGCTCATACATCACGACATGTCACATCTCCTTATAAAAGATCATTTATTGTAGGTTTTCAGTGTTTTGCTACTAAATAAATGACATTGGAGTTAGCACAGAAGCCAACACTTCCTTCTCTAAAAACTTTAGCCACTGTAGACACCCTCAAGATCTGATCTCTCCAAGACCTAGTGACCAAAATCACTCAAATAAAGGGGTGTTTGATTTGAAGAATCAATCTATTCTAGATGAGGTGGTGCATCATAAGTCCATTACACAAATTTGTTATGGTAGAATGAGTCCATTCCTCATATTATTACCAAGGAAACATGTCTGGTGCACATAGGCCTTTGGTGCACATAGGTTGCATATGAAATAACAAAGTTCATAAATTCATACATATTCTTTCCACCCTACTTCAATTATATACAAAAAAGTTCAAATTCGTTAATCTTTAGTTGTGATAAAAAAAGATAAAAATTTTAGCTGAAATTTATCTTTTTTATTATAGCTAAAAGTATAACGAATTTGAGCTTGAAATTTTGTATATAATTAGAATAGGATGGAAAGAATATATATGGACTTTTTTAGAAATTTTTGTAAACTTTGTTAGTTCATGTGCAATATATGTGTAGCGAAGGCTCATATACACCGGATATGTTTTATATTACTAATCATTAGCCTATGAGAAATGAAAGATTAACTCATTCCATCCTCCAAACCAAACAAAAAAACGAAGAAAAGTGAGAAGATAATAAACTACCTCGTTCTTCAAAACAAACACGCTCTAAGAAACACGCTCTAAGAAACTGGAGTCGCCTGTCAAAAGTCAAAACCAACGTCCCCCACCCACCGTTCAAACATCGTTTTCGAAGACGCCTATTGTTTTTTTAAAAGGTATTCAAAAGGGGCCAAAATACAATGGTTCTCTACTGATAATCTTTGTATACCCCGCTCCGCATTGCCCAGAGAATGTAACAAGGACTACGGAACACGAACAATAGCATGGAGCGTGCAGACCGAGATGATTCTATTATACGTGAATTCTTTTTTTTTTTTGTTTGGGGTTCTAGGTCGGCATCAGCGTATCGTGGCCACCACGACGGTATATCCAATGGCGTCATTCTTTCTTCCAGACGAAGCATTTGGCTTGTTTTATACCCAGAACCATCGCTGATTCTATTGTTCTCATAGCACCTCGTCGAGATGGAAGGTCCTGAACAGGTACAAATTAAGACGCTGCTAATTAAGCTACGAAGCTCTCTATCATATTTTCCATCAATACTGCGTATTCAAAAACTTGGGTTTTGGCTCAAATGCGACGATCCATCTCATTTTTAATAAAAAACTTGGGTTTTTCTTCTTCTCTAATATGATGGTTTTAATGATCAAATTTCTGAGCTCTATCTTGTCTAGTCCTTGATCAGACTATTTCAGTGATGTGTGCAACTCTTAATTTGGACGCAGATCAACCCTTGCGCCATATGCCTGGGTGCCATGGGCGCCGACGGAGGGCAGGCTATGGCCACCTTCACGGCAGAGTGCTCCCACACGTTTCACTTCCACTGCATCTCCGCGAGCGTGGCGCATGGCCACCTCGTCTGCCCGCTCTGCAACGCGCAGTGGCGCGAGCTGCCCTCCGTGCGCCCGTCGCAGCCGTCGTCGATGCCACCCATGCTACCGCGGCAGCCACTTCCCCGCATGGAGCCTATGCACGGAGTACAGCGGCGGCAGCCACTTCCCCGCATGGAGCCCATGCACGGAGTACAGCCGCGGCCCGTCCCTGCAACGCAGCCAGCGCGGCAGCCCGCGGAGCCAGAAGTGTTCGACGACGACGACGAGTTGGAGCTGCTCTCTGGTGAAGGCGACCAGCGACAAGCTGCTGGATCCGGTGGGACGTTGGCCGTCAAGACACACGTCGAGTCGTCGGCTGTTGCCTCGGACTCGTCGCACGACAACTTCGCCGTTCTCGTGCACGTGAAGGCTCCGGGGGTGATCGGTAGCGAGGCGGCAGACGGAGACGGAAACCGAGACCACGCGCCCCGCGCTCCTCTCGACCTCGTGACGGTGCTCGACGTAAGCGGAAGCATGCGCGGCAACAAGCTCGCCCTGGTGAAGCAGGCCATGGGGTTCGTCATCGGCAGCCTGGGCCCTCACGACCGCCTCAGCGTGGTGTCCTTCTCGTCCGGGGCGCGCCGCGTGACCAGGCTCCTGCGCATGTCGGACACCGGTAAGGGCCTCGCATCGGAGGGAGTGGAATCCCTCAGAGCGGGCGGCGGCACCAACATCGCCGAGGGGCTCCGGACAGCCGCCAAGGTGCTCGGCGAGCGCCGGCACCGGAACGCCGTCTCCAGCATCATTCTCCTCTCCGACGGCCAGGACAACTACAGCATGCCGCGGCTGGGGCGGGGAAGCGTGCCCAGCAACCCCAACTACGAGGTACTGGTGCCACCATCCTTGGTGCCTGGCATTGGCAGCACCAGCGAGGGGTCTGCGCCCATCCACACCTTTGGTTTCGGTAACGACCATGACGCAGCGGCGATGCACGTCGTCGCCGAGGCCACCGGCGGGACGTTCTCTTTCATCGAGAACGAGGCGGTCATCCAGGACGCCTTCGCGCAGTGCATCGGCGGGCTGCTCACCGTCGTGGCGCAGGAGGCCCGCGTCGCCATCGCCTGCGGGCATCCCGGGGTCCGCATCAGGTCGGTCAAGTCCGGGCGTTACGAGAGCCGCGTCGACGAGGACGGCCGCTCTGCGTCGATCGCAGTGGGCGAGCTCTACGCGGACGAGGAGAGGCGCTTCTTGCTGTTCCTGTCCGTTCCAACCGCAGAAGCAACGGGCGGCGGCGAGAGCGAGAGGGAGAGCGAGACTCTCCTCCTCAAAGTCCGCTGCAGCTACCTAGAAGCCGGCGGCGGTGGTGCGCGCGTCGACGTGGCGGCGGACGACACGGTGGTGGCGAGGCCGGAGCACGCGGCGGACGCGGAGCGGTCAGCCGAGGTGGAGCAGGAGCGTGCCCGGGTGGAGGCGATCGAGGACATGGCGGCGGCTAGGGCGGCCGCGGAGCGGGGCGCGCACCAGGAGGCGGCAGAGATACTCGGGAACCGGCGGCGAGCCATGGCACGGGCGGCGGGACGAGGCGGCGGTGGCGGCGGTCCCTCCAACGCGGTTCTGCGGGGCGAGGTGCGGCGTATGAGCAGGCACGTGGCGAACCGGGAGAGCTACGAGCGGTCGGGGCGCGCGTACGTGCTCGCCAGCCTGAGCTCGCACGCGCAGCAGCGCGCGACCACGAGGCAGCTGTCCCCCCAGCGTGGCGTGCTGCAGCCCTCGGCGGGCAGCGCTGGGGGTGAGGTGGTGACCAACTCGGTGGCAGCTGCATTCGCCGGCGATGCGGCGGCGATGGGCTTGGACGACGCGGACTCGATGGAGTTTTTCGGTGTCGGCGGTGGACCGGCCGGAGGGGCAGCGACGTCCAACGCTGCATCGGCTGATGTGGGGTCGGACGCGGCGGCGGATGCGGATGCGGCGGCGTCGTACCTGACCCCGGCCATGCGCGCCATGCTGTTGCGGTCGCGGCAGGCGCGTGAGGCATCGGGCGTTGAGCAGCAGCGACCCAAGGGTGCACAAGAAGCCGGGAGCTCTGGATCGAAGGAAGTGCCGCCTGAGCAGTAGATTATGTGCGTGCATGGCATCGTGTACGGTGTTGGAATTTCGTTTCTGTCTGATCTGAATAATCTAGAGGGAACTTGCACCTGCATTCTCCAGTCTTCTTTTCTGAAAATCTGAACTCTAACCTAAACGGCTAAACCCGTCGTGAGAGAGAGAGAGACCTGGTTTAATGAAGCGCGTTGACAGGTACGGAGGTACCAATGTGCCGCTCTCGTATGCCTGAATGTAAGGGCGAGGCCGGCCGTCTCCGATCCGCCGAGGTCAGCGACTGGCTGGTGGTAGTTGGTACTGAGAAATGTAGCCGGCCGCTCGTCGGCTCGTGGCAGTCGCATTCGAGCATTAATTCTCCAGAGTCCAGTCCTGGAGATGGATCGATCCGGCCTCAGTCTGTCCATATGCACGAACACCGTCGAAGGACGATGGGAGAGTCTGAACGCCGCCTCCGTACAAATCTAAAGCGCCCCCAGCACCGATGACCCGTCCAGTCAAAGCGCCCAACAACCCCCGCGCCGAAAAAAACGTGGATCAAAAGCCGTCGACAACCCCGCAGCTCGTCGTATGCGAATAAATCGACAGGACGTTTCGTTATCCATAGACACGGAAGAGCAAAAAGTCAACTTTCTTTCGTAGCTAGACAGTAAGGATCTCCAAAAATCTAGCTAAATGACTCGTCAAACCAAATTCTCTCCAACAAACTAGCCAGCTAACTGGCTAAAGTCATCCGACTCTCTACATTAATCCTTCTCTCTAGCCAAATTTAAATAGCCACTATGGTTATTTAAACTAATTTATTTATTACATATTAGTCATCTAAATCGTCAAGTCATCCAACTCTTTAAACTATTTTTTTGAGATAAATAAAGAGTTATATAGTGAGTAAAAATATATATAGGGTCTCTTGCAAATGCTCTTACAGTCTACTTATCCAGCCGTTTATCGCAATTGTATGCGCATGCAGTTCTTATTTAAAGGAGGCATAAGTATATAGTACTCCCCCGATTTTTTCAAATTTGACGTTTATTATTATATAATTGAACTAATCAACGTCAAGTAAGAAAAAGAGAGTATTATTTTTCTTTTACACGTACAGGGTAAGAAGTCAACTTTCTTCTGCTGGATGATGCTCTCGGCCTCGACTTGGGGCTGTTTAGTTCCTCCGTCAGCCCTCTAAATTTTAGCTAATAAATTTGTAATCCACAGAAATTCTTTTTAAAATGCCCGATTAAGTTGCAACTTTTGATAATTCAGATACTAAAAGTAAATAAATTCTAGTCACTAAATATAAGAAGTCAGGAACCAAACACCTCTTAGGCTCTGTTTGGGAACAAAGTTTTTGAAAACCACAGTTTTTAAAATACTATACTATACTTTAGTTATGACAATACCGTAGTTTATAATACCGCAGTTTTGAAAACTGAGGTCCAGAGCTAAGTTTAGAATGACTTAAAACAACTATAGTTTTTGCAATACTTCAGTTTTGAAAACAGAGATTTTACCCAGCTTGCCAAACACCATTATGTATATAATACTGCAGTATTTGAGAATACTGCAGTATTCTTCCAAAACTGCAGAAAAACTTTGTTCCCAAACACCCCCTTAGTTGTTGCATGTTGGTAGGTCTAGATATCGAGTATGTTGGGCTCGTCAAAGTTAGAGCTGACTCATTAAGCTAATGAGTTGGCTCTGCTCGTTAAGCTAACAAGCCACATAATCAATTTACCTCGGTTCGTTTAGCTTAGGAGCCAGAGAAAAAAAAGATATGTATATAATAATCCATTTCTAATTAATTTCAAACTAATTTAACAATACAAAATAGTAATTACACTCATAGTTTCACAGACTACATCAATGTAACATCAAATTAATATTACTCATCATTCATCGATTCACAATTCACACACATGTTCATCAGTTTAACCACAGTTATATTCGCATAGACCAATTTAACAAATATACATAGTTTATCGATTATTAGTTTAAATCATAGGCCATAAACACCACACATACATATAATATGTTCATTAATTATTACGTAAATGATTTTTATATAGTTTTGTTTTGTTGAAATGTGGTAGCTCGTTTAGCTCGCTAGTTTACTCGTTAACAAACTGACATGACTTATTAATGAACCGTGTTAGAATATTAGCTCAACTCGTTAAAAAATTCGAACGAGCCGATCCAAACTGAGCAGAGTTGATCACGAGCTGAACGAACCAACGAGCCACGAATATTTCGTGGAGCTATACTTGTTGGTACGTATTACTGCTGAGGGCACGTACGCACTAATTAGTAGGCAGCACCAAAACCTTGACCGGGACACGACCGTGCCAAATCACCAAATTAATACGGACCACGTTTCCTGTTTCTCTCTGATCGTAACAGGATTAGTTAGCATCTGGTTTCTTTTTTTTTAAAAAAAAATTGTAACCGGATCGTTCGGCCAGCTGATAGCTGTGCGTACCCGGCGGCCAGAGCAACTCGGTCAATTGATCATCGAGCTGCTTTTATCCACATTGCACTAATTTCTCCGGTCACATTTGAAACGAAATACTGTTTTCAATGTTTTCTTCGTTTTTTATATAATTGTAAAAACAAATCACACTCTATTTCTCCGAATTCTTGCTCACACTTTTAATTTCAACTAGAGATGTCAATGAGAAATTTCCCAAGAAATAGCTTCACATTCTCGCCTCCGTGGAGATATTTTTTTTTCCCACAGACGGTTGCAGGGATGTTTCTTCCTTATCTCGGTTCTTCATAGGGATAAATTCCTCATTGGGATCCCTGTTCTCGTTTAAATTAAAATTAAGACGTACGTCCTGCGTTATTAATGTAAATCATTGTCACTTATATATATTGTCAAATATAAGAGAATATTATTTGTACATCAAAACGAACATATTTATACAATGAGTGATCATTTAAAAATATAATTATTTGTTTTTATAATTAACTATTAAACGAATACATTGTCATGTGTAAGTTTAACGGGTCCCGACATAGAACGGGGATTCCGAATTTTTCCTATTTACATTCTATGATCCCTATGAGGAAGAAATTTTCTCATACCCATTTCCTAATAGAATAATTCCCCGCAGGGAATCAGATGCTCATTGTCATCTCTAATTTTGATTGAATATATATAAGAACAATATTAATAGTAATAACATATAATTATTATATTTAGATAAATGACTGAATCTATTTATTTTTAAATATACTTGTATATATAAGTATTAATAATGATTTCTGCAGATTTAATCGATCTTAGAAAAAAGTTTGACCGGTACAGTACTACAACGGTATTTGTTCTTATATGAACGAAGGGAGTACTTGCTGAACTTGTTTTTGTCTATGTAATAATTTTTTTAGGACACTCAGCATTTTCTTTCTTTGCGTGTTCACAAAAAATAATAGATCGGCAAGGGAAAAGGTGAAATGGAATTGTGTTGCCCCTGCACAGCTGAGCGCCTAGATATGGCAATGGCTTCGATTCCCAATTCTCGCACGAATTCATTATTATGGAACTGAGATGGAGAAGTTTTTTTTTCCTCACATGGATGTAAATATGGAAAATTCTTCACCTAAGGAATAAACATGGATAGAGACATGAAGCATTCTCCATCCCCGTTTCTTGCGGGAACCCGTTAAACTTTTATGTGACGACATTATCGTGTACTAGTTAATGTTAAAAATAAATGATTATCTTGTTAAGAGATCACATATTGTGCAATTATGTTCATTTTGATGTAGACACAATGATTTCTTACATCTGACGTTATGTATAAATGATAATATTTTGCATTAATAACAAATGACATATATTCTAATTATAATTTACGTATGGACGAGAATGCTAGTTGGGGATTTATCCCCGTGTGAAATGGGAATGAAGAAGAAATGTCTCTCGGAAGTGTTCGTGGGATCGCCGGGGGAAAAAATTCATCGCGGTGACACGATGGGGATTGGGGAGCTATTTCCGTGTTGCCATCCCTATGAACGCTTGAGCTGCACTGTAGTTAGGGATGATAATGAATCACGATCCAAATATTTCTTAATAATTTGTTAGGATCATAAATTAATTTTAATTAAAAATAATAGAAGCTGATTCTAATCTAATTCGATCTTTAAGTTTTATAGCGTAAAATTTAGAGCTAATCACCTCACTGCAGTCTGCACCCCCGCCGCGGACGCCGGGTCGCAGCTGGTGTGCATGCACGGTCACGGATGGGCACACCGCACACCCACCCCCGTCCGGACTCGCCAAAAACGCACGCAATCTATCGAGGTTGTGGGTGCCTTGTATGCCTGCCGAGTGCCGACGGCCGTCCCGCGTCCGGTCCCAGCGAGTGGCCTACCCGGCACGGCGCGCGCGGATGCAGATGCAGCTGAGCCCGCCGCGGGAGCCGAGCGAGCGCCATCCGTCGTTTTCCGGCATACCGTGGGCCGGGCACCGGGCACGCGCGCCTTTCACCCTGCGTGCAGCGTCCGGAAGAGCGCGCGCGCGCGTGTCGAGACGGCCACGGCGCGCCGTGATCGTGACCCCGGCCGGGTACATGGAGTTCGAGCCGGGGAAGCGCACGCAAGCGCTGTGCGGTTCTCCATCGCGTTCGCGTCGTACCACATGGAGTTGGCCGTGCATGCCACCGGATGCTGAGGCGGCGGCGGCCGCTGAGTCTGCCGCTGCCCTACGTAAACCAAGCCCACCGACCGCGCCGCGCTCCAGTGATCGGACATCGGGGACCATGCCGCCGATCCACCGCTTCTACCACCGCTCTTCGGCTACGCTGTGTTCATCTGTCGATGCTTCTTTGGGGGGACGTGCTGCACGGCTTCTGATGAACGCGCTACGTTTTGCTGGCTTGGAGCTGGAGCGGGATGCCACCGCTACAAGGATAACTGGATAACGACCTTGTTGATGAAAGCAGGCTAACCATTGATTAATCGGTCAAATGTTATCCTGCCTCAGTCCTTAGAATGATATAGGCGTAATTTCTACACGAACGTAAAGTCAAATTTTTTATAAACTTCGACCAACAATCAAGCAAAACTATTTTTAAGACATCAATATTGCATCACCATATCTATAATCGAAATGCTTTGGATATGATACTGTTTTTCTTTTTTTTTTTGGGTTACCAAACGATAACATACATACGGTAAGAAATTATGGTCAGAATGTGTTCGAACCATAATTGAGCCTACGGACGGTCCGGCCCTGAGGCCGGACGGTCCGCGGTCCGGACAGTCCGCGCCGGGGGCCGGACGGTCCGCGCGTGCGCAGAACAAATTAGGGTTCCGAGTTTTGTGTTACGGTTGTTAGCTAAAATCACGGGAAAAGCTCGAAAATTAGTTTGTAAAGGGTCCAGCCCCCCTGCTCTATAAATAGAGAGGTATACGGTCGATTTGGAATCAACAATCGAATCAATACAACTTCTATTTCGCATTTTATCTTAGGAGTAGTTCTAGTTTAGCCCTAGTTTAGCCTTCCAATCCCCAAATTCTCCGCCTCTCCTCGACTCTACGTCGATTAGAGGAGTCTAGGTCGGCCTGCCCGAGCCTAGACAACTCCTAGGATCTCTCCTCCCCGACGGGGTCCCTCCCGGGAGCGAGATCTAGGCGCTGCCGGCGATCATCCGCCGCCCCTGCGTACGCGCGGACCGTCCGGCCCTAGGGCGCGGACCGTCCGGCCGTCAGGCAGGGAACCCGGGCTCCTGCACCAGGTCGCGGACCGTCCGGCCCTGTGCCGCGGACCGTCCGCGCCTGACCAGAGAGCACCGCCGCTGGTTCTCTTGAGTAATTGGCGCCTCCAAAAAGGTGTCAACATACTTTTTGGCGACTCCGCTGGGGACAAAACATCTAGGCTCATCAAATCGGTCCTCAATGGCCGGTTCAAAGGATAGCTCTGATATTTCTCTAAGCAACATCATAGAGCCGACTTGGGAAACCTTGCCGGCTGACGAGCAGCTCCAGTTTGAGGAGCATAAGGAGCGGATGATTCAGGAGGCGAAAGCAAAGTTCTTGGCCAACTTCAAAGTGGACAGTAACAACAAGGTCGTCCGACATCGGGCGACGGATCCGGCTTCGCTCCAACCCACGCCAGATATCCCCAATGTAAGTAATACCAACGATCTGCAATCTCTTAGAAATTATGTAGAAGATCAGCGTGAACAAATGCAGAACATCATAGGTGGTATGCAAAGCGATCTTAAGAGACTAGTACGTGCATTCGATAAATCTAGTACCGCAAATTTTCCTTCGCACGAGGTTGAGTTAGGAGATAACGCGCGTAACGCATCGGCTACAGGTTGTCATGACCAGTCACAACCCCTTTATGGGATGCCGATGGACACATAACCTAAGCAACCGCAAATCGGCAGCAAACCAGCCGATCTGCACATGCCCGGACCGTCCGCACGTGAGCGCGGACCGTCCGGGCCAACAACAGTTGGGCCTATTTTTAATGAGTTACCTAGATATGCGCCCGAGCCACCACATATGACACAGAACCCAAATTACCCAGTCGGACGGTCCGCATACAATGACGGACGGTCCGCATATGACCACGGACGGTCCGGGTACATATCCGGACAGTCCGCGCATGAGTCTTTTGAGGAGGATTATTACCTAAATCCTCGCCCGTCCCAGCAACACTTCCCATCACATTATGCAATGCACCAGCCCATTAATTCAGGATCTAGAGCCCAGGAAAGCTTTCCGGCCCCACCTAAAAGGCCGGAAAGAAATGATCAAACCTATGAGCCATATAGGGCAAATGGGAATGCACCACGTAGCTCAAACCAATGGGGGGAACGACAACATACTAATATGCAACCAACCCCACCTATGTTTGACCAGAGAGCCGGTGGTCTTGCACCGGCTGCCATTGATATAGTGAGGGAAGAAATAGCCGGGGCGTTCCGAGATAAGCTCGGAGTAAGCATGGTCCCTGGGGGGTAATCATATCGGAAACCTTATGACAGCCGATTTGATCACCACACGTACCCACAGGGAACTAGAATACCCGAATTCGCGAAATTTTCGGGTGATCAAGGGAAAAACACGCGTGAACATATAGGCCAGTTCTTAGCACAATTAGGAGAATTGGCAGACACAGAGGCATTTCGCGTGCGTTTATTTTCATTATCGCTAACAGGAACCGCGTTTGCATGGTATGCCACTTTACCTCCCAATTCCATTTCATCATGGGGGGATCTAGAACAAAAATTTCATGATCATTTTTTCTCCGGTGATTATGAATTGGATTTGGTAGATTTAGTGTCATTGCGACAGACAAAAGACGAATCGGTTAATGATTACATCCGGAGATTCCGCGATACAAGAAACCGATGCTTTCAAATTCATTTAGCAGAAAAACAGCTAGTAGGATTAGCCTTTAATGGTCTACGATATTATTTAAATGAGAGATTAGAAGGCATCCAATTTTTTACACTAGCACAGTTACACCAGAGGGCTTTGGCTTGTGAAAGCCGGAGCAAAGAAACTGCTAAAACAATGCGTCACAACGTACATATAGTAGAATGCGACCAAAGTAGCTCAGATGACGAATGAGCAGAAGTATATGCTGCTGAAATGATTTGGCCAAAACAGGCCAAATCCTCGGCTTGTTCCTCCTTGCAGCCGGTTCAAAAGAAACGACAAGAGGAGGTTAAGTTTACGTTTAATGTTGGTAAATGTGATAAAATATTTGACGAATTACTTAAAAATGTCAATATTAAAATAAATCACATTGTTCCATCCGCCGACGAGCTAAAACGTCGTGCATACTGCAAGTGGCATAACTCATTTTCTCATGCCACTAATGATTGTAATGTATTCCGACGACAGATTCAATCGGCCATTAATGAGGGACGATTGAAATTTCAGGAAATGCAGGTGGATACAGAGCCCTTTCCAATGAACGTGATCGACTTTGAGGGCAAGAAAGTCCTGGTTCGGCCAAACACGGCCGATAAAGGCAAAGGCAAAGAGGCAATCATCGGCAATTCTAAAAAGGCCGATGAGGATCATAAAGTTTCTTGCAGGAAAGTGGTAGCCGAGAAGACTCCCGATGGAGGGGAGACCCTAAAGGTGACCATCACAGCCTCCAGTACTGGGGGGCAAGCGCAGACAGGGAGACAGATGCAGGAACCCGTGCTGCGTATCCCGGACGGTCCGGCACGTAGGTGCGGACGGTCTGGGACCCCACTGGACGGTCCGGAGAGCTCCGGCGGACGGTCCGGCCGTACTCAGGACTTACAACGGCCACGTACTTTCAAACCACGACGACCAGAGATAGGTACGTGGAAAACAAATACATTCAAGGCAACTGGTCGGTTGATTAAAGTCGGCCCAACTTTTGATCAATTATTGTCTAAATACGTAAAAAAGAAGGCCGGCCCCAGTGACCGGTCAGCAAAGCGACCCCGCTCACCCATTCATGAGCAGCGCCAGGTCAGGCCGATTGGACCACCCCACCAATCGGAAGAAATGAAAGGTCATACTATACAAGTGAGACCTAACTTACCTGCATGGACACCTCCACCTCCATATCCACCTATGCCATATCCATACACATATTTACCTCTGCCATATGTCCCAAATCAAATGTGGGGCATGCCACCATATCCATTTGGGATGCCACAGTACCCCGCCTGGGGGACACCCCAAACATCTGTTTTTGACAGGTTGACGCCACCGGTACAAGACCGATTGAGCACTGCTCAATCCGGTCACCAGGCACAAACCCAACAGGATTGCCGGACTACTCGGCCTTCAAGGCCGACCAATCCGGCAGGGGGGCATATGCCTGTAGCAACTCAAAGAACAACAAAAAAGGACATCATCAAAATAGGTACTGCAGATGTTGTCATACAGGGAGACAATAAAGGGCCGATGATTTTCGGCGAATCGGCCAACACAACCGAAAAGGATACGGCTACCATCAAAACAGCCGATCCAAAATACTCCATGCCTCGATGGTGCCCAGCGGGATTGACACGATCCCAAAAGAGAAAATTACAGCGCCTAAGAGCAAAGGAGAGCCAGGAGAAGGAGGCGGAAAAGACATTTAATGACACACATCCACTATACCCGCCACCGCAAAAGAAATGGAGACCGAAGGCCGTTGAGAAAAAACAAACGGCCACAGAAATAGAAAGTCAACCTGCACCAGGTGCGGACCGTCCGGCCCCCACGCACGGACCGTCCGCCGTTCACCAGGAAGCCTCTGGACAACCTGCACCAGGCGCGGACCGTCCGGCCCCCGCGTGCGGACAGTCCGCCGTTCACTAGGAAGCCTCCAACGACACGACAACATCAATGGAAGAGGACGACCTGCTGGGAGAAGACCTGGTCGACTACGAGGCTTCTCCAGAACGCCCAGGTATGGATGTAAATATTATTACATTTTCTGCCGATTGTACTATCATCGGCGACGATGAACCTGTTGTTGCACAGTTTGATTTTGGTCCTAAAGAAGCCGCCTTTACTAAACCAAAGGAATCGGTAAATCATTTAAAGCCGCTCTTCGTGCGCGGTCACATTGATGGAATACCGATTGCTAAGATGTTGGTAGATGGAGGGGCGGCTATAAATCTAATGCCTTATTCATTATACAGAAAATTAGGAAAACAAGATGACGAACTTGTCAAAACCAACATGATCCTCAGCGGTGTTGGGGATAGTTCGATTAAAACTAGGGGAGTCACGTCCGTTGAATTAACCATCGGGACTAAGACCCTTGCTGCTGCATTCTTCGTCGCTGATGTAGAAGGAAATTACAGTTTAATTCTAGGCAGAGATTGGATTCATGCCAATCAATGTATACCTTCTACGTTACATCAAATGTTAATACAATGGGTAGGCGATGATATAGAACAAGTACATGCTGATGTATCGGCCTGCATCGCTGTGGCCGATGCTCCTGTACTCTGGACTTATGAGACTGCTACATGTCTCATAGGAGTAGATTTTTCTGATTATCAGTTCATAAGTATAGATAAGAAAGGTTTCATTCCTGTAATGCTAGAGCCGATGGAGAATCGACTAAATCCTAAATAAAGTTTAAATGATGAATACACACAAAGTTCATGAGTCGTTGACCACGGACAATTCGGCTCTCAAAGCCGGATGGTCCGGTCTTTCACAAAATAGTTCGGACTTTAAGACCGAACATCTACCACAGCGAAAAGATAGTATTACGGATGATCCGGTCCCCGAGACCGGAAAGTCCGTCATCACACAAAGATCATCTTATTCCTCTGTGGGGGACATGATAGAGGAATTCAGAGATCTTGATAAACTAGGACAGGGGTTTACATCGGCTGATCCTTTGGAGGAGATTGACATAGGAAATGGTAAAACTCCAAGGCCGACTTTTGTAAACAAGACCCTGGAGACCGATTCTAGAAATGAGATGATCGGTCTATTGAAGGAATATTCAGATTGTTTTGCTTGGAATTACACTAAAATGCCTGGACTAAGCCGAGAGATTGTCGAACATCGGCTGCCTATTAAGTATGGTTTCAGACCTTTCAAGCAGAAAGCTAGAACATTTCGTCCAGATCTTCTCCCACGAATCAAGGACGAAATCCACCGGCTGCTAGAAGCTAATTTTATTAGACCTTGCAGATACGCAGAGTGGGTCTCCAATATTGTGCCGGTGGAGAAGAAGGAGTCAGGTAAGCTTAGAGTATGCATTGATTTTCGTAATTTAAATAAAGCAACTCCTAAAGATGAATATCCCATGCCCATAACCGACACATTAATCAATAATGCATCAGGAAATAGAATTATTAGCTTCCTTGATGGTAATGCCGGATATAATCAGATTTTCATGGCCGAAGAAGATGCGTCTAAAACGGCCTTTATATGTCCAGGCTTCATTGGTTTATTTGAATGGGTTGTCATGACATTCGGTCTTAAAAATGCTGGTGCTACTTATCAGAGGGCTATGAATCTGATCTTCCATGAGTTGTTAGGAAACACTGTGGAAGTCTACATTGATGATATTGTAGTCAAATCGGCTGAGTTTAGTTCTCATATAGCTGATTTGCGCAAAGCCTTTGATAAAATGCGTCGGTATGGTTTGAAAATGAACCCACGTAAGTGTGCTTTTGGAGTGTCGGCTGGTAAGTTTTTAGGATTTGTCATCCATGAACATGGTATAGAAATAGATCCTGACCGAATCAAGTCTATTCGGAATGTGGGGCCTCCGACTTGTAAGGTCGAAGTGCAGAGGTTTCTCGGCAAGGTGAATTATTTACGAAGGTTTATTTCTAACCTAGCCGGGAAGATTGATGCCTTCACCCCTATCCTTCGGCTTAAGAATGATGCTGAATTCACTTGGGGGGCAGAGCAGCAGGAAGCATTTGATCTCATTAAAAAATACCTGTCTTCGGCTCCCGTGTTAAAAGCACCACAAGTAGGAGCGCCATTCAGATTATGCATTGCAGCTGAAGACAAGGTTATTGGGGCTGTTCTGACACAAGAAACTGAGGGGAAGGAGCATGTGGTGACATATCTAAGCCGAAGATTGGTGGATGCTGAAACAAGGTACACTTTTATTGAAAAGTTATGCTTATGCTTGTTTTATGCATGCACCAAATGTAGATGTTATTTACTGTCTAGTCACTGCACTGTTTCTGGTCAAGCCAATGTAATCAAATACATGTTGCATAACCCAATTATGAGTGGTAGAATTGGTAAGTGGGCTTATGCACTCATAGAATATGACTTGGCCTATGAACCATTGAAATCTATGAAAGGCCAAGTCGTAGCGGATTTTATTGTAGAACATCGGGTTAATGATATTCATGAACTAGATATGTCATACCTCACTATTACTCCTTGGACTTTATATTTTGATGGATCGGTTTGCAATGAAGGGCAAGGAATTGGCATTGTGCTTGTTTCACAAAGTAATGTCTCCTTTGACTTCTCTAGCCGATCGAAAACTTATTGCACTAATAATCAAGCCGAATATGAGGCCCTCCTATTCGGCTTAGAACTTTTAAATGGTATGGGAGTAAAACATGTGAAGGTATTTGGTGATTCTCAGCTGGTTGTCCAACAAGTGTTAGAAGAATATCAATGTTTTGATAGTACTCTAAATAGTTACCTTGAAAAATGTTGGAGCATAATCCATTCTTTTGACGAATTCAGTATTCGACATATCTCTAGAGTTGAGAATCATAGAGCTAACGATTTGGCACAAGATGCATCAGGTTATCAGATAAAGAGAGGGAAATTTCACAAAACTGAAATTCCGATAACTAGTGCAGAGCCAAATTCCCAGGTCGCGGACCGTCCGCGTGACGACGCCGGACCGTCCGGGGTTTCTAGAAATGTTATCTTAATCGATTCGGCTGACAATGAAGCCGATGTAAGTGATTGGAGAACACCTATACTTAATTATTTACGAAATCCCAATATTAGGACAGATAAGAACATTCGGCGAACAGCTTTCAAGTATGTTTTGATGAGTGATGAACTTTACCGCCGAACAGTCAGTGACGTCCTGCTGAAGTGCTTGGGCCCAGATGATGCTATATTAGCCATGACCGAAGTACATGAAGGAATTTGTGGTACTCATCAATCGGCTCCAAAGATGAAGTGGTTGTTGCGAAGGTCTGGTTTTTATTGGCCTAGTATGATAGCTGATTGTTTCAAGTACTACAAGGGATGCCAAGTGTGTCAAAAATTCGGCGACCTACAGTTGGTCCATGCAGCCGAATTGCATCCTATCATCAAGCCTTGGCCGTTTAGAGGATGGGGATTAGACTTTATTGGAGAAATTCATCCTTCATCATCAAAGGGGCATCGGTTTGTGTTAGTTGCCACTGACTATTTCACCAAATGGACTGAAGCCGTTGCTCTGAAAAACATGACGTACAAGGAGGTAATTGAGTTCATAACTGAGCATATTATTCATAGATTCGACATTCCCCAGACCATGACTACAGATCAAGGGACTTCTTTTATGTCAAAGGAGGTACGTGAATTTGCTGAATTATACAGAATTAAGCTGCTTAATTCATCTCCATATTATGCTCAGGCCAATGGACAGGCCGAGTCTAGTAATAGGACATTGGTTAATTTGATAAAAAAGAAGATATCTGATAATTCTAAACATTGGCATAAGATTTTGTCCGAAGCTTTATGGGCTCATAGAATATCTAAACATAGTGCTACTAAAGTATCTCCTTTTGAGCTTGTCTATGGGCAGGAAGCAGTATTGTCTGTGGAAATAAGTTTGAATGCTGTCAGGTTCGCCAGACAAAATGATTTAACTGTCACTGATTATTATAATTCAATGATGGATAATATTGATGAGGTGACTGACAAGAGGGTGATAGCTTTGGGAGCAATAGAAAAGGACAAGATTATGGTAGCCAGGGCCTACAACAAGAAGGTCAAAGCAAAGTCATTTCAAATAGGAGTCTGGTGTGGAAGACCATCTTACCTCTAAGGAATAAAGACCGGAAGTTTGGAAAATGGTCGCCAAGCTGGGAGGGTCCTTATAAAGTAAAACAGGTGATGTCTGGCAACGCCTATTTGCTACAAACACTACAAGGCAAGGATTTGCCTAAGGCTTTGAATGGGCGTTTCCTCAAACAGTACCATCATAGTATGTGGCAAGATGCCTAAGAGAACCGATGTGAGCACATCGAGTTAGTTGCTTTTGGTTCGTCCAGCTCCACCAAAAGGCAGGGGGCATATGTTTGAACCATAATTGAGCCTGCGGACGGTCCGGCCCTGAGGCCGGACGGTCCGCGGTCCGGACAGTCCGCGCCTGGGGGCCGGACGGTCCGCGCGTGCGCAGAACAGATTAGGGTTCCGAGTTTTGTGTTACGGTTGTTAGCTAAAATCACGGGAAAATCTCGGAAATTAGTTTGTAAAGGGTCCAGCCCCCCTCCTCTATAAATAGAGAGGTATACGGCCGATTTGGAATCAACAATCGAATCAATACAACTTCTATTTCGCATTTTATCTTAGGAGTAGTTCTAGTTTAGCCCTAGTTTAGCCTTCCAATCCCCAAATTCTCCGCCTCTCCTCGACTCTACGTCGATTAGAGGAGTCTAGGTCGGCCTGCCCGAGCCTAGACAACTCCTAGGATCTCTCCTCCCCGATGGGGTCCCTCCCGGGAGCGAGATCTAGGCGCTGCCGGCGATCATCCGCCGCCCCTGCGTACGCGCGGACCGTCCGGCCCTAGGGCGTGGACCGTCCGGCCGTCAGGCAGGGAACCCGGGCTCCTGCACCAGGTCGTGGACCGACCGGCCCTGTGCCGCGGACCGTCCGCGCCTGACCAGAGAGCACCGCCGCCTCACGCCAGGTCGCGGACCGTCCGGCCCTGTGCCGTGGACCGTCCGCGCCTGACCAGAGAGCACCGCCGCTGGTTCTCTTGAGTAATTGACGCCTCCAAAAAGGTGTCAACAGAATGTATTCTTGTGCGTTTAAAATACGGTTAGCAATGTCCAGTCTGCAAGACCCACTACGAGTTAAATTATGGCCAGAATGCATTTTTCGTGCTTTGCATATGGTACTAGATTGATTGTTAGATGAGAACCGGTGAATCCAAATATGCCGAAATTGAAGTCGATGGGGAAAAATAGTCCACAATACTTTTCCCAGGGACAAAACGGGAAGTTATCATTTGTCAAACACACACTACCTCTCTCTCTCTCTCTTTCTCTCCCTTCTCTTCCTCTCCGTTTATATTCCTCTCCACGGCCTCTCCGGCTCTCGCTCGCTTTCCCGCCTCCCGCGACGACCAAAACCCCGACACCGAACCGCGCCAGCACGCCACGCGCCCCGCGGCCACCGCAAATTCCGCCGCCTCCCGCAGCGATGGCGAGAACCATTCAGCCCCGAGCCCCGCTCTCCTGATCTCGCTCGTAGCCAACAATTCCTCCGCCGAGGCCGACCAGGCGCTAGCATTTCGTGCGCTCGAAAGGAGCCCCGCCGTTCGTGCCCCGAGGACCAATGGCGGCGGCGTGGGCCCGCGCGAAGCGCGCACTCGCCACCGGCCTCTGCGTCGGCGTGCCCGCGCGCCCGAGGGCCATCGAGGACGCGCCGCCGGTGGTGGAGGCGCCGTCTTCGGTGGCCGAGGACAAGCTGGAGTCCGCCCCCGTGTCCGTGCGTCGGCTGACGAGCTTTGGGAGCCGGAGCTCGCAGCAGGTGGGGATTCACCATTCATCTTCCTATCTCTCTCCTTTTCTTTTTCTTCCCTGTTCTTCTCGATTCATGTGGCGTGCCGGATTGTGTGTGTGGAGAACTGGAGATGCGGAAGAAATGTCTGCTTTGGCTTTGGACTGCGTCCGGATTTTGGGAAATATCGCCGTGTAAAATTCCAATCAACAAAGATGGCGGTTTTGGTTTGGTGCTCGTCAAACATCCCCGTTGACTACTACTATTAACTTTGGAGGTTGATCAAAATGGCACACGCTGACATGCTCCCTCGTTTTCGTCTAGATTCGTTAGCTGTAGGCGTTCCCACGGTTTTCCTGTAGAGCTAGCACTGGCAGGCGGGAATTTGGAAGGGGAGAAGGAAACAAAAAAAAATTAGCCCCGGTTTAGTTCGAGGGACTAAAGATTAATTTCTCTATTTTAGTCTTATTTAATCCCTAAATTATCAAACAATAGGCAGAGAATAAACTGATTTAGTGAGTCATTTAATAGGTTCTGAGTACTTTTAGTCTATGGAACCAAAGATGGTGAAGATTAATCTTTAGTTTTCCAACTAAACTTTAGTCTCTAGACTAAAGTAACCAAACGGATCCTTACTAAATAGAAGAAATTCGAATTGCCGGGTGGGTTACTCACTAGATTGAATTTAGAAATCAGATATATAGCCGCTCGTCTTACCATGCTACATGTTTCATGCAAGTTTGTTAGACTCTGATTCTCTGAAGAAAGCTGCATGAGTCCATGCAAAGTCTTGTGGTACAATTTCTAAAACCATAAGCTAACATGTTTCGGTTGATTCACGTGCCATGTGGCTGTAAAGGGTTTCCCCTACTTTCTTCCCCCTCGTATTAACCGTTTTCTGGCTCATACTGTTTTACTGAAAAGGAATGTGGTCTGCTTGGTTGGTTGGTTGGTGCAGGGCATCTTATTTGACCCTCAACTGCTAGGAAAAGTAAAACTTGCAACTAGAGGATATTCCGATATGTACTCGTGGGGCAAACAGGTCTCCATCCTGGTGGTTGGAGCTCTTCAGTAGCATCCCAGCAGGTCTCGCTGGTTTCATTGACCTGTAGAGAATAGTTTGCTTCTGATCCTTAATATATGAAATAGGGAAATGGATTTTTATATTGTCACATGTACTTATAACAAATAATAATCAGTAGGGGTTTGCATCTCCTATTCTTTTTTTTTAAAAATATATTTTTATGCCAATCTAGTTTTCTTTATTTGGAACGATGAACTAGCCTGCCTGTTCAAGGAAAAAAAAAGGATTATCAACCATGATAAGCATTAGCCAGCTATTGTTGAGCATACTTCACTTGTAGGGCATGTTTTACTAGCAAGCAGGCCTCCATGATCCTTAATATATGAAACAGGGAAATGAATTTTTATATTGTTAGATGCACTTATTGTTAATAATAATCAGTAGGGGTTTGCATCCCCTGTTCTTTTTTTTTAGAAAAATATTTTTATGACAATCTAGTTTTCTTTATTTGGAAAGATGAACAGCTAGCATGCCTGTTCAAGAAAAAAAGATTATCAACCATGATAACCATTAGCCAGCTATTGTTGAGCATACTTCACTTGTAGGGCATGTTTTACTAGCAATCAGGCCTCCCTGTGGTGGCATCAGGATGTGCAACTTGTGGTTCTCAAACTTGTGTTTCACAACCTTTTTAACTTGGACGTATAAAATCCATTTTCAGATCGCCTTTGCAGTTCCCACGGAATTTTCTAAAAATCTGCATTGCTTGCATTTTGCGTGTGCTTTAGTGTCGTCGCGAATTCCTGAAAGGCTGAAAGTACCCTTTTTATGTTTAAGTGCTGTGATGTGGTTAGATATGAAGGAAATACTTCACAAGTCAGAGCAGAGTGTATGTTTTTTTTTTGTTGCTAATCGTTAAGTTTGCAAGTTCTGCTAGTAGACATATGACCTTTCTTCAACTTTCTTGATTTCAGAAAACATGTGCCATTTGCCTTGGTGGCATGAGATCAGGGCAGGGTCATGCCTTGTTCACTGCTGAATGCTCCCACAAGTTCCATTTTCATTGCATTTCTTCAAATATCAAGCATGGCAACCTCATCTGCCCGATATGCCGTGCTAAGTGGAAAGAACTCCCAGGCGCTCAACCTGCAGATGCCAGTTATGGACGAGCTAGAGTTAACCCATTAAATTGGCCCCAGGATGAAGGGCACATGGCTGTTGTCCGCAGGCTTTCCCATACATACAGTGGAAACCTGCAGGAGCACCTTCCCTTCTTCCGTACTCTGGAGGCAGGCGTTTTCAATGATGATGAGCACATTGATCTTCAGTCTGATAATATCAGTGAAAATAATGCAGTAGCTGGTTCAGTTAAAATCAAGGCATATTCAGAAGTTCCAGCTATTGAACAATCAACGACCAAGGAGATCTTTGCTATCTTGATCCATCTCAGAGCTCCAAAATCTTCACACTCAGCGAGCTCCCGTGCACCTCTTGACCTCGTCACTGTGCTTGATGTCAGTGGTAGCATGGCAGGGACCAAAATTGCACTTCTGAAGAATGCCATGAGCTTTGTCATCCAAACCCTTGGACCCAACGACCGCCTGTCTGTCGTTGCTTTCTCATCTACAGCACGCAGACTCTTCCCTCTTCGGCGAATGACATTAACTGGCAGGCAGCAAGCATTGCAAGCTGTCAGTTCCCTTGTTGCAAGTGGTGGCACAAACATTGCTGATGGGCTAAAGAAGGCTGCTAAAGTGATTGAGGACCGTCGGTTGAAGAATTCTGTTTGCAGTATCATTCTTCTCTCTGACGGTCAAGACACATATACACTCCCTTCTGACAGGAATCTGCAAGATTACAGTGCCGTTGTTCCACCTTCAATCCTTCCTGGAACATGCCACCATGTACAGATCCACACCTTTGGTTTCGGCTCAGATCATGATTCTGCTGCCATGCATGCTATTGCTGAGATCTCCAGTGGCACATTTTCATTCATCGATGCTGAAGGCTCAATCCAAGATGGATTTGCCCAGTGTATTGGTGGCCTTCTTAGTGTTGTGGTTAAGGAGGTGAGGTTGGCCATTGAGTGTGTCGACGATGGTGTGCTACTGACTTCCATCAAGTCTGGCGGGTATACAAGTCAAGTTGCTGAAGATGGACGCGGCGGTTCAGTTGATATCGGTGATCTGTATGCAGATGAAGAGAGGGGGTTTCTGGTCACTCTACATGTCCCAGCTGCACAGGGACAGACTGTGCTGATCAAACCAAGCTGCATGTATCATGACGCTATCACTACGGAGAACATCGAAGTACATGGTGAGGAAGTAAGGATTCAGCGCCCTGAACATCGCGTGGACTGCAAAATGTCTCCTGAGGTTGAGCGTGAGTGGCACCGTGTTCAGGCCACAGAGGACATGTCTGCCGCTCGGGCTGCAGCGGAGGTAGGTGCTTTCTCTCAGGCCGTGGCAATCCTGGAAGCCCGTAGGAGGATACTGGAAGCACAAGCAGCACAATCTTCAGACGACCAGTGCCTGGCATTGATGGCGGAGCTGAGGGAGATGCAGGAGAGAGTGGAGAACCGGCGGAGGTACGAGGAGTCAGGCAGAGCTTTCATGCTGGCAGGCCTGAGCTCACACTCATGGCAGAGAGCAACTGCACGAGGGGACTCAACAGAGATCACTACCACTATTCATACCTACCAGACGCCATCCATGGTTGACATGCTGCAGCGCTCTCAGATCCTCGTGCCACCCATTGCTGACATGCTGAACAGCTCCCCAACTGTGGCGCCTCCAAATAGATTCAGCCGGCCATGCAGGTCCAGGACAACAAAATCCTTCTCTGAGCAACTCCTGTGATGCATTCTGATCATGACGCATGTCTAGCTATAATTGTCAAAATATTAGGTGAATGTAAGCTGTCCATTTTTTTAGTTTGTTCCTGCACCTGGTACTTCCATTTTCTTCAGTATTCTATATACCAGAGACATGGGGCTAGAAGTCCTCGGGTATAAATTGGTTTGGTGTACATGGTTGGTATTTGGAAAGGATTTGTTCTGTACATAAACTTGCCCCTTGAATTGCAGTCAATAATTTGGGGTGAAATCATTTAACCGTTTGGATATAGATATTGGAGCACAGAATTAAGAATTGGAATCAGTTTTTCAGAATTATATTGTTTGGTTGCACATGTAATTAAGATTTGGAATCAGAGACCTAATTCCCTAGAATTGGACGATAACTAGAAACTGTTGTCCATATTGAGATTTTCCCTTTATTTACAAAAAAAGAGGAGGGGGGCAGCCGGGTGGGCCGCTACAAGGCCCAGCTGACCGTGCAGCCCACCGGCTGGCAGTTGGCTAGGGCAAGTGGAGGCCACGGCTTGCAAATCGGGCGAAGGAGCAGAGCAGCCGTAGCTCTGGCGCCGGCGCCGTTTGGCTCTACAGGTGGTTCGACGCTTGCCGAACTTCATGCCGATCCCTGCGCAACTTCCTAGCGGTCGTCTCCTTAAGATGGGCGGGCTCTCCCCTGGCCTTTTGGCTGGTTTGCTCTACTGTTCTTCCTCCTCTCTCCTGGTTTGCTGATCCGGTGACGAATTCTACCGGTTCGCTCTGGTGTGGGTCTCATTGTTAAGCAAGTGGAAGAGGGAAGATTTGCCTCTGCGCTCGTCGAGTTTGGCATACCTGTGCTCTGTTGCCGGAATCGTGCATCTGTGTGGTGCTGCGGTTCTTCTCTGGTCTCTGTCCACTGTAGCCTGGTGCTTAGGCTCCCTGCTGCGCGGTGTTCCTCTTCTCGGGCTGGTGCCGTGGATGTCTCTCTCGGCTCCGGCAGCGGCTCTAGTATCTCTGCCAACCTCCCGCCGTGCAGGTCCGGACGTGGGCGGCGGAATTGGTTTTCTGGGACAGAATCTTGTGTTCGCTGAGCTGGTCTTCCCACGTAGGCAATCTACGTGCTGTGAGTTACCCGTTCTCTCTCTATATTTATTGAGTAATTTTGTACAATCTGCTAGTAATATTTACTTGGGTATGATCGCACAATTTATGGGCGGATTTGATTGCTCGATGATGATAGCGGTGTAGTGTGACGATGTGACAGTATGAGTTTTAGTGTGTTGTTATTTTCAGCAGTAATATTATTTATTCTTAGTAATTCCTTTCACTATTGTGCAAGCTGATTATTTAAGTTCATTATTGTTCTTTATTTTTGTGCACACTGTTTTGATTTTAATATTCATGCTTGAATTCTAGGTTTATAATATTTGTTCTAAAACCGTAATTTGGTAAGGTAGGACTGTCACGTTAGTCAAGGATCTCTAATCACCACTTAGCGTTGGGAGACTGTTGTTGGGGACTTGTTCTCAAATGCTATGAATTAAGAACAAGACAACACAAAAATATTAAATGTTAATGTCCTTTGTCCTTTAAAGCATTATTTCCCTTAGGATATAATGATCTTCGGACGAAGGTTATGAAGGACATACCTTCATAAACATGACATGTATAATTAGAGGATGAAGCTTATGAAACATAAGACAACAACATAAATAATTACATGGTATCGAAATATGAACATTTATTGTTAAATAATCATGAATACATGAAAGCAATATCAAACTACATTTGTACCTTGAGCTTGACAGAAGACGAAGATACCAATGAGATGCGGAAGCGTGAACAGTACGGGGGTACTGTTCACCTATTTATAGGCACAGGACGCAGCCTGTGTGAATTTACATTCATGTCCTCTACAAATGATTACAACCAATACACAGGTTATCATGGGCCGATTGGTCATTTCATCTTTAAGTCGGTGCATTTTGAAATACACTACGAAGCTCCTTGACTGGTAGCTTCGGCATTGCTCTCGTTCTGGCCTTCCGAAGGTGCTTCTCACGGGACCTTCGGCGACGAAGCAGACCCCTAACAGTAACCCCTTTACGGTGCCAGATCGTTATTCGTAACGAGCTCGACCCGTGAAAAATTCTTTTAGGCTTCGGAATGCCGAAGGTCCGAAAAACACCTTCCCTGAGCTCGTTGTCGAGAAACGATTTAAATATTCCGAGTGCGAGGTGGTCCCACCATAGGATGGGTACACACGATTTGGTGATTCTTCTCGCGCCATGCGGTCCATCGTTCAGTGAATGCGAGCGACTGTTCGGCGGGTGCAGGTGGCTTGACGGTTCATCTTCCCACCTGCAGCACTATATAAACAGACGGGTAGGTGTGAAGTTACCACAACATTCATTACTATCGTACTGTTGTGCTGTTGAAAAATTTGACCATAGCCAAAGCTTATCCTTCGTATTCTCAATTAGAGCATCGTCTTGTTTTTTGGCTTCGTCATAAGAAGGAGCTTCGGCAAAATAAAAAAGTAATTAACTTCGTCAAAAACCGCAAGGAGTTTAGCATCAAATGGCCAGGGTGCATTCAACTGCCAGAATCACACGCGACGAGGAGGAGGCCGAAGCTGCTGAAACTGCCCCGATCTTCGAAGTAATGAGGCAGTCGGGACTAGTTGTGATAGAGGGCGCCTCTAACAAAGGTGCACCTGCTGCCAAAACTGAAGAAGCAGATATTGAAGAGGGTGAGGCTAAAGAAGAAGAGGTAGATTATTCCGTAGTGCCATCTAAACCCAGCCACATGGAGTTTGGAAAGTCTACTGTTTCCGAGGCCGATATGCCCATGATGACAAAGCTAGGTTACTTCGGTGAAGCCGAGAAGAAGCTGATTCGTTTTGGCGGAGAAGAGATCACTCCGAGGCCAGAAAATGATGAGTTGGTGGTTTTTAAGAGCTTCTTCAAAGCAGGGTTGAGGTTTCCTCTGCATGGAATGATTGCGGATGTTTTGGAAAATTTTGAAGTTTATCTTCATCAGCTGACTCCTAACGCTATCGTTAGACTTAGCGTTTTTATTTGGGCTCTTCGAAGCCAAGGGGTGGAGCTGCTTGCCGAAGCCTTCTGCCGGGTGCACGAACTTCACTATCAGACGAAGGCTAGAGAAGATGGACTGCACGAGAATTTTGGCTGCTATAATTTTGCCTACCGCAAAGACATGAAGACACCGGTGGTTAGCTACCGCACTAAATGGCCAACCGGCTGGAAAACTGAATGGTTTTATGTTAGGGTTGATGAGAAAAAGGAGAAGCTAGTTCAGAGCCTGCTGGAGCTAACTTTCGGGTTAACTAGGCCTCAGTGCTGCATGACGCCGAGGACACCATGCCTAGTTGCTGTGGGCGAATTTAGAGTTGTGTCTGAGCATATTGGTACTAGGGATTTGGTTCAGGAATACTTGGCCAATAGAGTATTCCCGACGTTAAAGGAATGGAGTATGCCGAAGCTTAAAGGAGAGAAGAAAAAGAATGAACTTGTTCGACTGCCTTATCATTTTAAGTTCAAGAAGCACTTCAAAAAACCCTGCCAAGAATGGTTGGACACAATTGAAGTTATGTGCAATGAAATCTTGGGCAATTATACGAAGAAAGAAGATCAATTAATGACAGCAGCCTTCGGCACCCGGCCGAAATGAAGGCTGAACCGAGTAATGGACGCTCTGAAGTTTAAATATCCAGACTATAAACAGTTGAACAAAGGTGCCGAAGGGCCAAAACGAAAAAGAGCTGTCAGTGTTATGCAAAGACAAGCTACCAGAATGATAAAAGTAGATGAAAATTTAGCAAAAAAGAAAAAATCCAGCCCTGAGCCGAAGATGGCCGTTTCGAAGAAGAGAAAAGTTACAGCTCCGAAGCCAAAAGCTGATTTAGAAGAAGAAATCCCCTCAACACCTTCTGCCACTAACACAGAAGAAATTTTAAAGGTAATGACTGAATCTCTACCTAATAAGCTAAGTCCGCTGGGACCGGAACTGACGAAGCTTTTACAGAAGAAGAAGAAGAAGAAGGAGCCTTCGGTTGCCGAGAAGCCCACTGAACCAAAAAAGCGGAGGATTATTACTGTCATTGAGGCTATTGAAGAAACACCGCTGTCGGCCTCAGCACCGAAAACAACAGCAGCAGCCGAAGCTGCTCCTGCCGAAGCTTCTACTTCCGAAGCAGCAGTAGCCAAAGTGAAAGGGAAATGTGCCCTTGGGCCATTTCTAAGTATTTTGGTGATTGAGTGCCAACACAAGTGCTTAAGTGTAAATCTATGCCAATTGATGGACAAAGTGCAAATCAAGTCTAAAGGTATGTTTCTAGACTTAGTACATTGTTTTTAGAACTAATGTATTGTGTCTAAGTGCTGGAAACAGGAGAAATCGAATTGGAAAAGACTTAGCATTGTTCAGCCAAAGTCTGCTCAGTCTGGGTGCACCGGACTGTCCGGTGCGCCAGACTGGCTCTGGCGAACTTGCTGTTCTCGGGACTTCGACGACGGTGTACGGCTATAAATCACCGGACTCTCCGGTGGTGCACCGGACTGTCCGGTGAGCCATTCACAGGCGAAGTCGTCGCTCTCGGGAAGTGATTAACGGCGTACGGCTATAATTCACCGGACTGTCCGGTGGTGCACCGGACTGTCCGGTGAGCCAACGGTCAGCCGGGCCAACAGTCGGCCGAGGATTCCGCGCGTGACGCGTGGTCGAGCCAACGGTCACAAGGGGGCACCGGACTGTCCGGTGTGCACCGGACAGTGTCCGGTGCGCCAACGACTCTGAATCTGCAACGGTCGGCTTCGCCAAATAAGGAAAGAAATCCGCACCGGACAGTGTCCGGTGGTGCACCGGACTGTCCGGTGCGCCAGGCGACTGAAGGCAAGAATTGTCTTCCTGGAATGCTCTCAACGGCTCCTAGCTGCCTTGGGGCTATAAAAGGGACCCCTAGGCGCATGGAGGAGTATAACAAGCATTCTCTAAGCATTCCTAAGCACCAAGACTTCGATTCCGTGCATTTGATTCTTTGTGATAGCATCTAGAGCTCTATTTGAGTTGTGAACTCGTCGGGTTGTGTTGTGAGCTCTTGTTGCGACTTGTGTGCGTGTTGTCGCTGTGATTTTGTGTCTTGTGTGCGTTGCTCATCCCTCCCTTACTCCGTGCTTCTTTGTGAACATCAAAGTGTAAAGGCGAGAGGCTCCAAGTTGTGGAGATTCCTCGCGAGCGGGATAAAGTAAACAAAGCAAAACACCGTGGTATTCAAGTGGGTCTTTGGACCGCTTGAGAGGGGTTGATTGCAACCCTCGTCCGTTGGGACGCCACAACGTGGAGTAGGCAAGTTTTGTACTTGGCCGAACCACAGGATAAACCACTGTGTCTATCTGTGTTGATCCTCTTGTGGTTGTTGTGTTTTGCCAAGAACTCCTCTCTAGCCACTTGGCCGTATTGTGCTAACTCTTAATCAAGTTTTTTTGTGGCTTTAAGTTTAAGTTTTCACGGGATCACCTATTCACCCCCCTCTAGGTGCTCTCACGAAGCCACAAATTTGGAAAACACACTTACTGATATTGATGAAATGATTTTGAATATGGCTGAGAAAGAAACTGCTGCGGCTGTTGAGGAAACCCTTGCTGCAGTATCTGAAAAAGAGAAAGAGCTTGCCGAATATGCTTCGAAAGAAGGAAATTTCAACTTTCAAAACATAATTGGGCAAGAATTGTCTAAGGCTAAAAAAGAAGAGCCGAGGGACTATGCTATATCTTGCGGATACTAGCCAGGGGCGCTGCTTTTCAGCGGTATAGACGAAGAGAGTTTAGGTTGCCTTCGGGACCGGACTGGGGCGAAAGTTGTCAGCACTTTATCAAAGGGTGTTGGCTTTCCAAAGCTTGAGGCTGAACTCAGCAGATACCGGCGGCAACATATCGCCGGTAGCTTGTTTTATTCTAACTTTAAGGTAAAATTCTTCCCTTAACTTTTTATTATTTTGATATGAGGATGTTTTCTGATGAAGGTTATTTTGTCAGAGCCTACTATTAAGCAAAGCCTTGAGGATGCAACAAGACCTCGAGGACAAGAAAAACGAAGTTATAATCGAGGGCTTAGAAAGCAAGATTAAAGATCATGAAGCTGCTCTAGAAAAGAAAGACTTCGTACTTCAAATAATGAAAGGTTCACTGGTAGAAGCTCAAGCTGAGATCGCCAGATTGAATAGTGAACTTTTCATGATATCAAAAAACTTTGAGCAAGAGAAGAAAGATTTCGAAACAAAAATCGAAGCTGAAATTGAAAAAAGTTCAAATCTGCAGAAATCGCTCAAAGAACTTCAAGAAAAATGCTTAGGCTTCGGCACCCGGTGCATTCAACGGCTGAAGCAGGTCTTCAACTCAGTTGGAGCCAGTTTCGAAAAGTTCAAACCTTCGGTTGAAGACCTGCCAGGCAGGTTTGATCATATTGAAGGTGAGGTTGATGCTCTCGACGAAGTTATAGCTGGACATGGTGACTTTTGTGCTCTGCTAGCTTCTCGAGGCACGGCTGTCGCTTTCATGAAGGCTGGCTATACACATAGAAATATTGTAAATAGACCAAACTTCAGCTTGTCACCAGCAGACTTGAATAACATCCTCAGCCTGGCCCGAAGCATCGGCAATAGATTCGTTACTGAAATCTGGGCAAAGGGCGGGCGAAGCTTGGCTGGTGACAAAGCTCGAAGTCACCTTAAACCAGTAATAAACTCATACCTTGTGCTTACCTTTTCCTTGAAAGTTGAATTTACCTTATAGTGTTTTGATATGTACAGGGTGACGAAGCCGAGGAGCATTGAGCCGAAACTTAGCAGATGGTCCGAAGCTTAGCAGATGATGATGAAGCCAAAAACCTTGCTGCGAAAAAAACTCTTGTTCTATCCTTGTAAAAAATATTGTAATTTAAGAATTAGATACTACTCTATAAATTTGTCCATACCTTGTAATATATTTTTACCTTTTTGTCCATGTATGAACTGCTTTGATGTGGACGAAACCTGTATTTTTGAGCCGAAGGCGAAAAACACCTTCCCTTCTTTTCGTACACAACGAAGCATAAAACTGCTTTCGAAGCCGTATCTATAGAGCCGAAGCAACTGTCTGTATCTGTATGATATGATGATGATGATCTTATGTATGTCTAAATGAATGTTTATGAATGCAATGTATGATGTAATGTATCGTGCAAATAAATGCCCAGACACACACATACGAAGCCACATCCATAATCTTCATTCCCTTAGGAATGCCTAAAATCTTTTTGCCGTTTATTTTTCGGTTGCACCGCTTATTTTTCGGTGTAAGTTCTGCATCCCCTTAGGAACGTCTTTTGAACTTCTTCGCCTTCTATTTCGGCGGTATTCACGTTGACTTTTCGCGCTTCGCCTTCTATTTCGGCGGTATTCGCGTTGACTTTTCGCGCTTCGCCTTACATTTCGGTGGTATTCGGCTCTGCATTCCCTTAGGAACGACTTTTGAGCAGAAAACTTACGCTGCGCTAGCTTAGGAACGACTTCTTGTAGCTTCGTCGTGCTCTGCATCCCCTTAAGGACGACTTTCGAGCTTCTCCTTGTTCTTTTTTTTCTCTCTGCACTCGATGGTGCATGCTCAGATTTTATATTTTACATATTTGGGGGATTTTTCTCTCGTAGAGCTGAATAAGAAAGGAAAAATTACAAACTATGGCCCCATTAAAAACCTTTCTCCCCCTTTGGAAAGGAAAAGGGTGCCATAAGAAAAATGAAAAAGATTACATCAATTTATACATAATATCGTCGAAGCTCATCCGCATTCCAGGATCTAGAAATGTCGTTGCCGTCCATGTCCTTTAATCTGTAAGAACCGGGTCTTGACGAAGATACTACCAGAAAGGGTCGTTCCCACTTCAGCTGAAGCTTGCCTACTGTGTCAGAGTTGGCTACTCTCCGAAGCACCAAGTGTCCTGGCTTAATATCTTTCAATTGAACTTTTTTTTCGCGCCATTTTATTGTTTCAGCTTGATATTTGTTGATATTTTCCACAGCCTGAAGTCTGGTCCCTTCTATAGTATCTTTCGTCACAAAATGATTAGCTTCGTCTTCGGTCGAAGCTACTGTTCTTATTGACCCCGCTTTAGCCTCTTTGGGGGTTATGGCTTCGTCACTGAACAATAATTTGAATGGTATAAAACCTGTTGACCTTGATATAGTTGTATTGTGGCTCCACACCACTTTAACCAACTCATCTGGCCACTTTCCTCTAGGCTGATTGAAGATTAACTTCATTATTCCTGTCATTATAATACCATTTGCCCTTTCAACTAGTCCGTTTGATTCCGGGTGCCTGATTGATGCAAAATGAATTTTTGTGCCGATCTGATTGCAGAAATCTCTGAAAGTTTCAGCATCAAACTGCGTTCCATTATCCACAGTTATAGCCTTAGGCACACCGAAGCGACAAACTATATTCTGCCAGAAGAATTTTTGGACTGTAGCCGAAGTTATTGTAGCCAAAGGCTTTGTTTCGATCCACTTAGAAAAATATTATACCGCCACCACAACATATCTCAAGTTGCCCTTTGCTGGTGGAAGTGGCCCTAGTAGATCCAGGCCCCATCTTTGCAACGGCCAGGTTGGTTGTATTAGCTGAGTCAATGACGAAGGTTGTTTCTGATCTCTTGCACATTTTTGGCAATTTTCACACTTTTGAATCAAATCTGCTGCGTCCGAAGCTGCCTTCGGCCAATAGAATCCTTGTCGAAAAACCTTTCCTAGAAGTGGTCTGGACCCAATATGAGATCCACACAATCCTGCATGTATCTCCTTCATCAGTTCTATACCTTCAGTTCTGGATACGCACATGAGAAGTGGGGAACAAACTCCATGTTTATATAATTCCCCTTCTATTATGACATATGGTCTTGTTCTTGCTTCCATTCTTTTGTTATAAACCTCATCATCCAAGAGATAGTTACCTTAGAAGAAAGATATAATCTCAGTCCTCCAATCTTCACTATGGACAGGAGATATTGTGAGCACTGCTCTTTCGAGGAGTTCCACCGAAGGTGCTCTTATTGTCTCGAAAAATACTTCCAAAGGTAGAGGAAGCCCCTGTGCTGTTGACTTGGCTAGCAGATCAACATGCTCATTTTCCCCTCTTGGAATATTCTTAACAGAAAATCCTTCGAAAGAAGCTTCAAGCCTTCGAACTGTGTCCAGGTATCTCTCAAGCTTCGGATCTCTTGCCTTGCAACTCTTGTCAACATGACCAGAAATAACTTGAGAGTCGGTTTTGAAGACTGCCCTTCTTATTCCCATTGCCTTTAACTTTCGAAGTCCCAAAAGTAATGTTTCGTATTCAGCAATATTATTTGTACAGTTGAAATCAAGCCTTGCTGTATAGCATGTTCTAACTTTGGAAGGTGCAACTAAGACAGCAGCTGCACCTGCACCGAAGGTTCCCCAGGAACCGTCGCAGAACACTGTCCAAGCTTTGGCATCTTTATTTGCTTCTTCTTCCTGAGCCCCTGGCGTCCACTCAGCAATGAAGTCTGCTAACGCCTGGGACTGAATTGACGATCTATGGACATAGTCAATAGTGAATTTGTTAAGCTCCGCAGCCCACTTTCCAATCCTTCCAGTAGCTTCTCTGTTCCTCATAATATCCTTCAGAGGCTGTGATGAAGGAACAACTATGTGGTACACTTGAAAATAGTGCCGAAGTTTCCTGGAGGCCATTAACACAGCATACAACACCTTCTCCAACTCTGTATAGTTTTTCTTTGATAAACTTAGAACTTCAGAGACAAAGTATATTGGGGCTTGCTTTTTAATTTGTCCTTCAAGCTTCTCCTGTACAAGCGCCGCACTCACTGCAGAGTACGAAGCTGCCACATACAATAGTAACGGATCCCCTGGCGCAGGTGGAGTTAATGTTGTTAGATCAATCAAGTATTGCTTCAGCTCTTCAAAGGCCTTCTGTTGAGCTGGGCCCCATTGAAAAACTTCAGCTAACTTTAGTATTTCAAAGAATGGCAAATTTCTTTCTGCTGATCTAGATATGAATCTATTTAATGATGCCAGTCTTCCTGTCAGCTGTTGGGCCCCCTTCTTTGTGCTTGGTGGTTCCATCCGAAGGATAGCTTCGACCTTGCTTGGGTTAGTTTCAATCCCCTTCGTTGAAACTAGACTTCCAAGGAACTTACCCTTCTTCACTCGAAAGACACATTCTTATGGATTTAATTTCAGGCCAGCTTGTCTGAAATTAGCAAATGTTTCTTGCAGATCAGTAATGTGATTTTCTTGCTTCATACTTTTTACTATGATGTCATCAATGTATGTCAGCACATTTCTGCCTATCTGGGAATGAAGGACCTTGGCTGTCATTCTGCTGAAGCTTCCTCCAGCATTCTTGAGCCCCTCAGGCATCCGAAGATAACAATAGGTGCCACTGGGAGTTATGAAGCTAGTCTTTGGCTCATCCTCCTTCTTCATCCATATTTGATGATATCCTGAGTAGTAGTCCAGCAGACTCATAAGCTCTGAAGAAGCTGCTGCATCTACAAGAGAGTCTATTCTTAGTAATGAAAATTTGTCCTTTGGACAGGCCTTGTTAAGATCTGTGAAGTCAATACACATCCTCCATTTGCCGTTGGACTTCTTCACCATAACAGTATTGGCTAGCCACTCTGGATATTTTACTTCTCTGATGAACCCAGCACTGAGAAGCCTTTTTACTTCATTCCGAGCACCTTCGACTTTATCATCAGACATTTTCCGAAGCCTTTGTTTTCTTGGCCTGAAGGATGGGTCGACATTGAGTGAATGTTCAATGACGTCTCTATTGACACCATAGAGGTCATTGGCCGACCAAGCAAAAACATCTTTGTTGTTGAATAAAAACCTTATCAAAGTTTTCTCCTGTTCTTCAGATAGTTGAGACCCCAACAATATCTTCTGCTCTGCTATGTCTTCACATAGAAGCATGGGCTTCGGCTGATCAGCCGAAGCAGCCTTCTCTCTTCTGTACTTGTACTGTTCACAAGCTTCGGCTTCATCTATATTGTGAATTGCTTTTGAATCTGTCCAGTTTCCTTCGGCCTTCCTGGCAGCTTCTTGACTGCCATGAATAGCAATGGGCCCTTGTTTCGAAGGTATCTTCATGCATAGATATGCTGGATGGAGTATTGCTTCGAAAGCATTAAGCGTCCCACGACCAATGATTGCATTGTAGGGGTATTCCATATCAACAATGTCAAACACAACCTGTTCAGTCCTTGTATTGTGGACAAAGCCGAAGGTCACTGGCATCGTGATTTTGTCGAGCGCTGCAATCTGCCTGCCTCCGAAGCCACAAAGAGGGTGTGTAGCATCATGAATCTTGTCCTCTGGCTCTTGCATTTGTCTGAAGGCCTTAGCAAATATGATAACCGCGACACTGCCTGTATCAACCAGAACATTGTGGACCAGAAATCCCTTGATGATGCAAGATATGACCATAGCATCATTGGGAGGGTAATCCTTGAGCTGAAGGTCCTCCTGGGAGAAGGTGATTGGGATGTGAGACCATTTTGACTTGATGAAAGGTCCCTGCACCCCAACATGCTACACCCTTCTCTGTGCTTCCTTCTTCTGCTTCTTGTTAGCCGGCTCTGAACTTGAGCCGCATGTTATCGGGAGCACTAGCTTCGTAGCCGAAGGTGCTTCAGCTTGGTTGTTGAACGAAGCCATCAGCTCAACAGTGGAAGTGAGTTCACCAAAGGTGGGCGCCAATGTTGGGGACTTGTTCTCAAATGCTATGAATTAAGAACAAGGCAACACAAAAATATTAAATGTTAATGTCCTTTGTCCTTTGAAGCATTATTTCCCTTAGGATATAATGATCTTCGGACGAAGGTTATCAAGGACATACCTTCATAAACATGACATGTATAATTAGAGGATGAAGCTTATGAAACATAAGACAACAACATAAATAATTACATGGTATCGAAATATGAACATTTATTGTTAAATAATCATGAATACATGAAAGCAATATCAAACTACATTTGTACCTTGAGCTTGACAGAAGACGAATATACCAATGAGATGCGGAAGTGTGAACAGTACAGGGGTACTGTTCACCTATTTATAGGCACAGGGCGCAGCCTGTGTGAATTTACATTCATGTCCTCTACAAATGATTACAACCAATACACAGGTTATCATGGGCCGATTGATCATTTCATCTTTAAGTCGGTGCATTTTGAAATACACTACGAAGCTCCTTGACTGGTAGCTTCGGAATTGCTCCCGTTCTGGCCTTCCGAAGGTGCTTCTTCTCACGGGACCTTCGACGACAAAGCAGACCCCCAACAGTTGTCTAGTGTAGCAACCTGCTATTTTGAGAGCAATATCTTAATATAAACAATTATGTTTATGTGTTTAATCTGCCTTCTTCACCTACAAGCCATGTTTAATTTACAAATGGACCTGAGTAGCTATGTTTCATGTTTTCTTTTACTGGAATTGCTACTGTTCATTACTGTTATAATTACATATGGCATTAATCTGAGTTATATGCCTGTTTTATTCAGAATTAAAATATTTAATATATTTAAATATGTTGGAAGCATGTCACTTATTTCTCTAATATTACAACAGAAACTCCCTCTCCCAATACAGAGCATCACTCCTCTTTATTGAGTAGAATTGGACCACACATTTTCAAACTCTAATTCAGTGACATCCAAACAATAGAATTAGAATTACACGTCGATCCGTGTAGACAGTGGGATGAGTCGGTTGAGGCGGAAAACCGTGTAGACAGTGGGATCAGCAAGTTCGTTGATCATATTGAACACGCAAAACCCAAGATTCATGCAAAGGGGGGGTTCGCTGTGGCGCGGTCCATTGCCAAAACCAAGAGTGTCTAAGATGACTTTCGTGGCGGCGTTGGACAAAGCGATCCATGTCGATCCGTGTTCTTGTGAAAGAAGCAAGTCTGCATCACGGTTTCCCGAGCGAGTTCATCCATTTAGCGCATTCACCGGCGAAATTATCAGAGATACGACACAGTCTCTTTCAAATTTCGAAAATCAGAAGGTTCGAAGCTATAAGAACGTTGGGTCGTTTTCGCCTTTTTCGAGGCGTGATTACTGGAGAAGCGCAATCACTAGCGATTGTGTTGGAGATACGAAGGAGGCTCTCTCAAAATTCGAAAACCAAAAGGTTGGGCACTATAAGAAGATTGGGCCGAAACCAGGGGCACAAAGCCTCAAACTAGGCCCACATATGCCATATAAGCCCATTCAGGGTTTGGCTTGTCTTTTTGCCAAGACAGAGACCCAAAGCAGGGTTGCCAAGGCACCGTTCTTCTGCCGTACTTATTCGCACACCGCAACGTTTGCTGAAGTCCTCAGGAAAGCAATGGACGAAAGTGGTGGGAATCAGGGTGCCAATGATGGCTATGGCGAGGCCATGATGAAGGTGCTAGAGGGGGTTGATCAAGTGGCAATCATCATGGCCAGGTGTGTTTCTTTCGTGTGGGGGTACCGCAGACCTTATTCGAGATTCGATGGTCATAGACATGGTTCTACTCATCATGTAGGAGGAGGCAGGCACAACAACAATCGGGGTGGCTTTGGTTTCGCTGACCACAAGCGTTTTGGAGCCCCATTTGGTGGTCACAATGGTATGGGGTTCCATAGGTCTGATCCTCAGGGGCTGGTTGTTGGGGCTTCTTCCATGCAGGGAGACAATGCTGCTGTTAATGTTGTAGCCAATTCACCTGCTTACGCTGTGGCATAGGCTGTGGCCTGCTCACATAAGCAATTTCAAAGCAACAGCTCACGGGGGAAGAGATTATGCCGGTGAAGGTTGGTTCAATTGGGGAAGGAAAGCAACTGGACATAGTGGGTTCTAGTGGGGTGAAAAATGAGCAGAAGTTAGATGGTTCGCTTCAGCGAGCAGGTGCCAAGGAGGGAAAGATGCCATTTATCGGTGCCTCACCAAAGGGCATACCATGCAGGTTGGCACTGCAGCCTGCTATTGTGACATCTGTCAGAGTGAAGATCACAATACCAAGAGGTGTCCCGTGTTTCGCGGTGATAAATCAGTGGCTCACACATGTGGATATGCTATTGATGGTTTGGGTTTCTTTTATGAGGACATATCTGGTGCCCATCCATGGCCGCGGTTCCATTAGGAGAAAGGGTACACGACGCCTTCTAATCTGAACCGTTGGATATGGTTTCAACGGTCAGTGTTCTTCCCCCAACGCGTCGGGCACTAGCGCGGCGACGCACGCCCTCAGCGGCGGCGTAGGCACCATGAAAGTCGTCTAGAGGGGGGTGAATAGGCGGAATCTGAAATTTATAAACTTTAAGCACAACTACAAGCCGATGTTAGCGTTAGAAATATAATCGAGTCCAAAAGAGAGGGCGAAAACAAATCAACCAAATAAATAGAGCGGATGACACGGTGATTTGTTTTACCGATGTTCCGTTCTTGCAAACCTACTCCCCGTTGAGGTGGTCACAAAGACCGGGTCTCTTTCAACTCTTTCCCCCTCTCAAACAGTCACCTAGACCGAGTGAGCTTCTCTTTTCAAACAAACGGGTCACTAAGTCCCCACAAGGACCACCACACAATTGGTGTCTCTTGCCTTGATTACAATTGAGTTGGAAACAAGAAAGAAGGAAGAAGAAAAGCGATCCAAGCGCAAGAGCTCAAATGAACACGACAAAACTCTCTCTTCTAGTCGCTATTGCTTTGAGTGGAATTGGGACTTGGAGAGATTTTGATTTGCTCTAATTGTGTCTTGTATTGAATGCTATAGCTCTTGTATTGAATGTGTTGGCTGGAAACTTGGATGCCTTGAAGTGTGGTGGTTGGGGGTATTTATAACCCCAATCACCAAAGTAGCCGTTGGGGATGGCTGTTGTCGTATGGCGCACCGGACAGTCCGGTGCGCCATCGGACACTGTCCGGTGCGCCAGCCACGTCACCCAACCGTTAGGGTTCGACCGTTGGAGTTCTGACATGTGGGGCCACCGGATAGTCCGGTGGTGCACCGGATAGGTCCTATTCACTGTCCGGTGCGCCTTCTGCGCCTGCTCTGACTTCTGCGCGCGCAGTCCACGCACTGTAGCTCATTGTTCACCTTTTGCAGATGACAGTTGGCGCTGATAGCCGTTGCTCCGCTGGCACACCGGACAGTCCGGTGCTACACCGGACAGTCCGGTGAATTATAGCGGAGTGACTCCCCAAATTCCCGAAGCTAGCAAGTTTGAGTTGATCCACCCTGGTGCACCGGACACTGTCCGGTGGCACACCGGACAGTCCGGTGCGCCAGACCAGGGCAGCCTTCGGTTGTCTTTTGCTCTTTTTATTTGAACCCTTTCTTGGACTTTTTATTGGTTTGTGTTGAACCGTTGGCACCTGTAGAACTTATAATCTAGAGCAAACTAGTTAGTCCAATAATTTGTGTTGGGCAATTCAACCACCAAAATCATTTAGGAAAAGGAATGACCCTATTTCCCTTTCAATCTCCCCCTTTTTGGTGATTGATGCCAACACAAACCAAAGCAAATATAAAAGTGCAGAATTGAACTAGTTTGCATAAGGTAATTGCAAAGTTTGCTTGGAATGAAACCAATAATTATTTCTACTTGATATGCATGGATGGTTTTTCTCCTTATTTAAAATTTTGGACCACATTTGCACTACGAGTTTTGTTTTTGCAAATTCTTTTATAAATTCTTTTCAAAATCCTTTTTGCAAATAGTCAAAGGTCTGTGAGTAAGATTGAAAGAAGCATTTTCAAGTTTTGAAATTTTCTCCCCCTGTTTCAAATGTTTTTCCTTTGACTTAAGCAAAAACTCCCCCTCAATGAAATTCTCCTCTTAGTGTTCAAGAGGGTTTTATAATTTTTTTAAAGATACTTTCTCCCCTTTTGAAAACACATAAAGATATCAATTTGAAAACTTCATTTTAAAAATTTGGTGGTGGTGCGGTCCTTTTGCTTTGGGCTAATACTTTCTCCCCCCTTTGGCATGAATCGCCAAAAACCGATACTTGTGAGTGCAATATAAGCCCTTTTACTTTCTCCCCAATGGCAATCAAATAGATATGAGTGAAGATTATACCAAAGTGGAGAAGTATGCGGAATACCGGCAAAGAGTAGATAATACCGATGGAGTTGGGTGGAAGCGTCGTCTTTGCCGAATACTCCATTTCCCTTTCAATTCTATGACTAAGCATGAGAATACACTTGAAAACACATTAGTCATAGACATAAAAGAGATATGATCAAAGGTATATAAATGAGCTATGTATGCAAAATATCAATCAAAGTTCCGAGAATCAAGAATGTTTAGCTCATTCCTAAGTTTGGTAAAAGTTTTCTCATCTAATGGTTTGGTAAAGATATCGGCCAATTGATCTTTGGTGTTAATATAGGCTATCTCGATATCCCCACTTTGTTGGTGATCTCTCAAAAAGTGATACCGAATGGCTATGTGCTTAGTGCGGCTGTGTTTAATGGGATTATCCGCCATGCAGATTGCACTCTCATTATCACATAGAAGAGGGACTTTGCTAAATTTGTAGCCATAGTCCCTAAGGGTTTGCCTCATCCAAAGCAGTCGCGCGCAACAATGGCCTGCGGCAATATACTTGGCTTCGGCGGTAGAAAGAGCTACTGAGTTTTGTTTCTTTGAAGCCCAAGACACTAGGGATCTCCCTAGAAATTGACAAGTCCCTGATGTGCTCTTCCTATCAATTTTACACCCTACCCAATCAACATCTGAATAACCTAGTAAATCAAACGAGGATCCCTTGGGGTACCAAAGACCAAACTTAGGTGTATGAACTAAATATCTCAAGATTCTCTTCACGGCCCTAAGGTGAACTTCCTTAGTATCGGCTTAGAACCTTGCACACATGCATACAAAAAGCATAATATCCGGTCGAGATGCACATAAATAGAGTAGAGATCCTATCATCGACAAGTATACCTTTTGATCTACGGATTTACCTCCCGTGTCGAGGTCGAGATGCCCATTAGTTCCTATGGGTGTCTTGATGGGCTTGGCATCCTTCATTCCAAACTTGGTGAGTATGTCTTGAGTGTACTTCGTTTGGCTGATGAAGGTGCCCTCTTGGAGTTGCTTCACTTGAAATCCTAGAAAATACTTCAACTCCCCCATCATAGACATCTCGAATTTTTGTATCATGATCCTACTAAACTCTTCACAAATAGATTTGTTAGTAGACCCATATATAATATCATCAACATAAATTTGGCATACAAACAAATCATTTTCAATTGTCTTAGTAAAGAGAGTAGGATCGACCTTGCCGACTTTGAAGCCATTAGTGATAAGGAAATCTTTTAGGCATTCATACCATGCTCTTGGGGCTTGCTTGAGCCCATAAAGCGCCTTAGGGAGTTTGTAGACATGGTTAGGATACTCACTATCTTCAAAGCCTAGAGGTTGCTTAACATAGACCTCTTCCTTGATTGGTCCATTGAGGAAAACACTCTTCACGTCCATTTGATAAAGCTTAAAGCCAAGGTAAGTTGCATAGGCAAGTAATATATGATTTGACTCAACCTAGCTACGGTTGCATAGGTTTCACCAAAATCCAAACCTCCTGACTTGTGAATACCCCTTGGCCACAAGTCGGGCTTTGTTCCTTGTCACCACACCATGCTCATCTTGCTTGTTGCGGAAGACCCACTTGGTTCCTACAACATTTTGGTTAGGACGTGGAACTAAATACCATACCTCATTCCTCGTGAAGTTGTTGAGCTCCTCTTGCATCGCCAGCACCCAATCCGAATCTTTAAGTGCGTCCTCTACCCTGTGTGGCTCAATAGAGGAAACAAAAGAGTAATGTTCACAAAAATGAGCAACACGAGAACGAGTGGTTACCCCCTTATGAATATCGCTGAGGATGGTGTTCATGGGGTGATCTCGTTGGATTGCTTGGTGGAATCTTGGGTGTGGCGGCCTTTGATCTTGTTCATCTTTCTTGTCTTGATCATTGGCATCTCCCTCTTGATCATTGCCCTCCTCTTGTGGTGGCTCATCCTCTTGATCTTCATTTTCATCATCTTGAGCTTACTCCTCATCTTTGGTTGGTGGAGATGCTTACATGGAGGAGGATGATGGTTGATCTTGTGCTTGGGGAGGCTCTTCGGATTCCTTAGGACACACATCCCCAATGGACATGTTCCTTAGCACGACGCATGGAGCCTCTTCATCATCTAGCTCATCAAGATCAACTTGCTCTACTTGAGAGCCGTTAGTCTCATCAAACACAATGTCACAAGAAACTTCAACTAGTCCAGTGGACTTGTTAAAGACTCTATATACCCTTGTGTTTGAGTCATAACCAAGTAAAAAGCCTTCTACAGCCTTAGGAGCAAATTTAGATTTTCTACCTCTTTTAACTAGAATAAAACATTTGCTACCAAAGACTCTAAAATATGAAACATTGGGCTTTTTACCGGTGAGGAGTTCATAAGATGTCTTCTTGAGGATTCGGTGAAGATATAACTGATTGATGGCGTAGCAAGCGGTGTTGACCGCCTTGGCCCAAAACCGATCCAAAGTCTTGTACTCATCAAGCATGGTCCTTGCCATGTCCAATAGAGTTCTATTCTTCCTCTCCACTACACCATTTTGTTGTGGCGTGTAGGGAGAAGAGAACTCATGCTTGATGCCTTCCTCCTTAAGAAAGCCTTCAATTTGAGAGTTCTTGAACTCCATTCCGTTGTCGCTTCTTATTTTCTTGATCCTCAAGCCGAACTCATTTTGAGCCCGTCTCAAGAATCCTTTCAAAGTCTCTTAGGTTTGAGATTTATCCTGTAAAAAGAATACCTAAGTGAAGTGAGAATAATCATCCACAATAACTAGACAGTACTTACTCCCGCCGATGCTTATGTAAGCTATCGGGCCAAATAGGTCCATGTGGAGTAGCTCAAGTGGCCTGTCAGTCGTCATGTTGTTCTTGTGTGGATGATGAACACCAACTTGCTTCCCTGCTTGGCATGCGCTACAAATCCTGTCTTTCTCAAAATGATCATTTGTTAGTCCCAAAATGTGTTCTCCCTTTTAGAAGCTTGTGAAGATTCTTCATCCCAACATGGGCTAGTCGGCGGTGCCAGAGCCAATCCATGTTAGTCTTAGCAATTAAGCAAATATCGAGTTCAGCTCTATTAAAATCAACTAATTATAGCTGACCCTCTAACACTCCCTTAAATGCTATTGAATCATCACTTCTTCTAAAGACAGTAACACCTACATCCGTAAAAAGACAGTTGTAACCCATTTTACATAATTGAGAAACTGAAAGCAAGTTATAATCTAAAGAATCTATAAGAAAAACATTGGAAATAGAATGGTCAGGTGATATAGCAATTTTACCAAGTCCTTTGACCAAACCTTGAATTCCATCCCCGAATGTGATAGCTCTTTGGGGACCTTGTTTTTTCTCATAGGAGGAGAACATCCTTTTCTCCCCATTCATGTGGTTTGTGCACCTGCTGTCAATGATCCAACTTGAGTCCCCGGATGCATAAACCTACAAAATAAATTTAGGCCTTGTTCTTAGGTACCCAAATGGTTTTGGGTCCTTTCACATTAGAAACAAGCACCTTGGGTACCCAAACACAAGTCTTTGACCCCTTGTGTTTGCCCCCAACATATTTGGCAACTATTTTGCCTGATTTGTTAGTGAGCACATATGAAGCATCAAAAGTCTTAAATGAAATGTTATGATCATTTGATGCAATAGGAGTTTTCTTCTTAGGCATTTTAATATGTGTAGAACGCCTAGAGCTAGAAGCCTCATTCTTATAAATAAAAGCATGGTGAGAAACAGAATGAGTCTTCTTTGCATGAATTCTCCTAATCTTATCCTCAGGATAACCAGCAAGATATAGAATATAGCCCTTGTTATCCTGAGACATAGGAGCCTTGCCCTTAACAAAATTAGACAATCTTTTAGGAGGGGCATTAAGCTTGACATTGTCTCCCTGTTGGAAGCCAATGCCATCCTTAATGCCAGGGCGTCTCCCACTATAAAGCATACTACGAGTAAATTTAAAATTTTCATTCTCTAATTCATGCTCAGCAATTTTAGCATCTAGTTTAGCTATATGATCATTTTGTTGTTTAATCATAGCAAGGTGATCATGAATAACATCAACATTGATATCTCTACATCTAGTGCAAATAGAAACATGATCAACCATAGATGTAGAGGGTTTGCAATTATTTAATTCAACAATCCTAGCACGTAAAATAGCATTCTCATCTCTAAGATTGGTAATAGCATCATTGCAAACATTTAAATCTTTAGCCTTAGCAATTAATTTTTCATTTTTAATCTTAAGGCTAGAGAGAGAGAGAGGCATTCAATTTTTCAATCTTAGCAATTAGACTAGCATTATCATTTCTAAGATTGGTAATTGAATCATCACAAATATTTGACTTCTCAACCTTAGCAATCAAATTAGCATTCTCAATTCTAAGGTTGGAGATAGTGTCATGGCAAGCACTTAGCTCACTAGTCAAATTTTCACATTTCTCTACTTCCTGAGCATAAGCAATTTTCACCTTAACATGCGTTTTGTTTTCCTTAATAAGGAAGTCCTCTTGGCTATCCAAGAGTTCATCCTTCTCATGAATAACACTAATTAATTCATTTAATTTCTCCTTTTGTTGCATGTTGAGGTTGGCAAAAAGAGTAAACAAATCATCCTCATCATCACTAGAATTAGCATCATCACTAGATGTTGCATACTTAGTGGAGGATCTAGATTTTACCTTCTTATTCTTGCTGTCCTTTGCCATAAGGCATTTGTGGCCGACGTTGGGGAAGAGAAGACCCTTGTTGACAGCGATATTTGTGGCGTCCTCATCGAAGGAGGAGTCGATGGAGCTTTCGTCGGAGTCCTACTCCCGACAAACATGGGCATCGCCACCCTTATTCTTGTAGTATCTCTTCTTCTCTTTCTTCTTCCCCCTCTTGTCGTTATCCCTGTCACTATCACTAGACAAAGGACATTTAGCGATAAAATGACCAGACTTACCACACTTGTAGCAAACTTTCTTGGAGTGGGGCTTCTAATCTTTCCCCCTCCTTTGCTTGAGGATTTGGCGGAAGCTCTTGATGATGAGCGTCATTTCCTCGTTGTCGAGCTTGGAGGCGTCGATGGGGAGCCTACTTGATGTAGACTCTTTTTTCTTCTCCTCCGTCGCCTTGAAGGCAACGGGTTGCACATCGGGTGTGGAGGAGGTGCCTTGCTCGATAATTTTTTTGGAGCCTTTGATCATCAATTCAAAGCTCACAAATTTTCCTATCACTTCCTCGGGAGACATTAGTTTATATCTAGGATCACCATGAATTAATTGAACTTGAGTAGGGTTAAGAAATACGAGTGATCTAAGAATAACGTTGACCATTACATGGTCATCCTATTTGGTGCTCCCGAGGTTGCGCACTTGGTTCACCAAGGTCTTTAGCCGGTTGTACATGGCTTGCGGGTCTTCTCCTTGGTTGAGCATAAAACGACCGAGCTCCCCCTTGATCGTTTCCCTCTTGGTGATCTTGGTCACCTTGTCTCCTTCATGCGCGGTCTTGAGCACATCCCAAATCTCCTTGGCGCTCTTCAACCCTTGCACCTTATTATACTCCTCTCGACTTAGAGAGGCGAGGAGTATAGTAGTGGCTTGTGAGTTGAAGTGCTGGATTTGGGCAACCTCGTCCGAATCATAATCTTCATCCCCTGGCGATGGTACCTGTACTCCAATCTCAACAACAACCCAAATGCTAGTGTGGAGTGAGGTTAGATGGTGCCTCATTTTGTCACTCCACATATTATAATCTTCACCATAAAAAACGGGTGATTTGCCTAATGGGACAGAAAGTAAAGGAGTATGTTTGGAAACGCGAGGATAGCGTAGGGGGATCTTACTAAACTTCTTGCGCTCATGGTGCTTAGAAGTTATGGATGGCGCGTCGGAGCCGGAGGTAGATGGCGACGAAGAATCGGTCTCATAGTAGACCACCTTCTTCATCTTCTTCTTCTTGTCGCCACTCCGATGCGACTTGCTGTGGGAGTGTGATTCTCCCTTTTCTTTGGAGCCGGACTCCCTTGATGGAGCCTTCCCGTGGCTTGTAGCGGGCTTCTCGTCGGTCATGACCTCCTTCTTGGCGTGATCTCCCGACATCACTTCGAGCGGTTAAGCTCTAATGTAGTACCAGGCTCTGATACCAATTGAAAGTCGCCTAGAGGGGGGTGAATAGGCGGAATTTGAAATTTATAAACTTTAAGCACAACTACAAGCCGGGGTTAGCGCTAGAAATATAATCGAGTCTGAAAGAGAGGGCGAAAACAAATCAAGCAAATAAATAGAGCGGATGACACGGTGATTTGTTTTACCGAGGTTCGGTTCTTGCAAACCTACTCCCCATTGAGGTGGTCATAAAGACTAGGTCTCTTTCAACCCTTTCCCTCCCTCAAACGGTCACCTAGACCGAGTGAACTTCTCTTCTCAAACAAACGGGTCACTAGGTCCCCACAAGGACCACCACACAATTGGTGTCTCTTGCCTTGATTACAATTGAGTTGGGAACAAGAAAGAAGGAAGAAGAAAAGCGATCCAAGCGCAAGAGCTCAAATGAACACGACAAAACTCTCTCTTCTAGTCGCTATTGCTTTGAGTGGAATTGGGACTTGGAGAGATTTTGATTCACTCTAATTGTGTCTTGTATTGAATGCTATAGCTCTTGTATTGAATGTGTTGGCTAAAAACTTGGATGCCTTGAAGTGTGGTGGTTGGGGGTATTTATAGCCCCAATCACCAAAGTGGTCGTTGGGGATGGCCGCTGTCGTATGGCGCATCGGACAGTCTGGTGCGCCACCAGACACTGTCCAGTGCACCAGTCACGTCACCCAACCGTTAGGGTTCGACCGTTGGAGCTCTGACATGTGGGGCCACCGGCCAGTCCGGTGGTGCACCGGACAGGTCCTTTTCACTGTCCGGTGTGCCTTCTGTGCCTGCTCTGACTTCTGCGCGTGCAATCCGCGCACTGTAGCTCACTGTTCACCTTTTGCAGAAGACCATTGGCGCTGATAGCCGTTGCTCCACTGGCACACCGGACAGTCCAGTGCTACACCGGACAGTCCGGTGAATTAAAGCGAAGTGGCTCCCCAAATTCCCGAAGCTAGCAAGTTTGAGTTGATCCAACCTGGTGCACCGGACACTATCCGGTGGCACACCGGACAATCCGGTGCGCCAGACCAGGGCAACCTTCGGTTGTCTTTTGCTCTTTTTATTTGAACCCTTTCTTGGACTTTTTATTGGTTTGTGTTGAACCTTTGGCACCTGTAGAACTCATAATCTAGAGCAAACTAGTTAGTCCAATAATTTGTGTTGGGCAATTCAACCACCAAAATCATTTAGGAAAAGGTTTGACCCTATTTTCCTTTCACACCGGCGTAGGTCGCTTTCACCCCTACGGTGCACCGCCCCTACTTCTGATACCCGCAAAATGAAATTGGCACGACGACGAACTTCAGAGAAGGGGTCATACCGGCAATTGTAGGGTGAACACCTCTAGCCACGGCGCACGGTGGACCCATAGAGGATTTTGCGCTACGACGATGAATTCCGAGGTCTCCGGCCGCCCTTCCTCCGCAGCAAGGCACCAGTTCTGTCCCCGAAGCACGACCAGACACACAGGCACGAAATCATGGACGCGACGACAATGACACAGATTGAGCTACGACGGTGGAACTTTCCTCTCTAATGGCGGCGTCGGCCTTTGGTGGACAAACCGGCACGGAGCAGTACGGGGCAAGCATGAAGGGTTGCAGAGGGCGCAGGGGGGTCTTATCCCCACGACGCAGTGAGCTCGGGCCCGCAGTTCCACAAATCCCGTGAGGTGGCGGATGACTCGGTCTCGGCCGTTGTGGAGGTGAGGGATGACAGGGCGAGCCCACCCGTCATAGAGACAGATGCGGCGTTTGCGCGCGATCATGGGCACGACTGGAAAATGGGCCCAGTGCATCGGTGAGGACTCGTCCATGGTGCTCTTGGTACCGAGACTGACGAAGTGGGGTCAAGGGGGTCGACGCGCGCAGGTGTGAGGGATTTGGGCCGCGCGATATACCCCCCTAGTGGGGCAAATTGGTGGGTTTTGGCCCAACAAAAGGATTTTTCCTTTTTATTTTCTTCTTACTTTTCTTTCTCTTTTAATTTCTAGAATTCAAATTTGAATCCAATTTTAAATGTGAACTTATATTCATTTTAAATGTACAAATTGAACCCGATAATATGGATGGTCTAACTATTTATATATATATTTCTTTATTTTTGTATAACATTTTTTCTTCTCTTCTCTAAACTCTAATTTGCAAGTTAGGGTTAAATCTCCAAATTTGGAATTTAATATATTTCTTTTTACACTATTTTTATATTGTAAAAATGCACACAAAATAAAGTCCAGTATGATGCATGATTTAGTGGCATATCTTTTATTAATTACTTACTTTTAAATGAAGTGTTCACATGAGATGATACATATAGGTCACAAAATATTGAGCTCATCTCTATTTTCACTTTTACACTTTTGGGTATTACAAATTGAAAGGGAATTAGGGTTACACCTACTTCCTAATTGATTTTGGTGGTTGAATTGCCCAACACAAATAATTGGACTAACTAGTTTGCTCTAGATTATATGTTCTACAGGTGTCAAAGGTTCATCTACAACTATACTAAATCGACTGTCCGGAATACCGTAGATTATTCCGGACAGGAGAAGCTTTTTGGAAAAACAGGCCAAGCGCGGACCGTCCGGGCCCTTGCGGCGGACCGTCCGCGACACAAGGATGTCCCTCGGATAGAACCAATGCAAAAATCCGAATCTGCACTATAGACCGTCCGGAGGAAAAGCACGGACTGTCTGAAACCTCGCGCGGACCGTCCGGCCTCAGGCGCGGACCGTCCGGCAGGCAAGGAACCGAAAAACCCGAAGGTGACGGGTTCGGGAAAATGAATTATAGCGGCCTCGCGGACCGTCCGGGGTGCACGACCGGACCGTCCGCGACTGGCTTTATCTGACATCTGACGACGCATTAAATGCCATATAGCCGTTGATATAGCCGTTACTGCTGACCGTTGCGTTTTCAGCCGTTGATCTACAGGCGCGGACCGTCCGGACCAGGCGGGCGGACCGTCCGCGGTCGGCAGAAAGGACCAACGGCTAGGAAGTGGTTGGTGGCTATAAATACAACCCCAACCACCTCCATTCAAGACATCCAAGCATTCCAACCTTCAACATTCAATACAAGAGCTAGCAATCCATTCCAAGACACATTCAAAGCCTCAATCTCTCCAAGTTCCAAAGTTGAGACAAGTGATCATTAGTGATTAGTAACTTGAGAGAGAGAAAGATCCGTGTGTTATTTGCCGCTCTTGTCGCTTGGCTTTTGCAATCGTGCTTTCTTTCATTCTTTCTTGCAAACAACTCAATTGTAACCAAGGCAAGAGACACCAATTGTGTGGTGGTCCTTGCGGGGAAGTTTGTTCTCGTTCGATTGAGAAGGAGAAGCTCACTCGGTCCGAGGGACCGTTTTGAGAGAGGGAAAGGGTTGAAAAAGACCCGGCCTTTGTGGCCTCCTCAACGGGGAGTAGGTTTGTGAGAACCGAACCTCGGTAAAACAAATCCACGTGTCTCACTCTTCATTTGCTTGCGATTTGTTTTGCGCCCTCTCTCGCGGACTCGTTATTGTTTCTAACGCTAACCCGGCTTGTAGTTGTAATTAATTTTGTAAATTTCAGTTTCGCCCTATTCACCCCCCCTCTAGGCGACTATCAATTGGTATCAGAGCCCGGTGCTTCATTAGAGCCTAACCGCTCGAAGTGATGTCGGGAGATCACACCAAGAGGGAGATGGAGACCGGCGACAAGCCCACTACAAGCCAAGGGAGCACTTCATCGGAAGAGTCCCGCACCAAGAGAAGGGAGAAGAAGAAGAACTCCTCCAAGCGGAAGGAGAAAAGATCTTCCTCTTCTCACCACAAGGAGAAGAAGGAAAAATCTTCTTCTCACAAGCAGCATCGGAGTGGGGACAAGCACAAGAGGATGAGAAAGGTGGTCTACTACGAGACCGACACTTCATCAACATCCACCTCCGACTCCGATGCACCGTCCGTAACTTCTAAGCGCCAAGAGCGCAAGAAGTTTAGTAAGATCCCCTTAAACTATCCCCGCACATCTAGACTTACTCCATTACTTTCCGTTCCATTAGGCAAACCGCCAACTTTTGACGGCGAAGATTATGCTAGGTGGAGTGATTTAATGAAATTTCATCTAACCTCACTCCACAAAAGTATTTGGAATGTTGTTGAGTTTGGAGTACAGGTACCATCAATAGGGGATGAGGATTATGACACGGACGAAGTGGCCCAAATCGAGCACTTCAACTCCCAAGCCGCAACCATTCTCCTTGCCTCTCTAAGCAAGGAGGAATACAACAAAGTGCAAGGGTTGAAGAACGCAAAGGAGATTTGGGACCTACTCAAGACGGCGCACGAAGGTGATGAACTCACCAAGATCACCAAGCGGGAAACGATCGAGGGGGAGCTCGGTCGCTTTCGTCTTCGCCAAGGGGAGGAGCCACAAGACATGTACAATCGGCTCAAGACCTTGGTGAACCAAGTGCGCAACCTCGGGAGCAAAAAATGGGATGACCACGAGGTGGTTAAGGTTATTTTAAGAGCTCTTATTTTCCTTAACCCCACTCAAGTTCAATTAATTCGTGGTAATCCTAGATATCCACTAATGACCCCCGAGGAAGTTATCGGGAATTTTGTAAGCTTTGAATGCATGATTAAGGGCTCAAAGAAGATCAATGAGCTTGACGAACCTTCCACATCCGAGGCGCAACCGGTGGCCTTCAAGGCCACGGAGGAGAAGAAGGAAGAGTCTACACCAAGTAGACAACCAATTGACGCCTCCAAGCTCGACAATGAGGAGATGGCCCTAATCATCAAAAGCTTTCGGCAAATCCTCAAGCAACGAAAGGGGAAGGACTACAAACCCCGTTCTAAGAAGGTTTGCTACAAGTGTGGTAAGCCCGGTCACTTTATTGCAAAATGTCCTATGTCTAGTGACAGTGACAGGGGCGACGACAAGACGGGCAAGAGGAGAGAAAAGAAGAGGTACCACAAGAAGAAGGGCGGCGATGCCCACGTGTGCCGCAAATGGGACTCCGACGAGAGCTCCACCGACTCATCCTCCGACGAGGACGCCGCCAACATCGCCGTCACCAAAGGCCTCCTCTTCCCCAACGTCGGCCACAAGTGTCTCATGGCCAAGGACGGCAAAAAGAAGGTAAAATCAAGGTCCTCCACTAAATATGAAACATCTAGTGATGAGGATAATGATAAAAATGAGGAGGATAACTTGCGCGTTCTTTTTGCTAACCTTAACATGGAACAAAAGGAAAAATTAAATGAGCTAATTAGTGCCATCCATGAAAAGGATGATCTCTTGGACTCCCAAGAGGACTTCCTAATCAAGGAAAATAAGAAACATGTTAAGGTTAAGAATGCTTATGCTCTAGAGGTAGAAAAATGTGACAAATTATCTAGTGAGCTAAGCACATGCCATGACACTCTTGCCAACCTTAGAAATGAAAATGCTAAATTAATTGCTAAGGTTGATTCTCATGTTTGTATTGTTTCAACTTCCAATTCTAAAGATGATAATATTGATTTACTTGCTAGAATTGATGAGTTGAATGTTTCTCTTGCTAGCCTTAGAAATGAAAAAGAAAAATTGCTTGCTAAGGCTAGAGATTGTGATGTTTGCATTTCTAACCTTAGAGATGAGAATAATATACTACATGCTAAGGTTATAGAATTAAAATCTTGCAAACCATCTACATCTACTGAGCATATTTCCATTTGTACTAGATGTAGAGATATTAATGTTGATGCTATCCATGATCACCTAGCCTTAATTAAAAAACAAAATGATCACATAGCACAACTTAATGCTAAGATTAGTGAGCATGACTTAGAAAATGAAAAATTTAAATTTGCTAGAAGCATGCTCTATAATGGGAGACGCCCTGGCATTAAGGATGGCATTGGCTTCCAAAGAGGAGACAATGTCAAGCTTAATGCCCCTCCTAAGAACTTGTCTAACTTTGTTAAGGGCAAGGCTCCCATGCCTCAGGATAACGAGGGTTACATTTTGTACCCTGCCGGTTATCCCGAGAGCAAAATCAAGAAAATTCATTCTAGGAAGTCTCACTCTGGCCCTAACCATGCTTTTATGTATAAGGGTGAGACATCTAGTTCTAGGCAACCAACCCGTGCCAAGTTGCCTAGAAAGAAAATTCCTAATGCATCAAATGATAATGCTATTTCATTCAAAACCTTTGATGCATCATATGTTTTAACTAACAAATCCGGCAAGGTAGTTGCCAAGATTGTTGGGGGCAAACACAAGGGCTCCAAGACTTGTGTTTGGGTACCCAAAGTTCTTGTTTCTAATGCCAAAGGACCCAAAACCGTTTGGGTACCTAAAGTCAAGAACTAAAATTGTTTTGTAGGTTTATGCATCCGGGGGCTCAAGTTGGATACTCGACAGCGGGTGCACAAACCACATGACAGGGGAGAAAAAGATGTTCTCCTCGTATGAGAAAAACCAAGATCCCCAACGAGCTATCACATTCGGGGATGGAAATCAAGGTTTGGTCAAAGGTTTGGGTAAAATTGCTATATCACCTGACCATACTATTTCCAATGTTTTTCTTGTAGATTCTTTAGATTACAATTTGCTTTTCGTATCCCAATTATGTCAAATGGGCTACAACTGTCTATTTACTGATGTAGGTGTTACTGTCTTTAGAAGAAGTGATGATTCAATAGCATTCAAGGGGGTGTTAGAGGGTCAGCTATACTTGGTAGATTTTGATAGAGCTGAACTCGACACTTGCTTGATTGCTAAGACTAACTTGGGTTGGCTCTGGCACCGCCGACTAGCCCATGTTGGAATGAAGAATCTTCATAAGCTTCTAAAGGGAGAACACATTTTGGGACTAACCAATGTTCATTTTGAGAAAGACAGGATTTGTAGCGCATGCCAAGCCGGGAAGCAAGTTGGCACTCATCATCCACACAAGAACATCATGACTAGTGACAGGCCACTGGAGCTCCTACACATGGACCTATTCGGCCCGATCGCTTACATAAGCATCGGCGGGAGTAAGTACTGTCTAGTTATTGTGGATGATTATTCTCGCTTCACTTGGGTGTTCTTTTTGCAGGACAAATCTTATACCCAAGAGACCTTAAAGGGATTCTTGAGACGGGCTCAAAATGAGTTCGGCTTAAGGATCAAGAAAATTAGAAGCGACAATGGAACGGAGTTCAAGAACTCTCAAATTGAAGGCTTCCTTGAGGAGGAGGGCATCAAGCATGAGTTCTCTTCTCCCTACACTCCACAACAAAATGGTGTAGTGGAGAGGAAGAATCGAACTCTATTGGACATGGCAAGAACCATGCTTAATGAATACAAGACACCGGATCGGTTCTGGGCCGAGGCGGTCAACACCGCCTGCTACGCCATCAACCGGTTATATCTTCACCGAATCCTCAAGAAGACATCCTATGAACTCCTAACCGGTAAAAAGCCCAATATTTCATATTTTAGAGTTTTTGGTAGCAAATGTTTTATACTTGTTAAAAGAGGTAGAAAATCTAAATTTGCTCCTAAAACTGTAGAAGGCTTTTTACTAGGATATGACTCAAACACAAGGGCATATAGAGTCTTTAACAAGTCCTCAGGACTTGTTGAAGTTTCTTGTGACGTTGTGTTTGATGAAACTAACGGCTCTCAAGTAGAGCAAGTTGATCTTGGTGAGATAGGTGAAGAACAGGCTCCATGCATAGCGCTAAGGAACATGTCCATTGGGGATGTGTGTCCTAAGGAATCCGAAGAGCCTCCACATGCACAAGATCAACCATCCTCCTCCATGCAAGTATCTCCACCAACTCAAAATGAGGACGAGGCTCAAGTTGATAAAGGAGAAGATCAAAGAGATGAGCCCCTTCAAGATGACGGCAACGATCAAGGGGGAGATGCAAATGATGAAGACAAGGAGGATGAACAACCAAGGCCGCCACACCCAAGAGTCCACCAAGCAATACAACGAGATCACCCCGTCGACACCATCCTCGGCGATATTCATAAGGGGGTAACTACTCGATCTCGTGTTGCACATTTTTGTGAACATTACTCTTTTGTTTCCTCTATTGAGCCACACAGGGTAGAGGAAGCACTTCAAGATGCGGATTGGGTGATGGCAATGCAAGAGGAGCTCAACAATTTCACAAGGAATGAGGTATGGCACTTAGTTCCACGTCCTAATCAAAATGTTGTAGGAACCAAGTGGGTCTTCCGCAACAAGCAAGACGAGCATGGTGTGGTGACAAGGAACAAAGCTCGACTCGTGGCCAAGGGGTTTTCACAAGTCGAAGGTTTGGATTTTGGTGAAACCTATGCACCCGTAGCTAGGCTTGAGTCAATTCGCATATTATTGGCCTATGCTACTTACCATGGCTTCAAGCTTTATCAAATGGACGTGAAGAGTGCCTTCCTCAATGGACCAATCAAGGAGGAGGTCTATGTTGAGCAACCTCCCGGCTTTGAAGACAGTGAGTACCCTAACCATGTTTATAGGCTCTCTAAGGCGCTTTATGGGCTCAAGCAAGCCCCAAGAGCATGGTATGAATGCCTTAGAGATTTCCTTATTGCAAATGGCTTCAAAGTCGGCAAAGCCGATCCTACTTTATTTACTAAAACTCTTGATAATGATTTGTTCGTATGCCAAATTTATGTTGATGATATTATATTTGGGTCTACTAACAAATCTACATGTGAAGAATTTAGTAGGATCATGACACAGAAATTCGAGATGTCTATGATGGGGGAGTTGAAATATTTCTTAGGATTTCAAGTCAAGCAACTCCAAGAGGGCACTTTCATTAGCCAAACAAAGTATACTCAAGACATTCTAAGCAAGTTTGGAATGAAGGATGCCAAGCCCATCAAGACTCCCATGGGAACAAATGGGCATCTCGACCTCGACACGGGAGGTAAGTCCGTGGATCAAAAGGTATACCGGTCGATGATTGGTTCATTGCTTTATTTATGTGCATCTCGACCGGACATTATGCTTTCCGTTTTTGGCGATTCATGCCAAAGGGGGAGAAAATATGAGCCCAAAGCAAAAGGACCGCACCACCAAACTAATTTTAAAATTAATGATTTTCAATTAGTAAATTTCAAAATTGGTATCTCTTTGTCCTAAAGGGGGAATAAGTAGTATTTTTCAAATTTGATATTTTAAAACCCTCTTGAACACTAAGAGGAGACTTTATTTGAGGGGGAGTTTTGTTTAGTCAAAGGAAAAGCATTTTAAACAAAGGAAGTAAATTTCAAAACTTGAAAATATCTTGCAAAATCTTATTCATCTACCTTTGACTATCTTGCAAAAAGTCTTTGAAAAGAATTTACAAAAAGTTTGCAAAAACAAAACTTTTGGTGCAAATGTGGTCCAATATGTCAAAAACAAAGAAAACAATCCATGCGCATCATGTAAGTATTTATATTGGCTCAATTCCAAGCAACCTTTGCACTTACATTATGCAAATTGGTTCAATTATGCACTTTTATATCTGCTTTGGTTTGTGTTGGCATCAATCACCAAAAAGGGGGAGATTGAAAGGGAATTAGGGTTACACCTACTTCCTAATTGATTTTGGTGGTTGAATTGCCCAACACAAATAATTGGACTAACTAGTTTGCTCTAGATTATATGTTCTACAGGTGTCAAAGGTTCATCTACAACTATACTAAATCGACTGTCCGGAATACCGTAGATTATTCCGGACAGGAGAAGCTTTTTGGAAAAACAGGCCAAGCGCGGACCGTCCGGGCCCTTGCGGCGGACCGTCCGCGACACAAGGATGTCCCTCGGACAGAACCAATGCAAAAATCCGAATCTGCACTATGGACCGTCCGGAGGAAAAGCACGGACTGTCTGAAACCTCGCGCGGACCGTCCGGCCTCAGGCGCGGACCGTCCGGCAGGCAAGGAACCGAAAAACCCGAAGGTGACGGGTTCGGGAAAATGAATTATAGCGGCCTCGCGGACCGTCTGGGGTGCACGACCGGACCGTCCGCGACTGGCTTTATCTGACATCTGACGACGCATTAAATGCCATATAGCCGTTGATATAGCCGTTACTGCTGACCGTTGCGTTTTCAGCCGTTGATCTACAGGCGCGGACCGTCCGGACCAGGCGGGCGGACCGTCCGCAGTCGGCAGAAAGGACCAATGGCTAGGAAGTGGTTGGTGGCTATAAATACAACCCCAACCACCTCCATTCAAGACATCCAAGCATTCCAACCTTCAACATTCAATACAAGAGCTAGCAATCCATTCCAAGACACATTCAAAGCCTCAATCTCTCCAAGTTCCAAAGTTGAGACAAGTGATCATTAGTGATTAGTAACTTGAGAGAGAGAAAGATCCGTGTGTTATTTGCCGCTCTTGTCGCTTGGCTTTTGCAATCGTGCTTTCTTTCATTCTTTCTTGCAAACAACTCAATTGTAACCAAGGCAAGAGACACCAATTGTGTGGTGGTCCTTGCGGGGAAGTTTGTTCCCGTTCGATTGAGAAGGAGAAGCTCACTCGGTCCGAGGGACCGTTTTGAGAGAGGGAAAGGGTTGAAAAAGACCCGGCCTTTGTGGCCTCCTCAACGGGGAGTAGGTTTGTGAGAACCGAACCTCGGTAAAACAAATCCACGTGTCTCACTCTTCATTCGCTTGCGATTTGTTTTGCGCCCTCTCTCGCGGACTCGTTATTGTTTCTAACGCTAACCCGGCTTGTAGTTGTAATTAATTTTGTAAATTTCAGTTTCGCCCTATTCACCCCCCCCTCTAGGCGACTATCACAAATCCTACCCCCCTTAACAAGAATCTCGTCCTCGAGATTTATGAAGGACTAGGGAAAAGTTGGGGAAAATCTATGCGAAGCTCTTCTCTCTCCCAAGTAGCTTCATCTTCTCCATGATGACTCCATTGCACTTTGCACATCTTTATCACTTTATTTCTTGTAACTCGAGTCAAAGTATCAAGAATCTTGACAGGATATTTCATATAAGTCAAATCACCCTAAGCACTGAGTTCCTCCATGGGTAGCTGTTCCTCAGGGACATGGAGACACTTCTTAAGTTAAGACACGTGGAACACATTGTGCACATCAGATAGATTATCAGGTAGCTCAAGTTGATAGGCCATCTCTCCAACTCGCTTAAAAACTCTGAAGGGTCCAATAAAGCGAGGGGACAATTTGCCTTTGACTTTAAATCTCCTCATTCCACGAAGTGGTGACACCTTGAGGTACACAAGATCACCTTCCTCAAATTCCAGTGGTCTTCTTCTATTATCAGCGTAGCTCTTTTGCCGGGTCTGAGCTACCCTCAAGTTCTCCCAAATTATACGGACTTGTTCTTCTATCTCTTGAATAAGTTCAGGCCTAAAGAACTGCCTTTCTCCAGTCTGATCCCAATATAGAGGAGTCATGCATTTCCTGCCATATAGAGCCTCGAACGGTGACATCTTCAGACTGGCCTGATAATTATTATTATATGAGAACTCAGCGTATGGTAGACTTTTGTCCCAACTGCCTCCATGCTGAAGGGCACAAGCTCAACATATCCTCAAGTACTTGATTAGTCCTTCAGTCTGTCCATTAGTCTGAGGGTGATAGGCCGTACTAAAGTTCAACTTTGTATTCATATTCTCATGAAAGCTTCTCTAGAATCTTGAAGTAAACTGTGAACCACGATCAGACATGATCTTCTTTGGTACTCTATGTAAACACACAATCCGAGCCATATATAACTCTGCCAGCTGAGAACCTTTATAAGTAGTCTTGACCGGAATGAAATGTGCCACTTTGGTCAATCTATCCACAATCACCCATATGGCATCATATCCTTTCGAGGTGCAAGGCAACCCAGTAATGAAATCCATGCCAATTTCTTCCCACTTCCATTCGGGTATCTTCAATGGGTGCAATAGTCCAGCTAGTCTTTGGTGTTCAGCCTTAACTCTTTGACACACATCGCACATAGCCACATGTGCAGCCACATCTCTTTTTAGCCCATTCCACCAGTACTTTTGCTTCAAATCCTGATACATCTTAGTGCTACCAGGATGAATAGAATAATCTGAGTCATGTGCTTCCTTTAATATAATCTCACGAAGGCTTTCAATATCAGGAACACATATCCGGTTCTTGAACCATAATGTGCCTTGCTCATCCTCTGTGAATTCTAGACCTCAACCTTCAGTAATAAGATCCTTAATCTCTTGTATTTTAGCATCACCAATACGACCTTTACGGATTTCTTGCTCCAAGGTTGGTTCCACATCAATAGTAACTCCTTTAGTGTGAGCAACTATCCCTAGGTTAAGTCTCCTCCTCGGGTAGCTAGGCAACAATAGCTGAATGAATGTGCTCCTTTCGACTCAAGGCATCCGCAACTAGATTCGCCTTTCCCGGATGATAGTGAATCTCCAGGTCATAGTCCTTAATGAGCTCCAACCATCAGCGTTGCCTAAGGTTGAGATCTTTTTGAGTGAATATGTACTTTAAACTCTTGTGATCAGTGTACACTTGACACTTGGTTCCAATGATATAATGTCTCCATATTTTAAGTGTGTGCACTATGAAAGGGAAATATGCCCTTGGGCCATTTCTATAATTGTTTTGGTGATTAAATGTCCAACACAAATGTTTTGAACTCTCGTGAGCTAAATAAGCAAAAGGTGCAAATCAAAGACAAGGTATATTTCTAGGCTTAGTGAATTGTTTTTTAGTACTAACATAGTTATCCAAGTGCTAGAAATAGTGTCGAGGAGAGAAGAAATGATCTGGAAATGAGTTGGCTGAGCTCGGCCTGGCACACCGGACTGTCCGGTGGCGCATCAGACACTGTCTGGTGCGCCAGGCTGGTCTCCGGTGAAATGGTTGCTCTCAGGAATCGACGGCGGTGTATGACTAAAATTCACCGGACTGTCCGGTGGTGCACCGGACTGTCCGGTGAGTCATCCGCGGTGAACTCGTCACTCTTGGGAAAAGCAACGGGGGCGACGTGGCTATAATTCACCAGACTGTCCGGTGGTGCACCGGACTGTCCCGTGAGCCAACGGTCGCCATCGCCAATGGTCGGCCGCATAATCTGCGGGCAACACGTGGACTGCTCCAATGGTCAGCTGGTGCACCGGACTGTCCGGTGTGCACCGAACAGTGTCCGATGCGCCAATCAGCTCAGAGGAGCAACGGTCGGATATGCCAAATTTGGAAGGAGATCGCGCACCGGACAGTCTACAGGACCTGTCCGGTGGCGCACCGGACTGTCCGATGCGCCACTTGACAGAAGGCAAGGATAGCCTTCCATGTTGATCTCAAACGGCTCCTAGCTACCTTGGGGCTATAAAAGGGACCCCTAGGCGCATGGAGGAGTACACTAAGCATTCTTTAAGTATTCTAAAGCATCCAGACTCCACTCCCACGCATTCGCTTCATTGTGTTAGTGATTTGAGCTCCATTTGAGTTGCGAACTCCGTGTGTTGTGTTTCGAGCTCAAGTCGTGACTTGTGTGCGTGGTTGTGCTACGGATTTGAGTCTTGTGTGTGTTGCTCTTCCCAACCTTACTCTGTGCCTTCTTTGTGATCTCTATTGTAAGGGCGAGAGACTCCAAGTTGTGGAGATTCCTCGCAAACAGGAAAATACACTAAAGTAAAAGACCGTGGTATTCAAGTTGATCATCGGATCACTTGAAAGGGGTTGAGTGCAACCCTCGTCCATTGAGATGCCACAACGTGGAAGTAGGCAAGTGTTACTTGGCCGAACCACGGGATAAAATCGTGTGTCTCTTGTGTTGCTTTCTCTGTGATTGTTTTGCCCACAAGAACTCGCCTCAAAACTACTTAGTCGCACTAACACTTGTATAACTAAGTTTTGTGGCTATTTAGTGTTTGATTTTATAGGATCACCTATTCACCCCCTCTAGGTGCTCTCAATTGGTATCGGAGCCGTACTCTTCACTTAAGGGACTAACAACCTGAAGAGATGGATTCTAAGGAAAAGGGGATGATGATTAACGACAAGGAGAAGGAGTCCCTGAAAGGGAATTAGGCTTACACCTATATTCCTAAATTGATTTTGGTGGTTGAATTGCCCAACACAAATAATTGGACTAACTAGTTTGCCCAAGTCTATAAGTTCTATAGGTACCAAAGGTTCACAATAAGCCAATAAAAAGACCAAGAAAAGGGTTCAACAAAAAGAGCAAAGGATAACCGAAGTGTGTCCTGGTCTGGCACACCGGACTGTCCGGTGCACCACCGGACAGTGTCCGGTGCACCAGGGGACTTCAAGCTAAACTTCGCACCTTCGGGAATTCTCAGAGGCGCTTCGCTATAATTCACCGGACTGTCCGGTGCACCACCGGATAGTGTCCGGTGCCCCAAGACTAAGCGACTCTGAACTCGCCAGCTTCGGGAATCTGCTCCGCTATAATTCACCGGACATGTCCGGTGCACACCGGACTGTCCGGTGTAACGGCGGAGCAACGACTACTTCAAGCGCAACGATCGTCTACAATGCATTAAATGCACGCCAGCGCGCGCAGAGGAGCAGAGCACGCGCGGGTGGCACACCAGACAGCCTACAGGGGATGTCCGGTGCACCGCCGGACAGCCAGGCGGGCCCACACGTCAGAGCTCCAACGATCGAACCCTAACGGCCGGGTGACGTGGCTAGCGCACCGGACACTGTCCGGTGGCGCATCGGACTGTCTGGTGCGCCCGTCGACAGCAGCCTTCACCAAACGGCTAGTTTGGTGGTTGGGGTTATAAATACCCCCAACCATCCCACATTCAAGTCATCCAAGTTTTCCACCTTCCAACTACTTACAAGAGCTAAGCTTTCAATACAAGACACACCAAAGTGATCAAATCCTCTCCCAATTCCACACAAGGCTTTAGTGATTAGTGAGAGAGATTTGTTGTGTTCTTTTGAGCTCTTGCGCTTGGATTGCTTCTTTTTCTCATTCTTTCTTGCGATCATCTCAATTGTAATCGAGGCAAGAGACACCAATTGTGTGGTGGTCCTTGCGGGGAAGTTTGGTTCCCGGTTGATTGAGAAGAGAAGCTCACTCGGTCCGAGGGACCGTTTGAGAGAGGGAAAGGGTTGAAAGAGACCCGGTCTTTGTGACCACCTCAACTGGGAGTAGGTTTGAGAGAACCGAACCTCGGTAAAACAAATCCTTGTGTCTCACTTCTTTATTCGATTGCGATTTGTTTTTACGCCCTCTCTAGGACTCGCATTATATTTCTAACACTAACCTGGCTTATAGTTGTGATTAACTTTGTAAATTTCAGTTTCGCCCTATTCACCCCCCCTCTAGGCGACTTTCAGTCCCTCCTCAATGAGCCAAGAGACGACTAGCCTACCGACTCAGGCTCAAGTCACAAGAAGAAGGATGGGAAGAAGAAGAGACACATCAAGAAGATCATCTACTACGACAGCGATGCATCTTCTTCTTCACCAAGGGACGACGATGACGACTCTTCAAAAAGGAAAACGGTTAATCAAAACTATTCTATTGATTACTCTCGCATTCCCTATAATTCAAATGCGCATCTTCTTTCAATTCCCCTTAGAAAACCTCCACACTTTGATGGAGAGGACTATTCGTTTTGGAGCCATAAGATGCGTAGTCATTTATTCTCTCTCCATCCTAGCATATGAGAAATTGTAGAAATGGGATGCATTCTGATAGTTCGGATAACTCTGTGCATATCAATGAACAAATCCATAAGAATGCCCAAGCTACTACTGTGTTGTTAGCATCTCTTTGCAAGGACGAGTATAATAAAGTGAGTGGCTTGGACAATGCCAAACAAATCTAGGATACCATCAAGATATCACATGAGGGAAATGATGCCACTATGATCACAAAGATGGAACTAGTGGAAGGCGAGCTGGGGAGGTTCGTGATGATCAGGGGAGAGGAGCCAACTCAGGCCTACAACAGGCTCAAGACCCTGGTCAACAAGATCCAAAGCTATGGAAGCACAAGATGGATGGATAATGATGTCGTCCGACTCATGCTGAGGTCATTTACTGTAATTGACCCCCATCTTGTCAATCTTATTCGTGAAAACCCCAGGTACACCAAGATGACGCCCGAGGAGATACTCTGAAAATTCATGAGCGGGCGCATGATGGTAAAGGAGGCATGATACGTGGATGACGCCTTGAACGGTCCACTATCTATCTACGAGCTGCAGCCCGTTGCTCTCAAAGCAACAAGCAGCAAGGAGGCGCTACCAAGCAAGGTAGCTCAAGTGGAGGCTGCCGGACTCAATGAAGATGAGATGGCACTTATCATCAAACGCTTCAAGACCGCACTCAAAGGACGCAAGGAGTATCCCAACAGGAATAAAATAAAGGGAAAATGCTCCTGCTTCAAATGTGGTAAGACTGGTCACTTTATTGCAAATTGCCCCGATAATGATAGTGACCATGGACAAGAAAAGAGCGGGAAGAAGGAGAAAAAGAACTACAGGAAGGCAAAGGGTGAGGCGCACCTTGGAAAGGAATGAGACTCGGATTGCTCCTCTTCTGACTCCGACGATGAAGGACTCACTGCCTCGGCCTTCAACAAATCCTCACTCTTCCTCAACGAACGCAATACATGTCTTATGGCCAAGGAGAAAAAGGTACGTGTTCGGGAGACACCCAAGTACACTTCATCTAGTGATGAAGAATCCTCCGATGATGAAGTAGATTACTCTAGTTTATTTAAAGGTTTAGATAGAGCCAAAGTAGAGAAAATTAATAAATTAATTGATGCTTTAAATGAAAAAGATAGACTGCTAGAAAAGCAAGAGGACATTTTGTATGAGGAATATGACAAATTTGTTAGTGTGCAAAAATCTCTTGCTTTAGAAACTAAGAGAAATGAAATGCTATCTTCTGAGTTATCTGCTTGCCATGAATCTATCTCTAGTTTAAAAAGTTTAAATGATGAATTAAATGCTAAGCTAGAGGAAGCAAATGAAACTAGATCATGTGTTGAGCATGTCATTATTTGTAATAGATGTAAGGACTTTGATGTTGATGTCTGTGATAAACATCTTAATTCTATTGCTAAATTAAATGATGAGGTGGCAAGTCTTAATGCTTAACTTAAGACTTGCAAAATTCATTTTGATAAATTAAAATTTGCTAGGGATTCCTACGCTGTTGGTAGACACCCCTCAATTAAGGATGGACTTAGTTTTCGAAAGGAAACCAAGAACTTAACAAGCCAAAGGATTCCCGTTCTTAACAAGGAGAAAGGGAAGGCCCCTATGGCTAGTAGTCCTCAAAGGAACCATGCATTTATTTATGATAGGAACGTTGCTAGTCGTTCTCATTACAATAGGAGTTATGATCATGCTGCTCATAATTCACATGCTATGTTTGCCTCTAGTTCTACTTTTGTTCATGGTAGAAGCAAGCCTAGGAAAAATCATATTGTGCCTCATGTATCTAGGAGAATGTGCAAAGAACCTTCAACTATTTATCATGCTTGCAATACTTTGTTTGTACTTTCATGTAAAAATGCAAAAGTAGTTGCTAGGAAGTTGGGATCCAAATGCAAGGGAGACAAAACTTGTATTTGGGTTCCAAAAACTATTATGACTAACCTTGTAGGACCCAACAAGAGTTGGGTACCTAAAACCCAAGATTGAATTGCCTTGCAGGTTTATGCATCTGGGGGCTCAAGCTGGATCATCGACAGCGGATGCACAAACCATATGACGGGGAGAGAAGAAGATGTTCACCTCCTATGTCAAGAACAAGGATTCCCAGGATACGATTATCTTTGGAGATGGGAATCAAGGCAAGGTCAAAAGTTTGGGAAAGATAGCCATCACAAGCGAGCACTCCATATCGAATGTATTTCTAGTAGAGTCGCTTGGGTACAACCTTCTGTCTGTAAGTCAATTGTGTCACATGGGTTACAATTGTCTTTTTACAAATGTTGATGTTTCTATCTTTAGAAGGAGTGATGGTTCATTAGCTTTTAAGGGTGTATTAGATGACAAACTCTACTTAGTTGATTTTTCAAAAAAGGAGGCCGATCTAGATGCATGCTTAATAGCTAAGACTAGTATGAGCTGGCTGTGGCATCGCCGTCTAGCACATGTTGGGATGAAGAACCTTCATAAACTTCTAAAGGGAGAACATGTGTTAGGACTAACCAATGTTTGTTTCGAGAAAGACAGACCTTGTGCAGCATGTCAGGCAGGGAAACAGGTGGGAAGCACTCATCACAGCAAGAATGTGATGACAACATCAAGACCACTGGAGCTTCTTCACATGGACCTCTTTGGACCCGTTGCCTACCTTAGCATCGGAGGAAGTAAGTATGGTCTTGTAATTATTGATGATTTTTCCCGCTTCACTTGGGTGTTCTTTTTGCAGGATAAATCAGAAACCCAAGGGACCCTAAAGCGCTTTCTAAGGAGGGCTCAAAACAAATTTGAGCTAAAGGTGAAAAAGATAAGGAGCGACAACGGGTCCAAGTTCAAGAATCTTCAAGTTGAGGAGTATCTTGAGGAGGAAGGTGTCAAGCACAAGTTCTCCGCTCCCTACACACCACAGCAAAACGGTGTAGTAGAGAGGAAGAACCGGACGTTAATCGACATGGCAAGAACGATGCTTGGAGAGTTCAAGACGCCCGAGCGGTCTTGGTCGGAAGCTGTGAACACAGCCTGTCACGCCATAAACCGGCTCTACCTGCATCGCCTTCTCAAGAAGACCTTCTACGAACTCCTTACCGGTAACAAACCCAATGTCTCTTACTTTCGTGTATTTGGGAGCAAATGTTACATTCTGGTGAAGAAAGGTAGACATTCTAAATTTGCTCCCAAGGCAGTAGAAGGGTTTTTACTAGGGTATGACTCAAATACAAACGCGTATAGAGTCTTCAACAAATCATCGGGTTTGGTTGAAGTCTCTAGCGATGTTGTATTTGATGAGACTAATGGCTCTCCAAGAGAGCAAGTTGATCTTGACGACATAGATGAAGATGATGTTCCGACGACCGCAATGCATACGATGGCGATCGGTGATGTGCGACCACAGGAACAACAGGAGCAAGATCAGCCATCTTCCTCCACAATGGTGCATCCTCCAACTCAGGATGGTGAACAGGTACCTCAATAAGAGGGGCATGATCAAGGGGGAGCACAGGAAGAACAAGTGATGGAGGAAGAAGCACCACTGGCTCCTCCAACCCAAGTCCAAGCTACGATCCAAAGAAATCACCCCGTTGATCAGATTCTGGGTGACATCAGCAAGGGAGTAACTACTCGCTCACGCTTAGCTAATTTTTGTGTGCATTACTCGTTTGTCTCTTCTATTGAGCCTTTCAGGGTAGAAGAGGCCTTACAAGATCCGGACTGGGTGTTGGCCATGCAAGAAGAGCTCAACAACTTCAAGAGAAATGAAGTTTGGAGCCTGGTGCCACGTCCAAAGCAAAACATCGTGGGAACCAAGTGGGTGTTCCACAACAAGCAAGACGAGCACGGAGTGGTGACACGAAACAAGGCTCGACTTGTGGAGAAAGGCTATGCCCAAGTCGCAGGTTTGGATTTCAAGGAGACTTTTGCTCCTGTGGCTAGGCTAGAATCTATTCGAATATTATTAGCCTATGCCGCTCACCACTCTTTTAGGCTGCTCCTGTGGCTAGGCTAGAGTTTAATAATTTTTATGATTTCATTCTTTGAAGTTTCGAGAGTAGTACTTGAAAGAATGGATTATTTTAGCTCTAGATTCTTTTGGAAGGGTGACAACCATAAAAAAAGTACAGACTAGCCAAATGGGATATCCTATGCCTACCCAAAGATCAAGGGGGTTAGGAATATATAACATTGATATACAAAATAAATATTTGCTAAACAAATGGTTATTTAATTTTTTTAACGAGGAAGGTCTTTGGCAAACTTTACTCAGAAATAAGAACCTTAAAAGACATACTCTGACAAAAATTATGGCCAAACCTGGCGACTCACACTTTTGGATAGGGTTGATGAAACTAAAGGATTTATTTCTAAATATGGGAACCATGATGGTTAATAATGAGGAGCAAGTTAGGTTTTGGGAGGATAAATGGATAGGAAATTTATCTTTCATGCAACAATTTCATCCTTATATCAGATTGTTCATAGGAAAAGTGACACTATGGCAAAATGGTTTAGTATTGTTCTTTTAAATGCTTCCTTTCGTAGGGCATTAGGGGGGCAGAACTTGATCTTATGGAATAATCTAGTGTCACGCCTTCTTCAAGTCCAGTTGTCTGAAGGGAAGGATTTGATTAGATGGAATCTAAATTCCACGGGTGTGTTCACGGTTCAATCTATGTATAGAGTTGTGATTAACTATGGGAATGTGTTTCGTCATAAGCTAATATGGAGTTTGAAGTTACCACCAAAGATCAAAATTTTTCTATGGTATCTAGTCAAAGGGGTAGTTCTAACGAAGGACAACCTACTTAAGTCTAACTGGCAGGGTAATAAGAAGTGTGCTTTCTGTGATTCAAATGAAACAATACAACACTTATTTATCAACTATCACTATGCTCATTTTATGTGGAGACTGTTATTTTGCTGTTTTGGTTTACCCTCTCCTAGATCGATAAAGCATATGTTTGGATCATGGATGTTAGGAGTTAACTTAATGACTAAGAAATTAATTCTTACAGTTGTTTCTGTTTTATGCTGGGCTATCTGGACATGTAGGAATGATCTAATCTTTGACAAAAAAACACTCTTTCACTTATTTGTAGGTTCTTTTTAGGGGTACATACTGGCTAAGGTTTTGGAGAAAATCTACAAAAGAAGGATGAAGATAAGGATTTAATAAATGCAAGCTGCATGTCCATGGAGACAGTTGCTATGCAAATTTTTGCACACTTTGGTTGGCGCTTCACGAATAGAATTTTGTTTTGATGGCGTCTTTTAGTTGTTTCAGTCATTGGGTGGTGATTTGAAATCAGTATCATGTAATAGGAGTTATATTGGCTTTCCTGTTGCGTGAGTCTGTTTGTGGATGAGAGAGCCATGGTTATGTAGTTTGTTGAGTTTGTGATCCAAATTCTAAAGAAGGCGGCCAAGTTGGCGAGCAAAGCGGAGGTCCGTCACCGGGAGGCTTGGGTTAGCTTTCTTACATGGTGATTTGGAGGAGAACATTTATATGGACCAGCCTGAAGGGTTCATTTTTCCTGGAAAAGAAAACTATGTGTGCAAGTTGAAGAAGTCCTTATATGGTCTGAAACAATCTCCCAGACAGTGGTATAAGAGGTTTGATTCATTTATGCTTTCTAATGGCTTTTAGAGGTATCAATATGATAGTTGTGTTTATCTTAAGTTTGTTAATGGATCACCTACATACTTGTTGTTATATGTTGATGATATGTTGATTGCTGCCAAGAGCATGAAGCAAATCGCTGCTTTGAAGGCACAACTTAGTAATGAATTTGATATGAAGGATCTGGGTGCTGCAAAGAAAATCCTTGGCATGGTGATAGTCAGAGATAGAAAATCTGGATTGCTGTACTTGAGCTAGAAGAGTTATATTGAGAAGGTCCTTCGTCGTTCCAACATGCAAAATGCTAAACCTGTGAGTACTTGGCTCCTCATTTTGAACTGTCTACTAAACAGTGTGCTGAAACTGATGCTGGTATTGAGTATATGTCAAAAGTTCCATACTCTAGTGTTGTTGGGTCACTCATGTATGCTATGGTTTGCTCTCATCCTGATTTGTCTCATGCTATGAGCGTTGTTGCTAGATACATGTTTAATCCTGGTAAAGAACATTGGAAAGCTGTTAGTGGATTTTCAGATATCTACGTGGTTGTTCTAGTGCTTGTTTATGTTTTGGTAAATCTGGAGATGGTCTGGTTGGCTATATTGATTCAGATTATGGTGGTGATTTAGACAAGAGCAGATCACTTTCAGGTTATGTCTTTACTGTTGGAGATTGTGCTTTGAGTTGGAAAGCTCGTTTACAGGATACAGTAGTTTTGTCTACCACAGAAGCTGAGTATATAGCGATTGCAGAAGTTACTAAGGAAGCCTTATGGTTGAAAGGTATATATTCAAAGTTATGTGGAATTAAGTCTTGCATTACCATTCATTGTGATAGTCAGAGTGTTGTTTATCTCACCAAAGATCAGATGATTACTGAGAAATCCAAGCATATTGATATTCGTTATCACTTCGGTCATGATATTATTGAGAAATGTTAGGTGAAGGTATGCAAGATTAGTACTCATGATAATTCTGCTGACATGATGATGAAGCATGTTCTTGTTGCTAAGTTTGAGCTATGCTCAAGCTTAGTTGGTATTACAAAGTAACCCCTAGTGGCTGTTGGCGCCGACATGATGATGCATTGTTTGAGGTGGAGTTTTGTATTATGATGCTACAAGGAATTTGTCTCAAGGTGGAGTTTGTTGAGTTTGTGATCCAAATTCTGAAGAAGGAGGCCTTTGGCGAGCGTAGCGGAGGCCCGTCACGGGGAAGCTTGGGCTGGAGCGTAATGATGCCAACTGGCCTTTGGCCCGTAGCCTAGGGATGCCTGGGGTGCGGGGGGCGGATCCCCTCGCGGTACGGATCGTTTCCTAGTCATCTTAGGGGTTCGCCTCTATAAATACAATTTTAATCCGCATGAGATCGTCACCTCATTGTAAATCTCCTGCGTTCTGTAACCACCCGAAAATAGTGATATTGTTGCTGGCCGACGCCCGTGGTTTTTCCCCTTCGCTTTGGAGGGGTTTTCCACGTTAAATATGTGTCTTCTCTATGTTTGATTTAATTTGTGTCGTAATGATTCATAACATAGTTGACCCTAACTTCTCTTGAAGGGAAGACCGGAACTGTTTCCATTATCTTAAAAGAATTAGATCTTATTTCAATACCATGGCTGATTTGTAATTGAACCCAATTCAATTCCACGTCCTCCAATATCAACATCCAAGATATATTTCTTTTGGGTCATATAAAACAGTCTGAATCTGATAGCTTCTTCTAAGCCATATTTTTTATGCCTGATTCACCCGTTTAAAGAGCTACTGCAAATCAAGCTCAGTCTATGCAGATTCCATAATATTAAATACTTGTGGGAAGATGTTAACCAAAGGTTGATAAACTTTTAATTCTAGATATATATAAATACAACCTGAACTTGCAGTTCGTGACTGATTCTACAGGTGCTGTTCAGCTGTTAGTAGACAGACTGCCCGGGTAAGGTAATGGAACGCACTAAGAACGCAGACTCTGTCAAGCTGTTGTACTGACAAGGTGCATATAAAACCATCGCCATGCAATTTTGTCAAGTAGGAGTTAGGCACTCAGCGGTTGTTGCTGTTTTTTTCCTTGACAAAATTTGAAAAGGATAAAGTGGTGCAGATAATAAATCCATGATAAAACACGGTCTTTATTCTTGAAACCAAAGTTACATTAAGGTATTTCGACCTTGTAAGATGCTAGCATAAACAGAGGGCCTTTTGATACAATGCCACTTGCTCATGGTTCATGGGTAAAACAAAAAAAAACATGAAACATGATCAACTATTCTCATTGGAAAATTAGCATGTGTCTACTACCACTAGCAGTATCCTTGCCTTGCAGCAGCTGAAACCTGAAGAACCTCCTCTTCATCCCGCTTTGTTTTTTTTTACACTGGCATAGACACGCACACGTACGTACTAGCCGGCTAGTATGCGACTCCGCTGGAGTCGTCGCCGTCGCCGCAGCCGCGCCCGTCCCCGTCCACCAGCCTCCACAGGCTATCCCACAGCATGGCGTCGTCGTCGTCGGCCGGGAGCGCGCAGCAGTACTGCTCTGGCACCACCGGCACCGGGCTGCAGTAGCATTCCGCCGTGCTCTGCTGGCTGTCCATCATCGCCATCACGGCCTGGTGATCAGGCTCCGGCGGGCTCTGCTGCTCCAGCTGCTGTTGTTTCACCACCAGCTGCTGGCTCTGCTGCTGGAGGAGCAGCTGCTCCTGCTGCAGGAGCTGCAGGCTCTGGAGGTACTGTCGGCGCTCCTCCTGCTGCTGCTGCTGGTACTGGTGCAGCAGCTGTGCCCGGGCGCGCCGCGACGGCCGGGCCTTCTTGAAGTGCGTCCGCCAGTAGTTCTTGATCTCGTTGTCCGTCCTTCCTGGCAGGCACCGCGCGATCGCCGACCACCTGCACGCGCGCGTCACGACGACGACACCGGTTCAGTTCCCAGCAAGGTTAGGCGCCGCCCACCAACGCAGAACCAGAACGCACACGTTGATGTGATGAAAAAGATCGACCACCAACAGTGCCGGGAGAGGAATCTAATCTGCTACAGTGTGCTCCACACTCTAGGCTCTATCTAGTTCGCACATGTACATGCATCTCACATCATTGTATTACTGACTGGTGCATGTGTGTATAGTATTCATCAATCATCATTGTGTACGTACGTCGTCGCATGCGTACGTGTACGTACCTGTTGCCGAGCATGGCGTGCAGCTGGAGGATGACGGTCTCCTCGTCCGGGGTGATCTTCCCCCGCTTGAGGTCCGGCCGGAGGTAGTTCACCCACCGCAGCCGGCAGCTCTTCCCGCTCCGGCGCAGCCCTGCCGTGCCATGCCATGCCATCATCACCGATCGTCAGCAGCAACGCCGGCGCGGCGGCGAACACACACTCAAGAACCAAGACACACTTGCCATGTCATGCATCAGGATCACACATAAAATACGTACCTGTGAGCTTGGCGACGGAGTTCCAGCTGCCCTCGCCGTGCTGCTGCACGTACTCGGTGAGCAGCCTGTCCTCCAGCGCCGTCCACGGGCCCTTCCTCCAGCCCTCCTGCAGCAGCAGGCTGCTGATCGCGTCCATGCCACCGCCGCCTTATTAGTTAAATATTGCCAAGCAAGCTAATCCACTGAAAACTAGCTATTAATTACAGGCTGGTGAATATATTTATCTGATGATGACTTCAGCTACAGTTAGCCCTGGCTGGCTATGACTAGTAACAAGCTCTGTCGTCTATTTTCTATCTCCACGAGTATGGAACGCTGGGCTCTCTGGTTCCCGGCTTGTATGACAGGCAGGCTAGAATCTGGGCGGCCATTGCTCGCCATTTATACGAGGTCGCAAGTTGGGGCTTGGGAGCTGCGGAGCGGAGGCGATGGACGTCACGTCGTTTTCGCGGGCAGAGTAACAATTCCACTCCCACTTGGCTAAGCTTCATTAGGGTATTATTATATTCTTTCGCCTGGAAAAGAGCTAGCTCTCCCCTACTAGAATGTTGTGTGGTGATGATGCAATGCAATACGCGCGAGATGCAGCGAGTGAGCTAGTCTTGCTGAAAAGCATCTTTAGCGTGTTGCCTCATCTATCAGCTAGCTAGCTTATTATTCTATGGCAAAAAAATCCTGATCAATCATGCATTTTACTATCCTTTTTTTTCTGAAAAAAAGATCACCTTCCCTGAGATCGAGTATAATAATAGACTGTAAATAGTTTGTATATATGCTAAGATGAGGAAGAGAAGAAGTAAAATAAATTTATATCACAAAGAACTAAAAAAACTTTGTGAAAATAATAAACAAACATACTATATATATAAATACACTGAAAGATAGACTCTAAAAAAACCTTGCAACTAACGGCAGATTGTATTATTAGTCTTGGTTATCTAAACGAAAAGGTCTCTAGCGTAATGGTTAAGACTTTCTATTAGCACCCTAGGTCTCGGATTCGATCCCCCTCAAGGATAGATTCTTCAGGGTTTTCTTGGCAGGGACCATAGTCTCTTTTTAATGTAATGCCGGGAGGGCCTGGCCGAGTTTTTTTTAGTCTTGGTTATCTACAAGTCAGAATATATATGTAGCCTTTCTCGTGTACAATGAATGGCGCTGTATAAACTATGAGTAGACCGTATATTTAGATATGGTGTTGCTGGTGGCTGTATATATATACTAGTTAAGTGATGGAATGGAACCCAGCAGCTAGCTGGTTTGTAAAGTACTAGTAGTATATGTTGGGTGTGCAAGTCCCTGGACAGTGGGCCCCGTGCAGGAGAAGCAAATGATCTGCCAGAAGCTGATCGAGGGAACACAGGGTACGTACTTAATTTAATCGTTATGAGATTGTCTGTCCTGTCCCTGTCCCTGTTCCTGAATCACTCGCTGGATGATTACCAATTTCCAGGTGCACGCATGCTGATGAATTGCTGGCAACTAAGCAATGCAAGCTGATGATCGTCGGTGTCCAAATTAATTAAACACACTGCGAAGACTGGGGACTGAGCCACCACATGAAAGTCTGAAACTGAAGGGTCAAATTAAACGAAAAGTCAAGTCGTCGCTACTCGCTAGTAGAGACATGAACATGATTGCAAGTGGAGTGGACGATCTCTCTTTTCCACCAACACGTAGGATCGTCAGGGAGTTGAAGCGGTTAAAGTCGTGTAAGCATGCATGATCTCCGACGGCCGATGCTAACGTTTGCTACTACTACTAGTGGTAAATACTCACCCGTTTAGGTCAACTGAAAATGGGTAATTACCGGCAACCGAAAGTGTCCTAATAACTACTCCGATCCTATATAACCGCGTAGTTAGACTTACAGAGCTCTAGCTAGTAGCTCAGCCTGTTCCAGAGTAGACTTTGGGTCATATGAACAGCTCCAGTATGATTAGCTAAAGTCAATGAGCTATAGGGACACACTCTAGTCCATATACTGTATTAAGAAGTAGCTAGGAGGTCGAACTATTGAAAACGACCTGCTTGTTGACAGGCCGGGCCTTGATTTTGACAAGAAGCTGCTCAACATCGTCTGTGTGTCGTGTTTAGTGTACAGTGTAGACCATTTTCAGCCAAGCTATCGTCTTTCGCTCGTATTCGTATATACTCGATCTTTCAAAAAAAGGAGAAGCTTCTCGTTCATTGACGATAACACATGACCGCACTACTCGTGGAGACATCGATGGTGTGGTCTCCAGCATTACGTCTTGCCCAATAATAACTTGAGAAAGTATTGCTTTAAATAGGAAAAAGTTGAGTCGGGAGCGAGAATATTAAACTATTCTTTGACCTCCGAAGAGAATACAGCTCTAGATAGCTTTGGATTTAGTCAAACCGTTCCAAGTTATTGCTATGGAATGGAGGTCCTTAATGCTATGATCGCCGACGCAGACCGGAGGCTTATCTTTTCGGCGTTGCCAGATCCAGTGATTCAGCGTCGAGCGTCCCGACTCGGTCCTTTTTCTGGCGCCTTTTACGGGCGCGTGTTGGGGCTAGTTACAAACGTGGACAAATGTCTAGCGTCTACGATCAGATGTGCAGACGACGATCTGGCGCGAGTGCAGGCGGTTTTCTCATATCAGGTCATTCCTTTCCCCACACTAAGGGGTTGTTTGGTCTAAGGGAGGTAGTCCATCATATTCTCACTACTCACCTTTTTTGTTTAGTTTGTGGAATGAAATAAATTGATCCATCACTATTTTATTCCTCATAAGCTAATAATTAGTAATAATATGAGAAATGAGTTCATTCTACCAAATTTGTATAATATACTTATGATGCACCACTTCATCTAGAATGGATTGATTCATCAAACCAAACACACCATAAATACCTAGAAGTGTCGTTGTCCATCCACAACTAGGGTTGCACTCGGTTCATGCTCGGCTCGGATCGACTCGTTTGATTTTTTTCACGAGTTAAGTTGACATCCTAGCTCGGCTCATTATTGAGCTAGCTCGGTTTGTTAACGAGCTAGCTCGTGAGCTAAACGAGCTATCACATTTCAGTAAGACAAAACTATATGCATTTCATTTACGTAACAATTGATGGACATGTTATATGTATGTGCGGTGTCTATGGCCTATGAGTTAAACTAATGATTGATGAACTGTGTCTATGTGTTAAATTGGTCTATGCGAACATAATTGTGGGTTAAACTGATAAACATGTGCGTGAATTGTGAATTGATGAGTAATGTTAATTTGGTGCTACATTGATGTGGTCTGTGAAACTATGAGTATAATTACTATTTTCTATTGTTAAATTAGTTTAAAACTAACTAGAAATTGATTATGATATACGTTTTTCACTGCTCTAGCTCGCGAGCTAAACGAGCTATCACATTTCAGTAAGACGAAACTATATACATTTCATTTACGTAACAATTGATGAACATGTTATATGTATGTGCGGTGTCTATGGTCTATGAGTTAAACTAATGATTGATGAACTGTGTCTATGTGTTAAATTGGTCTATGCGAACATAACTGTGGGCTAAACTGATGAACATGTGCGTGAATTGTGAATTGATAAGTACTATTAGTTTGGTGTTACATTGATGTGGTATGTGAAACTATGAGTATAATTTATTACTATTTTCTATTGTTAAATTAGTTTAAAACTAACTAGAAATTGATTATAATATACGTTTTTCACTGCTCGCGAGCTAAACGAGCTAGTTCGAGCTCGTAAATGAGCCGAGCCAACTCTGTGGCCCGTTAGCTTAACGAGTCGGGCCAGCTCATTAGCTTAACGAGTCAGCTCAAACTCGGACGAGTCGAGCCGAGTTGGCTCGATATCCAACCCCATCCACAAGCCACCGGTTTCGATATGTCAATAGGGAATTCCCCATTAGATATTGGCTCCCCATCCTCTTTCTAGTAGGGAAAAAATTTGATTTCATCCCTGTGAATGCTTACACGGAGCTTTTTCTCTCATCCTCGTCTCTGCGTGAGAAATTTGTTCCCGTGGTGATCTCGTCTCCATTACAAAATAAAATATTTGGAGGCGAATACAAATTGATTATACCAAATTAATATAAATTGAACAAGCAGAATTTAAAATTATAAAAGGGATCTACTTTAGAGTTCAATTTACTATTTGTGCTAGACCATATGTCAAGTTTTTAGTGTAATTTTAAGATGCCAATTGACTAATTTAAAGAAAGGGAATTCGTGTGGAGGGTACATGAGAATAAGGATGTGGAATACTTGTCCATCCACTACCGGAATCAATCGCTTTGCCGAGTGCCTGGAGCACTCGGCGAAGCGTTCAAAACACTCGGCAAAAGCTTTGCCGAGTGTTACACTCGGCAAAGAAGGCTCGGTGAACAGTGCATCGGCAAAGCCTTCTTTGCCGAGAGCTTTTTACCGGGCACTCGGCAAAGATCTTTGCCGAGTGCCAGAGAGCACTCGGCAAAGAAAAGCAGCCGTTACGGCGTCGAGTGACGGAGACGGCGGCTTTGCCGAGTGTCCCACCTGACACTCGGCAAAGAAGTTAGTTTTGCCGAGTGCCTTCCGTGCAGCACTCGGCAAAGAAATAGCTAGTAGATTTAGTTTGTTTATTTGAATTTCTTCGGAAAATTCAAATTTGAACTGCAGGTCACTCGAAACTTGGAAAACCGTGCATGAAAAAATGATATTCATGTTACTTAGCATAAGTTACGACCGATTCCAGGAGCGGACCGAAAACTTCGAGCAACATGCTCACTAAACATGGCCGTGAACTTGCCATCCACATGTTTAAAAATTGTATAAAACACAAACAAAGTCAGAAAATCATGAAACTTGTCCACGTGTCATGATATCATATGTACAGGTTGTGATAAAAAATTGAGAATGTTTGGACAAAGTTGTGAGACACTATGTGTAGAAACCTAAGAGAACTACACATGAAATCATAGAGTTTCAATGTGGATCTCTTAGGTTTGTACACATAGCGCGTCATAGTTTTCTCGAAATTTTTTCAATTTTTTATCGCAGCCTGTACATATGATATCATGACACGTGGACAAGTTTCAAGATTTTCTGACTTTGTTTGTGTTTTATACAAGTTTTAAACATGTTGATGACAAGTTCACGACCATGTTTAGTGAGCATGTTGCTCGAAGTTTTTGGTCCGCTCCTGGAATCGGTCGTAACTTATGCTAAGTAACATGAATATCATTTTTTCATGCACGGTTTTCCAAGTTTCGAGTGACCTGCAGTTCAAATCTAAATTTTCCGAAAAAATTCAAATAAACGAACTAAATCTACTAACGATTGAAACTCTGTTAAAATTGTCCACAAATGATACATGTAGGTCTACATAGTGTAGGAACATACCACAAAAAGTTTGGGAGACAAAATAAAAGAAATAAAAATATACTTTGCCGAGTGTCTAGGGATGGCACTCGGCAAAGAGTTCTTTGCCGAGCGTCAACTGGGCGACACTCGGCAAAGAAGACTCTTTGCCGAGTGCCAACCGTTGGCGCTCGGCAAAGACTGACGGCCGTCAGCTTTGGGACGGCCGCTGACGGCCCTTTGCCGAGAGCCCCATTTGCCGAGTGTTTGACACTCGGCAAACATGGATTTGCCGAGTGTGGACCTGTACCGAGTGTCCTACTCTCGGTAAAGACGCTCGTTACCGAGAGCCAAGCTTTGCCGAGTGCGGCTCTCGGCAAAGCCGTCTTTGCCGAGTGCCCGAGAAAAGGCACTCGGCAAAGCGGCCGGCACTCGGCAAAGGCTCGGATTCTGGTAGTGATCCCCGTGTCCCTGCTAACTTGGCAAGGACAATTTTTTTCTTCCAATTTTAATTTCTATGGATATCAAATTAACCTTATTTTCAATTCCTAATAAGAGAATTTACCGTGAGGAGCAACCTCTGATCCATGAGCAACACATGCAATGATGAATTTTGCCTCATTTTCTCTGTTGATAGTGTTGAGTTCAACACTTAAAAAGATTATTCTCTCTAGCACGTTCGTATAACACGATCTTGATATATATACACTTTTTTCTGGTTTTCTTTCTTTTGGCATCATGACATACACAAATAGATGTCTAATCAATACAAAGAGAAAAGCTATATATCGCGGTTGCACAACACCAAAAAGTTTCAAGTATCCATCATGTTCCTCAGAGTTCATATGGTGATCAGTTCATTTTCATAGAAGAGCTCTGATCATCACCGAAGAAGAGTTATATATATATAGCTGATATATGGTATTAGAGCCGTACGAGCTAGGGACGGATCGCCCCTCTACTTCGTCGAACAGTAGTCATGAAAGGCAACGAGGTCACCATGTCTTGCCCTGGTCAGCATCCTGCAGAGAGCGCACTGTGAAGTTTATGGTTCACTTACGTTATATTTCGTGAACCAAACGATACCTAATAATAAGCTAGCTGATTCAGTGGCAAAAAGTATATATATGCATGCTAGCCTGCTGAGGTGCCACGTAGCGCAGGTTACGGCTAGGTTATTCTCTGGAACATCATGTGCAGAAGATATGCGAGCGATCAGCACGTACAGCACAGCTAGCACATCCACCAATCCTTGCGATCCGGACCAAATCTATCGTACATGCATGCATGCACCCCATTGTGCTGGCTGCTGCCGGCTCGCTGCTCCATGCGCAGGCCGGCCACGACGACAGCGTCAAGATGATCAGATAGACGTACGTAGCGCGAAAAAGGGCCTCTCCCCAGACAGTGGAATATGGCCTCGGAAAAGGACCCGATTAATAAACAAAACAAAAGAGACTGTGAGAGAGAGAGAGAGCTAAAGCTAGCGATGGTGTCCGTGACGAATATGGAGGAGGCGGCGACCGGCCGGTAGCTAGTGGTTGCAGCAGTGCATGCAGCTCTAGGTCCATCGTCGCAGTGTGTTTATTAGGCATCTGCTGGCGCTGGCGATGGTGGTGCTGGTGTCGTCCAGCAAAACACGGCATCCGCTCGCTTTAGCGGAATAATAAGAAATGGCGCGCTGGTACAGGCTACTGCTCGTTGTGCGCGTCCGCATCCCCCCGACCCCGAAAGCATGCGGGAGGCGGGCGAGGTGGAGGTGGAGCAGAGCAGGACGCGAACGCGGAAGAGGAAAGGGGCCGGATCGGAGCAGCGACGTCTGAACTGGACGACGAACTCTGGACCGATCTGTGGTCGGTCGAAACTGGACTGGAAAGCGTACGTGTTCAACTCCTTTCGACGATGCTATGCTACTACTGTTGTCGATGCTACTACCTGGCCGCGGGTCACAGGCGGAGCCCAGGCCTAACTCCTGAGCTTCTTTCTCATCGATTAATTTATCTGCAGGTGTGGATGGTGAGATGATATTTGTTGTAGTACGTAGCTCCTCGACGGCCGCTAGCTGCTGCCGTGTCCTGGTCCTTGGCCTCATGCATGTTTCTCCAGCTGCTTCTCATGCATGACTACGCTAGTAAATTCAGGCCATATATAGATCCTCGCTTCAATAGTTAAAAATTTGCTCTTCCGATCCAGATTATTTCGCTCCCCGGCCGTTCGAGGTGATCTACCTAGCTGCTGTATATACTAGTACGTAAAGTGTGCCTTCTGATGGCTTCCCTTTATTCCCCAAAGAGGAAGAGACAGCGCGCAAGAAACTCCAGCATAAGACGAACAAGCTCAAGATCTATCTTACCAAATCCGACTGTTAATAAAAGAAAGAAAAAAAAATCTCAATCTGCAGGTGCAGCATCAGCACCTCTTAGCTTCGTCCACCAGCTGGGCCGCCGCCGCAGCCTCCAGATGGCACTTGTATGGGAGTAGCTAGCAGAGCACAGAGTTAAAATATATATGCAGATGCACAGCATCCGCAGGAGATACTGCATGTCGTCCAAGAGTCCTGCATGCATCCTCAGCTGCTAAGTGGTGGCTTGACAGCGGCCACGCACGCAGAGCCTACATACGATGTCGCACCACATGCATACAACTCCCCTGTCCGGCCGCGTGGCCCTCGATTAGTTTAGACGGGTGCTATATATAGCTTATGCCATTGTTAATTCGTAATGGCGTTGGTGCTTTATTCTCCTAATCTCAGGCACATAAAATAATTAGCACCACCCTGCTGGGAATACTCCATATATGCATGCACATCATATGCTAAAAGATGTCCTTGCAATCGCAGATCGCGCACACGTATGCAATCCTAGTACACTTGCAGAATGAAAGGGAATGTTGTAACGCCCTGAATTTGGGGTAGAATTTTTTCTTCTTTTTACTCACCAAATTCAGACGTTACTCTATTTTTCTCTTCCCGTTTCGCTCCTTTTCCCCAATTTCAAAGCAGTATAGCGACTGGTGTCCGTATTGCGTGTGAACAAAAAACCTAAGTTGACATGAGTGTTGCATCATGCCGAATCATATTTCTTTGGTCTGATGTCGTGTTTAATCGCATGTTTTGCCTAGTCTCATCTCGGATTTCGTTTCGCGATTGGATTCCGATCTGAGGCTGTGTGTGTCGTGGGTTTTTGCCCCGCGACGCGACCCTGAAAGGGAAATGTGGCCTTGGGCCATTTCTATAAGATTTTAGTGATTTAGTGCTCCACACAAATGCTTTGAGTAATATTTGTGCCAAAGACTCAAGAAGTGCAAATCAAGATTAAAGGTATGTTTCTAGATTTAGTACATTGTTTTGAAGACTAATGTATTGTGTCTAAGTGCTAGAAACAGGAGAAATCGCTTTGGAGAAAAAGTTGGCTATGTTCAGCCAAAAGGCTGCTCGGTCTGGGTGCACCGGACTGTCTGGTGGTGCACCGGACAGTGTCCGGTGAGGCACCGGACAGTGTCCGGTGTGCCAGGACCAGTCCCGGCGAACAGCCTGCTCTCGGGTCTCGACGGCGGCGTACGGCTATAAATCATCGGACTGTCCGGTGAGTCGTCTGCGGCGAAGTCGCTGCTCTCGGGAACCAAGTCAACAGCGTAAGGCTATAATTCACCGGACTGTCCGGTGAGGCACCGGACTGTCCGGTGAGCCAACGGTCGGGCGCGCGAACGGTCGGCCGTGCAATCCGCGCGTGACGCGTGGCCGAGCCAACAGTCAGATGGGGGCACCGGACTGTCCGGTGTGCACCGGACAGTGTCGGTGCACCAACGGCTCCAAATCCTCAACAGTCGGTTGCGCCAAATTAGGAAAGCAATCCGCACCGGACACTGTCCGGTGGTGCACCGGACTGTCCGGTGCGCCACCCGACAGAAGGCAAGATTTGCTTTCCTGGATTGCTTCCAACGGCTCCTAGCTGCCTTGGGGCTATAAAAGGGACCCCTAGGCGCATGGAGGAGTACACCAAGCATTCTTTGATCAACTCCAAGCACCAAGACTCCATTTCCACGCATTTGATTCTTTGTGATAGCAACTAGAGCTCCATTTGAGTAGAGAACTCTTCGAGATGTGTTGCGAGCTCAAGTTGTGACTTGTGTGCGTGTTTGTGCTCTGATTTTGTGTCTTGTGTGTGTTGCTCATCCCATCCTTACTTCTGTGCTTATTTGTGATCATCAAATTGTAAGGGCGAGAGGCTCCAAGTTGTGGAGATTCCTCGCAAACGGGATATAGTGAAACAAAGAGAAACACCGTGGTATTCAAGTGGGTCTTTGGACCGCTTGAAAGGGGTTGAGTGCAACCCTCGTCTGTTGGGACGCCACAACGTGGAGTAGGCAAGTGTTGGACTTGGCCGAACCACGGGATAAACCCCTGTGCCTCTTTGTGTTGATTTCTTTGTGGTTATCGTGTTTAGCAAGAACTCCTCTCTAGCCACTTGGCTTTATTTTTCTAACACTTAATCAAGTTTGTGGCCTTGAGTTTTAAGTTTTTACAGGATTACCTATTCACCCCCCTTTAGGTGCTCTCAATTGGTATCAGAGCCGTTCTCTTCAAGAAAGGGACTAATCGCCCGAAGGGATGGATCCTAAGGGAAAGGGGATAGTGATCAACGACAACAAAAAGGAGTCCTTCCTCAATGAGCCAAAAGATGACAAGCCCACTGACTCGGGCTCAAGTCATAAGAAGAAGGACAGGAAGAAGAAGAGGCGTATCAAGAAGATCGTCTACTACGACAGCGACGAGTCTTCTTCCCAAAAGGACGACGACGACTACGAGAAAAAGAAAACGGTCAACTCGAACTTTTCTTTTGATTACTCTCGTATTCCGCATAATTCAAATGCACATTTGCTTTCCATTCCTCTTGGCAAACCCCCACACTTTAATGGAGAGGACTACGGATTTTGGAGTCACAAAATGCGTAGCCACTTGTTCTCTCTTCATCCAAGTATATGGGAGATAGTAGAGAATGGAATGCAATTCAATAGTTCGGATAATCCCATGTTTATAAATGAACAAATTCACAAAAATGCACAAGCTACCACTGTTCTATTAGCATCCTTGTGCAGGGAAGAGTACCATAAGGTGAGCGGCTTAGATAACACCAAGCAGATTTGGGACACCCTCAGGATCTCGCATGAGGGAAATGATGTCACCATGCTCACCAAGATGGAGTTGGTGGAGGGTGAACTAGGGAGGTTCGCAATGATCAGAGGGGAGGAGCCAACCCAAACATACAACAGGCTCAAGACCCTGGTCAACAAAATAAGGAGCTATGGAAGCACGAGATGGACGGACCACGACGTCGTCCGGCTTATGCTAAGGTCCTTCACTGTCCTTGATCCTCATCTTGTAAATTCTATCCATGAAAATCCCAGGTACACCAAGATGACGCCCAAGGATATACTTGGGAAGTTTGTGAGCGGGCGAATGATGATCAAGGAGGCGAGATATGTTGATGAGGCGCTAAATGGCCCAACCCATGAGCCTCAAACCGTTGCTCTCAAAGCAACAAGTAGCAGGGAGGCGCTACCCAGCAAGGTGGTGCAAGTTGAGGCGGCCGGGCTTAACGAGGAAGAAATGTCCCTCATCATCAAGCGCTTTAAGACGGCGCTTAAAGGAAGAAAGGAGCACCCAAACAACACTAGTACAATTTGGCTCTATACAAGCGGTAGGCTTTTTACATCACAGACGGTTCGGTTAGAAAACCGCCTGTGATGTCCCAGGCGATTCAGTACGCCTGTGATGTAATAGTATCACAAGCGGTTTTTGTTTAGGACCGCCTGTGGTGCTCTATCCTTTTCACAAGCGGACCCTAAGACAAAACCGCCTGTGATTGTAAAAATATGAAAAATACAATTTAAATATGAAAATAATTTTAATTTTTAACAGAAATATGCAAATACAATTTAAATGAATTAATATTTAATTTTTAACAATAATATGCAAATACAATTTAAATGAATTATAATAGCACACATAGATAACTAGAGAGATTTTAAATTAATTGACAACCACAATTCATAGTCGATCATACATGATAACAAATACAATTTGATTCATACAATTTTTCATGAACTACCATTTTTCCGCATGTATGGCTTTAAGTTCTTATCAATTTTCTTTTCCACACGCTTGATTCTCTCTGGACCGTTAAAGACGAACATCTCTTCATACTTATTGTATTCCTCATCTTGGTCTCCCACATTCTCAACTCCAACATTTTTTTGCTTTCCAGAAATAACTACATGCATCTTCTCATCTGCTGGATCGAGTACATAGAACACTTGTGCAACACATTCGGCGAGAACCCACGGGTCATCTTTATATCCTACTTTCTTTAAGTCTACCAGTGTGAGTCCGTAGTTATCCACTATCACCCCCACGGGATGTTGTACCCATTGGCACTTAAATAAGGGTATTTTCATGCTTGGGCCATAATCAAGTTCCCATATTTCCTCTATGAATCCAAAATATGTGGTCTTCTATCCATGTAGGTCAAAAGCATCGATACGAACACCGCTATTTTGTGCAACACTTTTCATGTCTTTTGATTTAGTGTAGAATGTGTACCCATTGATGTCATATGCTTGCCATGATGTCACAAAACACGATGGCCCAGAAGCCAAATTCTTCATTGTTTTCTCTTCCAAAGAGTCTCCATATGGGATGTTTTTGTCCATTAACCATTCGCTGAAACGATGTTTGTGCTCCCTCATGATCCAGTCCTCTGTGCGGTTCTGATTTTCTTTACGAAGCTCATCCAGGAGTTCCTCTATGTAAGGCTCGGCTATCGTGAGATGTTGTAGTACACTACCATGAGCACAATGCACTAGCTTGTAATCCTCAACGCGAAAAGTTTTCTTGCCCATTCTCCCTCTCCCACATAGTTTACCCTCATGTTTAGGTACAGGCACACCTATCATTGTTCCATCACTGATGTAATCTATACAGCTCTCAATCACTTCTTCTGTAGTGTATCCCTCCATGATTGAACCCTCTGGGTGAGCGCGATTTCGCACATAACCTTTTAATACTCCCAGGTATCGCTCCAACTGAAACATATGATGTAAATATAGTGGCCCTAATATTTTTATCTGATCCACGAGATGTATGATTAGGTGTACTTGCATATCAAAAAAAGATGGAGGAAAACACATTTCAAGCTTGCACATAGTCTCGATGATGTATGCCTTTAGATAGTCCAAGTCTTCTAAAGCTATTACTTTTTGTGAAACCGCATTGAAAAAGTAACACAAGCGTGTGATGACAACTTTGACATGCTCTGTTTCGAGGGCTCTTACCGCAATTGGGAGGAACACCGTCATCATCACATGGCAGTCATGAGAGTTGTAGCCAAATAGAGACAAGTCCTTCATCCTGACTAGTGTGCTGATATTGGATGAGAAACCTGTGGGCACTTTGACCCCACGCAAACATTTGCAAATCTTTGTTCTCTCCTCAACTGACAAGTTGTAGCTAGCTGGGGGGAGGTAAGGCTTCCCTTTGCCACTATCCACTGGATGAAGTTCCGGTCTGATTTGAAGATCTACTAGATCATTGCGTGATTTGAGTCCGTCTTTTGTCTTACTCGGCATGCCCAGCAAGGTTCCAATGATGCTGTCAAAAACATTTTTTGTTACATGCATCAAATCAATGCTGTGGCAAATTTCCATATCCTTCCAGTACGGGAGGTACTTGAAAAAAATTGATTGCTTCTTGAAAGTTGTGTAAGTTGAAGGGTCAGTTCTCTTTCTCTTTTCTCCTTTATTTTTCCCTTTCCGAATACAACATGAATGTTCTTTACAATTTCAAAAACAAGTTTCCCACTATAAGGCTTTGGTGCACCTTCACTTTCTAGTTGATTGTTAAATTCCGCTTTCATCTTTCGATACTTATGTTGCTTCATCAAGAACCGTCTGTGTCCCATGAACACCAACTTCTTGGATGATTTAAGGTACATGGAAGCAGTTCCATCGACGCACACTACATAACCATTCTTTCCTTTAGTCTTTTGCCCTGATAGTGTGGCGCCAGCGGGAGAATCATGGATGGTAACAAATATAATTGCTCTTAAGTTGAAATACTCATGGCAATACTCATCCCATATTCTAACTCCTTCATTCCAGAGCTTTGTCATATCTTCCATAAGAGGTTCTAGGAACACATCAATATCAACACCAGCTGATTTCGGACCTTGAATAAGAATAGTCAACATAATGTACTTTCTTTTGTGACACAGCCAAGATGGAAGGTTGTACATCGTTAAAGTCACGGGCCAGGTGCTATGTACACTTCTTTTTTCACCAAATGGATTCATTCCGTCTGTACCCAAAGCAAATCTTACATTTCTGGTTTCTTTGGCAAACTCAGGATACATAAGATCGAAATTTTTCCATTGTGATGCATCAGCAGGGTGTCGAATCTGTTTGTTATTCTGCTTGCGATTTTCAGCATGCCAACGCATAAGCTCAGCCTCCCTAGGATTTGAGAACAAACGTTCTTTGACATCACCAAAGCTGGGTTCTTTGACTGGGTTCTTTGACTTCTTTTTCCCATCCATTAAGCGATCAATTACTGGAAGATACCACATCACCAAAGCTGGGTTCTTTGACTTCTTTTTCCCATCCATGTCATCAAAAGTGTCATCGTCACTTTCAGGTCCAATAGTGGATTTCTTGTTTTTATTTTTCTTCGGGAAATTTTTTACACAGTCTTGATTGTAGCTCTTCTTGTATCGACTGACATTGCAAACTGGGCATCTTGATGCGTTCTCAAAATCGCCACGATACAGAATACAATGGTTCGGACATGCATGAATTTTTTGCACACCTAGAGCTATGGGAGATATAAGCTTCTTCGCTTTATAAGTGCTTGTTGGTAGTTTGTTGGGTTTTGGTAGTAATTGAGACAGAAAATTCAAAAGATCTGTGAAGTTAGTATCAGACCATCCGGCGCTAGCCTTCAACTTCAGAAGTTCTAGAACTGTACACAGTGTAGTAAACTCTTTGTCACAACCCTTTGATTCATCATATAAAGGTTCTTTTGAAGCACTTTCCAGTCCCTCCATTTTAGATAGCCCTTTCTGCGATCCCACAGAACTCAACATTTCTGGTTCCATATGGCGCAACATCTCTTCGCAATCAAATTCTTCAAAATCTTGATTAGCATCCACATTATCCACTTTACCATCAACTTTAAGATCTAAAATTCCGACAACTCTCTCGTCATTACCAGGCACTTCACACGGATCCAACTCACCATGTTCTGACCATATCGTGTAATTGTTTGTAAACCCTCTTTTTAGCATGTGTGTGCTTCTCTTCTCTTAGGTGGGGTGCTAAGTGATCTTAGTAGCCGACATAAGAGAAGAGAAGCGCACAGATGAAGCCGGGGCGGCTTTAAATTTTGTGACCACACATCCGGACAGAGTACACCGGCTCACCATCGTCTGGCCCCTTAACAAGCTCACAGACGTCCCCAGCCCGAAGGTCGTTTGATGTCACCAAATGTTTCCCGCCCTCGGTGAAGCCCACAAATAACGGGAGGTGGTAGACTATAGGGCTTAATCTCTTCTTGGGGTCCTTCAGCATTATAACATCACAGCCATGCCTTCTCTGTCTAACTGCATTGGAAAGTGCACTTCTATCTGCGAGCTTGCTTCCCGACCCGATCCTGCCCCGGAGGCGGGTTTGGGCTCGATTTCTTTTGAATCACCTTTTCTCCAAGTTCCCTTATTGATGGAACCTACAATCTTGACTACCTCATCCCTATTCTCTGTTTGGGACTTATATGGAGAATGGCATCGGCGGAATGCCTGAATCGGGTCGGGAAGCAAGCTCGCAGATAGAAGTGCACTTTCCAATGCAGTTAGACAGAGAAGGCATGGCTGTGATGTTATAATGCTGAAGGACCCCAAGAAGAGATTAAGCCCTGTAGTCTACCACCTCCCGTTATTTGTGGGCTTCACCGATGGCTGGAAACATTTGGTGATAGCAAACGACCTTCGGGCTGAAGACGTCTGCGAGCTTGTTAAGGGGCCAGACGATGTTGAGCCGGTGTACTATGTCCAGATGTGTGGTCACAAAATTAAAAGCCGCCCCGGCTGCATGTGTGTGCTTCTCTTCTCTTAGGTGGGGTGCTAAGTGATCTTAGTAGCCGACATAAGAGAAGAGAAGCGCACAGATGAAGCCGGGGCGGCTTTAAATTTTGTGACCACACATCCGGACAGAGTACACCGGCTCACCATCGTCTGGCCCCTTAACAAGCTCGCAGACGTCCCCAGCCCGAAGGTCGTTTGATGTCACCAAATGTTTCCCGCCCTCGGTGAAGCCCACAAATAACGAGAGGTGGTAGACTATAGGGCATAATCTCTTCTTGGGGTCCTTCAGCATTATAACATCACAGCCATGCCTTCTCTGTCTAACTGCATTGGAAAGTGCCCTTCTATCTGCGAGCTTGCTTCCCGACCCGATCCTGCCCCGGAGGGGGGTTTGGGCTCGATTTCTTTTGAATCACCTTTTCTCCAAGTTCCCTTATTGATGGAACCAGTATATCAGACTAACAGTATATCCCTTTATCGATGGAACCAGCTTGAATGGCAGACAACGAGCAGCCTAGTATGGATGTGGTCTGCACCGGTGCGTCTAACAAAGTTGATGAAGACGCGACCAAACTTGAATGGCAGACAACGAGCAGCTCCGGTGAAGGGAGCGGGGAGGATAGTTCTAGTGACGACAATCCTTGTACTCCTATACCTCCAAGGAAGAAAAAAACATCAGATGAGCTTGATGCCGACTATATTCCCAACGATGAAGAGGTAAATAGAAATATGCCGACTATATTCTAAAATAATGTTCATATATGAAAGGCCATTAATTTTTTCACTATATAGATTTCAAATGAAGAGAAGAAAGAGGATGCATCTTCTACATGAAACACGAAGGATGCTCCGATGCTTGAATCATCCGTTTCACATAAGCGGAAACGAGGGCGACGAGGTCCAAATCAGATGAAAGAAGGTGCAGTTATGTACGTAACAAAACTAAATGCAGAGGGGTTTCCTGAAGAACCACTTGACGTGGTTACAAAGTTTCGAAATTCCTGCGGGTATACTGTTAGAGATATAGTGCCAATCACACTTCAAAAATGGAAGGATTTAGATGAAGACACCCGCAACAAGCTATGGGCTAAGTTGTCTGAGTCATTCAAGTTCCCAAAAGGCACAGAGGATGCAGTAAGGAAGTCGATGCTCTCTGCTATGGCCAAGATGTTTCGTGGGTGGAAGGCCGAGATGAATAGGGAATTTGTTAAGAAGAATAAGGTTCCTCCGCCCAAGAAAATGGGGAAAATCACTCAAGCTCAGTGGGAGGAATTTGTTCGTCAGAAGACCCAACTGAAGGCCAAAGAACTGGGCGAAACTAATTCTCAGAGAGCGAAGATGAACAAACACCCCCATCACCTGGGGTCAAGCGGATATCACCATAAAGTTGTGCAGTGGAACAGGATAATCGAGGAAGCTATAACTAACGGCACTTTGGACCCAATATTGAAAGATATCGATGAGAGAGCTATTCGTTGGATCTTAGGTCGGGCAGGTTTGAGTGAGGACGGCAAACTTTTGCATCCAGAATTGGTAGGCGAAGTTTCGACAAAAATTCAAGAATATGCAGATAAGAGAAAAAAAGGAGAATTTAAGCCTCGGAGGGAGAATGACATACTAACTGCAGCACTAGGCAATCCTGAACACACTGGACGGGCTCGGGGAATCTCTTCTAAGATTTCCTGGAGAGAGGCGTTTCCAGAGTATGCGTCGTCATATAGGAAACACGAGAAGTCGAAAAGGACCCTTGAAGAGACTATTGATGAAAGGGTACAAAAGGCTATTAATGACGTGATGAACAAAATGAAGAAAACAGAATGCATATCATTTGAACTCAAGCCAAGCCACATGAGTCCACCTATAGTCCCTAGCAGCGTTGGATCTGTGCAAGACTTGACCAAGTACCCTGTAGACGATATTGTTGAGGACAAGCCTTGCTTTCTTCATATTCCAATCAATTGATCTGGGACAAAAACAAAGCAAGCTGCTACTGGTTTGGTAAAACCAGGACTTGTTAACTACAAGGATAATCCTGTCCCACCATACTATGCTGTGGTCCAAGTTCTAGAAATCACAGACAGTGGTTGTGAAGATTGGGAGATAGATTTTCCAGTTGAGGGGATCATAACTTTGCAGGAGGCAATGAACGAGTTGGTCCTTTGGCATCGACGCGACATCAAGTTGGGTGATGAGCCGAATTCAACACCAATGCAACAAAAAGATAGTTCGATCATTCCACACCCCATGGTGCAGGAAAATATGACACCAACCTCCAAAAAAATCGTTGAAACAATCATATCGCCTCTTGCGAAGGAACTCGACGAGGGGGACGTAGACAAAATTGTTCCTCAGAATGTCGACGTCAACATCAAAAAGGAACCAAAGGTTGGCACCAATGTTGAAGGGCCAACTATTTCAAAGAAAATTCATAAGCGAATCGCCACTGACGATGTCAAGAAACCGTCAGAATCAGTGGCACGCTACCTGCATAAATTGCAGAGAGTTATGACAAATCAATCAAAAGCGGAATCAGCATCTCATGGAGTAGGCACACGGTCGACCCAAATAGACAATTTCGAAGTATGGGAAGAAGATGGAATGATTCATACTCGAGAATCATTACGTCTTAAAACCAATATCTCGGTATACAAGAAGGAGGATGTTCCTCCTAAATTTGTGAATGGGAGGCCGTTCTTAACGACGGTGCAACTTTCTAAGTTGTCGACTCCGGAGATTAGAATGCATGAGTGGTACATGGTGGCTAGCAACAAATACAAACTCGAGGAATTCACATTTGTTGTGCCAGAAGATGCATTTTGGAGCAATGATCATATAGATCCTGTGCGGCATTTATTCTTTAACGATCTCTGGTCGTTGTACCACCGACAAAGGATGGAAACCAACTACTTAACCCTCTTTTGCTTGTAAGTACCTCTAAACTTTCATATTTGTTAGTTTTGTACACGCACACATAAACGAGAGTCTAACGATTAACACTATTACACGTAGGATGCAATACATGGATGATAAGAAGAAACAACTTAAGACAGGGTTTCTTGACCCGTTGATGATATCCCAAGCTCGCTACAAAGTAGTTGCTCAGAGGCATGGAGAAGAATATAAAGACTTGAACGATGCTGAATTTGAGAAAGCCGTCAAACAGAATCAGAGAAAGAAAATGAAGGTAATGGCGGCATACATTAGACGAGCCATGTATAATCATGTACAACATGGCAAGGACTTAATAATAGCTCCGCACCACTTTAAGTAAGTTATCGACATGGTTTAATTTTGAACTATAAATTATGGCAATCGTGATATTAACATGTGTTTTCGTCTATGTCTATATAGTGACCACTACATTTGTATCATGATCTGGCCAAAAGGATGGTAAAGTCGTGGTCTTCGACTCACTGAGAATGGAAAAGACTACGTATAATGACTTCTTGAAGATTTTAGAGAAGTATGATTATTATTGCACACTTGTACTTATTACAACTTAACAAATGTATTCTTAATCTCACAATGCTATTCTTATATGCAGTGCATACCGTTTTTATTGGAAAGATCTTGGTGGCGAACATCTAGAGGACAAGCCTAATTTGTCAATATCATTATTTCCATATGGTGACAAACAACCTCCGGGTACTATCCTGTGCGGTTATTATGTATGCGAATGGTGTCGTGTCACCTTCCATTACATGGTCAATCGTGAGGATGTAAGTTCGCTATCATTGTCTATGTTGCAATTTTTATGTTATATTGTTGCTCATCACATTACTCTTAGCACCGATTGCTTTTTGCTTTCATTGCAGGTTCCTAAATCCAAGATCAATGCTGAATGGTTAGAAAGAGATATGGTTTCCGTCGGCGTTGCTAAGGTTGTAAGAGACTTGCTTTACTTTATGCGCCGTGAAGTTCTTCATCAACAAGGGCTATTCTACAATGTAAATGGAAATTTGCAAAAATTCCCAGAACTAAGTTTGTACACAATATCACACAGTGTTTAGGTCTTTAGTTAGGAACTTTAGATGTTTAGTTGTCTATGGAACTTTGAGATGTTTAGTTGTATAATTCTGTGTATGACGATGGAACTTGATATGTGGATGAATCTGTGTATTATCCCTGTTATGGAACTTGTAATCTGTGTATTATACCTGTTATGGAACTTGTAATATGTGTAAATCTGTGTATGTGGATGAATCTGTGTACAATCTGTGTATTATGCAATCTGTGTGAATCTGTGTATAATCTGTATATATGAATCTGTTTATACCTGTTTGAAAATTCTGTGTATTATACCTGTTTGAAAATTCTGTATATATGAATCTGTATAATGAAAACCGTCTGTGATTTATAGTGTATGCAGTCGGTTCCTTTGAACTGGACCGCCTGTGATGTGTGTCTATCACAGGCGGTTCCGTTGAACTGGACCGCCTGTAATCTGTGTTTTTCACAGGCGGTTTTTGATTGACCGCCTGTGATGTTGTTTTACATCACAGGCGGTGCACCACAAGCGGTTCCTGGAACCGCTTGTGTAGTGGCGAACCAGACCGCCTGTACAGAGGTGTGCTGTAGTAGTGCAAGAGCAAGATGAAGGGGAAGCGCTCCTGCTTCAAGTGTGGTAAGTATGGTCATTTTATAGCTAATTGTCCCGGTAACACTAATGACCAGGAACAAGAGAAAGGCGGGAAGAGGGAAAAGAAGAAGGCCTACAAGAAGGCGAAGGGCGAGGCACACCTCGACAAAGAGTGGGACTCGGATTGTTCGTCATCCGACTCCGACGACGAGGGACTCGCCGCGTCGGCCTTCAACAAATCGTCACTCTTCCCCAACGAGCGCCACACGTGCCTAATGGCAAAAGAAAAGAAGGTAATCACTAGAGAAACTCCTAAGTACTCTACTTCTAGTGATGAGGACTCTAGTGATGATGAAATTGATTACACTAGCTTGTTTAAAGGATTAGATAGAGCAAAAGTAGAAAAGATCAATGAATTGATTGATGCTCTAAACGAAAAGGATAGACTTTTAGAAAAGCAAGAGGATCTTTTATATGAAGAACATGATAAATTTGTAAGTGTGCAAAAGTCTCTTGCTTTAGAAGTGAAAAGAAATGAAATGCTTTCATGTGAAATTTCTGCTTATCATGAGACTATTTCTAGTTTAAAGAGCATTAATGATGATTTGAATGCTAAATTAGTAGAAGCAAATAAGACTAGCTCTCATGTGGAACATGTAGTAATTTGCAATAGGTGTAAGGATTTTAATGTTGATGCTTGCAATGAACATTTAATTTCCATTTCTAAATTAAATGATGAAGTAGCTAGTCTTAATGCCAAACTTAAGACTAGCAAAAATGATTTTGATAAACTAAAATTTGCAAGGGATGCCTACACTAGTGGTAGACACCCCTCTATTAAGGATGGGCTTGGCTTTCGAAGGGAAGCTAAGAACTTAACAAGTCATAAGGCTCCCATCTCCGCCAAGGAGAAAGGGAAGGCCCCTATGGCTAATAGTGTTCATAAATATCATGCTTTCTTGTATCATGATAGGAAATATTCTAGGAATGTTCATTATAATAGGAGTTATAATGCCTTTGACTCTCATGCCATGATTGCTTCAAGTTCAAACTTTAATGGTAGATCTAGGAGGAACTCTGTGTCTCATGCTCCTAGGAAAGTGTTTAATGGATCTACCACTATCTTTCATGCTTGCAATGATAAATTTATTCTTTCATGTAAAAATAAAAAGGTGATTGCTAAAAAGGTGGGAGCCAAATGCAAGGGAGACAAGACTTGCATTTGGGTCCCTAAGGCTATTGTAACCAACCTTGTAGGACCCAACAAGAGTTGGGTACCTAAAACCCAAGCCTAATTTGCCTTGCAGGTTTATGCATCCGGGGGCTCAAGCTGGATTATCAACAGCGGATGCACAAACCACATGACGGGGGAGAAGAAGATGTTCACCTCCTACGTCAAGAATAAAGATTCCTAAGATTCAATCATATTCGGTGATGGGAATCAAGGCAAGGTTAAAGGACTAGGAAAAATAGCTATTTCTTGCGAGCACTCCATTTCTAATGTGTTTTTAGTAGAATCGCTCGGATATAACTTGTTGTCCGTTAGTCAATTATGTAATATGGGTTACAACTGCTTATTTACAAACGTAGATGTGTCTGTCTTTAGAAGAAGTGATGGTTCATTAGCGTTTAAGGGTGTATTAGACGGCAAACTCTATTTAGTTGATTTTTTGAAAGAGGAGGCCGATCTAGATGCATGCTTAATCGCTAAGACTAGCATGGGCTGGCTGTGGCATCGCCGTCTAGCACATGTGGGGATGAAGAACCTTCACAAGCTTCTAAAGGGAGAACATGTGTAGGTCTAACAAATGTAACTTTCGAAAAAGATAGACCTTGTGCAGCTTGTCAAGCAGGTAAACAGGTGGGAAGCGCTCATCACAACACGAATGTGATGACTACATCAAGACCTCTGGAGCTATTGCATATGGACCTCTTCGGACCCGTCGCCTACCTTAGCATCGGGGGAAGTAAGTATGGTCTTGTTGTTGTTGATGATTTTCCCGCTTCACTTGGGTATTCTTTTTGCAGGATAAATCAGAAACCCAAGGGACCCTCAAGCGCTTCCTAAGGAGAGCTCAAAATGAATTTGAGCTCAAGGTGAAGAAGATAAGGAGTGACAACGGGTCCGAGTTCAAGAACCTGCAAGTGGAGGAGTTTCTTGAGGAGGAAGGAATCAAGCACGAGTTCTCCGCTCCCTACACACCACAGCAAAATGGTGTGGTAGAGAGGAAGAACAGAACGCTTATAGATATGGCGAGGACGATGCTTGGAGAATTCAAGACGCCCGAGCGGTTTTGGTCGGAAGCTGTGAACACAGCTTGCCACGCCATAAACCGGGTCTACCTTCATCGCCTCCTCAAGAAGACGTCATACGAGCTACTAACCGGTAACAAGCCCAACGTTTAGTATTTTCGAGTTTTTGGGAGTAAATGCTACATTCTGGTAAAGAAAGGTAGAAATTCAAAATTTGCTCCCAAAGCTGTAGAAGGGTTTTTGTTATGTTATGACTCAAATACAAAGGCGTATAGAGTCTTTAACAAATCACCGGGTTTGGTTGAAGTCTCTAGCGACGTTGTATTTGATGAGACTAATGGCTCTCCAAGAGAGCAAGTTGATCTTGATGATGTAGATGAAGATGATGTTCGAACGGACGCAATTCGTACCATGGCGATTGGAGATGTGCGACCACAGGAACACCTAGAGCAAGATCAACCTTCTTGCTCAACGACGGTGCACCCCCCAACTCAAGATGACGAACAGGTCCCTCAAGAAGAGGCGTGTGATCAAGGGGGAGCACAAGATGTCCAAGTTGAAGAGGAAGAAGCACCACATGCCCCTCCAACTCAAGTTCGAGCGATGATTCAAAGGAATCATCCCATCGACCAGATTTTGGGTGACATTAGCAAGGGAGTAACCACTTGCTCTAGATTAGCTAATTTTTGTGAGCATTACTCTTTTGTCTCTTCTATTGAGCCTTTCAGGGTAGAAGAGGCCTTGCTAGATCCGGACTGGGTGTTGGCCATGCAGGAAGAGCTCAACAACTTCAAGCGAAATGAAGTTTGGACACTGGTGCCACATCCCAAGCAAAACGTTGTGGGAACCAAGTGGGTGTTCCGCAACAAACAAGACGAGCACGGGGTGGTGACAAGGAACAAGGCTCGACTTGTGGCAAAAGGTTATGCCCAAGTCGTAGGTTTGGACATTGAGGAGACTTTTGCTCCTGTGGCTAGGCTAGAGTCGATTCGTATATTGTTAGCCTATGCCGCTCACCATTCTTTCAGGTTGTTCCAAATGGACGTGAAGAGCGCTTTCCTCAACGGGCCAATCAAGGAGGAGGTGTTCGTGGAGCAACCCCCTAGCTTTGAGGATGAACGGTACCCCGACCACGTGTGTAAGCTCTCTAAGGCGCTCTATGGACTTAAGCAAGCCCCGAGAGCATGGTATGAATGCCTTAGAGAATTTTTAATTGCTAATGCTTTCAAGGTTGGGAAAGCCGATCCAACTCTTTTCACTAAGACTTGTGACGGTGATCTATTTGTGTGCCAAATTTATGTCGATGACATAATATTTGGTTGTACTAACCAAAAGTCTTGTGAAGAGTTTAGCAGGGTGATGACACATAAATTCGAGATGTCGATGATGGGCGAGTTGAACTACTTCCTTGGGTTCCAAGTGAAGCAACTCAAGGACGACACCTTCATCTCTCAAACGAAGTATACACAAGACTTGCTCAAGCGGTTTGGGATGAAGGACACCAAGCCCGCAAAGACTCCAATGGGAACCGACGGACATGTCGACCTCAACAAAGGAGGTAAGTCCGTTGATCAAAAGGCATACCGGTCTATGATAGGGTCTTTACTTTATTTATGTGCTAGTAGACCGGATATTATGCTTAGCGAATTCTTAGATATTTAGTTGCTATGCCTTGCTTCGGGATCTGGTATCCAAAGGGGTCTACCTTTGACTTGATTGGATATTCAGACTCCGATTATGCTGGATGTAAGGTCGATAGGAAGAGTACATCAGGGACGTGCCAATTTCTAGGAAGGTTCCTGGTGTCCTGGAGTTCTAAGAAACAAACTTCCATTGCCCTATCCACCGCTGAGGCCAAGTACGTTGCCGCAGGACAGTGTTGCGCGCAACTACTTTGGATGAGGCAAACTCTCCGGGACTTTGGCTACAATCTGAGCAAAGTCCCACTCCTATGTGACAATGAGAGTGCAATCCGCATGGCGGACAATCCTGTTGAACACAGCCGCACAAAGCACATAGACATCCGGCATCACTTTTTGAGAGACCACCAGCAAAAGGGAGATATCAAAGTGTTTTATGTTAGCACCGAGAACCAGCTAGCCGATATCTTTACCAAGCCTTTAGATGAGAAGACCTTTTGCAGGCTGCGTAGTGAGCTAAATGTCTTAGATTCGTGTAACTTGGATTGATATAGAGCATACATGTGTTATATGCCTTTGATCATGTTCCATTATGCACTTTATTGCTTATTTATGGTGCTCAAGTTGTGCAAGGGATCCCCCGGACCTCACAAGTCCATGTGTGAATGATGCACATATTTAGGGGGAGAAATGCTACAACTTGACCCTTTGAGACTAACCGTGTGCTTGAGTTTTCTTAATTTAGTCTCAAAGGAGGATTGAAAGGGAAAAGGTGAACTTGGTCCATGCAAGACTTCCACTGCACTCCGATGAGAAGGTAATTTACTCCAAGTTCATCTCCGTGCTCTTATTGCCTTTTTACTCTAAATTGAAGATTTTGGTGAGGCAATGGGGTTTAAGGGCCAATAATGATCCCGTTTTGGTGCTTAATGCCAAAGGGGGAGAAATTAAGGCCAAAGCAAGAACTGGATCAACTACCACTTGAGAATTTTTGAAAATAGTAGAGTTAGAGCTTTTGTTTTGGCAAAATACTCTTGTTGTCCCTTATTGTCAAAAGTTGGTCTCTTGTGGGGAGAATGTTTGATTATGGGAAAAAGGGGGAGTTTTTGAATCTTTGATCAATTTTTCTTGGAATACCTCTCTCTATGCCTCAACAAGTGACTTTGACTTAGAGATAGGAAATTGAGTTTGATTTGCAAAAACAAACCAAGTGGTGGCAAAGAATGATCCAAATATGTCAAATTTGAATCAAATACAAATTTTTGTTCTCATTTGCATTGATGTTGCACTTCTTTAGTTGCTTTTTGTTGTGTTGGCATAAATCACCAAAAAGGGGGAGATTGAAAGGGAAATGTGCCCTTGGGCCATTTCTATAAGATTTTGGTGATTTAGTGCTCCACACAAATGCTTTGAGTAATATTTGTGCCAAAGACTCAAGAAGTGCAAATCAAGATTAAAGGTATGTTTCTAGACTTAGTACATTGTTTTGAAGACTAATGTATTGTGTCTAAGTGCTAGAAACAGGAGAAATCACTTTGGAGAAAAGTTGGCTATGTTCAGCCAAAAGGCTGCTCAGTCTGGGTGCACCGGACAGTGTCCGGTGTGCCAGGACCAGTCCCGGTGAACAGCCTGCTCTCGGGTCTCGACGGCGGCGTACGACTATAAATCACCGGACTGTCCGGTGGTGCACCGGACTGTCCGGTGAGTCGTCTGCGGCGATGTCGCTGCTCTCGGGAACCAAGTCAACAGCGTATGGCTATAATTCACCGGACTGTCTGGTGAGGCACCAGACTGTCCGGTGAGCCAATAGTCGGGCACGTGAACGGTCGGCCGCGCAATCCGCGCGTGACGCGTGGCCGAGCCAACGGTCGGATGGGGGCACCGGACTGTCCGGTGTGCACGGACAGTGTCCAGTGCGCCAACGGCTCCAAATCCTCAACAGTCGGCTACGCCAAATTAGGAAAGCAATCCGCACCAGACACTGTCCGGTGGTGCACCGGACACTGTCCGGTGGTGCACCGGACAGTCCGGTGCGCCACCCGACACAAGGCAAGATTTGCTTTCCTGGATTGCTTCCAACGGCTCCTAGCTGCCTTGGGGCTATAAAAGGGACCCCTAGGCGCATGGAGGAGTACACCAAGCTGTAACGCCCTGAATTTGGGGGGTAGAATTTTTTTCTTCTTTTCTCTCACCAAATTCGGGCGTTACTCTCTTTTCTATTCCTGTTTCGCTCCTTCTTCCTAATTTCAAACCAGTATAGTGACAGGTGTCCGTGTCGTGTATGAACAAAACCTAAGTGTCATGGGTGTTGCATCATGCCGAAGCACATTTCTTTGTTTAATGTCGCGTGTTCGTCTCGTTCCGTCTCAGTTTTTTGGTTCGCGATTGGAGTTTGTTTGATGGTCGTGCGTGTCGTGGGTTTCGACCCGCGAAGTGGCTCGGCCCCAACCCAGCCCAGCCCGGCCCGGTCCGGCCCGGCCCTGCGCGCCCCTGGCGCCCACACCCCCCATGCGCCCCCTCCTCTCCTCTCTCTCTCATTTGGATTTCCCACGCAGCAACCTCTCTTCCCCATCTCTCTCCCTCTCTCTCCCCGTGGTGCCCTAGGGATTGGAGACGGCGATCAACGGAATTTGGACCCCGAGGTGAGCCCCCCTCCTCTCCCCTTCCCTTCTCCTCTCTCTCCCTCTCCCTCCCCTTCTCTTCCCTGCGCCCCCCTTTCTCTCCCCTGCGCGTGTGCCCCTGCCCACGGCGACGCTCGCCCCCTGCCCCTCCCCCGGCGCGGCGGCGCCCGCCCCTGCCCCTCCCCCCCGCGGCGGCGCCCACCGCCTGCCTCTCCCCCGTGTGCGGCGGCGCCCACCCCCGCCCCGGCCCCCGTGCGCGGCGGCGCCCGCCCCCGTCCCGGCCCCCAGCGCGGCCCCGGCCCCTGGCGCGCAGCCCCCTGCGCGCGGCGGTTCGGCCCCTGCGCGCGGCCCTCGGCCCCTGCGCGCGGCGTCCCGGCCCCCGGCGCGACTCGCGTAGCCCGTTTACCCCCTAACGCGTTCCCGCGTGTGCAAACCCACGCGCGCGGTAATCATTTTTGGTTGTAGTTAATTTCAAACTCCGTTAGTTAGTGTGCTGCGTCGCGCGCTTCGTCGCGCGACGACTCAATTTAAATTTGTGTTTATTAATGTGCTGCATCGCGTGCTTCGTCGCGCGATGATTCTTTTAGTTTATATTCATTAAAGTGTTGTGTCGCGCGCTTCGTCGCGCGATGATCTATTTTAATTTCAGGTTGTTTGAGGTGCGATGTCGCGCGTCCAGACGCGCGACGCTCCACTTTAAACTCAGCCCTGTTGATGTATGCCGCCGTGCGTTTCGTCGCGCGAAGCTTAACGTCTCTTTATAATTAATGCAAAATGTCTCGTTGTGCGCTCGGTCGCGCGACGAGTCATTGGTTTCTTAATTCGATTTAGAGTGCTATGCCGCGCGTCTCGCCGTGCGACAGTCCTTTTAATTTATCTCCATCTGCTTATAATGATTAGACATGAAACATGACTTTACTTTATGCTAAACGTAGTGTCTATATTAATGCCTTTCAAGTGCGCGAGTGGTTTTAATTGATAATAATGTAATGTGATCGTTTCTCGACTGTCTTTTCCTCTTTCTCTCTTAACCGTAATTGTGAGCCCGCGTGGAACGTCTGTTTATTTATTGCATCCTATTGTATGGTGTAGTGTTCTTTTGCATTAAATGTGTGGATATATGTATGTTTGCGCTCGCATAGAGAACGATCCGGTCCGAGAGCCTGAAGAACTCGCAGGAGAAGCCCCTGAGCAGCAGTCGATTGTGGAGGCAAGTGTCCCTTGACCTATCTTTGTCCTATTCATTCTTTAATTCACCTCCCGCATTACACATTTATACCTAAGGATTGACTAGCTTTTGTTATCCATGTCCTTGTTTACCTATTTGGGTTGGATTATTATTGCTTAGTCTATTGCTATTGATCAATTCTAATCAATGAACATGATAAGAATTATCTATGATACGCTGTTTTCCCTCTTATTTATGATATCATACTTGTGGCATTTAAGGGGACTCGAGCGATTTCTCGAGTGCCTCTCCGTAAGGACCTGTTCGTTGGATGACCGCCCGGGAAAAACAGTGCAACCATGAGGGTGGAGTGGGACGCCCTTAGCTGAGTAATTAGAGGAACCGGGGTGTAGTTCGCTTAGCCGTCGTGCCGTCAATGGGGCTCGGTGTATGCGGCTCGCTCTGCCAAGGTTGATTTGTCCCTTGGGGAGGAGTGCGATACATTTAGGAAACCTAACGGGTGGCTGCAGCCCCGGGGAATCTTTGTAAAGGCTACATAGTGAGACCCTGCCTATTCACCTTGGGAGTGTTCAAGGGTCCGTACAACCCGAGGCAAAAAGGGAATCACAGCTCATGGGTAAAGTGCGCAACCTCTGCAGAGTGTTATGAAACTGATATATCAGCCGTGCTCGCGGTTATGAGCGGCCAAGGGAGCTCCTGTGATTAGTGGTACTTGATCAGAGATGTTTGGATTACAGGTGGCAATGAGATTGATGGTTTTGGTATTGATTATGGTAATGGTAAGTGGTATTCTTTCCATTTGGAAAGGGTACGTTTGGGTTAATAACGTGGGTTAATTCTAAAACTTGGCTTTCTCTACTGGTAATAATTACCTGACCAACTAAAAGAAACTGCTTGACTTACCCCCACATAAAGCTAGTCCACTACAGCCAAACAGGACACTTGCTGAGTATGTTGATGTGTACTCACCCTTGCTCTACACACCAAAACCCCCCAGGTTGTCCGCATTGCAACCACTGCTCAGGAGAAGATGAAGCCGTGGAAGGAGACTTCCAGGAGTTCCAAGACTACGACGAGTTCTAGGTGGGTTAGCGGCAACCCCCAGTCAGCTGCCTGTGAAGGCCGCGTTTATCTACATTTCGTTTTCGCACTTTGATTTATTGTAAAGACTATGTGGATGTCTCAGAAATATGATGTAATCGACTATTATTTCCCTTTTCAATACTATTTGAGCACTGTGTGATGATGTCCATGCTATGTAACTGCTGTGTACGTGAATCGCTGATCCTGGCACGTACATGGTTCACATTCGGTTTGCCTTCTAAAACCGGGTGTGACACAAGCATTCTTTGATCAACTCCAAGCACCAAGACTCCATTTCCACGCATTTGATTCTTTGTGATAGCAACTAGAGCTCCATTTGAGTAGAGAACTCTTCGAGTTGTGTTGCAAGCTCAAGTTGTGACTTGTGTGCGTGTTTGTGCTCTGATTTTGTGTCTTGTGTGTGTTGCTCATCCCATCCTTACTTCCGTGCTTATTTGTGATCATCAAATTGTAAGGGCGAGAGGCTCCAAGTTGTGGAGATTCCTCGCAAACGGGATATAGTGAAACAAAGAGAAACACCGTGGTATTCAAGTGGGTCTTTGGACCTCTTGAAAGGGGTTGAGTGCAACCCTCGTCTGTTGGGATGCCACAACGTGGAGTAGGCAAGTGTTGGACTTGGCCGAACCACGGCATAAACCACTGTGCCTCTCTGTGTTGATTTCTTTGTGGTTATCGTGTTTAGCAAGAACTCCTCTCTAGCCACTTGGCTTTATTGTTCTAACACTTAATCAAGTCTATAGCCTTGAGTTTTAAGTTTTTATAGGATTACCTATTCACCCCCCCTCTAGGTGCACTCAGACCCAGCCCGACCTAGCCCAGCCCGCTCTGGCCCGCGCGCCCCCGGTGCCCTGCCCCTCCCCATGCTCCCCCTCTACCTTCTCTTCCTTTCTCTCATTCAACTTTCCCGCGCAGCAACCTCCTCTCCTCCACCTCTCTCTCTTCCCCTCCCCGTGGTGCCCTAGGTTTTGGAGACAGTGATCACCAGATTTGAACCCCGAGGTGAGCTCCCCTCTCCCTCTCTCTCTTCCCCTCCCCTCCCCTTCCTTCTTCCCCCGCGCGCCCTCCTACGTGCGCCCCTGGCGGCTCCTCGCGCGCCCTTGGCAGCGCCCCTTCGCACGCCCCGCGTGACCCCCGCGGCCCCCTGGCGGCGCCCCTATGTGGCCCCCCGGCGGCGCTCCCCCGCGCCCCACTGGCGGTGCCCCTCGTGCCCCCACCGGTGGCGACCCTCGCGCCCCCCCGATGGCGCTCCCCCGGCGGCGCTCCTCGCAGCCCCCACGCGCGCCCCTCGTGTCCCCCTGGCGGCGCCCGTGCGTGGCCCCCGGCAGCGCTCCTCGTGGCCCCCTGCCACGCACCCCGCGTGCCCCTGCGTGGCCCTGGCGGCGCTTCCACGCGCGAGGCGCGCGCGCCCCCGCTCGGCCCCGGCGGCACCCCTCCCCTGCTCGGCCCCAGTGGCCCCCTGCCCGGCCCCGGCGGTGCCCCCTGCGTGGCCCTGAAAGGGAAATGTGCCCTTGGGCCATTTCTAAGTATTTTGGTGATTGAGTGCCAACACAAGTGCTTTTGTGTTAATCTATGCAAAGTGGTGGACAAAGTGCAAATCATGTCAAAAGGTATGTTTCTAGACTTAGTACATTGTTTTATGGACTAATGTATTGTGTCTAAGTGCTGGAAACAGGAAAAATCAAGTTAGAGAAGAGATGGCTTTGTTCAGCCAAAGTCTGCTCAGTTTGGGTGCATCGAATAGTGTCCGGCGGTGCACCGGACAGTGTCCGGTGCGCCAGACTGACTCTGGCGAACTTGCTGCTCTCGGGACTTCGACGGCGGTGTACGGCTATAATTCACCGGACTGTCCGGTGGCGCACCGGACTGTCCGGTGAGCCGTTCACAGGCGAACTCGTCGCTCTCGGGAGATGATTAACGGCGTACGGCTAAAATTCACCGGACTGTCCGGTGGTGCACCGGACTGTCCAGTGAGCCAATGGTCGACCGAGCCAACAGTCGGCCGCGCGATCTGCGTGGGACACGTGGCCGAGCCAACGGCTAGAAGAAGGCACCGAACTGTCCGGTGTGCACCGGACAGTGTCCGGTGCGCCAACGGCTCTCAAACCCCAACGGTCGGCTTCGCCCAATAAGGAAGGATATCCGCACCGGACAGTGTCCGGTGGTGCACCGGACTGTCCGGTGCGCCAGGCGACAGAAGGCAAGATTAGCCTTCCTGGAATGCTCTCAACGGCTCCTAGCTGCCTTGGGGCTATAAAAGGGACCCCTAGGCACATGGAGGAGAACATCAAGAATACTCAAAGCATTCCTAAGCACCAAGACTTCGATTCCACGCATTTGTTTCTTCGTGATAGCATATAGAGCTCTTGTTGAGTTGTGAACTCGTCGGGTTGTGTTGTGAGCTCTTGTTGCAACTTGTGTGCGTGTTGACATTCTGATTTTGTGTCTTGTGTGCGTTGCTCATCCCTCCCTTACTCCGTGCTTCTTTGTGAACTTCAAGTGTAAGGGCGAGAGGCTCCAAGTTGTGGAGATTCCTCGCGAACGGGATAAAGAAAAGCGAAGCAAAACACCGTGGTATTCAAGTGGGTCTTTGGACCGCTTGAGAGGGGTTGATTGCAACCCTCGTCCGTTGGGACGCCACAACGTGGAGTAGGCAAGCGTTGGTCTTGGCCGAACCACGGGATAAACCACTGTGCCATCTCTGTGATTGATCTCTTGTGGTTATTGTGTTTTGTTGAGACTCCTCTCTAGCCACTTGGCATTATTGTACTAACGCTTAACCAAGTTTTTGTGGCTTAAGTTTCAAGTATCACAGGATCACCTATTCACCCCCCCTCTAGGTGCTCTCAATTGGTATCAGAGTCGTTCTCTTCACAAAGGGACTAATCGCTCGAAGAGATGGATCCTAAGGGGAAGGGAATCGTGATCAACGATAAGGAGAAGGAGTCCTTCGTCAACGAGCCGAAGGATGACAAGCCTACCGACTCGGGCTCGGGCCACAAACGCAAAGATGGGAAGAAGAAGAAGACGAGACGCATCAAGGAGATCATCTACTACGACGACAGCGATGAGTCCACTTCTTCCCAAAAGGACGACTACGACTACGAGAAACGAAAGACAATTAATTAGAACTTTTCTTTCGATTACTCTCGTATTCCGCAGAGTTCAAATGCACATTTACTTTCCATCCCTCTTGGCAAACCTCCACACTTTGATGGGGAGGACTACAGATTTTGGAGTCACAAAATGCGTAGTCACTTGTTCTCTCTCCATCCAAGCATATGGGAGATTGTTGAGAATGGAATGAAATTTGATAGCTCGGATAGTCCTATATTTATTAATGAACAGATTCATAAAAAATGCACAAGCTACTACTGTGTTGTTAGCCTCCTTGTGCAGGGACGAGTACCATAAGGTGAGCGGTTGGACAACGCCAAGCAGATCTGGGACATCCTCAAGATCTCTCATGAGGGGAACGATGTCACCTTGCTCACCAAGATGGAGTTGGTATAGGGAGAACTTGGAAGATTTGCGATGATAAGGGGCGAGGAGCCAACCCAAACATACAACCGGCTCAAGACCCTTATCAACAAAATAAGGAGCTACGGAAGCACGCGATGGACGGACCACGACGTCGTTCGCCTGATGTTAAGGTCCTTTACTGTACTTGATCCACATTTGGTGAACAATATTCGTGAAAATCCTAGGTACACCAAGATGTCGCCCGAAGAAGTCCTTGGGAAGTTCGTAAGTGGGCGAATGATGATCAAGGAGGCGAGATACATGGATGACACGCTGAACGGTCCAATCCATGAGCCTCAACCCATTGCTCTCAAGGCAACGAGGAGCAAGGAGGCGCTACCTAGCAAGGTGGCGCAAGTTGAGGCGGCCGGGCTCAATGATGAAGAGATGGCCCTCATCATCAAGCGCTTCAAGACGGCGCTAAAGGGTCGCAAGGGACAGCCAAGCAAGACCAAGACAAAGGGGAAGCTTTCATGCTTCAAATGTGGTAAGATTGGTCATTTTATTGCTAACTGCCCCGATAATGAAAGTGACCAGGAAAAAGGGAACAAAAGGGAGAAGAAAAAGAATTATAAGAAGGCCAAGGGCGAGGCACATATCGGAAAGGAGTGGGATTCGGATTGCTCCTCTTCCGACTCCGACAATGAAGGACTCGCCGCCACCGCCTTCAACAAGTCATTCCTCTTCCCCAACGAGCGTCACACATGCCTCATGGCGAAGGAGAAGAAGGTATGTACTTGGGATACCACTTATGCTTCTTCAAGTGATGATGATTCTAGTGATGACGATGAAATAGACTATTCTAGTTTATTTAAAGGTTTAGATAGAATTAAAATTGGCAAAATTAATGAGTTAATTGATGCCTTGAATGACAAGAATAGGTTACTAGAAAAGCAAGAGGATTTGTTGTATGAAGAACATGATAAATTTATAGAGGCACAAAAATCTCATGCTTTAGAAGTTAAAAGAAATGAAATGATTTCTTGTGAACTATCTACTTGCCATGAGACAATTTCTAGCTTAAAGAGCATAAATGATGATTTAAATGATAAGTTAGAAAAATCTAGTAAATTAACATCTTGTGTAGAACATGTTGTGATTTGCACTAGGTGTAAAGATTTTAATGTTGATGCTTGTAGTGAACACCTAGATTGCATTTCTAAATTAAATGATGAAGTAGCTAGTCTTAATGCCCAACTTAAGACTAGCAAAAGTGAATTTGATAAGTTAAAATTTGCAAGGGATGCCTACACGATTGGTAGACACCCCTCAATTAAAGATGGATTTGGCTTCAAGAGGGAAGCCAAGAACTTAACAAGCCATAAGGCTCCCATCTCCGCCAAGGAGAAAGGGAAGGCCCCTATGGCTAGTAGTGTGCAAAAGAACCATGCTTTCATGTATCATGATAGGAGACATTCTAAGAATGCCTTTAGAAGTTATGATGCTCTTGATTTTCATGCTATGACTACTTCTAGTTCCCATGCTATGCATGATAGAAATGTTGCTAGGAGAAATGTTGTTCATAATATGCCTAGGAGAAATGCTGTTAATGTTCCTAGGAAAGTTAATGAAACTTCTACAATATATCATGCTTGCAATGCTTCATTTGCCATTTGTAGAAAGAATAAGAAGGTGATTGCTAGGAAGTTAGGGGCAAGATGCAAGGGAGATAAAACTTGCATTTGGGTCCCTAAGACAATTGTGACTAACCTTGTAGGACCCAACAAGAGTTGGGTACCTAAGACCCAAGCCTAAATTTGCCTTGCAGGTTTATGCATCCGGGGGCTCAAGCTGGATTATCGACAACGGATGCACAAACCACATAACGGGGGAGAAGAGGATGTTCTCTTCCTACGTCAAGAACAAGGATTCCCAAGATTCAATAATATTCGGTGATGGGAACCAAGGCAAGGTAAAAGGGTTAGGTAAAATTGCTATTTCATCCGAGCACTCCATATCTAATGTGTTTTTAGTTGAGTCTCTTGGATATAATTTGTTATCTGTTAGTCAATTATGCAATATGGGATATAATTGTCTATTCACAAATGTAGATGTGTCTGTCTTTAGAAGGTGTTCGGTGCGCCGGACAGTGTTCGGTGCGCCAGACTGACTCTAGCGAACTTGCTGCTCTCGGGACTTCGACGGCGGTGTACGACTATAATTCACCGGACTGTCCGGTGGCGCACCGGACTGTCCGGTGAGCCGTTCACAGGCGAAATCGTCGCTCTCGGGAGATGATTAACGGCGTAAGGCTAAAATTCACCGGACTGTCCGGTGGTGCACCGGACTGTTCGGTGAGCCAACGGTCGACCGGGCCAACGGTCGGCCGCGCGATCTGCGCGGGACACGTGGCCGAGCCAACGGCTAGAAGAAGGCACCGGACTGTCCGGTGTGCACCGGACAGTGTCCGGTGCGCCAACGGCTCTCAAACCCCAACGGTCGGCTTCGCCAAATAAGGAAGGATATCCGCACCGGACAGTGTCCGGTGGTGCACCGGACTGTCCGGTGCGCCAGGCGACAGAAGGCAAGATCAGCCTTCCTGGAATGCTCTCAACGGCTCCTAGCTGCCTTGGGGCTATAAAAGGGACCCCTAGGCACATGGAGGAGAACATCAAGAATACTCAAAGCATTCCTAAGCACCAAGACTTTGATTCCACGCATTTGTTTCTTCGTGATAGCATCTAGAGCTCTTGTTGAGTTGTGAACTCGTCGGGTTGTGTTGCGAGCTCTTGTTGCGACTTGTGTGCGTGTTGACATTCTGATTTTGTGTCTTGTGTGCGTTGCTCATCCCTCCCTTACTTCGTGCTTCTTTGTGAACTTCAAGTGTAAGGGCGAGAGGCTCCAAGTTGTGGAGATTCCTCGCGAACGGGATAAAGAAAAGCAAAGCAAAACACCATGGTATTCAAGTGGGTCTTTGGACCGCTTGAGAGGAGTTGATTGCAACCCTCGTCCGTTGGGACACCACAACGTGGAGTAGGCAAGCGTTGGTCTTGGCCGAACCACGGGATAAACCACTGTGCCATCTCTATGATTGATCTCTTGTGGTTATTGTGTTTTGTTGAGACTCCTCTCTAGCCACTTGGCATTATTGTACTAACGCTTAACCATGTTTTTGTGGCTTAAGTTTCAAGTAAGGATCACCTATTCACCCCCCCTCTAGGTGCTCTCAGGCCCCACAGCCCCCCTGCTCGCCCCTCCCTGGCGGCACCCGCTCTGTCCCCGGCACGGTTGCGTGCCCCCGACGTGACTCGCGCGGCCTCGCGTGTCCCCGGTGTGGCCTCGCGCGCCTTGGCACGCGCAACGTGATCCCGCACGCGCAGCCCCACACGCGCGGTGATTGATTTTGGTTTTAATTAATTTTAGACATTGTTCAATGAACGTGCTGCGTCGCGCGCTTCATCGCGCGACTAATTAATTTGATTTCAGATTCTATTAATGTGCTGCGTCGCGCGCTTCGTCACGTGACGATCCATTTTTATTTTAGATTATTTAATGTGCGGCGTCACACGTCTAATCGCGCGACGCTTTGTTTTAAATTCAGTTTGGATGACGTATACCGTCGTGCGCTTCGTCGCGCGACGTTTGACGTTATTTTCATAATTAGTTCAAGTGTCTCCTAGCGCGTGCTTCACCACGCGACAATCCTTTTAAATTCACTTTGATCCGTTCATAATGATTAAACATAGAACATGACTTTACCCGATGCATAACGCGATGGCCAAATTAATATCATTCTGTTTAAACAATTATTTTGATTTATAATCGTGTGACGTGATCACTCTTCGACTGTAGCCTCGACCGTTACTCTCTCTTTCTCGCTTTGTCGTAGGTGTGAGCCCTGCGCCGAGTGTTTGTTTACTTATAACATTATATTGTATGGTGTACTGTTCTTTTGTATTAAATGTGTGGAATGTATGTTTAAACTCGTATAGTTAACTGTCAGTTGGTGGAGTCCGAAGGAATTGCAGGTGAAGACCTTGAGCAGTAGCTGGTTGTTGAAGGCAAATGTCCCTTGACCCATCTATGTCCTACTCATTCTTACAATTCACTCTCCGCATTTACACAGTTTATACCTAAGGATTGACTAGCTTTTGTTTATCTTGTCCTTGTTTACCTATTTTGGTTGGGTTATTTTGGTTTAGCTATATGCTAGTGCTTCACATTAATCAATGAACATGATGAGATTATCTATGATACGATATTTTCCCCTTTTGATTATGATGATATATTTATGGCATTTAAGGGGTCTCGAGCTATTTTTCGAGTGCCTCTCCGTAAGGACTGGTTCGTTGGATGACTGCCCGGAAAAACAGTGCAACCATGAGGGTGGAATGGGACGCCCTTAGCTGAATAATTAGAGGAACTGGGGTATAGTTCGCTTCACCGTTGTGCTGTTAATGGGGCTCAATGTATGCGGCTCACTCTGCCAAGGGTGGTTTGCCCCTTGGGGAGGAGTGTGGTACATTTAGGAAACCTAACGGGTGGCTACAGCCTCAGGGAATCTTTGTAAAGGCTACGTAGTGAAACCCTGCCTGTTCACCTTGGTAGTGTTTAAGGGTTTGATCAGCCCGAGGCAAGAGGGAATCACGGCTTGTGGGTAAAGTGCGCAACCTCTGTAGAGTGTTATGAAACTGATATATTAGCTATGCTCGCGGTTATGAGCGACCAAGGGAGCTCCATTGATTAGAGATACTTGATCAGGGATGTATGGTTTACAGGTGGTGATGAGGATGATGGTTTTGGTTATGACTATGGTAATGGTAAGTGGTATTCTTTCCGTTTGGAAGGGTACGTTTGGTTAATAACTTGGGTTAATGCTAAAACCTGGCTTTCTACTAGTAATAATAGCCTGACCAACTAAAAGCGATCGCTTGACTAAAATCCATATAAAGCTAGTCCACTACAACCAAACGGGACATATTGCTGAGTATGTTGATGTGTACTCACCCTTGCTTTACACACCAACCCCCCCAGGTTGTCCGCGTTTGAAAGTCGCCCAACCGTTAGAGTTCGACCGTTGGAGCTCTAACAGCCTGGGCCACCGGACAGTCCGGTGGTGCACCGGACAGTCACTGTTCACTGTCCGGTGCGCCTTCTGGCGCTGCTCTGACTCTGCGCGAACTGTTCGCGCACTGTTTACGTTTGTAGGCGACCGTTGGAGTTGACCGTTGCGCTGCTCAGCCGTTGCTCCGCTGGCATATCGGACAGTCCGGTGGCACACCGGACAGTCCGATGAATTATAGCGGAGCACGGCCTTAGAAACCCAAAGGTGAAGAGTTTGGAGTCGCTTGCCACTGGTGCACGGGACACTGTCCGGTGGCAAACCGGGCAGTCCGGTGCGCCAGACCAAGATGCTCTTTGATTTCTTTTTGCTCCTTTCTTTTGAACCCTAACTTGAACTTTTTATTGCTTTGTGTTGAACCTTTAGCACCTGTAGAACATATAATCTAGAGCAAACTAGTTAGTCCAAATATTTGTGTTGGGCATTCAACCACCAAAATTATATTTAGGAAAAGGTTAAACCCTATTCCTTTTTCAATCTCCCCCTTTTTGGTGATTGATGCCAACACAAACCAAAGCAAATATATAAGTGCAGAATTGAACTAGTTTGCATAAGGTAAGTGCAAAGGTTACTTGGAATTAAACCATTTTATCATTTCAATAGATATGCATGGATTGCTTTCCTTTATATAGCATTTTGGACCACGCTTGCACCACGGTTTTGTTTTTTGCAAATTCTTTTGAAATTCTTTTTGCAGATAGTCAAAGGCATATGAGTAAGATTGCAAGAAGCATTTTAAAGATTTGAAATTTCTCCCCCTGTTTCAAATGCTTTTCCTTTGACTTTAAACAAAACTCCCCCTTAATTGAAATTCCCCTCTTAGTTTTCAAGAGGGTTTTGATAGATACCAATTGAAAATAACACATACCAATTTGAAATATACCAATAAAAATTTTCGAAACATAATTTTAAAAATTGTGGTGGTGCGGTCCTTTTGCTTTGGGCTTAATATTTCTCCCCCTTTGGCATTAATTGCCAAAAACGGAGACTTTTGTGAGCCCTTAATTTCTCCCCCATTGGTACAAGTAAATATGAGTGGAAAGATTATACCAATGTGAGATTTGGTGGAGTAACGACGAAGGGTAAATAATATGGTAGAGTAGAGTGGAAGCCTTGTCTTCGTTGAGTACTCCATTTCCCTTTTAATCTACGACTTAGCATAAAAATACACTTAGAAACACATTAGTCATAGCAAATGAAAGAGATAAGATCAAAGGTATATAAATGAGCAATGTGTGCAATGTATCAATCAAAATTCTGAGAATCAAGAATATTTAGCTCATTCCTAAGTTTGCAAAAGGTCTTCTCATCTAATGGCTTGGTGAAGATATCGGCTAATTGATCTTTGGTGTTGATATAGGCTATCTCGATATCCCCCCTTTGTTGGTGATCCCTCAAAAAGTGATACTGAATGTCTATGTGCTTAGTGCGGCTGTGTTCAACGGGATTCTCCGCCATGCGGATAGCACTCTCATTGTCACATAGGAGAGGGACTTTGCTCAATTTGTAGCCATAGTCCCTAAGGGTTTGCCTCATCCAAAGCAATTGCGCACAACAATGGCCTGCGACAATGTACTCAGCTTCGGCGGTTGATAGGGCTACTGAGTTTTGTTTCTTTGAAGCCCAAGACACTAGGGATCGTCCCAGAAACTAACAAGTCCCTGATGTGCTCTTCCTATCAATTTTACACCATGCCCAATCGGCATCGGAATATCCTATCAAATCAAAGGTTGATCCCTTGGGGTACCAAAGCCCAAACTTAGGAGTGTAAACTAAATACCTCATGATTCTTTTCATGACCCTAAGGTGAACTTCCTTAGGATCGGCTTGGAACCTTGCACACATGCATATGGAAAGCATAATGTCCGGTCGAGATGCACATAAGTAAAGTAAAGATCCTATCATCGACCGATATACCTTTTGATCTACGGATTTACCTCATGTGTCGTGGGTGTCTTGATGGGCTTGGCATCCTTCATTCCAAACTTGTTGAGTATGTCTTGAGTGTACTTTGTTTGGCTGATGAAGGTGCCCTCTTGGAGTTGCTTGACTTGAAATCCTAAGAAATATCTCAACTCCCCCATCATTGACATCTCGAATTTCTGTATCATGATCCTATATCTTCAAAGCCGGGAGGTTGCTCAACATAGACCTCTTCCTTGATTGGTCCATTGAGGAAGGCACTCTTCATGTCCATTTGATAAAGCTTGAAGCCATGGTAAGTAGCATAGGCAAGTAATATGCGAATTGACTCAAGCCTAGCTACGGGTGCATAAGTTTCATCGAAATTCAAACCTTCGACTTGTGAATAACCCTTGGCCACAAGTCGAGCTTTGTTCCTTATTACCACACCATGCTCATCTTGCTTGTTGCGGAATACCCACTTGGTACCTACAACATTTTGATTAGGACATTGAACTAAATGCAATACCTCATTCCTTGTGAAGTTGTTGAGCTCCTCTTGCATTGCCAGCACCCAATCTGAATCTCTTAGTGCATCCTCCACCTTGTATGGCTCAATAGAGGACGCAAAATAGTAATGTTCACAAAAATGAGCGACTCGAGATCGAGTAGTTACCCCCTTATGGATATCACTAAGAATGGAGTTCACAGGGTGATCCCTTTGAATCGCCTAGTGGACTCTTGGGTGTAGCGGTCTTTGATCCTGTATTTCTTGATCCTCTTCCTTGTCTTGATTTTCTTCATCTCCCATTGATTATTGCCTTCTTCTTGAGGTGGCTCATCTTCTTGATCTTCTTCTTCATCACCTTGAACCTATTCCTCATCTTGAGTTGGTGAAGATGCTTGTATGGAAGATGATGGTTGATCTTGTGCTTGAATTGGCTCTTCGGATTCCTTAGGATACACATCCCCAATGGACATGTTCCTTAATGCGATGCACAAAGCCTCTTCATCACTTAGTTCATCAAGATAAACTTGCTCCACTTGGGAGCCGTTAGTCTCATCAAACACAATGTCACAAGAAACTTCAACTAGTCCAGTGGACTTGTTAAAGACTCTATATGCCCTTGTGTTTGAATCATATCCTAGTAAAAAGCCTTTCTACAGCCTTGCGAGCAAATTTAGATTTTCTACCTCTTTTGACAAGAATAAAACATTTACTACCAAAGACTCTAAAATATGATACATTGGGCTTTTTACCAGTGAGGAGTTCATAAGATGTCTTCTTGAGGATTTAGTGAAGATAGAGCCGGTTGATGCAGTAGCAGGCGGTGTTAATTGCCTCGGCCCAAAACCGGTCCGATGTCTTGTACTCATCAAGCATGATTGTAACACCCTAAATCCATCAAGTGAAGATAACTTAGTTTATATTACTATTCTTCAATAGAAACAAAAAATACTTATGATTTCTAATAGTAAAATGGTAATATAAATAATTTGAAGAATTCTTGAACAGATAAAATTTCACCAAGTGTTTGTTGCACTCATGTCGAAGCATATATTTTGTTTGAATTGATTTACAAATCCAATTTATGGATTTGATCTTGTGAAAAAAATCTCATTTTTACAAAGCAATAATGGAGTGCTAAAATAATATTTTTGGAAAATATGTATATAAATAGATTTTAGTGTAAGTAAATACAAAATTCTAATTGGTTGATTTTATTCAATTATGAGAAGAGCCATTTATTTAAATAATAAAATAATTTATACGAAACAAGTTTTATTGAGTTAATAATAAAATTTATATTTATTCTGATTTTTAATTATATATTATTCTTTCTATGCAAAAAGAAACAAAAGAAGAAGAAAAACAAGAAACCCTAACCTAACCACCCCGGCCCAACAGCCGGCCCTGCCGACCACCTAGGACGCGCGACTCGGCTGACCGCGCGAAGCCCAGGCGCCGCACCACCGCGCCGAGACCCGCCCGCGCCCAGCCACTCGCTGCCCCGCGCACCAGACGCCGCCTAGTGCCCCGACGCCCCCGGCCCTGCACCGCCCGACGCGCCGAGGACCCTGCCCCGATGCCCCGCGCCCGACGCGACCCGCGCCAGCGCCAGGTCCGCGCGCACCTAGGCGCCTACCCGAGCCACGATACCCCCGCGCGACTGCGCCGAGTCCCCAGGCGCGTGCCGTGACTGCCTCCACCGGACTGAGCCCCAGGCGCGACACCCGCAGCACCCCTGCATCCAGGACTCGACGCGCCCGCCATGCCCTGACCCGCGCTGCGCAGTAGCCCCGACCCCGCGCGAAGCCGAAGTGCCGCATCCGTTTCTTCATCGCCCCGCGCGAAGCCGAAGTGCCGCATCCGTTTCTTCATCGCGTGTAATGGAGTTCAATGCCACCGTTTTCTCCCCCATTAATCCCTCTGTTGAACGCCATTGATGGTCGGCCACCGTTTCCTCTCCCCGGCGCCCTTCTCTCTCCCTCTCCTCTCCCTCTATAAATTGGAGACCGATCTCCCTCTCTTCCTCCCCAAGCACCCTTTCTCTCTCGCGCTCCTCACACCCATTGCTCGCCCACTGCGCAGAGCCGCGCCCTTGCTCAACTCGCGACAGCGTATTGTTGTGCCACTCGTCGCCCGCGCAGCACCTCGTCGGAGCCCATCCGACGTCAAGAACCCCTGCCCGCACGCGCAGCAGCACCGTCCAACCCTTCACCGTCGCGTGCTCGAGCTCGTTCACCGTCGTCCGTTCACCCAAGGTTGAAGACAACCCACTGATTTATTTTCTAAAATCATATTTTGAATCTTGCGATTTATCGTTGTAATATTGATGCGATTTGGCGATTCACGTGTACGATTTTAGAGATTTGCGATGTATACGTGTAACCAAAATCGAACCCGCGACAATACTTTGAAAATGCGTATTCCAAAAATGAGCACGGTCACTATTCACTACTTTAGTGATTTTCATACTCGAATTGTTTATAATTGATTTTGCTTTAGTATGTGGAGCGATAACCGGTTAGTATTGATATAAGTATAATTTTAGAAATTGAAATAGGAATTAAGTCATGTATTTTCTAGTCGAATGAAAATATATATAGATTTTACTATTCATAATAAATGTATTCATAAGTATAGCACTTAATTACTTAGAATAGTAAAAATGCTCATTTATGTCATAATAACCATGAATCCGTTATTAAAAGTCCCATTTAGTAATTTACAATTGATTCTTAGTATATTAATGTTAGAAGAATTAAATAAACAATTTTTAGTTATACGTATAAATTCTATTTAGAAAAGAAAGGAGAAAACCGATATAGTAGAATTTTATAAAATAATATTAAAATAACTTAATTAGGCGCCCATACTTTCCTAATGAAGAAAATGATAGTTATATTGGTAAATATAGGTTTCTTACTAAAGAAATAGATAATTTGTTTCTAACTTTAAAATAACTTTTTTAGTAGATATCATGTTTTTGATAAGGTTCGTTGTAGATGTTTAAGTATAGCCATATTAAATAGAAACTTAAATGAATATGTAGACCATATGTCTCTTAATAAAATAGAAGATAAACATATGTCCAATTAATAGAGTATTTACAATTTCTTAATTAAAACAAGAAGTCATTGCTTTTATAAACTAAAATGATAGTTTATACATAATTTACTTTCTAATGAATTAGATCATTTGTTCCTACAATAGAATTAAAGATAATTAATAGATTAATTATCATTTATCATAATTTATTAAAACCTATAGTCAATTGGTTCTTAACTAAACTTATGGCATGATTAATGATTTCATAAAATTTAGTCCACATTATATACGAATCACTTAGCTTTTCCTGAAGGATAAAATAAAGTAATAAGAGTTTAAGTTCTTTTATAACTTAAAATGTTATTTTAGATATATTGATTTCAAATACAATAATATAGGCTATGTGCTTTTTAATGAAATTAAATGATGGTTATGTGTTCATTATCTTTTGCATGAAAATCCACTTAAGGCCCATAACCTAACTCATCATAAATAGGTGTTTAATAATATTGACCTCTTCACATAAAACATATTTAAACTTATATCTTAATTTATCATAAGTGATAGGTTTAACAATGAAATATATGTTCCATAATGCTTCATAAATTAACAATATATTTCATAACGCATTAATCCTAGATAAATAACTTATATCTTTTCTAAAAAGGTTAAAAAGGTTTAATATCGTTATAACGTGTTTATCGTGTTATAAACCCTTAATCTAGACGTATCGCGTATATCGTTTTATAAAAGATTAAATTAGTGAACCTAATATTTGTATATTTTAATTAAGATATTTTAAGCTCATGCCTTGTTTTATAAAGTATAGATCACATATTTTTGAAAAGAATACCTTCTTATTATAACCATTACTTGTGATGTTCCTTAAAAGCGAACGCTCTTTTCGTTAGGCTTTCTTTTAGCTTTACGTATGGTGAATGTGGTATGTTATTGAGTGGTGTTTGTTCTTCTTGTTTGTTTGTGTGATATTTAGTGGTTGATCTAGTAGTTAAGAATCAAGATCTGTTCCTATCCGTGGAAGAATCTCAAGTTTTCAATAAGCAAGGCAAGTGGACTTCTCCCTCTGCATACTCTGTTTGATCCCAAACAATATATTTAATAAAGTTTATTCTTTTGGATTTATATGCATAATTTGACAGGTTACCTATTTAGATAACCTTTCCAACCTTATTCCTTGATCAAACCTGGGAATTATACTTTACCTTCATAGCTATGCTATTGCTACAACTTAACTTTATGCAGTCACTCCCGCTTATGATATTAATGTTCCAAAATGGTAAGTTTACATTATTGTTGTTAACCCGATGGTTAAACAAGATTATTGCAAATTAATTGGAACATGGAGTGACCACCCGGAAAAACAGTGCAACCACAAGTGCTATCATGGCTCTGGCTTTGGTAATTAGCTTTATATGCTTAGTGCCTAGCAACCTTACCTGAAATATGGGCAAGAGGGGGAGCGGTAGGTGTTGGTAGCCCACGTTAACATGGGGACGTATTCTTGGCTAAGGTACCTCACCCAGGGGGCCACCACCATCGTCTTTAGAAACCTTAGCGGGTTGCTTCGTATTAAGTGTATTTTGTGAAAGCCTCATAGTGGATCCCTAGCCACTCACCTCGGAAGTGTTTACGGGTTTTGGCCGACCCAGGCTAGAGGGGATACACGGCTTGTGGGTAAAGTTGTACCACCTCTGCAGAGTGTAAAACTGATATATCAGCCGTGCTCACGGTTATGAGCAGCCTAGACTCCTCACATGATAATTGAACTTGAAGATGGAAATAAATCGAGATCCGATGATCTGCCAATGGTTTGCTTAAGTGGTTTCACTTAAGTGCTTTTGAAATACTCTTGTACCTTTGCTTAATGGGAATACTTGGGATTCACACTTATTAGTAAGACAGGTGTTGTTAATAAAATATTGACCAACTAAAATGCTTACTGCTCAACCTTAGCCTTACCTTGTTACCTTGCATTAGTTTTTCCCCCACTTGCTGAGCCTCGATCATAAGTGAGCTCACCCTTGCTTAATTTTGATCAGAAGTTTGCAGATGAAGTTATGATGCTGAGCTCCATGGATGCTAGTCTAGTGATACCCCTGGTCATCTTCCTGTGGATGGATGTCCATGTCTCGCTGTACTTTGATGAATAAAGGTTAAGACATCATGTCTGTTCGAAGTGTAATATGTTAATATAATCGTTATTTACGCTTTTATGCATTGTTCTTTTGATATATTACACTTTTGACGTCAACATATGTGTGGAAATAGATCCTGGCACACATATGCTATGCACCCGGCTCTGCCCTTGGAAACGGGTGTGACAATGATCCTTGCCATGTCCAATAGTTCTATTCTTCCTCTCCACTACACCATTTTGTTGAGGTGTGTAGGGAGAAGAGAACTCATGGTTGATGCCCTCATCCTCAAGGAAGCCTTCAATTTGTGAGTTCTTGAACTCTGTCCCATTGTCGCTTCTAATCTTTTTGATCCTTAAGCCGAACTCATTTTGAGCTCGTCTCAAGAATCCCTTTAATGTCTTTTGGGTTTGTGATTTATCCTACAGAAAGAACACCCAAGTGAAGCGATAATAATCATCCACAATTACTAGATAGTACTTACTCCCGCCGATGCTTATGTAAGCGATCGGGCCGAATAGATCCATGTGGAGTAGCTCCAGTGGGCTATCCGTTGTCATGATGTTCTTGTATGGATGATGGATGCCAACTTGCTTTCCTGCTTGACATGCGCTACAAACCCTGTCTTTCTCAAAATGAATATTGGTTAGTCCTAAAATGTGCTCTCCCTTTAGAAGCTTGTGAAGATTCTTCATCCCAACATGGGCTAGTCGACGATGCTAGAGCCAACCCATATTAGTCTTAGCAATTAAGCAAGTGTCGAGTTCAGCTCTTTTGAAATCAACTAAGTATAGCTGACCCTCTAACACTCCCTTAAATGCTACTGAATCGTCACTTCTTCTAAAGACAGTAACACCTATATCCGTAAAAAGACTGTTGTAGCCCATATTGCATAATTGAGAAACTGAAAGCAAATTGTAATCTAAAGAGTCTACAAGAAAAACATTGGAAATGGAATGGTCAGGTGATATAGCAATTTTACCAAGTCCTTTGACCAAACCTTGATTTCCATCCCCGAATGTGATGGCTCTTTGGGAATCTTGGTTTTTCTCATAGGAGGAGAACATCCTTTTCTCCCCAGTCATATGGTTTGTGCATCCGCTATCAATGATCTAACTTGAGCCTCTGGATGCATAAACCTACAAAACAGTTTTAGGCATTGTTCTTAGGTACCCAAACAGTCTTGGGTCCTTTCACGTTAGAAACAAGCACCTTGGGTACCCAAACACAAGTCTTGGAGCCCTTGTGTTTGCCCCCAACATATTTGGCAACTACTTTGCCTGATTTGTTAGTTAAGACATAAGAAGCATCAAAAGTGTTAAATGAAATGTTTGATTCATTTGATGCAACAGGAGATTTCTTTGTAGGCAATTTAACATAGGTTGATTGCCTAGAACTAGATGCCTCATTCTTATACATAAAAGCATGATGAGATCCATAATGAGACTTCCTAGAATGAATTCTCCTAATTTTATGCTCAGGATAACCAGCAGGATATAAAATGTAACCCTCATTATCCTGAACCATGGGAGCTTTGCCATTAACAAAGTTGGACAATTTCTTAGGGGCATTAAGCTTGACATTGCCTCCCTGTTGGAAGCCAATGTCATCCTTAATGCCAGGATGTCTCCCATTATAGAGCATACTCCTAGCAAATTTAAAATTTTCATTTTCTATTTCATGCTCATTAATTTTAGTAGTAAGTTGAGCTATGTGATCATTTTGTTGTTTAATTAAAGCTAGGTGATCATGGATAGCATCAACATTAATATCTCTACATCTAGTGCAAATAGAAACATGCTCAACAGTAGTGTAGAGGGTTTGCAAACATTTAATTCATCAATCTTAGCATGTAAAATAGCATTTTCATTTCTAAGATTGGAAATGGCATTATTGCAAACATTCAAGTCCTTAGCCTCAGAAATTAATCTAGCATTTTCATCTCTAAGGCTAGAAATTGTAACATTCAATTTATCAATCTTAGCAATCAAACTAGTATTTTCATTCTTAAGACTGACAATTGAATCATCACAAGCATTTAACTTCTCAACCTTAGCAATAAAACTAGCATTCTCAGTTCTAAGGTTGGAAATAGTGTCACGGCATATGCTAAGCTCATTAGTCAATTTTTTCACATTTTTCTATTTCCTGAGCATAAGCATTCTTTACCTTAACATGCTTCTTATTTTCCTTAATAAGGAATTCCTCTTGGCTATCCAAGAGTTCATCCTTCTCATGGATACCACCTATCAATTCATTTAATTTCTCCTTTTGTTGCATGTTAAGGTTGGCAAAAAGTGTAAGCAAATCATCTTCGTCATCACTAGAGCTACCTTCATCACTAGATATTGTATATTTGGTGGCTCTAGATTGTACTTCTTCTTTTTGCCATCCTTTGCCATGAAGCATTTGTGGCCGACGTTGGGGAAGAGGAGGCCCTTGTTGACGGCGATGTTGGTGGCGTCCTCGTCGTCGGTGGAGTTGGTGGAGCTCTCATCGGAGTCCCATTCCCAACACACATGGGCATCGCCGCCCTTCTTCTTGTAGTATCTCTTCTTCTCCTTCCTCTTTCCCTTCTTGTCGTTGCCCCTGTCACTATCACTAGACATAGGACATTTAGTGATAAAATGACCGGGCTTACCACATTTGTAGCACACCCTTTTGGAACAGGGCTTGTAGTCCTTCCCCTTCCTTTGTTTGAGGATTTGATGGAGGCTCTTGATGATGAGCGCCATCTCCTCATTGTCAAGCTTGGAGGCGTCGATGGGGATCCTACTTGGTGTAGAATCCTTCTTTTCTTCTTCCGTTGCCTTGAATGCGATGGGTTGCACCTCGGGTGTGGAGGTGGCGCCTTGCTCCAAGTTGATGATTTGTTTGGAGCCTTTGATCATCAATTCAAAGCTCACAAACTTTCCTATCACTTCCTCAGGAGACATTAGCTTGTATCTAGGATCACCACAAATTAATTGAACTTGCATAGGATTACGAAAACGAGTGATCTTAGAATAACCTTGACCATTTCATGGTCATCCCATTTGGTGCTCCCGAGGTTGCGCACTTGGTTCACCAAGGTCTTGAGCCGGTTGTACATGGCTTGTATGTCCTCTCCTTGGTTGAGGACGAACCAACCGAGCTCCCCCTCGATCGTCTTCCGCTTGGTGATCTTGGTCACCTCATCTCCCTCGTGCGCGGTCTTTAGTACGTCCCAAATCTCCTTAGCACTTTTCAACCCTTGCACCTTATTATACTCCTCTCGACATAGAGAGGCGAGGAGTATAGTAGTTGCTTGGGAATCAAAGTGTTTGATTTGGGCGACCTCGTCCGAATCATAGCCTTCGTCCCCCGGTGATGGTACCTACGCTCCAAACTCAACAATGTCCCATATGCTAGCGTGGAGTGAGGTTAGGTGATGCCTCATTTTATCACTCCAGATACAATAATCTTCACCATAAAAAACCGGTGGTTTGCCTAGTGGGATAGAAAGTAAAGGAGTGCGTCTAGAAATACGGGGATAACGAAGTGGCATCTTACTATACTTCTAGCGCTCATGGCGCTTAGAGGTGACGGACGACGCGTCGGAGCCGAAGGTGGATGGCGACGAAGAGTCGGTCTTGTAGTAGACCACCTTCTTCATCTTCTTTTTCTTGTCACCACTTTGATGCGATTTGTGAGGAGGAGATCCCTCCTTTAGCTTGTTGCCGGACTCTCTTGATGGAGCCTTCCCGTGGCTTGTCGATTTGTCGCCGGTCATGATCTCCCTCTTGGCGTGATCTCCCGACATCACTTCGATTGGTTAGACTCTAATGAAGTACCGGGCGTTGATACCAAATGAAAGTCACCTAGAGGGGAGGGGGTGAATAGGCGGAATCTAAAATTTATAGCTTAAAAGACAAACTACAAGCCAGGGTTAGTGTTAGAATTAAAATCGAGTCCGAAAGAGAGGGCGAAAACAAATCAACCAAGAAATAGAGTGGATGACACGGTGATTTGTTTTACCGAGGTTCGGTTTTTGAAAACCTACTCCCCGTTGAGGTGGTCACAAAGATCGGGTCTCTTTCAACCCTTTCCCTCTCTCAAACGGTCACCTAGACCGATTGAGCTTTCTTCTTAATCAAACGGGTCAATTAGAACCCTACAAGGACCACCACAACTTGGTGTCTCTTGCTTTGATTACAAATGTCTTGAGAACAAGAATGGGGAAGAAGAAAGCCAAGCCAAGCAAACAAGAGCACAAGAAAACACAAATGATCCTCTCACAAGTCTAAATGCGCTAGAGTGGATTTTGAGATTTTGAGCGGATCGATTTCTTGAATTGTGTCTTTGGAGTGGTGTATATTGCTCTTGTATTGAATGTTAAGGAGTGAATGCTTGGATTGTTGGAGTGGAGGTGGTTGGGGGGTATTTATAGCCCCAACCACCAATTCAACCGTTGGGGAGGCTGTTTGTCGATGGGCGCACCGGACAGTCCGATGCGCCATCGGACACTGTCTGGTGCGCCAGCCACGTCACCCAACTGTTAGGGTTCTGATGGTTTCGTCTGTTGGAGCTCTGACTTCTTGGTGCACCGGACAGTCCGGTGCTGCACCGTACATGTACTATTCACTGTCTGGTGCGCCTTCTGGCGCTGCTCTGACTCTGCGTGAACTGTTCGTGTACTGTTTAGGTTTGCAGGCGACCGTTGGAGTTGACCGTTGCGCTGCTCAGCCGTTGCTCCATTGGCACACCGGACAGTCCGATGGCACACCGGACAGTCCAGTGAATTATAGCGGAGCACGGCCTCAGAAACCCGAAGGTGAAGAGTCTGGTGCACCAGACCAGGATGCTCTTCGGTTTCTTTTTGCTCCTTTCTTTTGAACCCTAACTTGAACTTTTTATTGGTTTATGTTGAACCTTTAGCACCTGTAGAATATATAATATAGAGCAAACTAGTTAGTCCAAATATTTGTGTTGGGCATTCAACCACCAAAATTATATTTAGGAAAAGGTTAAACCCTATTTCCCTTTCAGCGTTGCAACCACTGCTCAGGTGAAGATGAAGTCATGGAGGAGGACTTCTAGGAGTTCCAAGAGTACGACGAGTTCTAGGCGTGGGTTAGCGACAAACCCCTAGTCGGCTGCCTGTGTAGGCCGTGTGTATCTACGTTTCTTTTCCGCACTTTGATAATTGTTAAAGACTATGTGGATGTCCCAGACATCATGATATAATCGACTATTATACCTTCTTTTATGTTATTATTTGAGCACTATGTGATGATGTCCAGTTATGTAACTGCTATGTACGTGAATTGCTGATCCTGGCACGTACATGGTTCGCATTCTGTTTGCCTTCTAAAACTAGGTGTGACATAGGTGGTATCAGAGTTGTGCTGACTGTAGGACCACTAACCTAGAATAGAATGGTCGTTCTAAGGATTATAGACCCCTATTATCACCTTGACTTTGGTATCCCTTCAAAAGTTGGTCATATCGACCAAACCTATGTTCTACTATATATTATACCTTGCTGGAAAAATAGTTTTATTCTAATTCCTAATTTTTTATGGTTTACTTGCTGGTCATATTAGCTCTATTCTCACTCTTATGCTTACGATGTCTTTTGTAGATGGCTCGTCTTAGACACACTGCACGGAAGTCAGTCATTCCTTTCTTGCCTTCTCGTCTTGCGGAGCGTCCGCTTCGCCGTCCGGTGGGTGGTCAGTCTAGCCATTTGGAGAGGCTGCACCACCGCCTGCACGAGGAGCAGGAGTGTCAGCGATAGGAGCTGGAGCAGCAGGGCTCTTCTTTCCCGCTTCAGCAGGAGATAGAGTCTATGAGGAGCTGCTCCTTGTGCCCCCGCTGGAGGCGCCCCTTGCACCACCACTGGGCGTTCCAGCCACTGGAGTAGCTATTGGAGGAGACCCTAATGACGGAGGTGAAGACAGCAGCTCAAGCCACAACACCGACCTTTCAAAGGAGCAGGAGCCGAAGAGATGGGTTGCCCGACCCATCACTCGTGACGCCGCTCACGGGTGTCACTTTCACGATGCGCTCGACACCTTGCTACGCCAGGCACTTGACCAGCGTACCTGGTCAATCGAGTATCGCTGTGTTATCTTCCAGCATAGTCGCGGGGTTTACCCGGACCTCTGGGAGGCGACTTGTTTGGTGCGCCGTCCGAAGAACAGTCTCCGGGGTGTGGAGGTCTGCTCAGAACATTACTCTATTTCTGAGCGAGACTCAGTTGAGGCGGCCATGCAAGATGCCGCTCGGCGTGTGCTTTCGCACTACTGCTCAGTGTTCGGTGGGGTAGCCAATGGTCTTAACCTGAAGTATTACCCCCACCGTCCATCGGACAGCACAAGAGGCGTGGTTGTCTCACCTATCGGTGAGGACAATCCTAGGTTGAGCAGCACAGTCAACCTAACCGTCGTGTTAAACACAGAGCTGGACCATGCATTAGATGAGCTGAGTAGGGCTCGTGCTGAGATCGCCCAGTTGTGGGCTGAGTGCGTGGAGCATCGTCACCTGGAGGATGGCTCCCCCACTCCTGTCGGGACTCAGCACCCGTACCGCTCACCTCAGTGTGGACACCATGCCTATGGTAACCCCGACTACAGGACCAAGATAAATTTAGAACCATAGATCGTCAGGGTCATACCTTGTAATTAATGCTAAAAATATATATAGAAGTTATAGTCTTAGTTTTAGTCTTACTCTTAGTTAGTCTTAGTTAGACAGGGTAGTTTGCTTATCCTGTGCTTTTTTTGTTTGTCATGATGAACTATGATGGATTTGGATCTTTGTAATGACTATCGCCAGAGTGTGGGTATCCCCTGCACTTTGGTTTACCTGTTAAATGTTAATAAAATTAGTTATCTAGTTGGGAGGCCCTTTTATTCTACTTTCCTCTTTATCTGAGAAGTTGTGTTTGTCTGTGTTGAAAATCAGTGAAGATGTTCTTCTGTTCAAAATTGTGGAAGGATTATATACTCTTTTCTTATGCTGCAAGTTGCAAGATCGGTTCTGATAGGTGATTGCATTCTGCAGATGTCAGACAATAGGCGCAGAGGAGGAAGGCGTGCTCAGCAGGAGCAGGCAGCTCAGGTAGTTCAAGCCATCAGTCAGACTCTAGCCGCCATCCAGCAGCAGCAGCATTAGCCCCCACCTCGCCCCCAGATGCCTAGAGACAAGCGTGTTGAATTCATGAGAGGTCATCCCCCAGTGTTCGCTCACTCTTCTGACCCCATGGATGCTGAAGATTGGCTGCGTACTGTGGAGCGGGAGTTGCACACCGCTTAGTGCGATGACAGGGAGAAAGTTCTATATGGTCCCCATTTGTTGAGAGGAGCAGCTCAGTCTTGGTGGGAGTCCTACCTCGCCACCCACGCCAACCCCGACACCATCACTTGGGAGGAATTTAGAGACAATTTCTGTTAGTACCATGTTCCTGCAGGTCAGATGATAGTGAATAAGGAGGAGTTCCTGGCACTGAAGCAAGGGCCTATGTCTGTCAGTGAGTATCGAGACAGGTTTCTGCAGCTGTCCCGCTATGCTCCTGAAGATGTCAACACAGACGCTAAGAGGCAGTATCGTTTCCTGAGAGGCTTAGTTGACCCTCTGCATTATCAGCTGATGAACCATACCTTCCCCACGTTTCAGCACCTGATCGACAGAGCGATCATGATAGAGTAGAAGCGCAAGGAGATGGAGGATCGCAAGCACAAGATCAGTGGACCTCAGCCTTGAAAGGGAAATGTGCCCTTGGGCCATTTCTAAGTATTTTGGTGATCAAGTGCCAACACAAATGGTTTAATGTGAAACTATGCTGAATGGTGGAAGAAGTGCAAAGTCAATATAAAGGTATGATTCTAGACTTAGTACATTGGTTTTTGTGTACTAACATATTTGTCTAAGTGCTAGAATTAGAGAAAATACAATTGGAAAAGACTTGGCTCGAGCAGCCAAGACTCTGCTCAGTCTGGGTGCACCGGACTGTCCGGTGCGCCAGGCTGGCATCTGATCAACTGGCGTCTCTCGGGTCTCGACGGCAGCGTACGATTATAAATCACCGGACTGTCCAGTGGTGCACCGGACAGTGTCCGGTGAGTCGGCTGCGGCGAAGTCGCCGCTCTCGGGAACCAAGTCAACAGCGTACGGCTATAATTCACCAGACTGTCCGGTGAGTCACTGGACTTTCCGGTGAGCCAACGGTCGGGCGCGCCAACGGTCGGCCGCGCAATCCGTTGTGCACTGGACAGTGTCCGGTGCGCCAACGGCTCCAAGTCTCCAACGATCGGCTGCGCCAGAATAGGAAAGAAATCCGCACCGGACAGTGTCCGGTGGTGCATCGGACTGTCCGGTGCGCTAGTCGACAGAAGGCAAGAATTGCCTTCCTGGATTGCTCTCAACGGCTCCTAGCTGCCTTGGGGCTATAAAAGGGACCCCTAGGCGCATGGAGGAGTACACCAAGCATACTTTGAGCATCCTTGATCATTCACACTTCGTCTTTGCGCACTTGTTTGACATTCTTAGTGATTCGAGCTCCGTTCTAGTGAGAACTTTGTGATATTCATTTGAGCTCGAGTCTTGGCCATGTGTGTGCGTATTTGCTGTGGATTTGTGTGTGTTGCTTCCCTCCCTTACTCTAGTGCTTTCACTTTGATTCTCATTGTAAGGGCGAGAGACTCCAAGTTGTGGAGATTCCTCGCAAACGGGAAAGAGTAAAGAAAAGAAGAACACCGTGGTATTCAAGTTGATCATTGGATCACTTGAGAGGAGTTGAGTGCAACTCTCATCCATTGGGATGCCACAACGTGGAGTAGGCAAGTGTTGTACTTGGCCGAACCACGGGATAAATCCTCGTGTCTCTTGTGCTTGTTCTCACTGTGTCTATTGTGCTTCATAAGAGCTCTCCTTAGCCACGTGAGTTTATTGTGCTAACTCCTAATCAAGTTTGTGGCTTTGAGTTTCAAGTTTTTACAGGATCACCTATTCACCCCCCCCCTCTAGGTGCTCTCAATTGGTATCGGAGCCGTTCTCTTCACGAAAGGGACTAATCGCCCGAAGAGATGGATCCAAAGGGCAAGGGGATGGTGATCAACAACGACAAGGAGAAGGAGTCCTTCATTAATGAGCCGAAAGACGACAAGCCCACTGACTCGGGCTCAAGTCATAAAAAGAAGGACGGGAAGAAGAAAAGACGCATTAAGAAGATTGTCTACTACGACGACAGCAACGAGTCTTCTTCTTCCCAAAAGGACGACGACAACAACTACGAGAAAAAGAAGACAGTTAATTCGAACTTTTCCTTTGATTATTCTCGTATTCCGCAAAGTTCCAATGCTCATTTGCTTTCCATTCCCCTCGGTAAACCTCCTCACTTTGATGGAGAGGACTACGGATTTTGGAGTCACAAAATGCGTAGCCACTTGTTCTCTCTCCATCCAAGTATATGGGAGATAGTAGAAAATGGAATGCAATTTGATAGTACGGATAGTCCCATATTCATCAATGAACAAATTCATAAAAATGCATAAGCTACTACTGTTCTTTTAGCGTCATTGTGCAGGGATGAATACCATAAGGTGAGCGGCTTGGATAACGCCAAGCAGATTTGGGACACCCTAAGGATCTCGCATGAGGGAAATGACATCACCATGCTCACCAAGATGGAGTTGGTGGAGGGCAAACTTGGGAGATTCACAATGATCAGGGGGGAGGAGCCAACCCAAACATACAACAGGCTCAAGACCCTCGTCAACAAAATAAGGAGCTATGGAAGCACGCGATGGACGGACCACGACGTCGTCCGCCTAATGCTAAGGTCTTTCACTATCCTTGATCCACATCTTGTAAACAATATTCGTGAAAATCCTAGGTACACCAAGATGTCGCCCGAAGAAATACTTGGAAAGTTCGTAAGCGGGCGGATGATGATCAAGGAGGCAAGATACATCGATGAGGCGTTGAATGGTCCAATTCATGAGCTTCAAGCCATTGCTCTCAAGGCAACGAGTAGCAAGGAGGAGCTACCTAGCAAGGTGGCGCAAGTTGAGGCGGCGAGGCTCAATGAGGAAGAAATGGCCCTCATCATCAAGCGCTTCAAGACGACGCTAAAGGGCCGCAAGGAGCATCCCAAAAAGAACAAGACGAAGGGAAAGCGCTCCTGCTTTAAGTGCGGTAAGGTTGGTCACTTTATTGCTAATTGTCCCGATAATGATAGTGACCAGGATCAAGAAAAGAAGAGGGAAAAGAAAAGGACTTACAAGAAGGCTAAAGGCGAGGCACACCTTGGGAAAGAGTGGGACTCCGACTGTTCCTCGTCCGACTCCGACGACGAAGGACTCGCCGCCACCGCCTTCAACAAATCATCCCTCTTCCCCAACGAGCATCACACCTGCCTCATGGCAAGGGAAAAGAAGGTAAGCACTCGTAATACTAGTACTTACGCTTCTTCAAGTGATGATGAATCTAGTGATGATGAAATAGACTATGCATGTTTATTCAAAGGTTTAGATAGAACCAAAATTGATAAAATCAATGAATTAATTGATGCTTTGAATGAGAAGAATAGATTATTAGAAAAGCAAGAGGACCTTTTATATGAAGAACATGATAAATTTGTTAGTGCGCAAAATTCTCTTGCTCTAGAAGTCAAAAGAAATGAAGTGCTTTCATGTGAATTGTCTTCATGCCATGAATCTATCTCTAGCTTAAAAAGTATCAATGATGACTTGAGTGCTAAGTTAGAAATAGCTAATAAATCAACCTCTTGTGTAGAACATGTTGCGATTTGCAATAGGTGTAAAGATTTTAATATTGATGATTGTAGTGAACACCTAGTTTCCATCTCCAAATTAAATGATGAAGTGGCTAGTCTTAATGCTCAACTTAAGACTAGCAAAAATGAATTTGATAAATTAAAATTTGCAAGGGATGCCTACACTATTGGTAGACACCCCTCAATTAAGGATGGACTTGGCTCTAAGAAGGAATCCAAGAACTTAACAAGTCATAAGGCTCCCATCTCCGCCAAGGAGAAAGGGAAGGCTCCAATGACTAGTAGTGCTAAAAAGAACCATGCTTTCATGTATAGTAATAGGAAATTCTCTAGAAATGTTTGTAGGAATTATTCTTATGATTCTCTTGCTACGACTGCTTCTAGTTCCTATATGCATGGTAGAAATATGGCTATGAAAGATTCAAATGTTCATTATGATAGGAGTTGTAATGCGTTCGACTCCTCATGCCATGATTTCTTCTAGTTCAAACTTTTATGGTAGATCTAGGAAGAATGTTATGTCTCATGCTCCTAGAAAAGTTTATAATGGATCTACCACTGTCTTTCATGCTTGCAATGCTAAGTTTATTCTTTCATGTAAAAATAAAAAGGTGATTGCTAAAAAGGTGGGAGCCAAATGTAAGGGAGATAAAACTTGCATTTGGGTTCCTAAGACTATTGTCACTAACCTTGTAGGACCCAACAAGAGTTGGGTACCTAAGTCCTAAGCCTAATTTGCCTTGCAGGTTTATGCATCCGGGGGATCAAGCTGGATTATCGACAGCGGATGCACAAACCACATGACGGGGGAGAAGAAGATGTTCACCTCCTACGTCAAGAATAAAGATTCCCAAGATTCAATCATATTCGATGACGGGAATCAAGGCAAGGTTAAAGGCCTAGGCAAGATTGCCATCTCAAATGAGCACTCTATCTCCAATGTATTTTTAGTAGAGTCGCTAGGTTATAATCTTTTGTCGGTTAGTCAATTATGTAATATGGGATATAATTGCTTATTCACAAATGTAGATGTGTCTGTCTTTAGAAGGAGTGATGGTTCATTAGCGTTTAAGGGTGTACTAGACGACAAACTCTATTTAGTTGATTTTGCAAAGGAGGAGGCCGGTCTAGATGCATGCTTAATCGCTAAGACTAGCATAGGCTGGCTGTGGCATCGCCGTCTAGCACATGTGGGGATGAAGAACCTTCACAAACTTCTAAAGGGAGAACATGTGTTAGGTCTAACAAATGTGCATTTCGAAAAAGATAGACCTTGTGCAGCTTGTCAAGCAGGTAAACAAGTGGGAAGTGCTCATCACATCAAGAACGTGATGACTACATCAAGACCCCTAGAGCTGCTGCATATGGACCTCTTCGGACCCATCGCCTACCTCAGCATCGGGGGAAGTAAGTATGGTTTAGTAATTGTTGATGATTTTTCCCGCTTCACTTGGGTATTCTTTTTGCAGGATAAATCTGAAACCCAAGGGACCCTCAAGCGCTTCCTAAGGAGGGCTCAAAATGAGTTTGAGCTCAAGGTGAAGAAGATAAGGAGCGACAATGGGTCCGAGTTCAAGAACCTTCAAGTGGAGGAGTACCTTGAGGAGGAAGGAATCAAGCACGAGTTCTCCGCTCCCTACACACCACAGCAAAATGGTGTGGTAGAGAGGAAGAACAGGACGCTCATGGACATGGCGAGGACGATGCTTGGAGAATTCAAGACGCCCGAGCGGTTTTGGTCGGAAGCTGTGAACACAGCTTGCCACGCCATAAACCGAGTCTACCTTCATCGCCTCCTCAAGAAGACGTCATACGAGCTTCTAACTGGTAACAAACCCAACGTCTCTTATTTTCGAGTTTTTGGGAGTAAATGCTACATTCTTGTGAAGAAAGGTAGAAATTCAAAATTTGCTCCCAAAGCTGTAGAAGGGTTTTTGTTAGGTTATGACTCAAATACAAAGGCGTATAGAGTCTTCAACAAATCATCAGGTTTGGTTGAAGTCTCTAGCGACGTTGTATTTGATGAGACTAATGGCTCTCCAAGAGAGCAAGTTGAGCTTGATGATGTAGATGAGGATGATCTTCCAACGGACGCGATTCGTACCATGGCGATTGGAGACGTGCGACCGTAGGAACACAAGGAACAAGATCAGCCTTCTTCCTCAACAATGGTGCAACCCCCAACTCAAGATGATGAACAGGTTCCTCAAGAAGAGGCGTGTGATCAAGGGGGAGCACAAGATGTCCAAGTTGAAGAGGAAGAAGTACCATAGGCCCCGTCAACTCAAGTTCGAGCGATGATTCAAAGGAACCATCCCGTCGACTAGATTTTGGGTGACATTAGCAAGGGAGTAACCACTCGCTCTAGATTAGTTAATTTTTGTGAGCATTACTCTTTTGTCTCTTCTATTGAGCCTTTCAGGGTAGAAGAGGCCTTGCTAGATCCGGACTGGGTGTTGGCCATGCAGGAAGAGCTCAACAACTTCAAGCGTAATGAAGTTTGGACACTGGTGCCACGTCCCAAGCAAAATGTTGTGGGAACCAAGTGGGTGTTCCGCAACAAACAGGACGAGCACGGGGTGGTGACGAGGAACAAGGCTCGACTTGTGGCAAAAGGTTATGCCCAAGTCGCAGGTTTGGACTTTGAGGAGACTTTTGCTCCTGTGGCTAGGCTAGAGTCAATTCGTATTTTGTTAGCCTATGCCGCTCACCATTCTTTCAGGTTGTACCAAATGGATGTTAAGACCGCTTTCCTCAACGGGCCAATCAAGGAGGAGGTGTACGTGGAGCAACCCCCTGGCTTTGAGGACGAACGGTACCCCGACGACGTGTGTAAGCTCTCTAAGGCGCTCTATGGACTTAAGCAAGCCCCAAGAGAATGGTATGAATACCTTAGAGACTTTTTAATTGCTAATGCTTTCAAGGTTGGGAAAGTCGATCCAACTCTTTTCACTAAGACATGTGATGGTGACTTATTTGTGTGCCAAATTTATGTCGATGACATAATATTTGGTTCTACTAACCAACAGTCTTGTGAAGAGTTTAGCAGGGTGATGACTCAAAAGTTTGAGATGTCGATGATGGGCGAGTTGAACTACTTCCTTGGGTTCCAAGTGAAGCAACTCAAGGATGGCACTTTCATTTCCCAAACGAAGTATACGCAAGACTTGCTCAAGCGGTTTGGGATGAAGGACGCCAAGCCCGCAAAGACTCCCATGGGAACTGTCGGACACGTCGACCTCAACAAAGGAGGTAAGTCTGTTGATCAAAAAGCATACCGGTCCATGATAGGTTCCTTGCTTTATTTATGTGCTAGTAGACCGGATATTATGCTTAGTGTATGCATGTGTGCTAGATTTCAATCCGATCCAAGGGAGTGTCACTTAGTGTCCGTGAAGCGAATTCTTAGATATTTAGTCGCTACGCCTTGCTTCGGGATCTGGTATCCAAAGGGGTCTACCTTTGACTTAATTGGATATTCAGACTCCGATTATGCTGGATGTAAGGTTGATAGGAAGAGTACATCAGGGACGTGCCAATTTCTAGGAAGGTCCCTAGTGTCGTGGAGTTCTAAGAAACAAACCTCCGTTGCCCTATCCACCGCTGAGGCCGAGTACGTTGCCGCAGGACAGTGTTGCGTGCAACTACTTTGGATGAGGCAAACCCTCAGGGACTTTGGCTACAATCTGAGCAAAGTCCCACTCCTATGTGACAATGAGAGTGCTATCCGCATGGCGGACAATCCTGTTAAGCACAGCCGCACAAAGCACATTGACATCCGGCATCACTTTTTGAGAGACCACCAGCAAAAGGGAGATATCGAAGTGTTTTATGTTAGCACCGAGAACCAGCTAGCTGATATCTTTACCAAGCCTTTAGATGAAAAGACCTTTTGCAGGCTGCGTAGTGAGCTAAATGTCTTAGATTCGCGGAACTTGGGTTGATAAGTAGCATACATGTGTATTATGCTTTGATCATGTTCCCTTATGCATTTAGTTGTTTATTTATGGTGCTCAAGTTGTACAAACTCTCCCCGGACCTCAAAAGTCCATGTGTGAGTGATGCACATATTTAGGGGGAGATGTGCTACAACTTGACCCTTTGAGACTAACCATGTGTTTGAGCTTGCTTGATTTAGTCTCAAAGGTGGATTGAAAGCGAAAAGGTGAACTTGGACCATGCAAGACTTCCACTGCACTCCGATGAGAGGGTAACTCACTCCAAGTTCATCTCCATATTCTTATTGCCTTTGTACTCTTATTTGAAGATTTTGGTGAGGCAATGAGGTTTAAGGGCCAAGATTGATCCCGTTTTGGTGCTTGATACCAAAGGGGGAGAAAATAAGGCCAAAGCAAGAAATGGATCAGCTACCACTTGAGAATTTTGAAAATAATAGAATTAGAGCTTTTGGTTTGTCAAAATACTCTTATTGTCTCTTATTGTCAAATGTTGGTCTCTTGTTGGGATAATGGTTGATTATGGGAAAAAGGGGGAGTGGGGAGTTTTTGAATCTTTGATCAATTTCTCTTGGAATACCTCTCTCTATGCCTCAACAAGTGATTTTGACTTAGAGATATGAAATTGAGTTTGATTTGCAAAAATAAACCAAGTGGTGGCAAAGAATGATCCAAATATGCCAAATTTGAATCAAAACAAATTTGTGTTCTCATTTGCATTGTTGTTGCACTTCCTTTAGTTGCTTTTTGTTGTGTTGGAATAAATCACCAAAAAGGGGGAGATTGAAAGGGAAATGTGCCCTTGGGCCATTTCTAAGTATTTTGGTGATCAAGTGCCAACACAAATGGTTTAATGTGAAACTATGCCGAATGGTGGAAGAAGTGCAAAGTCAACACAAAGGTATGATTCTAGACTTAGTACATTGGTTTTTGTGTACTAACATATTTGTCTAAGTGCTAGAATCAGAGAAAATACAATTGGAAAAGACTTGGCTCGAGCAGCCAAGACTCTGCTCAGTCTGGGTGCACCGGACTGTCCGGTGCGCCAGGCTGGCATCTGATCAACTGGCTGCTCTCGGGTCTCGACGGCGGCGTACGGCTATAAATCACCGGACTGTCCGGTGGTGCACCGGACAGTGTCCGGTGAGTCGGCTGCGGCGAAGTCGCCGCTCTCGGGAACCAAGTCAACAGCGTACGGCTATAATTCATCGGACTGTCCGGTGAGTCACCGGACTGTCCGGTGAGCCAACGGTCAGGCGCGCCAAGGTCGGCCGCGCAATCCGTGCGTGACGCGTGGCCGAGCCAACGGTCGGATGGGGGCACCAGACTGTTCGGTGTGCACCGGACAGTGTCAGGTGCGCCAACGGATCCAAGTCTCCAACGGTCGGCTGCGCCAGAATAGGAAAGAAATCCGCATCGGACAGTGTCCGGTGGTGCACCGGACTGTCCGGTGCGCCAGTCGACAGAAGGCAAGAATTGCCTTCCTGGATTGCTCTCAACGGCTCCTAGCTGCCTTGGGGCTATAAAAGGGACCCCTAGGCGCATGGAGGAGTACACCAAGCATACTTTGAGCATCCTTGATCATTCACACTTCGCCTTTGCGCACTTGTTTGACATTCTTAGTGATTCGAGCTCCGTTCTAGTGAGAACTTTGTGATATTCATTTGAGCTTGAGTCTTGGCCATGTGTGTGCGTATTTGCTGTGGATTTGTGTGTGTTGCTTCCCTCCCTTACTCTAGCGCTTTCACTTTGATTCTCATTGTAAGGGCGAGAGACTCCAAGTTGTGGAGATTCCTCGCAAACGGGAAAGAGTAAAGAAAAGAAGAACACTGTGGTATTCAAGTTGATCATTGGATCACTTGAGAGGAGTTGAGTGCAACTCTCGTCCATTGGGACGCCACAACGTGTAGTAGGCAAGTGTTGTACTTGGCCGAACCACGGGATAAATCCTCGTGTCTCTTGTGCTTGTTCTCACTGTGTCTATTGTGCTTCACAAGAGCTCTCCTTAGCCACTTGAGTTTATTGTGCTAACTCCTAATCAAGTTTGTGGCTTTGAGTTTCAAGTTTTTACAGGATCACCTATTCACCCCCCCTCTAGGTGCTCTCAAGCCTAGAAGCAGCAATCACCACCGTTTCTCAGGCAACCTACCTCAGCAGTTCAAGCAGAATCAGTGTCCCCCTCAGCAGCAGTTTCAGAGACAATACCCTCAGCATCAGCAGCAGAATCACCAGAACAACCAGCCAGGAGGAGGTCAGTTCCAGAGGCAGAATCAGCAGGCACCTCGCCTCCCCGCCCCAGCAACCAATCAGAGCAGTCAAGCAGCCCCAGTCCAAGGCGGAAGCAGAGCATGTTTCCATTGTGGAGAGCAAGGCCATTGGGTGATGCAATATTCGAAGAAGGCAGCCCAGCAGCAGTCAGGCCCTAGTGCCCCAGCAAAGCAGAATGTGTCTCAGCCTGGAGCAGGTAACCTCTCCCAACCACGCTACAACCATGGGAGGCTAAACCATTTGGAAGCTGAAGCGGTTCAGGAAACACCCAACATGACAGTAGGTATGTTTCCAGTCGACTCCTATATTGCAGAAGTGTTATTTGATACTGGAGCAATGCATTCATTTATCACTCCATCTTGGGTAGAAGCACATAATGTTCCAATCACTACCATGTCAATCCCCATCCAAATTGACTCAACCGATGGTAGAATTAGAACCGGTAGCATTTGCTTGAATGTAAGTGTGGAAATAAGGGGGATAGTGTTTCCTGCTAATCTCATAGTAATGGGTACTTAGGGAATAGATGTCATCCTAGGGATGAATTGGCTAGATAAATACCAAGCAATTATCAGTTGTGATAAGAGGATAATTAAGTTGGTGTCCCCATTAGGAGAAGAAGTGTTAGCCGAGTTAGTCTCACCTGAGCCAAGGAAAAGAGGTTGTCATCATATGGCTATTGATAGCAAGGAGCCAGATTCACTCGAGATTATCAAGGTCGTGTTAGAATTCCCAGATGTGTTCCCGGAAGACTTACCAGGTATGCCACCTGAGCGGAAAGTTGAGTTTGCCATAGAGCTTCTTCTTGGCACTGCCCCCATCTCTAAAAGAGCCTACAGAGTATCTGGACCAGAGTTGGTTGAACTTAAGAAGCAGATTGATGAGCTATCAGAGAAAGGTTATATAAGGCCAAGCACCTCGCCTTGGGCCGCCGCTATCCTGTTCGTGGAGAAGAAAGTGCATCGATTATCGAGCTCTGAATGAGGTCACAATCAAGAACAAGAACCCCTTGCCCCGAATAGAAGATCTGTTCGACCAGTTGAGAGGATCTAGCGTGTTCTCAAAGATAGATCTGAGGTCAGGTTATCACCAGCTCAGGATTCGACCTTCAGACATTCCGAAGACAGCATTCATTACCAAGTATGGGTTGTATGAGTTCACAGTTATGTCTTTTGGCCTAACAAATGCACCAGCCTTCTTCATGAATCTGATGAACAGTGTATTCATGGATTATCTCGACAAGTTTGTGGTGGTATTTATTGATGATATTCTAATATATTCTCAAAGTGAGGAAGAACATGTGGATCATTTGAAGATGGTATTGCAGAGATTGCGAGAGCACCAGTTGTATGCAAAGTTGAGTAAGTGCGAGTTCAGGATCAATGAAGTCCTGTTCTTGGGTCACATAATAAACAAAGACGGATTGGCTGTGGATCAAAAGAAAGTGGCAGGCATTCTGAACTAGAAAGCGCCAACAGATGCCCGAGGAATCAAGAGCTTCATTGGAATGGCCGGATATTATCGGCGATTTATTGAAGGATTTTCGAAGATTGCAAAACCATTGACAGCTTTGCTAGCCAGCAAAGTGGAGTTCAAGTGGACTTAGAAGTGCCAAGAAGCCTTTGAAGCGCTAAAAGAGAAGTTCACTACATCGCCTGTCTTAGTCTTGCCTGATGTGCACAAGCCCTTCTCAGTGTATCGCGATGCTTGTTACACTGGTTTGGGATGTGTGTTGATGTAAGAGGGAAGAGTTGTAGCTTACTCGTCCTGACAGCTGAAGGTTCATGAGAAGAATTACCCAATCCATGACCTAGAATTGGCAGCAGTGGTTCATGCACTGAAGACATGGAGGCACTATCTGTACGGATAGAAGTGTGATGTCTACACAGACCACAAGAGTCTAAAGTACATATTCACCCAGTCGGAGCTGAATATGAGGCAAAGAATATGGTTAGAGTTGATCAAAGACTATGAATTGGAGATTCATTACCATCCAGGTAAAGCGAACGTAGTGGCAGATGCTTTGAGCAGGAAAAGTCAGGTCAATATGATGGTCGCTCATCCGATGCCTTATGAGTTGGCCAAAGAGTTTGACAGGTTGAGGCTCGGATTTCTAAACAGCATGCGAGGAGTAACAGTTGAGTTAGAGCCCACTTTAGAGCGGAAATCAAAGAAGCATAGAAGAATGATGAGAAGATCAATGAAATCCGGCAACTAATTCTAGAAGGAAGAGGCAAGGATTTTCGAGAAAATGCAGAAGGTGTGGTATGGTTCAAGGACCGTTTATGTGTTCCCAATGTCCAGTCCATTCGGGAGTTGATCCTCAAGGAAGCTCATGAGTCAACTTATTCTATACACCCTAGAAGTGAGAAGATGTATCAGGATCTAAAGAAGAAATTCTGGTGGTACAGAATGAAAAGGGAGATCGCAGAGCATGTGGCTATATGTGACAGTTGTCAAAGGATCAAGGCAGAGCATCAGAGGCCAGCTGGATTGTTGCAACCGTTGCGAATTCCTCAGTGGAAATGGGATGAAATCGGGATGGACTTCATAGTCGGATTGCCTCGCACTCACACCAGCTACGATTCCATTTGGGTAGTGGTGGACCGCCTAACCAAGTCAGCCCACTTCATACCTGTCAAGAATAACTACAACAGTGCAATGTTGGCAGAGTTGTACATGTCTCAGATCGTTTGTCTTCATGGTGTGCCAAAGAAGATAGTGTCAGACAGAGGAACGCAATTCACCTCCCATTTCTGGCAGCAGTTACATGAAGCCTTGGGTACACATCTGAATTTCAGTTCAGCATATCATCCGCAAACAGATGGCCAGACTAAAAGAACTAATCAAATACTCGAAGATGTGTTGAGAGCTTATGCGTTGCAAGATCAGTCTGGATGGGACAAGAGATTGCCTTATGCAGAATTCTCCTATAACAACAGTTACCAGGCTAGCTTGAAGATGTCACCATTTCAGGCGCTTTATGGAAGGAGTTGTAGAACTCTGTTGCATGGGATCAGCCTGGAGGAAAGCAAGTGTTTGGGCTAGACATTTTGCTCGAAGCTGAAGAGAACATCAAGATGGTTCGGGAGAACCTGAAGATAGCGCAATCAAGGCAGCGAAGTTATGTAGACACAAGAAGAAGAGAGATGAGCTTCGAGGTCGGAGATTTTGTCTGCCTGAAAGTATCGCCTATCAGAGGAGTCAGAAGATTCAGAGTCAAAGGCAAGCTAGCGCCCCGCTATGTTGGTCCGTATTAGATTCTCGCAAAGCGTGGAGAAGTGGCCTATCAGCTCAGTCTGCCAGAAGGTTTGTCAATGGTGCACGATGTCTTTCATGTGTCTCAGTTGAAGAAGTGTCTGCGTGTGCCAGAAGAGTAGTTGCCAGTGGAAGGTCTGGAAGTCCAAGAAGACTTGACCTACATAGAGAAGCCAGTGCAGATCCTTGAGACTGCAGACAGGGTCACCCAGAGGAAAACTATCAGAATGTGCAAAGTCAGATGGGATCACCACACTGAGGAAGAAGCAACCTGGGAGCATGAGGATGATCTGATGGCTAAATATCCCGAACTCTTTGCTAGCCAACCTTGAATCTCGAGGGCGAGATTCTTTTAAGGGGGATATGTTTGTAACGCCCTGAATTTGGGGGTAGAATTTTTTCTTCTTTTTACTCACCAAATTCAGGCGTTACTCTCTTTTCTCTTCCCGTTTTGCTCCTTCTCCCCAATTTCAATGCAGTATAGCGACTGGGGTCCGTATTGCGTGTGAACAAAAAACCTAAGTTGACATGAGTGTTGCATCATGTCGAATCATATTTTTTGGTCTGATGTCGTGTTTAATCACGTGTTTTGCCTAGTCTCGTTCTGGATTTCGTTTCGCGATTGGATTCCGATCTGAGGCTGTGCGTGTCGTGGGTTTTTGCCCCGCGACGCGACCCAGCCTGGCCCACGCGCCCCCGGCGCCTTGCCCCTCCCCATGCGCGCCCCCTCTCCCTTCTCTTCCTTTCTCTCATTCAACTTTCCCGCGTAGCAACCTCCTCTCCTCCACCTCTCTCTCTCCCCCATGGTGCCCTAGGTTTTGGAGACGGTGATCGCCGGATTTGAACCCCGAGGTGAGCTCCCCTCCCCTCTCCCTCTCTCTCTTCCCCTCCCCCTCCCCCTCCCCTTCCTTCTTCCCCCGCGTGCCCTCCTACACGCGCCCCTGGCGGCTCCCCGCGCGCCCTCCCGCGCGCGCCCCGCGTGGCCCTCGCGGCCCCCCGACGGTGCCCCTCGCGGCCCCCTGCCCCGCTCCCCGCGCGCCCCAAGCCGGCGCCCCTCGTGGCCCCCGCGAGTGCCCCTGGCGGCCCCTCGCGTGTGCCCCCGCGCGGCCCCGGCGGCGCCCCCTGCCCGATTCCACGCCCCCTGCTCGGTCCCTCCCTGGCGACACCTGCCCTGTCCCCGGCGCGGCTGCGTGCCTCCGGCGTGACTCGCGCGGCCTCGCGTGTCCCCGGCGCGGCCTCACGCGCCCTGGCACGCGCAACGTGATCCCGCGCGCGCAGCCCCACGCGCGCGGTGATTGATTTTGGTTTTTATTAATTTTAGACGTTGTTCAATTAACGTGCTGCATCGCGTGACTAATTAATTTGATTTCAAATTCTATTAATGTGCTATGCGCGACGATCTATTTTTATTTCAGATTATTTAATTGTGCGGTGTCGCGCGTCCAATCGCGCGACGCTTCGTTTTAAATTCAGTTTGGATGATGTATGCCGTCGTGCGATTCGTCGCGCGACGTTTGACGTTATTTTCATAATTAGTTCAAGTGTCTCGTGGCGCGCCCCATCACGCGACGAGTCGTTTTTTTCTTAATTTAGTCTAAGTGCTGTATCATGTGCTTCGCCACGCGACAATCCTTTTAAATTCACTTTGATCCGTTCATAATGATTAAACATGGAACATGACTTTACCCGATGCATAACGTGATGGCCAAATTAATATCATTTTGTTTAGACGATTATTTTGATTTATAATCGTGTGACGTGATCGCTCTTCGACCGTAGCCTCGACCGTTACTCTCTCTTTCTCGCTTTGTCGTAGGTGTGAGCCCTGCGCTGAGTGTCTATTTACTTATAACATTCTATTGTATGGTGTACTGTTCTTTTGTATTAAATGTGTGGAATGTATGTTTGAACTCGTATAGATAATGGTCAGTTGGTGGAGTCCGAAGGAATTGCAGGTGAAGGCCCTGAGCAGCAACTGGTTGGTGAAGGCAAGTGTCCCTTGACCCATCTATGTTCTACTCATTCTTATAATTCACTCCCCGCATTTACACAGTTTATACCTAAGGATTGACTAGCTTTTGTTTATCTTGTCCGTGTTTACCTATTTTGGTTGGGTTATTTTGGTTTAGCTATATGCTAGTGCTTCACATTAATCAATGAATATGATGAGATTATCTATGATACGATGTTTTCCCCTTTTGATTATGATGATATATTTGTGGCATTTAAGGGGACTTGAGCTGTTTCTCGAGTGCCTTTCCGTAAGGACTAGTTCGTTGGATGACCGCCCGGGAAAACAGTGCAACCATGAGGGTGGAATGGGACGCCCTTAGCTGAATAATTAGAGGAACTGGGGTGAAGTTCGCTTCGCCGTCGTGCCGTTAATGGGGCTCGGTGTATGCGGCTCGCTCTGCCAAGGTTGGTTTGCCCCTTGGGGAGGAGTGCGGTATATTTAGGAAACCTAACGGGCGGCTACAGCCTCAGGGAATCTTTGTAAAGGCTATATAGTGAAACCCTGCCTGTTCACCTTGGTAGTGTTTACGGGTTTGATCAGCCCGAGGCAAGAGGGAATCACGGCTTGTGGGTAAAGTGTGCAACCTCTGCAGAGTGTTATGAAACTGATATATCAGCCGTGCTCGCGGTTATGAGCGGCCAAGGGAGCTCCATTGATTAGAGATACTTGATCAGGGATGTATGGTTTACAGGTGGTGATGAGGATGATGGTTTTGGTTATGACTATGGTAATGGTAAGTGGTATTCTTTCCGTTTGGAAATGGTACGTTGGGTTAATAACTTGGGTTAATGCTAAAAATTGGCTTTCTACTAGTAATAATAACCTGACCAACTAAAAGCAATCGCTTGACTAAACTCTATATAAAGCTAGTCCACTACAGCCAAACGAGACATATTGCTGAGTATGTTGATGTGTAATCACTCTTGCTTTATACACCAAACCCCCCTAGGTTGTCCGCGTTGCAACCACTGCTCAGGTGAAGATGAAGTCGCGGAGGAGGACTTCCAGGAGTTCCAAGAGTACGACGAGTTCTAGGCATGGGTTAGCGGCAAACCCCTAGTTGGCTGCCTGTGTAGGCCGTGTGTATCTGCGTTTCTTTTCCGCACTTTGATAATTGTTAAAGACTATGTGGATGTCCCAGACATCATGATGTAATCGACTATTATACCTTCTTTTATGTTATTATTTGAGCACTGTGTGATGATGTCCAGTTATGTAACTGTTGTGTACGTGAATTGCTGACCCTAGCACGTACATGGTTTGCATTCGGTTTGACTTCTAAAACCAGATATGATAAATGTTGACAGGTGGCAAGCGGCCATCAGCAGCTGAAGCCCCTGTCAGCTACTAAAAATATGATTAACATATTGGTTGTTGTAATAATGTGCACTTTTGTTAGTATTATTGAATTCATTAGACAAAAGTTAGAAATGGAATACTGGATATATAGCGCATGCGTCTCGATCTTTTCCTTTCTTAGCGAGATCGTTTTTCCATTGTGCTGGAGAGAACAATTTATCCTGACACATAATTAATCTGGTTTCAAGAGAATGTCATAGAATAAAGGCCGAAAGAACGGATGATATGCTATTATAAGAAGAAAAAATATATAGAGAGATAAAATATCTTAGCCATGAAAGCTAGCTTGGATACCTCTTCATGCACGTCCTCTTTCTTTTATACAGCAAATATATGGTGGCTAAGCGCTTCTAGAGCCTTCAAATTAAACATAAAAAACAATACTTCCTTATATTATTCATATCTATTTTTTTGAAAGAATGGCTAAAAATCAACATGATATTACTAGAAGAATAGAAATGACCAAATTATGTGGAAAATTAAGCCTAGAATCTAGAAAACTTAAAACTCGGCAGCGGCCCTGCCGGATGGTGGCGCGCACGATTTTGTTCTCCGAGAGCGGGCATGACACATTGAGGGAATTTTTTTAACCAAGCCCGAAATTCGTTCCCGAGGGGAACCTAACCTAGGACCTAGCAGAGATGGTACTAGAAAGACTTAACCATTATGCTAGAGGCTCTTTCACATAATCTATAAAACTAGACATGAGCACTACATGCTTCCCTACAATTTTGATTAGTCCCACAACCAACTCGATAACTAAGGGGCCATTTGGTTACTACAATAGCCTAGTGCTGCCCACTAGGTAGCTAACTCATCTCACTCCATATGTCTGTTTCCTAGGACAATGAGCCCTAAAAGTTTGTTCAAATTAAAGTTTGTCAGACATTGGCTGCCATGACCCAATGGTCACTTCAAATAAAAAACTTTTTCAAACAAACTTCTTAGAGACCTTGCATAGCCCCTCTTAGCCCAAGAACCATCTCATCATTCTTTCCGGAAGGCTTATAGTGTTCTCTACTAAGGCAAGGACTCCACATTCACAGATCAACATCATTGTTTCCTCCAATCAAACTAAGTCAACTAGGAGTCAACCCTACTCAACCCTTTTTGTTGGCCTTGTGATATCTTCTAAGTTCTCACTCAATAATGTGTTTCCTAGCCTCTTAACAGCTTATTAAAGCCTTTAGAGCATAGGTGAAGACCCCAAGACCAAACCCCTTCTCCCTAATCAAAATCCTTAAATTCAATGTTCTAGTGAACTATCCATGGACCTACTAGCCCACCCGCTAGAACTATGACTCAGTAGAATCTGTTAAGTGAGTTGTCTTCTCCCCCTTCCCTTGGTCCCACATGTCAACTTAGTGTAAGGGAAGGGTACTAGTGCGGATAAAAAGGGCACCCATTGGTTATTGCTGAGCCTTTTATAGTCCTTGTCATGGTAGATCCTTCGCTAGAACGCTGAACCGTCTGCCAAAATAGTGGACCCAAGGAATTCTACACGGTGAAACATAGGTTCCAATGGATCATCTGGTACTTTCATGGACAGCCCACAAAAACATATGAATGTCAAAATTCTTTCCATAATACCATAATCAAATATCTCCTAGAGCCTTGGGTAATTAAGCCCTGATCTAACAAATGTGTTGATCCCTATGCATGAGATACTCTCTCCTGATCTTAACAAGCCTTGACCAACCAAAACTTAGACAGACTTTTCCTTCTCCTAATAGTCATCTCATACTATAACAACTATGAGTATACGTGGATACAACTCTTTGTACCGTGATAGGACATGGACTATATTTGTGGGCTATAACCGTTCACATAAGTCATAATGAGCACACTAGCAGGAAGACAAAAGGACCACCCTATCTTGATGTGATCAATCAAACCCTTTGAGCTAGAGTATAATCTAAGTCCAAACTACCAAACCTAGCATAACCAAATACAGACCTGCTACCGTAAAAAGCAATATCAAACCAACTCGTATGCAAAGCATACAAAGAAGTACAGTCGTTGCATTGAGAGATCCTCAACCTCTAGTGGGCATCATCACCATAACCTTAGTTGATAGAACCAAAGATGACAGAAGTGACCTAGATGTTTTCACCCTGCTTTAAGATGGCCTATACCACAATTCCATCTAGGCATTTCTATCACTTGACGATGCTCGAGGGTGAACTTTATTCCAAGTGGGGGAGAACTTTTCATCACCCAATAATTGCTTCAAATAATTTTTTTAAAGAAACTCTTTGATGACCTTGCTTAGTGTCGTCTACTTGGTCAAGGACTCCAAGTTCACAAATCAACATCATTGTTTCCTCTAATCACCCTAAGTCAACTAGGAGTCATTCCTTTTTTGACCTTGTGATATCTTCAGTTCACACTCAACAAGGTGTTCCATAAACTCATGACAACTTATCTAAGCCTTTGGTGCATAGGTGAACACCCTAAGAACAACCCCCTTCTCCCTAGTAAAAATCATCAAATTTTGTTCTATCGAACTGTTTGCAGACCTACCGAACCATTTGCCAAAACCATGACTCAATAGAATCTATTAAGTTGGTTGTCCTCTTCCCTCTTCCTTTGGTCCCACTTGTCAGCTCAAAGTGGAGGATGTTGTTAGTAGACTCAGCACCCTCCCACTCACTCACTCATTTCTATTCTCCCTCTTTCTCTCTACATAAACAAAGGATGGAATAGAGAGATATAGAGGAGAGAATAAGAAGAAAAGGAAGATCTCACAACATCAGATTATCATCAACAAATTTGGGAAAATCCAATGGCCATCGGGCCAAACTGAGAAGTCTGGTGAAGGGTGAAGGAACAAGATGCCGGACTACAAGGGGGTGAATAGTCCAGTCTAAATTTTCCCAAAAACAAGCCCTCTAAGTGCCCTATCTGATGTGTGATCTAGTGCCTACACTGGACACAACCTGTGCACTCTCCTACACTCTTCTTTCCTCTCAAACTCATGTATAGTGCTTCACCCGGTGCTGCAGCAGACACGTTGAGTGAGGGACATACGGTGCACAACAGACCCCTCGATGCTCAACTAAAGTAGTGTGATCTCTCATCATTGTAGCTCCAATACGATGTCACGTCCAATGACACACATAACATGTCCTATGCTATGACAGTCATCACTACAAGCTTATATTTAAAATGTGCTAACTTCTTAAGGGTTTCAACAACCTGTGTATATGACTTAGCTTTTTGTAAACCTTTTCTAAAGGATTTTAAATCCTTCTCACCATGCCACTCAATATAAGTACATTGCAAGTTAGATCTCGTAAAGTGGTGCTAGATGGCAGATATGTAAACAAGTTTGGCCCTCTTAGTAGTATGTCCATCTATCCTAAATCTGGTCATGCACCTCCCTACACAACCTTTGATCAATAAATTAAAATGTCCTACAAGTCATACTTTTGCCTTGTGCATATGATGCTACACAAGCATCCAGCCTCCATCAACGAATATGAACAATAATTTTCCATTGGTGTAGCCAGCCATGCTTCCTTATGGGTGTAATTGGTTCACTTCCCTTAGCTAGCCCGACTTTGGATATGGGAACTAGGTCACGCGGATCCAGACTAAGGAGGTGCAACGCGCGTTTGATTGGTTTGATGTATCTCTTGAGCCAGGTCCTTGGAAGCTCTTGGTTGGTTCCCTGATTGCATGAGCAAATTCAAATAAACTAGTACATGAGCTAATATTTGGTTGGTTGGTTGCATGGTGGTGTCATCATGTCCTACATGGAGTGGTGAACTAAAAGTCACCTAGAGGAGGGTGAATAAGCAAAACCTAAATTTTACAAACTTAAACACAACTTCAACCCTAGATTTGCGTTAGAACGAGAATAGAAATGATCGGGGTGCGAAGAAATGAGTTCTCTTTGCATAAGTTGCTCAAATGATCACGGATTATGTCGGGGAGCAACTTAAGTGATATGAAATCAAGTGCAAGTGAGAGAACTAGGGAGAGGAGGGAGAGAAAGAACCAAATCACAAATGAGGATCAACATAAAGACACAGGTGATTTGTTTCTCAAGGTTTGGTTCCAAGGAACCTAATCCCCGTTGAGGAATCCATGTAGGATGGGTCTCTTTCAATCCTTTCCCTCTTTCAAACGGTCACAGAGTCAAGTTTTCTTCTCTTCACCGTGGATGTAGTCCCGCAAGGACATCTACACAAAGAAACAGAGTCTCTTGATTAGTTTTACAACTAGTGAGAATGGAGATGAGAGCAAGAGTGAAAACTCAAATCAAGAGCATAAGAGATTGCAACACTCAAGAACACAAGCACTAAGTCTCTCTTCACTCAAATCGATCGAGTGCGCGCTTGTATGGCTTTGAATGCGTAGCACTGATTGCACTTGACGTATGATTGGTTGGAGTAGATCTTGTGTCATCAATTTGCTGGTTGGGGGTATTTATAGCCCCTAACCACCTAAATAGTAATTGGTAAAGTGCCCGCTGAAATTTGCACTGCTGGTGGTGCACCAGACCCCCTACAGTGCCGCTCCGATGTACCACTGGACGACCTATTCTGACCTGACAGGGGCACCGAACCATGAACAGTTGAAGGTCCAGTGACCTCCGAACCCTGCCATGTCATCATAGCCGTTGGAACGAAGATAGTTGTTAAACCTGTCAGACGGTTCAGCAGCACACCGGACCGGTCCAACTCGCCAACTCCAAACTGCACGAAAAACGTCCCCTCTGCATAACCGGTCAAGTGCACACTAGACCGGTATGGCGCACCAGCAGGGACGAAGCCAAGTCTTAGCCTCCCTGCGCACACGGTCTGGTGCACCACGAGATTGGTCCGATGCGCTAGACAACAGACCAAATAAAATAATGTATTCTTATCCAAAACATCTTCAAGTGATTTTGACTGGTCTTAAGGATTTTCTTATGACTTAGACAAACTTCTTCAAGTCAGGAATCTTGGGAATTTTTCTCTCTCTAACTCATATTCCCGTTTTTTCTTCAAACTAGCTCCAAACATGTGATTCGTTGAGTCTGAGCTTACCAACACTTTTCAATAGATCAAATAGGTTCGTAGGGGTGTTTAGAACTTATCTAAAGTGTAGATCTAGTGCTAGCTCATCTATTCCAAGCTTTACCCCTTTTTGGTTGGTTTTGAGCTGATTCTGACTTAGAAACTGATTGATAAACTTATGAACATGTGAATCAAAGACTAGGCAAACTAGTCGGTCTAAAAGGTTGTGATGGTCATCAAGCACCAAAATCAATATAGAGTAAAAGTTTAGGAACAATAATATATAAGTAGCAGAAATGGCATGATTGGCATAAGGGCAACAACTCAGAATTAACATAAATGGAGTATATATTATTGTCATAAGGGAAATAACTTAGAATTGAATGAAATCAACTAAATTTCACAGCAATGGCATAAGGGCAACAACTTAGAATTAAATTAAATTAAGTTTACAATTAGAACCATCAAATTGACATCACAACCATCAAGGTTGATCCATGAGTTTGATCAAACAAGCCATAAGTTCCTAATAGTTCCATGGCACAAATGAATCATGACACTAGATAATAGAAGTAATAGAAATGGCACAGATGAAGCATGCTTCCTTCCGCCAAATACAAATTACATCCTAGTAGGTACTCTTTCGTGGATGTGTGTTCCTTCTATTGCTCCTACATAACCATACATGATAACCAACAGTTCATATTACACAAATGCATGTAACTATGCAGCAAAAAAACATAGGGACACTCACTATGGTTGTTTCATATGTAACCTTAAAGTAGTAATATCATATGTGGTTATTTCATATTTTAAGTGGTGTCTCATCAGATGGAGCCTTAACCGTGTCATCTCTAAGTTCCCCAATGGCACACAATACCTCACTGAAATAATGGCTAAAATTCACCATATACCTTCTCCAAGTTTGATTAATTACTCTAAACCTTTGGTTATGACCAACAATGTGTAGAAACATTGCAACTTGCTCCTCAACATTGCTATGTATGATGTCGTTAAGCAAGCCTCTATTCTTAATCTAGTTACAAAGACCAAAAAGGGAGGCCCTCCTCATACAGAGCATGTGTACACACTAAACATCATTGCAATTATAAATGTAATTTTTTGCCTTTCTTCATTCATAGCACTCAAGGGGCCATAAGAAATCCTAGGCCTTGGTGACTAGCATAACCTAACCCCAGTCAACATGAAAGCATACATATCACTGACAAGAACAACAGCTTGAGCAATGAACCTATTCCTCTCTACCAAAACCATCTAAGCAAATGAAAATAACCATCCATCATACGATGATCAAAGGGAGGGGCTACTATGCTTAGAATCAAATAAGAACAAAAGTACAATCACAAGCATGGGCTACAATGCTCAGAATCAAATTACAACACAAGTATAATCATAGGCATGGGCTACTGTGCTCAAGACTAAGGTTTTAACAACACAAGTCACAAGCATGGGTTGCTAAGCTCAGAATATGTACAAGAAACACATGCATCATAGACATTGCATGCAGTCACATATTCAAGGGCACTAGAAAAGATCATCTACTTGCTGAGAACACTTGATACAACCAACCATGCAACTGAGACCTCCTACACAAGCAAGCAACTCATCACCACTCGTCCACTCCTGAAGAAGAACCATGTAAGAGGGAACCATGGTGGGTTAGGGTTTACTTATGAGGGGGAGATGTAGAGGAATGTCATGCGTCTAGGGAAGGGAGGAGGCAATATTGATATATAGCAAGGTATTGGTGGGAAGAGGGGTGATAACCCTACTCTTGGTGGGAGCACCATTAAAGCTAGGCGAGAGAACTCTCACTCTCTCATCATTGCTCATTGGAGCCAAGCACTGGGGATGTGGTCAGTTTGCCTCACATCTATGGAGCTAGGGTGGGGAGCGGTCTTTACATCCATCGAGACATGCCGGGGAGTCGAGCCAGAAAACCAATCAAGTGTGGGTTGCACCCCATGGGCCTTGCCCAGGATTGGGCCAGGGAACCTGTAACACCCTGAATTTGGGGGTATAAAATTTCTTTTCTAATATCCACCAAATTCAGGTGTTACTCTATCATTTATTCGATTTCCTTTCTCTTTTTCCTAAAAATGGAGAATTATTTTGTTTTATATAAGTTTAAGCCTAGTAAAGTAAAACCCTAAAAAGGGGGTCGTTGATTGTTGCATAGCATGTCGAGGCATGTTTTTCCTTTGTGATGGTGCATTTATTCAAATTTAGGAAACATGTTTGAATTTGAATTCAAAACTAAAACGTGTTTTCAAAAAGAACAAAAGGAAGAGAAAATAGCAAAATGAAGAAAACAACAAAGAAGCCCAACTTTCTTTTCTTTCTCTCCCCCTCTCAACCTGCGTCGGCCCGACCTCCCCTCCCGGCTGGCCCAGCTCACCTCCCGTGGCCCAGCAGGCCCAATCCACAGTTTCCCCCCTCCGCGCGCCAGCCCAGTAGCTTCCCTGGCCCACCGAGTGCACGCGGCCCAGCTCCTCGCGGCCTGCCTCGCTCAGCCAGCCCGCGCGACACTCGTTGTGCCCTAGCGCCCGCACGCTGGAGCACCGCCACCGCTTGTGGGTGGGTCCCACCCACCAGGCCACGCCCGGATCCCTGTTCCTCTTCCCCGCCCAGCGCCCACCAACCGCCTCCCGAGCACCCCGTGCTCATGACGCCCTCAAGTCATGCCCCATCTCTTCTCCACTACGCTCGTCTCTCCCTCTCCAGATCGCCGCCGCTCACCAAGACCGTCGATGGCTGCTCCGTGGTGAGCCCTCTCCTCCCATCTCTCTCTATCTCTCTCTTCCCCATATCCTCCACGCGGCCGTCTGGCCATGGCCGAATCACCCATACCCTAGCGTCCTTAGTGGGCTTTCTTCCCCCAGCGGCATCCTACACAGCCGGTGACCTTGGACGCGGTGGCTCGGTCAGCACGGCTTGTGGCCAGCCCGACGTGCCCCGCACGCGCGACATGGAGTCCCTGGGCATGGCTAGCCACATGTGCCTCTAGCGCGCGTCCCCTGCTGGCCGACGGCTCGGCCTCGACGCGCCCAGCGTGGCGCGGTGGCTAGCACGGTGGTCGGCGGCGCGACCAGCATGGTATGTCTGTCCCGCGGTGACTAGCTCGCGCAGTCCCGACGAGACGCCCCAGCCTGCCCCAGCGCGGTGCGTGGTGCGACAGGCGCTCAGCACGGTCGCCCCGTGTGTGTCGTGTGCTCGTAACCGGTCGGCCGTGACCGAGTCACCGTCGCCGAACGTCCTCCCTGTGCGCGGTCACGGTCAGGCCAGCGCTGCCGAGCCAGTCCCAAGGCTCACGTGCCCTTGCCCCGCCCTCTACGAGTTCTAGTCGACTCAGCCATGTCGTCGCGCTCGCTGCTAGCACTCACCACGATCGGGCAGCTAGTGGCCCTCGCTGTCGACATCCCGCACAGCAGCAACCCCATCACACCCTCGAATCGCCCCTGCGCAAACCCCGACCAGCCACTGTGCGAGGTGGGCGTCGTGTCCTTGCTCGTCAAGACAGGCACCACGCGTCTACCCCTGCGCACCTCCCCCCCCCCCCCGCACGGCGTGATTCGCAGAACCGCACGTGGACGGCAGCCCCAAAACCACGTTCTTGTAGCGCGCACTCACGTTTGCTTGCGCGTAGGCCGTCGTCGAGGCTCCGATGATGTCCATCCCCCCTCGTACGCGTTTGTCTACCCCCCATCTACACCCTATATAGTGTTATCTACCCCCCCCCCCTTTTGTGTATGCATAGCCTCGCCATCACGTTGTTCTCAACGTCGCTCTCGTTGTCGCCGAGGTGAGCTTTGTCTACCTCGGTTTACTCTCCATCTACTTCATGCGCAAGTCGTCGAACCCAGTCCCAAACCGCGTCGTCGTAGCCCTGCGCTTGTCGTCGTGCTCGTGCCGCGGACGTACCCACATCCGCGTGTGCACAGCGTGTCGTCAGGGTTTAGATGACGTTCATCTACCCGTAGACGACGCCTGTCTACCCCCCCCCCCCCCCGTCTACCTCGTCTACCCGCCTGCACGTGTGCGCGTTCACGCCGTTCGCACATGTCGTTGTTGCCATTCGCGTGCGCGGTTGGTGCACGCCGTCACTGTCCATTCGCGCTTTGTCGCGCACGCGATCCGCGCACATTAGTTAGTTGTTTCGCTATAATCGTTCGTGCTTAGTAATTAATTGAATAATTGATAATATCTTACACAAATAATTTATGCTAACTAAAATCAACTTAGAAAATATAGTATTGCTTCATCATATCACCTATTTTAATTAGTTATTTACTTATTTATTCAATGCTTATAAGGTTGTCACACTAGTTAAAACTAAATTATAGTTATAGTTATCAACCCAAGCTTTTTACAAATAGATGTCCACACAAATTAATGTAATGTTGTTTTTAATATCTATTTGGTATTTAGTATAAGCACGACATGTAGTTAGTGATTCTCTCGTACCGCACGCGCGGTTTTGCACGTGGTTACGTGCTGATCCGCGTGTCGTTCGCGCTCGTCGTTTACGTTGTTTCACGCAGTCGCGCGCGTTATTAAATCCGTTACGGCCCTTTTCGCGTTACGTTAATTTCATAACAATATCGTCAACATATTAATAATGTTATTGCATCACGTCACAAGTCTATATTATTTGATTAGCTATTAATTCTGTTTTATAGTTCTTAACTCGCGCTTTTATAAATAAAGGTTAACTTAATTAATACCAACTTAAATGCTTCTTCCTTCAATTCGTGTCTAGTATAATCAAGTTATTTGTTAGCAAGTATCGCGCGTTGTCGTGCACATTATTTCGTGTATTAGTTGTGCGCCGCGTGCGCGTCATCGCGTTGTTCGCGCCGTAGCCATGTCGCGCGCTATCGTGCGTGTTGTTTCACATGTGTCGCACGTGCTGTTCCACACATGGCGGCGTGCTGATTCGCGCGTCATTCGCGTTGGTCGCGCGCGCTGTTTCGTGTGTCGTCAGCGTGCTATGTCGTGCGTGTCCGCGCGTCGTTCTACACGTTGTCGTGCTGTTGCGCGTGTCGTAAATTCGTCTTGCTTAGACTCTCTCGTTTTAATTAAATTACATATCTAACAGACAATTGTTAGTATAGCGGATTAATCGAACTAAATAGTAGATATTATTTATATTTGATAATGTCGAATTCAATGCGATAGTTAATAATTGTTTAGCCTAAACCCATTAACTTATCGACCGTAGCTTCGACTGTCGCATTTCTTTTTCCTTGCGTGACTGTAGTAACACGCTCTATTTCGTAGTGCATGTTTTGATTATGTTTTTCTTTGTATGGTGTAATGTTCTTATGCATATGTATATATTTGTTTGCTTGTGCCTGTTCGTCTTCGCTTCGCGTCGCGAATAGACTGCGATCCATTTTCGAACTTCGAGGAATCGATAGTCAAGCTTCGGCGACCAAGTGATCGAATTCTTAGAGTTCTACAAAGTTGAAGACCCTGAGTATATGTTTGGTGAAGGCAAGTGTCCTCTTACCCATTATGTCCCATTTACTGTGTAATTCACTGTCCCGCATACTATGAACAACATAAGGATTGACTAGCTTTCTATTTATCTTGTCCATGATTACCTTTTGGGTTACTATGGTTAGCTTCATGCTAGCGCTTTACTTTAATCAATGAACATGATGAGATACAATGATGATACTATGGTTTTATTCTGGATATGATGATATACTTGTGGCATTTAAGGGGACTCGAGCTATTTCTCGAGTGCCTCTCCATAAGGACCTGTTCGTTGGATGACCGCCCGGGAAAACAGTGTAACCATGAGGGTAGAATGGGACGTCCTTAGCTGAATAATTAGAGGAACTAGGGTGTAGTTCGCTTCGCCGTCGTGCCGTTAATGGGGCTCGATGTATGTGGCTCGCTCTGCCAAGGTTGGTTCGCCCCTTGGGGAGGAGTGCGGTGCATTTAGGAAACCTAACGGGCGGCTACAGCCTCAGGGAATCTTTGTAAAGGCTTCATAGTGAACCCCTGGCCATTCACCTTGGGAGTCAATAAGGGTCTTGCAAGCCCGGGCTAGAGAGGGAATCACGGCTTGTGGGTAAAGTGCGCAACCTCTGCAGAGTGTTATGAAACTGATATATCAACCGTGTTCGCGGTTATGAGCGGCCAAGGGAGCTCCATTGATTAGAGATATTTTTGATCGGAGATGGTTGGTTACTTGGTTTATAGGTGGTGATGAGGATGATGGTTTTTTATTATGATTATGGTAATGGTAAGTGGTATTCTTTCCGTTTGGAAAGGGTACTTTTGGGTTAACAACTTGGGTTAATATTCAAACCTGGCTCTCTACTAGTAATAATTACCTGATCAACTAAAAGCAACTGCTTGACCTTAACCCCACATAAAGCTAGTCCACTACAGCCAAACGGGACATTTGCTGAGTACGTTGATGTGTACTCACCCTTGCTTTCACAAAACACCAGGTTGCCTTTGGTGCAATCTATGCTCAGGTAAAGAAGAAGGAGAACGGTGTCGAGGCGGATCTCCAGGAGTTCCAGGACATCGACGAGTTTGAGGATTAGGCTAGTGACCTCCCCCAGTCAGCTGCCTATGGTGGGTTGTTTACGTTGGCTACGTTTCGATTTTGTGTACTTTGATTTATATTATGTAAATGGCTCTAGTCTATAATATTATTACTTACTCTTTATTGTAATTCGAAGCATTGTGCTATGATGAGTCATTTATGTAATCGCTGTATACGTGAATTACTGATCCTGGCACGTACATGGTTCGCATTCGGTTTGCCTTCTAAAACCGGGTGTGACAGAACCAATCATACCCTTTATGATTTCCCATAGCATGAAGTTCTTTTGTCATTCTTCATCAAGTCATAATTTTCCTTTGTGCATTCCATTTAATCTCTATGTTGGTGATGCTACACAAGCATCCAACCTTCATAATAAACGGAAGTGCAGGGATTTATGGTCATTGGGCACAAGACTGCAAATGTCCCTAAGAAAGACAAAGGCAAAGAACAAAGACAACCTGAAGCAAATGTAGCTATTGTGGTAGTGGTGTAGAGACTAGGGCACTATTGCTAGCTAAAGTGCAGGGTTCGATGTATGGAGCACCACAAGTGGTTCATCTGTCTAAAGAAAAGGTGATTCCTATAATCTGTTCTGAAGGTGTGTGGGTACTAGACACTGGTGCTAGCAATTATGTGACAGGTACTAGATCTGCACTCTCACATCTAGATGAATCAGTCACTGGGTTAGCTTGTTTTGGTGATGGCTCTACTGTGGAAATATGTGGACTAGGTTATATTATTGTTCAGGGAAAACATAATCAACACAAGGTTTTCACAAGTGTGTATTACATACCAAAATTGAAGAGTAACATCTTGAGTGTGTTAGATCCTTAGTGTAATCTATTAATAAAGGCTCCTCGCACTGGAAACAGACTGTACACGCTAAAGCTTGGGGTTGACTCTCTAGTATGTCTGTTATCAAAACAGGATGAGGGTGCTTGGAAATGGCATGCCAGGTTTGGCCATCTGAACTTCAGAGTACTCAAGGACATGAGAAGACTAAAAATGGTGGAAGGAATGCCTATAGTGGATTGTGTGGAATAGGTCTATGATGGATGCACTTTGGGAAAACAACATCGTGTGTCATTTCCAAAGGTGTCATCATTCAGAGCAAAGAAAGGGCTAGAGCTATTTCATGTAGACCTTTGTGGGCAGGTCAAGCCATAGATAGTAGGAGGAAAGTCATACTTCTACTAGTTGTGGATGACTTCAGCATATACATGTGGATGGAACTGCTAATGTCTAAGGATGAAGCATTTTCTTGTCTAAAGAAAATCAAGGAGGAAGCTGAAGTTGAACAGGAGGGCATGCTAAAGGAGTTGAGAATAGATAGAGGGGGTGAGTTTAACTCAAACCAATTCACTATTTTTTGCAATGAGCCACGCATCAGGCACTACACAACTACCCCTACTCTCCTCAGCAGAATGGAGTTGTTGAGAGAAGAAACCAGTTTGTGGTAGAAATGGATGCTTGTTGAAGAGCAAAGGTGTGCCACCAAGATTTTGGGGAGAAGCAGGAAAACTGTAGATTACTTGCTAAATAGATCACCTACTAAGATTGTTCAAGGGAAAACTCCCTATGAGGCCTGGCATGGCCACAGATCACAAGTTGCTCATCTGAGGACATTTGACTGTATTGGCCATGTGAAGAAGACAAGTCCTGGTGTTCAAAAACTATCAGACAGATCAAGTAAGATAGTTTTGTTGGGATATAGGTTTGTTGACCCCACAACTGAAAGACTTCATGTGAGTTGTGATGTGGTGTTTCAGGAAGAAAGGGGCTAGAATTCAGGATGATGAAAACATCACTCATCATTCTGTGGACACATCTTATCCTTGTGAAATCTGGTTTTAGAACACTATACCAGGTCAGATAATACAACATCTAGCTGTGTAAGGTGCATGGAGTGAGAATGCAATAAGAAGTGATGTTGGAGCAAGTAGTATGAATTCAGGGGGTGCTGGTACACCACAAATTTCACCTCACTCTCTTGTAACACCCCAGATGTCACAAAGTGAATCACAAGCCTCAAGTTCTGCAACCATTGCAACCAATAATCAACAGTCCCTTGATTTTTCACCAGGAGTTCCATTGAGGTATAGAACCTTAAATGATCTGATGGACTCAGCACAGGAGATACATGATTTTGAGTACAATGGCTTATGCGTGCTAGCAACTATGAACCCGTGAGTGTGGAGAGTGCTCTTGTAGATCAAAACTAGAGAGAAGCCATGAACTCAGAACTTCAAGCTATAGAGAATAATGACACATGGACTTGGTCAGACTTACTAGAGGGTCATAAAGCCATAGGAGTGAAATGGGTTTTTAAACTAAAGAAGGATGCATCTGGTTATATAGTAAAGCACAAGGCAAGATTTGTTGCTAAGGGTTATGCTAAAAAAGAAGGAGTGTACTTTGATGAAGTTTTTGCACCTATGGGTAGGATGGAGACCATAAGAGTGTTATTGGCCCTGTTAGCATAGGGAAATTAGCAAATACACCATACGAATGTAAAATTTGCTTTCCTAAATGGTGATCTTCATGTAGAAGTTTATGTGCTACAACATCTAGGGTTCCAAGATCCTTTGAAGACTAGAAAGGTGTTAAAACTGTACAAGGCACTACTATATGGTTTAGAACAAGCACCCAGGGCTTGGAATTCAAGACTTGACTTGGAATTGATCCAATTGGGGTTCAACAAGTGCAAGGTGGACATTGTTGTGTATAGGAAAGGAGCTGATGAATCTCTTTTGGTGGTGGGAGTTTATGTGGATGATTTAATAATTTGTGGGCCATCGGTGAGCAAGATCATTGAATTTAAGCAACAGATGTTGCACACATTTAAGACAAGTGATCTGGGCTTGCTTAGTTATTACTTGGGTATGGAAGTCAGATAGCTAGGACATGAAATAACCATCTGTCAGAGTTCCTAGGCTGCAAAGATAGTTGAGAAGTGCCAGATGACAAGTTGCAATACCACAGATACACCAATGTTGTACACCACAAGCCGGGAGGCATGGTTGCACAACACAATAACTTAACTCACGCCTCGGTTAGTCCACGACTCAACCCGAGACGGTACCCGTTGATAATCACTCGTCATCAACCCGAACTACAAGGGATAAATCAACCTTTTATTCACACCAACTATAGTACCTTTGATCATTGCCCATAACATAAGGTTCTTTCATTATTCTTCATCAAGCCACTTTATCATCAACATGAATCAACACTTGGCTTGATTTTTTTGAATGGTATGATCGACTTCATATTACTATTTGGTTTTACCTCCTAGCTAGCTATTGAGCTTTATTGCAGGTTTTGGTGCGGTTCTTATTTAAATTTAATTGGACTTGCATAGATCTCTCTCATCAACATGCTACCTCTATGGACAAAAGAAATACCTTTCCAAATTCATATTTTTTCATGATGTCTAATAGACATTTTTCTTTATTCATACACGAATCTACTAGTGTAGGTATTCTGATGAGAATAAAATGCCAATTAACGCCATATTTTATGTGAAGACGATTTCTTTCACTGTACACTAGTACTCAAAGAAGAGCTAGCTTTCCTCCTAACGAAAACTGGTGGCCGAGAAACTAATGGCAGATGAGCAGAACCCATTTCTCCGCCTCGCACCAGCCAGTTAAGTCAAGTGACCTTTATTAACTCCACAAAGCAGTTCCAAAAGAGATCCATGCTGCATCTCTTTCACTTTGCGTTGTGTGGCCAGCGGCAGAGGAGCTCTCGACGACCATGTCATGAATTTGAACCGCTGGCTGCTGCTGTGAGCTATAGGAGTACAAAACGCAATCAGAGAGAACGATCGAGCGAGGACGACTGACCCCACAACCACCACCACCACATTGCTCTTGCTCGTAGTATATATATGCATATAGATAACTCTCGCGCACTCGGGTCTGCATGCATCGTTGGACACTTGCGGCACCAGAACTTTCCCGATCCATCCATCCCACACACAGCAAAAGATCTGGATCCACCACCATCGCGCGTTTGTTATATTATACGCGCGCCAGAATGCTAATTGTGGCAACGGCCGGCGTGCTTTGCTTTGGGTTTGGTACAATCAGTTTGCCTGACCAATAATCTGAATAAACAAAGGGCCATAGGCTGACGGAGGATGCGAGTCTGTAGGGACGGCTCTTGGAAAGACCAAAGTCTCGTCGAGACGTACTAATGCTGCATTATTCATTCGACCGAGGATTGGGCAACGTTGCTTTAATTTGTTGTACGTCCTCTTCGATCGACCCCGGTCGATTTCTAGAAGGGAAACTTGCGTTTGGGAATGATGCATAGACATCAGCTAGCAGACATGTGGCAGCTACTGAATGAATGAGCTCCTTAATTGGCGTTGGAAGAAGAGAAGTTAGGACCGCTCACTTGGAACTGGAAGGTGTGGTCATGAAAGATGAACCGAAATGCCGCGTTGGCCTCACTTCGTTCGTAATGCATGCCAAAAATCGTCTTGTTCGTTTAGGTATATGGTCAAAAATCGTCTGCCACCGCGCACGCCTATTTCGCGTTTAGGTTACAAAGATGATCACCACCAGTGGGGATCTTTAATTCCTTGTACAGATTTTGCTACTTCTTTAATTATTCTTTTGAATGGTGTTTTATCTTATACGTACGTGCGGATATTTAAGACAAAGATATTATCTACATATTATCTTAGTATATATCCGGATAACAAAAACCGTTCACGTAGACACGTAGTTCGCTAAGAAATTACCACACATCGATCAATTGAAGAAACGGAAATAATAAAGGCATCCTTCTGTATGCTCATTTTGATTTTGTTAACTAGTATATGTTAATAAAAATCACAATATGAATTGTTTGATAACACAAGGAGGCTTTAATAATGGTCTTGTTTGGTTCTGCGTATAGTATAGTCCGATTTAGGGTGAAACAAGAAATAGAATCCTATCAAGCGTCTACCTTTTTTGGTGGTAAGTCTACAGTCTTCTTCTCTCCGTCTTCTTTTTCATCCACTTCAATATTTAGCATATACAACCTATTACTCTTTAGATACATATATCCATACAATAGTGCTAGTGTTGAGAGAAAAATAAATATGTTTCTAGGTCTTTGAACTAGAAGTAGTATCTCATATTCTATAATAGATGGAGTAAAACAATATTGAAATAAGCCTGATTAAATCTAATTAATAAGTTCAGTAGCTAATTATGAACTTTAAGACCATATAGTAGGTTAGTTATATTGTAACGTACAAATATATTTGCTAGTGGTTTATAATCCGGTACGACTGAACTATTTATTTCAGTTTCTTTTTCTCAATTGCAACAGGACACACGGAGACAGACACAACACAAGCCTGACTGAAGGCATAATGCAGCATTCATTTTTTTTATTTTTTTATGTCTTGGTCGATAGCCATCCTCTATTCCTCTTCGAATTCCAAGAAGGGAACTTGGACGAGCTCTTCAAGAAAGCAACATGGGCCAACCATTGGAAATTGAACGAAGAAGCGAACGTGTTGCTCCAGAGTCCAGAAGCGGCCGCCCTGACCGTTGGATTTGGACAGCTCTGGTCCGGCGCCGCTTAAGCCCGTATAGTGACTAGCGAGTCGTCACGGCACACGGCCCAGCCCATAAGTTGTTGTACGTGAGAGGGTGAGACGAGATTGCCTTGGCCTAGCCGGTAGTATCCTTTTTGTTTAAAAATATTGTAAATTTGAAAAAATATATCTCATGTACCTAGTTATAATTTATCTCTTTTTCTATGGAATGGTCCTTGCCACCCGAGGGGGCGGCGGGTCCCTTCTCCATATATAAACGTTTTTCCTATGGGTTTGAGCCTAGTTTGAGCAATTTTTCATTCAGAGAAGAGTTTGGGAAGATACAAGGGTATCCACAATGATTGTATCTGTTGAGAATTACGTTACCACGGATTACCAGATCCACTCCCTTCCCTTCCGTCAGCAGTAGAGGCGCAAGAAGTTGTAGAGAACCCGTCTCCCTTCTCATAAGCACGACAGAGGAAACACACGAGACACAGGATATAGGGTTGGGCCTCTGGCCTCTTTCTCTTCTCTGTATTATGAGGGGTGTACAGGTTCTTTATATAGATATGTGAGACCCCTCAGGGGCAAAGAAGGTATTTTCCCACATACCCCTAACTAGGGTTACTTAACACTCTCCCTTGGACGAATACCGCGACCAACACATGCCTCGTTAAAACTCTGAAAAACCCAGTGGGAAAAAAGTGGAGAAAGAGTGCATGGTGATACAAATTGCATTTGCACTTTGTTGCCTCATTAAAAACCTCATGTGAGAAACTTCAAAAAAACTCACCAAGGGAAAAAGAGTACAACAACTGTCATCGTGATAGATTTCGATCCTCTGGGATCTAGATTCTATCAAATCTTCTACAAGGGCTAACTTTAGAAATGTGCTCCCCCTGATCCTTGTAAAACCGTATTAATAAGGCAAAACATCTTCTTCTGGAAGTATATGCACATAATGATTTAGCAAACGGATTGCATATCCTTGCAAGGACTATTTCAGGAACTTTACCTCTACTCACTTCTAGGATATACGAGGTAAGTGCACGTATCAATATAAATAAACCACTTTGACTGATGGTGTTCGATCGACTAGATCTATATATTTGATAAAAAGTTCCATAAAGGTTCACATATTGATCATCAAGCTCACGCCTTCAGGGCATAGAATATGACATTTATTGTCTCACGGTTGTGATCAATATAAGCATTCGCTCCCCCTGACTATGACATCTGTCAAAGTCGTTATCCCTCATAACTCAAGCATATTCTTCAAGATATATGTCCCATTGTTCATCTGGAATAACGAGAATGAATGAGGTTGGGGTGCTATCATTTTCTATCTTACACCACAATTTATACATAGTTGTGCAAAGCAAATAACATGTCCTTCAATAGGACTTAGGGGATAATATAGTTGCAATAGTACATATTCTAAATATGACACATCGCTCGAGGCGTTCATCTATTGCAACATCTATGATGGTGTAACAAAAGTCCATCTAAGATCGTAATCCATCAGGGATTTTTCATCGATCAGATACATCGTTATAGTCTGTCATTCTAGCATAACAGGGATATTTTGCCAGTAACACCTAAACCTTATAGGTTTCTGCCATCAGGGCGTTAGAGGATACCGTAATTCCACATATAGTGGAAAATACCATGAGTAAAGATCGTGGAATGCACATGTGCTTATTTGGTGAACTTCAAGTCCTTTGGTACCTCATCTTATTCATTTTCGGGTCTGTATGGGTCTTTATCCCTTTATCGGGATTAACAAATTTTGGTGTTCAACTCATACTTTATTTCTTCTAGAAAGGTTCCATCAGGGAACTGTAATCTCAACTAGTAGATATTCTCTCTACACTTGAGAATGGTCATTCATCAGGAACGCATTATTCAGTATGAGATTTATATGTTGCATATTTATAATTCAAGAATATGAGTCCTCCTTGGATCTCATGACGGATCTTCTGAATCCTATTAACTGCATAGTTTAATTCATGCCATTTGCTAGATTATATCATATAGCGGAACAGTGTTTATTCAACACATATGTGGGATGGATCTCTCACAAGACCACTTGAACCATCGCATTCACCACACATTATTTCAATAGTGCCCATAACGTTCGAACTTCAAGCTCGTGACTTTCACTTTACGATTATTGGTTCAGCCTCGATTGCATTTATCATTGACCCGATAAGAGAGCTTCAAACACTCATGCCTAAGACTTTGTTTTGGATCCCTTTGCAATCTAGAGAGGCAAGATAGGCGTCGACATATTTGTCTCCCACATTTAATAATGATCTCCGTCATTTCCCAAAACGAAAGATTCATTGTTCCGTATTCCCAGCACAATGATATTGCGTGCATTGCTATGAACTTCATCATCAAGATGAACCTCTTCGTGAGGCAAATCACCATCAGGGTGAATTAATCGGAGGAAAGTTATCACAGACCACGTGAATCTGCAATCAGAACATATGCTTTGACTAAGGCTGATGGATCATATTCGCAGGCGTCCCCGAGAATAGATCAAATACCAATAAGTCAAATGTGGATATTACATTAATCCCGGGTATATCCACATCTACATCAGGTAGAAGCATTCAGACCAATATGGTTACTCCTCAACGATTTCTGGAAAACTCCATATACACAAGAGTACACAGCGAATGACAGGTTCAATTTGGCTTTTGTACGTTAATAGAATATTGAGGCATTACATTAAATGGGCATTCCTCCCCCTAATGCCGAGATGTTCTAAAAGCATACAGATAAAATCCCCAACCACAATCATCCAGTTGTGGCCAATGTATGCTATTGTGGTGATTTATTTGGGAAATCTTACGCACATTACAGATAGGGGTTTTATGCAGTGAGCTTTGGACTTAGATTAATGTAGTGGCATGAATACTACATATTTGTCCTTCAACATGAAGGGTTAGTCTCAACATCCAGCGAGACACGCAACAACAAGTTGCTTCGTGGTTACAATTCTGCAAACTTATTGTTAATATTACCAAGTGCACAGTCAATCATTAAGATTTAGACTGATATGCACAACACTATTTTATCCATACGGGTCCTTCAGGGGCTCATGCATACCATTCGTCGTTTGGAGCCAGTAGTTGACTTCAGATCAACAAGTAAAATGACCATCAGGGTCTAACGCTCACAAAGACATTCACTGGTTGCATTGTGCTTTTAAGCACATAGGAAAAATGTGTGTGTTTATATTGGTAGTGAAGTGCACGACATCAGGCCAATGCTGCCAAGCAAAGATTTTTATATGCAGAGATGTATAGTCCAACTCGTTTTTATCACTGCCCATGGTTTACCCAATTACTCATACTGCTCTGAAATTGGGTTTCAATTTATGCAACATTTTTAGGTAGTATACTTTTGAGAGAGAACTAATAACAATAGTCAATTATTTATGATGCTGCCAGCAGGACAAACATTTCTCCTCATATTATATACCAATTTGTTCTATAAAGCATTATTTCGATCTCTTCGTTGTTCGGCAAAAAGAGAAGCTTTGGAATAGAACAAACAACGCCAAGAATTCATTTTATCTGGGAAAATCACCATATAACTAGCTTTTGATGAAGCAAATGATGATAACTGCTTGGCAAGAATAAAACAAGACTAGTATCCGCCTAGGATCCATCTTCAACAACAGATAGTACTGCTCTCATACGAAGAAATCATCAGGGGTAGAGAGGATACAACAGGTCTCTACAAGATCTTTGTATTTCTATCACAAATTACCATCACCAATAGCTTATAGGTCAAGAATTATGGATCTTCCGGTGCCAAGGACCAATGACATATTAATGCCCAATTTCACTTCAAGCTCTGTGGTGATGTGGGATTTCATAGTTATTTGTCTACTCTTCTCACTTCTAGAGATCAGAGGTAGATAATGGTAAGCATGCCAATGGGTGGAATTCAGTGTAGTTCGGCTACATAAACCCTATGTATGTGTCCATTCAGGACCGACCTTTACCATTTAGCTTATAGTGTATACCAAATTTGTCAAAGGACTATCTCGAGTCAATTCAGTGACTATAATTATTTACAATTCTGAGAGATGTATGCGGCACAAGCATAGAGGTCCTAGATAGAACGAGTAAAGTGGTTTGATGGGAACACACTATAGTTTTCACACCAACATAGTGAAAATTTTCTCAGAATAACCTCTCGGTATACTCGCAACTTCATGTTGCTGGCGATTACATGTCCTTTTATCTCATAGTTTGCTTCATGTCATTTAGCGACAAAGAGAGCAATGTGCTAACATCTGGTTGAGCAATGTATGGCTGAGATTTATAGTCTTAAATCATTTGGTAAGGCCTTTTGCTTACTAATAGAATTCCAATTTGTGATGTCTTCTATGCCAAAAAAGGCTTTCATGCATTATATTATATATCTTCGGGTTACTTCGTGTAAAACTTTATGCATGAGGAGAGAGGAGAGAATTAACTTATCCATGTTCTGTTGTATTTCAATTTAATTTTCCAGATTATTCAAGCACTATAGAGCTTGATACAGCTGTTATGGCCACTTGACGATATATAAATATATAATGCCACACAACATAGTCAAATAAAATATAGAGACAAAAAAATTGTTTACGAAGGTTGCGCATAATGTGACTTCAAGGGCTTGAACGACCCACCACAATCCACACGAGTACAAGCTCTAGTGTATCTAGTGTCAACGTGTGTGCGACCATCAGGGCTACGACAATATAGCAAGCCTTAGTAATAAGCGCAACAGGCGCATTTGTGGCTCAATAGTCGGGGTACAAGATAAGTCAACGCAACGTGCGCAACAGGCGCAATTGTGGCTCGATGATCACAACAGATGGATAGTACCTGCAGGGCTGCGAAAAATGCATGACTCGGTGATGACAGTCCGACTCAACAGGAGTGGTCCGATTAAGCGTGAGTGCGACATAGCAATCACATGACGCTGTCAAGTTCGTACGTCACAAATACTGTGTCGTATTGTCAGGGCGCAGTCAATGCTCAGCCAATGTCATAACTCAGCCGATTAACAACGCAGTCTGATCAGCGTGTGTGAGTACCCACTATATAATTTAATCGCTCGACATGAGACCAAAAGGTCAACATAATATAAATATTTAGAGAGATTTCGGTATGTACAGACAATACAATATTGCCTTCACTTGCATTCTAATATTTCTGCTATATATTTACCACGAGAATAGGGCAGAAAGATTATACTAAAATTAATACATGAGCATAACACATCAGGTGTAAAACGTATTTTTCCATATTTAAGTATGCATTGTTTCTACAAATTATTTACAACAGGAAATAATTAATTAAAGTACAAATTGCAATGCTTTATTCTACTAATAGATTGTATTGCGCCACTTGATCGAAAAATGGTGGCAAAGAAGTGAATTGCGTGGGGTAAAAATAATGCAAGGTAAGAGTAGTTGCAATCATACTGGCATGAGCCACTCCCATCTCAGCTTTTTTTCAACTGCTCATGTTAGGTATGGAAGGTGGACAGGAAGAGTGCATGCAGAAGGAATATACGGTAATAAAAAAACTAAAATAAAATAAAAATATGGCGCTCACAGCTGCTGGGCATCTCTCGCCTAGTAATCTCTTGCCTAGTCAAATCATGCGGCGGGTGCGGCAACATGCACGCCACTCACCTCGCGCATGTATAGTTTGCGTTAGTTTGTGTTGCATGCGGACATGCAGGACCCGCTCAACCATCCCACAGACACAGAGTTATTGGGCAATTTGGCACATGAAAAAGGAAAAAGTAAAAATGAATTTGTTCTCCTCCTCATCCCACGAATTACAGCAAGACGCGGTACTACTCTGTCTCTTTGTTGGTCTTCCCAACACCGGTGAGAGAGAGCGGTGACAGGGCCATGTGCCCCTACGGGGAAACCGAAGTGGCGACCGGATTGTCGTCCAAAGAACAGGTTCAAAAGAATATATTCAATTTTATACCACTCGATTGCTAGAGACGGAATCGAAGGCTGTTGCGTAGGACAGTTCGGCTAGGCCAAGGGACCTGCCGGCTTGACGAAGAGTTGTTGCAGATCCAATTCCGCAGTAACGTCGAGGTAGAGCGTGCTGATAACGTGTTGAGAACTACGTTACCACGGATCACCAGATCCGCTCCCTTCCCTTCCGCCAGCAGTAGAGGCGCAAGAAGTTGTAGAGAACCCGTCTCCCTTCTCATAAGCACGACAGAGGAAACACACGAGACACAGGATATAGGGTTAGGCCTCTGGCCTCTTTCTCTTCTCTGTATTATGAGGGGTGTACAGGTTCTTTATATAGAGATGTGAGACCCCTCAGGGGCAAAGAAGGTATTTGCCTACATAACATTAACTAGGGTTACTTAACAGTATCAAATAGCTAGCTGATGTAGAGCTGAGAAAAAATAAAAATAGTAATTTATCTCACCACTAATATTTGGTCTCACACGTAATACACTCAGTTTCTTAAAAATACGTGAAATCTCCTATCTATTTGCTCGTTGCTAGCTATTTTTGTTTTTATCACATTTTCTATCCACATAGTAAAGAGAGTAAATCTAGCTAGTAAAATAGCTAGCCATTAGAGACGCCCTAAGGGCTAGGAGAGCTTCATAGCATCGAACTATTTGTGTCTGTCCACTTGGTATGTTTGTCCACTTGGTATGTTGAAGTTGACCTATTTTTTAATAAATATTTTGTAATTTACCTATATTCAAACATCGTTCTCCGTTATCTTGTTTAACAACTCAAATCTGAAAATTCGTTTTAGGTTATACTCGGCTACCAGCCCTGCATATAGATATAGGATTTTTTTTCTTAAACTAGTTAGTGGCATTAGTTTAAATTATTTTAGATGGCAACAACCTAAATTATTAGTGAATTATAGGACAACAACTGTGATGTCTACCACTCCGTACAAAAACCCTTAAATGGGCTACTAAGACTATCTATAAAGGTTTTCCCTAAATTCCACCCTCTATATCTTACTTTTGCGCCCCATCATCCAGATTCCACTCGTACTTTTCTTCCTCCTGCAGCGGTTACCCCTACATTCTCCCCCTATGCCCCACTACAACCATAAACTATCATTTTTCATACCTATTCATCATTTATTACCAATTTTTCGCAACTAATAAATAATGGCACGCACGGAAATCGATGCAAGGGGCCGATACAGTCATGCTTGATCTGGCGTGCACTCAGGCTTGGTAGCTACTAGGGATGAAAACGGTCGGAAACGGTCGGTAAACACTAAAACCATTACCGTTTTCATATTTTTTATCGGAAACAAAATCGAAAACGGTAACTCCAGAAACGGAAACGATATCGGTATTTTGAAAACATCGGAAACGAAAGTTTGGTGTGGAAAATACACCGGTAACGGTCGAAATCTAAAATACGATCGGTAAACATATCAAACTTCACAATACAACAAAGTTGACAAAAGATCACAAAGACCACAAGTTCACAATTCATGATATAACAAGTTCACAATATAACAAGTTCATAAGGATCACAAATTTATAATATAAAAAGTTTACAAAGATCACAAGTTCACAGTATAACAAGTTCACAGTATAACAAGTTCATAAAGATCACAAGTTCATAGACTCAAAGTTCACAATTCATAATATCCACTCGATCTAGCTGACATGGCATACTTACTTTGAAATATTTTTCCTCACATAAAGAGTTTTTCACAACCTCACAGGAAAACCCTAAAACCTAGTGTGTGGAAAAGACAGATTGTTGGCTCTCTATCATTATATATTACTAATACATAACATGTACATAGAAAAGGGTGGATTCATTCGAGAGACCAAATCGTTAATCCCAACTGCCTTCCAACACCATCTATCCCAAAAAATCTTAAGGCGTCCAAAAAATCAAAAATAAGTAATCCTTATCTAGAGACGTACAGATGATGCGAAAAATCACATGCTGGAAAATTCCAAAAAATTCTGAGACAATTCCGAAAAATCCCAAGACACAATTCCGGAAAATTCTGAGACACAAATCCGGTAATTTCTGACAAAAACCGGTAACCAAAGGAAACGGTCCGTAAAACACCACGCCGATTCCGATACCGATTCCGATAGAAAATTCTGAAAACCGATTCCATTTTTGAAAAATATCGTTACTGGTGAATCCAATCGAAAAATTTCGAAATCGATTTCTGGAATACCGAAAAATTCCAAAACTGTTTTCATCCCTAGCAGCTACGCAGGGGAGGATGTAGGGGTTGTCGTTGCACCGTGCATGTGCCTCTAAACACGTACAATGGTAGGGGAGGGGGCGCCGGGCGGTAGCCGTTGAAGCTAGTCTAAGGAGATGGAAGACCATGTTACCTGTATATCGGAAGATTGTGTTAAAACCAAGCTAAGCTAGCAGTACCAGTCCTTGTAGCCAGAATATATTCGTGCAGATCTTCAAACTTGTATATTTGGGTCAGTAAAGTGACCATTGTTGGAACAACCCTATCGTCCCAAATGCAGATATCACAAGGAAAGACAAAGTTATGATTGTAGAAATGGAACAGTTGCCCTTACTATCCTCACCAAAGACTCTGCATCGACTATACGATAAATGGGGAATGAATATGACATCGATCAATTCAGATGGATTAATTATGTTCAATGTCTATTGGTAGGTAGTTAACTTGAAACTAGTACGTAGTTTGAATAGAGCAGCATGTGTCATTAACAATGCAACCTTGTTGCAAGAAACCAAGTTCTAATGTTTGTTGAAATAATAACATTTGTGAGCTATGTCAATGTGTGATCCAAGTTTGAACAATGTTTTGGTATCATGCACGATACCCATATAAAAGTGCCCTTGAAGCTTCTGCGGTCAATGACCGGATAGACTACCATTGAACAGAAATGTTGCATTCAATTTTGAGACCGCTTTTGTGAGACACTTCTGCAAAAAAAAGACCATCCATTTCTCTTGTGGCAACCTGCAACTATGTACTTAAGGCTACATTAAACTTCCTTGATGTCTACGAAATATATTGTTCATGACGATCGAGACATATATATAGTGTTTGAAAAAACTGTTCACCCATCGGGCTCAAGCTGTCCTCGGGAGCGAGAGGTTGTGTGTGGCGTGTCTTAAGGTGTTTTGGTTCAGCTTCCTGAACCAAATTCGCTACAAAAAATCTAGAATCTCGACCAAACAAGTACAACAACATAATAGATTCCTAAAAACTATAGATTTTTTTCTAATTCAATTCAGAATCACCTCCTACACTAGATTTTCTAAACTCATATCATCCATGTTACAAGTTGCCATGCTCTTATAGTATCTATCGTTAACAATTGTTTCAACCAAACAAATTTTAGTTTTTTTCATAATTTTTAGCTCACAACAGCTTTTTGACAACTCATGGTTAAAATTAGATTTTCATAAATCTACCGTTGGACCAAACTGACCATTGGTGCACTTTGGTTTCATGTCACCCGGTGGGAAGAAAGTAGTATGCGTTTGCGATTCGATGGGGTCGTGAGGCAAGGCTTCGGTCCAATTATGGGCTCGTTTGGCACAATTGATGTTTGTTAGAAAAAACAGCTTATTTAAGAAGTTTGTGAAAACAACTTCTATATATTATATGTTTTAGTTTATTTTTAAGAAGTAGCTAAACTAATAATTTGTTGCAGAAACGTAATGTTTGGTACAACTTCTATTTAAATCTATAAAAAACTTGTAAAATAAGTTATACTAAGGGCTAGTTTAACAACTTCATTTTTCATGAGATTCTTATTTTCCCAACGGAAAATGAACTAACTTCCCTTGGAAAAATAGAAATTCCATAGAAAAATATGGTTGCCAAACTAGCCCTAAATAGAACTTGTATATCGCGGGCGGGTGGTGCGAAGGCACCCGAGTACGGTGTTGATGAAGTGATGAGTTAGAAATTCGTTGCGGCTTGCTGGTGGACCCGATCAAGTCGATTCCAATTTAGACGGCCAGAGTTTCGAGAAAACTAGCTCATAATGGTTCAATGGTGAATACATTCTACTAATGGGGTGTTTAGGTCTAATGGTGAATACAACCTACTAATGGGGTGTTTGATTTCCCTGGTTGAGGAGGCATTTGGATTCAGATCACTAATCATGTCACTTCAAATGTTTGAATACAAGTTAGAAGTAGATGCCCCTCAATTCTATCAATTCTAACTCATTGAGGAGGCGTTTGATCCTCTCAATGGAGTTGTTTGGGTTTTTGGCAATGTTTATGCCCCTGCTTCTCACTTGGCCAAACTTTAGTTCATTCAATGGCTCTCCTCTTTTCATATGAAGGATAATTTTGGATATCTGTTAGTAGGTGATTTCAATCTTATCAGAAATCTTTCAGACAGAAATAGGTCGGGTGGAAAGCTATAGGAAATGCTAGAATTTAATAATGCAATTTGTAATCTTGGTCTAGAAGAACTACCTTTCTTCGGTTCTAAGTATACCTGGTCTAATGTTTGGATTGGGTTTTTTGCCTACACTTCCTGGATCATTAACTTCCAAGGTTCAGAAGTTCATTCATTATCCCGTGAAGGCTCTAATCGTGTGCCTTATGTTGTTCATGTTTCTTCAAAAACCCCCAAATCTTCAATCTTCAGGTTTGAAAACTTTTGGCTGAAACATGACCAGTTTGAATCCATTATGCGTGAGGGATGGCAATTCTCTGCAAATTGCGAAGATCCTGCAAAAAAGAATAGCAACAAAATTTAAAAATCTCAGATCTAAGATCTAACAATGGCAAAAAAGCATAAAATCTTTAGTCTCCTTGATCTCGACTAACAAGTCAATTCTTCAATTCCTAGATACTCTAGAAGAATTTAGAGACCTTTCGGTCATGGAATGGAATTTTAGAATCCTAGTTCGAAAACATATTGATCTTCTTCCCAACTTACAGAATCATTATTGGAAGCAAAGAAACAAAATTAACTAGGTAACTCTTGGGGATGAAAATACCAACTTCTTCCATGTAAATGCTTCCCTCTCCTCTAAAAGAAAATATATTTCTTGTCTGCTAAATTCAGAAAATCAATTGGTTTACTCTCATGAAAACGAGAAGACAGTCATTTGGTACTCATTCAAAGAAAGATTAGGAATCTCTTGCTATCAGGGCCAATTATTAATCTTGAAAATCTCTTTCCTCGGGTTAAAGGGCTTCAGTCTCTTGAATCAGAGTTTTCAACAGATGAGATTGATAATATTGTTAAAAGTTGTCACACCTAGATTTAAGGGCGAACTCGGGAGCGTCTCAAATATGTGCTAGGATCAAGTGTCCCACATATGATGACTAAGTGTATAGAAAACAATGTCACATCTTTATTACATAATAGGAGTTCTGTACAAGGTAACTAAATAAATACATCATATGACGACAACAATCCTCCGCAACCATAGTTGACTTAGAGACGACGACCTAGACCTCTCCGAACTCATCGTAGCATCCTTCATGCTCCTCGTCTCGAGGTACATGTTCTTGACCTAGTGTGATTATAGCAAGGTGAGCTCACATAAGTTTATCGCTGCCACATCCGGTTTTGAAAGATAAACAGAATGCAAACCATGTATGTGCCAGGATCAGAAATTCACATACACAACGATTACATAACTAGACATCATTACACAGTGCTCAAATAATAGCATAAAGAAGTATTACTTTATTACATCATGATGTCCGAAACATCCACATAGTCATTAACTTAAATAGAAATCAAAGTGCTAAAGCGAAACACGGTAAAGATAAGGCCTTCACAAGCAGTTGACTAGGGGTTTGTCACTAATCTAGTCTAGAACTCCTCGAAGTCCTGAAACTCCTTAAAGTCCTTCGTGTTGCCTTCATCTTCTCCTGAGCAATGGTTGCAATGTGGACAACTTGGTGTTTGGTGTTTAAGTAAGGGTGAGTACACATCAACATACTTAGCAAATGTCTTGTTTGGCTGAAGTGGACTAGCTGTATGTGGGATTAAGCTGAAGCAGTTGTTTTTAGTTTGTTAGGTATTTATCATTAGCACAAGCCAAGTTTTATCATAGAATCCAAGTTGATATCCCAAAGAAAGCACCTCCTCAGAGAGGAAAGTACTAGAAATTACAAGTATAACCATCATCATTAGACCATCAGCATAAATGAATCCAGAGTATCTCTAATCAAAGAGGATCCCAAGGCTACTCTTAACCATGAGCACGACTGATATACCAGTTTCTAACCCTCTGTAGAGGTTGCACACTTTACACACGAGACATGATTCCCCTTCTGCCCGAGGAGCGCTACTCCACATTGATCACTTCCTAGGTGGTCTAGCAGGTAGACTTTACAAAGATTCTCCTAGTGTGTAGCTGCTCGTTAGGTTTCGCTAGTCGTACAAACACAGTACTCCTCCATAAGGGGGTGACTAACAAAACCAAATCGAATGGACCTCGGCACTCACCCTTAGCAGAGCAAGCACTATGCCCCAGCCCCCATTGACGGCACAACAACAAAGCAAATTACACCCCAGGTTCCTCTAATTAATCAGCTAAGGGCGTCCCATTCCACCCTCATGGTTGTATTGTTTTTCTGGGTGGTCTCTGAGAGGGAAATAGGGTTAACCTTTTCCTATAATTAATTTTGGTGGTTGATCGTCAACATAAACACATGGACTAACTAGTTTGCTCTAGAATACATGTTTTACAGGTGCATAAGGTTCAACACAAACCAATAAAAGATTCAAGTTAGGGACTCAATTTGAGATGGAGCAAACAACTTGAGTGTGCTGTGGACTGGTGCACCGGACTGTCCGGTGTGCCACCAGACAATGTCCGGTGCACCATCGAACAGTGTCCGGTGCACTAGGACCGTACAACTCAAACCAGCCACTCTCGGGAAAATGAAGGCGTGCTCCGCTATAATTCTCCGGACTGTCCGGTGTGCTACCGGATTGTCCGGTGAGCCAGCGGGCAACAGCTATCTACGCTCAACGGTCGACTCTGCAAAGTGCTACAGTGCAGCTACAGTGAACAACAGGAGTCAGAGCAGCAAAGTCAGAGGGCATCGGACTGTCCCGTGTGGCACCGGACTGTCCGGTGCCACAAGAAGATAGAGCTCCAACGGTCGACCAAGCTCCAAACCCTAACGGTTGGGTGACGTGGCGGCGCACCGGACAACGCACAGTACCTGTCCGGTGGCGCACCAGACTGTCCGGTGCGCCCATCGCCAGCAGCCTTCCAACGGCTACCTTGGTGGTTGAGGACTATAAATACCCCCCAACCACCACAACTCCAAGTATCCAAGTTTTCTGAAGTTCACATTCAATACAAGAGCTCTAGCATTCACTGCAAGACACAATACAAAAGATCAAGTCCTCTCTAAGTCCCAAATTCACTCCAAACACTTAGTGGCTTGTGAGAGAGACATTTTTGTGTTCATTTGAGTTCTTATCGCTTGAATTGCCTTTCTTCCTTCCTCATTCTTGTTCCCAAGTGACTTGTAATCAAAGCAAGAGACATCTAAGTGTGTGGTGGTCCTTGCGGGGTCTAAGTGACCCGATTAATTAAGAAAAAACTCACTCGGTCTAAGTGACCGTTTGAGAGAGGAAATGGGTTGAAATAGACCCGGTCTTTGTGACCTCCTCAACAGGGACTAGGTTCTTTAGAACCGAACCTCGGTAAAACAAATCATCGTGTCCACTTGCCTTATTTCTTAGTTGATTTGTTTTCCCTCTCTTTCGGACTTGAGTTTTAATTCTAACGCTAACCCCCGCTTATAATGTGTGCTTAAGTTTATAAATTTCAGGTTTCACCTATTCACCCCCCTCTAGGCGACTTTCAATTAGTATCAGAGCCCGGTGCTTCATTAGAGTCTAACAACTCGAAGTGATATCGGGAGATCACGCCAAGAGGGAGATCGTGACGGGCGACAAGCCCGCAAGCTCAGGGAGGACTCTCTCAAGGGAGTCCGGCAACAAGCACAAGGAGGAATCCTCTTCCTCCATCAAGTCCCATCGGAGAGGCGACAAGAAAAAGAAGATGAAGAAAGTGGTCTACTACGAGACCGACTCATCTTTGCCTTCCACATCAAGCTCCAAGTCATCCATCACTTCTAAGCACCATGAGCGCAAGAAGTATAGTAATATGCCCCTTCGCTATCCCCGTATTTCAAAACATGCTCCTCTACTTTCCGTTCCCTTAGGCAAGCCACCATATTTTGATGGTGAAGATTATTCTATATGGAGTGATAAAATGAGGCATCATCTAACCTCACTCCACGAAAGCATATGGGATATTGTTGAATCTAGAGCGCAGGTACCAAAGGTGGGGGACAAAGACTATGACTCGGATGAGGCGGCCCAAATTAGGCACTTCAACTCTCAAGCCACGTCTATACTCCTCGCCTCTTTATGTCGAGAGGAGTATAACAAGGTGCAAGGGTTGAAGAACGCTAAAGAAATTTGGGACGTTCTCAAGACCGCGCACGAAGGAGATGAGGTGACCAAGATCACCAAGTGCGAAACAATCGAGGGCGAACTTGGTCCATTCGTCCTCAACAAGAAGGGGAAGAAGAAGGAGAAGAAGAGGTATTACAAGAAGAAGGGCAGTGATGCCCACGTGTGTCGGGAATGGGACTCCAACGAGAGCTCCACCGACTCTTCCTCCGATGAGGATGCCGCCAACATCGCCGTCAACAAGGGCCTCCTCTTCCCCAACGTCGGCCACAAGTGTTTCATGGCTAAGGACGGCAAAAAGAAGAAGGTACAATCTTGAACCACCCCCAAGTATACTACATCTAGTGATGAGGGTAGTTCTAGTGATAGTGAAGATGATTTAATGTCTCTTTTTGCCAACCTTAACATGGAACAAAAGAAAAAATTAAATGAACTAATTGAAACCATTAATAAGAAGGATGATATCTTGGAAAGCCAAGAGGACTTCCTTATTAAAGAAAATAAAAAACATGTTAAGGTGAACAATGCTTATGCTCAGGAAGTACAAAAATGTGAAAACTTGACTAAGGAGCTTAGCATTTGCCATGATTCAATTATCGGTCTTAGAAATGAAAATGCTAGTCTAAATGCTAAGATTGATGAATTTAATGATACAATTTCTAGTCTTAGAACTGAAAATGATAGTTTAATTTCTAAGATTGAAAAATTGAATGTTTGCAATGATTCCATTTCCTGCCTTAGAGATGAGAATGCTAGATTAAACTCTAATATAGAAGAATTAAATGTTTGCAAACCTTCTACATCTACTATTGATCATGTTTCCATTTGCACTAGATGTAGAGATATTAATGTTGAATCTATCAATGATCACCTTGCTATGATTAAACAATAAAATGATCATATAGCTAAATTAACTGCTAAAATTAATGAGCATAAACTTGAAAATGAAAAGTTTAAATTTGCTAGAAGCATGCTCTATAATGGGAGATGCCCTGGTATTAAGGATGGCATTGGTTTCCAACAGGAAAGCAATGTCAAGCTTAATGCTCCTAAAAGATTGTCCAATTTTGTTAAGGGCAAGGCTCCCATGGTTCATGATAATGAAGGCTACATTTTATATCCTGCTAATTATCCTGAGCACAAAATTAGGAAGATTCATGCTAGAAAACCTCATACTGTTTCTCACCGTGCATACAAGTATAAAAATGAGGCATCTAGCTCTAGGCATACCACTCATATTAAATTGCCTAGAAAGAAAATTCCTGCTAAATCAAATGAACATAACATTTCATTTAAGACTTTTGATGCTTCATATGTTTTAACTAACAAATCAGGCAAAGTTGTTGCCAAATATGTTGGGGGCAAACACAAGAGTCCTAAGACTTGTGTTTGGGTACCCAAGGTGCTTGTTTCTAACGCGAAAGAACCCAAGACTGTTTGGGTACCTAAGAACAAGGCCTAAATTGTTTTGCAGGTTTATGCATCCGGGGGTTCAAGTTGGATAATCGATAGCGGATGCACAAACCACATGACAGGGGAGAAGAGAATGTTCTCCTCCTATGAGAAAAATGAAGGTCCCCAAAGAGCTATCACATTCGGGGATGGAAATCAAGGTTTGGTCAAAGGTTTGGGTAAAATTGCTATATCCCCTGACCATTCTATTTCCAATGTTTTTCTTGTAGATTCTTTAGATTACAACTTGCTTTCTGTTTCTCAATTGTGTAAAATAGGCTGCAACTGTCTATTTACTGATGTAGGTGTTACTGTCTTTAGAAGAAGTGATGATTCAATAGCATTTAAGGGAGTGTTAGAGGGTCATCTATATTTAATTGATTTTAATGATAACAAAGCTGAACTTGACACTTGCTTAATTGCTAAGACTAATATGGGTTGGCTCTGGCATCGCCGACTTGCCCATGTTGGAATGAAGAATCTTCACAAGCTTCTAAAGGGAGAGCATGTTTTAGGACTAACTAATGTTCATTTTGAGAAAGACAGGGTTTGTAGCGCATGCCAAGCAGGAAAGCAAGCTGGCGCTCATCATCCACAGAAGAACATCATGACAATGGACAGGCCACTTGAGCTACTCCACATGGATTTATTCGGCCCGATCGCTTATATAAGCATTAGTGGGAGTAAGTACTGTCTAGTAATTGTGGATGATTATTCTCGCTTCACTTGGGTATTCTTTTGTAGGAAAAATCACAGACCCAAGAAACTTTAAAAGGATTCTTAAAATGGGCTCAAAACGAGTTTGGACTAAGGATCAAAAAGATAAGAAGCGACAATGGAACGGAGTTCAAGAACTCTCAAATTGAAGGTTTTCTTGAGGAAGAGGGCATCAAGCATGAGTTCTCTTCTCGCTACACACCTCAACAAAATGGTGTAGTGGAGAGGAAGAATAGAACTCTACTAGACATGACAAGAACCATGCTTGATGAGTACAAGACACCGGACCGTTTTTGGGTGGAAGCAATCAACACTGCTTGCTACTCCATCAACTGGCTCTATCTTCACTGAATCCTCAAGAAGACATCATATGAACTCCTCACTGGTAAAAAGCCCAATGTTTCATATTTTAGAGTCTTTGGGAGTAAATGCTTTATTCTTATCAAAAGAGGTAGAAAATCTAAATTTGCTCCTAAGGCTGTAGAAGGCTTTTTACTAGGTTATGACTCAAACACAAGGGCATATAGAGTCTTTAACAAGTCCACTGGACTAGTTGAAGTTTCTTGTGACATTGTGTTTGATGAGACTAATGGCTCCCAAGTGGAGCAAGTTGATCTTGATAAGCTAGATGATGAAGAGGCTCTATGCGTCGCGCTAAGGAACATATCCATTGGGGATGTGTGTCCTAAGGAATCCGAAGAGCCCACACAAGCACAAGATCAACCATCATCTTCCAACCAAGCATCTCCACCAACCCAAGATGAGGATCAGGCTCAAGATGATGAAGATGAAGACCAAGAGGATGAGCCACCTCAAGAAGAGATCAATGATCAAGGGGAGATGAAAATAATCAAGACAAGGAAGATGAGCAAGAAGTTCAAGATCAAAGACCACCACACCCAAGAGTCCACCAAGCAATTCAAAGAGATCACCCCGTCAACTCCATCCTTGGTGACATTCATAAGGGGGTAACCACTAGATCTCGGATTGCACATTTTTGTGAACATTACTCTTTTGTTTCCTCTATTGAGCCATACAGGGTAGAGGATGCATTAAGAGATTCGGATTGGGTGGTGGCAATGCAAGAGGAACTCAACAACTTCACGAGGAATGAGGTATGGCATTTAGTTCCACGTCCTAATCAAAATGTTGTAGGTACCAAATGGGTATTCCACAATAAGCAAGATGAGCATGGTGTGGTGACAAGAAACAAAGCCCGACTTGTGGCCAAGGGTTATTCACAAGTCAAACGTTTGGATTTCGATGAAACTTATGCACCCGTAGCTAGGCTTGAGTTAATTCATATATTACTTGCCATACTACTTACCATGGCTTTATGCTTTATCAAATGGACGTGAAAAGTGCCTTCCTCAATGGACCTATCAAGGAAGAGGTCTATGTTGAGCAACCTCCCGGCTTTGAATATAGTGAGTACGCTAACCATGTTTACAAACTAATGGCTTTATGGGCTCAAGCAAGCCCCAAGAGCATGGTATGAATGCCTGCGAGATTCTCTTATCACTAATGGCTTCAAAGTTGGCAAGGCCGATCCTACACTCTTTACTAAAACTATTGAAAAAGACTTGTTTATATGCCAAATTTATGTTGATGATATCATATTTGGGTCTACTAACAAGTCTACTTGTGAAGAGTTTAGTAGGATTATGGTTCAAAAAATCGAGATGTCTATGATGGGGGAGTTGAGATATTTCTTAGAATTTCAAATCAAGCAACTCCAGCATGTCACCTTCATCAGCCAAACAAAGCACATTCAAGACATACTTAAGAAGTTTGGAATGAAGGATGGCAAACCCATCAAAACACCTATCGGGTACCGTAATTAGGGGTACCCCCACCACTCCTAATCATGGCTGGTAAACACCTTCAGAGCAAACCGTGAAGACTGACGGCTTGGGTCAAAGTCAAAGCTTCGTCTACCAAGGGACACGGTCTCACCTCGCCCGAGCCCAGCCTCGGGTGGAACAGTGGTCCCGGACGAATCCACGCCTCGCCCGAAGGTCTCCTCAGACAGTGAGCGCACCCTTGGCTCAGCCGAAGGCAAGCCTTGTCGTGCAAGCGACTTTGGCCAAATCGCCTTACCAGCCGACCGTGTTGCATGCGCATTTAATGCTGGGGTCGCCTAACACCTTACCCTAACACGCGCGCCTCAGTCGACAAGGTCGAAGTGACCGCAGTCACTTCGCCCTTTCACTGACCGATCTGATAGGAAAACAGCGCCGCCCGCCTCGCTCCGGCTCCTCTGCCAAACACCAGGACGAAACCGACAACGGTCGAGTTTAGCCTCGAACGCAACAGGAAGCTCCGCCTCGCCCGACCCTAGGGCTCGGCCTCGGCCTCGGGAAGAATCACGTCCTCGCCCGACCCTGGGTCTCGGCCCCAGCCTCGGCCTCAGAGGAGTCGCCGCCTCGCCCGACCTCAGGCTCGGATCAACCACACCACGGGGGATGCATCATTACCCTACTCCTAGCTAGCTCAGGCTATGAAGGAATAAGACCGGCGTCCCATCCAGCTTACCTCGGTAAAATGCGATGGTGGTTTCCTGCATGCAACCATGACGTCGGTGGTTCTCAAGCCCCTACGGAAGCAAGGAGATGTCAGCAGGATCCATACAACACCAACAGCTGTACTGCTACAGGGCTCAAGGCACTTCTCCAACGGCCACGATACTACCTCTATAGGACTCGAGACGTCCCCCCGACGGCCACGTTGTTATCTGTACAGGGCTCAGGGCACTTCCCTGCCAGCCACGTTAGCTCCCAGCTACACCCCATTGTACAGTTGGGCATCTCCTTACGTCTATAAAAGGGGGTGTCCAGGGCCCCGAGGGGAGGGGGGAAAAGGGAGAAAGGAGGGACGAGCATACGTACGCACGGCAAAGGGACGGGAGAAGACGAGTAGGGGCCGGACCCTCTCTCTCTCTCGCTCTCGCTCTCTCCTACTCTCTCTCTCTCTCTCTCGCTCTCGCTCTCTCGCAAGGCTTGTAACCCCTACTACGAGCACCCTGGTGCAGGATAATACAAGGCTCATTCCCCCACTTGTGTTCCATCTCGCACCAACCCATCTGGGCAGGGGCACGCAGCGACAAATTTACTCGTCGGTCCAGGGACCCCCCGGGTCTGAAACGCCGACAGTTGGCGCGCCAGGTAGGGGCCTGCTGCGTGTTAACAATTGCTTTCCTGTTGAGTTCCAGATGGGGAGTCTTCAGCAACCCCTTCAGCCCAGGACAGTGCTCCACTTCGGGAGCCTCGAGTTCATGTCCCTCAACGGCAGCTACGACATGGTACTCCTCCCTCCGCGGCACGACGACAACGACAGTCAACGACTCGCCCGGCGGAGGCAACCTCCACGGCGGCATCTCCCTGTGGCGGAAGAGGAACACTCCGGTCATCCCTGCCACCCTCCTCGCCGGAGGAGGCGGAGACGGGGCAACCGTGGCCACGCAGGAGGCGGCACCTTATCGGCTGTCGGACCGGATCGAGCCGACGACGCCGGCACTCCTCTGGGGGACATGTCGGGTGTTGTCCTCGTGCCTGAGACAACGACGAGCGCCGCTTCCCGTAACGTGCCAGCCCCGAGCGGATCGACGACGCCAGCACCCTCGCCAAGGACCTACTGGGCGTCACCCTCGTACCTGAGATGACGGTGCGTTCTATCCCCGACACGACTTCACCACCGTCCATCGACCAAAAGGCACCGTCCGTATTCCACCCTGTTCCCTTTCGATTCAGCTTCGATCCACCTAGCGATCCCGCTATGGTGAGCGCTTTCGTAAGGGCGTATCCAAACCTTTCGGGGTACCATATGTGGTCGACCTGGGACTGACTGACAGCCGTCTCAACCTCCGGACCGACGGGTTCCGATGAAGAGGATGACCTCGACTTCGGTTGGGAATTCTCTGGCCTTGATGACCCCGATGCCATGCGAGACTTCATGTCCGCATGTGACCACTGCCTCTCCGGTTGTTTTGACGATGGCCACGGCCTTAACGATGAGGGTTATGGCCCAAGTCGCGAATGTTTCCACGTCGATCAAGGGGATCACGACGAAGGCAACCGCCTCGGTATGCCGGAGGTTGACGATCCCCCTGGGCCTGCATCTCACGTTGACATCCTGCGGGAGCTAGCTGTGGTCCCAGGCCCTATGGGGGGTCAGGACACATAACTCGAGCAAATCCGTGAGATGCAGGCCCGGGTCGACGGGGAAGCAGGGCGGCTTGTGTAGCTCCGACAGAACGTCGAGCAGGAGTGGGCAGGCCGAACACTCACCGGAGGAGCCTGTCATCGGGCCTGGGACGTCCAGCGCCGCATCATCGATAATGCCAGGGCAGCGCTACCCCCGGCCGTCAGCGGGTCCGGCCAGGACCTAGCTGCAGCGGCGATGCTACTTTGAACCATGCCGGAGCCATCCACCACCGAGGGACGGCGTATCCAGGGTGAACTCAAGGATCTCCTGGAAGGCGCCGTAGTTCAACGAGCCGAGAGCTCCGCCTCTGGGAGGCAAGCTAACCCCTCGGAGCATCACACGGCGTCCTCCCGACACATGCGGGAGGCCTCGGTCCATCCCGAGCGCACGCGGGATGAGGCACCTGCTGCCCGGGATCGCCTCGACAATGAGCATCACCATCGCGACCATATAGCCTGCCTCGACTAGAAGGTGCGCCGAGGCTACCATCCCAGGCGCGGGGGGCGCTGCGACAGCGTGGAGGATCGGAGTCCCTCGCCCAAGCCACCCAGTCCGCGAGTCTTTAGTCGGGCCATACGACGAGCGCCATTCCCCACCTGTTTCCGAGCCCCGACTACCATCACCAAGTACTCGGGGGAGACGGGGCCGGAGCTGTGGCTCGCAGACTACTGACTGGCATGCCAGTTGGGAGGGGTGGACGATGACAACCTCATCATTCGTAATCTACCCCTTTTCCTCTCCGACGCCGCCCGGGCCTGGCTAGAGCATCTGCCTCCTACGCAGATCTCCGACTAGGATGACCTGGTCAAGGCTTTCGCAGGAAATTTCCAGGGCACGTACGTGCGCCCTGGGAACTCATGGGATCTTCGAAGCTGCCGCCAGCAGCCTGGGGAATCCCTTCGAGAGTACATCCGGTGGTTTTCGAAGCAGCACACCGAGCTGCCTAACATCACCGACTCGGACGTCATTGGAGTTTTCCTCGCCGGCACCACTTGCCGAGACCTGGTGAGCAAACTGGGGCGCAAGACTCCCACCAAGGCGAGCGAATTGATGGACGTCACCACCAAGTTCGCCTCGGGTCAGGAGGCGGTCGAGGCCATCTTCCAGAAAGACAAGTAGCCTCAGGGGGAGCCGAAGGAAGACGCCCCCGAGGCGTCCGCCCAGCGTGGCGCGAAGAAGAAGGCGCAAGCGAAGTGCAACGCCGCTGATGCGAATCTTGTCGCTGCTGCCGAGCATAGGAACCCTCGGAAGCCCCCTGGAGGGGCCGGCGCGTTCGACAAGATGCTCAAGGAGTCGTGCCCCTATCACCAGGGTCCCGTCAAGCACACCCTTGAAGAATGTGTCATGCTCCGGCGCTACTTCCATAAGGCCGGCCCCCAGCGGAGGACGACAAGGGCCAAGGCAACAACAAGAAGGAGGGCAGCAAGGAAGAGGAGTTCCCCAAGATCCGCAATTGCTTCATGATTTACGGCGGGCAGGTGGCGAATGCTTTGGCTCGGCACCGCAAGCAGGAGCACCGGGAGGTCTGCTCGATAAAGGTGGTAGCGCCAGTCTACCTAGACTGGTCCGACAAGTCTATCACCTTCGACTGAGACGACCACCCCGACTTTCAAAATATAGGGTTTTTGCCCTAGGGCACCACATCAAAGTTGTAGACCAATCATAGGAGAACAACTTTGCTTAAGAATGTGAGCTCAGTTGTTAAGAATAAATTGAAGATAATTAAGCTCAAGGTCAGGCTGTCAGGCAATCCCTGGACTGAATTTTCGGTAGCAGTGTGATGGGGTGAACTTTGAGCTCGATTTTGAATGTGATTCGGTGACTATTTGATGGTAAGCATTGTGGCAAAGTTGACGATGGTTTATAGGTGTATAACTTTGATGCAGAAGGCTGGCTTAGGTGCCACATAAAAATTGGAGAAAATAGAGCTCCAATTTGATTTGTCAGATAAACTCTTTACTGAGTCAGGCGCACTGTTCACCGGTTTTCAGAAAAATCACACCGTAGATAAGGATCAGTCTCGCCGGCGATAAGGATGCCGCCGTGGCTCGGATAGGTCGTCGGCGGCCAAGGTAAAAGTCCCCGGCGACGTGTCAGTGAGTTACTGAGGTGGCAGGCTCCGGTTAAACGGCGACCACCGTGCTGTCACCGGAATCCGCCGCGCGGTATGCTCGCCAGCGCGATCCAGGGATCCGCGATTCTCATCCGATTGCGGCCGGTAGTCTATAAATTGAGCGCGGACGCTGTTTCTACACCATATCCCGCACCCCAGCGACTAAGCGCTCGACTCAAGCTCACCAGAAAACCCACGTAGCCCCAAACCCCTCTCTCCGCTGTTCTTAGCTCCGCCAAGAAGAAATACCCGTGGCCAGCGCTCTTCGGGTTGGTAATTTCCCAATTACTCTTTGTTCTAGCTCATGTGTAGTCTCCTATTGCTCTCTATACCGATCAATTTGGATTTGGCCAAAACCTTTCACCGGAACAAGCGTCCGCTCTGTAGAACGTCACCGTGACCCCCCCCCCCCCCCACTGTCGACCCGCTCTTCAGTCTTTGTTCTGCCCAAATCAAAGTATGTCCGTAGACCTTGGTGAACCCGTGAACCTCTCCTCAGACCCAATTCGGTCGTCCTTGCCGTTGTTTGGTCGGAACATGTTCATCCTCTTGCCCATCTGCTCGGTCACCGTGAACCGATTGATTCCGTGTCCCCTTAGTGAAATTGATGGAGGGGAAGTGATCGGTAAAGGTTTAATTGCATCCCTATCGCACAAGAACTCCAGCCGTAGCGTCGTTCGGTCGGAATAAGCTCACCGGAGTACGACGAGGTCTGTTCATCGTCGTGGGTTGGTCGGGGTAAAAGAGTAGAACCCGGGGGTCCTTTCTGGGAATTATCAGTGACTCATCTCAATAGTGTGTTGACCTTGTTCGGGATATTCAAAAGAACAGGGACCCTTGTGCAAAGTTGCACGGGCGCGGACACGCGCGCGCGATTCCGTGAGGATTTGGGCCGTCTGGGCTGAAACCGGCCCAGTACTGTTACTGGTTTTTCCTTTTCTCCCAGAGCCAAATAAATTGTAGGAAATTATAGAAACATCCTAAAATTGTCAAACCAATTTTCCTAGACTTCTTATTATTCATAATATTTAATAAAAATAGTTTCATGATTTTTAGATTAAATAAGGAATTTTAAGGCATTTAAACTAGCTTAAACCATTAGTTCTGGATTTTTAAAAAAATAAATGGTAATTCCAAAAATGTCCAAACTTTTTATATGAGCCCTACACATTAGTTAGAAGCCTTGGGTAGAGTTTGGGTTGATTTAAACCTTGTTTGATAACTAGAACCCTAAAAACCCCCCTGCCCTGTGAACTCCTTTACTGACTCCGGAAACCCTAAGTTCTCGGAGTTCCATGAAGGAAAATTGTATTCAAGACCTTAGATAATAAATTCTTATTATCTTTGCACTCTCATGAGCATTACATGGCATTCATTCTTATATACATGATTATGTTTAGAAAACGAAGAAGAGATCGAAGTGACTGAAGAGAAGGCACCACCACCTTTGGAATCTCAGGCAGGGACTTGTCTCTACTTTGACATCTGCGGGCCTGAGCCTGACTCACCTACTAACGAAGGCAAGCCCCGGTGCTTTTGCCACCTTCCTTGATGTTTTTAAAATCTTTCTCACTTGACTGATGCATTAGGTAATAGGAGTTGAATGCTTAAACAATTCCTGCATTGCCTTCCTTGATCTTTGATTACCTTCCTTGAAACCCTGTTTTTACAAAAAGTTTTACTATGCTTAGTATTGCTTTAGCAAAAACAAAAGGTTTTGTTTTACAAAAGATGATTGGCAAAGTGGGAGGGATATTTTTGAAAATAAAACTTGATGGTGAATCCACGGGCGTGATGGATTCAACATCGGAAAAGATGTACCTCTGCCAGGTACCCAGTTTTTGGGTTTAATGATTAAGCTGAGACCGGGCGGGTGACTTGCACGAGAAGAGAGTCTCGGTGTAGTGTCTCCGTCTGAGTCGATTAAGGACCGTGTCGATGTAGGCTTGCTGACCGAGGACCATTTAACTGGTCACATGCCTCGTCATGGGTAAGCCTTGCCTCGGGCAGACTAAGGCCAGAATAAGATAACACGAAATGGGCGTGGAGCAGTGGCGGGAGTAGCGTGTACCCTCCGTAGAAACAGGCTAGACGGTGGTGTATCTGTGCTCTCGGTTTGCGTGAACCTGATCTGGTCTTAAGAACCCCGGTGGCGGGTTGACATATGCAAGGTTTAAGTGCTACATATGTCGTGTGATTGGAGATCCTCAGCTGAGTATAATCGATTCGGATCACCGTACCTTCGCGGTTATGAAGACTTGGTCACTGCCCTATACATAGAACTCCAGTAAAGATAAAGGACTTGTTTAGAAACTGGCTAGTGTAGGACAAGTGTTTGAACTAGGGTAGAAAGAACTCTAGATGCAGGTAAGTTTACCTAACCGGAAGTAAAATTGGATTTTTAAGGATCCACTCTTAGTAAGCATTTATGCAAAACAGAGTCTTTGATCTTGAGATACCTTACCTTGACTCCCTTATAACCAGCATACCCTTGAGAGTCTTTTCTTTAGTCGGGTAAGACTTGCTGAGTAATTCCATACTCAGGATTTATTCCCTCGTTGTTTTTAGGTGAGGAAGCAGCAAATTTTTGTTGCTTTTGTACCAAGGTGGTTCCGAATGAAGAAAAACAAGAGTGAAGCCGCGGGAGGACATAGTCCTCCATAAGAAACTCTTTTGTAAGAACTTATCGGGAGGAGTTTTTGCCTCCCTTGGTATTGTAATAATACTACTCAGCACTCGTTTTATAACTCTGGTCTGTAATAAGCAACTTGATCTTACTTTCTAAATAAATGTAAGTTTATGTAATCGCTTCCGCATTTCTATATCTTCGATGTTCTGTAATGTCTGCAAGACGGGTGAAACATTCCTGGAAAGGTAAGAAAGAAGATACCGAACTTGTCAAGTGATTTAGGAACATCTACAGGGATTGTTTGATGTCTGTTGGACAAGGACAACTGTAGGTGGGCCTAATGACTTGGGAGGTTCTGTCACAGCTGGTATCGGAGCGAAGCCCTTCTCTGCAGATATTATGAGGCATCTTCAAAAGGATTTTCTAAAAATTACCTAGAAAGATTTCTTCCATTCTTATCCCCCATATCTGAAGAATCCATATGAAAGACCAGATAGGAGGAGTGCAATGTATAGAAGGTATGAATCAACTAAGGTTGGTTCTGTAATTATACATGCATCATGCTAAGAACCATACTAATAAAATTTCCCCCTTAGAGAAATGCCGCCGCGCACAAGGAAAATTGCGCGTAAGTCAACTGGCCCAATTGGTGTACCTCGTCACCAACTTGCTCCACGACACGAGGATAGTAGTAGCGGAAGCAACGATCTGATTGGGGATCTTGAAGCCCGAGTAGATCAGCTTCAAGCGGAGCTTCAATGCAGGACGAACATATGGGTCGCGGATGGCGACAGGATAAATGAATTAAGAAGTCACATCCGCCGTCTGTAGGATCAGCTTGCTGATCGAGACTTAGCACTTGACTGGGCGGTACAGTCTCGTTCAGTGGCCTGGGCTAAAGAAGCAAAGGCTCGAGCCCGAGTCGAGGAACTTAGCTCTGCCATTGACGACTTGCAGGCGTATTGCAATACCCTACATGAGGAAGTCCATGTACTGTATTCGCAACTACATCCCAGTGCACCTACGGATCCTGTCGGGTCGGAAGCCGGACCCTCGCACGTTGCGGGAGAAGCGCATGGTGGTGAGTTAGACCTTTTTAGGCCCCCTCCTTCTATGAGGCTGGTCGACGAATGGTCTCCCACACCCGACGACGAGGCTGCCAGGAGCAACCAGAAGCAGGAATAGTGGTGTAGTAGTAGAAATAGAAGTAGTGTATTGTATAATAGGTTGTACTATTGTATAATGGGTACTGTACTCCTGTTGTATAAAATCGAGTCTGTAACATTACTCTTTTTGGTAATGTAAATTGGATGGTTTTGTCTTTGGCATATTATATTTGTTTCCAAATGTTTGTTGCCACAGATGTCGTCCAAGACTCGATCACAGGATGCAGCTAGAACCTCCAGTGGGAGGGAGTCTACCCCAAATCCACCTCCTGTCCCTCCCACACTTGCCGAGGCAATTGCCGCCTTGGTAAATGCGACCGCGGATAATACCTGTTTTCTGAGAGAGATGGCAGGTCAACAGTTTCAGCAATAAGGCGGGCAGGGTTATCAACAGGGCCCCCATGAAACCTCTTACTTGGACTTCTCAGAGACACATCCACCGCTGTTTGTCAAAGCCGAAGACCCGTTAGAAGCCGACGAATGGATTCGGGTTATCGAGCAAAAATTCGGACTTCTGCGCTGTTCTGAAACCCAGAAGCCTTTATTCGCAGCCCAGCAACTGCGCGGCCCTGCCAGCACCTGGTGGGGAAATTTCGTGGTCGTTCAACCGGCCAATCATCAGATAACATGGGAAGAATTCAAGGTGGCCTTCCGCGAACATTATATACCAAAAGGTGTTCTTCACATGAATCAATAAGAATTTATGAAGCTGAAGCAAGGAGGGGATACTGTTAATCAGTATCTCAATAAGTTCAATCATCTGTCGCAGTATGCAATCGATCAAGTGAACACCGATCTGAAAAAGAAGAATTGTTTTATGAGAGGTTTAAATGATCGATTGCAAAGAAAGATGGCAACCTGCATAGATCTTACTTATGGAAGAGCTGTCAGTACAGCATTGGCAGTAGAAGCAAAGTATGCCGGTGTCGGAAAATCCAAGGGTTTTGGAGGAGACAGGCCTAGTCAGGGCCCGGTGAAAAGGCAACGGTTTGTTCTCCGGTCTTCCAACCAGAATCGCTCTTCCTCTCGTCCACCCTCCTTCCCTTTTAAGCAGCCCATAATTATTCGTCCCAATAATGCCCCCACTGCATCTAGTCAGCCGGGTGCCCCAAGCACTCGATTCCCTGCTCTGCCCAGTTCATCGACTCGATGTTTCAATTGTGGCAAATCTGGGCATTTCATCAAGGATTGCCCTTATCCAAAACAAAACCAGTCAAATAATCAGCAAGGATCTGGGAATTCATCTCAAGTCAAGGGAAATATTATGGGCAAAAATACCAAGAAGACAGGACGCATATATTATACGCAAGTGGCCACTACACCGGACGGAGAGCCGGTAATGATGGGTACGTTCCTTGTGGCCAATCATCCCGCAGTTATTCTCTTTGATTCTGGTGCTTCGCATACATTCATCAGCAAGAAATTTGTGGAGCAACATTGCATTTCATGCCATGAATCAAAAGAAGGGTTTAAAATTCACTCACCTGGGGGACAAATCTTTACTAGAGAAGTGGCCTATCAAGTGCCCATAACGTTGGTCGGACGGGACTTTCCTACTAATATGATCGTTCTGAAAGGCCAGGACATAGATGTCATTTTAGGCATGAATTGGTTAGCCAAACATAAAGCAACCCTCAACACTGATTAGAGAACTATCAGGTTGAGTCATAATCAAGAGGAAATTCTTTTGCCTATCCCCATTCCAACCAAAGCTACTGGCAGAGTTTATGAAGCCACTATACCGGAAATCAAGGATATTCCGGTAGTATGCGAGTTTCCCGATGTCTTTCCAGAGGATTTGCCTGGATTGCCACCTGAAAGGGATGTAGAGTTTGTAATTGAGTTGAAGCCTGGTACGGCTCCCATTTCTCGAAGATCGTACCGTATGCCTCCAAATGAGTTAGCAGAATTGAAGATTCAATTACAAGATCTACTTGAGAAAGGATTCATCTGGCCAAGCTCGTCACCATGGGGTTGTCCAGCCATATTCGTCAAGAAGAAGGATCAAACTTTACAGATGTGCGTGGATTATCGACCCCTGAATGAGGTCACTATCAAGAACAAGTACCCTCTTCCGAGGATTGACATTTTATTTGACCAATTGACCGGGGCGAGGGTATTCTCCAAGATTGATCTCAGATCGGGCTATCATCAGATCCGTATTCGGCCCGAGGATATACCAAAGACCGCGTTCACTACGCGGTATGGGTTATTTGAATATCTGGTAATGTCTTTCGGATTGACAAATGCTCCTCCCACTTCATGTATTTGATGAACTCGGTGTTCATGCCCGAGTTGGACAAGTTTGTGGTGGTCTTCATAGACGATATTTTAATATATTCTAAGAATGAAGAGGAGCACACCCAACATTTACGGATCGTGTTAACGCGCTTGAGAGAACATCAGTTGTATGCCAAGTTCAGCAAATGCGTGTTTTGGCTGGAGGAAATTCAGTTTCTGGGACATGTTCTATCTGTTAGGGGGATTGCGATAGATCCCAGCAAAGTCAAGGACATTTTGGAGTGGAAACCCCCAACCACTATTCATCAAGTCCGAAGTTTCCTTGGACTGGCTGGATATTACCGCTGATTTATACCAGATTTTTCTAAGCTTGTGAAGCCAATCACAAGTTTATTGAAGAATGATATTAAATTCAATTGGTCTTCCAAGTGTAATGAAGCTTTTGAACAATTGAAGACATTATTAACCACTGCTCCGGTATTGGCTCAACCGGACATCACCAAGCCCTTTGATGTGTATTGTGATGCATCAGGCAGTGGACTCGGCTGTGTGTTAATGCAAGAAGGCCGAGTAATTGCGTATGCTTCAAGGCAGTTGCGCCGCCATGAGGAGCATTATCCAACTCATGATCTGGAGCTAGCTGCTGTGGTTCATGCCCTGAAGATTTGGCGTCATTATCTGCTGGGTAATATCTGTCACATTTATACAGATCATAAAAGCTTGAAGTATATCTTCACCCAGTCAGAATTGAATATGAGACAAAGGCGATGGCTTGAACTTATTAAGGATTATGAACTGGCAATTCATTATCACCCAGGCAAGGCCAATGTAGTGGCAGATGCACTTAGCCGTAAGGTTTCCTGTCACTGTCTTATGATGAAGACCTCTGACAATACATTATGTCAGGAGATGGAGAAGCTAAACTTGGGAATGGTCCAACAAGGAACCTTAAGTCGGCTAGAGCTTGAGTCAGTCCTCTTGCAAAGGATAATTGATGCTCAAAGGAATAATGAGGGTATGAAACACATTCGTGAGAAGATAAGGGCTGGAAAAGCCAAATGTTTCAAAGAAGATGATCAAGGTATTGTATGGTTTAATAACCGCATAGTGGTGCCGAAGAATGAAGAGGTCCGCCAACAAATTCTTGATGAAGCACATCTTAGTCGCTATTCTATTCATCCCGGAAGCACTAAGATGTACCAAGACCTGAAACAACATTATTGGTGGACGAAAATGAAGAACGAGATTGCACGCTATGTGGCTAGATGTGACACCTGCAGACGTGTCAAGGCCATACACTTGAAAGCTGCTGGTCCATTACAGTCTCTACCAATACCGACATGGAAATGGAAAGACATAAGTATGGACTTTATTGTGGGATTGCCCAGGACCGCAAAAGGGTATGACTCTGTCTGGGTTATCATTGATCGACTCACAAAGATTGCCCACTTCTTACCTGTTAAGGCAAAGTATTCAGTGGCCACTTATGTAGCATTATACATTGCCCGTATTCTCAGTTTGCATGGTATTCCGAAGACTATAGTGTCGGATCGTGGATCCCAATTCGTATCCAAATTCTAGGAAGAACTTCACAAATCCTTGGGTACCAAATTGCTCCATAGTTCGGCCTATCATCCTCAAACAAGTGGACAGACTGAGAGGGTTAATCAAATACTTGAAGATATGCTGCGGGCATGTGTTCTGGACTTCTCGCAAAAATGGGATGAATGTTTGCCTTTAGCGGAGTTTTCATATAATAATAGCTATCAAGAAAGTATCAAGATGGCACCTTTCGAAGCTTTATATGGACGACGATGTCGTACTTCGCTAAATTGGTCTGAACCTGGTGAAAGGTACTTCTTCAGGCCTGATATGGTGAAAGAGGCCGAAGAAAAGGTTCAAAAAATAATTCATAATATGAAGAAAGCCCAAGCTCGTCAGAAGAGTTATGCAGACAAACGGTGAATGCCCTTGTATTTTCTTGAAGGGGACTATGTCTACCTGAAGGTTTCACCAATGAAGGGGGTATCGCGTTTCGGGATAAAAGGGAAGCTTGCACCCAGGTACATTGGTCCATTCCCTGTACTTGAGCAATGTGGACCAGTGGCATATCGACTTCAGCTCCCCGAAACCTTGTCTGTTGTACATAATGTGTTCCATGTGTCACAATTGAAGAAATGTCTTCGGGTACCAGATCGAACCGTTGAGGTGACAGATGTTGTCCTTGAACCAGACTTGACATATTCCGAATATCCCATTCGGGTCTTGGATCAAAGGGACAGGGTTACCCGGAGAAAACTCTCAAGTTCTATAAGATACAGTGGAACCAACATTCTGAAGAAGAGGCTGTAGGAAACGGGTGACGCCTAAGAGGGGGTGAATTAGGACTTCTAAAACTTTTACTAAACTAGGCCACAATTAAATCCCTAGAGCAAAACCTATGCAAGTAATCAAACTAGAATGTGCAAACTAGGTTTTGTCTAAGTGTTGCTATCTCTACCGCAAAAGGCTAAGTTTCAATCTACACTAAATAAGTATGACTACAAGATTGAAACTTAAATGCTTAATATAAATGCGGAATGTAAAGAGCTAAGTAGAGAAGCAAACTCTCGTGGATGACGCCGGTATTTTTACCGAGGTATCCGGAACCACGCAAGGTCCCGACTAATCCTCGTTGGTGCCCCTACGCAAAGGGAAGCCCACGCGAGGGCCAAGCACCACGGTCGAGTAACTCCGTAGAGAGCCACGGGCCTTCTCCACGCGCAAGTGGTGCTCCGCTTCCGGCTCCTCTCGGACGCTCCCCGCCGTCTCCACTATCGAGCTTCCAGCCGAAACGCTGCGGGCCTCGTTCCCTCCGGTACACGGTGGCGGCCGTGACACAAACGCGGTTGTCACGGTCTCGCAAGACTCTCGCCCCACTCGGTACAATTACAACGACTCACGCAAGAGCCGAGGGGTTGTGTGGTTTTACAAAACTCACTCAACTAACTAGGGTTCACCTAAAGCAAGCGCTAAAGCAGTCTAACTAACCTAAGCACTTCGCAAAGCACCTACGCTAATCACCGAGTGATTCTATTAAGCACTTGGGTGTTTGAGCTCTTGGAAATATGCACTATGTGTATTGGTATGTTGCTTGGGCTCTCACACTTGAGAATGGCCGGTTGGGGTGGTATTTATAGCCTCCGCACCCCCAACTAGCCATTGGACAGAAAGCAGCAGCTTTCTGTCGTCGGGTGCACCGGACAGTCCGGTGCACCACCGGACACTGCACAGTAGATGTCCGGTGCACGCCACGTCAGCCAACCGTTGGCGCCTGTAGCAGTCGACCGTTGGATCCGACCGTTGTCGTCTGCCCATGGCACACCAGACAGTCCGGTGCACACCGGATAGTCCGGTGCTACAGCCAGAGAGCGCCTGTCTGCGGCCTCTCTGCGCAGACTGTCCGGTGCCTCGCCGGACAGTTCGGTGCACACTGGACACCAATGTCCGGTGCGCCACCAGGCGCTGGCTGACAGCCCTTATCTTGGATTTCTTCGCTGATTTCTTCGGGCTTCTTTGTTCTTGAGTATTGGACTCCTATGTATCTTTTTATGTCTTCCTTTGAGGTGTTGCATCCTCATTGCCTTGGTCCAATTCTCTTCGCATCCTGTGAACTACAAACGCAAACACTAGAAAACTTATTAGTTCACGGATTGTGTTGTTCATCAAACACCAAAACTCAATTAGCCAAATGACCCGGGGTCCATTTTCCTTACAATCTCCCCCTTTTTGGTGATTGATGACAACACAACCAAAGCAAGCAAATAATACAAGTATTTGAATGAAAAAATGCAATCTACTTGCTAATATGCATGATTGTCCCCATAATGTGAAATTATGGACTTAAGCCTCCCCCTAACTCCATAATTCACTTACTTCCTATTTTTGGACCAAATAACCAAAACCACTGGAAAAACCATTTGTAGATATAAAATTTTAAATTGGTGGTGTTTGGTGTTTGATATCGTTTTCATTGCTTTGGTCCCTAAACTTCTCCCCCTTTGGCATCAACCACCGAAAAGGAAGACATTAAAAGCATGTAGGAAGTAAATAAAAGCTTGCCCTCAACAAGAATTGTATCAAATGATATCGCAAGAAGGATATTAAATTAAGCCATGAATGATACCAGTTGTAGGAGTCCTTAAAAGATTACTCCCCCTAAATGAGTATTCTCCTTTAGAAAGAGTTTTTCTCCCCCTTTAGAGATGAAGAAATACTCCCCCTGACAGAGATCCTCTACTTAGGAAAAAGCATGAGGTGCAAGACATGATTTGAAAAGACTAACTTCCCTTATGCATAGGTAACAGAATATGAGTTAACTACTTATGCATTTTTAGCAACATGGAAGCATATGATATGAAATATAGTCTAATCAAATATTGGAGAAGACATGTAAGTGATACTGAATGTAGTCTCAAAAGATACCAATTGAAGATCAATGGCGAGCTTGAGAGACATGAGAGTTCTTGGAGATTTTGCAGTGGAAGATTGTTGTCTTTCTCCGGGGACTTCATTTTCCTTACAATGAGACTATCACATGAAATAGACTTGAAAAGGTGTTAGTCTCAAAGTGTTAGATTATAGAGTAACCTCCCCCTAAAGGTGTGCATACAAGTTTTGAATACTTGTAGGAGACATGCACTTTGATTTGATATCAAGAAGGGCAAATTATCCATAATCCAAACATTGGCACATATAAGTTAAATGATACACTTTGTAGAAATCAAAATTTTCAATTGATGCATCATTTACTATGAAGTGATATAAAAGCTATGTGTCGTGCTTTAACTAAACATTTTAAGCCATGTATGTTTGCTTAAGTATATGAATTAAGACCAAGCAATCCTACCATATGTTTTACCTAGTATGCATGATTTTGGACAAAAGTACATAACAAATGTAGTACTAGGCAAGAAAGGTAAACTAGATAAAAGATAAATAGATACGCATATCTAAGAACGAGAAATACAATAAAACTAGTTACCTCAGTCATGGGTGGGAAATTTGGGTCCAAAGTTTTCACTAACCCACTTGGCAATAAACTTGATCCAATATGATGTATCCCATGATATACATCCCAAATTAGCCAAGTCTCCAAATTTCCCGATGACCTTTGGTCCACTCACTTCCCTTTCGGGATCCAAACCTTCTTGGTGCTTTTCATTGTTGAAATTATCTCCTTTGGCACCCAGATGCGTTTGGCCCCTTTTCCTTTGTTGGCTTGCTTGTTGGCCTTGATTGCTATCACCTTTCCATTCTTTTTCTTCTTGATCAAATATGGTGTAGCATCCTTTTTGTTCACCTTTTTGATGTAGGTGTTGGAGATTTTGCTTGATGGCTTTTGCTTGAGCTTTTGTCTTAGTTTATCCCCGGTCATCGCCTTGCATTGGAAAGACATGTGGCCTTCCATGTGGCATAGCCTACAAATCACAGTCTCTCCCTCCATAGGCTTGTTCACTCCTGTAGTGGTGTTATCCTGTGGAGGTCGGATTTGTTTGGCTTTGCCTTTCTTGTCATACAAAGCCTTGCCAAGGCGAGCCACTTCTTGCTTTAATTGTTCATTTTCCTTTGCGACCTCATCCGAACATGTCTCTACAACAATATTCTCAACAACGACTTGGTTGCAGGGGTTAGAATCATCAATTAAATCAAAGCAGGAAGTAGAAGCATCTTTCTTAATTATTTCAGGCATTTCAATTAAAGATGCTGCTGGGGTGCTACCAATGTTTTCTAGCTTAGTAGTTAGCTCATTATTGTGTATGCTAAGAATTTCCATTTTCTCTAGCAAATTTTCAATAGCTTCTTGGGAGCTAGCTAACTTAGCCTTAAGTTTTTCATTCTTTTTAATAAGGCTATCATCGGTAGCAGTGGATGGAGCACTAGATTCTAATAGCTCAATTTTAGTTGATAGCTCACTATTTAAGTTTGCAAAAGTTTCAAATTTTTCTAGCAAACCTTTGTAATCATTTTGAGAGCTAACCAACTTATTTTTCAAAGTTTTAAGTTGAGCTTTTTGCTTAGTGCAAACATCCTGGAAAAATTCTACGGCTTCCGCAAGCTCATCTAGAGAGGGCTTTCCCTCACCTTCATCATCACTACTACTTTCATCACTAGAGGATGGAATGCTTTTGTTACCTCTTGCCATAAGGCATTTGTGTGATGACCGTGATGATCGTGACGAGGACCGGTGGCTGCGCGTCCTTGGAGGTTCATCTTCACTTGAAGAATCATCCCAAGTTCTAACACTGGTTAGCGCCTTGCCTTTGCACCTCTCTTTTTTTGGCTTGGCCATATTTGGACAGTTGTCCCTGAAGTGGCCCTTCTCCCCACATGCGAAGCATCCTCTCTTTCTTTGCTTTTTCCTGTCAATGTTAAAGAGAAGATCCTCGACCTGCAGGGGCACACCCATTAGATTAATCTTGCGGATCATCACCATTACCTTTCCGACGCGTCGGATTGTCTCTTCGTCCTCGGAGGATGATGTGCATGGTTGATTATCTTCATCATCATCACTTTCTTCTTCTTCCTCTTCTTCACTTAAGGAACTTGCAGTGGGAGCCTTCTTTTTGTCCTTCCTTTCATCACATGCAAAACCATATGGTCTTGAGGAAGTTGGCTCCTCTCCCCGACTCATTTTTCGCGACATCTCAAAAGCCGTGATTTTCCCAATCACGATGGTCGGGGTCATGTTGCTCAAGTCCTCCATGTTGTGAAGGATGGTGATGATGCTCCCATATCTTTGTTGTGGTAGCAGGGAGATAATCTTCCTCACAATGTCCGCATCACCTAGCTTATTAATGCCAATAGAGTTGAGCTCATTGATTATTAGATTCAAACGAGAATACATGTCTCTAACAAGCTCATCATCTTTCATAGCAAAAGAATTATACTCATTTAAGACTAGGCAATGTTTTTGCTCACGGACATTGGATGTGCCGTCATGGAGCTCATGCAATTTTAGCCAAATCTCATTAGCAGTTTTCAAGGTAAATACTTGATTAAAAATATCCATGCTAAGAGATTCATACAAGCAATTTTTGGCTCTAGCATTTAAATGAATTTCTTTTTCCTCACTCGTGGTGGGTTTCTCGGGATTCTTGAGAGGTTTCATCCTGTCACGAGTGACTCTCCAAACACCTAGATCAACGGCCTCTAGGTAACAAGCCATTCTAGCACTATAATATGGGAAGTTAGTGCTGTCGAAGTGTGGTGGCCTATGGGTATCCATCCCTTCCTCTAAAAAACGTCGGCTCTTTTAGCGGTGAAGCTAAAGCGTTTCAAATGAGCCAAACCGGGCTTTGATACCACTTGTAGGAAACGGGTGACGCCTAAGAGGGGGGGTGAATTAGGACTTCTAAAACTTATACTAAACTAGGCCACAATTAAATCCCTAGAGCAAAACCTATGCAAGTAATCAAACTAGAATGTGCAAACTAGGTTTTGTCTAAGTGTTGCTATCTCTACCGCAAAAGGCTAAGTTTCAATCTACACTAAATAAGTATGACTACAAGATTGAAACTTAAATGCTTAATATAAATGCGGAATGTAAAGAGCTAAGTAGAGAAGCAAACTCTCGTGGATGACGCCGGTATTTTTACCGAGGTATCCGGAACCACGCAAGGTCCCGACTAATCCTCGTTGGTGCCCCTACGCAAAGGGAAGCCCACGCGAGGGCCAAGCACCACGGTCGAGTAACTCCGTAGAGAGCCGCGGGCCTTCTCCACGCGCAAGTGGTGCTCCGCTTCCGGCTCCTCTCGGACGCTCCCCGCCGTCTCCACTATCGAGCTTCCAGCCGAAACGCCGCGGGCCTCGTTCCCTCCGGTACACGGTGGCGGCCGTTACACAAACGCGGTTGTCACGGTCTCACAAGACTCTCGCCCCACTCGGTACAATTACAACGACTCATGCAAGAGCCAAGGGGTTGTGTGGTTTTACAAAACTCACTCAACTAACTAGGGTTCACCTAGAGCAAGCGCTAAAGCGGTCTAACTAACCTAAGCACTTCGCAAAGCACCTACGCTAATCACCGAGTGATTCTATTAAGCACTTGGGTGTTTGAGCTCTTGGAAATATGCACTATATGTATTGGTATGTTGCTTGGGCTCTCACACTTGAGAATGGCCGGTTGGGGTGGTATTTATAGCCTCCACACCCCCAACTAGCCGTTGGACAGAAAGCAGCAGCTTTCTGTCGTCGGGTGCACCGGACAGTCCGGTGAACCACCGGACACTGCACAGTAGATGTCCGGTGCACGCCACGTCAGCCGACCGTTGGCGCCTGTAGCAGTCGACCGTTGGATCCGACCGTTGCCGTCTGCCCATGGCACACCGGACAGTCCGGTGCACACCGGACAGTCCGGTGCTACAGCCAGAGAGTGCCTGTCTGCGACCTCTCTGCGTAGACTGTCCGGTGCCTCGCCGGACAGTCCGGTGCACACCAGACACCAATGTCCGGTGCGCCACCAGGCGCTGGCTGACAGCCCTTATCTTGGATTTCTTCGCTGATTTCTTCGGGCTTCTTTGTTCTTGAGTATTGGACTCCTATGTATCTTTTTATGTCTTCCTTTGAGGTGTTGCATCCTCATTGCCTTGGTCCAATTCTCTTCGCATCCTGTGAACTACAAACGCAAACACTAGAAAACTTATTAGTTCATGGATTGTGTTGTTCATCAAACACCAAAACTCAATTAGCCAAATGACCCGGGGTCCATTTTCCTTACAGAGGCTACATGGGAAACTCAAGACTTTTTAGATAAGAATTTCCCAGGCTTTTTAACCTCATGTAATTTGTAAAATGTGTTTAGTTATTGTAATAAAGAGTGAACCCCACACCACCCCTGCCTTGTACCAGAAGTAAGGAAATAAGAATGTGACACATTTCCTTTTCCATTACATACCCTAGGACTTTTAATCTCGGGACAAGGTTCTTTTATGGGGGGAAGGATGTAACACCCCTGGTGTTACTGCAACTAAAACTTGAGCATGGCATCATAAACATTGGCATTGCATATGTTTGACACACCTAGAATGCATTCACTAGGTAAAAATTTCAAACAAGTTGTATTGTTATAGCATTTTGCAAATAAAACCCTGGATAGGGAACTTAACCCTAAATAGGGACTAAAGGGGGTAAAACCTAACCCAAATTGAGAAAACCTAAAAGCTTTAGGGGAATAGTCATAAAATGTTCCCAAGAATGAACTTGAATCACATTTATACCCCTGAGATATCCAAAAACCCCATTTGAACCCTAGAAAACCCTAAGTCCAAACTCTAGGGGCCTATGTGCAAAAATAGTGCACATTTGGACTAAAGTGTAAAAATTGCAATGTTAAGGCATATTAAGTCCTTTGGTTCACAAATATGTGAATTTGCAAGTTAAACCCTAAGTTTTGGGTCTATTTGCAAAAGTCACCTCTTAAGTCCTATATAGCCTAAGTCTGAATTTCAGACCTTTGGGCTCAACTTTGGAGCCTTGCAACTTTCAAAATATAGGGTTTTTGCCCTAGGGCACCACATCAAAGTTGTAGACCAATCATAGGAGAACAACTTTGCTTAAGAATGTGAGCTCAGTTGTTAAGAATAAATTGAAGATAATTAAGCTCAAGGTCGAGCTGTCAGGCAATCCCTGGACTGAATTTTCAGTAGCAGTGTGATGGGGTGAACTTTGAGCTCGATTTTGAATGTGATTCGGGGACTATTTGATGGTAAGCATTGTGGCAAAGTTGAAGATGGTTTATAGGTGTATAACTTTGATGCAGAAGGCTGGCTTAGGTGCCACATAAAAATTGGAGAAAATAGAGCTCCAATTTGATTTGTCAGATAAACTCTTTACTGAGTCAGGCGCACTGTTCACCGGTTTTCAGAAAAATCACACCCTAGATAAGGATCAGTCTCGCCAGCGATAAGGATGTCGCCGTGGCTCGGATAGGTCGTCGGCGGCCACGGTAAAAGTCCCCGGCGACGTGTCAGTGAGTTACTGAGGTGGCAGGCTCCAGTTAAACGGCGACCACCGTGCTGTCACCGGAATCCGCCGCGCGGTATGCTCGCCAACGCGATCCAGGGATCCACGATTCTCATCCGATTGCGGCCGGTAGTCTATAAATTGAGCGCGGACGCTGTTTCTACACCATATCCCGCACCCCAGCGACTAAGCGCTCGACTCAAGCTCACCGGAAAACCCACGTAGCCCCAAACCCCTCTCTCCGTTGTTCTTAGCTCCGCCAAGAAGAAATACATGTGGCCAGCGCTCTTTGGGTTGGTAATTTCCCAATTACTCTTTGTTCTAGCTCATGTGTAGTCTCCTATTGCTCTCTGTACCGATCAATTGGAATTTGGCCGAAACCTTTCGCCAGAACACGCGTCCGCTCTGTAGAACGTCACCGTGACCCCCCCCACCGTCGACCCGCTCTTCAGTCTTTGTTCTGCCCAAATCAAAGTATGTCCGTAGACCCTGGTGAACCCGTGAACCTCTCCTCAGCCCCAATTCGGTCATCCTTGTCGTCGTTTGGTCGGAACACGTTCATCCTCTTGCCCATCCGCTCGGTCACCGTGAACCGATCGATTTTGTGCCCCCTTGGTGAAATTGAATGCTTAAAAAAATAAATGGTAATTCCAAAAATGTCCAAACTTTTTATATGAGTCCTACACATTAGTTAGAAGCCTTGGGTAGAGTTTGGGTTGATTTGAACCTTGTTTGATAACTAGAACCCCAAAAACACCCCTTGCCCTGTGAACTCCTTTACTGACTCCGGAAACCCTAAGTTCTCAGAGTTCCATGAAGGAAAATTGTATTCAAGACCTTAGATAATAAATTCTTATTATCTTTGCACTCTCATGAGCATTACATGGCATTCATTCTTATATACATGATTATGTTTAGAAAACGAAGAAGAGATCGAAGTGACTGAAGAGAAGGCACCACCACCTTTGGAATCTCAGGCAGGGACTTGTCTCTACTTTGACATCTGCGGGCCTGAGCCTGACTCACCTACTAACGAAGGCAAGCCCCGATGCATTTGCCACCTTCCTTGATGTTTTTAAAATCTTTCTCACTTGACTGATGCATTAGGTAATAGGAGTTGAATGCTTAAACAATTCCTGCATTGCCTTCCTTGATCTTTGATTACCTTCCTTGAAACCCTGTTTTTACAAAAAGTTTTACTATGCTTAGTATTGCTTTAGCAAAAACAAAAGGTTTTGTTTTACAAAAGATGATTGGCAAAGTGGGAGGGATATTTTTGAAAATAAAACTTGATGGTGAATCCATCACGGCCGTGATGGATTCAACATCGAAAAAGATGTACCTCTGCCAGGTACCCAGTTTTTGGGTTTAATGATTAAGCTGAGACCGGGCGGGTGACTTGCATGAGAAGAGAGTCTCGGTGTAGTGTCTCCGTCTGAGTCGATTAAGGACCGTGTCGATGTAGGCTTGCTGACCGCGGACCCTTTAACTGGTCACATGCCTCGTCATGGGTAAGCCTTGCCTTGGGCAGACTAAGGCCAGAATAAGATAACACGAAATGGGCGTGGACGGTGGCGGGAGTAGCGTGTACCCTCTGTAGCAAGAGGCTGGACGGTGGTGTATTGTGCTCTCGGTTTGCGTGAACCTGATCTGGTCTTAAGAACCCCGGTGGCGGGTTGACATATGCAAGGTTTAAGTGCTACATATGTCGTGTGATTGGAGATCCTCAGCTGAGTATAATCGATTCGGATCGCCATACCTTCGCGGTTATGAAGACTTGGTCACTGCCCTATACGTAGAACTCAAGAAAAGATAAAGGACTTGTTAAGAAACTGGCTAGTGTAGGACAACTGTTTGAACTAGGGTAGAAAGAACTCTAGATGCAGGTAAGTTTACCTAACCGGAAGTAAAATTGGATTTTTAAGGATCCACTCTTAGTAAGCATTTATGCAAAACAGAGTCTTTGATCTTGAGATACCTTACCTTGACTCCCTTATAACCAGCATACCCTTGAGAGTCTTTTCTTTAGTCGGGTAAGACTTGCTGAGTAATTCCATACTTAGGGTTTATTCCCTCGTTGTTTTTAGGTGAGGAAGCAGCAAATTTTTGTTGCTTTTGTACCAAGGTGGTTCCGAATGAAGAAAAACAAGAGTGAAGCCGCGAGAGGACATAGTTCTCCATAAGAAACTCTTATGTAAGAACTTATCGGGAGGAGTTTTTGCCTCCCTTGGTATTGTAATAATACTACTCAGCACTCGTTTTATAACTCTGGTCTGTAATAAGCAACTTGATCTTACTTTCTAAATAAATGTAAGTTTATGTAATCGCTTCCTCATTTCTATATCTTCGATGTTCTGTAATGTCTGCAAGACGGGTGAAACATTCCTGGAAAGGTAAGAAAGAAGATACCGAACTTGTCAAGTGATTCAGGAACATCTACAGGGATTGTCTGATGTCTGTTGGACAAGGACAACTGTAGGTGGGCCTAATGACTTGGGAGGTTCTGTCACAACTTTCTCCGCGCAAACGCCGAAGTTTTTGTGTGGAGTCCCTCGGACATGCCAGGCATACCGAGGGATGTCGCCGAGCACTCACTGGACATCAGAGCTGGAGCCCGACCCGTGAAGCAGACTCTGTGCCGTTTTGACGAAGAAAAGCACAGGGCCATCGGCGAGGAGATCCACAAGCTACTCGTGGTAGGGTTCATCAAAGAGGTATTCCACCCCGAATGGTTAGCTAACTTTGTTCTTATAAGGAAGAAGGATGGGAAATGGAGGATGTACGTAGACTACACTGGTCTAAACAAAGCATGTCTGAAGGTTCCCTACCCTCTGCCTCGCATCGATCAAATTGTGGACTCCACTGCTGGGTGTGAAACCCTGTCATTCCTCGATGCCTACTAAGGCTATCACCAAATCAAGATGAAAGAGTCCGACCAGCTCGCGACTTCTTTTATCATACCTTTTGGCATGTATTGTTACACTACAATGCCATTTGGTTTGAGGAATGCAGGCGCCACCTACCAGAGGTGCATGAACCATGTGTTCAGAGAACACATCGGCAGAACGGTCGAGGCTTACATAGATGACATCGTTGTCAAGATGAAGAAAGACCCCGACCTCCTCTCTGACCTTGAAACGACATTCAAGTGTCTGAGAGCTAAAGGCGTGAAACTCAACTCCGAGAAGTGTGTCTTCGGAGTCCCCCGAGGCATGCTCCTAGGGTTCATCGTCTCCGAGCGGGGCATAGAGGCCAACCCGGAGAAAATCGCGGCCATCACCAACATGGGGCCGATAAAAGATTTGAAAGGAGTACAAAGGGTCATGGGATGCCTTGCGGCTCTGAGCCATTTCATCTCACGCCTTGGCAAAAAAGGATTGCCCCTGTACCACCTCTTAAGGAAGACTGAGCGCTTCACTTGGACCCCCGAGGCCGAGGAAGCCCTCGGGAACTTAAAGGCACTCCTTACAAATGCACCCATCTTGGTGCCCCCCGCTGCGGGAGAAGCCCTCTTGATCTACGTAGTCGCAACCACTCAGGTGGTCAGCGCTGTGGTCGTAGTCGAGAGACGAGAAGAAGGGCATGCACTGCTCATCCAGAGGCCAGTCTACTTCATCAGCGAAGTGCTATCCGAGACCAAAGTCCGCTACCCACAGATCCAGAAGCTGCTCTACGCAGTGATTCTGACACGGCGGAAGCTGCGACACTACTTCGAGTCTCACCCGGTGACTGTGGTGTCATCCTTTCCTCTGGGAGAGATCATCCAGTCCCGAGAGGCCTCGGGTAGGATAGCGAAATGGGCAGTGGAACTCATGGGCGAAACACTTTCATTCTCCCCTCGGAAGGCCATAAAATCCCAAGTCCTAGCCGACTTCCTGGCGGAGTGGACTCACGCCCAGTTACCGACGACTCCAATCCAACCCGAGCTTTGGACCATGTACTTCGACGGGTCGCTGATGAAAACCAGAGTAGGCGCGGGCTTGCTCTTCATCTCACCTCTCGGAAAACATCTTCGCTACGTGATCCGCCTTCATTTTCCGGCGTCAAACAATGTGGCCGAGTACGAAGCATTGGTTAATGGGTTGCGCATCGCCGTCGAGCTAGGGGTTCGGTGCCTCGACGCTCGTGGCGACTCACAGCTTGTCATTGACCAAGTCATGAAGAACTCCCACTGCTACGATCAGAAGATGGAGGCCTACTGCGACGAAGTTCGACGCCTGGAGGACAAGTTCTACGGGCTGGAACTCAACCACGTCGCCCGACGATTCAATGAGACTGCGGATGAGCTGGCTAAAATAGCCTCGGGGCGGACACCGGTTCCCCTGGACGTCTTCTCCAGGGATATACATCAACCCTCCGTCAAGATCGACGACACGCCCGAGATACCCTCGGCCGCCGAGGGTGAGGCCCTGCGCGTCGAGGGAGAGCGGAATGGGGTCACACCAGTCCCGAACTGGCAGACCCCGTACCTGGAATATCTCCTTCGAGGAGAGCTGCCCCTCGACAAGGCCGAAGCTCAGCGGCTAGCTCGGCGTGCCAAGTCGTTCGTTTTGCTGGGTGATGAAAAGGAGCTCTATCACCGCAGTCCCTCTGGCATCCTCCAGCGATGCATCCCCATCACCCAAGGACAAGAGCTGTTACAAGAAATACACTCGGGGGGCTTGCGGCCACCATGCAGCACCTCGAGCCCTCGTGGGGAATGCCTTCCGACAAGGTTTCTACTGGCCAACCGCGGTGGCCGACGCCACTAGGATTGTACGCTCCTGCCGGGGGTGTCAATTCTACGCAAAGCAGACACACCTGCCCGCTCGGGCCATGCAGACGATACCCATCACTTGGCCATTTGTTGTGTGGGGTCTGGACCTCGTCGGTCCCTTGCAGAAGGCACCCGGGGGCTTCACGCACCTGCTGGTCACCATCGACAAATTCTCCAAGTGGATCGAGGTCCGACCCTTAACCAGCATCAGGTCTGAGTAGGCGGTGGCGTTCTTCACCAACATCATCCATCGCTTTGGAGTCCCAAACTCCATCATCATCGACAATGGCACACAGTTCACCGGAAAAAAGTTCCTAGACTTCTGCGAGGACCACCGCATCCGTGTGCACTGGGCCGCCGTAGCTCGCCGCATGACGAATGGGCAGGTGGAGCGTGCCAATGGTATGATTCTGCAGGGACTTAAGCCCAGGATCCACAACGACCTCAACAAGTTTGGAAAGCAGTGGATGAAGGAGCTACCCTCGGTGGTTTGGAGTCTGAGGACAACGCCGAGCCGAGCCATGGGTTTCTCACCGTTCTTTCTAGTCTATGGGGCCGAGGCCGTCCTCCCCACGGACTTAGAATACGGCTCCCCGAGGACGAAGGTGTACGATGACCGAAGCAACCAGATCAGCCGAGAGGACTCGCTGGACCAGCTCGAAGAAGCTCGGGACGTTGCCTTACTACATTCGGCACGGTATCAGCAGTCTCTGCGACGCTACCACGCCCGAAGGGTTCGGCTCCGAGGCTTCCAAGTGGGAGACTTGGTGCTTTGGCTACGACAAGACGCCCGAGGGCGTCACAAGCTTACTCCTCCCTGGGAAGGGCCATTCATCATCGCCAAGATCTTGAAGCCCGGAACATACAAGCTGGCCAACGATCAAGGCGAGGTCTACAGCAACGCTTGGAACATCGAACATCTACGTCGCTTCTACCCTTAAAATGTTTCAAGTCGTTCATGTTCCTCGTTTTTACGCGCTTAAATAAAGTCTAACCGTCAAGGAAGGGTCAGCCTTGCCTCGGCCAAGCCCGACCCTCCCTCTGGGGCTAGAAGGGGGACCCCCCCCTCTGCGTTGAAATTTTCTTTGGAAAAGTTTTCTACAGAAAACAACTTTCGTGCTTTCGACTATATTGATAGCAGGATCCTACAGACGAGCAAGAAAACATGTAAGCGGTAAGGCCGACCGAGCCGAGGGACTCCTACGCCTCCGGGATACGGATACCTCACTCATCACCTTCCGCAAAAAGTGACTCTAGCTCGGACAAAGCGGTTCTGCTACCGACGAACAAGTCCAAATGCTCGAAACAGGAGGAAAGAAAACACAGCTTTATAATCCGAACGCTGAATATGTTTAGGCCTCGGTGGCCACAAAAAACATACGCATGCTTCGGACAAACTGTTCCTACAAGATTCGGGCATCGGCAGGAGGAGGAGCGGCGCCCTCGGCGACGTTTCCACCCTTGGCGGAATCTGGCCTGGCCTCAGACGGCGACTCAAGCGAGAGGATCTCCACCTCAAAGGAGGACGCCAGCACCGCGCTTGGGCTGGCGACGGCCGCGTCAAGCCTCTGGACCTCAGCTAAGGCGGCCTCATCCTTGTCGGGTAGGCAGTACCCCTCACTGATCCGCTCTAGATCCACGTCATAGTGGGAAGCGAGCACGGCGAAGGCCCGCCTAACGCCGTGATGTAGCGCCCCGCGGAGTCTACCACGCACATGGCCGCCCAAGGCCCGCAGGTGACTCTGGGGGGAGCTACCCGAGGGAACGCCATCGAGGTCGAAGGCCCGGCAAAAGGCCGAGATAGCCTCGGACATGGCCACACGGTCGGCCTCCTTTTGCTCAGCCGCCTGGGCGAGCACCTCGCGATCCTTGATGGACTCGCTAAGAGCCGTCTCCAACCCTGCAGACAGCCAAACAATACTCTTCAGACACGAGGTGAAGAACGAAGCTACAAAGCGGGCGACACATACCTTCGGCCCGAGCGGATTCCTCGGCTAGTCGCCCCGCAGCCTCAGCCAGCTGACCCTTAAGGGCCTCAGCCCGGCTCACAGCCTCGGCAGCTTGGCTCCGAGTTTGGTCCAGCTCGCCGAGGACCTGGCCGAGCTCCAGCCGCCGCTGTTGCATCTCTTCGGCCTGGGAAGCCACCTGCTCCCGGGTCGACGAAGCCTCTGCCCGGGCCACCACTGCCATCGACTTTAGCTCATCGCAGAGCAGCCGAAGATCCGCCACCTACGCTAATGTCGCGTCTTCTCGACTGCGGAACCAGTGCCGTGACTTGAGGCAGCCCCGCGCGTGACCCAACAGTGCCAATTGGGTGCAGCGGTCACGGGTCGGTCAGCCGCGGGGGTAGGCACGGCAGTTAATGTGGCCAAAAGCGGACCGGCAATGACTACTGCAACAGATGGGCAGAAGCAGCGGTCAAATCACCCCCAGGCTCGCGTCCTTTCCTGAAGCAGCAGGGGAGCCTTCTCCCACGGCGTAAGGACGACGCGCCCGCGCCCCGCTCCTCGAACGGCCCGCGCACGCACAACGGCCGCCCCATGAATCGCCCGTCCCGTCGCATTAACTCCCTGGCAGGGCAAGCGACACCGTTGGCGGGCAAAGCAGGCAACGTTTCACCTCCACCATAAAGGTCATGTCAAAAAAGGTGCACCACAATTTTTAAATTCATATCCTTTTCTATTTCCTCTTTCTCTCTTGACACAGGGACCAAGAAAGGGGGTGTTTTGAAAGGGATCCTTCCCCGCGAAGGAAGCGGGCCCCCGAGCCCTCCTACTGATCAGGGGTTCGAAGGCTGGCCCCTCGGAAGGGTTCGACAGCCGACCCAGAGCACCCGGGCTTCGCGCCCATTACTGATCAGGGGTTCGAAGGCTAGCCCCTCGGAAGGGTTCGACAGCCGCCCTAGAGCACTCGGGCTCCGCGCCCACTACTGATCAGGGGTTTGCAGGTTGGCCCCTCGAAGGGGTTCGACAGCTGCCCCAGAACACGCAGAGTGAGGGATGACCCTGGGTACGTCCGATACATGGCCGAGGCTCGGGCTACGCTCCCGAGGTACCCTAGGACATTTCCGAGACCTGCGGGAGCAACTCGTAATGGAATCCCACTGGAGGGAGGCTGTCACACCCGGTTTTGGAAGGCAAACCGAATGCGAACTATGTACGTGCCAGGATCAGAACTCACGTACACAGCGATTACATAAATGAACATCGTCGCACAATGCTCGAATAATAACATAAAAGAGTATTAACTTATTACATCACAGAGTCATAGACATCCACATAGTCATCAACTTAACAGTTAAATCATAGTGCTAGCGAAACGCAGTAAAGATAAGGCCTTCACAGGCAGCTGACTGGGGGTTGCCGCCAACCCACACCTAGAATTCGTCGTAGTCTTGGAACTCCTGGAAGTCTCCTTCCACGACTTCGCCTTCTCCGGAGCAGTGGTTACAATGCGGACAACCTGGTGTTTTGTGGTAAAGCAAGGATGAGTACACATCAACGTACTCAGCAAATGTCCCGTTTGGCTGAGGTGGACTAGCTTTATGTGGGGTTAAGCTCAAGCAGTTGCTTTTAGTTGGTCAGGTATTTATCATTAGTACAAGCCAGATTTTATCATTAACCAACCCATGAACCATTTCCTCATCGAGGAACAACATCATCATATTCGAACCAAAACCATATCATAATCCTTGTATCTCGAACCATCTGTATCTCTAATCAAAGAGGATCCCAAGGCTGCTCTTAACCGTGAGCATGGCTGATATATCAGTTTCACTACCCTCTGCAGAGGTCGCACACTTTACCCATGAGTCATGATTCCCTTTCTGCCCGGGGAGAGCTAATCCCCATTGATCACTTCCTAGGTGGTCCAGCAGGGTATCACTACGTAGCTTTTACAAAGATTCCCTAGAGATCATAGCCGCCCGTTAGGTTTCTCCAGTTTGATAAACACAGTACCCCTCCCCGCAGGAGAGTGACTAACAAAAAGCAAAACGAAAGAACCTCGGCACTCAGCCTCGGCAGAGCAAGCACTGTGCCTGGACCCCATTGACGGCACGACGGCGAAGCAACTACACCTCTAGTTCCTCTAATTAATTAGCTAAGGGCGTCCCATTTCACCCTCATGGTTGCACTGTTATCCCGGGTGGTCTCTCAACGAACAGGTCCTTACGGAGAGGTACTCAGGAAACAGCCTGAGCCCCCTAGAGTATCACAAGATCATCAACATCATCAGGATAACAGTATCATAAATAGTCACATCATGTTCATTGATTAAGTTAAGGCAATAGCAGAATGCTAACCATAATAGCCCATAAGGTCATCAAGGATAAAGTAAAGTGTAAAGCTAGTCAATCCTTAGGTTTCAAGTAAGTAATGCGGGGTAGTAAGTTATAAATGAATAGGACATAATGGGTCAGAGGACACTTGCCTTCACCAAACTGCTGATCAGGAACTTCCTCTGCAACTTCCTCGGGAAACACAGACTGCTCGTTGTCTACGTAAAGTAATCATTCACACTATGCACTTGGGAAGATAACAAACCAAAAGCAACATACCAAACATATGCAGCAAAGAGATCACAAATTCATAATAGAGAAGGGATAGGCACTCTGGTGTTCCCTAGGTCTAGGGTGGAGGACTATACAAAATGATTCATTATCCACTAATCAGGTTTAAGTCAGTGGTGGGATTAAATCATTATCTGGTTTTAAGTTCCTAAACTTAGGTGTTTGAGTCCATAAACTTAAGTGCTCCAACTTTTATTAAAGTCTACTATCTTTTATTTATCTCAAATAGGGTTCCCATAACATTAATCCTATCCTAATGATTAACCATTAGTTGGGACATAGAAACAGCAGGGAAACATTGCATAAACAGATAGATAATAATTTTATGAACATTTTGCAATTTGAAGCACCTAATTTGGAGTTCATATGGCAAAGTTATGAATTTTACAAGTTTAGGGGTTAAAAAATATACCCTAAGGACCTATTTTGAATTAAATAAAAGGGCTGAGGACCTAACTGCGAGAAACCAGGGACGGCGGGCGTAATTTCCAGAAAACCGGGGGGCTCTTTAAGAAAACGCGCGGGCGAAAGGGTATCGGGCGCTTACAGCCGTTAGATCCCAGATCAACGGCCAGGATTAGATCCTGCGGCGGGCGCGCGGGCGCGCGGCGGCTTGGGTGGCTGACAGGCGGGGCCGGGCGGGCAGCGCGGGGCGCAGGCGGGGCGACTGACAGACGGGGCCAGCGGGCAGCGCGGGCGTAGGTGGCTGGCAGGCGGGACCGGGCAAGCAGAGCGAGCGCGCGGGCGGGCTGACAGGCGGGGCCCAGCGGCAGAGAGGCGGGGCGCGGGGGAAAGCGGCCCTGGCCGTTGGATCTTGGGCGGACGGCTACGATTGGATTCGGGCTATTTAAAACGGGATCGTCCGATCTGAGATGGACGGCGGGGATGGGGTGGCTGGCTGCTACATCCTTCGGCTAGCTGGGGCGGCGGCGCTCGTCCCCGCGGCGGAGGAGCTCACCGGAGACGAGGGGCGCGGGGGCCCAGCGGGTCCCCGGGGTGACCTAAGTGGCCGGGGAGGTTGGGGAGGGCACGGGGAACCTATTGGTGGGGTCTGGGTCGGGGCAGGGGCACCGGAGGGGGACAGCCCATGGCGAAGCGGCTCGGCGGCGGCGCTAAGGGTCTCCGGCGAGGAATTAAGCGCGACAGAGTGCAAGACAAGGGCCAATAGGGGCGGGAGAGGTTCCTTACCTCAAAGCGACCTCCGGGGACTCCTCGGCGGCGACGGAGACGCGACGGTGGCCCGGGTCGACGGTGGCGGCTGCACGGCGGACGGCGGGTGAGCGCGGGCGGAGGAATTCGGGGAAGGAGAGGGGAAATTGGGGCGCGTCCCGGGTTGTGGACGTCGGGGCAGAGCTTACCGTGGCAATGGACACGGCGGAGCTCCAACGGCGACGAGGGAACAAGCTCGGGCGGCGGCGGTTCGCGGCGATGGCGATTTTGCGTGCGCGCAGCGAGGGAGAGGGCGAGAGAGGGGGCCGGTTGGTGCGCAAATGAGGGAGGGGGAGATGGCGAGCAAGGCTCGGGGCTCAAGTGGCCGAGGGCGAGGTGGGGCGAGCCCCACGCGCGACGTGGGCGCGGAGACCGCGGCACGCGCGGCGGCGGTTACGCGAGGACGAGAGAGCTGACAGCTCGGGCCCACGGCGCAGAGAGAGAGGAGAAAGCGAGCGCGAGCGCGAGGAAAGCGGGGCTGACGGGCCGGGCCCACGGGCAGAGAGAGCGAGGGAGCGGGCGCACGCGGGGAACGGCTGCGCCGACAGGCGGGGCCCGCGAGCAGAGAGAGAGAGCGAGGGAGATGGCGCACGCGCGGTGAAGCGGGAGCGCCGACAGGTGGGGCCCGCCAGGCAGAGAGAGGAGGGGGAGGGGGAGGCGCGCGCGGGGGTTGGGCTTGATGGGCCGAAAGGCCGAGGGGGCGGGGGTAGCGGGCTGCTTTTCCTTTTTCTTTTATTTTGGAATTGTTTTCTCTTTTCTTTTTTATTTTCTCCACTTGATTCAAATTCAAATAAGCCACAAATTCAAATTAGACCTTTTGAGAATTATACACCAAACAAAAGTGAAATCTAGGGTTCAACATGATGCAACAATTCATACCCCCTTAGGGTTTAACCTATCACACTATTATTACCAATAAAATAAGCACTTTTCTCCTATAGAAATGAGAAAGAAAAGATTGGGGAAGGATGAGAAAAGGGAAGTAACACCTGAATTTGTGAATATGAGCAAAGAAATTTTATACCCCCAAATTCAGGGTGTTACAAACCTATCCCCCTTAAAAGAATCTCGCCCCCGAGATTCAGGGTTGGTCAGCAAAGAGTTCAGGGTATTTGGCTTTCAGATCATCTTCTCGTTCCCAAGTTGCTTCTTCCTCGGAGTGGTGACCCCATCTGACTTTGCACATTCTGATGGTATTCCTCCGGGTGACTCTGTCTGCAAACTCCAGAATCTGCGTTGGCTTCTCTATGTATGTCAGATCCTCCTGGACTTCCAAACCCTCCACTGGCAACTGTTCTTCTGGTACTCGCAGACACTTCTTCAATTGTGACACGTGGAACACGTTGTGCACTGCCGACAAACTTTCTGGTAGGTTGAGTTGGTAAGCCACTTCACCACGCTTTGCCTGAATCTGATATGGTCCAACGTACCGGGGTGCTAACTTGCCTTTAACTCCGAACCTTCTGACTCCTCTGATAGGTGACACCTTCAGATAGACGAAATCCCCCACTTCGAAACTCAGTTCTCTTCTCCTTCGGTCCGCATAGCTTCGCTGTCTTGACTGGGCTATCTTCAGGTTCTCCCGAACCATTTTGATATTCTCCTCGGCTTCAAGCAAAATGCCGGGGCCAAACACCTGTCTCTCTCTAGGCTGGTCCCAATGCAGCGGAGTCCTACAACTCCGTCCATAGAGTGCCTGAAACGGTGACATCTTCAAGCTAGCCTGATAGCTATTGTTATAGGAGAATTCTGCATAGGGTAACCTTTTGTCCCATCCTGACTTGTCTTGCAACGCACAGGCTCTCAGCATATCTTCTAGGATCTGATTAGTTCTTTCAGTCTGACCGTCTGTCTGCGGGTGATAACCCGAGCTGAAGTTCAAATGGGTGCCCAAAGCTTCTTGTAGCTGCTGCCAAAAATGAGAGGTGAACTGCGTTCCTCGATCTGACACTATCTTCTTCGGCACACCATGAAGGCAGACTATCCGTGACATGTATAACTCAGCTAACGTTGCTCCGGTGTATGTGGTCTTCACAGGTATGAAATGGGCCACCTTTGTTAAGCGGTCCACAACCACCCAGATGGAATCATAACCGGCCCGGGTACGAGGTAGGCCAACTATAAAATCCATCCCGATCTCATCCCACTTCCACTGAGGAATCCGCAATGGCTGCAACAATCCGGTGGGCCTTTGATGCTCTGCTTTGGTCCTCTGACAGCTATCACAGATGGCGACATATTCTGCGATCTCTCTTTTCATGCCATACCACCAAAACCTCCTTTTCAAATCCTGGTACATCTTTTCACTTCCCGGGTGTATGGAGTAGGCTGTCTCATGAGCTTCCTTCAGGATCAGCTCCCGAATGGGTCTGAGGTCGGGGACACACAATCGGTCCTTGAACCATATTACCCCCTCTTCATCCTCTCGAAAGTCTTTGCCTCTTCCTTCTAAGATTAGCTGCCGGATCTTGTTGATGCTTTCATCATCCTTCTGCCCTTCTTTGATCTCCCGCTCTAGGGTGGGCTCTAATTCCACTGTTACTCCTTGCGTACTGTTCAGGAAACCGAGACTCAGTCTGTCGAACTCCTTGGCTAACTCATATGGCATTGGGTACGTGGCCATCATATTGACTTGACTCTTCCTGCTCAGAGCATCTGCAACAACATTGGCTTTGCCTGGATGGTAATGTATCTCCAACTCGTAGTCTTTGATCAATTCCAACCATCTTCGCTGTCTCATGTTTAACTCTGACTGGGTGAATATGTACTTCAGACTTTTATGATCTGTGTAGATGTCGCACTTCTGTCCATACAAGTAATGTCTCCATGTCTTCAAAGCATGAACTACTGCTGCCAACTCTAGGTCGTGTGTGGGGTAATTTTTCTCATGGATCTTCAGCTGCCGAGATGAATATGCTACAACTCTTCCTTCTTGCATTAGCACACATCCCAATCCGGTGTAAGAAGCATCGCAATACACTTAGAATGGCTTGTGAACATCAGGCAGGACTAACACCGGAGCTGTAGTCAACCTATTTTTCAGTTCTTCAAATGCTTCCTTACACTTTTGGGTCCAATTGAACTCAACTTTCTTCGCTAGTAACGCTGTCATTGGTCTTGCAATCTTTGAGAAGCCTTCGATGAAACGCCTGTAATACCCAGCCATTCCAATGAAGCTCTTGATCCCACGAACATCCTTTGGTGCTTTCCAGTTCAGGATATCTGCCACTTTCTTTGGATCCACTGCCAACCCATCTTGATTTATGATGTGACCCAGAAACAAGACTTCATGAATCCAGAACTCGCATTTACTCAGTTTGGCATACATCTGATGCTCCCGTAGCCTTTGCAATACCATCTTCAAATGCTCTACATGATCTTCCTCACTTTGAGAGTATATAAGAATATCATCGATAAACACTACCACAAACTTGTCCAGATAATCCATGAACACACTGTTCATCAGGTACATAAAGAAGGCTGGCGCATTTGTCAAACCAAAGGACATAACTGTGAATTCATATAACCCGTACTTGGTGATGAATGCCGTCTTCGGTATGTCCGAGGGTCGGATTCTGAGTTGATGGTAACCTGATCTCAGATCTATCTTCGAGAATACGCTGGCACCTCTGAGCTGGTCGAACAAATCTTCTATCCTTGGCAGGGGGTACTTGTTCTTGACCGTGACTTCATTCAAAGCTCTGTAGTCTATGCACATCCTTTTGGTACCATCTTTCTTCTCTACAAACAACACTGGAGCGGCCCAAGGCGAGGTACTTGGTCTGATGTAACCCTTCTCTAACATCTCATCTATCTGCTTCTTGAGTTCCACCAATTCTGGTCCAGACACTCGGTAGGCTCTTTTGGAAATGGGGGCGGTACCAGGGATAAGCTCTATGGCAAATTCAACTTTTCTCTCGGGTGGCATGCCCGTTAGCTCCTCGGGAAATACGTCCGGAAAGTCCGACACAACCTTGATAGTCTCGAGCGGGTTGGGCTCCTTACTATCAACTGAAATCTGGTGACAGACACCCTCCGCTGATTTAGGCATCCTTAGCTCGGCCACTACCTCTTCTCCTGACGGGGACTTCAATGTTACGGTCCTCTTGTCACAGCTAACATTTGCTTCATACTTCATTAACCAATTCATCCCTAGAATAATATCTACCCCAGGGGTGTCTATTACTATTAAGTCACTGGGGAATCCTATCCCCCTTATTTCCACCCTTATATTTGAGCATATTTTATCTGTTTGCACCTTGCCACCAACTGAATTAATCCTCATGGGCGGCATCATTGCCTCTACTGAGATGTTATGCAATTCTACCCAGGTTGCAGTGACAAATGAATGAGTTGCACCAGTATCAAATAGCACTTTCGTGGGATGAGATTCGACTGAGAACATACCTACTGCCACATCTGGTGCATCCTGGATCGCTTCGGCCTCCAAGTGGTTCACCTTTCCACGGTTGTACGCTTGGTTACGATTGCCTGCTGTCGGCTGCAGTACACCTTGCCTTGTTGGAGCATTGGGGTTGGTCTGCTGCTGCGCCATCTTCTTTGGGCATTGCATCGCCCAGTGGCCTTGTTCTCCATAGTGGAAACATCCTCTGCCTCCTCCTTGTGCTGGGGCTGCTTGGTTGCTCTGATTTGCTGCTGGGGCAGGAAGGCGAGGTGCCTGGTTGTTCTGCTTCTGATACTGATTACCTCCCTGCTGGCTGTGCTGACGATACTGCTGCTGCTGCTGTTGTGGGTACTGCCTCTGGAACTGCTGCTGATGCGGACGCTGATTCTGATTCTGATATCCTTGTGGGTGACCAGGCCTGCCTTGCTGAGATGAACTGCCTGAGAAACGTGGACGGCTGATGCCTCCGGTCTGGGGTCCACTCATCTTGCGCTTCCAATCTTCCATATCCTTACGCTTCTTCTCAGTCATAACTACCCTATCAATCAGGTGCTGGAAGGTGGGGAAGGTGTGATTCATCAGCTGGTAATGCAGGGGATCCACCAAACCTCTCATGAACCTGTACTGCCTTTTAGCATCAGTGTTGACATCCTCAGGTGCATAACGAGATAGCTGCAAAAACTTGTCTCTGTATTCGCTAACCGACAGGGGTCCCTGCTTCAGAGCCAGAAACTCCTCCTTCTTCACGATCATCAATCCCTCCGGCACATGGTACCTGCGGAAACTCTCGCTGAATTCTTCCCAGGTGATGGCTTCGGGGTCAGCATGGGTGGCGAGGTAGGACTCCCACCAGGACTGGGTTGCTCCCCTTAGCTGATGGGGGCCATACAGAACCTTCTCCCTGTCGTTACATTGAGCGGTGCGCAGTTCTCTTTCCACTGCGCGCAGCCAGTCTTCTGCATCCATGGGGTCGGCAGAATGGGCGAAGGTAGGAGGGTGCCCTCTCATGAACTCACCACGCTTATCTCGTGGCATCTGGGGCATCTGCACTTGCAACTGGGGTTGGGGTTGCTGTTGAGCCTGCTGCATGGCTGCCAGAGTCTGCCCAATGGCCTGCACTGCCTGAGTCTGCATCAAGAACATCTGCTCCACTGTCATCGGGGGTGGCGGGGGAGGCTGCCTCTGTTGTTCCTCCTGCTGGTCCTGCTGCTCTTGCTGAGCACGCCTGTTGCATCGGCGCCTGTTGTCAGACATCTGTGGAAGACATTCATACATCAGCATTGATCTTACAACCCTCCAGCATAAGAAAAGGGAATTCAGAATTCTTCATGACACTGAGTGAACAAAGAGCTTCACTGATCCTCATTATGATTCAACACAGCTTCTCAGATAGAAAGGAAAGTAGAAGTAAATGGCTTCCCAACTAAATAACTGACTTTACTAACATTATAGCTAGGCCAAACTGCAGGGGAAACCCACAGGTTGGCAACAGTCATTACAAAGATTCAAATCCAGCACAAGTTCATCATAACAAGCATGCAAGCAACTGATAAGCAAACTAAGCTAATTGGAAGCAACTGATAAGCAAAATAAACTAACTATTTAAGACTGAGACATCTGACTTAAGAATTATTACAAACTTCGACACTAACGATCTAAGGATCCAGATCTATCCTGGTCTTACAGGCAGGGGAACCATAAGTGTGGTGACCACGTGGCGGCGAGCGGTATGGGTGCTGAGTCCCAACAGGAGCGGGAGAACCACCCTCCTGGTGATGGCGCTCTGCCAGCTCAGCACGCAACTCCGCAATCTCCGTTCGAGCCCTGCTCAGCTCGTCCAGAGAGTGATCCAGCTCAGTGTTAAGCACTGCGACTAGGTTGACTGTGCTGCTCAACCTAGGGTTAGCCTCACCAACAGGGGAGACAACCACACTCTCTGTGCTGCCAGTAGGGCGGCGGGGGTAGTACCGAAGGTTAAGACCGTCGGCCACGCCACCGAACAAAGAACAGTACTGGGAGAGTGCACGTCGTGCTGCATCCTGCATAGCCGCCTCTGCAGTGTCTCTCTCGGAGATGGAATAGTGCTCCGAAACGGCCTCCGCACCCCGGAGGTCATCCTCCGGACGGCGAACTAGGCAGGTAGCCTCCCAGCCGTCCGGGTACCTCCCGCGACTGTGCTGGTAGACTACACAACGATACTCGATCGACCAGGTGTGCCGGTCGAAAGCCTGGCGCAGCAAGGTGTCGAGTGCGTCGTGGAAGTGACAACCGCGAGCGGCGTCACGAGTGATGGGTCGAGCGACCCATCCTTCCGCCTCCTGCGGCTCAGAAGACTTCGTGCTGTGGTCTGAGTCGTCGTCGTCGGGGTCTCCTCCAAGACCTCCTCCAGTAGCTCCTCCAACAGCCGAGGCGTCCCGCGGTGGTGCAGGGGGCGCCTCCAGCTGGGCAACAGAGGAACGGGGCCTCACGGACTCCACCTCTTGCTGGGATGGGGAGGAAGAGCCCTGCTGCTCTCTGTGCTGGCGCCGGCGTTCCTGCTCCTCACGCAGGCGGTGGTGCAGTCTCTCTAGGTGACTCGACTGACCGGACACGGTGCGGTGCAGAGGACGCTCCGCAAGTCGAGACGGCAGGAAAGGAATCACCGACTTACGTGCAGTGTGTCTAAGACGAGCCATCTACAAAAGACACCGTAAGCATAAGAGTAAGAGCAGAACTAATATGACAAGTGCATAAACCATAGACAAAATAAGATAAAAATTTTAACAAGGTATAATATAGTATATATATATGTAGTAAAACATAGGGTTGGTCGAGGTGACCGACTTTTGAAGTAACATCAGAGGTCAAGGTGAGGGGGAAGGTCAATAGTCCTTAGTACGACCAGTGCTACTCTAGGTCAGCGGTCCTACAGTCAGCACGGCTTTGATACCACTTATGTCACACCCGGTTTTGGAAGGCAAACCGAATGCGAACTATGTACGTGCCAGGATCAGAACTCACGTACACAGCGATTACATAAATGAACATCGTCGCACAATGCTCGAATAATAACATAAAAGAGTATTAACTTATTACATCACAGAGTCATAGACATCCACATAGTCATCAACTTAACAGTTAAATCATAGTGCTAGCGAAACGCAGTAAAGATAAGGCCTTCACAGGCAGCTGACTGGGGGTTGCCGCCAACCCACACCTAGAATTCGTCGTAGTCTTGGAACTCCTGGAAGTCTCCTTCCACGACTTCGCCTTCTCCGGAGCAGTGGTTACAATGCGGACAACCTGGTGTTTTGTGGTAAAGCAAGGATGAGTACACATCAACGTACTCAGCAAATGTCCCGTTTGGCTGAGGTGGACTAGCTTTATGTGGGGTTAAGCTCAAGCAGTTGCTTTTAGTTGGTCAGGTATTTATCATTAGTACAAGCTAGATTTTATCATTAACCAACCCATGAACCATTTCCTCATCGAGGAACAACATCATCATATTCGAACCAAAACCATATCATAATCCTTGTATCTCGAACCATCTGTATCTCTAATCAAAGAGGATCCCAAGGCTGCTCTTAACCGTGAGCACGGCTGATATATCAGTTTCACTACCCTCTGCAGAGGTCGCACACTTTACCCATGAGTCATGATTCCCTTTCTGCCCGGGGAGAGCTAATCCCCATTGATCACTTCCTAGGTGGTCCAGCAGGGTATCACTACGTAGCTTTTACAAAGATTCCCTAGAGATCATAGCCGCCCGTTAGGTTTCTCCAGTTTGATAAACACAGTACCCCTCCCCGCAGGAGAGTGACTAACAAAAAGCAAAACGAAAGAACCTCGGCACTCAGCCTCGGCAGAGCAAGCACTGTGCCTGGACCCCATTGACGGCACGACGGCGAAGCAACTACACCTCTAGTTCCTCTAATTAATTAGCTAAGGGCGTCCCATTTCACCCTCATGGTTGCACTGTTATCCCGGGTGGTCTCTCAACGAACAGGTCCTTACGGAGAGGTACTCAGGAAACAGCCTGAGCCCCCTAGAGTATCACAAGATCATCAACATCATCAGGATAACAGTATCATAAATAGTCACATCATGTTCATTGATTAAGTTAAGGCAGTAGCAGAATGCTAACCATAATAGCCCATAAGGTCATCAAGGATAAAGTAAAGTGTAAAGCTAGTCAATCCTTAGGTTTCAAGTAAGTAATGCGGGGTAGTAAGTTATAAATGAATAGGACATAATGGGTCAGAGGACACTTGCCTTCACCAAACTGCTGATCAGGAACTTCCTCTGCAACTTCCTCGGGAAACACAGACTGCTCGTTGTCTACGTAAAGTAATCATTCACACTATGCACTTGGGAAGATAACAAACCAAAAGTAACATACCAAACATATGCAGCAAAGAGATCACAAATTCATAATAGAGAAGGGATAGGCACTCTGGTGTTCCCTAGGTCTAGGGTGGAGGACTATACAAAATGATTCATTATCCACTAATCAGGTTTAAGTCAGTGGTGGGATTAAATCATTATCTGGTTTTAAGTTCCTAAACTTAGGTGTTTGAGTCCATAAACTTAAGTGCTCCAACTTTTATTAAAGTCTACTATCTTTTATTTATCTCAAATAGGGTTCCCATAACATTAATCCTATCCTAATGATTAACCATTAGTTGGGACATAGAAACAGCAGGGAAACATTGCATAAACAGATAGATAATAATTTTATGAACATTTTGCAATTTGAAGCACCTAATTTGGAGTTCATATGGCAAAGTTATGAATTTTACAAGTTTAGGGGTTAAAAAATATACCCTAAGGACCTATTTTGAATTAAATAAAAGGGCTGAGGACCTAACTGCGAGAAACCAAGGACGGCGGGCGTAATTTCCAGAAAACCGGGGGGCTCTTTAAGAAAACGCGCGGGCGAAAGGGTATCGGGCGCTTACAGCCGTTAGATCCCAGATCAACGGCCAGGATTAGATCCTGCGGCGGGCGCGCGGGCGCGCGGCGGCTTGGGTGGCTGACAGGCGGGGCCGGGCGGGCAGCGCGGGGCGCAGGCGGGGCGACTGACAGACGGGGCCAGCGGGCAGCGCGGGCGCAGGCGGCTGGCAGGCGGGACCGGGCAAGCAGAGCGAGCGCGCGGGCGGGCTGACAGGCGGGGCCCAGCGGCAGAGAGGCGGGGCGCGGGGGAAAGCGGCCCTGGCCGTTGGATCTTGGGCGGACGGCTACGATTGGATTCGGGCTATTTAAAACGGGATCGTCCGATCTGAGATGGACGGCGGGGATGGGGTGGCTGGCTGCTACCTCCTTCGGCTAGCTGGGGCGGCGGCGCTCGTCCCCGCGGCGGAGGAGCTCGCCGGAGACGAGGGGCGCGGGGGCCCAGCGGGTCCCCGGGGTGACCTGAGTGGCCGGGGAGGTTGGGGAGGGCACGGGGAACCTATTGGTGGGGTCTGGGTCGGGGCAGGGGCACCGGAGGGGGACAGCCCACGGCGAAGCGGCTCGGCGGCTGCGCTAAGGGTCTCCGGCGAGGAATTAAGCGCGACAGAGTGCAAGACAAGGGCCAATAGGGGCGGGAGAGGTTCCTTACCTCAAAGCGACCTCCGGGGACTCCTCGGCGGCGACGGAGACGCGACGGTGGCCCGGGTCGACGGTGGCGGCTGCACGGCGGACGGCGGGTGAGCGCGGGCGGAGGAATTCGGGGAAGGAGAGGGGAAATTGGGGCGCGTCCCGGGTTGTGGACGTCGGGGCGGAGCTTACCGTGGCAATGGACACGGCGGAGCTCCAACGGCGACGGGGGAACAAGCTCGGGCGGCGGCGGTTCGCGGCGATGGCGATTTGGCGTGCGCGCAGCGAGGGAGAGGGCGAGAGAGGGGGCCGGTTGGTGCGCAAATGAGGGAGGGGGAGATGGCGAGCAAGGCTCGGGGCTCAAGTGGCCGAGGGCGAGGTGGGGCGAGCCCCACGCGCGACGTGGGCGCGGAGACCGCGGCACGCGCGGCGGCGGTTACGCGAGGACGAGAGAGCTGACAGCTCGGGCCCGCGGCGCAGAGAGAGAGGAGAAAGCGAGCGCGAGCGCGAGGAAAGCGGGGCTGACGGGCCGGGCCCACGGGCAGAGAGAGCGAGGGAGCGGGCGCACGCAGGGAACGGCTGCGCCGACAGGCGGGGCCCGCGAGCAGAGAGAGAGAGCGAGGGAGATGGCGCACGCGCGGTGAAGCGGGAGCGCCGACAGGTGGGGCCCGCCAGGCAGAGAGAGGAGGGGGAGGGGGAGGCGCGCGCGCGGGTTGGGCTTGATGGGCCGAAAGGCCGAGGGGGCGGGGGTAGCGGGCTGCTTTTCCTTTTTCTTTTATTTTGGAATTGTTTTCTCTTTTCTTTTTTATTTTCTCCACTTGATTCAAATTCAAATAAGCCACAAATTCAAATTAGACCTTTTGAGAATTATACACCAAACAAAAGTGAAATCTAGGGTTCAACATGATGCAACAATTCATACCCCCTTAGGGTTTAACCTATCACACTATTATTACCAATAAAATAAGCACTTTTCTCCTATAGAAATGAGAAAGAAAAGATTGGGGAAGGATGAGAAAAGGGAAGTAACACCTGAATTTGTGAATATGAGCAAAGAAATTTTATACCCCCAAATTCAGGGTGTTACAGAGGCATCGAGCCCTTGGACCCTGTCGAAAAGGGACCGAGTCTAGCGAATCACCTGCAGGTACTTTTGGAGCACGCCTCTGGGCCACTAGCCGACCCCTAACGAACGGGGCACGGGCGTCCACTCGGATCAACCGTTAGCAACTCACCGGAAACACCATGATCGGTGCCCTCCGAGGGCAACATGGCGCTTTCCCCCCCCCTTCCTCCTTGCGGAAAGGCGATGAAGGGGCGTATAATAAAAGTCGAGACAGTCCTTGATCGTCCTCTCGCTCCGTGCAGAGGCTCGGGGGCTGCTCTCGCAACCGGCTACGGCCAAACTGTTGACAGCGTCAACAAACCAGCTCAAAAACTCGGAACCTGATCGAGCGCCCGGGCTACGGCTAGGCCGCATGGGGAACAACAGGACCGACCGAGGCATCACGAAAAGCGTTAAGACCTCAGAGGAGTCAAACCACTCCTCCGAGGCCTCGGGGGCTACACCCGGCGGGTGCGCTCGCGCGCACCCGTCGGAACAAAGTATAACCGAGAAAGGCCGGTCCCCTCACCAAGAATGCCACTACAGGAAACGCATAAATTTTCGTGGGCCTAGCTATTTTCGTCGGTTGGCCCACGAAATTACGTAGTTATTTTCGTCGGCCCTCGGGACCGACGAAAATTTGGCTTATTTTCGTGGGCCAGTACATATTTTCGTCGGCCTGCCCACGAAAATAGGAAAGATATTTTCGTGGGCCCCGAGGCCGACGAAAATAAGCTCTATTTTCGTCGGTCATAGCCAGACCGACGAACATAGTGGTCTGTTAGTCGGCCTCAGCCCACTTTCTCTCTCTCGCTCGTCTCGCACTTCCTCTTTGCGCCGCCGCCCGCCCGCCCTCTGTCTCCGCGCCGCCATCGCCGCCTCTGGTCCTCCCTCGCCGCAACGCCGCCCGCCGTCCTCCCTCGCCGCAACGCCGCAACGCCGCCCGCCGTCCTCCCTCGCCGTCACGCGCGTCCTCCCTCGCCGTCACGCGCCGCCCGCCGTCCTCCCTCGTAAGTCTTTAATCAACATCAAGAAAGTAGATATCTTGGAGTACATGATTTCATCTATTTTCTCAGGTCGTTCAACAATTGAGTACATGTTGTAAATATTGTCGCCACTTGGAAACAGCCAACAGTAATGCTAAAAATTCTTTCTCATATATGGACAACAACTGATTCTTTGCACTAAGAGCCTTGCTTAGATAAGCCACAGGTTTATGTTTTTGCATCAGCACTGCCCCAATACCCACTGCACAAGCATCAGTTTCCACTTCAAAGGGCACCTGAAACTATGGTAAAGCCAGAACTGGAGTAGTCATCATAGCCTATTTTAGAGCAACAAAAGCTGCCTCAGCCTCTGTAGTCCACACAAAAGCCTTGTGCTGCAATAGTCTAGTAAGTGGCTTGGCAATGACTCCATAATTCTTAACAAACCTTCTATAGTATCCAGTTAGACCCAAAAATCCCCGCAATTCTGTTACTGGCGATGGAGTGGGCCATTTTCTCATAGCTTCAGTTTTAGAAGGGTCAGCTGCTACACCATCCTGAGAAATCACATGACCCAAGTAAATCAATTCAGTTTTACCAAAAGCACACTTAGACCTCTTGAGAAAAAATTGATGCTCCCTCAGTTTAGTGAACACCATCCTCACATGTTGCACATGCTCTCTCCAGGAAGCACTATAGATTAATATGTCATCAAGAAACACCATGGTGAACTTCCTAAGGAAGGGTGCTAGAATGGAGTTCATAGCACACTGAAATGTGGCTGGAGCATTTGTGAGACCAAATGGCATAACTCTGAATTGATAATGCCCTTGATGTGTCTTAAATGCAGTTTTGTACTCTTCTGTTATCCCCATCCGAATCTGGTGGTACCCAGCAGTAAGATCTAGACTCGTAAAGTATTTAGTGCCAGCTAACTCCTCCAATATCTCCTCAACCAACGGCATAGGAAATCTGTTTTTGATAGTAAGGTCATTCAATTTCCTATAGTCCACACAAATACGCCACGAGCCATCCTTTTTCTTAACTAGTAACACTGGTGAAGCAAAAGGACTAGCACTTGGGGTAATGAGCCCAGCTCTCAGCAGTGCATCTACCTGTCTTTCAATCTCATCCTTGTGAAAAGGTGAGTATCTATAAGGTTTAGAATTCACAGGAACTGCTCCAGGTAACAGAGGTATATGATGGTCAAATTCTCTGACAGGAGGTAACTGAGTAGGAATAGAAAACAGGTCTGCGAACTCCATCAGCAAAGCCTGAATATCTTCATGCTGAACAGTGCTGTTATCCTCCTTAACCTCCTCTAGCAGAACCATGACCCACACGTCATGACCTTTGAGCATTTTCTGCACTTGCAGAACTGACACATTCTGAATGGAAGAATTGTTCCCAGCACCATCTCCATACAACTTCACCCATTGGCCAGCATCCTTAAACTGTAATACTTTATCAATCCAATCACACTCCATAGGACTGTGCTCCATCAACCATGCATAACCAAGTATGGCATCAAATACCCCCAAAGGTAACACCCTCATATCAGTATGATAGAAATGTCCATGTGACCACCACTCCAAGTTTTTAACCATAGTGTTACAACCCAATGCATGCCCACTAGCCACCTTAACTTTCACTGGCTGACAGTGTTCCACCTTTAAACCCAGCATATGCACCATATGTTGGCTGATGAAGTTAGAGGAACTGCCAGAATCCACAAGCATTAACATGGTATGTTTTCCCACCACTGACCTGATTCTCATGCTTTGTTCATTGTCAGTTCCTGATACAGCCTGAAAAGATAATCGACAGCAGTGATCCTCCCTCTCATCCTCCTGGGCAAGTTTCTGGAGAACATCATCAGTGAGTTCCATTGGCTCTTCCTCAGTAACCACCGCATTCAACTGAACGGGTTTCCTCCTTACACACTTGGCCAGGTGTCCAGGCTCGAATTTCTCACCACATGCATAGCACAGTCCATTAAGCTTGCGAAACTCTCTAACTTGTCTCTCACGAAATAATTCTCCCCCCATTTGTTGTCCTCTTCCATCTACCTTATTACCATCCAAGTTTTGCTTCGTAGCATACCCTTGTCTGGCAACCTTATGCCTTCCTTTCTCCAACATCTCCTGCTGTAACTGGGCTAATGATGCAGCCTTATCTACAGTGGTAGGTTGATGCATCTGCACAGCATGTTGAATCTCCAACTTAAGCCCATGTATAAACTGTCACAAAAAACAGTTCATCCAACCTTGTGTTGTGCACAGCAGCCTGATATCTGGCCTGTTCGAACTCATGCACATATGAATCCAGAGTATCCACCTGCTTCAGATTTCTCAATTTTCTCAGAGCCTTGGCATACGCATCTGCCCCAAACTTGCCCTCTACTGCTGTCACAAACTCCGTCCACACCCTCGCTCCTTGTTTTAATTTCTGCACCTGCCACCATCTCGCTGCATTCTGTTCCATGTCTGCATTCTGTTTCAATTTCTCAATGTTTGAATCTTGTAGCTCACTCTGGCCAGTATGATCAATAGATTATCGCACGATTACCTGGCAGTTTTTTAGTACGAGCATGTGTTAGGCAACAGTTAGATGGGGAATGCATTTTAAGATCAAAATTCAAATAGAAATAAACCTCTTTAAGTGAATGGAGCAACAGATATTGCTTCTTCTGTTGATTGTCAATCTGATCCAAAATAAATGGTAAATACTTGGAGAGGTTGCAACTAAAGTTACTTTAACATAATAAGGCCATGTGTTGTTTAGCCTGAGATGAAGATAATACACACTTAGCAGATGAGATTCTTATTTACACACAAAAACCAATCATCCTGATAGCAACTAAAGTTTGGTGAAGCCTACATAGGTATAGAATCAATAGCATGTGTTAATTAATTAACTATAATTGTAAGGGCATATACTTGTAGCATATTGTTTAGCATATACTTGTCAACATATTGTTTAGCATATACTGGTCAGCATATTGTTTATTATGTAGCTATCATGTAGTTTTCTGTGTTGGCAACCATCGTGTTGTCGTTTATTTGCAGGTTTTAGAAACATCACTTTATAGGGGAGGTGCTGCCGAATTTTTTATTGACAATAATATTTTTTGTATATAGGTGTTCTTCCGACTTGACCTTCTCCACCGTTAGCTAGACTCGTACATTATTCTCAGGTATACATTGTTTTCGTAATTTCTCATGTATACATTATTCTCAGTTTTAATCGTTAACCGTAGCGAACCGTATGCGTCACCCGTTCGGGAACGGCGAACGTCACATTGGCTTGTGAGGTTCGCTGTTCCGGAATTGTCCACGTATTTTGGACAGCCTGAGAGTGTAAGCCGATGCTTGTGATTTGTGACATGTGCCTTACGATTGACGCGGAATTTCAGTTTTGTAACCCAGTTGTTCTCCAACACACCATGTTCAGGCGTGTGCTTGGAGAGCAGCGGGGTTATGCTGCCGAAATTTCGCGGCAATCGTAGGCTACACGTCATAAATCACAAGCATCGGCCTACACTCTTGGGTGGGTTTAGGGCCTTTACCTAATAGGGAGTTCACCTAAATAAGCCACGGACGATCGTTGATGTTCTTTGACTTTTGTTTAGCCTTTGAAATGGACGGTGATCGGAGGGTGATGTATGACGGGTGGAGAAAGGATGGGGCACATTCGAATGAATGGATGGGTGTAACAAAGGATTTTCTTGAGCACGCTTTCAAAGATGCAACTGGTCGTCTAGTGAAGTGTCCTTGCAATCGCTGCGAGAACAAGTGGCCTCAGAAGAAGGAAGAAATGGAGAAACACCTTTGCAAAAGTGGGTTTATGCCGAACTACCTTGTATGGTACCGGCATGGAGAGTCTATTAGACACGTTGACGCGGATGTGGAGCTTGATGACGATCATGATAGGATGGACGATATGTTGCATGATCTTGGTAGGGAGGTTGAAATGAACGCTGAGGAGCCGGGGCAGCTTCCACGCGATGCTCAAGAATTCTTCCGGCTACTCGCCGCAGGAGAAGAGAGACTGCACGAGCACACTCAGATGTCAGTTCTTGGGACTCTCACAAGACTAATGGCGATAAAGTCGAAGCACAACATTTCAAACAGTGCTTACAACGACATCGTCCAACTTATGGGCGAGGTTCTACCGGAGAATCATAAGTTGCCAAAAAATATGTACTTCGCAAAGAAGATGTTGGCTGGTCTTGGGATGACATATGAGAAGATCGACGTGTGTCCCAACAGTTGCATGCTATTCTTTGAGGAGGATGACAAGCTGGACCGTTGTAAGCATTGTGAAGCTTCTAGATATGTCGAGGTGACAAATGATGAGGGTGAATTGGTAGTTACGAAGGTCGCAGCTAAGCAACTTCGTCGGTTGCCCATCATTCCTCGGCTTTCAAGGTTGTTCCTCAACAAGGAAATAGCTCTGCATATGACATGGTCAAAGAATGGTGTACGTCTCGTCACTGATCCAGACATAATGGTCCATCCGTCGGACGGTGATGCGTGGAAGGCATTTGACGAGTTTGATCCCAAATTTGCAAACGACCCTAGGAGTGTACGGCTTGGTCTATCGACAGACGGATTCACACCTTTCAATACCAGTGCAAGCCCTTACTCGTGTTGGCCTGTCTTCATTGTGCCATATAATCTTCCTCCTGAGTTGGTCAATAAAGAAGAGTTCATGTTCCTTGCACTAGTCATCCCAGGCCCCGAGCATCCAGGGCCAAAGCTGAATATGTTTGTTCGCCCTTTAATTGAAGAGCTGAAACAATTGTGGAGAGGTGTGAAGGCTTATGACAGCCATACTGAAAAGGAGTTTACCATGCGCGCTGCTTATTTGTGGTCAGTGCATGATCTGCTGGCGTATGGAGATTGGTCTGGATGGTGTGTCCATGGTCGGTTGTGCTGTCCCATATGTATGAATGATACGGATGCATTCAGATTGAAGCATGGTGGGAAAGTGTCATTCTTTGATGCTCATCGACGTTGGACTCCATTCAAGCATGATTTTAGGAATTCGCTTACTGCATTTAGAGGTGGAGCCAAAATCAGAAATGGGCCACCAAAGAGGCAAACTGCACCGCAGATAATGGCATGGCATGCTTGTCTGAAGCAAGGAGAAAATGATAGGTTCCAAGGCTACGGGGAGGACCATAACTGGACCCATATTTCATCAATATGGGAGCTTCCGTATGCAAAAGCCTTGATCATGCCGCACAACATAGACTTGATGCACCAAGAGCGTAACGTTGCTGAAAGCATCATAAGCACATGTTTCGATGTGACTGATAAAACGAAAGATAATATGAAGGCAAGAAAAGACATGGCTGAAATTTGTAAGAGGCCGATGCTCGAGTTGAAAGTAAGCGATAAAGGGCATGAAAGTAGGCCGCGAGCTGATTACTGCCTCAAGCCGGATGAAAGGAAAGAAATATTTAAGTGGTTGAAGAATCTGAAATTTCCAGATCGGTATGCGGCAAATCTGAAACGAGCAGTCAATCTGAAGACCGGTAAATTGATCGGTTTGAAAAGCCATGACTACCATATTATTATGGAGAGGCTGATGCCCGTGATGTTTCGAGGCTATTTTAAGGATGAGCTTTGGAGCATATTTGCAGAGTTGAGTTACTTCTATAGGGAAGTATGCGCAAAGACGGTATCGAAGAGGTTGATGCAGAAATTTGAGAAAGAAATTCCAATTCTTATTTGTAAATTTGAAAAGGTTTTCCCACCAGGATTCTTCAATGTGATGCAACATCTAATTGTGCATTTGCCTTGGGAAGCTTTGGTAGGCGGACCAGTGCAATTCAGGTGGATGTATCCTATAGAAAGGGCGTTGAAAAAGCTCAGGGCGTCTGTTCGGAACAAGGCTAGAGTCGAAGGGTGTATTGCGGAGGCTTTTGCCCTTAAGGAGATATCTCAATTCTCAACCAGGTATTTCGCTCGAGCCAACAATGTGTTTGCGCCTTCAGTGCGACTTCATGTCGAAAATGAATCACCCCAAAGCACCCTTCAAATTTTTGTGAATCCGGGTAAAGCAGTTGGAAAAGGGAGTGTACGTCACATTGAAGCATCAGATTTGAACACGCTAATGCTATATATGTATAGCAATATTGACAGCACACAGGAGGCGTTCGAGTAAGTTTTCCTCATAGTTACGTCCATTTTCTCATCTCATAATTTCTATAGTGTGTAATCTCCATGTTTGTAATATGTCCAGCATGTTTGATGAAGAATGTTGGAAATCTACTAGTAAACCTACGGCCATCCAATTAGAAAATCTTCGACGTGATGGGTTGAAAGGTGGACCAAACTTCGTGCAGTGGTTTCGTAATTATGTTAGTAATTGTCGTTCTCTCATTGTCCATACTTAATCTTTGAATTTTGGACTTGGAAGATATAATGCATATACTAATTACTTGTATAGGTTTCCAAATACTCTGTGCACCCGGACTTGCAGCAAATGGCACATACCTCTGTGTCCGTCCGAAACTATACTCGCTATGATGTAAATGGATATCGCTTCCGAACCGCGAAATTAGAGAAGAGTCGACCATTGGCAGCCACCACCAATAGTGGTGTGTTGGCAAGTTCATATGTTGACGATGACAAAGTAGTGGACTATTACGATGTTCTTCAAAACATTGTAGAGTTGATTTTCGATGGCCCCAAAGAACTTAAAGTCGTGTTTTTCGAGTGCGACTGGTTTGATGCTCATAGTGGGACTCGTGTCGACAAGTATGGTAATGTCGAGGTGAAGCATAGCTCTAGGATTCCGAGCAGTATGAGCGATGTTGTCCTTGCAAATCAGGCAAAACAGGTGTACTACCTGCCATATCCTCACCCAAGCCTTAGGGCTTGGTGGGTTGCAATCAAAGTCAACCCACAAGTCGTCGCTCCAGAGAGTGCTGACTACGTGAGTACAAGCAGGGACAACGATGATGCTGTTTTTCAACCAGAAGCAGCGTCGAATCAAGACATAGCTCACCGATTCCATGTTACCAATGGAGAAGGACTTGAAAATCTCTGTTGCAATTCAAGCGACTTAATTGAAGAACCTAGGTCAAAGCGCAAACGACCTGCCGTCGTTAGAAGATCAGTAAGGATCCAACGAAATCAAGAGCGTATGAATAAACAACGAGCCGAAGAAGCATCATCGGATGCGGATGACTTTTGATTAGTATGTTTCTTTTAGTTAATCAATTAAGCTATGTATTCCAATTTCCACATTATTAATTTTCATATTATTTGTTTCATATACTGTGGTTTGACATTAATTTATCTACAGTTGAACATGTTCAAGCATAGGAGATCGAGGAGGAGTGGGGGCAGCGCGGTCAGCGAGGACAGCTCGGGCAGTGGGCTTTTTCAGGGCACCTCACAGAGCCGACAGAGGCAGCAGCAACTTCTCGACTGTCTAGACAAAGTGCAGGGTGAGGAGGGTGAGCAGGAGACTCCTCAGTAGGATGCTCATGTGCAGGGTGAGGAGGGTGAGCAGGATGAGGAGGGTGAGCAGGATGAGGAGGTTGACCCAATGGGGGCAGGCAGCGCGGGCGACGCGTCAGATGGTTCTACGTCCTTCAGGTATTATTATGCATATTAGTTTAATTGATATTAGTTTCTAATCATTTCATCATATTGAATTTACTTGTATACTTAGGTATAAGAAGAGCAATGCGCTTGGTCCGAGACCTGCCGAGAGGAGGCTCATCCGGCCGCATGGAGAATGGTGGGGCTTATTTCTGTTGTGTTAATTTTTTAATGTGAACGTGATTGCACTAGTTTACTTGTTTTATTAATTTTTGTAGGTCATGGGAAGACTTGACTTGGGACGGTACAGGCAGACGTCCCAAGGTGAACGCGGTGTTGGGTAGCCTCTGTCGCTTCTACTACCCTGGCATGGTGGAGCTCAATGGCGAGAGGTTCGCGGCTATGCAGTGGGCTGACTGGGGTCTAAAGGACTATGTCGAGCCAGGGGAGTCAGGGGAAAGCAGTAGCGGAGGGGGAAGTTCGGAAAAAAAACGAAGGACTTGTCAGGTGGCTGTGTGGGACGAGTTCTGGGTGAGTTTACTTTCGTATATAAGCAATTCATTGAATTATTGCTTCTCCTAATCTTACTTTAACTTAACTTCTCGATTGATATGTAGGGGAGGTTCCAATTGCCGGATGACATCGAGGAGGATCAGGCTCAGTGGACACGTGTGAAGAGGCACTTTCGGAAGTGCGCTGATAAGATAATCAAGGATGCCATGTACAATGCTCGCATCGCGGCCGTCAACTACTACTACAAGAAGATAAAGGGTCAGAAAATGAGCAAAGCATTAGGGGCCAATGAGATCTACCTCACAGAGGAGCAGTACCTGGAGAGCGTTGTGGATTGGCTGTCGAAGGACATGGAAGCCTGGAGGTGGTTGGCTAAGAGATGGGCGTCGCCTGAGTGGATTGCAGAGTCCAACAAGCACCGTGCCAACCGTGGCACTGAAGGACCGGGGCACAGGTACGACGCCGATGGACACCTTGGTACCGCACGCCGCATGGTAAGTATATAAATCAAACTTGTATGTTACATCTATGAAAATTATATGGTTTAACTCTTCTTTTTCATGCAGGAAGCTGAAAGTGGAGTTGCTCCAAGTTTTATGGAGGTTTACGTCCGTGGTCACCGTGGCCCTGATCCGGCGAACCCTGATGTGCTATGCAGCGAGGCGGCAAGGGAGAAAATGGTAAACAAGTTTGTATTTACGAATTAAATTGCATGTTTTGTGTCTAACTCCAACTTTCTTTGCAGAATGCATATGGGGAGGAAATGACTCAACGCCATGGGCCTGACTTCGACTGGATGCATTCAGACTTAGATGCCTCGGCGTTGTACCATAGTGGTGGGGGTAGAAAGCATGGCAGGTGAGGTGTTTGTGTTTGATTCGACGATTTCATTAACAAGAATGTGTCCACTTAATGGCTCAACTATGTGTATCATGCAGGTTTGCCTTTGGCACCGGCGTTGTGGAATATAACAGGACAATAGGTCAAGGGAAGGCATCGTCTTCGGGAGGGAGTTCTCGCTCCTCCAGGTCTGCTCGAGAGGCTAAGCTGGAGGAGGAGACTCGGGCAGCACAGGAGCAGGCTCGAGCAGCACAGGAGCAGGCTTGAGCAGCGCAGGAGCAGGTTGGACAGCTGACGCAATATATGGCTTCTTATTTTCAGGTAATCCGTCTATCTCATCATGTGTCGTCATTGAATTCAAAGTATAATGTTGTGATTCTAACGTTGCATCCATTTGCAGGAAATGACTACTCGACTCGGCCCTGATATGAACTTGCCCGCTTTTCGCCCTCCCCAGGTAACACTATCTGAACACTTCAATTCCATAGCAACTCTTTCTTTATTATCAAAAATGGCTCGCAGGCACAAGAATGGGGACAGTGGCCAGGACAAGCTCCAGCGTCGCAGCCACAGTGGACCGGTGTTGGGTGGACGCAGGCACCTCCAGGCACTTGGACGCATCCACCCCAAGGATCGCAGCCAGTCCCGGGATGGGTGCCACCGGTCTCCCAGCCACCGGCGGGCTCTCAGCCATTTCAAGCGTGGATGGCACCGCCACCGACGGGGTGGGTGCCACCACCGCTGGGGTGGCCACCACAACAGTATCCGTGGATGCATGCACAACCTCCTACTCACCATGGATCACAGGTGACGTTCCATGTTTAGTTTTATGCAAATATTGACCAAACACAGCAATGTATATGTATAGTGATAGCAAAATACAGCCTTATTTGAATGATTGATGAATTGCAGGGTTCAGCGTCACATGCTCATGGATCGGAGGGTGGTGTCAACGTCCATGGTGCTGGAGGGAGTGGCCACCTTCCTGGTGGCGGAGGAGGGAGTGGCCAAAACTCCCACAGCCCGCCGGAGTGATCAGTGAGGAGTGAGTAGTGAGTAGTGAGTAGCTTATGGACTTATGGACTAGAGTTTTGTGAATTGTGTATTTGAATGGACAATGGACTTATAGACTCTAGACTTATTTGAATGGACTATGGACTATCTATGTATATGTGAATGTGTTTTGTGAATTATGTATTAGTCTTGTGAATTTGTATATGTGAATTGTGATATATTGTGTATATTGCTGTGAATTATTAATAGGTGCAGAAAAATCTGTTTTGGGGGGGGGGAACCATCAATTTTCGTCGGCCTCGGTGGTGGCCGACGAAAATATGTTCCCAGGCTATTTTCGTCGGCCACCACCTAGGCCGACGAAAATAGCCTGCACGTATTTTCGTCGGCCACCACCGGCCGACGAAAATTGATGGTCGACTGCCTATTTTCGTCGGCTTTGGGAAAGCCGACGAAAATAAGTTATTTTCGTCGGTGCCGACGAAAATAGCCGCATATTTTCGTCGAACTTATTTTCGGCGGCTATTTTCGTCGGCCTGCTGACGAAAATTATCTATTTTCGTCGGTTTAGGCTTATTTTCGTGGGTTTTTGGCCCACGAAAATTTAGGCGTTTCTTATAGTGTGCGGCAGAGCCTCGAAGCGAGCATCACCACTCCCCTCGAGGCTCGGGGGCTACTATCGGGTACCGTAATTAGGGGTACCCCCACCACTCCTAATCACGGCTGGTAAACACCTTCAGAGCAAACCATGAAGACTGACGGCTCGGGTCAAAGTCAAAGCTTTGTCTACCAAGGGACGCGGTCTCACCTCGCCCGAGCCCGGCCTCGGGCGGAACAGTGGTCCCAGACGAATCCACGCCTCGCCCAAAGGTCTCCTCAGACAGTGAGCGCACCCTCGGCTCAGCTAAAGGCAAGCCTTGTCGTGCAAGCGACTTTGGCCAAATCGCCTTACCAGCCGACCGTGTTGCATGTGCATTTAATGTTGGGGTCGCCTGACACCTTATCCTGACACGCGTGCCTCAGTCGGCAAGGTCGAAGTGACCGTAGTCACTTCGCCCTTTCACTGACCGATCTGACAGGAAAACAGCGCCACCCGCCCTGCTCCGGCTGCTGTGCCAAACACCCGGACGAAACCGACAACGGTCGAGTTCAGCCTCGGACGCAACAGGAAGCTCTGCCTCACCCGACCCCAGGGCTCGGCCTCGGCCTCGGGAGGAAATCTCCGCCTCGCCCGACCCTGGGTCTCGGCCCCAGCCTCGGCCTCGGAGGAGTCGCCGCCTCGCCCGACCTCAGGCTCGGATCAACCACGCCACGAGGGATGCATCATTACCCTACTCCTAGCTAGCTCAGGCTACGAAAGAACAAGACCAGCGTCCCATCTAGCTTACCCCGGTAAAAGGCGATGGTGGTTTCCTGCATGCAACCATGACGTCGGTGGTTCTCAAGCCCCCTACGGAAGCAAGGAGACGTCAGCAGGATCCATACAGCACCAACAGCTGTACTGCTACAGGGCTCAAGGCACTTCTCCAACGGCCACGATACTACCTCTACAGGACTCGAGATGTCCCCCCGACGGCCACGTTGTTATCTGTACAGGGCTCAGGGCACTTCCCTGCCAGCCACGTTAGCTCCCAGCTACACCCCATTGTACAGCTGGGCATCTCCTTACATCTATAAAAGGGGGTGTCCAGGGCCCCGAGGGGAGGGGGGAAAAGGGAGAAAGGAGGGACGAGCATACGAACATACGAGCATATGTACGCACGGCAAAGGGACGGGAGAAGACGAGCAGGGGCCGGACCCTCTCTCTCTCTCACTCTCGCTCTCTCCTACTCTCTCTCTCTCTCTCTCTCTCTCTCGCCCTCGCTATCTCGCAAGGCTTGTAACCCCTACTACGAGCACCCTGGTGCAGGATAATACAAGGTGCATTCCCCCACTTGTGTTCCATCTCGCACCAACCCATCTGGGCAGGGGCACGCAACGACAAATTTACTCGTCGTTCCAGGGAACCCTCGGGTCCGAAACGCCGACAACACCCATGGGAACTAATGGGCATCTCGACCTCGACATGGGAAGTAAATTTGTAGATCAAAAGGTATACCGGTCGATGATAGGATCTTTACTCTACTTATGTGCATCTCGACCAGATATTATGCTTTCTGTATGCATGTGTGCAAGATTTCAAGCAAATCCTAAGGAAGTTCACCTTAGGGCCATGAAAAGAATCATGAGATATTTAGTCTACACTCCTAAGTTTGGGCTTTGGTACCCCAGGGGATCCACTTTTGATTTAATAGGATATTCCGATGCCGATTGGGCAGGGTGTAAAATTGATAGAAAGAGCACATCAGGGACTTGTCAGTTTCTGGGGAGATCCCTGGTGTCATGGGCTTCAAAGAAACAAAACTTCGTAGCTCTTTCCACTGCCGAAGCCGAGTACATTGCTGCAGGTCATTGTTGTGCGCAATTACTTTGGATGAGGCAAACCCTCAGGGACTATGGCTACAAATTGAGCAAAGTTCCTCTCCTATATGATAATGAGAGTGCAATCCGCATGGCGGATAATTCTATTGAACACAGCCGCACTAAGCACATAGACATTCAGTATCACTTTCCGAGGGATCACCAACAAAGGGCGATATCGAAATAGCTTATGTTAACACCAAAGATCAATTAGCCGATATCTTTACCAAGCCACTAGATGAGAAAACCTTGAGCAAACTTAGGAATGAGCTAAATATTCTTGATTCTCGGATTTTTGATTGAAACATTGCACACATAGCTTATTTATATACCTTTGATCTTGTCTCTTTCATTTGGTACAAATGCATATTTCTTATCATTTTTGTGCCAAGGCTAAGACTAATATGTGTTCAAGTATATTTCTATCCTTAGTCTTAGATTGAAAGGGAAATGGAGTACTCGGCAAAGACAACGCTTCAACTCAACTCCAATGGTATTATTTACCCTTTGCCGATATTCCGCCATCTCTCCAATTGGTATAATTCTTTTATCAATGGGGAGAAAATATAAAAAGGGCTCCAACGTTATTCGTTTTTGGTGATTAATGCCAAAGGGGGAGAAAATATTAAGCCCAAAGCAAAAGGACCGCACCACCACCATTTAAGGACCACACCACCACCATTTCAAAATTTTTGAAATGAGTTTGTCAAATATTGTATATTCAAATTGGTATCAATTGGTATGAAAAGAAGATTTCAAAATTGATATCCATTTAAGAACCCTCTTGAAAGCTAAAAGAAGAATTTCATTCAGGGGGAGTTTCTATTTAGTCAAAGGAAAAGCATTTGAAACAGGTGGAGAAATTTCAAATCTTGAAAATGCTTCTTGTAATCTTATTCATATACCTTTGTCTATTTGCAAAAAGACTTTGAAAAGATTTTCAAAAAGGATTTGCAAAAACAAAACAAGTGGTGCAAAAATGGTCCAAAATGTTAAACAAAAGAAAGCAATCCATTCACTCTTATTCTTAGTAAGACTTTCATATTGGTTCAATTCCAAGTAACCTATGTGAAAGTCGCCTAGAGGGGGGTGAATAGGTGGAATCTGAAATTTATAACTTAAAAGACAAACTACAAGTCGGGTTAGCGTTAGAATTAAAACTGAGTCCAAAAGAGAGGGCGAAAACAAATCAACCAAGAAATAAAGCGGATGACACGGTGATTTGTTTTACCGTGGTTTGGTTCTTGAGAACCTAGTCCCTGTTGAGGTGGTCACAAAGATCGGGTCTCTTTCAACCCTTTCCCTCTCTCAAACGGTCACCTAGACCGAGTGAGCTTTCTCCTTAATCAAACGGGTCACTTAGACCCTGCAAGGATCACTACAAACTTAGTGTCTCTTGCTTTGATTACAAGTGTCTTGAGAACAAGATTGAGGAAGAACAAAGCGATCCAAGAACAAGAGCTCAAAGAACACAAGCAAAACTCTCTTTCTAGTCACTAGGAGTTTGAAGTGAATTTGGGACTTGGAGAGGCTTTGATTCTTTTGAATTATGTCTTGTATTGATTGCACTAGCTCTTGTATTGAATAAGATGTATGAAAACTTGGATGCTTGGAGTAGTGGTGGTTGGGGGTATTTATAGCCCTCAACCACCACAAAGCTGTTGGGGAGGCTGTCTGTCGAAGGGCACACCGAACAGTCCGGTGTGCCACCGGACACTGTCCGGTGCGCTAGCCACATCACCCAACCGTTGGGGTTCTGAAGATTCTGACCGTTGGAGCGCTGACTTCATGTCACACCGGACAGTCCGGTGCTGCACCAGACAGGCACTATTCACTGTCCGGTGCGCCTTCTGGCGGCTGCTCTGACTCTGCGCGAACTGTCCACGCACTGTAGCGCTTTTGCAGGTGTCCGTTGCAGTCGACCGTTGCGCTGGAGCCGTTGCTCCGCTGGCACACCGGACAGTCCGGTGAATTATAGCGGAGTGCGCCTGGAGAAACCCGAAGGTGAAGAGTTTGAAGTCGATCGGCCCTGGTGCACCGGACACTGTCCGATGGTGCACCGAACACTGTCCGGTGGCACACCGGACAGTCCGGTACGCCAGACCAGGGTTCTCTTCGGTTTCTTTTGCTCCTTTCTTTTGAACCCTAACTTGATCTTTTTATTGGTTTGTGTTGAAACTTTATGCACCTGTAGAATACATAATCTAGAGCAAACTAGTTTGTCCAATATTTGTGTTGGGCACTCAACCACCAAAATTATTTATAGGAAAAGGTTTGACCCTATTTCCCTTTCAATCTCCTCCTTTTTGGTGATTGATACCAACACAAACCAAAGCAAATATATAAGTGCAGAATTGAACTTAGTTTGCATAATGTAAGTGCATAGGTTACTTAGAATTAAACCAATTTATACTTTCACTAGATATGCTTGGTGCTTTCTTTTATTTAACATTTTGGACCTCGCTTGCACCACGGTTTTGTTTTTGCAAATTCTTTTGGAAAATCTTTTCAAAGTCTTTTTGCGAATAGTCAAAGGTATATGAATAAGATTTTGAGAAGCATTTTCAAGATTTGAAATTTCTCCCCCTGTTTCAAATGCTTTTCCTTTGACTACAACAAAACTCCCCCTAAATGAATTCTCCTCTTAGTGTTCAAGAAGGTTTTACCAATTTTTGAAAATATCAATAAGTACCAATTGAAAAAGGATCAAATTCATTTAGATATCAATTTGACAAGTTCTTGAAAATTTTGAAATTGGTGGTGGTGGTGCGGTCCTTTTGCTTTGGGCTAATACTCTCTCCCCCTTTGGCATTAATCGCCAAAAACGAAGACTTTGAGAGCCCTTTTATATTTTCTCCCCCTTTGGTAAACAATATATGAGCGAAAGATTATACCGAATTGGAGAGTGGTGTGAAGCAAAGACGAAGTGTAAATGATACCGGTAGAGTGGAGTGGAAGCCTTGTCTTCGTCGAGTACTCCATTTCCCTTTCAATCTACGACTTATCATATAAACACACTCGAAAACACATTAGTCGTAACAAATGAAAGAGATAAGATCAAAGGTGTATAAATGAGCAATGTGTGCAATGTTTCAATCAAAATTCTGAGAATCAAGAATATTTAGCTCATTCCTAAGTTTGCTAAAGGTTTTCTCATCTAAAGGCTTGGTGAAGATATCGGCTAATTGATCTTTGGTGTTAATATAGGCTATCTCGATATCCCCCCTTTGCTGGTGATCCCTCAAAAAGTGATACCGAATGTCTATGTGCTTAGTGCGGCTGTGTTCAACGGGATTCTCTGCCATGCGGATAGCACTCTCATTGTCACATAGGAGAGGGACTTTGCTCAATTTGTAGCCATAGTCTCTGAGGGTTTGCCTCATCCAAAGTAATTGCGCGCAACAATGGCCTGTGGCAATATACTCGGCTTCGGCGGTTGATAGGGCTACTGAATTTTGTTTCTTTAAAGCCCAAGACACCAAGGATCTCCCTAGAAACTGACAAGTCCCTGATGTGCTCTTCCTATCAATTTTACACCCTGCCCAATCGGCATCGAAATATCCTATCAAATCAAAGGTTGATCCCCTGGGGTACCAAAGCCCAAACTTAGGAGTGTAAACTAAATATCTCATGATTCTTTTCACGGCCCTAAGGTGAACTTCCTTAGGATCGGCTTGGAACCTTGTACACATGCATACTGAAAGCATAATATCCGGTCGAGATGCACATAAGTAGAGTAAAGATCCTATCATCGACTGGTATACCTTTTGATCTACGGATTTACCTCCCGTGTCGAGGTCAAGATGCCCATTTGTTCCCATGGGTGTCTTGATGGGCTTGGCATTCTGCATTCCAAACTTCTTAAGAATGTCTTGAATATACTTTGTTTGGCTGATGAAGGTGTCGTCTTGGAGTTGCTTGATTTGAAATCCTAAGAAATATCTCAACTCCCCCATCATTGATATCTCGAATTTCTGAACCATGATCCTACTAAATTCTTCACAAGTAGATTTGTTAGTAGACCCAAATATAATATCATCAACATAAATTTGGCATACGAACAAACCATTAGCAATAGTTTTAGTAAAGAGAGTAGGATCGGCTTTTCCGACTTTGAAGCCATTAGTGATAAGGAAATCTCGCAGGCATTCATACCATGCTCTTGGGGCTTGCTTGAGCCCATAAAGCGCCTTTGAGAGTTTATACACATGGTTAGGATACTCACTATCCTCAAAGCCGGGAGGTTGCTCAACATAGACCTCTTCCTTGATTGGTCCATTGAGGAATGCACTCTTCACGTCCATTTGATAAAGCTTGAAGCCATGGTAAGTAGCATAGGCAAGTAATATGCGAATTGACTCAAGTCTAGCTACAGGTGCATAAGTTTCATCGAAATCCAAACCTTCGACTTATGAATAACCTTTGGCCACAAGTCGGGCTTTGTTCCTTATCACCACACCATGCTCATCTTGCTTGTTGCGGAATACCCACTTAGTACCTACAACATTTTGATTAGGACGTGGAACCAAATGCCATACCTCATTCCTTGTGAAGTTGTTGAGCTCCTCTTGCATTGCCAGCACCCAATCTAAATCTCTTAATGCATCCTCTACCCTGTATGGCTCAATAGAGGACACAAAAGAGTAATGTTCACAAAAATGAGCAACACGAGATCTAGTGGTTACCCCCTTATGAATGTCGCCGAGGATGGAGTTCATGGGGGATCTCGTTGGATTGCTTGGTGGACCCTTGGGTGTGGCGGTCTTTGATCCTGAATTTCCTGCTCATCTCCCTTGTCTTGATCAACTTCATCTCCCCCTTGATCCTTGTCCTCCTCTTGAGGTGTCTCATCTTCTTGATCTTCTTCTTCATCATCTTGAGCCTGATCCTCATCTTGGGTTGGTGGATATGATTGATTTGAAGATGATGGTTGATATTGTGCTTGTGTAGGCTCTTCGGATTCCTTAGGACACACATCTCCAATGGACATGTTCCTTAGTGCGATGCATGGAGCCTCTTCATCATCTAATTCATCAAGATCAACTTGCTCCACTTGGGAGCCATTAGTCTCATCAAGCACAATGTCACAAGAAACTTCAACTAGTGCAGTGGACTTGTTAAAGACTCTATATGCCCTTGTGTTTAAATCATATCCTAGTAAAAAGCCTTCTACAGCCTTAGGAGCAAATTTAGATTTTCTACCTCTTTTAACAAGAATAAAGCATTTGCTGCCAAAGACTCTAAAACATGAAATGTTGGGCTTTTTACCGGTAAGGAGTTCATAGGATGTCTTCTTGAGGATTCGGTTAAGATATAACCGGTTGATGGAGTAGCAGGCGGTGTTAATCGCCTGAGCCCAAAACCGGTCCAGAGTCTTGTACTCATCAAGCATGGTTCTTGCCATGTCCAATAGAGTTCTATTCTTCCTCTCCACTACATCATTTTGTTGTGGCGTGTATGGAGAAGAGAACTCATGCTTGATGCCCTCCTCCTCATGGAAGCCTTCCATTTGTGAATTCTTGAACTCCGTCCCGTTGTCGCTTCTTATCTTTTTGATCCTTAAGCCAAACTCATTTTGAGCTCGTCTCAAGAATCCCTTTAAGGTCTCCTGGGTTTGAGACTTTTCCTGCAAAAAGAACACCCAAGTGAAGCGAGAATAATCATCCACAATAACTAGACAATACTTACTCCCGTCGATGCTTATGTAAGCTATCGGGCCGAATAGATCCATGTGGAGTAACTCCAGTGGCCTGTTCGTTGTCATGATGTTTTTGTGTGGATGATAGGCGCCAACTTGCTTCCCTGCTTGACATGCGCTACAAACCCTGTCTTTCTCAAAACAAACATTTGTTAGTCCCAAAATGTGTTCTCCCTTTAGAAGCTTGTGAAGATTCTTCATCCCAACATGGGCAAGTCGGCGATGCCAGAGCCAACCCATATTAGTCTTAGCAATTAAGCAAGTGTCACGTTCAGCTCTATTAAAATCAACTAAGTATAGCTGACCCTCTAGCACTCCCTTAAATGCTACTGAATGATCACTTCTTCTAAAGACAGTAACACCTACATCTGTAAAAAGACAGTTGTAGCCAATATTGCATAATTGTGAAACAGAAAGCAAATTGTAATCTAAAGAATCTATAAGAAAAACATTGGAAATAGAATGGTCAGGAGATATAGCAATTTTACCAAGTCCTTTGACCAAACCTTGATTTCCATCCCCGAATGTAATAGCTCTTTGGGGATCTTGGTTTTTCTTGTAGGAGAAGAACATTCTTTTCTCCCCTGTCATGTGGTTTGTGCATCCGCTATCAATGATCCAACTTGTGCCCCCAGATGCATAAACCTGCAAAACAATTTAGGTCTTGTTCTTAGGTACCCAAACAGTCTTGGGTCCTTTGACGTTAGAAACAAGCACCTTGGGCACCCAAACACAAGTCTTTGAGCCCTTGTGTTTGGCCCCAACATATTTGGCAACTACTTTGCCTGATTTGTTAGTTAAAACATACGATGCATCAAAAGTTTTAAATGAAACGTTATGATCATTTGATGCAGTAGGAGATTTCTTTTTAGGAAATTTAACATGGGTTGATTGCCTAGAGCTAGATGCCTCATTCTTATACATAAAAACATGATGAGAAACAGAATGAGACTTCCTAGCATGAATTCTCCTAATTTTGTACTCAGGATAACCAGCAGGATATAAAATGTAACCCTCGTTATCCTGAACCATGAGACCCTTGCCCTTGACAAAGTCAGATAATTTTTAGGGGCATTAATTTTGACGTTGCTTCCTTGTTGGAAACCAAAGTCATCCTTAATGCCAGGGCGTCTCCCACTATAGAGCATGCTCCTAGCAAATTTAAATTTTTCATTTTCTATCTCATGCTCATTGATTTTCACAGTTAGTTGAGCTATGTGATCATTTTGTTGTTTAATTATAGCAAGGTGATCATGAATAGCATCAACATCAATATCTCTACATCTCATGCAAATAGAAACATGATCAACAGTGGATATAGAGGGTTTGCAAGATTTAAATTCATCTATCTTAGATTTTAGCATGGCATTTTCATCTCTAAGACATGAAATGGAATCATTGCAAACAATCAAATATTTAGCATTTGAAATTAAACTATCATTTTCATTCTTAAGACTAGAAATTGATTCATTCAATTTGTCAATCTTAGAAATTAAATTAGCATTTTTATTTCTAAGATTGACAATTGAACCATTACAAGTATCTAATTTCTCAACCTTAGCATTTAAACTAGCATTCTCAGTCCTAAGGTTAGAAATAGTGTCATGGCACATGCTAAGCTCCTTAGTCAAATTTTCATTTTTCTCTACTTCCTGAGCATAAGCATTCTTTACCTTAACATGCTTTTTATTTTCCTTAATAAGGAATTCCTCTTGGCTATCCAAAAGTTCATCCTTCTTATGAATAGCACCTATCAGTTTATTCAATTTTTCTTTTTGTTGCATGTTAAGGTTGGCAAAAGGAGTAAGTAGGTTATCTTCATTATCACTAGAGCTAGCCTCATCACTAGATGTTGTATATTTTGTGGAGGCTATAGATTTTACATTCTTATTTTTGCCGTCCTTTGCCATGAAGCACTTGTGGCCGACGTTGGGGAAGAGGAGGCCTTTGTTGATGGCGATGTTGGCGGCATCCTCGTCGAAGGAGGAGTCGGTGGAGCTCTCATCGGAGTCCCATTCCCGACACACGTGGGCATCACTGCTCTTCTTCTTGTAGTATCTCTTCTTTTCCTTCCCTTTCCCTTCTTGTCGTCGCCCCTATCACTATCACTAGAGAATGGACATTTAGCAATGAAATGACCGGGCTTACCACATTTGTAGCACACCCTTTTGGAACGGGGTTTGTAATCCTTCCCCTTCCTTTGCTTGAGGATTTGGCGAAAGCTTTTGATGATAAGCGCCATTTCCTCGTTGTCAAGCTTCGAGGCGTCGATTGGAATCCTACTTGGTGTAGATTCCTTCTTTTCTTCCTTCGTCGCCTTGAATGCAACGGGTTCCACCTCGGGTGTGGAGGTGTCGCCTTGCTCCAAGTTGATGATTTGTTTGGAGCCTTTGATCATCAATTCAAAGCTCATAAACTTTCCTATCACTTCCTCGAGAGACATTAACTTATATCGAGGATCACCATGAATTAATTGAACTTGAGTGGGATTACGAAAAACAAGTGATCTAAGAATAACCTTGACCATTTCATGGTCATCCCACTTGGTGCTCCCGAGGTTGCGCACTTGGTTTACCAAGGTCTTGAGCCAGTTGTACATGGCTTGTGGCTCCTCTCCTTGGTTGAGGACAAACCGACCGAGCTCCCCCTCGATCATCTCCCGTTTTGTGATCTTGGTCACCTCATCTCCTTCGTGCGCGGTCTTTAGTACATCCCAAATCTCTTTGGCACTCTTCAACCCTTGCACCTTATTATACTCCTCTCGACATAGAGAGGCGAGGAGTATAGTAGTTGCTTGGGAATCAAAGTGCTTGATTTGGGCGACCTCGTCCGAGTCGAAGCCCTTGTCCCCCAGCGATGGTACCTGCGCTCCAAATTCAACAATGTCCCATATGCTAGCATAGAGTGAGGTTAGGTGATGCCTCATTTTATCACTCCACATATTATAATCTTCACCATAAAAAACCGGTGGTTTGCCTAGTGGGACGGAAAGTAAAGGAGTGCGTCTAGAAATACGGGGACAACGAAGTGGCATCTTACTATACTTCTTGCGCTCATGGCACTTAGAAGTGACGGACGGCGCGTCGGAGCCGGAGGTGGATGGCGACGAAGAGTCGGTCTCATAGTAGACCACCTTCTTCATCTTCTTTTTCTTGTCGTCGCTCTGATGCAACTTGTGTGGAGGTGATCCCTCCTTTAGCTTGTTGCTGGACTCCCTCGATTGAGCCTTCCCATGGCTTGTGGCCTTCTCGCAGGTCACGATCTCCCTCTTGGCGTGATCTCCCAACATCACTTCGAATGGTTAGACTCTAATGAAGCACCGGGCTCTGATACCAATTGAAAGTCGCATAGAGGGGGGTGAATAGGCGGAATCTGAAATTTATAACTTAAAAGACAAACTACAAGCCGGGGTTAGCGTTAGAATTAAAACCGAGTTCGAAAGAGAGGGCAAAAACAAATCAACCAAGAAATAAAGCGGATGACACGGTGATTTGTTTTACCGAGATTCGGTTCTTGAGAACCTAGTCCCCGTTGAGGTGGTCACAAAGACCGGGTCTCTTTCAACCGTTTCCCTCTCTCAAACAGTCACCTAGACCGAGTGAGCTTTCTCCTTAATCAAACGGGTCACTTAGACCCCGCAAGGATCACTACAAACTTAGTGTCTCTTGCTTTGATTACAAGTGTCTTGAGAACAAGAACGAGGAAGAAGAAAGCGATCCAAGAACAAGAGTCAAAGAATACAAGCAAAACTCTCTCTCTCTCTAGTCACTAGGAGTTTGAAGTGAATTTGGGACTTGGAGAGGCTTTGATTCTTTTGAATTGTGTCTTCTATTGATTGCACTAGCTCTTGTATAGTTTGGAGTTGATCGACCCTGGTGCACCGGACACTGTCCGGTGGTGCACCGGACACTGTCCATTGGCACACCTGACAGTCCGGTGCGCCAGACCAGGGTTCTCTTCGGTTTCTTTTGCTCCTTTCTTTTGAACCCTAACTTGATCTTTTTATTGGTTTGTGTTGAAACTTTATACACCTGTAGAATACATAATCTAGAGCAAACTAGTTAGTTCAATATTTGTGTTGGGCACTCAAGCACCAAAATTATTTATAGGAAAAGGTTTGACCCTAGTGTCCTTCACTATGCACTGTCATCATAAATGCAAACTAGTTCATTTCTGTACTTTATATTTGCTTTAGTTTGTGTTGGCATCAATCACCAAAAAGGGGGAGATTGAAAGGGAAATAGGGCTAACCTTTTTCTATAATTAATTTTGGTGGTTGATCGTCAACACAAACACATGGACTAACTAGTTTGCTCTAGAATACATGTTTTACAGGTGCATAAGGTTCAACACAAACCAATAAAAGATTCAAGTTAGGGACTCAATTTGAGATGGAGCAAACAACTTGAGTGTGTTATGGACTGGCGCATCGGACTGTCCCGTGTGCCACCGGACAGTGTCCGGTGCACCAGGACCGTACAACTCAAACCATCCACTCTCGGGAAAACGAAGGCACGCTCCGCTATAATTCACCGGACTATCCGGTGAGCCAGCGAGCAACGGCTATCTGCGCACAACGGTCGACTCTGCAAAATGCTACAGTGCAGCTATAGTGAACAGTAGGAGTCAAAGCAGCAAAGTTAGAGGGCACCGGACTGTCCAGTGCCACAAGAAGACCGAGCTCCGAACCCTAACGGTTGGGTGACGTGGCGGCGCACCGGACAGCACACAGTACCTGTCCGGTGGCGCACCGGACTATCTGGTGCGCCCATCGCCAGCAGCCTCCCAACGGCTACCTTGGTGGTTGAGGGCTATAAATACCCCCAACCACCACAACTTCAAGTATCCAAGTTTTTCTGAAGTTCACATTCAATACAAGAGCTCTAGCATTCACTCCAAGACATAATACAAAAGATCAAGTTCTCTCCAAGTCCCAAATTCACTCCAAACACTTAGTGGCTTGTGAGAGAGAGATTTTTGTGTTCATTTGAGTTCTTGTCGCTTGGATTGCCTTTCTTCCTTCCTCATTCTTGTTCCCAAGTGACTTGTAATCAAAGCAAGAGACACCTAAGTGTGTGGTGGTCCTTGCGGGGTCTAAGTGACCCGGTTGATTAAGGAGAAAGCTCACTCGGTCTAAGTGACCGTTTGAGAGAGGGAAAGGGTTGAAATAGACCCGGTCTTTGTGACCTCCTCAACGGGGACTAGGTTCTTTAGAATCGAACCTCGGTAAAACAAATCACTGTGTCCACTCGCCTTATTTCTTAGTTGATTTGTTTTCCCTCTCTTTCGGACTTGAGTTTTAATTCTAACGCTAACCCCCGCTTGTAGTGTGTCCTTAAGTTTATAAATTTTAGGTTTCACCTATTCACCCCCCTCTAGGCGACTTTCAGTCTCTCAATGAATAGGTCCTTACGGAGAGGTACTCGGGAAACAGCTCGAGCCCCTTATAAAATGCCATAAGCTCATAATCATAATTGAAAGGGAAATGTGCCCTTGGGCCATTTCTAAGTATTTTTGGTGATTGAGTGCCAACACAAGTGCTTTTATGCTAATCCATGCAAAAATGTGGACAAGATGCAAATCATGTCAAAAGGTATGTTTCTAGACTTAGTACATTGTTTTTATGGACTAATGTATTATGTCTAAGTGCTGGAAATAGGAAAAATTGAATAGGAAATGAGATGGACTTGTTCAGCCAAAGTCTGCTCAGTCTGGGTTCACCGGACTGTCCGGTGGTGCACCGGACAGTGTCTGGTGCGCCAGGCTGACTTGGGCAAATAGGCTGCTCTCGGGACTTCGACGGCGGTGTACGGCTATAATTCACCGGTCTGTCCGGTGGTGCACCGGACTGTCCGGTGAGCCGTTCACAGGCGAACTCGTCACTCTCGGGAAACCATCAACGACGTACGGCTAAAATTCACCGGTCTGTCCGGTGGTGCACCGGACTGTCCGGTGAGTCAACGATCAGTCGGGGCAACGGTCGGCCGAGGATTCTGCGCGTGACGCGTGGCAGAGCCAACGGTCACATTGGTGCACCGGACTGTCCGGTGTGCACCGGACAGTGTCCGGTGCGCCAACGGCTCTCAGACTCCAACGGTCGGCTTCGCCAAATAAGGAAGGAGATCTACACCGGACAGTGTCCGGTGGTGCACCGGACTGTCCGGTGCGCCAGTCGACAGAAGGCAAGATCTGCCTTCCAGGATTGCTCTCAACGGCTCCTAGCTGCCTTGGGGCTATAAAAGGGACCCCTAGGCGCATGGAGGAGTACAACAAGCATACTTACAACATTCCTAAGCACCAAGACCTCGATTCCGCGCATTTGTTTCTTTGTGATAGCATATAGAGCTCTAGTGGAGTTGTGAACTCATTGGGTGGTGTTGCGAGCTCTTGTTGCGACTTGTGTGCGTGTTAACACTCTGATTCTTGTGTCTTGTGTGCGTTGCTAATCCCTCCCTTGCTCCGTGCTTCTTTGTGAACTTCAAGTGTAAGGGCGAGAGGCTCCAAGTTGTGGAGATTCCTCGCGAACGGGATTAAGAAAAGCAAGCAAAACACCGTGGTATTCAAGTGGGTCTTTGGACCGCTTGAGAGGGGTTGATTGCAACCCTCGTCCGTTGGGACGCCACAACGTGGAGTAGGCAAGCGTTGGTCTTGGCCGAACCACGGGATAACCATCGTGCCATCTCTGTGATTGATTTCTTGTGGTTATTGTGTTTTGACTCCTCTCTAGCCACTTGGCGATTATTGTACTAACATTTAACCAAGTTTTTGTGGCTTAAGTTTCATGTTTTACAGGATCACCTATTCACCCCCCCCCCTCTAGGTGCTCTCAATTGGTATCAGAGTCGTTCTCTTCGCAAAGGGACTAATCGCCCGAAGAGATGGAACCTAAGGGGAAGGGAATCGTGATCAACGACAAAGAGAAGGAGTCCTTCGTCAACGAGCCTAAGGATGATAAGCCTACCGACTCGGGCTCGGGCCATAGACGCAAAGATGGAAGGAAGAAGAAGTCGAGACGCATCAAGGAGATCGTCTACTACGACGACAGTGATGAGTCCACTTCTTCTCATAAGGACAACGACGACAATGACTACGACAAACGAAAGACGGTTAACTCAAACTTTTCTTTCAATTATTCGCGTATTCCTCAAAGTTCAAATTCACATTTGCTCTCCATTCCTCTTGGCAAGCCTCCACACTTTGATGGGGAGGACTATGGATTTTGGAGCCACAAAATGCGTAGTCACCTATTCTCTCTCCATCCAAGCATATGGGAGATTGTTGAGAATGGAATGAAGTTTGATAGCTTGGATAGTCCTATTCTTATTAATGAACAGATTCATAGAAATGCACAAGCCACTACTGTGTTGTTAGCATCCTTGTGCAGAGACGAGTACCATAAAGTGAGCGGCTTGGACAATGCCAAGCAGATCTGGGACACCCTCAAGATTTCTCATGAGGGGAACGACGTCACCTTGCTCACCAAGATGGAGTTGGTGGAGGGAGAGCTTGGACGATTCGCGATGATAAGGGGCGAGGAGCCAACCCAAACATACAACCGGCTCAAGACCCTTATCAACAAAATAAGGAGCTACGGAAGCACGCGATGGACGGACCACGACGTCGTCCGCCTAATGCTAAGGTCCTTTACCGTTCTTGATCCACATTTGGTGAATAATATTCGTGAGAATCCCAGGTACACCAAAATGTCGCCCGAAGAAGTCCTTGGAAAATTCGTAAGCGGGCGAATGATGATCAAGGAGGCGAGGTACGTGGACGACGCGTTGAACGGTCCGATCCATGAGCCTCAACCCGTTGCTCTCAAGGCAACGAGAAGCAAGGAGGCGTTACCTAGCAAGGTGGCGCAAGTTGAGGCGGCAGGACTCAATGATGAAGAGATGGCCCTTATCATCAAGCGCTTCAAGACGGCGCTTAAGGGTCGCAAGGGACAGCCAAGCAAGACCAAGACAAAGGGGAAGCGCTCATGCTTCAAATGTGGTAAGCTTGGTCATTTTATTGCTAACTGTCCCGATAATGAAAGTGACCAGGAAAAAGGAAACAAGAGGGAGAAGAAAAAGAACTACAAGAAGGCCAAGGGCGAAGCACATATCGGGAAGGAGTGGGATTCGGATTGCTCCTCCTCCGACTCCGAAAATGAAGGACTCGCCGCCACCGCCTTCAACAAGTCTTCCCTCTTCCCCAACGAGCGTCACACATGCCTCATGGCAAAGAAGAAGAAGGTATGTACTTGAGACAGTACTACTTATGATTCTTCTAGTGAAAATGATTCTAGTGACGACGATGAAATAGACTATTCTAGTTTATTTAAAGGATTAGATAGAATTAAAATTGGCAAAATTAATGAGTTAATTGATGCCTTGAATGACAAAAATAGGTTACTAGAAAATCAAGAGGATTTGTTATATGAAGAACATGATAAATTTGTAGAAGCACAAAAATCTCATGCTTTAGAAGTTAAAAGAAATGAAATGCTTTCTTATGAACTATCTACTTGTCATGAAACCATTGCTACTTTAAAAAGTGTTAATGATGATTTAAATGCTAAACTAGAAGTAGCTAGTAAATCTAACTCTTGTGTAGAGCATGTTACTATCTGTAAGAGATGTAAAGATTTCGATGTTGATGCTTGTAGTGAACACCTAGTTTCAATTTCTAAATTAAATGATGAATTGGCTAGTCTTAATGCCCAACTTAAGACTAGCAAAAGTGATTTTGATAAGCTAAAATTTGCAAGGGATGCCTACACGATTGGTAGACACCCCTCAATTAAGGATGGACTTGGCTTCAAGAGGGAAGCCAAGGACTTAACAAGCCATAAGGCTCCCATCTCCACCAAGGAGAAAGGGAAGGCCCCTATGGCTGGTAGTGCTAAAAAGAACCATGCTTTTATGTATCATGACAGGAGACAATCTAGAAATGCTTATAGGAGTTATAATGCATATGATGCTTTTGATTTTCATGCCATGTTTGCTTCTAGCTCTTCCTATGTGCATGATAGAAATGTTGGTAGGAGAAATGTTGTTCATAATATGCCTAGGAGAAATGTTGTCAATGTTCCTAGGAAAGTTAAAGAACCTTCTACAATATATCATGCTTGCAATGCTTCTTTTGCCATTTATAGAAAGAATAAGAAAGTGATTGCTAGGAAGCTAGGGGCCAAATGTAAGGGGGATAAAACTTGCATTTGGGTCCCTAAGACAATTGTAACTAACCTTGTAGGACCCAACAAGAGTTGGGTACCTAAGACCCAAGCCTAAATTTGCCTTGCAGGTTTATGCATCCGGGGGTTCAAGCTGGATTATCGACAGCGGATGCACAAACCACATGACGGGGGAAAAGAGGATGTTCTCTTCCTACGTCAAGAACAAGGATCCCCAAGATTCAATAATATTCGGTGATGGGAACCAAGGCAAGGTAAAAGGGTTAGGTAAAATTGCTATTTCATCTGAGCACTCTATTTCTAATGTGTTTTTAGTTGAGTCGCTTGGATATAATTTGCTATCTGTTAGTCAATTATGCAAAATGGGATATAATTGTCTTTTCACAAATGTAGATGTGTCTGTCTTTAGAAGATGTGATGGTTCACTAGCTTTTAAGGGTGTACTAGATGGCAAACTTTATTTGGTTGATTTTGCAAAAGAAGAGGCATGTCTAGATGCATGCTTAATTGCTAAGACTTGCATGGGCTGGCTGTGGCATCGCCGCTTAGCACATGTGGGGATGAAGAACCTCCACAAGCTTCTAAAGGGAGAACACGTGATAGGTCTAACTAATGTACATTTCGAAAAAGATAGACCTTGTGCAGCTTGTCAAGCAGGGAAACAGGTGGGAGGCTCTCATCACACCAAAAATGTGATGACCACATCAAGACCCTTGGAGATGCTTCATATGGACCTCTTCGGACCTATCGCCTATCTAAGTATAGGAGGAAGTAAGTATGGTCTTGTTATAGTTGATGATTTTTCCCGCTTCACTTGGGTATTCTTTTTGCAGGATAAATCTGAAACCCAAGAGACCCTCAAGCGCTTCCTCAGGAGAGCTCAAAATGAGTTTGAGCTCAAGGTGAAAAAGATAAGGAGCGACAACGGGTCTGAGTTCAAGAACCTATAAGTGGAGGAGTTCCTTGAGGAGGAAGGGATCAAGCACGAGTTCTCCGCTCCCTACACACCACAGCAAAATGGTGTGGTAGAGAGGAAGAACAGGACGCTCATCGATATGGCGAGGACTATGCTTGGAGAATTCAAGACCCCCGAGCATTTTTGGTCGGAAGCCGTGAACACGGCTTGCCACGCCATCAACAGGGTCTATCTTCACCGCCTCCTCAAGAAGACTTCATATGAGCTGCTAACTGATGAAGAAGATGTTCCAACGGCCGCAATGCGCACCATGGCGATTGGCGATGTGCGACCACAGGAACAATTGGAGCAAGATCAACCATCTTCCTCAACTACGGTGCATCCCCCAACTCAAGACGATGAACAGGTTCATCATGAGGAGGCGCGTGATCAAGGGGGAGCACAGGATGTTCAAGTTGAAGAGGAAGAAGCACCTCAGGCACCTCCAACCCAAGTTCGAGCGACGATTCAAAGGGATCATCCCGTCGACCAAATATTGGGTGATATTAGCAAGGGAGTAACTACTCGTTCAAGATTAGTTAATTTTTGTGAGCATTACTCTTTTGTCTCTTCTATTGAGCCTTTCAGGGTAGAAGAGGCCTTGCTAGATCCGGACTGGGTGTTGGCCATGCAGGAGGAACTCAACAATTTCAAGCGCAATGAAGTTTGGACACTGGTGCCTCGTCCCAAGCAAAATGTTGTGGGAACCAAATGGGTGTTTCGCAACAAACAGGACGAGCACGGAGTGGTGACGAGGAACAAGGCTCGACTTGTGGCAAAAGGTTATGCCCAAGTCGCAGGTTTGGACTTTGAGGAGACATTCGCTCCTGTGGCTAGGCTAGAATCAATTCGTATTTTGCTAGCATATGCCACTCACCATTCTTTCAGGTTGTACCAAATGGATGTGAAGAGCGCTTTCCTCAACGGGCCGATCAAAGAGGAGGTGTACGTGGAGCAACCCCCTGGCTTCGAGGATGAACGGTACCCCGACCACGTGTGTAAGCTCTCTAAGGCGCTCTATGGACTTAAGCAAGCCCCAAGAGCATGGTATGAATGCCTTAGAGACTTTTTAATTGCTAATGCTTTCAAGGTTGGGAAAGCCGATCCAACTCTTTTCACTAAGACTTGCGATGGTGATCTGTTTGTGTGCCAAATTTATGTCGATGACATAATATTTGGTTCTACTAACCAAAAGTCTTGTGAAGAGTTTAGCAGGGTGATGACGCAGAAATTCGAGATGCCGATGATGGGCGAGTTGAACTACTTCCTTGGGTTCCAAGTGAAGCAACTCAAGGACGGCACTTTCATCTCTCAAACGAAGTACACGCAAGACTTGCTAAAGCGGTTTGGGATGAAGGACGCCAAGCCCGCAAAGACTCCGATGGGAACCGACGGACACACCGACCTCAACAAAGGAGGTAAGTCCTGTTGGGGACTTGTTCTCAAATGCTACGAATTAAGAACAAGGCAACATAAAATGTTAAATGTTAATGCCCTTCGTCCAACGAAACATTATTCCCTTAAGGACTAATGAACCTTGGACGAAGGTCAAAGTCAATACGATTACGAAGGTTGAATCTTCGTAATTGAACTCTAATAGATTGTATAAAACAATATAAAATATGAAATGTCAAAGGTAAATAAATTATAAACGAGGAACATTACTTTCATGCTATATCGATTTTATGTACTACAACATTGGATACAATTATACCTCTGTCTTGACAAATATTGATTCCCGAATGATGCGATTGCAATTACAAGAATCCGTGAACAGTAAAGGAATACTGTTCACTATTTATAGGCACGGGACACAGCCTGGGAGGAATTACAACCATGCCCCTCATAAGGAATTACAACAACGACTCAAACATTTATGGACTAAAAGGTCATTCTATTCTTAAGTCGGTTTATAATTCCGAAGCTTCATGAAGAGGAACCTTCGGTCATCACATGCGGACAGCTTTAGCCGAAGCTGTTTCTCCCTTCAAGACCTTCGGCGACGAAGCATAACCCCAACAGTAGCCCCTTCGCGGTGCTAGATCGTTTTTCGTAACGAGCTTGATCCGTGAAAAAAGTCTCTTAGGCTTCGGGAAGCCGAAGGTCTGAAAAACACCTTCCCTGAGCTTGTTCTCGAGAAACGATTTATTTTCCGAGCGCGTAGCGGTCCCACCTTGCAGCGGGTGCAAGCAGCTATTCGCCTGGTGTAAAAATCCTGACGATTCACCTCTTTTCCTGCATCACTATATAAACAGATGGGTAGATGTGAAGTTACCACAGCATTCATTGCTATTTGCACTGTTTTGCTGCCAAAATTTTTAACCATAGCCGAAGGTTAACTCTCGGAATCAAACGAAGCTCCAGTTTGAAGCCTACTTCGTCAGAAAAAAGCTTCGGAAGAAAAAGTATTTAGTTCCCACAAAATTCAGAATTAAATGGCCAGAGTGCGCTCTACCGCTAGAGTTGAGCGTGAGGGAGGCGAAACTGAAGGATCGGAGACTGTTCCCATCTCCGAAGCGATGCAACGATCCGGACTGGTGACCTCGGAAGGAATCCGTACCGCCGAGACAGAGCAGATTGCTCCCATCTCCGAAGTTGCTGCCGAAGCGGAAGAAGGAAATATTGAAGAAACTGATCCCGAAGATGATTATCATATTGCTGTGCCAAGTAAGCCCAGTCACTTGGACTTCGGCAAGTCAACTGTCTCTAAGGCTGATCTCTCCAAGATGGTGAAGTCGGGCTATTTCAGCGAGAGTCAGAAGAAGCTACTTCGCTTCGGGGGGGAAGAAACCACCCCGAAGCCAGAGAAGGATGAAATAGTCATTTTCAAGAGTTTTCTAAAGGCTGGGTTGAGATTCCCCCTCCATGGGATTATTGCAGATGTATTGAAGGAGTTTGGGATCTACTTTCATCAGCTGACTCCTAACGCTATCGTTAGGCTTAGTGTTTATATCTGGGCCCTCCGAAGCCAGGCGGTTGAGCCGTTTGCCGACAGCTTTTGTCGAGTTCATGAACTACACTACCAGACGAAGGCTAGAAAAGATGGATTACATGATAACTTTGGTTGCTATAATTTTGCCTATCGGAAAACCACAAAGTTTCCTGTAATTAGCTACCGAAGCAAATGGCCGGCAGGCTGGAAGTCAGAGTGGTTTTATGTGAAAGTTGACGAAGACAAAGAGAAGCTGGTACAAAGCCCACTTGAATTGATCTTCGGAGAAACAAGACCGCGATGCCACATGACATTAGAAGGTCCCACTTGGGCTGCACTGGGTGAGTTTAAAATTATTTCAGAGCATACCAGCACTAGGGACCTGGTTCAAGAGTTCTTGGCCTTCAGGGTTTTCCCTACTTTAAAAGAATGGGAAATGCCGAAGCTAGAGGGGGAGAAGAAGAAAGGGGAGCTTGTGCGGTTACCTTACTATTACAAGTTTAAGAAATACTTTAAAACACCTTGCCAAGAGTGGCTGGACACAATTGAAGTAATGTGCAATGAGATACTCGGTAATTACTCCAAAAAAGAAGATCAGTTGATGACTGCGGCCTTCGGTACCCGTCCGAAGCGAAGACTAAATCGAGTGCTAGACGCCTTGGGTTTTGAATACCCTGATTACGAACAACTGAATAAAATTGTCGAAGGCCGGAAGAGGAGAAGGGTAACCGAAGCTTTAAATGAAGATGAGAAAGAACCACCAAAAAAGAAGAATATTCTGAAGAAGAGAAAAGGAACATCTCCGAAGCGAAAAGCATCTGACGAAGAAGAGACTGCCGCATCACGCTCTGCCACTGACGTGGAAGAGATTTTGAAGGTAATGACTGAATCCCTGCCTGTGAAGCTAAGTCCATTAGGGCCTCAACTGACGAAGTTTTTTCAGAAGGAAAAGGAGCCCGAAAAAACGAAGAAAACAACAAAGAGACAAAGAATCATCGCAGTGACCGAAGTCATTGACAAGACACCACCGAGAGCTTCAGCTCGGAAGATACCAGCGGCTGAGGAAATATCAAATGTTGAAGTCGCACCTTCGGAAATCGTGGCTACCGAAGCTACCTCAGCCGAAGATTTGAACTTGGAAACTACGATTGAACATATCGACAAAATACTGCTAGAGATGGCCACAGAAGAAGCTACTACTGCCGCCGAAGAGACCATGGCCGCAGTGTCTGGGAAAGGAAAAGAAATAGCTGACGATACTTCGGAGGACGAAACCTTCATGTTTCAAAATTTAACTAGACAAGAATTGTCAAAAACCGAAATACAAGAGCTTAAAGAATATGCCAAATCTTGTGGATATAAACCAGGAGCACTCCTCTTCGGAGGTATTGACGATGAAAAATTAGGCTGTATCCGGGATCAGACTGGAGCTAAGATTATCGGTACCCTATCAAAGAGTATCGGCTTTCCGAAGCTAGAAACAGATATTAGCCGCTACCGACGACAACATATCGTTGGTAGTTTATTTTATTCCAATTTCAAGGTGAACTACTTTTCCCTTGACTTTTATTGTTTTTTGATAATGAAAACATTCCTAACGAAGGTTGTTTATGTGCAGAGTATGTTGTTGAGTAAGGCTTTGAAAATGCAGCAGGATCTGGAAGACAAAAAACACGAGGTTATGATTTGAAATTTAGAGAACAAAATAAAAGAGCAATCAGCTGCTATTGAAAAGAAAGACTTCGAGCTTCAGTCAACTGAAGGCTTATTGGCAGAAGCCGAAACCAAAATAGCAGAATTGAATATGAAGCTTCTCTGCCAATCTGAACAGTTTGAACAAGAAAAGCGAGAACTTAATGCGAAGCTTGAAGCCGAAGTCCAACAAAATTCAAATTTGAAAAAATTATTGTCAAGCCTTCAAGACAAATGTTTGGAGTTTAGCAATAAATGTATTGAGCGACTGAGAAAGATCTTCCACTCAGTTGGGGCTAGCAGCGAGAAATTCACTCCGTCAACTGAAGATTTACAAAAGACCTTCGAACATATTGAGGGTGAAATTGATGAGCTTGACGAAGTTATAGCCGGGCACGGTGACTTCTGTGCCTAGGTAGCTTCTCGGGGCACTGCTGCAGCTTTTCTGAAAGCTGGCTGCGATCATGGAAAAATTGTTAACAGGCCCAATTTCACCCTGTCACCATCAATTTTAGATGATATTCCTGACCTCGCCCGAAGCATTTCTAATAGATTTGTAAAGATGATATGGACAAAAGGCGGGCGAGAAAAGGCTGGAGACGAAGCTCGGAGTCATCTTGAACCAGTAAGAAATCATACCTTGTGTTTACCTTTTCCTTCAAACTTGGTTTTGACTCACAACTTAATTCATGTAGGGTGACAAAGCCGCCGAGACCGATGCTTGAAGAGTATGACGCCGAAGCTGAGGCCCCATGAAGATCAGTAGGAATAGACTGTAGAAAAACTCAAGAAACTTTTGAAATAACTTTTGTAAATATGGCTAAACTGTTCTTAATAAATTTTGTTCATACCTTGTAACATGCTCTTACCCTTCCATTAATGTATGAGGTACTTTGATGTGGACGAAATTACCTTTTTGAGCCTAAGGCGAAAAAACACCTTCCCTTCTTTTCGTACACAGCGAAGTATAAAAACAGGTTTCCCTTTGTGCCGAAGCTCTTCTTTTCGTATACAACAAAGTACAAAAGACAGTTTTTTCCTTTTTGCCGAAGCAGCCACTTATGCTATGATGATGGTTATCCTACATATGCCTGGATGAATGTTTATGAATGCAAATGTTATGATGTAATGTAGTGTGCAAATGAATGTTCAAACACATATCCGAAGCCGCAATCACAACCGTTATTTCCTTAGAGACAATCACATATCAGCGTTGACTTTTCGCTGTAAGCCTCCCTTAGGAGCTTCTTCGCCTTTTACTTTCGGCGGTATCAGCGTTGATTTTTCGCTGTAAGCCTCCTTAGGAGCTTCTTCGCCTTTTACTTTCGGCGGTATCAGCGTTGATTTTTCGCTGTAAGCTCTGCATTCCCTTTGGAACGACTTCTGAGCAGAAAACTTACACTGCGCCCCCTTTGGAGCGACTTTTTTAGTAGCTTCGTCGTGCTCCGCATCCCCTTAGGGACGGCTTTCGAGCTTCTTCCCTGTTTCCTTTTTTTCCTTTTTCGGCACTCGATGGTGCGTTCTCAGTTTTTACATTTACATCTCTGGGGGATTTTGCTCTTATAGAGGTAAAAATAAAAAAGAAATTACATGTGATGGCCCCATTAAAAACCTTTCTCCTCCTTTAGAAAGGAAAAGGGTGCCATAAAAGAAAAATAAAAAATATAAAAAGTTACATCAAGTTATACATAAAATCGCCGAAGCTCATCCGCATTCCAAGATCTAGGAATGTCGTTGCCGTCCATATCCTTTAATCTGTATGAACCGGGTCTTGACGAAGATGCTACCAAAAAAGGTCCCTCCCATTTCAACTGCAACTTGCCTACTGTATCTGGGTTTGCCACTCTCCGAAGTACCAAATGTCCTGGCTCAATATTCTTTAGCCGAACCTTTCTATCACGCCATTTGATTGTTTCGGCTTGATATTTATTGATGTTCTCCACAGCTTGAAGCCTGATCCCTTCTATAGCATCTTTTTCTACAGAGTGATCAGCTTCAAAATCTGATTCTGCCAAAGCTACTACTCTTATTGATCCGGTTTTAGCCTCCTCCGGAGTTATTGCTTCGTCACCAAACAATAATTTGAATGGAGTAAAGCCTGTTGATCTTGATGCTGTTGTATTGTGGCTCCACACCACTTTGATTAATTGATCTGGCCATTTTCCCCTGGGTTGATTGAAGATTAACTTCATTATTCCTGTCATTATGATGCCATTAGCTCTTTCAACAAGTCCATTTGACTCCGGATGTCTAACTGATGCAAAATGGATCTTCGTGCCAATTTGATCACAAAATTGTCTAAAATCTTCGGAGTAGAACTGTGTCCCGTTATCTACAGTAATGGCCTTTGGTACTCCGAAACGACAAACAATGTTCTGCCAGAAAAACTTTTGAATGGTGGCCGAAGTTATTGTGGCTAAAGGCTTTGCCTCAATCCATTTAGAAAAATATTCCACAGCCACTACAACGTATCTTAAGTTTCCTTGGGCCGGTGGTAACGGACCTAACAAGTCAAGGCCCCACCTTTGCAATGGCCAGATGGGCTGTATCAGCTGAGTTAGAGACGAAGGTTGTTTTTGATCTCTTGCACATTTCTGACAACCTTCGCACTTTTGAACTAATTCCGCTGCATCCGAAGCTGCCTTCGGCCAATAAAACCCTTGACGAAAAACTTTTCCAAGTAACGGCCTAGATCTAATGTGAGATCCACACAGGCCTGCATGTATTTCTTTCATCAATTCTATGCCTTCGGCTCTGGACAAACACTTGAGTAATGGAGCACAAACTCCATGCTTGTACAACTCCCCTTTTATCATGACATATGGACGAGCTCTTGCCTCTATCCTCCTGTTATAAACTTCGTCATCTGAAAGGAAGTTACCTTGAAGGTAAGAGATGATCTCAGTTCTCCAGTCTTCACTATAAATAGGAGATATATTGAGGACTGCTCTTTCAAGAAGCTCCACTGAAGGTGCTTTTATTGTATCGAAGAACACATCCGAAGGTAAAGGCAACCCCTGTGCCGCTGACTTAGCTAGCAAATCAGCATGCTCATTTTCTCCTCGAGGAATATTTTTGACAGAAAATCCTTCGAAAGAGGCTTCAATCCTTCGGACCGTGTCTAGATATTTTTCGAGCTTCGGATCTTTAGCCTTACAACTCTTGTCAATATGACCGGAAACAACCTGGGAATCAGTTTTAAGAATGGCCCTTCTGATTCCCATTGCTTTTAACTTCCGAAGACCCAAAAGCAGAGCTTCGTACTCAGTAATATTGTTTGTGCAACTAAAATCGAGTCTTGCCGCATAACAAGTTTTAACTTTGGATGGCGAGACCAACACAGCAGCTGCTCCTGCTCCGAAGGTTCCCCACGACCCATCGCAAAACACTGTCCATACTTCGGTATCTTTATTTGTTTCTTCATCCTGAGCCTCTGGCGTCCAGTCGGCAATGAAATCTGTCAATGCTTGAGACTGGATCGAAGATCTATGCACATAATCAATGCAAAATTCATTGAGCTCCGCAGCCCATTTTCCAATCCGTCCAGTAGCTTCTCTATTTCGCATAATATCCTTCAACGGTTGCGAAGAAGGAACAACAATATTATATGCTTGAAAGTAATGCCGAAGCTTCCTGGATGCCATCAAAACAGCATATAACACCTTCTCCAATTCTGTATAGTTTTTCTTTGATACACTAAGAACTTCAGATAAAAAATATACTGGGACCTGCTTCTTGACTTGGCCATCAAGCTTTTCCTGGACAAGTGCTGCACTTACCGCTGAGTGCGAAGCTGCCACATATAATAACAAAGGAGCCCCTGGTGTTGGTGGGGTTAATGTTGTTAGATCCATCAAATATTGCTTCAGTTCCTCGAAGGCTTTTTGTTGGCTCGGTCCCCATCGAAAGACTTCGGCTGATTTCAGCACTTCAAAGAATGGTAAATTTCTCTCTGCTGATCTGGATATGAATCTATTGAGAGATGCCAGCCTCCCCGTCAATCTTTGGGCCCCCTTTTTTGTATTTGGTGGCTCCATTCGAAGTATAGCTTCAATTTTACTTGGATTAGCTTCAATTCCCTTTGTTGAAACCAAGCATCCAAGAAATTTCCCCTTCTTTACTCCGAAGACACATTTTTCTGGATTCAGCTTTAGACCAGCTTGTCTAAAATTGGCGAAGGTCTCCTGCAAATCAGCAATGTGATTTTCTTGTTTCGTGCATTTTACAATGATATCATCAACATAAGTTAGCACATTTCTGCCTATCTGAGACTGAAGAACCTTCGAAGTCATTCTGCTGAAACTTCCTCCAGCGTTCTTAAGCCCCTCAGGCATCCGAAGGTAACAATATGTTCCACTAGGAGTTATGAAACTGGTCTTCGGCTCATCCTCCTTCTTCATCCAAATTTGATGATAGCCTGAATAACAGTCTAAAAGACTCATAAGCTCTGACGAAGCTGCTGCATCAACTAAGGAGTCTATCCTTGGCAATGGGAATTCGTCCTTCGGACAGGCCTTGTTGAGATCTGTAAAATCGATACACATTCGCCATTTGCCATTGGCCTTTTTTACCATAACAGTGTTAGCTAGCCATTCTGGGTACTTTACTTCTCTGATAACTCCTGCACTGAGGAGTCTTTTGACTTCATTCCGAGCTCCTTCGGCCTTGTCATCAGACATTTTCCGAAGCCTCTGCTTTCTGGGTTTGAAGGATGGATCAACATTGAGCGAATGTTCAATAACATCCCTGTTAACTCCGCAAAGATCATTAGCTGACCATGCAAAAACATCTTTGTTGTTGAACAAAAACCTTATCAAGGTTTTCTCCTGTTCTTCGGATAATTGGGAGCCCAACAGCACCTTCTGCTCTGCTATGTCCTCACATAAGAGCATGGGCTTCGGCTGATCTGCCGAAGCTGCTTTCTCCCTTCTGATTTTGTACTGTTCACAAGCTTCAGCTCCATCTATATTATGGATTGCTTTTGAGTCAGTCCAGTTTCCTTCAGCCCTTCTGGCAGCTTCCTGACTTCCATGAATAGCAATGGGTCCTTGATCCGAAGGTATCTTCATGCAAAGATAAGCAGGATGAAGAATTGCTTCGAAAGCATTGAGGGTGCCACGACCAATAATTACATTGTAAGGATATTCCATGTCAACAATATCAAACACAACTTGCTCAGTTCTGGTGTTGTTGATGAAACCGAAGGTCACTGGCATGGTGATCTTGCCCAGTGCTACAATTTGTCTTCCTCCGAAGCCACAGAGAGGGTGTGTAGCATCATGGATCTTGTCTTCGGGCTCTTGCATTTGTCTGAAAGCTTTGGCAAATATGATATCAGCTGCGCTGCCTGTGTCAACCAAGACATTATGGACCAGAAATCCTTTGATCACACAAGAGATAACCATAGCATCATTGTGTGGGTAATCCTTGAGTTGAAGATCCTCTTGGGAGAAGGTAATTGGAATGTGGGACCATCTTGACTTGATGAAGGGTCCTTGCACCCCAACATGCTGTACCCTTCTCTATGCCTCTTTCTTCTGCTTTTTGTTGGCTGGCTCTGAGCATGAACCACCTGTTATCGGGAGCACCAGCTTCGGGGCCGAAGCAGCTCCAACTTGATCGTTGAACGAAGCCATCAGCTCAAAAAGTGGAAGTGAGTTGACCGGAGGTGGGCGCCAATGTTGGGGACTTGTTCTCAAATGCTACGAATTAAAAACAAGGCAACATAAAATGTTAAATGTTAATGTCTTTCGTCCAACGAAACATTATTCCCTTAAGGACTAATGAACCTTGGACGAAGGTCAAAGTCAATACGATTACGAAGGTTGAATCTTCGTAATTGAACTCTAATAGATTGTATAAAACAATATAAAATATGAAATGTCAAAGGTAAATAAATTATAAACGAGGAACATTACTTTCATGCTATATCGATTTTATGTACTACAACATTGGATACAATTATACCTCTGTCTTGACAAATATTGATTCCCGAATGATGCGATTGCAATTACAAGAATCCGTGAATAGTAAAGGAATACTGTTCACTATTTATAGGCACGGGACACAGCCTGGGAGGAATTACAACCATGCCCCTCATAAGGAATTACAACAACGACTCAAACATTTATGGACTAAAAGGTCATTCTATTCTTAAGTCGGTTTATAATTCCGAAGCTTCATGAAGAGGAACCTTCGGTCATCACATGTGGACAGCTTCAGCCGAAGCTGTTTCTCCCTTCAAGACCTTCGGCGACGAAGCATAACCCCAACAAGTCCGTTGATCAAAAGGCATACCGGTCTATGATAGGGTCTTTACTTTATTTGTGTGCTAGTAGACCGGATATTATGCTTAGCGTATGCATGTGTGCTAGATTTCAATCCGATCCTAAGGAGTGTCACTTAGTGGCTGTGAAGCGAATTCTTCGATATTTAGTCGCTACGCCTTGCTTCGGGATCTGGTATCCAAAGGGGTCTAACTTTGACTTGATTGGATATTCAGATTCCGACTATGCTGGATGTAAGGTCGATAGGAAGAGTACATCGGGGACGTGCCAATTCTTAGGGAGGTCCCTGGTGTCGTGGAACTCTAAGAAACAAACCTCCGTTGCCCTATCCACCGCTGAGGCCGAGTACGTTGCCGCAGGACAGTGTTGCGCGCAACTACTTTGGATGAGGCAAACCCTCCGGGACTTTGGCTACAATCTGAGCAAAGTCCCACTCCTATGTGACAATGAGAGTGCTATCCGAATAGCGGAAAATCCTGTTGAGCACATCCGCACAAAGCACATTGACATCCGGCATCACTTTTTGAGAGACCACCAGCAAAAGGGAGATATCGAAGTGTTTCATGTTAGCACCGAGAACCAGCTAGCCGATATCTTCACTAAGCCTTTAGATGAAAAGACCTTTTGCAGGCTGCGTAGTGAGCTAAATATACTAGATTCGCGGAACTTGGATTGATTTATAGCATACATGTGTTTATGCCCTTGATCATGTTCCTTCTGCATTTGTTGCTTATGTATGGTGCTCAAGTTGTACAAACACTCCCTGGACCTCACAAGTCCTTTTTGCAAGTGATGCACATATTTAGGGGGAGCTGTGCTACAACTTGACCCTTTGAGACTAACCATGTGCTTGAGTTTGCTTGTTTTAGTCTCAAAGGAGATTTGAAAGAGAAAAGGTGGACTTGGACCATGAAAGACTTCCACTGCACTCCGATGCGAGGGTAATTTATTCCAAGTTCATCTACTCTTATTGCCTTTGTATTCTTATTTGAAGATTTTGGTGAGGCAATGGGGTTAAAGGGCCAAGATTGATCCCGTTTTGGTGCTTGATGCCAAAGGGGGAGAAAATAAAGGCCAAAGCAATAAATGGATCAGCTACCACTTGAGAAATTTTTGAAAATAGTAGATTAGAGCTTTTGGTTTGTCAAAACTCTTTTATTGTCTCTTTTGTCAAAAGTTGGCCTCTTGTGGGGAGAAGTGTTGATTATGGGAAAAAGGGGGAGTTTTTGAAATCCTTGATCAATTTCTTTTGGAATACCTCTCTTTATGACTCTACAAGTGGATTTGACTTAGAGATAGGAATTTGAGTTTGATTTGCAAAAACAAACCAAGTGGTGGCAAAGAGTGATCCATATATGTCAAAATTGAATCAAAACAATTTTGAGTGTTCATTTGCATTGTTATTGCACTTGTTCTAGTTGCTTTATGTTGTGTTGGCATAAATCACCAAAAAGGGGGAGATTGAAAGGGAAATGTGCCCTTGGGCCATTTCTAAGTATTTTGGTGATTGAGTGCCAACACAAGTGCTTTTATGCTAATCCATGCAAAAATGTGGACAAGATGCAAATCATGTCAAAAGGTATGTTTCTAGACTTAGTACATTGTTTTTATGGACTAATGTATTATGTCTAAGTGCTGGAAACAGGAAAAATTGAATGGGAAATGAGATGGACTTGTTCAGCCAAAGTCTGCTCAGTCTGGGTGCACCGGACTGTCTGGTGGTGCACCGGACAGTGTCCGGTGCGCCAGGCTGACTTGGGCAAACAGGCTGCTCTCGGGACTTCGACGACGGTGTACGGCTATAATTCACCGGTCTGTCCGGTGGTGCACCGGACTGTCCGGTGAGCCGTTCACAGGCGAACTCATCGCTCTCGGGAAACCATCAACGACGTACGGCTAAAATTCACCGGTCTGTCCGGTGGTGCACCGGACTGTCCGGTGAGTCAACGGTTAGCCGGGGCAACGGTCGGCCGAGGATTTCGCGCGTGACGCGTGGCAGAGCCAACGGTCACATTGGTGCACCGGACTGTTCGGTGTGCACCGGACAGTGTCCGGTGCGCCAACGGCTCTCAGACTCCAACGGTCGGCTTCGCCAAATAAGGAAGGAGATCTGCACCGGACAGTGTCCGGTGGTGCACCGGACTGTCCGGTGCGCCAGTCGACAGAAGGCAAGATCTGCCTTCCAGGATTGCTCTCAACGGCTCCTAGCTGCCTTGGGGCTATAAAAGGGACCCCTAGGCGCATGGAGGAGTACAACAAGCATACTTACAACATTCCTAAGCACCAAGACCTCGATTCCGCGCATTTGTTTCTTTGTGATAGCATATAGAGCTCTAGTGGAGTTGTGAACTCATTGGGTGGTGTTGCGAGCTCTTGTTGCGACTTGTGTGCGTGTTAACACTCTGATTCTTGTGTCTTGTGTGTGTTGCTAATCCCTCCCTTGCTCCGTGCTTCTTTGTGAACTTCAAGTGTAAGGGCGAGAGGCTCCAAGTTGTGGAGATTCCTCACGAACGGGATTAAGAAAAGCAAGCAAAACACCGTGGTATTCAAGTGGGTCTTTGGACCGCTTGAGAGGGGTTGATTGCAACCCTCGTCCGTTGGGACGCCACAACGTGGAGTAGGCAAGCGTTGGTCTTGGCCGAACCACGGGATAACCACCGTGCCATCTCTGTGATTGATTTCTTGTGGTTATTGTGTTTTGACTCCTCTCTAGCCACTTGGCGATTATTGTACTAACATTTAACCAAGTTTTTGTGGCTTAAGTTTCACGTTTTACAGGATCACCTATTCACCCCCCCTCTAGGTGCTCTCAATAATCAGGATGAATCATCGTATCATAAAGTAATTCATCATGTTCGTTGATTAAAGTAAAGCACTAGCATGTACTTGATCATAATAGTCTAACCCAAAAAGGTAATCAAGGACATGATAAATAGAAAGCTAGTCAATCCTTAGGTTGATCAAAGTACGCGGAAAAGTGAAATATAAAGTAAATAGGACATAATAGGTCAGAGAACACTTGCCTTCACCAAACAGTTGCTGCTCAGGGGCTTTTCCTGCAACTTCCTCGGACTTTACGGACGAGACGTTATCTAGGCGAGTGCGAACATACATTCAACATTCTTGATATAGAAAGGAGCAATACACCATACAAGGGAAAACATATAAAAATGTGCAATACGAAATAGAGTTCGCTTCTATGGTCACAAGAGAAAAAGAACACCGAGATTGAAGCTACGATTGAGAAGTTACCGCGTTTACATTATACAAATATGAACTAGAACATTTAATTTGATATACTTGTATTAATCGACATTTATCAAATGTAAGTTAGATCTATTGCCTAGTTTTAATCAATCTGCTATGCTAATAGCTCTTGTTCCCTTTTGATCTACGGACTTACCTCCTACGTTGAGGTCCAAGTGTCCATTAGTCCCCATTGGCATTTTAGTAGGCTTTGCATCCTTCATCCCAAACTTCTTTAGTATATCTTGGATGTACTTCATTTGAGAGAGGAATGTCCCTTCCTTGAGTTGCTTTACTTGAAATCCAAGGAAGTAAGTCAACTCTCCCATCATGGACATCTCGAGTTTCTATGTCATCACCCCGCTAAACTCTTCACATGACTTTTGATTAGTAGAATAGAATATTATGTCATCGACATATATTTGGCATATAAACAAATCATCATTGCAAGTCTTATCTTTGTGCAAGTAGACCGGATAGTATGCTTTCTATTTGCATATGTGCTAGATTTCAATCGATCCCAAGGAATGTCACCTTGTGGCTGTGAAGCGTATTCTTAGATAATTAGTTCATACGCCTTACATCGAGCTCTAGTATCCTAAGGGGTCTACCTTTGAGGCTTTGACTTGATTGGATATTTAGACTCTGACTATGTCGGGTGCAAGATTGATAGGAAGAGTGCATCAGGGACTAATCAGTTTCTAGGAAGGTCTCTCGTGTCTTGAAGTTCAAAGAAACAAACATTCGTTGTCCTATCCATCGTCGAGGCCGAGTATGTTACCGCAGGCCAGTGTTGCACACAACTACTTTGTATGAGGCAAACTCTCCATGACTTTGGCTACAATCTGAGCAAAGTCCCACTCCTATTTGATAATGAGAGTGCAATCCACTTAGCGGATAATCCCGTTGAACACAGCCGCACCAAGCACATAGACACCCGGCATCACTTTTTGAGAGATCACCAGCAAAAGGGAGATATCGATGTTTGCCATATTAGCTCTTATCACCAACTAGCCGATATCATTACCAAGCCTTTAGATGAGAAAAGGTTTTGTAAGCTGCGTAGTGAGATAAATGTCTTATATTCGCGGAACTTGGATTGATCTATAGCATATATGTCTTTTATGTATTGATCATGTCATTTTAAATTATGTATTTTGGTGTTCAAGTTGTAAAACATCGTCCCCGGACCTCACACGTCTGATGCATATGTTTAGTGGGAGGATATGCTACAACTTGACCCTTTGAGACTAACATGTTTGCTTAAGTGGTTTTGACGTAGTCTCAAAGGTGAATGGAAAGGGAAATGGTGAACTTGAACAACAAACAAGGCTTCCACTGCATAACGGTATCATGTTCAAGTTGCCCTTGGTATTTATTGCCTTCTTGCTTTTAATTCGCATTTTTTGTGAGGCAATAAGATTTAGAGGTCACTAGTTTCTTTGTTTTGGTGCTTAATGCCAAAGGGGGAGAAATTGAGGCCAAAGCAATTGGATCAATTACCACTTGTGAATTTCAAAAACTGTTGTGTTTAGTACTTGTTGTTTGATTAAAACTCTCTTATTGCAAAACTATTCTCTTGTGGGAGAGAAATCTTTATTATGGCAAAAAGGGGGAGATTTTGATGGATGATCAAAACTAGTCTTCAAAAATGTTTTGATTTTCTAAAACAAAGTGTTTTTGGCATAGAAGTAAGAAAATGAATTTGTATTGCGAAAACAAACCAAGTGGTGGCAAAATGATCCAAATATGCCATATCCTATACTTACTCTATTAGTGTTCGATTTAACTTCAATTTAAAAAAGTTGGCTCATAATTGGGTTTGCTAATGCTTTTTAAGTTGCTTTTAATATCTTGGCATAAATCAGCAAAAAGGGGGAGATTGAAAGGGAAATGTGCCCTTAGGCATTTCTAGTTGTTTTGGTGATTAGATGATCAACACACTATTACAAACTAACAACTCCACATATGACCATGAGCACAGGTACTTGAAAGGTAAATTGAGAAATATAAGAGTGTATTGCAAATCCTATTGCATTGAAGGAACAAGGTATGATTCTAGCACTTAGTAAATTGTTTTAGTTGCTAACTATGTTTATCTAAGTGCTAGAAAACTTCTCAAGTCGAACCTGTTGGGGGCCTTCGTCCTCCGAAGGTCCTCAAAAACATGATTTGACAATGTTTTCCAAGTGGATTATGTGAACAGGTATTTTGGACTCAGAACTATGAATATGAAGCACGGCCAGGACGAAGCCTGAACCAGACGAAGGACGAGCGCAGCCGAAGCTGTGCGCAGGGAAGCTTCGTCGCGACAGCAGAGGGGGGAACCGACTTAAAGATGAAAAGACTGCGTGGGCCTTGACAAATTTCCATAAGCCATTAACAAATGTAATGGACATGGATGTAATTTTACGTGGGCTGCGTCCCGCGCCTATAAATAGATGAACAGTACTCCCGTACTGTTCACGCTGACTTGGCATTGGCTTTTGCGTCACGCTTGTACTTTTTACCTTCTCTCAGGACCGAAGGTACATTTGTAATTTGAAATCATTTCTATTTCTCCATGTTAATAAAATAGAAATGATTCTATGTTGATGTTTATGTTTCACGCTTTATATGAATCCTTCGGCATTATTTATTATATTTACGAAGGTATGTATCTTATGACCTTCATCCTAAAATCATTATTTCCCGAAGGGGCATAATGTTTCGAAGGACGAAGGACCTTAGTGTTTAACACTTTTTATGTTGCCTTGTTCTTAACTCTTAGCATTTGAGAACAAGTCCCCAACATTGGCGCCCACCTCCGGTGAACTCACTTCCACTTCGAGCTTTTTTGGACACCTTCGGAAGCTATAGACCTTCGCTATGGCGCCGAAGAAAGCTTCAGCGACTGGGGCTTCAGCACTGCAACCGCTGGACCACAACCAGGAGACCGTCTCTCTTCGGGAGGCCCGAAGCCAGAAGAGAAAGGCTGTCAGCCCGACGCTTCAGGAGGAAGAGCTAGACCAAGAAATCAGGGATATGGAGATCCTACATCAACAGGTGCAAAGGAAGAAGGAGAAGATGGCCCGGCTAGCTGAGTTGCAACGGCAGATAGACGAAGCCTCTGAGGAAGTCCGCCACCTCACCCATGATGAGCAAAACAGAAGGCCTCAGCAGAAAGACCTTCATCAGGAGGGCTTCGTCAACGAAGATGACTGGTATGACAATTTCCATCAGGGAAATTTTGTTTTCGATGATGCTTCTCCTTTGTCCGCTGAGCTGCAGGCTACACCTTGGCCTCCATCCTATAAGCCACCTCAGCTTCCCATGTTCGACGGCCACTCAGACCCGAAGCAGTTCCTGATGAGCTACGAAGCAACAGTGTCTTCGTATGGGGGCAATGCTGCAGTCATGGCGAAGTCTTTCGTCATGGCCGTCAGGAATGTTGCTCAGACCTGGTATTCCTCCCTTCGACCAGGGACAATCACCTCTTGGTAGAAGCTGAAGGATATGTTGTTAACCAGCTTTCAAGGATTTCAGACGAAGCCGGTCACTGCACAAGCTTTGTTTCAGTGCACTCAGGATCATGAAGAATACCTTCAGGCATATGTCAGAAGGTTCTTGCGTTTGAGGGCACAGGCACCAACGGTGCCCAATGAAATTGTTATCGAAGCTATGATCAAGGGGCTTCGTCCTGGACCTGCAGCCCAATACTTTGCTAGGAAGCCTCCTCAGACTCTGGAGAAGCTACTCCAGAAGATGGACGAATACATTCGTGCAGATAACGACTTTCGCCAAAGAAGGGAGGAGGCCTTCAGATTCTCTGAGATGACCAGGGGCTTCGGGGGACGATTCTATCCGAGGCATGTCAGGTCCATCCACAACGCTCAAAATGATGATAAGGGGAGTCAACAGAACAGGTCGCAGTGCTCCTCACAGGCTTCGGGGCAGCAGCAAACTTTCTTTCGGCCACCAACTCCAAGAGGCAGAGGCGCCAGGGGCTTCGGCGGGAGATTTGGGGATCAACCAAGGAGGACATTTTGCTTATTCTGCGGTGAGAACAAGGGCCATACCACCAGGATGTGCCATGTTACCATCCAGAAACAAAAGGAGCTAGCAGAAGCTGCAGCGCGACAGGGACAGCCGAAGCAGGTCATGCATACCGCTTCGTACCATCAGCCTTACATCCCGGAGTACGTGGGCAACCACCCTGCAGCCTCCGTAGCTTCGGCAAGTCAACCTCAAGCTTCATGGCAACAGCCCCCGCCTCCACCTCCGCTGCAACAAGGCCAGCAGCCAGAGGGGAGCCAATATGTTCTGCACCAAAGGGATCTTAGAGAGCAATCCGAAGCTCGCACAGTCAACAGCACTGTGCCAGAGTCGAAGCACATTTATTGACACATATCCTACCTTTGATAGCAGTCTTTTCCATTCAGTTCTATTCTCTGTAGCAAAAAACATTGATAGTTTCCATGTAATAATTTCGCTGTTTCCCATGAGGAAAATCTATTTTCTCCACAGGCTTAAGTTGATGAAGTTTTTGTGTTAACAAGGAGGACCTTCGAAGTATTAAAAATCCTTCGAAGTAACAGAAAGTCGTTCTAAGGAACGCGGAGTAAGTTCATGAAGTCACAAAAAGCCGTTCCAAAGGGAGCGCAGTGTAAGTTTTCTGCTCAAAAGTCGTTCCTAAAGGAATGCAGAGCATACAGCGAAAAGTCAACGCTGATACCGCCTAAGTAAAAGGCGAAGAAGCTCCAAAGACGTTCCTAAGGGAATGCAGAGCTTATACCGTCTAAGTAAAAGGCGAAGAAGCTCCAAAGACGTTCCTAAGGGAATGCAGAGCTTACGAATGTGTTTTGTGTGTATCTTCGGAACAGACGTCATTTGCATAACATAACATCATCACATCATTTCGCATAGCATAAGCATCATACATCATGTTGCATACGGCAAAAGAAGGGCACACAGTATTAACCTTCGAAAGAATGATTTGAGAAAGTGCAAATTGTGCAAAGTCACGAGGGAATATAATGATAATCTTCGGAAAATAGCTTCGGAGGCTGTTTTTACGAAGCATGGATGAGCTTCATCAGAGCAATATCAAAATTGTTTAGCTTCGGAGAATGCTTTCACGAAGCATGGATGTGTCTTATCAGAACAGTTTTAACGGAGAATGTTTTCTTCACGAAGCATGAAAAGAAGGGAAGGTGTTTTTTCGCCGAAGGCTCAAAAATGGTATGTATGTAGAGTTTCATGCATCGTAAAGAATTGAATAATGGAAAGAAACTTGTATATTACATTCAAATGTACAAAATGTTACATAGATCACAATTTAACTGTTTTTCTAAATAGCATCTAGTCTTCTCTTAATACTGCTTCGGCGACTTCATTTAGAAGTTGATCAACAACTTTGTCCATGATAGCTTCGGCCATTTGTTTAATTTCATCATCCCCTTTTGTGTGGGGATCGACAGTCGATTCAGCAGCTTCTGAGGCAAGAGAACATTTCTTCATTATTATTACAAATCGTGAGCAAAGTTTGAAATAAAAATTACAACACAATAAGAACGGCTAATTAATACCTAATTGCCTTTCGGGCTCTGTACTTCTTTCGGCAGCTTCTGCCACTTTCCTAGCATCATGGATGCCTTTTTCGCTCCTTTGGATGATTTCTTGCGCCATTCCTCGGCCGCCGTCGTTCCAGATATCAGTAAAAAATTTGCCACCAACAACGCTTGCTTCGGCCGAGGGGTCCTTGATGTCTTCGGAAGATAAGGCAGCTTCGGACTGAGCTAAAAATTTTACATGACCGCAACCTTTCTTCTCTAAGACAGAGGCAATTCCTCTGGCGCCCGAAAAAGCGCAGATGTCGCCACGACTGCTCAGGATCTCCTCGAAGGCCTCTGCTTCGTGACTAATCCATTCCAGTGGACCTTCGGGATTACCTCGAGAGAAATTCTCTTCGCTGGAAAAGGCGCCCACGCTGGCGAAGCTGCTTTTAATTTTATTCACGCATTCTACAGATTTAACATAGCATTTTCTTTGAGAGGCACGAAGCTCCTTAACCCTTAACTCCAACTTATCCACCATATGATCACTAAGTTCTCGTTTTGTTTCCTCAAGCACACGTTCTTCTTTCGCCCGGGCTAGTTGTTTCTGAAGATCTTTGATCTCGTGTTTCTGAGCTTCGGCCTGAATCTTTGCAGCAGCTTCGTCCTTTTTTATCTTGTCTACTAGAGTAACCAGAATTTTGTCTTTTTCTAGAGCTTCGTTCCTCAGCTTTATAACTTCGGAGCGTAAATTGTTGAACGCAATCTCATAGCTTTCATCTTCGGCGCTTTTTTGGGCTCTTAATGCGTTGCTTAGAATTAAGCCCTGTACGAAAAAGAATCCATATAAGAATATAGGAATGAATTACGTATTAAAAAAGTTTTTTCAAACGCTTAATTCCCAAACCTTTAGGCTATTGTATGCAAGACTGTCTGTGAGATCCTCTTTCGTCATGGCGCTTAATCCAGCTTCGAGCTTCGGGAAGCCTATACTCCTGGCCATCTCTCGGCAGACAGATAGTTCTTTATTGTCTGGGAGGCAATACAGGAAATCATCTTCGTTTGTCCCATTAAATATTACTGCCCCCTTCGGATACTTCAACTCTTTCGCATAGTGATTCGCTTCATAGATCTCTTCTTCAGACAGTTTCTTCCCCGAAGCATGTCGCACGGTGTAATCGTATACGCTGGAGGGAGCTTCGGGGATGGCAGTGTCAATTTCTTCAACTAAAACTGGTTCTGATATTTTTATTGCTTCGGCTTCCAAAGGTTGCTCCTTGTAGGGCTCTGAACGCCCAGCTTCAGCTTCGGCCTGTTGCGTCGAAGCTTCAGTAGAAGCTTTAGCAACTTCAGCACTCTTTTTTGGAGTTGTGCTTGAAGACTTAATTGTCTCCAAGACATCTAGTACGTTTACCATTCTTTTCCTTTTTGGGGTCACCGATGGCCCCTTTTGGTTTTTTATTACTTCGACATTTACCGAAGGACTTAAGATTTCAGACATTTTTGGCTCGTCAATCTTCGGCTTTTCTACTACTGAAGGCGCTTCAGTCTTCTCTTCCATCTTCGGCACTGGAGCTGGTTCGGTAGCTTCAGAGGCCAAAGAAGCTTCGCCAATGAATTCTGGCACTGTGGCCGGCTCAATAAAGCGTGTCCGGTGGGTGAGCACCTTCATCTTTTTTCTTTGAGGCGCTGGCTCACTAGGGGCACTTGTGGTAGCTTCTGTCGCAGGAGAAGTATTTTTCCTTTTACGACCCAATATCGGATAATGATAGTCAGGGTAGATGAACCCGACCGCGTCAAACACACGGTTGAGCCTTTTCTTCTTTCGGCCTCCGAAGGCTGCTGATAATGCGGTGTTCTCAGCCTTCGAATATGTGCCAAGCAGTTCGTCACTTAATGTCTCAATACTTTTCAACCAGTCATCATCAGGTTCAACAAATTTATCTGCATACTTAAATGTGTATTTTAGTCTAACTAGTCCGCCTTCGTCGGACTCTTTAATGGTTTCCTTCGGCATTTCCCACTTTTCTGCAAGTGGCCATATCCTGAAGGCAATGTGCTCTTGGACCAAGTCCCTTGTTCCAATGAAGGAGCAGACTACGCCGAAGGCTCTTTGGCACTCCTCGGCTGCTTCGTCCATTTCAACCTTCGGCCTTCGTAGTCCGAAGCGTTGCCAGATGGGGCACATAATTATACTTTTAACATTTTCTTGCGCTGTTAAGTCATTCTTCACATAAAACCACTCTGTCATCCAGGCTCCGGGCCACCTCTTCCGAAAGGTCGGCACAGGGCAGCTTGACCCGGAGCGGGCACCGAAGCTGTAACACCCAAAATTATTGTGATATTGTTCTTTTCCCCACGGCTTCGTCTCATATAACAGTTCATGAATGTTGCAAAAACTTTTAGCATTTGGTTTTAAACCTTGACTTTTTGCAGCCCAGACAAATATCCCCATTCTTATGATAGCTTCGGGAATAAGTTGATGAAGGTAGACTTGAAATGTTTTCAGTACCTCGACAACAAAGTTGCTCAGGGGGAATCGAAGCCCAGCCTTGAGAAAGCTTCGGAAAATCACAACTTCATCTTCTTCGGGGGTGGGAGAAGTCTTTTCTCCAGCGTCAGCCCTCACAATAGATATATCTCGAAAATACCGCCCCCTCATATTATCAATATGGCTCTGCTTGATAGTGGTTTTCCCGAAAACCGTGTGACTTGGCCGCCATGGACGATCTTCGGCCTCTTCTCCACCACTCTCTACATCATAGCTGTCGCTGTCACCAGTATCTTCGGACAGACCTTCGAGAATCTCCTTGGTGATTTTCTCTGTATTGGTCTCTGCCATCGCTATCAGGAACCCCAGATTCTTCTCCTCCTCGAGACTCAGCTTCGTCTCAGCAGGGATCTTCTTGCCTTCAGACATCTTCGGAAACGCTAAAAAATTGTTCCCGAGGCCGAAGCTCCAAAATCAAAAAGACCAGCAAATCTTAGTGCACAAGAGCTAAAAATTTTAGTGGGCCGAAGCAGAAGGCAAGTGTGCGTACCAAATGAGTTTGCGGTGCGATCTTATTTATACGCCCAGGGCGTTAAAAATTTAAAGGCCCCGCCTGTCAGTGAATGTTGCTATTCTAGCAAAGGGAAGGTGTTTTTTCGGACCTTCGGCTCAAGGCCTTCGTCCATATCGCAATCTGAATTTATTATTAACAAATTAATGTTGCGAGGGGCTACTGTTGGGGGCCTTCGTCCTCCGAAGGTCCTCAAAAACATGATTTGACAATGTTTTCCAAGTGGATTATGTGAACAGGTATTTTTGGACTCAGAACTATGAATATGAAGCACGGCCAGGACGAAGCCTGAACCAGACGAAGGACGAGCGCAGCTGAAGCTGTGCGCAGGGAAGCTTCGTCGCGACAGCAGAGGGGGGAACCGACTTAAAGATGAAAAGACTGCGTGGGCCTTGACAAATTTCCATAAGCCATTAACAAATGTAATGGACATGGATGTAATTTTACGTGGGCTGCGTCCCGCGCCTATAAATAGATGAACAGTACTCCCGTACTGTTCACGCTGACTTGGCATTGGCTTTTGCGTCACGCTTGTACTTTTTACCTTCTCTCAGGACCGAAGGTACATTTGTAATTTGAAATCATTTCTATTTCTCCATGTTAATAAAATAGAAATGATTCTATGTTGATGTTTATGTTTCACGCTTTATATGAATCCTTCGGCATTATTTATTATATTTACGAAGGTATGTATCTTATGACCTTCATCCTAAAATCATTATTTTCCGAAGGGGCATAATGTTTCGAAGGACGAAGGACCTTAGTGTTTAACACTTTTTATGTTGCCTTGTTCTTAACTCTTAGCATTTGAGAACAAGTCCCCAACAGAACCTTTTTAGAGAAATGGTGTTTGGCTAAGATTAACCAAATTTGTGTCATCTGGGAGCACCGGATTGTCCGGTGTGCACTAGACAGTGTCTGGTGCCCAGACTGTTCAGTCGGTGAACAGGACGCTCTCGGAATTCTGATGGGGCGCCACTATAATTCACCGGACTGTCCGGTGTGCTAGCCGCGTGCCTGGACAACGGTCGTCCGTGCAATCTATGCAGGATACGTCAGCCTGGCCAACTGTCATGAGGTCGCACCGGGTTGTCCGATGCGCCACCGGACTATCTGGTGTGCCAAGTGATCAACGGTCGGCTTGGCTGAATAAGGAAGGAGATCGCCTACTGTGTAGTCTCCGGTGTGCACCGAACAGTCCAGTGCACCCACAGACAGAAGGCAACCAGGGCCTTCCAAATGAAGATCAAATGGCTCCTTGGTCCCTTGGGGCTACAAAAAGACCCCATAAGCGCATGGAGCTGTTACACAAGCACACTTTGAGCAATCTACAACTCCTAGACTCTGCGACCACACTGTCGATTCATTAGATAGAGATTTGAGTGTGTTCTTGAGTTGTGACTCTGTTGTTTTGATTCTTGCACTCTCTTCTTGACTTGTGTGCGTGTTTTTGTTGTGATTGAGTTCTTGTGTGTGTTTCTACTCCCTCCTTACTTCGGTTTTGATTAAGATCATTTGTGAAAGGCGTGAGAGACTCCAACTTGTGGAGATTCCTCACAGACGGGATTTGATATAAGGAAGACAACTGTGATACTCAAGTTTGGTCTTTGGATCACTTGAGAGGGGTTGAGTGCAACCCTTGACCGAAGGAGGTCACCACAACGTGAAGTAGGCATGGGTCGAACTACAGGATAAAATTGCCACGTCTCTTGTCTATTTACTTTATTGCTATTGTTGTCTTCATGAGTTCTCATATTCACTTGTATTATTGCTCCTAAGTTTGATACACATCTCAAAGGAGCAATCAAGTGAAGAGCTCTCCTCTCTCCATCTCTACTCATAACAACTTGGTTTTAGCTTTCACTAACACTCATTATAAACCAAGTTTGTGTTGTTTAGAGTTGATTTTTGCAGGATTACCTATTCACTCCCCCTCTAGGTGCTTCTATGATTTATGACAAGGCTTATTTCACCATAACATCTTATTAATGAGTAGCAATGGATCATATACCACTTTGGTATCAAAAAAAGATAATACAATTTTAGTAAATGACTTCAGATCAATATCTTTGCTCAACTCTTCAGTCAAGCTGATAACTAAGATTCTAGCATACATGCTACAAAAAGTTAAGACAAAATTAATTCATCAGAACCAATATGGCTTCCTAAAGGGCAGAACAAATCAAGATTGCATCATCTAGGCATTTGAATATATTCATTGGTGCAAACTCTCGCACAAAGTAGTGATTACTAAGCTAGATTTTGAAAAAGGCCTTTGACATGGTGGAACATCAGCTAATAATTGACATGTTTAAAGCAAAATGCTTTAGTCAAAATGGGTAAAATGGATTTCAGACATTTTTTCATCTGGAACTTCGTCAGTTCTACTAAATGGGGTACCAGGGAAGACCTTTCATTGTAGAAGAGCAGTTCGACATGGAGATCCTCTATATCCTTTGCTCTTTGTTATTGCTTCAAATTTGCTTCAATATTGGGGATTATCAATTGCCCGATTCTTTCCTCATCTTCTATGGACTTTCTGATTCTTCAATATGTAGATGACACTCTTCTAATTATGGAAGCCAGTCAAAAACAACTTTTCTTTTTGAAATCTTTGCTCCATACTTATGAAATGGCTTCGGGGTTGCGAGTGAATTATGTCAAATCTAGTATCATCCCTATTAATGTCGATGTAGAAAAATAAAGATCTTGGCTAGAACTCTTAATTGCAAAATTGGCTCCCTGTCCTTCACCTATTTAGGTTTTCCCCTTGGAACCATGCAGCTAAAGATTCAAGAGTGTATGCCTCTGATTTGTAGAGTTCAGAAAAGGCTTTCTAGAATTACAAGAATTTTGAGCCTTTGTGGGAAATTACAAATGGTAAATGTAGTACTCTCTTCCCTTCCAACCTTCTACATGAGCACCATTAAGCTCTCCATTGGGGTCATAAAGCAAATTGACAAATTTAGAAGAAGTTATCTTTGGAAGGGCCCGATCTGAACTCATCCAAACTTTCTCTAGCCTCAAAGAAAATGGTTCAAAGATCAAAGCCATGGGAGGACTGGGTATAATCAATCTTATACACCAAAATGATACTCTTCTATTAAAGCACCTTCATAATATCTACAATAAAGTGCCTATTCCCTAGATTAATCTTGTATGGGAGAAATATTATCTCAATGGCAACATCTTTCTACGACCGAACAAGATATCTCCTTGGTGGAAGAAAATTTTATCTTTGAATTCTCTTTTTAAAGGTATCGCCAGAGCTCTACCTGCATATGGGTCTACTATTTTGCTCCGAAAAGATTTGTGGAGCTATCAAACCTTAGAGTTACTTTTACCGCAACTCTGCTCCTTTTCTTAAATCCAAACATTACTTTAAAGGAGTTTAAAGATATTCAATACTCGCAAGATAACTTTAACCTTCTGCTGTTAGAGCAAGCCTTCGCACAATTGGACAATCCGTTTTCTTAATGTTGTGGATATTCAGGGTCATAGTAAAGACTCTTGGTCTTTCTCTTGGGGATCTCATTTTTTCTCAGTCAAGGAAACTTATAAAAAGATTTTGGGAGATAACTCAACACATGTAATCATCAAATGGCTTTTGAGATCTTCACAATTAAAGCATAAAGTCTTCTTTTGGCTACTTTTCAATAATACACTGAATACACGGGAGATGCTTCAAAAGAAGAATTTTATCCTAGAATCATATAACTGTGAAATGTGTATCTGGCAAAAAGTGGAATTTGTTGGTCACCTTTTTTCATATGCAATTTCGTGAGAAGATGTTGGGCAAAAATTCATATCCTCTACTCTCGTCGTATTAGTGTTCATCAAGCCATTGTTGACATCAAAGCAAAGCTATTAGTTCTTTTCGCCATGGATATCATCATTCTCATGACATTGGCAATCTAGAAACAAAGAAATGATTGGATTTTTAATAGAACAAATCCTTAGGTTGATTCATGTTATTTAGATTTCAAAGGATTTTTTGATCTTTTTCTTTTTAGGCTAATCAGCAAGAAGCATTTTGCTTCTGTAGAAATTTGGAGAGCGCCTCTCCTTTAATTTGTAATAGGCTTCTTGTACTCGTTTTCCTTTTCCCTTTTACCTTTTTAATATATCCTACCAATAGGGGCTTTAGCCCTCTTGTTTCTTTCAAAAATGGGGGTTTTAGCCCCCTCATTCCCCTCTATTATCCTTGCTCCTAAACAAGCACTTAGGGTTGGTTTGGTGACCATGGAATTGGATGGAATCTATAGGAGAGGAATCTCCTTTCTATTCATATGGTAAGGAGATTCCTTCTCATGGATCCCCTTTAATTCTCTAGTCACCAAATTAGCCCTTAAAATTTAGTCTATGTCACATCAGATATTTGAATATCAAGTATAAGTACTAATTAAACTTATAATAAATTTATATCACCATTTAGTCTTCGTATGTGTAATTATCTTTATAATTATACTATAATTAATATTCATAATTATCATCCAAATATTCGATACAATACGGACTAAACTTTACCTTTAGTTCTGTAAAACCAAACATCCCATAAGATTGCAGCCCAGTCCAGCATCGTGGGAAACAAGACGGGGTCGGTTGTGAAGATGGATCAGAGTCACTTAAGACTATCCCTAGTGGATATGGTAAAATAGGGGATATGAAACTGTAGATGACATTGTTTGACACAGTTTGCAGAGTGGGAATGAAATAGTGGTTCTGGTTATAGGTAGCCATGCAGCCTAAGGCCCGGTAGCACGGCCCGAGGCCCGGTTTTTTGGCCCGACCCGAACCTGGCACGGCTCGAAGGGAGTCATGCTTAGGCTGGCATGGCGCGATCCAACAGGCCGTGCCTGGGCCGGCGCGGCTAGGCCCATGGGTAGACACAACCTAGCTCCCCCACCACGCCCCTGCATGGCCATGTTTGTATAGCGCGACCCATGCGGTTGTGCCCCCCTCCCCTAGTTCCCCACCCATGACGCCCCTAACCCTAAATCGTCACCTCCGCACCGCCCTCCGCCTCGGTGCCTCCGCCTCCACGCCTCTGGCCTCTACATGACTGCCTCTCCGATGTGCGGTGAGCGGCAAGCCAGCCTCGGAGCTCCGCCTTCGCTCTCCGGCTTCTCCGTCGACTATGGTGCCCTCAAACTCGAAACGACTGTCATCGGCAACCTCGCCTCCCTCTCTACCTCTCCCTTTTCCATCTCTCTACCTCCCTCTTCTCCACCGGTGAATCGGTGATTATGTGAGTTTGTTGTCGTATGTCCCTCCTTCGTCAGTTACCGTTCTCTAGCGGTTCTTGCTTCTTGTTCTTGGTGTGCTTGTCGTCTTCTCCGGCACTGGGCTCTAGTTGCATACATAAAATCTTAGCCCTTCTCCCTAACTCTAAGTCTCTCATTCTTGTAGTTTGATGTTGTTTTCCATTGTTTCGTTTTCTTAGGTTGGTAGCCGACGCATCGTCTTCTAGTTGTAGCCTAGGGCGTGCTAGGCACCCACCCGCACCGTCGATGAACGGGTCCGAAGAGGACGCCATGGCTGAAGATGATGACGTTCTTCTTCCTAGCATGGCACCCGATGGCGAGAATGACGATGACCTCAAAGATGACGTTGCTGCCTTGTTTGGTATTGATCTCGGTGACGCTCCTATGTCGACTCCTGTCGATCTTGACGGCGATGGTGGAGAAGGGGCCACTAGTAACTCCAACTCGAACTCCACTACTCCATCAGTGGCTAGTACAGGTAATCTTGGTAAGCACAAATCGCATGTGCGGGTTGATTTTGATGAAGTATTTGAAGAGGTTAATGGTGTTACGATTTGCACTAAGGCAGTGTGTAAGATTTGTAAATCTACCCTGTTTGCTAGATCTGCTGCTGGCACTAGTCACTTAAAAAGGCACCAAAAATCATGTAGGCTGAAAACTGATCAACGTGCTAGGGTTCAATCTAGGCTTTCTTACAATCCTGATGGCTTTGTTTATAACTGGGATTATAAACCTAATGTTGCTAGATCTGAATTATGTCATTTGATTGCTAAGCTTGATTTGCCTTTAGGAATTGGTGAGACAGATGCTTGGGAAGAATATATTGTTAGATCCCATAATCCTAGGTTTGTTAAAGTCTCTAGGCAGACCACCACTAGAGATATTGGCAAGTTGTTTAATAAAAGACGTAATATAATTAAGAACTCTATGTTGGCCAGTGCTTCTTCTGTTGCTTTGACATCAGACATTTGGTTTGGTAATGCTAAGGAAGACTATATCTTTATTGTTGCTCATTATGTTAGTGCTGACTGGGAGTTGCAGAAAAAGGTAATTCGTTTTTGGTTGATTGAGGTAAAACATACTGTGAAAATACTGCTAAAAAGGTTGGATGTGTGATTCAAGAGTTTGGTTTGCTAGATAAGATCTTCTATGTTACTCTAGATAATGTTCTTCCAATGCTAAAGTTATGGAAACTTTGTCACCTTTGTTTGCTGGTTATTTTGGTTCTAAGTATAATCTGATGCATCAACGTTGTGACTGTCATATTATTGATCTCATTGTGAAATCTAGCTTAAAAAGGTTCAAACCTTACACTGAGGATTTTAGAAGTGTTATCAACTTCTTAAATTCTTGTAATCATAGAATTGCTATGTTCAAGAACTATTGTAGTGCACAAGGTCTTAGACTTAGAAAATTTGGGTTGGATATGAATGTTAGACTGAATGCTACGTATCTCATGCTTAAACACTTGCTACCATATAAAGATGTTTTTCATGTGTTCATTAATTCCAATCTTCAACATTATTGAGTGCTACACATTGGTATGTTGCTGCAAAAATACTTGAATTTCTTGAATTTTTTATGAATCCACAGTTGCATAAAAGACCAGGAGTTGGGTGATAGAAGACTCCAGCATTCTATTGATGACCAAGAGATGGCAGCATCCTTTGCCAATTTGTATCTTGATGTTCTAGAAGATGGATCTGTGCCTCCTTGTGCTAGCACATCTGTTGCTTCTGCTTCTGCTTGTGTTGGGGCTGGGGCTACTGGGCATTGAGAGAAAGAGAGCTAGGGCCTGGGGCTGGGGCTTTCCTTCTTGATTTCGTAACCTTCTTGATTCTGTAACCTGTTGGCTGTTGCTTCTGCTTTTGCATATGTAACTGGCTTGGAGATTGGAGAGTTGGAGAGTTGTGTTGTACTCTTTTGTGTTGTAACTTTGAACAATATTATAATTATAGCTTATAAAAGGATTAAGAGTTATGTTGTACTCGTTTTTCCTTTCTGGGGTTACCCAAAAAGGTTTTTAATAAGGCAGCATTGCATATAGCTCTTAAACCTTTAATTTATCATGTTTTGCTTCTTTGGTTGTTTTTTGGATTTTAATCTAGTTAGTTTCTATTTTAAGGATTTTTGGGGTAACCAGGCCACGAGTTAGCCCGATACGTCATTGTGTCAACTCAAACCAATTCAGCCCGAAAACGACTCATAGGCTTGTGCTTGAACCGTAGGCCACACACGAAGTTTGAATCAACCCAACGTGACAAGCAGCGTGCCGTGCTGGCCCCAAACTATGCGGGTCGTGCCCACCTCATGCTCGGGCCGCCGGCCCGGCCCGTTGAACACCTATAGTTCTGATGGAAGCCGACGCCGGCTATCTAAAAATCTCCTTTTCCGTTGGGCCACGCTACACACGGAGTCCCTTGCACGGCACGGAAGAGCATATTCTCACCGAACTCGTGCCAAAAAGGCTGAACGGAACAAAGGCGGGTGGGCCGGCGGCGACCTTTTCCAAGAGGAGATGCCCGGTCCCACAGCGGAGCCTGCTCCCTCCTCCCTTCCTCTCGAGAGGGACTCCCTCGGCGTCACCATCGACCCCGCGGAAGCGGGGGCGTGCGCGTATCCACTCCTCAACCGAACCAAGTGGAGCATCCCCTCACGCTAGACCGGAGCTGGGGGGCGACGACGAGCCAGCCGCCGCCGGTTTGACCAGACCTGTGGTGATGGACTGATAAGGTATGCCTGTAGGAGGGAGAGAGCTTTCGGTTTAGAAAATAAGAGGGTGCCGCGGGCTGGACTGAGAGAGCGGAAGGAAGGAAGGAAGGAAGGAAGGAGGAAGGGAGCCGGCGATGGGCGGGTGGAACTGGCTCTTCTGCGGCCGATCCAAAGCCGGAGGCGGCGAGCTCCGGCCTCCCGAGCCCTTCCAGCTGCCGGCGCCCTTGCCCGAGTGGCCGCAAGGTTTGGGGCTCTTCTCTCTCCCCCAGCGCCTTTCCTTTGCTGGCTTTTCATTTGTTGTTCGTGCTGATTGACTGTGGAACCAGTTCGCGGTTGAGTCGTATCAGTATCAATTATTGGTTATTGGTAGATTTGTTACAGTTCGTTGATAGTCACCTTGTTCGTTCGTTTCCGCTGTATGCTACTTTTTCTGTGGTGACCGGCACTGGGATCGGTCGTTGCTTTAAATTCTTCTGATCTGAGTGTTGGATACTTGTATTGTAAGTTGTAACAACCTCTTGCCGTCTCGTTTGCCCTCGATTCTGCGATTTCAGTGCGGTACTTCACCTGCTTTGACCATGGTTTCTTTGATCCACGAGCATTTTTTTAACAGTTCGGTTTTGGAATGACTGAATAAGATGAAGCAGTTCGTCTACTACCTGCCACTCTGCTTTACTTTCAAGTGATAATTTACATGGTACTCCCGACAAAGTTAAATATTAAGTTGCATGCACCATCTACTTTAACCAAAAATTTTACGGATCGAGCAACAATTGTTTTATTTTAATTGTGATAACCAGGATTCGAACTCGAGACTCTCTAATCTAATAGCATATAATCTAATAGCATATTAAGTTACATGAACATTTTAGAAGGGAGAGAGTAGAGGGTGCAGGGGGCAGGGTAAATTTTTAAATCATACTGTCACTGATTAACTGTATAGGAAAGACTAGTATCTGGCTGTTTGCTTATTTGCAGGAGGCAATATCTGTAATTAACTTTTCTTGTACAGGCAACTCAGAACAGTTCTTGTGTTGTCACGTGCTGAATACTGGAAGCTTGTTCCTAGTTTTCCAACAATAATATATGCATGTACCAATGTTCACTATGCGTTGTTTTACCAGATAAATAAAATGCTTTCCAGAATTTCTTACTAACTTTCTTCAGCAACTCCTTCGCAGGAGGGGATTTTGCTAAGGGCACAATATGCATAGGAGAGGTTGATGTTACAAGTATTACCAAATTCCGGAGTATATGGACCTGCTCAGATGCTACATTTTATGAGCCAGAAGGAATTCCTGATGGTTTCCACTGCCTTGGGCACTACGCCCAACAGAATGACCGCCCCTTACAAGGATTTCTTCTGGTGGCAAGGGAAGTGGCTAGCCACCAAGTTATTGATACCAAGCCCGCCCTTGAGAAACCATCAGATTACTCCCTTGTTTGGACCAGTGCTGACGCAAATGAAGATGACAATAGCGAATGTGGTTGCATCTGGCTGCCATGTCCACCCAATGGGTATAAAGCCCTTGGCTATGTGGTTACTAAAGGACCAAAGAAGCCTTCACTGGAAGCAGTTCGGTGTGTGCGAGATGACCTAACAGACACGCGCGAAAATTTCCATTCAATTGCAAATATGGACAATGCATGCCATATTTGGAAGACCAGGCCTTGCCACCGAGGAGTGGGAGGGCGTGGTATACCGGTCGGTACATTCTCCTGCGAAACCGATTCAACAGATAGCGATGAATCAAGCACTCCCTGCCTGAAAAATGTCGACTCAAATCTGGGTGCCATGCCTAATCTGGAGCAGATCAATGCTCTGATCAAGCACTACGGCCCTACTGTTTTCTTCCACCCGCAAGAGACGTACTTACCGTCATCAGTTTCTTGGTTCTTTGAGAACGGAGCTACATTGCACGAGAAAGACGCAAAAATGGGAGACGCAATACTCCCTGGTGGCTTGAATCTGCCTGTTGGTGGGACAAACGATGGCCAGTACTGGATTGATCTCCCTGATGATGACAGGAAGGAGCTCGTCAGAGCTGGCAACCTGAAGAGCGCTGAGCTATACGCTCATGTGAAGCCAGCTCATGGAGGGACCTTCACTGACATTGCAATGTGGGTGTTCTGCCCGTTCAACGGGCCTGCCACCATCAAGGTTGGGTTTGCGAGTTTCGCTCTGCAGAAGGTCGGTAGGCACATTGGAGACTGGGAGCACTTCACTCTCCGAGTGAGCAACTTCTCAGGTGAGCTGTCGTCTATCTACTTCTCGCAGCACAGCGGGGGCGAGTGGGTTGAAGCTTGCGATCTGGAGTTCATCTCTGGGAACAAGGCGATTGTTTACTCGTCCAGGAATGGGCACGCGAGCTACCCCCACCCAGGCTGCTACCTGATGGGTTCCGAGACGCTCGGTGTCGGAGTTAGAAACGATGTGGCCCGAAGTGATCTGTCAGTGGATTCGAGCACGCGGTATGAGATCATCTCGGCAGGGCATCTCGGGGAGGACGCTGTTGCGGAACCGTGCTGGCTGCAGTACATGAGGGAGTGGGGACCGACCATCACGTACAGCTCACGTTCAGAGATAGACACGGCGCTGAGCTTCCTGCCGTTCTTTCTCCGGTTCACAGCAGAGGCAATATTCAACAGCCTTCCGGCGGAACTGTACGAGGAGGAAGGTCCTACGGGGCCCAAGGAGAAGAACAACTGGGAAGGCGACGAGAGATGCTAGGCTTTGTCGCCATCATTGTTTACCCCTGTCACCTTAATCTGTACCCTAGAGCTGTATTGTACTTGATGAAAAAGATTGATACTGTATGTGATAAGAACATTCAGTTTCGGACATATGGTGGGCTGGTGGCTGAGCCCTGAGGGTTCAGTGCACTTGTCAGGTTAGACATCTCGCTGTTTATTTAGCCCGATGCGGTGGTGCAAGTGCATGACAACTTGCCCTGTGCATCTGCCAACCAGATTTCGCTTGTACTGTACCTGTCATACTTCTTTTTCTAGTGGAGTATTTTGGTAAGAGACAGATATATAGTTCAAAATCAATAATCTCGTGAGTTCCTATCTTGCAAAGCCTTCCTTCGAATCCACGAAACAACACTGGTATGAGACTGTGTTAAAAAAAAGCACTCGTTTTCAAGCAATTATAAGAACAACAGTAGTTTCATCAAATAAATTCAGAAAATAGCACTCTATCTATATTTTCCATTCTTTTATTTCTCACCTCTCAAGCAAATGATCCAAATTGTCCTTATCATTTCATAGCTTATTTTTTATCTATTCTGTTACAAGTATAAGAGCTCTATTTTCATATTGTTAAGTATAGTGTTAAACATATAAATAAACACATGTTCTATAATGGAAGAAGTTTAGATTTAACCATTGAACTTCAAAACTATACTTTAGGATGGACAAAACTATACTTTAGGATGGAGTAGCTTTTAAAGAACACACAAATTTTTAATAAGATAAGCGATTAGAGTTTTTTTGGGAGGGGGGGGAACAACTACGTCAAATAAAAAATGGAGAAAGTACAATGAAAGGCTTCTCGATGAACCAAGTATGTTTAATTTTAGTAGTTCGATACAGAGGTGGTCCCAGAACAAAATACAAAATGAGGGCACACTTCCAAAAACAAGTACTAAAATATCAGAGCAGGAGCATCTAAGTTATACTTAGCAGGGAACCTCATGGTGAAAATCTAGGTTCTACTACTTGCAACAAAGAAATGAGTGGGACCTGATCCCCACTCATATACACGTAGGTCTGCCCCTGGTTCGATACCAAAGATACCTGAGTTTGAAGTTCAATAATTAAATTTAGGCTTCTTATACAAAATTGTATATTTAACACTATAAAAATAAAGCTCATATATTTTACAGAGATAAAAAAGAGGGCTATATAAAATAAATAGGGGTAATTTGCTCCATTTGTATATGGTGCGCACAAAGATAGAATGTATAATATAGATAGAGTGTTGTTTTCTAAATTTATTAAATCTAACTAAAAGACAAGACAAATTTATTAAATCTAACTAAATCTATTTAATACTCGTAATTAATATTTGAATATTTGATGTGTGTGACACAGTAATTAATATTTGAATATTTGATGTGTGTGACACAGATTAAACTTTAATTAGGAGAACTAAACACCTTTTCCTCCGGTGACTTGTTTTTTTAGAAAAAAGATTACACCCCCCCCCCCCCCTCCCTCTCTCTTGTTTCTATTGATCTTGTTACCTTTTTCCACTAAACAAAAATTATGATGTAGGGTTTACCCTACAGCCTCTCTCTAAAAAACAGCAATCTATTCATAGCTTTAATCTGTCTACAATGTAAATATCTTATTTTACACTACACAGTCTATTCATCTCCTATTTAAAGCTTTAATCTGTAAAAAGTATAATCTACAATGTAAATCTCTTATTTTACACTACAGTATCTGCGTAATCCAGCCGTCATCTCCACAGGGAGTATTGTTTTCAGGTCAGGGCAGTGAACCTGACGTGGTGATACTCTGTATTCAGCACAGGATGAGTTACTAGCCTCGGCCATCGAGCAAACTGCTGGTTGCTGAACCTTTTTCACCTGGCGATTTGAGATGCTGAATTTCTGAAGCAGAAACTGGCACCGGCTACAGTAAAATTTGGCAGAGAAATACAGTAATGGTCTAATGGACACAGCAAACAAAAGCGCACACACACCAGTCTGATGCCAAAAAACAAATCTTTCTCCTCTTATTACGCACGAGTTATTCCCTTGGTTCTCCACTCTGCAAAGGGAGAAGCAGTATGCATTGTTGTTATACATACATACTGAAGCATCAGCTTCGGGTAATGTACTAGTGTCACCAACTCCTCCCCTGGTGCCTACCAATACCAACCGCGCTCCCTCGCCGATTCCACGGTATTCAGGTCAGGGAACGCCCAGTGTTCCTCTCACTCATGTACACCTCGTCTTCTACGCCGCCTCCGGTGTTCACAGGGACCTCTATGGCGCAAGCAAGTACACTGGCAGATACGGGCTATTTGCCTCCCAGCCTCTGTTGCCAGGTTTGGGGCGGGGTTTTAAGCTAAGCCTCTCTATATACAGCTCGACCGAGTGGAGTATTCCGATACTAGCTGTATGAACATAGATGACTTGTCCTCTAAAAGCCTCTGGGGCGTGTCGAACTCTGCGATTTTACCTGGAAATCAAGACGATGAGAAAAGTTATCAGCGAAGGCTTGTTTCCAAATTCTGTGCAGAAGAAAAACTGTCAGTTTGCTACGGTTTCTACTTTCCAAGAATCGGATGCACGAGTTGGAAAAGGACCAGAGCTCAGGAAATCTAACTATGAAACAGGTAAAGGAGGCGTGGTTAGTTTAGTCAAAGAACTCATACCATCACTAAGGACCAGAACAAGGTCACTGTCAATAACGGTGGGAATACGGTGAGCAATGGTACAGACTGTGCAGTCCTTGAATTCACTGCGGATGATCTTTTGGATAAGATTGTCTGTTGCTGTGTCAACAGATGCTGTCGCCTCATCGAGTACCAAAATTTTTGCCTGCTTGAGCAGCGCCCTACCCAGTGCAATAAGTTGGCGCTGTCCCACGCTCCAGTTATCCCCGTTTTCTAGCACTGCAAAAGCAAAAAAAAAAAAGGTCCAGGAGCAATAAATTTACGCATTAAGAAGCCACATTCCCACTCTTCAAAGGAGGCTTGGCAGCAAAATGTCAGGCTAACCTGGACTGTCAAGTTTCTCTTCCTTGGAACGAATGACCTCTCCTAGCTGACACTTTTCTAGTGCCTGCAACAGATTGTGTTCCTTAAGATAACAATCACACAGATTCAACATGAGTATAGCGTCAAAGTGACCAGGATGTACCTCCCAAATTTCTTGATCAGTGCACTCTTCAAGAGGATCAAGGTTCATTCTGATAGTACCCTCAAACAATGTAGGGTCTTGGGGAATGATGCTCAACCGTGACCGCAGATCATGAAGGCCAATTGCAGAGATGTCAATGTTGTCAATTATAATCTTCCCTCCAGTGGGCTCAATTAGGCGGAAAAGGGCCTGAATAAGTGTAGATTTACCGCTTCCAGTACGCCCTACAATCCCAATCTTTTTCCCGCCAGGAAACATACAACTTACACCATGAAGAACTAATGGTAGATCGTCCTTGTAGCGGACCTTTCATAATCATGAAAAAGCAAACTCAGATGCCAAAAACTAAATAGATCATAAATTAGATATGTATGGTAATTATACATAGTAAAGAGAAAAATGTAAATAGATTATGTTAGAATATAATATTTGCATGCTGGAAATGACAATCAGCTCTATAGCAATGCTAATGAAAATCGTATCCTTAACTGCCCCCCAGTGATAAAGCATACCTTGAGATCAATCAGTTCAATGTTTCCATTCTGAGGCCATGATGATGGTGGACGGCAGTTCTCAATAATCAATGGTGCTTCACTAGGAAGCCTGCAATATTGATAAATGCGCTCAACAGAGATTATCCTGTTCTCTAATTTACAGAAGCTCAATATCCATCTTGACATGCGAGCATTTAAATTAAGTCCATATGTTACAGCGAGGCCAGCCATACCTATCAATTTGAAAATCCATTTAGATGCTGAATAAATTTTAACAGACAAGAAGATGCAGGTTTTCTACTGCACAGAATAAGGCACTGGAGAAAGCGATCAAACATAGTAGAGCACTGGAGCAGCATGTGGAACATAAACATACTTGGTTCGATTGTGCCAGGAGGAAAGCTCACAAGTATTGCCATGCAAAAAGCAAAGACGAAAGTCGAAAGCAATTCCATTCGCAGGCAGAGCCATTCAATAGCAGCAAGGCTGGAAAATAAAGGGCGAGCAAAACAGTCAAGAAGATAAAGATTCCTTTTCATAAACCGCTTCTCTTGACCAAAACCCCTTATTGTAGCAGCACCAGCAATTGATTCACTAAACAAATGGATCACTGGAGACTTCTGAACACTCAAAATCCTAGTTAGTTCCCTTGATGAAGCAATATAATACCTCTGCAAAGGTGACAGTAATTGGAGCTTTAGTAAAAATGCCACTCTGATTTACCAGAAAACATATCCTTTTAAACAGGTAATTCCTTATGACTACAATGGTTTAATATAAAAAATTAAGAGAATTGAGCTAGAAGTATCTCAATTAATAAACATCTGCAAGCATAGCAATTTCTAAGACATCAACAGTGAACCAATGACATACTAATTACTAAACATAGAGTGCAATACATGATGTGCCTATGCCGAGTGACTAATAAACATTATTTAAGGAATAAGGATCATTAGCTGAAAGTAAACTCTAGTTATATGGCCCATCTTGCAAAAGGTGTTCTCAAATACATCTAGACTGTCATATACCAATTTGCTAAATGTTAAGGGAAAAAACATCTTGCGATATTAAACCTCAAATATAGATTGAAATGTAATGTTTGGTGATCACAACATTTACCTGCATCCACATGCATGCAACAGCCATGGGGACTATAAGAATCAGAACTTGCCATGTGACTTTGCTCATGACAGCAACAATTCCAAGGAGTTGAATTGTCGTTGATGCAAATCCACCAAGTCTGAACGCTATATCAAGGTCCACAACACTTTGATCTACAGAAACCTGATATAAAGAATGAATAAGGAGGAAAGCACATATTACAAACTTATATTAGCATAGGCAAGAGCAAGACTTACTCTGTTCAAAATCCGACCAGATGGTGTGGTGTCAAAGAATGACATTGGAGCTCGAAAGACACACCTAAGCATTTTTATAAAAAGCTTCTGGGCAGCTGCTAAACCAAACGTAGCCACAAGAAGGCTTCTCATAAACACAAATAGTGAACTTCCAAAGGCAAGGGACATATAAACAACCAGAAGGACCACACTATCTGTCTTGGGAGCATCTCCTTCTGTTTGTGGGTTTGCCCATGCCATCCACCAGTTGCTCGCAATCTGAAGAACTTGGAACATGGTTTGAGCCAAGATAATTAGTGGTATCAGTGTGCCTTTGTAAGCTTCCCCCATGTATGACAAATAAACTTTGGAGCTCACTTTTCCACGTTCCCTTTCCTCCTCTTGAACACTACGCTTCTTCTTACGCTCTTCTTTCTTCTTTTTTTCCTTAATTCCCCGTGTATTAGATGGTTGTCCATTTTCACACACCTTGTTTTTCAGGTTATCAATATTGCTGATACTTGGTGTCAATCTTTTGTTGGGAATAGAAGAAACTGTATCACTATCGGAATCTTCAAATATATCCATTGTTTCAATAGCTTCCTTATGAGCAGAAACCAGAGCATTGAAATCAGTTCCAGCTTGCAGAAGATCATCATACTTTCCAGCTTGTGTGATATGGCCATCCTTAAGAACCTGTAAATGCGACAGAACCATAAAAGAGAGATTAATACAGGCCCACTAGTCACACTTATAGTCCCATGAAAACAATCCTGAAGGTAACTAGCTCTCATTTAGAGGTTACATGCATGGTTAGCTTCCAAAAGGAAAAGATGAACCAATAGGATATTACAGAGAACAGATCGATATGATGATGAAAATCAGAAAAGCGTGCCCATAAGCATTACTCGTAATAGCATACATATCAATACGAAAATATGTCTACCGCTTACCAATATCAGATCAGCAGCTGGTAGAAATTCAACTTGATGTGTTACATAGATTACTGTTTTGGTTGCTAGTGCAGTCAATATATACTCCTGTAACACAGAAGCAGATGTGTTATAGAACAGAAACAGCTTAGAAACAAATATAATAGGCAAACAGCTGTACCAACCTTAAACAGTTCGCTCCCAGTATGAGCATCAACAGCACTGAAGGGATCATCAAGCAAATAAATATCAGCATCTTGGTAGAGTGCTCTAGCAAGCTGGACTCTTTGTTTCTGACCTCCACTCAAATTAATGCCTCTATCACCAATAATAGTCTGATCTCCGTACTGGAGCAGCTCAAGATCTTTCTTCAGACAGCAAGCTGCAATGACTCGCTTGTAACGTTGTCTATCCATTTGACTGCCAAACAGAATATTCTCCTCAATATTTCCAGACTGTATCCATGCAGTCTGAGGAACATACGCTGCTGTGCCACTTATCCTGACCTGGAATATGAGGCAGGAGAAAGGTCAATGTAACAGAACTAGCAAAATTAATGTCGATTTTTTTTTGCATTTATACTTACATGGCCACATAATTTGGGTATCTCCCCGAGGATAGACGATAGTAGACTTGATTTGCCAGAACCAATGACACCACAGACTGCTACTCTCATGCCTCTCACTACACTAAGGTGTACATCAGAAAGTGTAGGGGTCGGAGTGTATGGGTTCCAAGAGAATGCGCCATCCTTAATATCGACTGCCTTATCTGTACTACTTTGTGGAACATTTATAGTTGCGTCATCTGGCAGTTCTTCTTGCTGCAGAAAATGAGACAAACGGTCCAAAGACACCCTTGTCTGTGCCATCATAGAGATGAGATCCGGGAAGTTCCTCAGAGGCTCTTGGAGGATCCGAAACGTTGCTAAAGCGGATAGAACCCCTCCTGCAGTGAGCTGGCCACCGAGTAATATGCAAGTCCCAAAAGTTATGACGGCGACAAAGATTGGCGAGCTCCAGAAAACAAATGTAACTGCAGCCTGTGAGTACAGAGCCCACCGAAGCCATCTGCATTCCACGTTCCTCATCTCTTCCAACTGCAGCCGGTACCGATCCTCCCATGCCTGAAGCTTCAAAATCCTCATATTTTTCAAGCACTCTGAAGTCTTGCGCATGCGCTCATCTTTTGATGCCATTAACTTATCTTGGTAGTGCTCCTGCAGCTTTGCCACAGGAACAGAGGCTGCGATCGATAGCACAGTTGCTACCAATGTTGAAACCATGGCGATCCCGACGTTCTTGTACAGGATGGCGAGAGCAAGAATGATCTGCAGGGGAAGCATCCAGATGTCATGGAAATACCATGCATAGTCCCCCACACGCTGCACATCAACAGCCATGTAATTCACAATCTCACCACTCGTGTGGCTCTGCCGTGAGGCGTTTGACAGTCGGAGACCCTTCCTATACACCATGGCAGTGAGGCCAGACTTGACATGGATCCCCATGATGTCCACACCCAAGTACCACTGTCGGGCAGTGAGTGTCTCAAGCAGTTTTGCTACAAAAAATATAGAGGCAAGGATGTAACCTTCATGGGGGAAAGCAATGTTGCCACTGAGGTAGTCCACAAAATAGCTGATCAAGTAAGGTCCAACATACGACACAATCGTGTTGACAGCAGCAAATGTGCCATTGACCGCGGCCTCTCGCCAGAATGACTTGAGTATTGCCCATGTGAGTGATGGCTCCCTGCCAGGGTATTCTAGCCGCTGGCGCTCGTAGTGAGCGCTCATCGCCTTATAGCATGACTTTGCACGGTCCTTGTGCGCCAGCAAGGGTATGTCAGCCAACTCAAGTGGCCGCTGCGCACCAACTGAGAGCAACGGACTAAGCCATGACAATGTTGCAAGGCTGAGGATCCCAGCATCAGCGTAGGGAGTGACCCTCAGACAGCCGAGCTCCTCCTCTGCCTCTCTGCGCTGCCTGCCGAGCAGCAGCGGCTCATGCAGGCCGTTGCCATCCTCCGTAAACTCCAATTCCAAACCGGTGGAACCCATGACACCAACCAAGCACAGGAAGCCCAGGGCCGGCACGGACGCGAAGTTGGCAACCATGTGTGCGTAATCCACAGCGCGCGCCCCCTGGCCTATCAGGCGCCTGGAGTCGTCGTACGCAATGACAACGCAGAGCGCGAAGGAGACCACCCACCAGAGCCGCACCAGCGCAGGGAACCTGGCCCAGCCGACGGCGCGGGCCTGAAGCGCGAGCGCCAGCAGCGCGGCCCAGGACACCGCCTGCACGGCCGGCAGCAGCAGCGCCCGCGCCGAGACGCGCGAGCCGGCGACGGCCACCTCGTAGCTCAGTACGGCGACCTGCGAGAGCAGGGCGTAGGCGCAGGACGCCAGCACGGCCCTGTGCCAGGCGCCGGCAGTCGCCGGCGCGAGGGCGCCGCCGGCGCCGGCGCCCACGACGACGGCGGGGCCCCCGCGGCGGCGCGGCGCCTTGAGGCATGACGCGCAGCGGGAGGCGAGCGCGCGCGCGGCGCGGAGGAGGAGCAGGAGTGCGGCGAGCGCGAGCAGCGCGGCGTGGGCGGCGGCGGCAACGGCCTCCGGGAGCGGGAGGGAGGGGAAGGAGGGCGGCATTGGGAGGCGGTGGGGATCAGTGAGGGAGCGGGGAGGGGTTTAAAAGGCATTGGGGTTGGCCTCGCCACGGCAGGGGCAGGGGCACTGGGGCAGGGAGTGCGGCCGCGGGCGAGAGAGGGAAAAAGGAAGAGCTTTGGGCGGCGGATTACGGCATCGGCGGATGGCAACAAAGGAGGCGTTTTGGCGGTAGCAGCAGGCGGGCGGGCAGAGACGCTCGCCTGCGCCTGGTTCGAGGAGGGGAGAGAGAGGCTCGCCTGGGATGGGATTCCGGCTAATGCAGCCCGGGTCCGGGCGGGTTACGTCTCTGATCCCCTCACCAAACTCTCTCCTTGGTTCCTGCGTCCTTCTCGAGTCACCTCCGCGCGGCCGGCCGTGGGGGCGGCGGCGCGGGTGTGTGTGGTAGCAGGTGGCGTGCGGAGGGAGGTTTCGGTTTCGGCTTCGGCTCTCGCTTTTGGGGGATGGATCGGCGGGTGGGGGGTGTGGTGGGGGGAGAGGAAGACGATGCGGTGAGAGGCAGGAGAGAGAGAGGTTATGGGCGTGCTAGTACGGAGACGGAGTAGTAGCAGTGAATTTCCGTTTTCCCTTTTCCTCCTCTCCTGTTGTGTTGTGTGCACTCCACACCACTGCCTGGTTTCGGTCGGCTTGCAAAACACATGGAACGGCGATTGATGGTTTTTATAGAGGAGGAGAGTTCGTAGCCGGCTTTGCCTTCCGGCTACTACCATGACGTGCATGCCGCATTAAATTTTTATTATACAGCAGTAATACCTTTTTGTTGTCTATACATGGAAACAAATACTCCCTCCATCCTATAGAACACGAGGCGTATATTCTTTTGATAAAGTATTTACTGTGAAAGTGTAACCACTGGTTTCTTTTAAAATATGACATCAATAAAAACAAATTATGTATTACGTTAAAGTAGTTTTAGTACAAATTCAGATATACAACATTCATACACTAAAAATATATGTTTTTTTAAACTGTTGGTCAAAATTTTAAAACATTGATTTTATTTCTGAAAACATACACACCTTATTTTATGAGATTGAGGCTTATATCGAGCGGAGCACGAGATTGTTGTGCGCGTATTTGCGGAGGTAGCAGAATATCCACCTTTATTTACTATTTATTACAAAAGGCTTCGTTTTATTATGGACATCTTTCTTTGTACTACTAATTAATAAACGCTTTGCTGCAGTTCACGTTAGAAACTTGGGGAAAAAGGGAGGCGTTCTCAGGAGGAGGCGACAGGGATAACGTGCAGCGAGTGGGGAGAAAAGCGACCGCTTCGTGCGCAGGAAGGAACACGACAGTGTCACAGATGTGTCGTCTGTGTGTGCGGCTGTGCGCGGGCGCGCGCTGGCGCTGTGCTGTAATCCAGTTCAGACAGCTTCCGAACCTGAACTGAACCCGCTGTTCAGTTGAGACAATGCTTCTGCGTTTTCGCTTTGAGTACTGTCTTGAACAAAGAACCTGGACTCCGTGCACCTAAAAATTCTTCTTGGCGTGCGCGGACTGACTGACTGGAACCGCCTGGCCGGGATACCGGGTACGCGTGGCAATGATTGTTGAGCCGACGCAGGCACGGTTGGCGTTGCGTCCGTCTGGGGCCGTGGCTGCTGGTGAACTGAACAGTCACGGTGGTGGTGGTACTTGCGAAACGTTGGATCGATCACGTCCTACCATCCTAGAAACAGATGGCACACGGGTGATAAAAAAAGACAGGGGGGATTAGTGTTACGGCCGGAAAGGCGCCTTTTTTCCCCTCTGGTCTGACGAGATGCCGGAAAGCCAGCAGAAAGATGCCGCCCCGGCCTCGCCGTCTCCGTCCCGCCGAGCGAGGGCGAGAGAGAGAGAAAGAGAGAGGCGCGATGCGGACAACACAACGGAACAAGCAAACAAACGCGGAAAACGCCGTGCAGCAGCAGCGGACCACCGCACCGCCAGTCGCCAGATCGAGCGGCGTGGTGGTAGGTCTGCCGCGACGTGGCACATGCATGCGCGCCGGCTGCGGGCGTAGGCTGCCCAGGTGGGGAGGCCGCACGCAGCGGCAGCGCGGCGGCGGCACCAGATGGGATGGGGGGCGGGAATCTCGCGTGGCCCCCTATGGTATATCGCGGTGGGGCACCGGTCAGTGCCGAGCACGCCCGGCCCGCCCGTCCACGGGGAGGCGAGGCGAGGCGACCCGCGACCCTGGTCGTCGTGGCCGGAGTCCGCGGCGAATGCACGTGTCACCATGTGTGCGCCGCGCCGCCCCGGGCGGGGTTTATTCCTTCCGGCGAATGTCTCGCGCTGTCGCGGTTTCTCGCGGACCGCACGTCCGCACTACACAAAGAAAAAGGAAAAGAAAAAAGAAAGGCTATTAATCCTTGCCTCCTCGCTCAATATAATCGTGGCGGTTGATGCCCAATTTTGATGCAGGCTACGTCCTGATCTAGTAGTTGGCTACTACGTTACGCTCTTAATTATACTACAGTAGCGTATTAAATTAAGGTCGGAGGGCGCTCCGGCGATGGCGACCACTACCAGACCAGGCCAGCAGTGAGTGAGTGAGTGAGCAAGTGGAGAGAGGAGCGGTGGTCGATCTCGGTGTTTTTATGGGCGCATAGTTGTCTTCGTGCACAGCACGGGGTGCTGGTGCCGGTGCGTGACAGCGTGAGCCGTGCTGCTGCGCTTAGGACGCCCCGGCCAGCAGCATTGTCAGCGCAGACGAGACGACTTCGCTGTGCCTAGCTAATCTAAAAGCCTGTACAAAAAGTTAAGCCACCCTACCAAAGACTGATCCCGTAACGTACGGTACCATGCATGCATGCATCCATCCGATGAGATAAGACGCAATAGCAATGCTTTTGACGCGAGATGGGATGAGATTGCATGTATAGAGTAATACGGGACAGTGCCTTTTTGACATATATGATGAGTGCTCGGTTTTAATGCGTCCTCTGGCAAAAGGTTGCCCGCCGGCCATCGATCATCAGCCAGTGCGCGCGTCACCGATTGTACTGTTCCTCCACTAATTATATATACTGTACACATCGTTCGAATCGCGCGGCCGTCGTCGGTGCGCACGCGCGTGCCCTGGCGCAGCGGCCGCAACGCGACGTGCATGGCTCATGCACGCACAACTCTGGCGCGTGCATGACGAGACGTGTGGCCACCAGGTGCCACTGCCGTGGGTGGATCCGGCGGTGCCCAGTGGCCTGCCCTGCCGCTCCGGTCCAACGACCGCCCGCCGCCGCTGGCGCGGTGCCACTGGCAGCGTCCGCCTGCCCGTTCAGCCGTCGGTCGTGTCGTCGCCACACTCCGCCCACACGTCCCAATCCTGCGGCTCCAGCGCGCACGGCGGCATTGTACACTAGTACGCACTACTAGTACTACTCGTTTGCAGCGCATGCATGCCGCATGGCACGAATGTCACGAACGAAAAGTGAAACCAGTGAGACTCCACAAAAGCTGGCGTCGTCGACTCGTCCCACGACGTACGTACCGTCAGACGCTTTAATTTTCGCCCTACCAATTAGGCTTCACGACGGCGTGTGACTGTGTGAGTACCACTCTTTTCCTTGCACCATGCTAGCTTATTAGGCAACTTTGGTGGGTAAAGACGCTGCCGCAACTGCAAAGGGCAAGCAGCGTGCGAAATAGAAAAAAGAGAGCGAGCATGGCATAGGAGGCACGCAGCGTCAAAAGGCTGCCAGCTGCTAGTGCAGGGCATGCGGCATATGCCTTTGCTAATTCCTTCGACGCGAAGGCAACGAATCAACGATAATGCTCGCGGTGCACAACGCGTCGACGAAAAGATGCCGCCGGCCGGCCGGCGACCAGTAGTTGGATTCGGTCGACCGACCGGCCACGGCCAGCAAACGCCAGGGCTCCGTCGTGGTTTCCAGCGCGGTGCCATGGTCGCGGTCGTTCGGTCGACCGATAGGGCAGCAAACGGCAGGGCTCCGTCGTGGTTTCCAGCGGTGGGTGGCATCGTCGCGGCCGCGGTGTGCAGAGCTCGTAGTGGGCCGACATGATATGATAGCTTGATAAGCGAGTGCAGCAGTCCGAGACGGCACTGGCCGGGCGGGTCTTCCTGGGTGGGTGGTGACGTGGTGTGGTGCACGCGCGCGTACGGGGCCACACGTACGTGCTGGTGATGCATGCGTGCATGAGCGCCGACACGAATGGGGAGGCGGGGACGCTCTTGCCGCGCTTTCTCCAGTGGCCAGTGGCTCCGTCCATCTAGAGCAGAAGACGTCCCGTCCGTACGTGTGCTTGCATTGGCTGCTGTGCTGCTTTTGCTTGGCACCAGTGGTGCCGCCGTGCCGAGAAGAAAGGGGACTTCATCCGCAGGCATGGCAGAACGGCGTGCCACTTTGGAGGAGCAGCACAACACAACTAGCTATAGCACATGCATGCATGCGAAAAGCAAGCTAGGTACATGCACCGTCCATCGTCAAGAGCAGACACGTTCCGCTCATCAAGATTCAACATTCAAGCACTCGTGCAGGCATGCATGGCAGAGCGGCGTGCCACGCACTATGGAGCAGCACAGCTACCACATGCGTCAAATTAAGCAAGCACGCACGCATTGGTGCATCAGTGCATGCGTCGGAGAGGCTGCGTGGATCGGCGGCCGGCATTTGATGCTGGTGTTGGCCGCTTAAGTTTATTCTATTTGTAAACACGTAGACTCTAGATCGTTTTTTCAAATACGAGAGACAAATAAGAGAAAAAATATCTTATGCAATCACTTATATTGGTGCAAGCGTGCAATCAAGCGGTTTGGTACATCTAATCTAGATCTAATGATGACTGTTATTTTATATTTAACCCCTTCCATCTAAAATATAGTACCTATTTTACTTTTAACCCCTTCCATATGAAACCGTTGGATCTAGACTGGATGCTCTGGATAGTTTGATTGCACAGGATATGTCCTCCAAATAAAAGACTGCTTCGAGGCTTTGGATCATAAATACAGTTAAAAGATAATATGTATAAAGAGTCGTACAGAGATGGATGCTTCGCAAATACCATGTCTCTTATTTTTTTTCCAATTAATCCCTATAGAATTCTTAAGAGACCCAATGAAGGTAACATAACAAAAATCACGAATATTCTCATCGGTTTTTGGCCGGGCCGACGAAAAATGACTAATGCCCGTCGGCCAGCCTCCAATCAACGTGAGTTAAGTTTATTATCATCGACTAATCCTCCAATCGATAGGGTTTAAGTTTATTCTCGTCGTCGGCCTACAATCGCGACCGACATGAATTAGCTAACGTCTGTCGGTCTATCCCCCTATCGACGGGGGTTATTCGTTTCTAGGTCAAGCACACAGCCTCGTGAACTCTCTCTCCCGTGCACATCGCCGCCAGCTGCCGCCTTCCCTCTATTCTCTCTCCTATTCATGCTCCTACCTCATCGCCGCCAGTCGCCAGCCGCCGCCTTCCCATGCTGTGTTCTGCCCAGAGGCCGAGCTCGCGCGCCTAGCCACCGAGCGCCACCTCCCCGTGACGCACCTGACCCCGTGCCGCCTCCTCGGCCCAATGTATGAGAAATTGGCAAAATGGGGCAACATGACAAATTAACTCCCATCAGCTCAACCATAGCCGATGGGAGTTATTGAGTCCGGGGTAATTCATGTCGGCTTGGGCAACCGACAGGGATTAATGCGTTAACTCCCGTCGAGAATGTGTAACCGACGGGGATTATTAATTCCCGTCGCTCAAGAGGGCCGACAGTAATTACAGCGTGGCAGTAAGAACCGTTGTGGGCTACATTAAACCGACGGGGAGTTAACTAATTCTTGACAGTTAATTTTCGTTGACCAAAAACCGATTATCGATACAAGAGATCGTATCTATATTATCTATACATATTATCTCTTAATTATATTTATGATCTAAAAATTTAGAATTGTGCCATACAATGTTTTAGTTATCTTTTATACTTGGAAAACCGATTTCAAGATTGTACGTGGCATAATATATTCATATACTTGGAAAACCAATGCCACGATTGTACATACTATAATATATTCATTTTTTTTCACAAATACTATTGGCTCTTTCTTTTCTGATGCGATCCTTGAACAGTATCCAACCAAACTAGCTGTCGGACGGAAGAAGGGCTGTTGCATTTATATCGACCACACCATCACCGAGCTGTTGCCGTACGTGCTCGCCCACCATCCAATCACCATGTAGCTGCCTGCAGGTAGAGTGGTAGACCGGTCGATCAGCATGCGGCCGATTTCACTTCAGTAATCCGACGATAGGTACGGTGACACTAAACTATACATGTAATTAAACTGAGTGTGCCTCTGCTAAGCGTTGGGCGCTGACGCGATCGTAGTGCATGCATGATAATTAAGCTCAGATAAACTATTTTGATGACGAAACAAGTGCTATCACATTCCATTTGAGATGTGCTAATTCTGCCATTATCAGGTATGCAGAGGATGCGATGAATTGGGAGAGAGAAAGGGAAGGGATATAAATGATTGGGCATGTTTTTATCCGGACTTAATAAGATTAGAAAAAAATGGATTGTGAAAGATAGTTTTTTAATAATATAGAAATCACTATAGTTTGTCTCAATCAGAGACGAGCCGTGTGCTGTAAATCCAAAGGGTTGGTACCCAGAATTTCTTTGTAAACGGTGGGCTACGTACTGTCCACACGTAGGACCACTGGGCCACCAACCTTGAATAAGAAAATAGGGAAAACTGACAGCTACTCCAACCGAGTAGTACTAGAAAAGGACCTCTGCATTCTCTGTGCACTAAGTAGGTATTAGTTACGTATTAATTAGGACAATAAATATAACATCTCGACAATACCACAACCAACAATCCCTCTCAACGAGAGTACCGGTTCGAGCCGAACTACTAAGGGCATGTACATTTAACAAGCAAATAAAGTACCGGAGGTCATTGTTTTAGATGTCTTCAACGACAATGAATGAATGGAGAAGTACCAGTGCGATTTCGTTATCGATTCTTCTTTTCATTTTCGGTGAAAGTGAAAGCGAGGAATTTTAATACTACATAGAGACCGAAGAAAGTGATCAATCCAATTAAATAGCTCGTCTTTTGCTATCACTTGGAAAGAAGTATAAAATGAGAGACAAAGCTAAAGTCACACGCACACCACGATCCCACGCTAATTTCATTTCTATCTTTTACCATTTTTTGTAATAATTTAATTTTGTGTTGCGTGACAAGTTCAAAACTCAATCCATCGGATAAAAAAGACTATAACCGAGTCAGTTGTTTACCTTTTATGTATCCTAAGCCTGATCCACTATATAGTGGAGAGGAGATTCTCCCTAAAAGGCACGAGAAACGACCAATTTACTACGGGTTAGAAATTTTGGAAAGAGCAGTGTCTTCAAAATATCGCTCGCGTGAAGAAACTACAAGTTTTGGATGAATCGGGTTTTTTTGTCAGCGATTGGACGACTCCTCACCAAGTTGATCTTCACCATGTCATCTATGGACTTCAACAACACTATAAACTCATCTCCCATCATACTCGAGTGATCCTCGTTGTGCGTGATGGTGATTTTCTCGCTCATGTATCTCTTATATGTGTTCAAGATAGATTTATTCTACTACGTGAGAATGCTTTTATTTGCTATATATGATTTATCCACGGTTATGTAGTGACTATTTTAGAAATTAATTCAATCTTAAAAAATGTGCAATCTTTTAATAATCCAATGATGCGGTAGGGATTTTGAGATGGATAATAATAGTTTTGCTGATGCAATGAAATCTAAGAAGTTTGGTGGATTAAACTTTAAAAGATGGTCCACAAAACTTGATTTATGGCTCACTACTATGGACAAGTCTTTAGGTTGTCAAGCCTTATGAAGGTCATCTAACTAATGAAAAATAGGTGGAGTTCAACAAGAATAATATGGTAACATAAGGTTACATCTTGAGTGTGTTGTGTGACAAGTGCAAGAGATCTTATTGTTGGTACCAAATCCTAGTTGGATTGATGCGACTTTTTCTGGCCAATGGGCTCAACAGTAGAGGTATTCGGCATAGGCATGAAGATAAGACCTATGGGTCATGTACCTTAGATAGTTAATAGATTAGATCAAAGATTGGTTAGAAAATGCTTATCACTTCAAGTCCACGAACTATAAAATATAACGATTTATGATCATAATAAACATAAGGCATATGTTTACCCATGCAGCGCGTGCTTTTCATCTTATCGATGCATGACCACTCTTTTCCTAAGAGTTTCCTAAGGTAGGTGCCATGCTGCCCTAACATAATCTCTGGTAGATCGTATTAGGGCAGTACGATGTTGTCACCTTACCCCAGTAGATCTTGTACTAAGCGTCGTTGTTGGTAAGATCTGGTAGTTATCTCGTGTAGTCTCAATCTATTTCGGGTCGGGTCGTATGGTCCATGCCTACTATCGGACACATCAGATCAGATTTTTCAGGTTGGGTCGGTTTTTTGGCTTTGGGTCAGATTTTTTCAAGTTGGGTCAGATTTTGGGTCAAAAACCATGGCTCGCACGTGACATGTGGATTGTTGTGGATCAAAACCTATGGCCCATGTTCGCCCGTCGCATTGGTCAGGTCGGGTTGGTCAGGTCGGGTGGCCCATGCCCAGGTATAATTCCTACAGATGTTTTACCGTTTATCCATCCCTAGATTTGGTTAAGAGCATGAGTAATAATGATGTTTTACCCATTTCTATGCTTTTGGTCATACACGTACCGTGTGACGCTGTAGAGTAAACAATCAGCTTAAACATGCTTTACGAATGTTTTCCTCTTGTTGGTCGGTTTCAATGCATGATTACTTTCATTTATTTGATCATTACCGACTTGTAAGTAGATATCAATCGACTCAAGGGAATCAATTAGTATGACCAACATAGACCGATCCGTGTGATCTGGCCAGAATTAAAAGTTTAATTTGTTATTGTGTATTTGCATATCAATTCACCGATATCATCACACCCTCCCTGACTATAGGTAAAGCCAGGTGGCACGCCAAAAACCTCATCCAAAGTTGCAATCAGGAGGGACGATTCGCAACAACAACACACCACTCGGCTCCACGTGTGTCTACTACTGGACAATCCCCAATAGATTTTCCACGATGACACTCGTAAAGGCTATCAGACATAAGTATGGCGGACATGAGCTATATGTCGCCGAGCATAGTCATGACTACAAGATAAATTACAATTGATTTGCATTTGAACAATCTCATGACATACAACTCAATGTTGGTGAGCTCTAGCAACTTGGACATGTTTTTCCTAATGCATTTGTGACAGAGGGCATCATTACCAAATTTCCTTCAACTTAGGGAGATCTCCTTAAGGCTCTACAACATAGCAAGAAAACATATATATTGGGAATCTATTAGACTCTCTTGATTCTAATCATTTGGGTAATGATTATGTGATCAAAATGTGGCACTTACATTTATGGCCTGTTAGTTTTTAAAACATCTCTCATCTATCTAGCTTGCGTTTAATTCCTAAATCGTTTGTGGTCAAAAGTTCAAAGTGGCAAGCTTATATGCAAGCTAAGTGACGTGGGCTTGCACCAATGGCAAGTAAATTTGTAGGTAGAAAGGAGATTTCATTGGTTAATGTCTCGATGGCTTTGCTCTAGTGAGGTTGAGAGAGAATTTAGACTAGTTCGAGAAAGTCCCCAACATATAGTTTGGTGCTAATGTATTTGTTGCTTCTTGCTTGTTTGAGTGGGTTATAAGGTTGATGAAAGTCGCCTAGAGGGGGGTGAATAGGCGGAATCTGAAATTTACAACTTTAAACACAACTACAAGCCGAGGTTAACATTAGAATTAAAATCGACTCCAAAAGAGAGGGCAAAAACAAATCAACCAAGAAATAAAGCGAGTGACACGGTGATTTGTTTTACTGAGGTTTGGTTCTTGCAAACCTAGTCCCCGTTGAGGTGGTCACAAAGACCGGGTCTCTTTCAACCCTTTCCCTCTCTCAAACGGTCACCTAGACCGAGTGAGCTTTCTTCTCAATCAAATGGGTCACTTAGACCCCTACAAGGACCACCACAACTAGGTGTCTCTTGCTTTGATTACAAGTAGCTTGGAAACAAGAATAGAGGAAGAAGAAAGCGATCCAAGAACAAGAGCTCAAAGAACACGGGCAAAACTCTCTCTAGTCACTATTTGTTTGGAGTGAGATGGGACTTGGAGAGGCTTTGATTCTCTTGAATTGTGTCTTGTATTGACTGCACTAGCTCTTGTATTGAATGAGAAGTCTGGAAAACTTGGATGCTTGGAGTGGTGGTGGTTGGAGGGTATTTATAGCCCCAACCACCAAACTGGTGGGGAGGTTGTCTATCGATGGGCGCACCGGACAGTCCGGTGCACCACCAGACACTGTCCGATGCGCCAGCCATGTCACCCAACCGTTAGGGTTCTAACGGTTTCGACCATTGGAGCTCTGACTTCTTGGGGCACCGGACAGGCACTATTCACTGTTCGGTGCGCCTTCTGGCGCTGCTCTGCCTCTGCGCGAACTGTCCGCGCACTGTTCACTTTTGCAGACGGCCGTTGGCGCAGTAGCCGTTGCTTCGCTGGGCGCACCGGACAGTCCGGTGCTACAACGGACAATCCGGTGAATTATAGTAGAGCGGCCTTCGAGAAACCCGAAGCTGAGGAGTTCAGAGTGTACGGTCCCTGGTGCATCGGACACTGTCTGGTGGTGCACCGGACACTGTCCGGTGGCACACCGGACAGTCCGGTGCGCCAGACCAGGGCAGCCTTCGGTTTCTTTTGCTCCTTTCTTTTGAACCCTAAACTTGATCTTTTTATTGGTTTGTGTTGAACCTTTAGCACCTATAGAGCATATAATCTAGAGCAAACTAGTTAGTCCAATTATTTGTGTTGGGCAATCAACCACCAAAATCATTTATAGGAAAAGGCTTGACCCTATTTCCCTTTCAATCTCCCCTTTTTGGTGATTGATGCCAACACAAACCAAAGCAAATATATAAGTGCAGAATTTGAACTAGTTTGCATAAGGCAAGTGCAAAGGTTGCTTGGAATTAAACCAATTATACTTTCACTAGATATGCATGAATTGCTTTCTTTTATTTAACATTTTGGACCACGCTTGCACCACTTGTTTTGTTTTTGCAAATTCTTTAGAAATTCTTTTCAAGTCTTTTGCAAATTGTCAAAGGCATATGAATAAGATTGAAAGAAGCATTTTCAAGATTTAAAATTTCTCCCCCTGTTTCAAATGCTTTTCCTTTGACTAAAACAAAACTCCCCCTAAATGAAATTCTCCCCTTAGTGTTCAATAGGGTTTTGATAGATACCATTTGAAAATAACCCATACCAATTCGAAATATACCAATAAAAATGTTTGAAACGCAATTTAAAAATTAGGTGGTGGTGCGGTTCTTTTGCTTAATATTTCTCCCCCTTTGGCATTAATCGCCAAAAACGAAGTCGTTTGAGAGCCCGTTACTTTCTCCCTAAAAGGGAAAAAGGGTCGAACCTTTTCCTATATGATTTTTGGTGGTTGAATTGCCCAACACAAATAATTGGACTAACTAGTTTGCTCTAGAATATATGTTCTACAGGTGCTAAAGGTTCACAACAAACCAATACAAAGTCCAAGAAAGGGTTCAAATAAAAAGAGCAAAAGACAACCGAAGGCTGCCATGGTCTGGCGCACCGGACAGTGTCCGGTGCACCAGGGAGATCCACTCTGAACTTGCCAGCTTCGGGAATTTGGGGAGCCACTCCGCTATAATTCACCGGACTGTCCGGTGTAACACCGGACTGTCCGGTATGCCAGTAGAGCAACGGCTACTTCACACCAACGGTCGTCTGCAGAGGAACAGTGAAACGCTACAGTGCGCGCCTGCGCGCGCAGAAGTCAGAGCAGGCGTCAGAAGGAGCACCGGACAGTGAACAGTGACTGTCCGGTGCACCACCGGACTGTCCGGTGGCCCCACATGTCAGAGCTCTAACGGTCGAACTCTAATGGTTGGGTGACGTGGCTGGTGCACCGGACAGTGTCCGGTGGCGCACCGAACTGTCCGGTGCACCATACGACAGCAGTCATCCCCAACGACCACTTTGGTGGTTGGGGCTATAAATACCCCCAACCACCAACACTTCAAGGCATCCAAGTTTTCAGCTATTGCATTCAATACAAGAGCTCTAGACTTCACTCCAAGACACAAACAAAGAGATCAAATCCTCTCCCAAGTCCAAAGATCATTCCAATCAAATAGTGACTAGTGAGAGAGTGATATTTGTGTTTTTTTGAGTTCTTGCGCTTGGATTGCTTTCTTCCTTCCTCATTTCTTGTTCTCAAGTGTTTTGTAACCAAGGCAAGAGACACCAAGTGTGTGGTGGTCCTTGCGGGGTCTAAGTGATCCGTGAGATAAGGAGAAAGCTCACTCGGTTTAAGTGACCGTTTGAGAGAGGGAAAGGGTTGAAAGAGACCCGGTCTTTGTGACCACCTCAAGAGGGAGTAGGTTTGCAAGAACCGAACCTCGGTAAAACAAATCACTGTGTCATCCGCTCTATTTCTTTGGTTGATTTGTTTTCGCCCTCTCTTTCGGACTTGATTATATTTCTAACGCTAACCCCAGCTTGTAGTTGTGCTTAAAGTTTATAAAATTCAGATTCCGCCTATTCACCTCCCTCTAGGCGACTTTCAATTGGTATCAGAGCCCGGTACTTCATTAGAGCTTAACCGCTCGAAGTGATGTTAGAAGATCACGCCAAGAAGGAGGTCATGACCGGTGAGAAGCCCGCTACAAGCCACGGGAAGGCTCCATCAAGGGAGTCCGGCTCCAAAGGAAAGGGAGAATCACACTCCCACAACAAGTCGCATCAGAGTGGTGGCAAGAAAAAGAAGATGAAGAAGGTGGTCTACTACGAGACCGATTCTTCATCGCCATCCACCTCCGGCTCCGACGCACCATCCGTAACTTCTAAGCGCCATGAGCGCAAGAAGTTTAGTAAGATCCCCCTATGCTACCCTCATATTTCTAAACGTACTCCATTGCTTTCTGTTCCATTAGGCAAACCACTGGTTTTTTACGGTGAAGATTATAACATGTGGAGTGATAAAATGAGGCATCACCTAACCTCACTCCACACTAGTATTTGGGACGTTGTTGAGTTTGGAGTGCAGGTACCTTTCGTAGGGGATGAAGACTATGACTCGGACGAAGTTTCCCAAATCCGGCACTTCAACTCTCAAGCTACCACTATACTCCTCGCCTCTCTAAGTCGAGAGGAGTATAACAAGGTGCAAGGGTTGAAGAGTGCCAAGGAGATTTGGGATGTGCTCAAAACCGCGCACGAAGGAGATGAGGTGACCAAGATCACTAAGAGGAAAACGATCGAGGGGGAGCTCGATCGTTTTATGCTCAACCAAGGAGAAGACCCGCAAGCCATGTACAACCGGCTAAAGACCTTGGTTAACCAAATGTGCAACCTCGGGAGCACCAAATGGGATGACCATGAGATGGTCAAGGTTATTCTTAGATCACTCGTATTTCTTAACCCTACTCAAGTTCAATTAATTCGTGGTGATCCAAGATATAAACTAATGTCCCCCGAGGAAGTAATAGGAAAATTTGTGAGCTTTGAATTGATGATCAAAGGCTCCAAGAAGATCATCGAGCAAGGCGGCTCCTCCTCCGTACCCGAGGCACTACCCGTTGCATTCAAGGCAACGGAGGAGAAGAAAGAAGACTCTACATCGAGTAGGGTCCCCATCGACGCCTCCAAGCTCGACAATGAGGAGATGGCGCTCATCATCAAGAGCTTCCGCCAAATCCTCAAGCAAAGAAGGGGGAAAGACTACAAGCCCCGCTCCAAAAACGTGTGCTACAAGTGTGGTAAGCCCAGTCATTTTATCGCTAAATGTCCTTTATCTAGTGATAGTGTCGGGGACCATAATTAGGGGTACCCTCAAGGCTCCTAAATCTCAGCTGGTAACCCCCCATCAGCACAAAGCTGCAAAGGCCTGATGGGTGCAATTAGGTAAAGGATCGGTCCATTCGAGGGACGCGATCACGCCTCGCCCGAGCCTAGCCTCGGGCAAGGGCAGCCGACCCCGGAGGACCTACGTCTCGCCCGAGGCCCCCCTCCAGCAACGGACATACCTTCGGCTCGCCTGAGGCCCAGTCTTCACCAAGAAGCAACCTTGGCCAAATCGCCACACTGACCAACCAAATCGCAGGGCATTTAATGCAAAGGTGGCCTGACACTTTTATCCTGACGCACGCCCTCCAGTCGACAGAGCCGAAGTGACCGCGGTCACTTCGCCGCTCCACTGACCGGTCTGACAAGAGGACAGCGCCGCCTGCGCCGCTCCGACTGCTGAGCCACTCGACAGAGTGAGGCTGACAGCAGCCAAGTCCGGTCTCAGGCGTCATAGGAAACTTCGCTCCGCCCGACCCCAGGGCTCGGACTCGGGCTCAGCCCCGGAAGACGGCGAACTCCACTCCGCCCGACCCTAGGGCTCGGACTCGGGCTTAGCCCCGGAAGACGGTGAACTCCGCTCCGCCCGACCCCAGGGCTCGGACTCGGGCTCAGCCCCGGAAGACGGCGAACTCCGCTCCGCCCGACCCCAGGGCTCGGACTCGGGCTCAGCCCCGGAAGACGGCGAACTCCGCTCCGCCCGACCCCAGGGCTCGGACTTGGGCTCAGCCACGAAAGACGACGAACTCCGCCTCGCCCGACCCCAGGGCTCGGACTCAGGCTCAGCCCCGAAGGACGACGAACTCCGCTTCACCCGACCCCAGGGCTTGGGCTCAACCCTGGCCTGAGCCGACGGTCTCCACCTCGTCCGACCCAGGGCTCAGACTCGACCTCGACCTCGGAAGACAGACTCGACCTCGACCTCGGAGGAGCCTCCACCTCGCCCAACCTAGGGCACAGACCGACCACGTCAATAGGAAGCGCCATCATTACCCTACCCCGAGCTGACTCAGGCTACGGGGACAAGACCGGCGTCCCATCTGGCTCGCTCCACCATACGAGTAATGATGGCGCCCCGCATGCCCTGTGACGATGGCGGCTCTCAGCCCCCTTACGGAAGCAAGAGGACGTCAGCAAGGACTCGACAGCCCCGACAGCTGTCCTTCCGCCAGGCTCCAGCGCTCCTTCGACGGCCACGACACCACGCGAACCGGGTGCCAAGACCTCTCCGGCTGCCACGATGGCATGTACTTAGGGCGCTAGCTCTCCACCGCTAGACACGTTAGCACATTGCTACACTCCCCATTGTACACCTGGATCCTCTCCTTACGCCTATAAAAGGGAGGACCAGGGCCCTCTTGCAGAGGGTTGGCTGCGCGGGGAAGGACGGGACGGCGCTCGCGCAAGGCTGCTCGCTCCCTCCCGCGTGGACGCTTGTAACCCCCTACTGCAAGTGCACCCGACCTGGGCGCGGGGCTAACACGAAGGCCGCGGGTTCCACTCTCCCACGCCTGTCTCCCTCCGGCTGCTTCCTCCCCCCCTTCGCGTTCCGCCTCGCGTCGACCCATCTGGGCTGGGGCACGCGGCGACAATTCACTCGTCGGTCCAGGGACCCCCCGGGTTCCGAAACACCGACAGTTGGCGCGCCAGGTAGGAGCCTGCTGCGTGTTGACGAACAGCTTCCCGTCAAGCTCTAGATGGGCAGTCTCCAGCAACCTCTCCAACCCGGGACGGTGCTCCGTTTCAGGAGTCTTGAGTTCATGTCCCTCGACGGCAGCTACGACATGATACTCATTCCCCCGCCGCACGACAGCGACAATGACGGTCGACAACCCGCTCGCCGGCGGGGAAATCGACGATGCCTTCCCCACGTGGTGGAAGGACGACATTCAGGCTTATCCCGTCCCCTCCCCCACCGACGGAGGAGGAGGCGGGGCAACCAAGGCCAAGCAGGAGGCGGCTCCTCGTTGGCTGTCGAGCGAGTCGGCGGCACCGGCGCCCCAACGGGGAGCGCGTCGGGCATCGACCTCGCGTCTGAGACGAAGACGAGCGCCATCTCCCCGCAACACGCCAATCTCAAGCAAACGGACGACGCCAGCACGCTCGCGAACGACTTGCTGGGTGTCACCCTCGTACCTGAGACGACGGTGCAGTCCGTCCCTGACGTGACTTCGTCACCGCCCGTCGACCGAAAGGTACCGACCGATTCCCATCTCGCGTCTTTTGGATTCGGCCTCGACCCGCCAAGCGACTCTGCTTCGGTGGACACTCTCATAGAGGCGAGTCCAAACCCTCCGGGGTATCGTGTGCGGTCACCCTGGGACCGGCTGACGGCTGTCTCGTCCTACGGGCCCTCGGGGTCCGAGGAAGAAGGCGAGCCCGACCTCTGTTGGGATTTTTCCGGACTTGGTAACCCCAGTGCCATGCAGGACTTCATGACCACATGCGACTACTGCCTTTCCGACTATTCCGACGGTAGCCGCAGCCTCGACGACGAGGACTGCAGCCCAAGTCGTGAATGTTTCCACGTCGATCTAGGGGGTCCCGGCGAAGGCAACCATCTTGGTATGCCGGAGAACGGTGATCTCCCTAGGCCGTGCCTCGCGTCGACATCCTTCGGGAGCTAGCTGTGGTCCCCGTCCCGGCGGGGGGTCCTGACCCACAGCTCGAGCAAATCCGCGAGAGACAGGCCAGGCTCGACGAGGGAGCAGGAACGCTTGTGCCGATCCGCCGGGACATCGGGCAGGAATGGGCGGGCCAACCTCCGGCCGGAGAAGCACGTCATCTCCCTCAGGGCATCCAGCACCGCATCGCCGACGACGTCAGGGTAAGGCCGCCACCGGATTCCGGTGGAGTCGGCCAGAACCTGGCTGCAGCGACGATACTTCTCCGCGCGATGCCGAAGCCATCAACCACCGAGGGGCGGCGTATCCAGGGAGAGCTCAAGAATCTCCTGGAGGACGTCGCGGTCCGACAGGCCAAAAGCTCCGCCTCCCGAAGGCAGGGGTACCCCTCGGAGCATCGCGCCGCGACTTCTCGATTCGTGCGGGAAGCCTCGGTCCACACCGGGCGCACGCGCAACACAGCGCCTGCGGCCCCAGGTCGCCTAGGCAACGAGCACCATCACCACAGCCGTCGGGCCCACCTCGATGAGAGGGTGCGCCGAGGCTACCACCCCAGGCGTGGGGGACGCTACGACAGCGGGGAGGATCGGAGTCCTTCGCCCGAACCACCCGGTCCGCAGGCTTTCAGCCGCGCCATACGACGGGCGCCGTTCCCGACCCGGTTCCGAACCCCGACTACTATCACAAAGTACTCAGGGGAGACGAGACCGGAACTGTGGCTCGCGGACTATCGGCTGGCCTGCCAACTGGGTGGAACGGACGATGATAATCTCATCATCCGCAACCTCCCCCTGTTCCTCTCCGACACCGCTCGAGCCTGGCTGGAGCACCTGCCCCCGGGGCAGATCTCCAATTGGGACGACCTGGTCCAAGCCTTCGCCGGTAATTTCCAAGGCACGTACGTGCGCCCTGGAAACTCCTGGGATCTCCGAAGCTGCCGCCAGCAGCCGGGAGAGTCTCTCCGGGACTACATCCGGTGATTCTCAAAGCATCGCACCGAGCTGCCCAACGTCACCGATTCGGATGTCATCGGCGCGTTCCTCGCCGGCACCACCTGCCGCGACCTAGTAAGCAAGCTGGGTCGCAAGACCCCCACCAGGGCGAGCGAGCTGATGGACATCGCCACCAAGTTCGCCTCTGTCCAGGAGGTGGTTGAGGCCATCTTCCGGAAGGACAAGCAGCCCCAGGGCCGCCCACCGAAAGATGCTCCCGAGGCGTCAACTCAGCGCGGCACCAAGAAGAAGGGCAAGAAGAAGTCGCAAGCGAAACGCGACGCCGCCGACGCGGACCTTGTCGCCGCCGCCGAGTACAAGAACCCTCGGAAACCTCCGGGAGGTGCCAACCTCTTCGACAAGATGCTCAAGGAGTCGTGCCCCTATCATCAGGGGGCCGTCAAGCACACCCTTGAGGAATGTGCCATGCTTTCACAAGGCTGGGCCACCCGCGGAGGGTGGCAAGGCTCTCGACGACGCTAAGAAGGAAGATCACAAGGCAGGAGAGTTCCCCGAGGTCCGCGACTGCTTCATGATCTACAGCGGGCAAGTGGCGAACGCCTCGGCTCGGCACCGCAAGCAAGAGCGTCGGGAGGTCTGCTCGGTAAAGGTGGCGGTGCCAGTCTACCTAGACTGGTCCGACAAGCCCATCACCTTTGACCTGGCCGACCATCCAGACCACGTGCCGAGCCCGGGGAGATACCCACTCGTTGTCGACCCCATCATTGGCAACGTCAGGCTCACCAAGGTCCTCATGGACGGAGGCAGCAGCCTCAACATCATCTACACCGAGACCCTCGGGCTCTTGTGGATCGATCTGTCCTCGGTCCGGACGGGCGCTGCGCCTTTCCATGGGATCATCCCCGGGAAGCGCGTCCAACCCATCGGACAACTCGATCTACCTGTCTGCTTCGGGACGCCCTCCAACTTTCGAAGGGAGACCCTCACGTTCGAAGTGGTCGGGTTTCGAGGAACCTACCACGCAGTGTTGGGGAGGCCGTGCTACGCCAAGTTCATGGCCGTCCCCAACTACACCTACCTCAAGCTCAAGATGTCGGGCCCCAACGGGGTCATCACCGTCAGGCCCACGTACCGACACGCGTACGAATGCGACGTGGAGTGCATGGAGTACGCCGAGGCCCTCGCCGAGTCTGAGGCCCTCATCGCCGAACTGGAGAGCCTCTCTAGGGAGGCGCCCAACGTGAAGCGCCACGCCGGCAACTTCGAGCCAGCGGAGACGGTTAAGTCCGTCCCTCTTGACCCCTGCAACGACGCCTCCAAGCAGATCCGGATCGGCTCCGAGCTCGACCCCAAATAGGAAGCAGTGCTCGTCGACTTTCTCCGCGCAAACGCCGATGTTTTCGTGTGGAGTCCCTCGGACATGCCCGGCATACCGAGGGAAGTCGCCGAGCACTCGCTGGATATCCGAGCTGGAGCCTGACCCGTGAAGCAGCCTCTGCGCCGATTCGACGAAGAAAAGCGCAGAGCCATAGGCGAGGAGATCCACAAGCTAATGGCGGCAGGGTTCATCAAAGAGGTATTCCATCCCGAATGGCTTGCCAACCCTGTGCTTGTGAGAAAGAAAGGGGGGAAATGGCGGATGTGTGTAGACTACACTGGTCTAAACAAAGCATGTCCGAAAGTTCCCTACCCTCTGCCTCGCATCGATCAAATCGTGGATTCCACTGTTGGGTGCGAAACCCTGTCTTTCCTTGATGCCTACTCAGGGTATCACCAGATCAGGATGAAAGAGTGCGACCAGCTCGCGACTTCTTTCATCACACCCTTCGGCATGTACTGCTATGTTACCATGCCGTTTGGTTTGAGGAATGCGGGTGCAACGTACCAGCGATGCATGAACCATGTGTTCGGCGAACACATCGGCCGAACGGTCGAGGCCTACGTCGATGACATCGTAGTCAAGACGAGGAAAGCCTCCAACCTCCTTTCCGACCTTGAAGTGACATTCCGATGTCTCAAGGCGAAAGGCGTGAAGCTCAATCCCGAAAAGTGTGTCTTCGAGGTCCCCCGAGGCATGCTCTTGGGATTCATCGTCTCCGAGCGGGGCATCGAGGCCAACCCGGAGAAGATCGCTGCCATCACCGGCATGGGGCCCATCAAGGACTTGAAAGGCGTACAGAGGGTCATGGGATGCCTCGTGGCTCTAAGCCGCTTCATCTCACGCCTCGGTGAAAGAGGTCTGCCTCTGTACCGCCTCTTAAGGAAGACCGAGTGCTTCGCTTGGACTCCTGAGGTCGAGGAAGCCCTCGGGAACCTAAAGGCGCTCCTCACGAACGCGCCCATCTTGGTGCCCCCCGCTGCCGGATAAGCCCTCTTGATCTACGTCGCCGCGACCACTCAGGTGGTTAGCGCCGCGATTGTGGTCGAGAGACAAGAAGTTGGGCATGCATTGCCCGTCTAGAGGCCAGTCTACTTCATCAGTGAGGTACTGTACAAAACCAAGATCCGCTACCCACAAATTCAGAAGCTGCTGTACACAGTGATCCTGACGCGGCGGAAGTTGCGACACTACTTCGAGTCTCATCTGGTGACTGTGGTGTCATCCTTCCCCCTGGGGGAGATCATCCAGTCTCGAGAGGCCTCGGGTAGAATTGCAAAGTGGGCGATGGAGATCATGGGCGAGACGATCTCATTCGCCCCTCGGAAGGCCATCAAGTCCCAGGTCTTGGCAGACTTCGTGGCTGAATGGGTCGACACCCAGCTCCCGACAGCTCCGATCCAACCGGAGCTCTGGACCATGTTTTTCGACGGGTCGCTGATGAAGACGGGGGCCAGCGCGGGCCTACTCTTCGTCTCGCCCCTCGGAAAGCACCTACGCTACGTGCTATGCCTCCACTTCCCGGCGTCCAACAACGTGGCTGAGTTCGAGGCTCTGGTGAACGGGTTGCGAATCGCCATCGAGCTAGGGGTCCGACGCCTCGACGCTCGCGGTGACTCGCAGCTCGTCATCGACCAAGTCATGAAGAACTCCCACTGCCATGACCCGAAGATGGAAGCCTACTGCGATGAGGTTCGGCGCCTGGAAGACAAGTTCTACGGGCTCGAGCTCAACCACATCGCCCGACGCTACAACGAGACTGCGGACGAGCTGGCTAAAATAGCCTCGGGGTGAACAACGGTTCCCCTGGACGTATTCTCCCGAGACCTGCATCAACCCTCCGACAAGACCGACGACACGCCCGAGCCCGAGGCACCCTCGGCTCAGTCCAAGGTACCCTCAGCACGGTCTGAGGTACCCTCGGCTCGGCCCGAGGTACCCTCGGCCCCCGAGGGTGAGGCACTGCGCGTCGAGGGGGAGCAGAGCGAGGTCGCGCCTAATCAAAACTGGCAGACCCCGTACCTGCAATATCTCCACCAAGGAGAGCTGCCCCTCGACCAAGCCGAAGCTCGGCGAGTGGTGCGACGCGCCAAGTCTTTTGTCTTGCTGGGAGATGGGAAGGAGCTCTACCACCGCAGCCCCTCGGGCATCCTCCAGCGATGCATTTCCATCGCCGAAGGTCAGGAGCTCTTACAAGAGATACACTCGGGGGCTTGCGGCCATCACGCAGCACCCCGAACCCTTGTTGGAAACGCCTTCCGACAAGGTTTCTACTGGCCGACGGCGGTGGCCGACGCCACTAGAATTGTCCGCACCTGCGAAGGGTGTCAGTTCTACGCAAGGCAGACCCACCTGCCCGCTCAGGCTCTGCAGACCATACCCATCACCTGTCCGTTTGCTGTGTGGGGTCTGGACCTAGTTGGCCCCTTGCAGAAGGCACCCGGGGGCTACACGCACCTGCTGGTCGCCATCGACAAATTCTCCAAGTGGATCGAGTTCCGACCCCTAAACAACATCAGGTTCGAACAGACGGTGGCGTTCTTCACCAACATCATCCACCGCTTTGGGGTCCCGAACTCCATCATCACCGACAACGGCACCCAGTTCACCGGCAGAAAGTTCCTGGACTTCTACGAGGATCACCACATCCGGGTGGACTGGGCCGCCGTGGCTGACCCCATGACGAATGGGCAGGTAGAACGTGCTAACGACATGATTCTGCAAGGACTCAAGCCTCAGATCTACAACGACCTCAACAAGTTCGGCAAGCGGTGGATGAAGGAACTCCCCTCGGTAGTCTGGAGTCTAAGGACAACACCGAGCCGAGCCACGGGCTTCACACCGTTCTTTCTAGTCTATGGGGCCGAGGCCATCTTGCCCATAGACTTAGAATATGGTTCCCGAGGACGAGGGCCTACGCCGACCAAAGCAATCAAGCTAATCGAGAAGACTCACTGGACCAGCTGGAAGAGGCTCGGGACATGGCCTTACTCCACTCGGCGCGGTACCAGCAGTCCCTGCGATGCTACCACGCCCGAGGGTTTCGGTCCCGAGACCTCCAGGTGGGCGACCTGGTGCTTCGGCTGCGACAAGACGCCTGAGGGCGGCACAAACTCACGCCTCCCTAGGAAGGGCCGTTCGTCGTCGCCAAGGTTCTGAAGCCTGGAACATACAAGCTAGCCAACAGCCAAGGCGAGGTCTACAACAACGCTTGGAACATCCAACAGCTATGTCGCTTCTACCCTTAAGATGCTTTCAAGTTGTTCGCATACCTCGTTCACACACAAAGTCTGGTCGTCAAGGAAGGGTCAGCCTTGCCTCGGCAAAGCCCGACCTCCCTCGGGGGCTAGAAGGGGGAACCCCCTCTGCGTCGAAATTTTCCAAGAAAAAAATCTTTCCTGCCAGAATGCCTTTCGTGCTTTTCGACTACTTCGAAAGTGGATCCTGAAAACGACGGAGTACACGTAAGCAGCCAAGGCTGACCGAGCCAAGGGACTCCTACGCCTCCGGGATACGGATACCTCACTCATCACCTTCTGCGATAAGTAACTCGCGCTCGGATAAGTGATTCTACGGACCGAACAAGTCTTCGCGCTCGAAAGCTCCTCTGCCGGAACGATTTTTCGGGCTTTCTCGACTGCGTCGGTGACAGAATCTTATGGACGAGTAGGAGTGCGCGTAAGCGGCAAGGCCGACCGAGCCGAGGGATTCCTACGCCTCCGGGATACGGATACCTCACTCATCACCTTCCGTGAAAAGCAACTCTCGCCCGCACAAACAATTCTGTCACCGACAAATAAGTCCGGTTACTCGAAACAAGAGGAAAAGAAACGCAGCTTTACAACAAGATGATGGTATGTTTGGGCCTCGGCGGCCGCAGAAAGCATACACACACTACAAGACAACCCGATCCTGCAGGCTCGGACGTCGACAGTTGAAGAGGGCAGCAGCACCCTCGGCGTCAACTACACCTTCGGCGGGGTCTGACCTAGCCTCGGACGGCGACGCGGTCGGAGGATCCCCACTCTGAAGGACGACATCAGCACCACACCTGGGCCATCGCCGCCAGGGTCTTCTCTAGGAATCCGGCTCGAGCCGACGGCTCGGCCGGCCACCCAGAGGCCTCGGCCAGCTGTCCCCCGAAGACATCAGCCTGGCTTGAGGCCTCGGCAGCTCAACTCCGACATCGGTTCCGCCAGCGGACGACCCGGCCAGGCGCCGACCGACCACATCTTATTTTTCGAAGCCAACTCTGCCTCTGCCCGTGCTGACACCGCTACCTCCGGCTTCGGCTCATCGAAGGGCGGCCGAGGGGTTCCTTTAACTAAGCAAGAGAAGCCTCGGACAGCAAGGCCGACCGAGCCGAGGGACTCCTATGCCTCCGGGATACGGATACCTCACTCGTCACCTTCGCACGAGGCGACTCACGCTTGGTGAAGCGGTTCAGATAACCAACAGGCGAGTCTTAGTGCTCGGAATGAAGAAAAAGCACGGCTCCACGCCGAAAATACATACACGTTCAGGCCTCGACAGCCGCAATGAACAAAACACCGGCATTCAAGGTGCCAATACAAACGGAACTCCGGTTCCGTCCCCACAGCAGCGGCCATGGTCCCAGGACGGACGCGGCCACCGGAAGGCGCTCGTTCGCATCCCCACTCAAGGGACGCGAACCAGACATCAAAGCCAAAGAGCCGGGGGCCGGTCCGTTGGCGGCGCCGACGGCCTTAACGGGAGGGAAGCTTCCTCCAGCTGCCACCACATCAGCACGAACGGTGGCGTCCGCCTCTACACCAACGCCGACAGTCGGCAAGGCGCACTGGCAGGTCCTCACTCCCGTCGTCGCCACGAAAGCGAGGAGAAGGACGGAATGTTGCATCCTAGCTGGACAGCAACAGTTCGCCTTCCCCGGCATGGCTGGAGGACGCCTCCTCCGCAGGGCCGGAGGATGGTTTCCACCACTAGAAGCTGGAAGAGGAGGTGGCCAGCCGGCCCGCGCGGGAGGTAGAGCTCCGGCTCAGCCCGGCTTGCTTCTCCCCATCCAGGGGCTGGTGGTCACCGTCTTGGGTGACCACCAGCGAGGGGATGCAGCCGGGCTGCGTGATGAAAATCCTTGAAGCCGAACGATGGCTGAAAGGTACCAACTTCCTCGAAGTTGCGTCTCTTCGACGACAAGACAGAAGGATTGCGGGCGTCCCACATCCAGGGGCTCGGAAGATGGAAAGACACGATGCATGAGGGGAGCGCGAAGACATGGTCGTCTTACAAAGGGGTCGCCCTCCTTTTAAAGGCGACTCTCCCCACTTGCGTCCTCAGCCGTTGCAGGCTGAGTCTTCTCCAACACGCTCCAAGGTCCTCCCCTTACGGCGCGGGGGCTGGGTCCCTCGCGTCATGCAAGCCGGTCCAGGGCAGAAGAAGCCAAACCGCCGCGCGCGGTGCATGCAACCGCCCGGCGGTTACAAGCATCCCTCCACTTTCGCCCAGACCAGCGGGTGAAAGGGCGGGCAACCATGCAGTCGGCATGCAACCGCGCCAAGTGGGCGCGCCCCTTCGACTCCAACGCGCCCAGCATGGAGGCCCAGGCCCACACGTCATGCAACCGGCACGCCGGTTGCTACGTGCGAGCAACTGCACCGCCACTCGCGCCACTACCGCGCCTCCTCGACTGCAGAGCCAATACCGTGACTCGAGGCAACCCTGCGTGTGACCCAGCAGTGCCAGCCAGGCGCGACGGTCAAATACAGTCAAAAATGGGCCGACAGTAATGGCAGTGGCAGGCGGGCAGGAGCAGCGGTCACGTCGTCAGCCAAGCTTACGTCCCATCCAGGAGCAGCGAGAGAGCCCTCTCTCACGGCGTGAAGACGGCGCGCCCGTGATCCGTTCCTCGAACGGCTCGCACACGCGCGACGACCGCCTCGCGAACTACTCGCTCCGTCGCATTAACTCCGCGGCGGGACAGGCGGCGCCTCAGGCGGGAGAAGCAAGCGACGCTTCGCCTTCGCCATAATGACCGCGTCGAAAAAGGTACGCCACGTCATTCAATTTCGTATCCTTTTCCTTTTTCCTCTTTCTCTCTCTTACGATAGGGACCGAGAAAGGGGGATACCCCAAAAAGGATCCTTCTCCGTGAAGGAAACAGGCCCCGAGCCTCCCTACTGATCAGAGGTTCAAAGGCTGGCCCCTCGGAGGGGTTCAACGGCCGCCTCAGAGCGATTGGGTTCTGCGCCCACTACTGGTCAGAGGTTCGATGGCCGACCCCTCGGAAGGGTTCAACGGCCGCCTCAGGCCACTCGGGCTCCGCGCCCACTACTGATCAGGGGTTCGCAGGCTGGCCCTCGAAGGGTTCACAGTCGCCTTAGACACAGAGCAAGGGATGACCCTGGGTACGTTCGATACATAACCAAGGCTCGGGCTACGCTCCCGAGGTACCCTAGGACGTTTCCGAGACCAGCGGGAGCGATCTTGTAACGGAATCCCATCAAAGGGAGGCATCGAGCCCTCGGACCCCGTCAAAGGGGACCGGGTCCGGCAGATCACCCGCAGGTACTTTTGGAGCGCGCCTCCGGGCCTCTAGCTGACCCCTAGCAAACGGGGCACGGGCGTCCGCTCGGATTACCCGCCAGCAGCTCACCGGAAACACCATGTTCGGCGCCCTCCGAGGGCAACATGGCGCTTTCCCCGCCTCCTCCTTGCGGAAAGGCGACGCAGGGGCGTATGTAAAAAAGTCGAGTCTGTCCTTGACCGTCCTCTCGCCCTGTGCAGAGGCTCGGGGGCTGCTCTCGCAAACCCGGCTCCGGCCGACCCGTTGACAGCGTCAACATACCAGCCCGAGAACTTGGGACCCGACCGTGCACCCGGGCTACAACCAGCTCGCATGAGGGAACGATTAGACCAGCCGAAGTATTGCGAAACGCACTAAGACCTCGAAGGAGTAAAACTACTCCTCCGAGGCCTCGGGGGCTACACCCGGCGGGTGCGCTCGCGCGCACCCACCGGAACAAAATACAACCAAGAAAAGGCTAGTCCCCTTGCAAAAAAGTGCGGCAAAAGCCTCCAAGCGAGTATTAACACTCCCTTCGAGGCTCGAGGGCTACTGTCGGGGTCCATAATTAGGGGTACCCTCAAGGCTCCTAAATCTCAGCTGGTAACCCCCATCAGCACAAAGCTGCAAAGGCCTGATGGGTGCGATTAGGTCAAGGATCGGTCCATTCGAGGGACGCGATCACGCCTCGCCCAAGCCCAGCCTCGGGCAAGGGCAGCCGACCCCGGAGGACCTACGTCTCGCCTGAGGCCCCCCTCCAGCAACGAACATACCTTCGGCTCGCCCGAGGCCCAGTCTTCACCAAGAAGCAACCTTGGCCAAATCGCCACACCGACCGACCAAATCGCAGGGGCATTTAATGCAAAGGTGGCCTGACACCTTTATCCTGACGCACGCCCTCCAGTCGACAGAGCCGAAGTGACCGCGGTCACTTCGCCGCTCCACTGACCGGTCTGACAAGAGGACAGCGCCGCTTGCGCCGCTCCGACTGCTGAGCCACTCGATAGAGTGAGGCTAACAGCAGCCAAGTCCGGTCTCAGGCGTCATAGGAAACTCCGCTCCGCCTGACCCCAGGGCTCGGACTCGGGCTCAGCCCCGAAAGACGGCGAACTCCGCTCCGCCCGACCCCACGGCTCGGACTCGGGCTCAGCCCCGGAAGACGGCGAACTCCGCTCCGCCCGACCCCAGGGCTCGGACTCGGGCTCAGCCCCGGAAGACGGCGAACTCCGCTCTGCCCGACCCTAGGGCTCGGACTTGGGCTCAGCCACGGAAGACGACGAACTCCGCCTCGCCCGACCCCAGAGCTCGGACTCAGGCTCAGCCCCGAAGGACGACGAACTCCGCTTCACCCGACCCAGGGCTCGGACTCAACCCTGGCCTGAGCCGACGGTCTCCGCCTCGTCCGACCCGGGGGCTCGGACTCGACCTTGACCTCGGAGGAGCCTCCACCTCGCCCAACCTAGGGCACAGACCGACCACGTCAACAGGAAGCGCCATCATTACCCTACCCCAAGCTGACTCAGGCTACGGGGAACAAGACCGGCGTCCCATCTGGCTCGCTCCACCATACGAGTAATGATGGTGCCCCGCATGCCCTGTGACGATGGCGGCTCTCAGCCCCCTTACGGAAGCAAGAGGACGTCAGCAAGGACTCGACAGCCCCGACAGCTGTCCTTCCGCCAGGCTCCTGCGCTCCTTCGACGGCCACGACACCACGCGAACCGGGTGCCAAGACCTCTCCGGCTGCCACGATGGCATGTACTTAGGGCGCTAGCTCTAAACCGCTAGACACGTTAGCACATTGCTACACTCCCCATTGTACACCTGGATCCTCTCCTTACGCCTATAAAAGGGAGGACCAGGGCCCTCTTGCAGAGGGTTGGCCGCGCGGGGAAGGACGGGACGGCGCTCGCACAACGCCGCTCGCTCCCTCCCACGTGGACGCTTGTAACCCCCTACTGCAAGCGCACCCGACCTGGGCGCGGGGCTAACACGAAGGCCGCGGGTTCCACTCTCCCACGCCTGTCTCCCTCCGGCTGCTTCCTCCCCCCCCTTCGCGTTTCGCCTCGCGTCGACCCATCTAGGCTGGGGCACGCGGCGATAATTCACTCGTCGGTCCAGGGACCCCCCGGGTTCCGAAACACCGACAGATAGTGACAGGGATAACGACAAGAGGGGGAAGAAGAAGGAGAAGAAGAGGTATTACAAGAAGAAGGGCGGTGATGCCCATGTTTGCCGGGAGTGGGACTCTTATGAGAGCTCCACCGACTCCTCTGATGACGAGGACGCCGCCAACATCGCCATCAACAAAGGTCTTCTCTTCCCCAACGTCGGTCACAAGTGCCTCATGGCAAAGGACAACAAGAAGAAAAGGTAAAATCAAGATCCTCCACTAAGTATGCAACTTCTAGTGATGAGGATAATTCTAGTGATGATGAAGACAACTTGCTTACTCCTTTTTGCCAATCTTAACATGCAACAAAAAGAGAAATTAAATGAATTGATTAGTGCTATTCATGAGAAGGATGAACTCTTGGATAGCCAAGAGGACTTCCTTATTAAGGAAAACAAAAAGCATGTTAAGACTAAAAATGTTTATGCTCAGGAGGTAGAGAAAAGTGAAAAATTAACTAGTGAGCTTAGCACTTGCCATGACACTATTTCTAGCCTTAGAAATGAAAATGCCAATTTAATCGCTAAGGTTGAGAAATCAAATGTTTGTGATGATTCAATTGTTAATCTTAGAAATGATAATGCTAGTTTAATTTCTAAGATTGACATGTTGAATGAATCTCTTGCTAGCCTTAAGTTTGAGAATGATAAATTAATTGCTAAGGCTAAGGAATTAGATGTTTGCAATGTCTCTATTTCCAATCTTAGAGATGAGAATGCTATTTTATATGCTAAGATTGTTGAATTAAATGATTGCAAACCCTCTACATCTACGGTTGATCATGTTTCTATTTGTACTAGATGTAGAGATATTAATGTTGATGCTATTCATGATCACCTTGCTATGGTTAAACAACAAAATGATCATATAGCTAAATTAGATGCTAAAATTGCCGAGCATGAACTAGAAAATGAGAAATTTAAATTTGCTCGTAGCATGCTTTAGAGTGGGAGACGCCCTGGCATTAAGGATGGCATTAGCTTCCAATAGGGAAACAATGTCAAGCTTAATGTCCCTCCTAAAAGATTATCTAATTTTGTTAATGGCAAGGCTCCCATGCCTCAGGATAACGAGGGCTATATTTTATATCCTGCTGGTTATCCTGAGGATAAGATTAGGAGAATTCATGCAAAGAAGGCTCATTCTCACCATGCTTTTATTTATAAGAATGAGACTTCTAGCTCTAGGCGTTCTACACATGTTAAAATGCCTAAGAAGAAAACTCCTATTGCATCAAATGATCATAAAATTTCATTCAAGACCTTTGATGCTTCATATGTGCTTACTAACAAATCAGGCAAGGTAGTTGCCAAATATGTTGGGGGCAAACACAAGGGGTCAAAGACTTGTGTTTGGGTACCCAAGGTGCTTGTTTCTAATGTAAAAGGACCCAAAGACCGTTTGGGTACCTAAGAACAAGGCCTAAATTTGTTTTGTAGGTTTATGCATCCGGGGGCTCAAGTTGGATCATCGACAGCGGGTGCACAAACCAAATGACTGGGGAGAAAAGAATGTTCTCCTCCTACGAGAAAAATCAAGATCCCCAAAGAGCTATCACATTCGGGGATGGAAATCAAGGTTTGGTCAAATGATTGGGTAAAATTGCTATATCACCTGACTATTCTATTTCCAATGTTTTTCTTGTAGATTCTTTAGATTACAACTTGCTTTCTGTTTCTCAATTATGAAAAATGGGCTACAATTGTCTTTTTACGGATGTAGGTGTTACTGTCTTTAGAAGAAGTGATGATTCAATAGCTTTTAAGGGAGTATTAGAGGGACAGCTATACTTGGTTGATTTCAATAGAGCTGAACTCGATACTTGCTTAATTGCTAAGACTAACATGGGTTGGCTCTGGCACCGCCGACTAGCCCACGTTGGGATGAAGAATCTTCACAAGCTTCTAAAGGGAGAGCACATTTTGGGACTAACCAATGTTCATTTTGAGAAAGACAAGATTTGTAGTGCATGCCAAGCAGGGAAGCAAGTTGGTGTTCATTATCCACACAAGAACATCATGACAACTGACAGGCCACTGGAGCTACTCCACATGGATTTATTCGGGACGATAGCTTACATAAGCATCGGCGGGAGTAAGTACTGTCTAGTTATTGTGGATGATTATTCTCGCTTCACTTGGGTATTCTTTTTACAAGATAAATCTCAAACCCAAGAGACTTTGAAAGGATTCTTGAGACGGGCTCAAAATGAGTTCGGCTTGAGGATCAAGAAAATAAGAAGCGACAATGGAACGGAGTTCAAGAACTCTCAAATTGAAGGCTTCCTTGAGGAGGAGGCATCAAGCATGAGTTCTCTTCTGCCTACACACCACAACAAAATGTTGTAGTGGAGAGGAAGAATAGAACTCTATTGGACATGGCAAGGACCATGCTTGATGAGTACAAGACTTCGGATCGGTTTTGTGCCAAGGCGGTCAACACCGCTTGCTACGCCATTAACCGGTTATATCTACACCGAATCCTCAAGAAGACATCATATGAACTCCTCACCAGTAAAAAGCTCAATGTTTCATATTTTAGAGTCTTTGGTAGCAAATGCTTTATTCTTGTTAAAAGAGGTAGAAAATCTAAATTTGCTCCTAAGGCTGTAGAAGGCTTTTACTTGGCTATGACTCAAACACAAGGGCATATAGAGTCTTTAACAAGTCCACTGGACTAGTTGAAGTCTCTTGTGACATTGTGTTTGATGAAACTAACGACTCTCAAGTAGAGCAAGTTGATTTTGATGAGCTAGATGATGAAGAGGCTCCGTGCGTCGCGCTAAGGAACATGTCCATTGGGGATGCATGTCCTAAGAAATCCGAAGAGCCTCCACAAGCACAAGATCAACCATCTTCCTCTATGCAAGCATATCCAGCAACTCAGGATGAGGATGAGGCTCAAGATGATGAAGGAGAAGATCAAGAAGATGAGCCACCTCAAGAGGAGGGCAATGATCAAGGGGGAGATGCCCATAATCAAGACAAGGAAGATGAACAAGATGCAAGGCCGCCACACCCAAGAGTCCACCAAGCAATCCAACGAGATCACCCCGTGAACACCATCCTCGGCGATATTCATAAGGGGGTAACCACTCGATCTCGTGTTGCCCATTTTTGTGAACATTACTCCTTTGTTTCCTCTATTGAGCTACACAGGGTAGAGGAAGCACTTCAAGATTCAGATTGGGTGCTGGCAATGCAAGAGGAGCTCAACAACTTCACGAGGAATGAGGTATGGCATTTAGTTCCACGTCCTAACCAAAATGTTGTAGGAACCAAGTAGGTCTTCCGCAACAAGCAACATGAGCATGGTGTGGTGACAAGGAACAAAGCCCGACTTGTGGCCAAGGGCTATTCACAAGTCGAAGGTTTGGATTTTGGTGAAACCTATGCACCCGTAGCTAGGCTTGAGTCACTTCGTATATTACTTGCCTATGCTACTTACCATGGCTTTAAGCTTTATCAAATGGACGTGAAGAGTGCCTTCCTCAATGGACCAATCAATGAAGAGGTCTATGTTGAGCAACCTCCTGACTTTGAAGATAGTGAGTATCCTAACCATGTGTATAAACTCTCTAAGGCGCTTTATGGGCTCAAGCAAGCCCCAAGAGCATGGTATGAATGCCTTAGAGATTTTCTTATCACTAATGGCTTCAAAGTCGGCAAGGCCGATCCTACTCTCTTTACTAAAACAATTGAAAATGATTTGTTTGTATGCCAAATTTATGTTGATGATATCATATTTGGGTCTACTAACAAATCTATTTGTGAAGAGTTTAGTAGGATCATGATACAAAAATTCGAGAGGTCTATGATGGGGGAGTTGAAGTATTTTCTAGGATTTCAAGTCAAGCAACTCCAAGAGGGTACCTTCATTAGCCAAACGAAGTACATTCAAGACATTCTCACCAAGTTTGGGATGAAGGATGCCAAACCCATCAAGACACCCATGGGAACCAATGGGCATCTCGACCTCGACACGGGAGGTAAATCCGTAGATCAATAGGTATACCGGTCAATGATAGGATCTTTACTTTACTTATGTGCATCTCGACCGGATATTATGCTTTCTGTATGCATGTGTGTAAGGTTCCAAGTCGATCCTAAGGAAGTTCACCTTAGGGCCGTAAAGAGAATCTTGAGATATCTAGTTCATACACCTAAGTTTGGTCTTTGGTACCCCAAGGGATCCTTATTTGATTTATTAGGATATTCCGATGCTAATTGGGCAGGGTGTAAAATTGATAGGAAGAGCACATCAGAGACTTGTCAGTCTCTAGGGAGATCCCTAGTGTCTTGGGCTTCAAAGAAACAAAACTTAGTAGCTCTTTCTACCGCCGAAGCCGAGTACATTGTCGCAGGCCATTGTTGCGCACAATTGCTTTGGATGAGGCAAACCCTTAGGGACTATGGCTACAAATTTAGCAAAGTCCCTCTCCTATGTGATAATGAGAGTGCAATCCGTAGGGCAGATAATCCCATTTAGCATAGCCGCACTAAGCACATAGCCATTCGGTATCACTTTTTGAGAGATCACCAACAAAGGGGGATATCGAGATAGCCTATATTAACACCAAAGATCAATTGGCCGATATCTTCACCAAACCATTAGATGAGAAAACCTTTACCAAACTTAGGAATGAGCTAAATATTCTTGATTCTAGGAATTTTCATTGATTCTTTGCACACATAGCTCATTTATATACCTTTCATCATATCTCTTTATGTCTATGACTAATGTGTTTTCAAGTGTATTCTCATGCTTAATCATAGAATTGAAAGGGAAATGGAGTATTCGTTAAAGAAGGCGCTTCCACTCAACTCCATCGATATTTGCCGGTATTCCGCATAGTTCTCCACTTTGGTATAATCTTCACTCATATCTCTTTGTTTTCCATTGGAGAGAAAGTAAAAGGGTTTATATTTCACTCACAAGTATCTGTTTTTGGCGATTCATGCCAAAGGGGGAGAAAGTATTAGCCCAAAGCAAAAGGACCGCACCACCATCGAATTTTTTTAAAAAATGAAGTTTTTCAAATTGATATCTTATTGTGTTCAAAAGGGGGAGAAAGTTCTGGCATCTTCAAAAATTTGTAAAACCCTCTTGAACACTAAGAGGAGATTTTTATTTGGAGGGAGTTTTGGTTAAGTCAAAGGAAAAGCATTTGAAACAGGGGGTGATAATTTCAAATTTTGAAAATATTCTTTAAATATTATTCATATACCTTTGACTATTTGCAAAAAGTTTTGGAAAGAATTTATACAAAGAATTTGCAAAAACAAAACTCGTGGTGCAAGAGTGGTCCAAAATTTTAAATAAGAAGAAAATCATCCATGCATATCTAAGTAGAAATAATTATTGGTTTCACTCCAAGCAACCTTTGCACTTACCATATGCAAACTAGTTCAATTCTGCACTTTTATATTTGCTTTGGTTTGTGTTGGCATCAATCACCAAAAAGGGGGAGATTGAAAGGGAAATAGGGTCAAACCTTTTCCTATATGATTTTTGGTGGTTGAATTGCCCAACACAAATAATTGGACTAACTAGTTTGCTCTAGAATATATGTTCTACAGGTGCTAAAGGTTCACAACAAACCAATACAAAGTCCAAGAAAGGGTTCAAATAAAAAGAGCAAAAGACAACCGAAGGTTGTCCTGGTCTGGCGCACCAGACTGTCCGGTGTGCCACCGGACTGTCCGGTGTGCCACCGGACAGTGTCCGGTGCACCAGGGAGATCCACTCTGAACTTGCCAGCTTCGGGAATTTGGGGAGCCACTCCGCTATAATTCACCGGACTGTCTGGTGTAACACTGGACTGTCCGGTGTGCCAGCAGAGCAACGGCTACTTCGCGCCAACGGTCGTCTGCAGAGGAACAGTGAAACGCTATAGTGCACGTCTACGCGCGCAGAAGTCAGAGCAGGCGTCAGAAGGCGCACCGGACAGTGAACAGTGACTGTCCGGTGCACCACCGGACTGTCTGGTGGCCCCACATGTCAGAGCTTCAACAGTCGAACCCTAACGGTTGGGTGACGTGGCTGGCGCACCGGACAGTGTTCGGTGGCGCACCGAACTGTCCGGTGCACCATACGACAGCAGCCATCCCCAACGGCCACTTTGGTGGTTAGGGCTATAAATACCCCCAACCACCAACACTTCAAGGCATCCAAGTTTTCAGCTATTGCATTCAATACAAGAGCTCTAGACTTCACTCCAAGACACAAACAAAGAGATCAAATCCTCTCCCAAGTCCAAAGATCATTCCAATCAAATAGTGACTAGTGAGAGAGTGATATTTGTGTTCTTTTGAGTTCTTGCGCTTGGATTGCTTTCTTCCTTCCTCATTTCTTGTTCTCAAGTGTTTTGTAACCAAGGCAAGAGACACCAAGTGTGTGGTGGTCCTTGTGGGGTCTAAGTGACCCGTGAGATAAGGAGAAAGCTCACTCGGTCTAATTGACCATTGAGAGAGGGAAAGGGTTGAAAGAGACCGGTCTTTGTGACCACCTCAACGGGGAGTACGTTTGCAAGAACCGAACCTCGGTAAAACAAATCACCGTGTCATCCGCTCTATTTCTTTGGTTGATTTGTTTTCGCCCTCTCTTTCGGACTCGATTATATTTCTAACGCTAACCCCGGCTTGTAGTTGTGCTTAAAGTTTATAAAATTCAGATTCCGCCTATTCACCCCCCCTCTAGGCGACTTTCACTCCCCCATTGGTACAAGTAAATATGAGTGAAAATATTATACCAATGTGAGAGTGATGTGGAGTAGCGACGAAGGATGATACCGAGAGAGTGGAGTGGAAGCCTTCTCTTCGTCGATGTTCTCTATTTCCCTTTCAATCTATGACTTAGCATAAGGACACACTTGAAAACACATTAGTCATATCAAAAAGAAAGATATATGATCAAAGGTATATAAATGAGCAATGTGTGCAAAGTATCAATCAAAGTTCCGAGAATCAAGTATATTTAGCTCATTCCTAAGTTTGCAAAAGGTTTTCTCATCTAATGGCTTGGTGAAGATATCGGCTAATTGATCTTTGGTGTTAATATATGCTATCTCGATATCCCCCCTTTGTTGGTGATCTCTCAAAAAGTGATGCCAAATGTCTATGTGCTTAGTGTGGCTGTGGTCAACGGGATTTTCCGCTATGCGGATTGCACTCTCATTGTCACATAGGAGAGGGACTTTGCTCAATTTGTAGCCATAGTCCCTGAGGGTTTGCCTCATCCAAAGCAATTGCGCGCAGCAATGGCCTGCGGCAATATACTCGGCTTCGGCGGTTGATAGGGCTACTGAATTTTGTTTCTTTGAAGCCCAAGACACCAGGGATCTTCCTAGAAGCTGACAAGTCTCCGATGTGCTCTTCCTATCAATTTTACACCCTGCCCAATCGACATCGGAATATCCTATCAAATCAAAGGTTGATCCCCTGGGATACCAAAGCCCAAACTTAGGAGTATATACTAAATATCTCATGATTCTCTTCACGGCCCTAAGGTGAACTTCCTTAGGATCGGCTTGGAACCTTGCACACATGCATACGGAAAGCATAATATCCGGTCGAGATGCACATAAATAGAGTAGAGATCCTATCATCGACCGGTATACCTTTTGATCTACGGATTTACCTCTCGTGTCGAGGTCGAGATGCCCATTAGTTCCCATGGGTGTCTTGATGGGTTTGGCATCCTTCATTCCAAACTTCGTAAGAATGTCTTGAGTATACTTGGTTTGGCTGATGAAGGTGTCCTCTTGGAGTTGCTTGACTTGAAATCCTAAGAAGTACTTTAACTCCCCCATCATAGACATCTCGAATTTTTGAATCATGATCCTACTAAACTCTTCACAAGTAGATTTGTTAGTAGACCCAAATATGATATCATCAACATAAATTTGGCACACGAACAAATCATTTACAATAGTTTTAGTAAAGAGAGTAGGATCGGCTTTGCCGACTTTGAAGCCATTAGTGATAAGAAAGTCTCGCAGGCATTCATACCATGCTCTTGGGGCTTGCTTGAGCCCATAAAGCGCCTTTGAGAGATTATAAACATAGTTAGGGTACTCACTATCTTCAAAGCCTGGAGGTTGCTCAACATAGACCTCTTCATTGATAGGTCCATTGAGGAAGGCACTCTTCACGTCCATTTGATAGAGCTTAAAGCCATGGTAAGTAGCATAGGAAAGTAATATGCGAATTGACTCAAGCCTAGCTATGGGTGCATAAGTTTCACCAAAGTCCAAACCTTCGACTTGTGAATAACCTTTGGCGACAAGTCGGGCTTTGTTCCTTATCACCACACCATGCTCATCTTGCTTGTTGCGGAATACCCATTTGGTACCTACAACATTTTGATTAGGACGTAGAACTAAGTGCCATACCTCATTCCTCGTGAAGTTGTTGAGCTCCTCTTGCATTACCAACACCCAATCCGAATCTCTTAGTGCATCCTCTATCCTGTAAGGCTCAATAGAGGAAACAAAAGAGTAATGTTCACAAAAATGAGCGACTCGAGATCGAGTGGTTACCCTCTTATGAATGTCGCCGAGGATGGTGTTCATGGGGTGATCTCTTTGAATCACCTGGTGGACTCTTGGTTGTGGTGGTCTTTGACCCTATATTTCTTGTTCATCTTACTTGTCTTGATTTTCTTCATCTCCCACTTGATCATTGCCTTCTCCTTGAGGTAGATCATATTCTTGATCTTCTTATTCATTATCTTGAGCCTGTTCCTCATCTTGAGTTGGTGGAGATGCTTGTATGGAAGATGATGGTTGATCTTGTGCTTGTGGAGGCTCTTCGGATTCCTTAGGACACACATCCCCAATGGACATGTTCCTTAGCGCGACGCACGGAGCCTCTTCATCATCTAGTTCATCAAGATCAACTTGCTCCACTTGGGAGCCATTAGTCTCATCAAACACAATGTCACAAGAAACTTCAACTAGTCCAGTGGACTTGTTAAAGACTCTGTATGCCCTTGTGTTTGAATCATATCCTAGTAAAAAGCCTTCTATAGCCTTAGGAGCAAATTTAGATTTTCTACCTCTTTTAATAAGTATAAAGCATTTGCTACCAAAGACTCTAAAATATGAAACATTGGGCTTTTTATCGGTGAGGAGTTCATAAGATGTCTTCTTGAGGATTGGATGAAGGTAGAGCCAGTTGATGGAGTAGCAGGCGGTGTTAATCGATTCGGCCCAAAACCGGTCCGGTGTCTTGTACTCATCAAGCATGGTCCTCGCCATGTCAAGCAGAGTTCTATTCTTCCTCTCCACTACACCATTTTGTTGAGGTGTGTAGGGAGAAGAGAACTCATGCTTGATGCCCTCCTCCTCAAGGAAGCTTTCTATTTGTGAATTCTTGAACTCCGTCCCATTGTCGCTTCTAATCTTTTTGATCCTTAAGCCAAACTCATTTTGAGCTTGTCTCAAGAATCCCTTTAAGGTCTCTTGGGTTTGTGATTTATCCTACAAAAAGAACACCCAAGTGAAGCGAGAATAATCATCCACAATTACTAGACAGTACTTACTCTCGCCGATGCTTATGTAAGCTATCGGGCCGAATAGATCCATGTGGAGTAGCTCCAGTGGCCTATCCGTTGTCATTATGTTCTTGTGTGGATGGTGGGCACCAACTTGCTTTCCTGTTTGACATGCGCTACAAACCCTGTCTTTCTCAAAATGAACATTTGTTAGTCCCAAAATGTGTTCTCCCTTTAGAAGCTTGTGAAGATTCTTCATTCCAACATGGGCTAGTCGGCGATGCCAGAGCCAGCCCATATTAGTCTTAGCGATTAAGCAAGTGTCGAGTTCAGCTCTATTAAAATCAACTAAGTGTAGCTGACCCTTTAACACTCCTTTAAATGCTACTGAATCATCACTTATTCTAAAGACAGTAACACCTATATCTGTAAAAAGACAATTGTAGCCCATTTTTCATAATTGAGAAACAGAAAGCAAGTTGTAATCTAAAGAATCTACAAGAAAAACATTGGAAATAGAATAGTCAGGTGATATAGCAATTTTACCCAATCATTTGACCAAGCCTTAATTTCCATCCCCGAATGTGATAGCTCTTTGGGGATCTTGGTTTTTCTCGTAGGAGGAGAACATCCTTTTCTCCCCAGTCATATGGTTTGTGCACCCGCTATCAATTATCCAGCTTGAGCCCCCGGATGCGTAAACCTGCAAAACAGTTTTAGGCCTTGTTCTTAGGTACCCAAACGGTCTTGGGTCCTTTCATATTAGAAACAATCACCTTGGGTACCCAAACGCAAGTCTTTAACCCCTTGTATTTGGCCCCAACATATTTAGCAGCTATTTTACCTGATTTGTTAGTCAGCACATAAGAAGCATCAAAAGACTTAAATGAAATGTTATGGTCATTTGATGCAGTAGGAGATTTCTTTTTAGGCAATTTAACATGGGTGGATTGCCTAGAGCTAGATGTCTCATTCTTGTACATAAAAGCATGGTGTGAAACATTATGAGGCTTTCTAGCATGAATTCTCCTAATTTTGTGCTTAGGATAACCAGCAGGATATAAAATGTAACCCTCGTTATCCTGAACCATGGGAGCTTTGCCCTTAACAAAGTTAGATAATTTCTTAGGGGCATTAAGCTTGACATTGCCTCCCTGTTGGAAGCCAATGCCATCCTTAATGCTAAGGCGTCTCCCACTATAGAGCATGCTTCTAGCAAATTTAAATTTTTCATTTTCAATTTCATGCTCATTAATCTTAGCAGTTAGTTGAGCTATGTGATCATTTTGTTGTTTAATTAAGGCTAGGTAATCATGGATAGCATCAACATTAATATCTCTACATCTAGTACAAATAGAAACATGATCAACACTAGATGTAGAGGGTTTGCAATATTTTAATTCCTCTATCTTAGCATGTAAAGTAGCATTCTCATTTCTAAGACAGGAAATGGAACCATTGCAAACAGTCAAATCTTTAGCCTTAGCAATTAATTTATTATTCTCAATTTTAAGGCTAGAAAGTGATTTATTCAATTGTCAATCTTAGCAAGTGAACTAGCATTATCATTTTTAAGATTGGCAATAGAATCATTACAAACATTCAATTTCTCAACCTTAGCAAATAAGCTAGCATTCTCAGTTTTAAGGTTGGAAATAGTGTTATGGCATATGCTAAGCTCATTAGTCATTTTTTCACATTTTTCTACTTCTTGAGCATAAGCATTTTTCACCTTAACATGCTTTTTATTTTCCTAACTAAGGAATTACTCTTGGCTATCCAAGAGTTCATCCTTCTCATGAATAGAACCTATTAATTCATTTAATTTCTCCTTTTGTTGCATGTTAAGGTTGGCAAAAAGACTAAGCAAGTTTTCTTCATCATCACTAGAGCTACCCTCATCACTAGATGTAGTATACTTGGGGGTGGTTCTAGCTTGTACCTTCTTTTTCTTGCCGTCCTTTGCCATGAAGCATTTATGGCCGACGTTGGGGAAGAGAAGTCCCTTGTTGACGGCGATGTTGGTGGCGTCCTCATCGGAGGAGGAGTCGGTGGAGCTCTCATCGGAGTCCCATTCCCGACACACGTGGGCATCGCCGCCCTTCTTCTTGTAGTGTCTCTTCTTTTCCTTCTTCCTCCCCTTCTTGTCGTTATCCCTGTCACTATCACTAGACATAGGGTATTTAGCGATAAAATGATCGGGCTTACCACATTTGTAGCACACCCTTTTGGAACGGGGCTTGTAGTCCTTCCCCTTCCTTTGCTTGAGGATTTGGCGAAAGCTTTTGATTATAAGCGTCATTTACTCGTTGTCAAGCTTGGAGGCGTCGATTGGAATCCTACTTGGTGTAGATTACTTCTTTTCTTCCTCCGTCGCCTTGAATGCGACGGGTTGCACCTCGGGTGTGGAGGTGCCGCCTTGCTCCAAGTTGATGATTTGTTTGGAGCCTTTGATCATGAATTGAAAGCTCACGAACTTTCCTATAACCTCCTTGGGAGACATTAGCTTATATCTAGGATCACCACGTATTAATTGAACTTGTCTAGGATTGCAAAAAACAAGTGATCTTAGAATAACTTTGACCATTTCATGGTCATCCCACTTGGTGCTCCCGAGGTTGCACACTTGGTTCACCAAAGTTTTGAGTCGGTTGTACATTGCTTGTGGCTCCTCTCCTTGGTTGAGGACGAACCGACCGAGCTCTCCCTCGATCGTCTCCTGCTTGGTGATCTTGGTCACCTCATCTCCTTCGTGCGTGGTCTTTAGTACGTCCCAAATCTCCTTAGCACTTTTCAACCCTTGCACCTTATTTTACTCCTCTTGACATAGAGAGGCGAGGAGTATAGTAGTTGCTTGGGAATCAAAGTGCTTGATTTGGGCAACTTCGTCCGAATCATACCCTTCGTCCCCCACGGATGGTACCTGCGCTCCAAACTCAACAATATCCCAAATACTTGCGTGGAGTGAGGTTAGGTGATGCCTCATTTTATCACTCCACATACAATAATCTTCACCATCAAAAACCGATGGTTTGCCTAGTGGGACAAAAAGTAAAGGAGTGTGTTTGGAAATGCGAGGATAGCGTAGGGTGATCTTACTAAACTTCTTGCGCTCATGGCGCTTAGAAGTGACGGACGACGCGTTGGAGCCGGAGGTGGATGGCGACGAAGAATCAGTCTCGTAGTAGACCGCCTTCTTCATCTTTTTTTCTTGTCACCACTCCGATGCGACTTGTGAGGAGGTGATCCCTCCTTTAGCTTGTTGCCAGACTCCCTCGATGGAGCCTTCCCGTGGCTTGTGGCGGGATTGTCGCCGGTCACGATCTCCCTCTTGGCGTGATCTCCCGATATCACTTCGAGTGGTTAGACTCTAATGAAGTACCGGGCTCTGATACCAATTGAAAGTTGCCTAGAGGGGGGGTGAATAGGCGGAATCTAAAATTTACAACTTTAAACACAACTACAAATCGAGGTTAGCGTTAGAATTAAAATCGAGTCCGAAAGAGAGGGCGAAAACAAATCAACCAAGAAATAAAGCGAGTGACACGGTGATTTGTTTTACCAAGGTTTGGTTCTTGCAAACCTAGTCCCCATTGAGGTGGTCACAAAGACCGGGTCTCTTTCAACCCTTTCCCTCTCTCAAACGATCACCTAGACCGAGTGAGCTTTCTTCTCAATCAAATGGGTCACTTAGACCCCTACAAGGACCACCACAACTTGGTGTCTCTTTCTTTGATTACAAGTAGCTTGGAAACAAGAACAGAGGAATAAGAAAGCGATCCAAGAACAAGAGCTCAAAGAACACGGGCAAAACTCTCTCTCTAGTCACTATTTGTTTGGAGTGGAGATGGGACTTGGAGAGGCTTTGATTCTCTTGAATTGTGTCTTGTATTGATTGCACTAGCTCTTGTATTGAATGAGAAGTTTGAAAAACTTGGATGCTTGGAGTGGTGGTGGTTCGAGGGTATTTATAGCCCCAACGACCAAACTGGTGGGGAGGCTGTCTGTTGATGGGCGCACCGGACAGTCCGGTGCGCTAGCCATGTCACCCAACCGTTAGGGTTCTGACGGTTTTGACCGTTGGAGCTCTGACTTCTTGGGGCACCAGACAGTCCGGTGCTGCACCGGACAGGCACTGTTCACTGTCTAGTGTGCCTTTTGGCTCTGCTCTGCCTCTGCGCGAACTGTCCGTGCACTGTTCACTTTTGCAGACGACCGTTGGTGCAGTAGCCATTGCTCCGCTTGGCGCACTGGATAGTCCATTGAATTATAGCAAGGCGGCCTTCGAGAAACCCGAAGCTGAGGAGTTCGGAGTGTACGGTCCCTGGTGCACCAGACAGTCTGGTGCGCCAGACCAGGGTAGCCTTCGATTTCTTTTGCTCCTTTCTTTTGAACCCTAAACTTGATCTTTTTATTGGTTTGTGTTGAACCTTTAGCACTTGTAGAGCATATAATCTAGAGCAAACTAGTTAGTCCAATTATTTGTGTTGGGCAATCAACCACCAAAATCATTTATAGGTGTAAGTGCAATCAACCCTAATTGAGGGTTTTGATGATTAAATGACAAAACAAACAGAGATTCTAACAAGTTTGCTCCTAGCATGTATACAATTATTCTACAGACAGGAGAAGCACAGACCTTATGAGTATACAAATGTAAAAGCACAACAGGTTAAAATTATATATCATATAGCGTGCTCCAAGTGCTTGGAAACAACGGCAGTTTGTATTTTATAATTCTTGAGTTATAGAAATCGCCGCTCAATTAAGAGGGATCCGCAATAAGTTAGGTAAGTAATGCGATGAGCTCAGTTCAAACCCCTTCAAAATCTCTAAGAGGATATTTTTCTAGATCATGAATGCCCTTGGAAAAACCACTTTTACTCCCCACTAAAGTTTCACCTTGGTTCACCTCAGTTTTCTCAAAAAACTTTTTCTTCAGTTCAAAAACCAGTTCAACCGTACTTAAAACCGGTTCAATTGGTTTCTGAACTGTTCCTTCTGTCACCACTGACCTGCCAGTCTGCCAGTCAAAAGCTGTCAGAAAAAGTCGTGTGCAGAGTTTTTCAAAAACCGGTTCAACCGGATTTGAGTCTGGCTCAACCGAATTCCAGGCCGGTCGAGTCTCCGGCTGAGTACCTCAGTGAACCGAGATCTCCCTGATGGAAACCGGTTCAACCAGTTTAAGAACCGGTTCAACCGGTTTTTGGTCCACTTCTTCTAAAGGCTGCCAGCTTTTGGGGGATCCTTTAAATACCCCCCACACTCTCTCTCTTCATTCACTTCTGCTCTCTCCACGATTTCTTGGCTGACCAACCTCCAAACAAGGGCATTCAATTCACCTCTCACACCCGAAATCGCATCCCCTTCAACCGTTTGAAGGATCCTTGGTGTGAGGTGAAGTCGATCTAACACACTATTGATTTCATCTTGATTCTCCTATTCTCTTCATTCTTGAGCTCATTGCAAACTTAACCTTGTGCGGATTTGTTACTCTTGGAACCTTGCGTTTCTTGATGGATAGAGGTTGCTTAGGAGTCTCCAAATTTGTGGATGACCCCAACAAGTTTGTATCACCCGCTCTTTGAGCAAATTTGAGAAGAGATTGCCTTGACCTTGGTGGTCGGCTTGTGGAGGATTAGGGTTGGAAAAGACCCGGCCCTTTGTGGGCTCCTCAACGAGGAGTAGGACACCTTTGTGGTGGTTGCCGAACCTCGCGTTAAATCGTGTGTTCTTATGTGTTCTTGATAAGTGCTTTAATTTGTTGGTTACTTCATATTCGATTATATTGTGTGCAAATCGTGTGAAAACAATTCGTACCGATTTGTCATCTATTCGAGTGGATTTTCTCTAGGGCAAGTCTTTAGCAAAATCTCTCACTACTTCGTCACATTTGTTTAACTGTTTATCCATTCTAAGTTGAGCGGGTTCAAACTTGTTCAGTTGTAAACAAAATCAACTGAACTGGTTTGCACCAGTGCAACTTGAATTTGACACTATCTCGAAGTTTTTAGTGGAAAATTTCAGGTGTAGCCTATTCACCCCCTCTAGGCTACTTTCAATTGGTATCGGAGCCTCGTACCTCGTTTTACGCTTAACCGCGTGAGGAAACGATCATGTCTACTCAAAGGGACCATGTGGATCCTCTCCTCGAGGAAATCCCCGTCACATCTTCCGGTGAGGAAGTGGACCCCAAGGTCCTCGACCTCGCCATGAAGATTGCCGAGAAGATGTTCCTCAAAATGAAAGGGAAAGATGCTAAGAAAAGGGCCGAAGAAGAAGAATCAAGAAGAAAGGCCGAAGAAGACAAAGGAAAGGGATATATTCAATACAATGATGACCTAGTGGAACTTTTGGTGTCAAAGGTGATGAGCAAGGTAAGTCTCAACACCGAAGGATCATCTACCAAAAGTAAAGGTAACAAGTTCAATAAAGTTCAATTTGATTATTTTAGAAATTTTATTCCCAACTTCTCTTCTGCCCCACTTGAAAAGTTACCAACTCTTAGTGAGTTGAACTATGACGAGTGGGCCGATAAGATGAAGTCGCATTTAATCAGTGTACATCCTAGTCTTTGGGAGATTGTCAATATAGGTATGTATAAGCCCGCCCAAGGAGAAGAGATGACTCCGGAAATGATGCAAGAAGTACACCGCAATGCTCAAGCGGTGAGCATAATAAAAGGAAGTCTTTGTCCGGAAGAATACCGGAAAGTCCAAGGAAGAGAAGATGCTCGTGACATTTGGAACATTCTCAAAATGTCGCATGAAGGAGACCCCAAAGCTAAGAGACATAGAATTGAAGCTTTGGAGAGTGAGCTTGCTCGATATGATTGGACTAAGGGTGAGTCACTTCAATCACTCTTTGATCGGCTAATGGTGTTGGTCAACAAAATAAGAGTGCTTGGAAGTGAAGATTGGAGTGACTCCAAGGTCACTAGACTGTTTATGAGAGCATACAAAGAAAAGGACAAGAGTCTAGCAAGGATGATAAGGGACCGTGATGACTATGAGGAAATGACACCTCACCAACTATTTGCAAAAATTCAACAACATGAGTCTGAAGAAGCCCCAATCAAGACAAGAGACACTCATGCCTTGATCTCAAATGAACAAGATTCCCCCAAGAAGAACAAAGACCATAAGGCAAAGAAAGTGGTCGAAACATCAAGTGATGAAGATAGTTCAAGTGATGAAGATAGTTCAAGTGATGAAGACACAGCTATGTTCATCAAAACCTTCAAGAAGTTTGTGAGGAAAAATGATAAGTATCAAAGAAAAGGAAAGAAGAGGGCATGTTATAAATGTGGTCAAACCGGTCATTTCATATCGGACTGTCCAAATAAAAAGGATCAAGAAGCCAAGAAGGAATACAAAAAGGATAAGTTCAAGAAAGGGGGGCAAGAACAAGGGACATTTCAAGAAGAAATATGGTCAAGCCCACATTGGTGAAGAATGGAATTCTGATGAAGAGAGTTCTAGCTCCGAAGAAGAGGAAGGGGTGGCAAACGTAGCCATCCAATCTACTTCAAGCTCACAACTCTTCACCAACCTCCACGACGACTCCTACACTCCAACTTGCCTCATGGCAAAAGGAGATAAGGTAACTTTATTTAGTGATGATTTCACAAATGATGATGATGAACAAATTGCCATGAAAAATAAAATGATTAAAGAATTTGGTTTAAATGGATATAATGTTATCACTAAATTAATGGAGAAGCTAGATAAAAGAAAAGCAACTCTTGACGCTCAAGAAGACTTGCTCATCCTTGAAAAGGAGAGAAACCTAGAGCTTCAAGAATTGCTATTCAATAAAGATGAAATGCTAGAAGCCTTGACTAAGGAAGTATCTTTAGTCAAAATAACTATAGAGGATAAGGAGAAAGAAATGACCAATATGAAAACCTCTATAGTTAATCTTGCAAATGAAAAGGATGCACTTGAATCAAGCATGTTAAGCTTGACTGTCCAAAATCAAGAACTTCGAGTGCAACTTGAAAATTGCAAGAACCTCAATGCTTCATCTTTATTGATTGAATCTAAGTCTAGCCCCTCAAATAATGTCGTTTGTAAACATTGTGTAAAATGTCATGCTTCTTGTTGTTTGACTAACCATGCAAGGAAGAAAAGCCCACAAGTTAAGGTCAAAGAAATATTGAAGAGATGCTCTAGCAATGATGGGTTAAAGAAAGTTGAACCCAAATACAAGTCCTTGAAGCCCAACAATGGAAAAAGGGGGCTTGGGTTCAACTCATATAAGGAAAACCCTAGCATAGTGCATAAGGGGTGGAGATCCCCCAAGTTCATAGAGGGAACCACCCTATATGATGCCTTGGGGAGGATTCACTCCTCAAATGACAAGTCAACTCAAGTAAAGGTAAACTTGAGTTCCACAAAGAATAAGATGGAGGAAGCAGTTTCACAAATGGAGAAAAATTTAATGCTCCCATTTCTCATTCTTATCTTTGTGATTATATGTTGACTTGGGATTCAGGGAAATTGGTTGTTAAATATGTGGGTGCCTACACTAAGAGAAAAGTCATGAAAAGAAGTGTGTGGGTACCCAAGGCTATAACTAACACTGTAGGACCCAATTCAATTTGGGTACCTAAAAGCATAGCCTAAATTTGTTTTGCAGGTCTACTCCGCTGGTGGGTCAAGTTGGGTGCTTGACAATGGATGTACAAATCACATGACCGGGGAGAAAGACATGTTTCACTCCTTACAACTAACTCAAGAAGCACAAGAAATTGTGTTTGGAGATAGTGGCAAGAGTAAAGTGATTGGTATTGGTAAAATTCCTATTCTGACCAGCAATCACTTTCTAATGTTTTGCTAGTAGATTCTCTAAGTTACAATTTGATGTCTGTTTCACAACTTTGTGGAATGGGATATAATTGTCTATTTTCTGATGTGGATGTGAAGATCCTTAGAAGGGAGGATTCCTCAGTTGCCTTTACAGGTCGCTTGAAGGGCAAACTTTATCTTGTTGATTTCACAACAAGTAAGGTGACGCCTAAGACTTGTTTAGTGGCAAAATCCGACAAGGGTTGGCTATGGCATCGCTGGCTAGCTCATGTCGGCATGAGGAATTTGGTCAAACTTCAAAAGGATAGTCACATCATTGGACTAACAAATGTTGTGTTTGAGAAAAATAGGGTCTGTGGCGCATGGCAAGCAGGAAAGCAACATGGAGTCCCACATCAATCAAAGAATGTGGTCACAACAAAGAGGCCTTTGGAGCTTCTTCATATGGACCTCTTTGGACCGGTGGCCTACATTAGTATTGGTGGTAGTAAGTATGACTTAGTTATTGTTGATGATTTTTCTCGCTTCACTTGGGTTTTCTTTTTGAGTGACAAAGGTGAAACCCAAGAGACCTTGAAGAAATTCATGAGAAGAGCTCAAAATGAGTTTGAGCTTAAAATCAAGAAAGTGAGAAGTGACAATGGGACATAGTTCAAGAATATAGGTGTTGAAGAATTCCTGGGCGAAGAAGGAATCAAACATGAGTTCTCGGTCCCCTACACTCCACAACAAAATGGTGTAGTGGAAAGGAAAAATAGAACACTAATTGAAGCCACAAGAACCCTATTAGATGAATACAAGACACCTAACAACTTCTGGGCTGAAGCGGTCAACATCGTCTGTCATGCAATCAACCGGCTATATCTTCATAAGGTCTATAAGAAGACTTCTTATGAGCTTATCTCTGGTAACAAACCTAAAGTTGATTACTTTAGAGTATTTGGTTGTAAATGCTTTATTCTTAACAAGAAAGTCAAGAGCTCAAAGTTTGCTCCTAGAGTGGACGAGGGCTTCTTGCTTGGTTATGCATCAAATGCGCATGGATATCGTGTTTTCAACAATACCATCGGTCTTGTTGAAATAGCGATAGACATGACATTTGATGAGTCTAATGGCTCGCAAGGGCATGTTTCTAATGACATTGCAGGAAATGAAGAACCACCTTGTGAGGCCATAAAGAAGCTTGCTATAGGTGAAGTGAGACCTCAAGAAAAGGATGATGAGGAAGGAACCTTGTGGATGACTAATGAGGTTTTTGATGTGGGCGCAAAGGTGTTGGGTGATGAATCGTTCACCCAAGCAAACCCATCAACCTCAAGTCATCCAAGTCTTGAAGAAGTTCATCAACCCCAAAACATGCCAACCATTGTGGAAGATGAACCTGAAAGTGTTGATGATGAAGTGCCTCTTGATCAAGTGGATGATGAGGAGGAGCAAATTCAAAGACAACCATCAGTGCCCCATCCTCGAGTCCACCATACCATCCAAAGAGATCATCCAGTGGACAACATTCTTGGAAGTATCAAAAGAGGGGTAACAACTAGATCTCGTTTGGCAATTTTTTGTGAATTTTACTCGTTTGTTTCCTCTCTTGAGCCACTTAAGGTTGAAGAAGCGCTGGGTGATCCGGATTGGATAATTGCAATGCAAGAGGAGTTGAACAACTTCACCCGGAATGAAGTCTGGTCCTTAGTTCAAAGACCCAAGCAAAACGTCATTGGAACTAAATGGGTCTTCCGCAACAAGCAAGATGAAAACGGCGTGGTCACTAGGAACAAGGCGTGGTTGGTTGCTCAAGGGTTCACTCAAGTGGAAGGACTTGACTTTGGAGAGACTTATGCACCAATAGCAAGGTTAGAGTCCATAATAATATTAATTGCCTATGCTACTAACCATGATTTCAAATTGTATCAAATGGATGTCAAAAGTGCATTCCTAAATGGACCACTACAAGAGCGGGTCTATGTGGAGCAACCGCCGGGCTTTGAAGATCCCCAAAAGCCAAACCATGTCTATCTTCTTCACAAAGCGCTCTATGGGCTTAAACAAGCTCCTAGAGCATGGTATGAATGTCTTAAAGATTTCTTGCTTAAAAATGGCTTTGTGATAGGAAAAGCATACTCTACTTTATTTACCCGCAAAGTTGATAATGAACTATTTGTGTGCCAAATATATGTCGATGACATTATATTTGGTAGTACTAATGAGAAATTTTGTGAGGAATTTAGTAGGGTAATGACGAACAGGTTTGAGATGTCTATGATGGGCGAGCTCAAATACTTCCTAGGATTTCAAGTTAAACAACTGAAGGAAGGTACCTTTCTATGCCAAACCAACTATACACAAGACATGCTCAAGAAGTTTGGCATGGAAAAGGCAAAGCACGCAATACACCAATGTCATCAAATGGACATCTTGACCTTAATGAAGAAGGTAAACCGATAGACCAAAAATTATATAGATCAATGATAGGGTCACTGCTTTACTTATGTGCATCTAGACCTAATATCATGTTAAGTGTTTGCATGTGTGCACGTTTTCAAGCTAATCCAAAAGATTGTCATCTTGTTGCCGTTAAGAGAATCTTAAGATACTTAGTCCACACCCAAAACCTAGGATTGTGGTATCCTAAAGGCTCCCTTTTCGATTTACTTGGCTATTCTGACTCAGACTATGCCGGCTGCAAAGTAGATCGAAAAAGCACTACTGGGACTTGCCAATTCCTTGGGCGGTCCTTAGTGTCATGGAGTTCCAAGAAACAAAATTGTGTTGCACTTTCCACTGCAGAGGCTGAGTACATAGCAGCTGGTGCATGTTGTGCACAGTTGCTATGGATGAAGCAAACCCTTAGAGACTTTGGTTGTGAGTTTAATAAAATTCCACTGCTGTGTGACAATGAGAGTGTCATTAAACTTGCAAACAATCCTGTGCAACACTCTAGAACCAAACATATTGATATTAGACATCATTTCTTGAGAGACCATGAAGCCAAAGGAGATATCAAATTGTTTCATGTGAGCACTGAAAATCAACTAGCCGATATCTTCACCAAACCCCTTGATGAGACTAGGTTTTGTTTTCTAAGGAGTGAACTAAATATCTTGGATTCTTGAAACGTGTCTTAAGAACTAAAATTTGAATCATGATTGATTGGAATAAAGTTGTTTTGTGAACAATATGACATGTGAAATCTTGTTTTTATTGCTCAAACTATTCATGTCATAAATATTGCTTGCATTCTAAGCCTTATAGGACTGATTCTATAAACTGGTTGAGTAAACCGGCTGAGTAGGCCACTCAACTGGATTCTCTCTGGTGAGAACCGGTTGAATCGGTTTAAAAACTGGTTGAACCGGTTTTGGTCACCTCTGAATCTGCGCAGTTTGTCAGCTCCGCAGTCTGCGCCGTCAGTCTCGAAGACTGTGCTGTCAGTGCGCCAGGTTTTCTGCACAGTCAGTCGTCATTTTCTGCGCATTTACTGTGTGGTCCGGTTGAACCTGTTTCTGAACCGGTTGAACCGGTTTGGTCAGTTTGACCAGCCGTCGCCTCCCCTTTTCTCTCCTCTCCTCCCCTCTTTCTCTCTTTACTCTTTCATTTGTTACAGCTACCGACACCTTCACCCTTCTCTCTCCCTCTCTCAAAAACCCACACTCCAAATCCCTCCCAAGCCATCAAATCTTTGTGGAGTTTGGTTGAGACTTATTCCCCTCGGACTCCTCCATCATTCCTACACTCTTCGTTGGAATTTTTGTGGTTGATTTGACAGATCGAGGTATTGTCTCATTTTCCCCATTTTTGACTCGATTCAACACCGTTCTTGATTATCTTAAGTATCTTTTCAAGGATATTGTGTAGTTTAGGTGCTTGGCACACTTAAACTGTTTTCATTGTCTCGAACATTGTTTGAGTTAAGTAGTTTGGTATTGTTCATTGTAGTTAAACCGCTCACATGAACGGTTGAAGTGCATGCTCAATATCATACGTGTCTTTCCTCAAGCGTGTTCGTTAAAATCCTTGAACATTGATTACCTCTCTCACCATATGTTCTTCTTTTTATCTTAAGGATGGTGCGTCGTAGAAATCCGTCTGTAGTTGAGTCTGACTCAGATGATGAAGCTCTAAAGATTCATGAAGAAACTCCTCCTCGTCGGTCTAGATCCAAGCACAGGCATGGATCTAGCAATGTTCTGCTAGGAGATGAGGCCTCAGGGTCTCATGGGGCTCGCGGTCGAACGGTCCGGAATCCCTCTGGTCGGTCTCGACCCACGACCAATCCACAAGCCTGGGAGGCAACCAGCGATGATGAGGGAGGAAAAGATGATGAAGTTGATCTCCCTTCTGCCAATGCACCAATTATCCGAGGGTTAGTTCTTCACAGAGCGGAGGACCGTCGCTCTGCTAATGAGCAAGTCACTGATTTCACTGCCAGCGGAGGGTCTGCCCTTCTCCAGGACATACGCTTCCAAAATCCTACATTACGGGTTTGTGATGTCAGGATCGATGGTAATCGTTTCTGGACCCTCCACCATGTTGATTTCTATAATTCTGTGATTCTTCCCAAGAAGCACCAGCCAATCCTGCATCAGCGATATATTAACTGGGAAGGATGTGAAGCCATTGGTGATCCCGAGATAACACAGGCATTGAGGGCCTGTGAGAGAAAAAGGATGAAGAACATAATGACATTCCAATACGATTGGAATGATGAAGTTATTGCACAATTTTATTCTACCCTCTGGATTAAGCTTGCTGATGAGGAAAGTCCTTACAACTTTCCTTATCTCAATTTCTTTATTGAAGGCAGCTGGTATAAGGTGAGCTACAGGAGGTTTGCTCACAACCTGGGATTTACTGATGGAGATATTTCAGGAGACAAAATCAAGATTCATGACTTTCGTCCTCCCACCAAGGATGAAGCCAAGGATCTTCATATCTCTGAGTCTGGTAAATATTGGGAGTCTACCAATCTGCACAAGTACTACAGATACATAAATTCTCTCTGCAGAATGACTCTTATCCCCAAAGGGGGTAATCAAATGAATATCCTGGGAGAGAGCAAAGTCTTGCTCTCATTCATGAAGCCAAATAGTTCTAAAAGCATAAATGTATTTGATATGATTTGGCAAGAAATCATCCATGCTGCCTGCTTCCCTCTCAAGGGATGTCTTCACGCACCCTTCATCATGAAGATGATTGAAGTGGTGACTCAGTTTCGATTTGAAAAAGGAACAAGACATCTCTCCTACACCCCCTTCTGGATTGATCCAAACAATCCAGCAGGGCGATTGAGGAAGGCCCCTTCTAGCTCCCGTGCGCATACTGCTGCTGGTCCCGCTGCTGCTAGTACCTCGCGTCCCTCTCCTGGTCGCGGATCTCCCACACCACGTGGTCGTGGCCGTGGTCGAGGTCATGGTCGCGGGATGGGAGCTCAACTGACTCATGGTATTGCAGCTTTCTTTTCTATGTGCAGGAACATTTCTTCCGATGTTCATGAGCTAGCAAGGCGTCAGCGGGAGACTGACGACAACCTCCGTCGTCAAGCCTCTTCCATGGGTATGCCATTTGCTCCCCGCTCGCCTGATGTGCCCCTTCACCCCCTCTCCTAGAGATAAATGAATGGCACCAGCAAGCCTATGGGGTGCCCTTCATGTCAGAAGAAGATGAAGAAGAAGAGGAAGAATATTTTGATGATCGTGAGCAGTATGCCCCATCTCCCCACCAAGGGGATCCGGGTCAATCTTCTTCATATCCCCCTCCCCAGGATCCATCCGGCAGCTATCCCCCCCAGCTCAGCCTGGGGAAGAAAACTTTGCAGCTAACTTGGCGTCTCAGTTCTTTGATCCAACTCCTCCATGGTGATTTGTGGTTGATGTTTCTCTCCATTTTTGGTGCTAGTTGCCAAAAAGGGGGAGAAGGATTGACAACTTGGCTTGGTAGCCCTCAGGAGCTTTTATTTCTGTAATGAACACTGGGTCTGTAATAACTTTATTAGCCTATGCTTGTTGTGATGCATGTGATGTTGGCCTAGGGCCATAAACAATTTCATGATGTGATGCCCATTATTGTAATAGCTAGTACAATCTCATATCTTATGCTATGCAATGATGGATTTGTTAGAGTAATGTTATTTTCATATCATCACATCTTAGATATAATTCTGTTGCATCCCTCAATGTTTGTGTAATGTGTTGGCTATTCACTTTCTCCAAATATGTTGCAAATTGACATATCAAGTCAATATGAAGATCATAAAACTACTCTAGTTTGTTTTGGCATCAATCACCAAAAAGGGGGAGATTGTAAGTGCAATCAACCCTAATTGAGGGTTTTGGTGATTAAATGACAAAACAAACAGAGATTCTAACAAGTTTGCTCCTAGCATGTATACAGTTATTCTACAGACAGGAGAAGCACAGATCTTATGAGTATACAAATGTAAAAGCACAGCAGATTAAAATTCTACATCATATAGCGTGCTCCAAGTGCTTGGAAACAATGGCAGTTTACATTTTATAATTCTTGAGTTATAGAAATCGCCGTTCAATTAAGAGGGATTCGCAATAAGTTAAGTAAGTAATACGATGAGCTCAGTTCAAACCCCTTCAAAATCTCTAAGAGGATATTTTTCTATATCATGAATGCCCTTGGAAAAACCACTTTTACTCCCCACTAAAGTTTCACCTTAGTTCACCTCAGTTTTCTCAAAAATTTTATTCTTCAGTTTCAAAAACCGGTTCAATCGGACCTAAAACCGGTTCAACCGGTTTCTGAACTGTTCCTTCTGTCACCACTGACCTGCCAGTCTGCCAGTCAAAAGCTGTCAGAAAAAGTCGTGTGCAGAGTTTTTCAAAAACCGGTTCAACTGGATTTGAGTTCGGCTCAACCGAATTCTAGGTCGATCGAGTCTCCAGCTGAGTACCTCAGTGAACCGAGATCTCCCTGGTGGAAACCGATTCAACCGGTTTAAGAACCGGTTCAACCGGTTTTTGGTCCACTTCTCACAACGGCTGCCAGCTTTTGGGGGATCCTTTAAATACCCCCACTCTCTCTCTCTCTCTCTCTCTCTCTCTCTCTCTCTCTCTCTTCATTCACTTCTGCTCTCTCCATGATTTCTTGGCTGACCAACCTCCAAACAAGGGCATTCAATTCACCTCTCACACCCGAAATTGCATCCCCTTCAATCGTTTGAAGGATCCTTGGTGTGAGGTGAAGTCGATCTAACACACTATTGATTTCATCTTGATTCTCCTATTCTCTTCATTCTTGAGCTCATTGCAAACTTAACCTTGTGCGGATTTGTTACTCTTGGAACCTTGCGTTTCTTGACGGATAGAGGTTGCTTAGGAGTCTCCAAATTTGTGGACGACCCCAACAAGTTTGTATCACCCGCTATTTGAGCAAATTTGAAAAGATATTGCCTTGACCTTGGTGGTCGGCTTGTGGAGGATTAGGGTTGGAAAAGACCCGGCCCTTTGTGGGCTCCTCAACGAGGAGTAGGACACCTTTGTGGTGGTTGCCGAACCTCACGTTAAATCATGTGTTCTTGTGTGTTCTTGATAAGTGTTTTAATTTGTTGGTTAGTTCATATTCGATTATATTGTGTGCAAATCGTGTGAAAACAATTCATACCGATTTGTCATCTATTCGAGTGGATTTTCTCTAGGGCAAGTCTTTAGCAAAATCTCTCACTACTTCGTCACATTTGTTTAACTATTTATCCATTCTAAGTTGAGCGGGTTCAAACTTGTTCAGTTGTAAACAAAATCAACTGAACCGGTTTGCACCAGTGCAACTTGAATTTGACACTATCTCGAAGTTTTTAGTGGAAAATTTCAGGTGTAGCCTATTCACCCCCCTCTAGGCTACTTTCAATAGGAAAAGGCTTGACCCTATTTCCCTTTTAGTTGAGCCTGAGCTCTTGTGCTTGTGTGTCTATATGGTTGGGTGCTACAATGTTTGGATACACGCTTGAATGCCTCTATAGAAGGCACTATTCCCACCTCATATAGTTAAGGGAGCAGGTAGCCGTTATTACATAGAAAAATTGATGGGATGTGCCATCTCCTGCCTACGGGTCGTAAGTCATCCCTTATGCTTTTGAGGGCTTATCACTGCTAGCATGTATGGTCCCCAAGGACATGTCACTTCTGATGTAATCAGACTAGGGGGCAGCTGAGTCTTGAAGAGGGGTGTTCGAGACCTTCTTATGAAGAGGAATCTCTAAGGAAGCCATACGGGTGGTTGGCCATGGAGTTCCCCCCTTATGTCTTGTCTAGAGTGCATGATCGCCTTACGTCTGTGGTGAGGCCCGTCGTGGTATACTAGTCCTTGAAGAGTCAGGTGTTAGATATAAATGTCTTTAGTGTCCTTTGTACTATATTTGCCTCATTCGGTTCACACTTAGTCTTGAGCCATAAATAGGTTAGCCTTGCACAGAGATTCATGGCACTTTTAGATTATGGCGATAGAGGGTCTTATCAATTTTGTATGACCTAGGATGATTTACCTTAGAGCGATTAGGTTCGAGGTGACCAGGTCGAGTTGCTATGGTTGGGCTGACCTAGTCGGGGTGACCAGGTTAGGGTTGCTATGGTCTAGATCGCTCGAGGTGACTAAGGTTGAGGATGACCTAGTCAGGGTGACCATGTCGGGATCGCTCTTATCTTAGAGTTGGCTTTTGGGTCGTCTTAAGGTACCCCTTATATGAGTACACGCCACTAAGCAAGCAAGAAAACCTCATTTTGGCATGGAGGAAACAGAGTTTTTAGCACTTTTAGAACTCATACGTTCTAATCTTTCATAAAAACAAACGGTGTGTTGACTAAAGCCAGAAAAAAGTACACGATGACTTTCGTTGATGATACAACTAGATATTTTCAGATGTGCTTACTAAAAATAAAACATAAAGTGTTAGATTACTTTAAAATCTATAAGACTGAGGTTGAGAATCAGTTATACAAAAGAATTAATAGGTTAAGGTCAAATCAAAGTAAAGGGTATTTTGTCAAATGGTTTCTCTTAAATTTATGCAGAAAATGAAGTCATACATTAGATATGTCCTCCCTAACACACCTGAATTTAATGGGACTAAGTTGATATGCCCTATATGTTGTTTAGGGACTTCAACAATACCGTAAATCTACCTTTTTACTAGACTGGAGTGATCTTCAATGATAAATTTACCGATTGTGTTAAACAAACACATTTAAGATAGATTGAATTATACTTTTATTTATGTAGTTAATACGTTATCGTACAATAACTATTTCAAAAATTAATTTATTTTAAAAATACACAATCTTTTAACAGTAGCCATATATGTGTGCGTTGCAGCTATTCTTCTTTTTTCCAGAGCAGTAATAAGATAGAAAAAAAAATAAAAGGTCCTACCCTACTGATACTCCTACTCGCATATGCAGCTCGTGCGAGCTGCAGCATGCATGCGACAAGACACGTAACAACGGAATGGAGCTTGGTCGTCAGGCTGGGGTCGAGCCGGGGGTGTGGGGGCACACACGTGTGCGGCTGCATGGTGGCAAGCGTGTACGGTGTCCCAGCGCCGGAGCGCTCAACGCCTCCCGAGGTCGCCTCTCTGGGTCGTCTGGGGATTACTCGTCTTGAAGGAGCGGTGGCCTGGCTTCGCCTCCCCGTCACCCTCTCGGACCCATCCAACCACAAGGGCGGCACTCGACACGAGCCAGACCCAGACCAGACAAGAGCCAAGGCGAGCGGAGCTGTGGTGAGGGGGACAGCGGACAGCGGCTGGCGCCGACTTTCCGACGTGTGTCCGACGCGGATGCGTGCTTAAACAACAACAAAAAAAAAAGTAGTAGCGTCAGCTGTGGGGGGGCCTTACCAATCACCGCGCTAATAATTTCGTCCGTGACCTGTACTGTACGCGCGCGCTACATTCTCTGCTGCTAATTAACCTGTGTCCGGTGCGAGCATGGCAGGCGGTGATGGTGCACGAAAGGATTGCATGCGCGCGCCTAGTGACTCACTAATAATGCACGTCCTTCAAGCCTGAGACAGCAGAGTGTGATCTACTCCGAGAGAGAAACCGGTAGGCTCGATCGGCGGAATAATGAAGCACATGTAACGCAGCATCTAGAACTCAGCTGGCGCGCTGCCTGGATCTGGACACGCATGCAGGCTCCAGAACCCTGACGAGCTGGCCCTGGCCTTTCTGTTCTCTGTTCCTGATCGATCTATCTAGGACAGCTCTACACCTACGGAGCACCGAGCACTACTACTAGTAGAGGAGAACAAAGGGAACCACAGTATAATTAATGAGAAAGTTTAACAGCACGTCTCGATCGGTCTGCGGGGCCTGACCGGATCATCCATTCTCGTTCCTCCTTTCCGAAGCACCACCATCATTGCACTTGCACTGCTTCCGCCTAGGCCCAAACCCAAATCAAATACCCAGCGAGAGCGAGTGGTGCGGTGGGCGTTTTTTTGCCTCAAGATGCCCAGGCAACACGGGGAAACGATGGGTGCCCGTGTTCCGGTAAAGCCTAGCATTCTGTGCCCGCCCGGCCGCCGCCGGCTGCTTCTGTCTGCCACTCTGCAGTGCCGTGCAGGGCCCCTGCCTTCGGCTTCTTGGTTGGTAATGGCAATTGGCAGGAGCAAAGCAACTGGCTAGCGTTGTCACTTGTACGTACTACGAGGATGTGCTACTACTAGAGTCTGTGAGCGTCCCATCCCATCCCATCCCATGTGTGGTTTCAGTTTCCTTTTTTTCTCTCATTTCACTGTAGTATGTCTGGTCTGCGTTAGTAGGCCACACCCCCCACAGCCCACAAGCCCACAGGGCCTAAAACGAAAGAGGCCATTGCCATTACCCTAAACCCTAAAGCACCACCTGCTTGCTATGCTAATGGATGATCCACGGTCGCATGTCGATACTGCCGCCACAGGCGCTCGGCACTTTTATCGAGTGAAGGAGAATCGGCATGTTTGAGACCTCAAGTAATATTTTACATTATTTAAACATGCATGCTTGCAAAAATCCGTCCAGTTACATTTTATTATGTTTACAACAATGGTTCTCTTCTCTCTAGAGAATAGGCTTGTTTGGATGCTAAAGCAAAAGTACTCAAGTTTGGCCACTTCACAAGTTAAAGTTCCAAATAATACAGCTAAAAGTGAATAAATAGTAAAAAATGTATTCTTTAAATCACTTTTAGCTCTTAATATTTGCTTTATGTTGGCGTCTTTATTAACCAAACACTAACGATCTTTAGGTCGCCCTCATAGTGAGTTCGGATCTTGAGGATGATCCCTAGCTCTTAAAACCGAGCGGTCCACCACTTTTAGTGCTCAACGCTTTAACTCATGTATCCAAAAAGGCCGTAAAAGGGACTTCAAAAGACTACCAAATCATCTTGTGAAGGTAAATTTGGCTATTATTATGAGACTTTGTAAATGGCTCTCCAAACTTAGTGCTCCTCCTTCCCCTGCACCTCCACTTATTTTTTAGATAGACTGTTTTACTGGCATAGAGTTCTAAAACTACAAGTTTATTGGACTAGTCTACTCTTTTTTATGAAATTTATTTTAAAGAGTAGCTAGATTAGTAAATTTAGCTAATCTCTCAAACTTGCTCTAAACAGGGTACATTGCCCGGCAACCACAAATATAAAAAAAAACACAGTAAGGACTTATTTGTTTCACCGTTAATCTATATGGATTGGGTGGTACTGAGTCGATTTAAATCCATAGAAGTCAAAATCCATCCCAATTTGAAATCACCAAACAAGGCCTAAAGATTCAAAGTTGGTTTGCCGTTGCTTGATACAGCTGCTACAAAAATCCTTCAGGTTACACAGTAACCTTGCACATGCATAGCAGCATTCACAGCTCGAAGTACAATACTGAAAGTACTGTATGCCGGAAAGCACTGCAGACATCATTACCAGAGAACCAAGAACTGATGGTACCGTTACTCTCGTGAACTCCATTTATCCATTTGTCCACAAGCCTGAAACCCTGGGACGTTGCATTAGAAAGGATGGAGTCCTCATCAACTCGTCGCTGGATGTAGCAAAGAATGAGAGCAGGGACCGAGTCCTCGTTAGCTTTCTCAGAAATCACTCCCCTAGCAGTCTTGAAGAGAGGGAGTATAGCATCGGGATTGTATGTCACGTCGGTGCCTATTATGCAATCAAAACCCGCGCCGTTACCATGAAGCTCTCGGACTGCCTTCATATCATCTTCGTTGCCCCAGAATAACTTCCTAACTATGATTCTGCTCAGCAAATTAGGCTCCATGTTCGAGGAGATATTTTGTCTAAGGAGGTCCAGTGATTCTTCATCCCCATCTGTAGCTAAAACAAAGGGAGTGAAACTTGCAGCAACCATCGAGCAGATGCCAGCTGAGCCACAGCCCAACTCCAGGACCTTTTTGCTTGCAACGATCGAAGGGTTCTCTGCTAAAAGACAGCACATGAATTGAGCAGATTCCCAGAGCATTAAGCCAGTTGATCTGCAGGTGTGCTGGTATTCCTTCCTGAGCATTCTTATTTTGAAGTCGTGGCCTTTTGCTTTCACCCCAATGATTTGTACCTACAAACCAAATGACTCTGAACTTCACAACTCACAAGACAATGCTATTAAGAGAAAAACAAGTCAAAATTATTAGTGGCTGTAAAGGATGATCAACTTTTATGCTGCCTCTAGCGTAATGGTTAAGGCTTCTAAGTAGCACCTCTAGGTCCCGGGTTCAATCCCCCTTGGGGACGAATTTCTGGTTTGGTTAAAAAAATCTTCTCGTTGTGCCCTGCCCGCTCCCACCGCTCCCAGGTTACGTCCTGTGCGTCACCCTCCGACTGGACCGTTGCAGAGTGGGTGGTGACGCCCTGCTAGTGATGGGGGACTAGGGTTCGGAGATTTTCTCGGCCAGGACCATGTTTCGGTCTCTTCTTAATATAATATCGGGAGGACGGTTGTCGGTGTTTCGAACCTCGTTCCAACAAATAAATTTATTGTGCGCGCTCCAGGCTCCAGAGGGTGTGCACGGTGGGCGCAAGATTTATACTGGTTCGGGCAAAACATCCTACTTCAGTTCCAGTTATTTGTGGCTTGCGCTACCGACACCATTGATGATCAAAACTCGTAGTACGGGTTACAAGCGGGCGAGAGATGGAAGAGAGGCTCCCAAGTCTCTTATAGGGGTGGAAGTGGAGCTAAGAGCTACAGAGTGGAGTCCTAGCTAAGTCTTGGTTTGGAGACGAGGCTTCGCCCTCCGGGTCCTCGTCGATGCTCCTCCTCTTGTTTGTCGGTTCGTCTGGGGTCCGTCCTTCTGGGTGCATATCCAAAAGAACTCTCCCTTGCCTGGCGGCCAACCCCTCCCTTTTATAGGACGGGGGAGAGGTCGGCAAGCAGTGGCTTCCTCGGGAAGGAGCCCATGAGGCAAGGGTAAAACCAAACGTTCTACCCGGGTTAAAGCCATGCGTGCTCGTGGGCCCCAAGACCGCCTGGTGTCTCGTACTTATTATGGCGAACGGCGCGGGCAACGTGGGTCCCTGGCGCCATCATTTAGGCTACGTCGACCCCTGGCCTTCGTAGCCTAGGGCTTGGCGCGGCTCGTCATGTCGCGCCCTGCCAGCGGTCTGCACACTCAGGCCTAGTCCCGATAGGTCATGAGTGTGTCGCAGGCCGAGGGGCGCTAGAGACATAAATGTGCCGCAGTCCGAGAGGTTCATAGGTCATGAGTGCTCTGTGGTTCGAAGGGTTCGTAGGTCATGAGTGAGAGGCGGATCAGTGCCTCCGCTGCGGCTCTGTGCCAGGCGTAGTTAATGTGGTCGGTCATTTAAGACGGATCGATCTCGGGCCGGGCACGAGATCCAGTTGAGTGGTTCCCCTCCGACATGCTAGACCCCCTGCCAGGTTCCGCCATGTCCGACCCCGGGCTCGGTGTCACAGGGTTTGTCCGAGGGCGGGTGCCTCCATGGTAGACGTTATCCATCTCCTCCAACTGACCAACGAACCCCAGTGTTCAGGGGCTGTTTCCAGTGCGCTCTCTGACCGGTGGGTCCTGGGGACCGGGGATCGTATTCCCGACAGCGGTCTTTCCTCCCCGGCCGAGTTTTTATGATCATGAACCATTAAGCCATGTTGCAAGTAGAAAGACTATAGACAGGCTGGAGACCTGCCATGCTGATGCAGTAAAAACATTGCATGCCTTAGAAACCATAGGATTGCAAGCCAATGCTACATCTTGATAAGTATATGGGAGTTGTCTTTTAGCATACACGGAACCAAACAGTCATGCCACAGACCCAATTAAGCAAATTCTGTAGCATAATTGTCTTGTTTCAGATGAACAGAGAGAAAGTTCGAACAGATCTTTCTATTTCTTTCAATTTTCTTTTTACGATTATCTTTCCAATTTCTTGTTCTACTTCAGACTCAACTACCAAGCTTGCAAAGTATTCGTCGTAAGCTCTTTGTTTTATTTTTAAATATTAAGTTCAAATAGGACAGATTGGTAACAAAGTAAATGGTAATCAATTAGCTGCTGTGACATCAAATTATTTCACTGCACCTCATCAAGGCTGTGTGATGTCCCAAACATGTTGCAAAAATCTTCAGAAAGATCGATTTCTTCACCGCTGCTTTTCTTCTTAGATGTGTCAGTAACTACCTTATCATCCTCTCCTTCGTAAGCAAGGAGATCGTGTTGACCATTTGGACCTTGAGGACTAGCTGAATTTAGGGTGAAGGTAGCTTGGATCCAATTCCTAGGCAAGACAAATAATACTGGAAATTCAGGCACTTGTCAGAAACGAGTTATTAGTGATACTTAGCAAAAAAGATTACCTGTTCATCACCAGCTCCAGTGAACGGTTTTCAACTTGCTTGTTGTGCACACATATCTCCTCAAGAGTAAGTCCACATTTTGAAAATAAATCTACCAGATATTCATTTGAAAAGTAATATGCACGCTGTCAAAAAAAACATGTGTTATGTCATTTCACCTAAGCATTCGAAAATTAGTGCTGCTGGATAAATATGTTAATAATGTATTGAATGTCCTTGCAAAATATATCCATAGGCCACAACTTGCAGAATATACTCACCGTACCATCACCTCTGACATAGAAGTTCTCACTTATTTGTTGGCCCTTTGACATCAGTCTTTCCTACAGTTTGTTTTTCAAGAACATACACAAAACAACAAAATCATTTAGTCCCAGCAAATTTGGGTTACTAGCATCTAAATTTGGCTTAAATATAGAAAAAAATCCTTTAAAGGCAAAGGTATTAAAAATATAGTAGATAAGAACGACTGTGTGATAACCCAAGTGAAAGTATAGGTTAGAGGAATGGAAAACAAGGAAATAAGGGGGGGGGGGAAGCAAGCTGCATGAAAAGAACTAAAACATGGCAACTCTGCCTATGTTGCCTCAACATAGCAGGCTCAAGCCCCGGTTAAGCAGGAGAATTGTGTTAGGCTTGGGGAACCAACATTAAACCTAGCCATTCTAATGGAGATAATGGAGTGTTTTGAATAATAAAAAAATATCTTCTGTGTTCTAAGCATGAAAAGAACATAGCGACAAGCAGGATTATTCTTTTGTTATTTCCAAACAATCTCCTTCAACACATGATTCCAAATGTTACACAAACATACACAACCCAAAGATGGATAAATATTTTCTAAAATCATAAAGTTTCAACAATACTAATATCAAGATCTCAAGAAGTACATAAGAAATTCAACCTGTGCAAGGTCACCGAAGGCATAGTCCCGAAAAAGAACACGGCCACCATGCTGATACAGAAGACAGTATTCAGTTTACAACTAGGCCATTATGACAACTTCTGAGAAGTAAAAGGTGATCTATTGGTTTGGAGTCCTTACTTTTAAGACACTTCTAACATTCTCCAGAACTATAGGCATTTTATCTGGTGCAACTGCAGAGAGCATAAAGATCTACTTAATATGTTAGTTGTTACACTAGCAAAGAAATGTCAACTATAAGTCAAAAGATGCCACACATCTTTTATTAATCAACACATAATCAGATATAGCATGTTACCATCGTTACAATGTCAGCAGAAGAAGGTTCCACATTCTCGGTTAGTTGTTCTGATGCAATATCACAAACAAATGCATTTATCCGGTCAGCTTTGAAGTCCTTGTGTTTCTGCATATACCATTGAAATAACATCAAGCCAAAACAAGACTACGCACACTAACACATTTTAGCTCTTACTGGGAATTAGATAAACAACTACCTTGACCAAATTGACAGCTCGTGGAGAAAAATCGCAGGCGTGGACAAAAATATCTGGGTATGTAGAAAGCAATGGATAGATTGTGTTCCCAGCTCCACAACCAACCTATACATTGAACTTCACAAGAATCATACTTATGAAAACAAGAAATCACTACAAGATTTGCAAGACGCGGTCATGTAATAACGATATATGTAGTGTAAAACTGATTACAAAAACAAAATGGCATAGGTTCTGCGCTGATTTGAGCGTGGATTCCCTTAACGATACAGATACTAATCCAAATTTTATACCAAGGAGTGCTCATATTCAAATTTTATTTATTGTTACGATGGTAGTAAAATTTATGCACAGTTTGATTGTCTGCTACAGCCATACAACAGCAGTCACAGAAAACAACCTTACAGGATCATTGACATTACCAACAAAGCAAGGATACAACATACCTCTAAAACTTGCGCTAAGGGACATGTTCACGAAATAAAAAAGATACAACATACCTCTAGAACCACCTTCTTTTCTCCATCTCGTCCCTATGTTCATCAGATATCAGATTAACATTAGCTTCATGTATGTACATTACTACATTATGGCAATATTGGGTGGTTGCTGTTTCTTAATGTTTACCTTAAAGTATTTCCCCCATTCTTTATCCAGGTAGTGTCGATCCTTGAAGAACTACCGAAGTACAAGAACACAAATCAAATGCATGACAAAACAGATCTAAACAAGGACAAGTTTATGACGCGAGAAAATGCTTGAAGTAGAAAATGAGACCATCGATAGCAAGCGAAACAAGGTTCAAAGTTTCACAGGATTGTTCTATATCACCATAAGTCCATGATTCAGTGGGGACTTAGCAGTTTCAGGGAGTATGGCATTAAGCATAGCTAGAAAGTAAATATTAGCCATTAAATTGGTAATTATTAAAACATAAATTTTTAGATAGGGATTAAACCCAAGTCTTAGAATAACCAAGACCAGCAGACTGTTTGCAGTATTCGGTGCTGTTGCACACCACCACTCATTGTTTGGGCTTCTGACCAGGAACTCAACACACCAGAGAAATAAAAACTACTAAGTCTTCAACTTCTACATACCACCTGACAGACCAAACCTTTCCAGATTCACCCATCTTCCAGAACTAGTAGCTTCTTCTCAGGACGTCTCAAGACTGACAAGTGGCACCAGTGGCACTCGGCAAACGAAAGACAAAGGTATTTATTTAGTATAAATAGGTCATGCATCCTTGCTTCAAACTTTGTTCAGGGCTCAGACCTTTACTATAGCACCATATGCTACCTCGTAACGTTGCCCATATATAAACTGAACAAAAGAGTGAGGCTGCCCTCCTCGACTAATGCTTCCTAACAACTTATCCCGCACGATAAGAATATAGATTCGAAATTCAACTACTCTACTTCTCAAGCTAAATCTGTATTAATATTATCTACTTTAAGCGAGCGAGAAACAAGGACAACAGAGTAACCTTGTCCTCGTGGCGCCTGTAGAAGATGTCCCAGTACCTCCTCGCGTCCCTCTCATACTTCTCTGCATCAAAAGACGGCTTGTAACAGAGCATAAGGAACCCCCTACTGCCGCAACATTTGGGTTGCGTAGTCAACCTTTCCAGAACGGAGTGACGAGCCTTCCGGAGCTGGTTGAGGAGGAGGAGATCCGCGCGGTGGCAGGTTGCTGTTGTTGCTGATGCTCGCCGGCGACCATGGTGCTCGAATCGGCGGTAGGTTGCGGCATGGTGGCGGCGGTCTGGCGGATGTTCAGATGGACCCCGACGCGAGCCCTCCGCGACGATGCAAGTCTGCTGATGGTGGACCGGAAATTGGACGAGAACGAGAACGAGAACGGGGCCATCCAGGATCCAGCCGTCAGGCTGCCCAACTAGCTAGGCCCACGACCCAACGGCATCAAAATAAATGGGATACGATTATGTTTTTTTTTTATGTTTGGTACTAGCCCACTTCATGTTTTTGCCTAAAGATTTCAACTCTAACAACGCTGCTCAAAAAACGTGGAGTTAAGGCTAAACTCCACCATTTTGGTAAGCCAAATAGATACTCAATAAAACATGCTTTCAGATGTAAACACAAAGTTCGAGGTTATTTACCCACCAATGGTACTCGTTATGGAGTAATGGTTCATTTTTTCCCTATGTTATTTCCTCCGGTCACCATGATCCCTTTCCTACATGTGTCTTATTCAAGGTGATACCCTATCTCCCACCATAGATGAACCTTTGGAGGCAGATCTCATTAGATTGGATGCACAAATCAACCCCCCTCGCCTTCCTCATCCTAACCCCAAAGCTATTGGAACTGATTTCACACTGGATTCATCAAAATTCCCTCCCCCGATCTCCAATGCTAGTTCGGCGGTGGCTGCTCATCGCTTAGGGCTCACCCGCGGCCAAGGCTGCGGCCTTGTGTCTGTGTCTCCCGGTGTGGGGCGCAACCACGATATTGGGTTGTCGGTGCGGCCAGTAGCCAACACCATGGTCGGTGTGGCCAGTAGGCGGGCGAGCTTGGCTCGCGAGGCCCTGGCCATGTCTGACTCGGCCGACGCTGCCACGTTTCACGCAGACGCGACTGACATCTGGGCAGGCATGACCGACGTCTAAGCAAGTGCCAGCAACTCGGTCGACCTAACCATGGCAACCACGACCATCACTTCTAGAATCTATGCTTCCATGTTTAGTAGCGATCGGCACAAATAGCGGCCTCGATAGCGCAAACGTCGGTCATCGTCCACGTCGCAATGCACCAAAGGTATGCACTAACTTCGTTGTCTATTAGATGCTCTACAATATGTTTGAGAAACCATCATTTTACATTTGCACGTATCAAAGAACTGCAATAGATCGTATTGGTGCTCTAGATGGGACACATGTGCGAGTATCTATACATCCTAATGAACAAGTGAAGTACATTGGTAAAACAGGGACCCAACTCAAAATATTTTAGTCATTTGTGACTTTGATATGACATTCATATATGTGTTAGTGAGACGGACGGGTTCTATGCATGATAGTTGTGGCGACTATGGTACTCCATAACGTCTTTAGTGAACAAAAAAGTGGTGATTTGGACTTTGATCGTATGGAACAAGATGAGGATTATGAGCCTCCAATACCTGAAAGGTACAACAAGTATGCAATGATATCTGATGGATCAACTTCGGTTCCTAATGCACACACTATGGTTATATTTAGTGATGAATTAGCTATGGTAGTTTCTATGTATTGAAGCGAAGCATGAAATGTTGTTTTATTTTTAAAAGTTGAATATTCAATATATATGTCATGCTACTCAATTAAAGTATGATAATAAAATTTTTACACTTGATATTTTCATAAATACAACATCATCGTAAGGGTAACAGAGACATTTTCAACAAAACCTCAATTTTCTGGAGTTGGGTTATAAGCCAAACACGTCAAAATATTGTTAAACTCTGGAGTAGATCTGCTCTAGTTAAAACCAAAGAAAATTGGGCTAGTTAGAAGAGTGTGAGATAGAGCTCCACCATTAACAAGAAATTAAATTTCACACATATCAGTTTTATCAGAGATATAAAATCTATCTCTGGTCTATGAGAGAACTTTTTAAATAGTACAACAATTTTAGATTCACACAAGAGTAATTTAATGAAAATGTTCATTTTGCCATTGGGGTAGGCCCCATGTGTCAGGGCCTCTTATGCTTTCTTCGTCCTCTAACAAAAAAAATCAAACATATAGAAATTGGTCGCATGCATGACTATGGTCGGTGAGGCGGACAGTTGGGCCAGGCCAGGGTGAGCACATGCGAGGTCTAGGGGGCACAGCCACAACGCGGCCATGGCTAATGAGGTGGCAAACCTGGGCGGTCCAAAGAGGTGGGCATGGACAGGGACATGTCTGGGGTGGACGCGGGGTGGACGTGTGCGGGGCCAATGTGGGGGGACGGGGCCAAAGCGGGGGCGAGCGCATCCAACATAGGCGAGACCAACGTGGGGGTGTGGCAGGTGCTAGGCACTCAACTTAGTGCAAAGGAAGAAGAAAAAAAGATGAGGTAGGAGGGAAATAAAATGAACCAGTACATGTGTAATTAGTTGCAGTGGTGGGTAATTTTTTATACCTCCATCAAAGTTTAGTTTGTGGAGCAATCTTTTATGAGCTCCACCAAAATGGTAAATCTAGACTTGAGATCCACCGTTTTGGTGAATCCAGATGTTGGAAACCTATCAAATTTCTAAAAGAGCAACAAGTAGAATAACATGGTTAAGTTGTTAACTCCCCTTACTTTAGAGGAGGAAGGATGAGTAGCGGTCTTTTACCATTATCGATGATTGATGATGTGATTAGTGGTTCCTAATTTAACTCCCTTGGATATTCTTGGGGACTTCAGACTTCACCTAGGGAATTTAGAGACTCAACATTGATTCTAAAACCAAATATCAGCAAGTTATGAGAAGATATTATGAAAGACATGTTTATGGCATAACCTTTATAGTTGGTGATCTTGCATTATGCAAGATTCAAACTACAAAGGACATGCACAAGTTGTCACAATCTGTGAGGGCCCTTTTACCATTGCTAAAGTTCTACAACCCAGTGCCTACTGACTTCAACTAAAATATGGAACAATCATTACTAATTCATGGAACATTGATCAATTTTGTCAATCCTATGTTTAAAGATTTCTTTATGACAAGTTTTTCTCTCAATGTCACAATCGGATATAAGGGGCAAACCCGGGGTGCGTCTCATATGTGCGCCAAACAAGATCAACACATATAATGACTCAGTGTATATATAGGAATGCCACAATCTTTATTACATAATGAAATGTCTTACAAGATAAATGATAATAATTAAACGAACTAATAACATTATTGTCCCATGGCGCCAACAAGCTGACTGGGAGACGACACCTAGACCTCGTCGAACTCCTCGTATTTGTCTTCCTCCGGGGCCACCCGCTCTTCACATGTGGGGGAAAGTTTTATCGCAAGAGTGAGCTCACAAAAGTTCATCGCTCAACAAGTGTGGGAATAATGTGCATGAGCTCACTTACGGTGGGGGCTCATGTATAGTGTCAGGCTGATCAACAAATAATGGTTAAGGTAAAGCATTGCTTTTAATAAGCTGGTAAAATTTTGTTAGCAGTTACTAAGTATAAGTTAATACCATCCTAATAAAGTAATAGATCAAAATTAATAATAAAACCACAATGTGATACGTATGACACATTAAGTTTAATTTTATAAGTTAATCATGCGAGAGTCCTGAGTCGCTCTTGTCCGCGAGCACGACCGATATACCAGTTTTACACTCTGCAGAGGTTGCACATCTTTACCCACAAAGACTTTTTCCCTTTGCCACCTCGGGTTGATCAAACCCTTAAACACTGCCAAAGTAAGTAGGCGAGGGTACATTGTGAGGCCTTTACCAAGTTCCACTAGAGGAGAGAACCCGCTACGGTTTCTGGACTGAAAGGTGTATATGGATCACAACAAAATCACAACAAACATAAGCACAAACTGCATTATAATAATCTATGCGTTGCTACTAGATCGTAGGTTCGAGAATGGCTAAAATCGGAGTTATAATGAATGAGATATGAGTTTCCGAAGTTCTATGTGTTTGGATAAGTTAAACATAGGCTAAACCAATCAAGTGCTCGATTTCGACAACATGCTACATTTCAAATTAAGGTTACTAGGTTGTAGATAATATTAATACGAACCTAATGCAACTCGAACAGGTCAAAAGGAGTTAAAATAAATTAATTATAAATTACACAAGATTGTGGAATTATTTCTATATTAAAATCATTTTGAATTAATTTTATCAATAAACAGAGATCAATGGACTGTGGCCACTATTTTAAATAAGTTAAAGATCTACTTTGTAAATTTTAGATTATCTCATAATGGTTGAGGATGGCAGGTTGATTAGCTAATTCCCCAAGGTCTCTTTTACAACTTTGCCCGCACCGAAGGGGTACAGGCGCATGGGAGTCGTCTGATCGGATCACAGTGGACGAGATTAGATCTTATAACGTTGTAAACCGGCACGCAGTGTGAGCCGTTGGATTAGGGATCCAGGGCCCAGATTTAATGAACACACGATCTAATCTGGACCATCGATCACAAAACAGATGACCACCGATCGATCGTACCAAACTGTTATCCTCGATCTAATCCATACCGTTGGCCACGAATCCAACGACCATGTTCCCTTCCATCCCCCCCGGACCCCGAAACCCGGTGGCGCCCAGGCCCCTACGGCGGCGCCATGGCTGGAGTTTTCCCAGGACCCGATTCCCGTGCTCAAACTTCGTTCCGAAGGTAGTAACGAGCAGCGGTAATGATAGAGTATCATAAAGGGGGTTACTCACCGTGATTCAAGTAGCACCAAGCCCAACCCACGGAGCGTGACAGATCACAGTGTTCGATGAAGAATTCTGGCCGCCTCGGTGGTCAATCCTTCCCCACTCGGCTACGGGTGCCTCACAAGCAACTCCACGAGGCTCCTAGACTCGCCGCGGATCCCCGAACGTCGGTCGTGGAATAGGTCGGCGTTGGCGGTTCTCCCTGCTCTCAGCTCACCTTTGCTCTAGCGCTAGTGCTCGGTTTTGGCTCTAGTGAAACAAAACGAGGAGGCAGGGGAGTTGCGGCTGGTAGATCAGTGCTAGAGGGAGGGGCCGGGAACCCATAACAATCCCTGGAGGATTCGACGTAGTTTGTTGAGCATGGGGCGTTGTTCGTGCGAAGAAAGGGGAAAGGCACCCTGACCTCCTAGGCCCACATGCCGGTGAGGAGCGCTCATGAGCTCGACACGTCCCACACGTTAGAGAAAGTCAGCAAGCGCAGCGAGAGCGACTAACAGGGGGCCACAGGCCAGTCGCAACTCCGCGCGAGAGGCTGTCCGTCGGGGCCCGCGTGTCGGTGCACTGTGATCACACGCGTGCTAGGGCCGAGTCGCTGATGAAAGTCGCCTAGAGGGGGGTGAATAGGGCGAATCTGAAATTTATAAACTTAAGCACAACTACAAGCCGGGTTAGCGTTAGAAATAAGAATTAGTCTGAGAGAGAGGGCAAAAACAAATCGTAAGCAAAATAAAGAGTGAGACACAAGGATTTGTTTTACCGAGGTTCAGTTCTTGCAAACCTACTCCCCGTTGAGGTGGTCACAAAGACCGGGTCTCTTTCAACCCTTTCCCTCTCTCAAACGGTCACTTAGACCGAGTGAGCTTCTCTTCTCAATCAAACGGGACACAAAGTCCCCACAAGGACCACCACACAATTGGTGTCTCTTGCCTCGGTTACAATTGAGTTGATCACAAGAAAGAATGAGAAAAAGAAGCAATCCAAGCTCAAGAGCTCAAATGAACACAAGTCACTCTCTCACTAGCCACTATTTGATTGGGAATGATCTTTGGACTTGGGAGAGGATTTGATCTCTTTGGTGTGTCTTGTATTGAATGCTATAGCTCTTGTAAGGTGTAGGAAGTGTGAAAACTTGGATGCTATGAATGGTGGGTGGTTGGGGGTATATATAACCCCAACCACCAAACTAGCCGTTTGGTGAAGGTTGCTGTCGCATGGCGCACCGGACACTGTCCGGTGCGCCTGCCACGTCACCTGGCTGTTGGATTCCGACCGTTGGAGCTTCTGTCTTTTGAGCCACCGGACAGTCCGGTAGAACACCGGACAGGCACTGTTCAGTGTCCGGTGCGCCATCTGGCTCTACTCTGACTCTGGTGCGCACTGTAGCGCATTTAATGCCTTCTGCAGACGACCGTTGGCGCGAAGTAGTCGTTGCTCCGCTGGCACACCGGACAGTCCGGTGCGCCACCGGACACTGTCCGGTGCACCACCGGACAGTCCGGTGAATTATAGCGGAGCGGCCTCCAGAATTCCCGAAGGTGAGCAGTTTGGAGTTGGAGTCCCTGGTGCACCAGACACTGTCCGGTGCGCCAGACCAGGGCACACTTCGGCTGACTTTAGCTCTCAATATTTGAATCCTTTCTCGGTCTTTTTATTGGTTTGTTGTGAACCTTTGGCACCTGTAGAACTCATAATCTAGAGCAAACTAGTAAGTCCAATTATTTGTGTTGGGCATTTCAACCACCAAAATCAATTTGGAAAAGGTGTAAGCCTATTTCCCTTTCAATCTCACCCTTTTTGGTGATTGATGCCAACACAAACCAAAGCAAATATAGAAGTGCATAATTGAACTGGTTTGTAGAATGTAAGTGCAAAGGTTACCTAGAATTGAACCAATAAATTCTCATAAGATGCGCATGGATTGATTTCTTAATTTTTAACATTTTGGACCACGCTTGCACCACATGTTTTGTTTTTGCAAATTCTTTTGTAAATTCTTTTCAAAGTTCTTTTGCAAATAGTCAAAGGTAAAGGAATAAGATTTTGAGAAGCATTCTCAATATTTGAAATTTTCTCCCCCTGTTTCAAATGCTTTTCCTTTGACTAAACAAAACTCCCCCTCAATCAAATCCTCCTCTTAGTGTTCAAGAGGGTTTTAGATATTAGTTTTGAAAGGGTTGTATCAATTTGAAAATCTATAAAAAAATATGATACGATTGAAAAATCATCAATTAAAAAAATCTTTTCTTAACTCAAATTTTTGAAAATTGGTGGTGGTGCGGTCCTTTTGCTTTGGGCTAATACTTTCTCCCCCTTTGGCATGAATCGCCAAAAACGGATACTTGAGTGAAATATAAGCCCTTTTACTTTCTCTCCCAATGGTAAATAACATAAGAGTGAAGATTATACCAAAGTTGGAGAGCGGCTCGGAGCGACGGCGAAGGATGCGTAATTTGATGGAGTGGAGTGGAAGCCTTTGTCTTCGCCGAAGACTCCAATTCCCTTTCAATCTATGACTTGGTTTGAAATATACTTGAAAACACATTAGTCATAGCATATAAAAAGGATATGATCAAAGGTATAATAATGAGCTATGTGTGCAAAACATCAAAAGAAATTCCGAGAATCAAGAATATTTAGCTCATGCCTAAGTTTGTTAAATGTTTGTTCATCTAGTGGCTTGGTAAAGATATCGACTTATTATTATTTGGTGTTAATATATGCAATCTCGATATCCCTCTTTTGTTGGTGATCCCTTAGAAAATGATACCGAATGGCTATGTGTTTAGTGCGGCTATGTTCAACGGGATTATCCGCCATGTGGATTGCACTCTCATTACCACATAGAAGAGGAACTTTGGTTAATTTGTAACCATAGTCCCTAAGGGTTTGTCTCATCCAAAGCAATTGCGCGCAACAATGGCCTGCGGCAATATACTTGGCTTCGGCGGTAGAAAGAGCTACGGAATTTTGCTTCTTTGAAGCCCAAGACACCAGAGACCTTCCCAAGAACTGGCAAGTCCCCGATGTGCTCTTTCTATTAATTTTACACCCTGCCCAATCGGCATCCGAATAACCAATTAAATCAAAGGTGGATCCCCTATGTACCAAAGGCCAAACTTAGGAGTATAAACTAAATATCTCAAGATTTGTTTTACGGCCCTAAGGTGAGCTTCCTTAGGATCGGCTTGGAATCTTGCACACATGCATACGGAAAGCATTATATCCGGTCGTGAAGCACATAAATAGAGTAAAGAACCTATCATCGACCGGTATACCTTTTGATCTACGGATTTACCTCCCGTGTCGAGGTCGAGATGCCCATTGGTTCCCATGGGTGTCTTGATGGGCTTGGCATCCTTCATCCCAAAGTTGTTTAGAATGTCTTGAATATACTTTGTTTGGCTAATGAAGGTGCCCTCTTGGAGTTGCTTTACTTGAAATCCTAAGAAGTACTTCAACTCCCCCATCACAGACATCTCGAATTTTTGTGTCATGATCCTACTAAACTCTTCACATGTAGATTCGTTAGTATACCCAAAAATGATATCATCAACATAAATTTGGCATACAAACAAATCATTAGCAAGTGTTTTAGTAAAGAGTGTAGGATCGGCCTTTCCGACTTTGAAGCCATTAGTGATTAGAAAATCTCTTAGGCATTCATACCATGCTCTTGGGGCTTGCTTGAGCCCATAAAGCGCCTTAGAGAGTTTATATACATGATTAGGATACTCACTATCTTCAAAGCCGTGAGGTTGCTCAACATAGACCTCCTCCTTGATTGGTCCATTGAGGAAGGCACTCTTCACGTCCATTTGGTAAAGCTTGAAGCCATGGTAAGTAGCATAGGCAAGTAAAATGCGAATTGATTCTAGCCTAGCTACGGGTGCATAGGTTTCACCGAAATCCAAACCTTCGACTTGGGAATATCCCTTGGCCACAAGTCGGGCTTTGTTTCTTGTCACCACACCATGCTCATCTTGCTTGTTGCGGAATACCCATTTAGTTCCTACAACATTTTGGTTAGGACGTGGAACTAAATGCCATACCTCATTCCTAGTGAAGTTGTTGAGCTCCTCTTGCATCGCCACCACCCAATCTGAATCTTGAAGTGCTTCCTCTACCTTGTGTGGCTCAATAGAGGAAACAAAAGAGTAATGTTCACAAAAATGAGCAACACGAGATCGAGTAGTTACCCCCTTTTGAATATCGCCAAGGATTGTGTTCACGGGGTGATCTCGTTGGATTGCTTGGTGGACTCTTGGGTGTGGCGGTCTTGTAACTCGTTCATCTTCCTCATCTTGATCATGGGCATCTCCCCCTTGATCATTGCTCTCTTCTTGAGGTGGCTCAACTTCTTGATCTTCTCCTTCATCATTTTGTGCCTCATCCTCATCTTGAGTTGGTGGAGATGCTTGCATGGAGGAAGATGGTTGATCTTGTGCATTTGGAGGCTCTTCGGATTCCTTAGGACACACATCCCCAATGGACATGTTCCTTAGCGCGACGCACGGAGCCTCTTCATCATCTAGCTCATCAAGATCAACTTGCTCTACTTGAGAGCCGTTAGTCTCATCAAACACAATGTCACGAGAAACTTCAACTAGTCCAGAGGACTTGTTAAAGACTCTATATGCCCTTGTGTTTGAATCATATCCTAGTAAAAAGCCTTCTACAGCCTTAGGAGCAAATTTGGATTTTCTACCTCTTTTAACAAGAATAAAACATTTGCTACCAAAGACTCTAAAATATGAAACATTGGGCTTTTTACCGGTTAGGAGTTCATAAGATGTCTTCTTGAGGATTCGGTGTAGATATAACCGGTTGATGGCGTAGCAAGCGGTGTTGACCGCCTCGGCCCAAAACCGATCCGAAGTCTTGTATTCATCAAGCATGGTCCTTGCCATGTCCAATAGAGTTCGATTCTTCCTCTCCACTACACCATTTTGTTGTGGCGTGTAGGGAGAAGAGAACTCATGCTTGATGCCCTCCTCCTCAAGGAAGCTTTCGATTTGTGAGTTCTTGAACTCCGTCCCGTTGTCGCTTCTTATTTTCTTGATCCTTAAGTCGAACTCATTTTGAGCCCGTCTCAAGTATCTCTTTAAGGTTTCTTGGGTATGAGATTTTTCCTGCAAAAAGAACACCCAAGTGAAGCGAGAATAGTCATCCATAATAACTAGACAGTACTTACTCCCGCCGATGCTTATGTAAGCAATCGGGCCGAATAGATCCATGTGTAGGAGCTCGAGTGGCATGTCAGTCGTCATGATGTTCTTGTGTGGATGATGAACACCAACTTGCTTCCCTGCCTGAGATGCGCTACAAACCCTGTCTTTCTCAAAATGAACATTTGTTAGTCCCAAAATGTGTTCTCCCTTTAGAAGCTTGTGAAGATTCTTCATTCCAACATGTGCTAGTCGGCGATGCCAGAGCTAGCCCATGTTAGTCTTAGCAATTAAGCAAGTGTCGAGTTCAGCTCTATCAAAATGTACTAAGTATAGCTGACCCTCTAACGCTCCCTTAAATGCTACTGAATCATCACTTCTTCTAAAGACAGTAACACATATATCCGTAAAAAGACAGTTGTAACCCATTTTACATAATTGCGAAACTGAAAGCAAGTTATAATCTAAAGAATCTACAAGAAAAACATTTGAGATGGAGTGGTCAGGTGATATAGCAATTTTACCCAATCCTTTTACCAAACCTTGATTCCCATCCCCGAATGTGATAGCTCGTTGGGGATCTTGGTTTTTCTCATAGGAGGAGAACATCTTCTTCTCCCCTGTCATGTGGTTTGTGCACCCGCTATCGATGATCCAACTTGAGCCCCCGGATGCATAAACCTACAAAACAAATTTAGTTCTTGATTTTAGGTACCCAAACGGTTTTGGGTCCTTTGACATTAGATATAAGAACTTTGGGTACCCAAACACAAGTCTTTGATCCCTTGTGTTTGCCCCCAACATACTTGGCAACTACCTTGCCGGATTTGTTAGTCAAAACATACGATGCATCAAAGGTTTTAAATGAAATGTTAGAATCATTTGATGCAATAGGAGTTTTCTTCTTAGGCAATTTGGCACGGGTTGATTGCCTAGAGCTAGATGTCTCACCCTTATACATAAAAGCATGATTAGGGCCAGAGTGAGACTTCCTAGAGTGAATTCTCCTAATCTTGTGCTCGGGATAACCGACAGGGTACAAAATGTAACCTTCGTTATCCTGAGGCATGGGAGCCTTGCCCTTAACAAAGTTTGACAATCTTTTAGGAGGGGCATTAAGTTTGACATTGTCTCCCTTTTGGAAGCCAATGCCATCCTTAATGCCAGGGTGTCTCCCAGTATAGAGCATGCTTCTAGCAAATTTAAAATTTTCATTTTCTAAGTCATGCTCATTAATTTTAGCATTAAGTTGAGCTATGTGATCATTTTGTTTCTTAATTAAAGCTAGGTGATCATGAATAGCATCAACATTAATGTCTCTACATCTAGTGCAAATGGAAACATGCTCAACGGTAGATGTAGAGGGTTTGCAAGATTTTAGTTCAACAATCTTAGCATGTAAAATATCATTTTCACTTCTAAGATTGGTAATGGTAACTTTGTAAACATCTAAGTCCTTAGCTTTAGCAATTAATTTTTCATTCTCGTTTCTAAGGCTAGCAAGAGAATCATTCAATTTTTCAATCTTATCAAGCAAACTAGCATTATCATCTCTAAGATTGGAAATTGAATCATCACATACATTTGAATCAACCTTAGCAATTAATCTACCATTCTCATTTCTAAGGTTGGCAATGACATCATGGCAAGTGCTTAGCTCACTAGATAATTTTTCACATTTTTCTATTTCTAGAGCATAAGCATTTTTAACCTTAACATGCTTCTTGTTTTCTTTAATTAGGAAGTCCTCTTGGGTGTCCAAGAGTTCATCCTTCTCATGAATAACACTAATTAATTCATTCAATTTTTCTTTTTGTTGCATGTTTAGGTTGGCAAAAAGGGTGCGCAAATTATCCTCCTCATCACACGAGTTATCCTCATCACTAGAGGTTTCATATTTAGTGAAGGTTTTTGATTTTACCTTCTTCCTTTTGTCGTCCTTTGCCATGAGGCACTTGTGGCCGACGTTGGGGAAGAGGAGCCCTTTGGTGACGGCGATGTTGGCGACGTCCTCGTCAGAGGAGGAGTCGGAGGAGCACTCGTTGGAGTTCCACTCGCGGCACACATGGGCATCGCCACCCTTCTTCTTGTAGTACCTCTTCTTTTCCCTCCTCTTGCCCTTCTTGTCGTTATCCCTGTCACTGTCACTTGATAAAGGACATTTTGCAATAAAGTGACCGAGCTTACCACACTTGTAGCAAACTTTCTTGGAGCGGGACTTGTAGTCCTTCCCCCTCCTTTGCTTGAGGATTTGGCGAAAGCTTTTGATGATGAGCGTCATTTCCTCGTTGTCGAGCTTGGAGGCGTCGATGGGGAGTCTACTTGATGTAGACTCATCCTTCTTCTCCTCCGTCGCCTTGAATGCGACTGGTTGTGCTTCGGGCGTGGAGGAGCCATCTTGCTCGATGATTTTCTTTGAGCCTTTGATCATCAACTCAAAGCTCATAAATTTTTCTATTACTTCCTCGGGAGACATTAGTGTGTATCTAGGATCACCACGTATTAATTGAACTTGCGTAGGGTTAAGAAAAACGAGTGATCTAAGAATAACCTTGACCATTTCATGGTCATCCCATTTGGTGCTCCCGAGGTTGCGCACTTGGTTCACCAAGGTCTTGAGCCGGTTGTACATCTCTTGTGGCTCCTCCCCTTGGCGAAGCCTGAAGCGACCGAGCTCCCCCTCGATCGTCTCCCGCTTGGTGATTTTAGTCACCTCGTCTCCTTCGTGCGCGGTTTTGAGCACGTCCCAAATCTCTTTGGCGCTCTTCAATCCTTGCACCTTGTTATACTCCTCTCGACTTAGAGAGGTGAGGAGTATAGTGGTGGCTTGGGAGTTGAAGTGCACGATTTGGGCCACCTCGTCCTCATCATAATCTTCATCCCCTACGGATGGTACCTGTACACCAAACTCAACAACATCCCATATGCTTTTGTGGAGTGAGGTTAGGTGATATCTCATCATATCACTCCACCTAGAATAATCTTCACCGTCAAATGTTGGTGGTTTGCCTGATGGGACAGAAAGTAATGGAGTATGCTTAGGAATGCGAGGATAGCGTAGAGGGATCTTACTATACTTCTTGCGCTCTTGGCGCTTAGAAGTGACGGACGCGGCATCGGATCCAGATGTAGAGGGCGATGAAGAGTCGGTCTCGTAGTAGACCACTTTCTTCATTTTCTTCTTCTCGCCACTCTTGTGCGATCGAATGCGTGAAGGGGATCCATCCTTCTTGTTGTTGGCGGACTCCCTTGATGGAGCCTTCCCGTGGCGTGTAGCGGTCTTCTCACCGCCGATCACCATCTTCTTGGCGTGATCTCCCGACATCACTTCGAGCGGTTAAGCTCTAATGAAGCATCGGGCTCCGATACCAATTAAGAGTCGCCTAGAGGGGGGTGAATAGGGCGAATCTGAAATTTATAAACTTAAGCACAACTACAAGCCGGGTTAGCGTTAGAAATAAGAACGAGTCCGAGAGAGAGGGCAAAAACAAATCGTAAGCAAAATAAAGAGTGAGACACAAGGATTTGTTTTACCGAGGTTCGGTTCTTGCAAACCTACTCCCCGTTGAGGTGGTCACAAAGACCGGGTCTCTTTCAACCCTTTCCCTCTCTCAAACGGTCACTTAGACCGAGTGAGCTTCTCTTCTCAATCAAACAGGACACAAAGTCGCCATAAGGACCACCACACAATTGGTGTCTCTTGCCTCGGTTACAATTGAGTTGATCACAAGAAAGAATGAGAAAAAGAAGCAATCCAAGCTCAAGAGCTCAAATGAACACAAGTCACTCTCTCACTAGCCACTATTTGATTGGGAATGATCTTTGGACTTGGGAGAAGATTTGATCTCTTTGGTGTGTTTTGTACTGAATGTTATAGCTCTTGTAAGGTGTAGGAAGTGTGAAAACTTGGATGCTATGAATGGTGGGTGGTTGGGGGTATTTATAACCTCAACCACCAAACTAGCCGTTTGGTGAAGGCTGCTGTCGCATGGCGCACCGGATAGTCCGGTGCGCCTGCCACGTCACCTGGCCGTTGGATTCCGACCGTTGGAGCTTCTGTCTTCTGGGCCACCGAACATGCACTGTTCAGTGTCCGGTGCGCCATCTGGCTCTGCTCTGACTCTGGTGCGCACTGTAGCGCATTTAATGCCTTCTGCAGACGACCGTTGGCGCGAAGTAGTCGTTGCTCCGCTGGCACACCGGACAGTCCGGTGAATTATAGCGGAGCGGACTCCAGAATTCCCGAAGGTGAGCAGTTCGGAGTTGGAGTCCCTGGTGCATCGGACACTGTCCGGTGGCACACCGGACAGTCCGGTGTGCTAGACCAGGGCACACTTCGGCTGACTTTAGCTCTCAATATTTGAATCCTTTCTCGGTCTTTTTATTGGTTTGTTGTTGTTGGGACCATGCTTCGTCGCCAAAGGTCCTGCAAAAAGAAACAGCTTCGGTTGAAGCTGCTTGTACGTGACGTCGAAGGCACCATTCATGAAGCTTCGGTATTACAACATATCCGAAGATGAAGGGTCGAACCGACTTAAAGATAGAATGACCTTTTAGTCCATAAGGGTCTGAGTCATTGTTGTAAACTTTTATGAAGGGCATGATTGTAATTCCTCACAGGCTGTGTCCTGTGCCTATAAATAGTGAACATTATTCCTTTACTGTTCACGTATTCCTGTAATTGCTAACGCATCACTCGGGAATTATTGTTTGTCAAGGCAAAGGTATAAATGTACCTAAACGTTGTATTCGAATATCTCAAATTCATATAATTAGATATATGGATGATATCATTTATTTTCAATGTATTTATCTTTAATGTTTCATGTTTTACTTTATTTTGCATTATCTTTATAAGTTTAATTACGAAGGTGAAACCTTCGTAATATCATGCTCATGACCTTCGTCTGAAGTTCATTAAATCCTTGTGGAGATAATGCTTCGGCGGACGAAGGGCATTGATATTTAACATTTTATGTTGCCTTGTTCTTAATACATAGCATTTGAGAACAAGTCCACAACAGTTGTGAACCTTTGGCACCTGTAGAACTCATAATCTAGAGCAAACTAGTAAGTCCAATTATTTGTGTTGGACATTTCAACCACCAAAATCAATTTGGAAAAGGTGTAAGCCTATTTCCCTTTCAGCTGACCATGCAGGCCCACCCGTCAGCACAAAATGCATGCGGTTGCGGTCCCGAGCTGACTGGGTTGCGCGGCTGCGGGGACAAGATAGGCCGATTCCAGGGGTTTTGGCCTAGTTTGGCTTTCTATTCTCCTTTCTTTTTTGTTTATCTTCTCTTTTATAATTTCTAGTTTATTTCATATTCCTTATTTGAATCTTCAAATTCCAACATTGAATTTGACTAGATGCAACCTTTAGTATATTAAGTCCTAAATTAAATGCACAACCAAAGAAAATCCAGCATGATGCATACTTCCATATATTTAGTTAGTATGTAAAAAACTATATGCCTCACTAATAATACACTGGTTACCATAAATCCTTATTTTATTTCCCAAAGAATTTATTAATACAATAACACCATACATATATTTATAGATATATTTTGGGGTCTACAAATCCTACCCCCTTAAAAATAATCTCGACCTCGACATTACGATGAACTAAGAAAGAGGTGGGGAAATTCTACTCATAGTTCATCTTCTTGCCCCTAGGTGGATTCATCTTCTCCGTGATGACTCCATTGTACTTTGCACATCTTAATCATTTTGTTCATCGTAACACGAGTCAAGGTATCAGTGATCTTGATAGGGTACTCAGTGTAAGTCAGATCACCTTGAACACCGAGTTCCTCCATAGGTAGTTGCTCTTCTGGTACCCTGAGCCACTTCTTTGACTAAGATACATGGAATACATCATGTACATCTCCTAGATGATTGGGTAGCTCCAGTTGGTAGGCAACTTCCCCCACTCGCTTTAAGATCTTGAAGGGCTAGTTTAGGAGCTATAAACCCGGAGAGGATTGGAGGGGCTAAATTCCCCTTCTTATTCAATTTTGAATAAGAAGGGAAATTTAGCCCCTCCAATCCCCTCTGGTTTTGTGGCTCCCAAACTAGCCCGAAGGTCCAATAAAGCGAGGGGACAACTACCCTTTGACTTTAAATCTCCTCATACCCCGAATCGGTGACACCTTGAGATTCACGTGATCACCTTCCTCAAACTCTAATTGTCTTCTTCGGGTATCTACATAGCTTTTCTGCCTGGACTGTGTTGTTCTCCCTTATTATCCTAACTTGTTCCTCTGCTTCTTGGGTTATTTATAGCCCAAAGAATTGCCTTTCACTAGTTTGATCCTAGTATAACGGGGTTCTACAGTTCCTTCCATATAATGCCTCAAACGGGGACATCTTCAAGCTGGTCTGATAACTGTTATTATAGGAGAACTCCGCATAGGGTAAACTCTTGTCCCAACTGCCACCTTGCTTAAGAGCACAAGCTATCAACATGTCTTCAAGTACTTGATTTGTTCTCTCGGTCTATCCATCGTTTGGGGATGTAGGCTGAACTAAAGTTTAGCTTTGTATCCATACTCTCATGAAGACTCTTCCAAAATCGAGAGGTAAACTAAGATCCCCAATTTGAAACTATCTTCTTAGGTATCCCATGTAGGCACACAATCCGAGACATATAAAATTCTGCCAACTGAGTGCCCTTATAGGTAGTCTTGACTAGAATGAAGTGAGCTACCTTGGTCAATTTGTCCACAGTCACCCATATGGAATCATACCCCTTCAGGGTGCGAGGCAACCCAAAAATGAAATCCATATCGATTTCTTCCCACTTCTATTCAGGTACTTGTAACGGATGGAGTAATCCAGCTGGTCTTTGTTGTTCAACTTTTACCCTTTGACAGACATCACATACAATCACATGTGCAATGACATCCCTTTTCAGATGATACCACCAATACTTCTGTTTCAGATCCTGATGCATCTTGGTACTACCAGGGTGAATAGAGTACGCGAAGTCATGGGCTTCTTTCAGTATAGTTTCACAGAGACTGTCAATCTTAGGAACACATATCCTGTTCTTGAACTATATTGTGCCTTGTTCATCTTCTATGAAATCTAGACCTCTGCCTTTTGCCATCAAGTCTTTGATCTCTTGAATTTTAGCATCACCAACCTGACTGTTGCATATATCCTTCTCCAAGGTAGGTTCCACCTCTATAGTGACTACTTCAGCATCAGCAGTTATCCCCAGGTTGAGCCTATCAAACTCTTCTGCTAACCTGTCAGGTACCTGGGTAGCTATAGCTGCATTAGCATGATCTTTCTAACTCAAGGCATCTGCAACCAGATTCGCCTTGTCTAGATGGTAGTGGATCTCGAAGTCATAGTTCTTGATGAGTTCCAACCAACGACATTGCTTAAGGTTGAGATCTTTTTGGGTGAAAATATACTTCAAACTCTTGTGGTCTGTATAGATTTGACACTTGGTCCCCATTATATAATGCCTCCAAATCTTGAGAGCATGCACTACGGCAGCCAGTTCTAAGTCATGAGTGGGGTAGTTCAGCTAATGTTTCTGCAGCTGGCGAGACATGTAGGCAATGACATGTCCTTCTTGTATAAGAACACATCCCAAGCCCAGGCGACACGCATCACAATATATATCAAATCCCTTATGCAGATCTGGCATTACCAATACTGGAGGTGACATCAACTTAAACTTCAGCTGATTAAAATTGTCCTAGCAAGCCTGAGTCCACTTGAATTCTTTTCCCTTCTTAACAACGAGGTCATTGGCTTTGCTATCTTAGAGAATCCCTCGATGAAACGCCGGTAATAACCCGCGAGTCCTAGAAAAAATACATATTTCAGTAACTGACGTGGGTATCTTCCATCCCACTATCTCTCTTACTTTGGCCGGATTTACTGCGATTCCTCCCTTGGATATTATATGACCAAGAAAATGTATCTCATCCAACTAGAATTCGCATTTACTATATTTAGCATAGAGTTGGTTATCTCTCAACTTCTGCAATACCATCCGCAGATGTTCCTCGTGTTCTCCATCATCCTTGGAATAGACCAGAATGTCGTCGATGAATACTACGACAAACTTATCGATATATTCCATAAACACCTTATTCATCAGATTCATGAAGTAGGCTAGTGCGTTGGTCAAGCCAAACGACATGACTGTGAATTCATAAAGCCCATATATGGTAGAAAAGGTCGTCTTAGAAATATTAGAAGGCATAATCTTCATCTGATGATAACCCGACCTAAGATCAATCTTAGAGAACACCCTAACACCTCTCATCTGATCAAACAAGTCTTCAATATGTGGTAAAGGGTATTTATTTTTAACGGTGACATCATTAAGTGACCGATAATCCACACACACTGTCAACCATCTTTCTTTTGAACAAACAGGACCGACGCTCCCTAAGGTGAGGAACTAGGGCAAGTATACCCTGAATCATGTAACTCTTTCAACTACTTCTTAAGCTCTTTTAGTTCTTCTACCGACATTCTATAGGGTCTTTTAGAAACAGGAGTGGTCCTAGGTAAGATATCAATAACAAACTCCACTTCCCTATCCAGTGGTAATCCAAGCAACTCCTCCGGAAATACATCCAGGAAATCTCTAACCACACGGATATGATCACCCACAAATTTGCCATCTAGTAGGTATATAGCAGGCTTAGTGGATGGTGACAAGGTGATTTTGATTTCAAATCTATCTCCATCTGGACTAGTGAGTTCAATTGTTCCCTTAGCATAGTGTATAACTACATTGCATTCTTTTAACCACTTCATACCAAGGATTAGATCTATTTCACTTTCTTCTAGTATTACAAGTGTAGACCAGAAATTTCTTCCCAAAATAGTTATGTCAATTTTGCTGCATGTATAGTTTGTTTCAATAGGTCCCTTAGGTGTGATGACTGCCATGGATTTATGCATAATTATGTAAGGCAACTCATGCGTATTAGCATAACGAGCAGATATGAATGAATGCGAAGCTCTAGAATCAAACAATATAGATGCCAGAATTGAATTAATAAGGAATGTACCAATAGCAACGTCAGAACCATTAGCAGTAGCCTCAGTACTGATCTTGTTAACTCTAGCAATACTGAATCCCTTGTTATTAGCTAGATTCTATTTCTTCTTGCCTTAATTACTGCCTCGAGCTGGTGTGTTGGGGTTCCTTTTAGGACAAACATTGGTGTAGTGTCCAACCTCACCGCGCTTGAAGCATGTAGTGCAGTAGCAGTATTCTGGCTAGCAGGTCTCACTGGGGTGCCAGCTCGGGCAGCCTGACGAGGATGTGAAGTCTAAGGTGTCTGCTGAACGGGGCGCTGGTAAGACTGTTGTTGAAAGCTCTCTTGTGGGTTTTGGTGTTTAGATGACAACCTAATTAAAGGACTAACAAGTGTGCTAAGTGTTGAATAGGTGCTTAATGCAAAGTTAACAGGGTTCAACACAAGTGAACAAGCGTGATGGTCCAAAGACTGGATTATCTATAGATAATGGACATCACAAGTAAGATGGACATTGCTTAAGTGAGACTCGATGTGCGTAACTCAGAGACAACCAATCAAGCCAAGGATGGAGGCAAGAAGAGCTTCGAGGTACCGAGTGCACGGGAAAAGGTCAAGGAGACCAGGAACCCAAAGCCAGGGGTGAAGAAGAAGACTTGCAAAGTCAAGGTTGATCGATTTAAGAAGAGTTATGGTGCGTCAAGGATCACTACATAAGGACATGCCTTACAATCAATGAGGCAACATCTACAGTTATGTGGTGTAAGTCATAAGGCTCAAGATCAAGCTTGGGAAGTGAACAAGGGGGTTGGAGCTCAGATATGTCAATCTAGATCAAGTCAAGTTGACTTGATGGTTTAGAGTCCAACATCGACCTCAAACATGCCAAATTGGGTAAAACGATGAAAAAGGTTAAGTATGCAAGGTTTGAGTGTTCAACCATTTTGCATACACCTCTTACTACAAGTTTGGTGCCATGGTTTGCTCTCTAACTCTTTCTGTAGAGAAAGTGCCATTCTAATCTCTGCTTGAGGAGAAATAGAAAAGCTAGGAGAAGAACAAGAAAGAAGTAAGTTTCTAGGACTAAATCAATTGGATTATATTCTAAATGTGTTTGTTTAAGTCTCAGGAAAATCCTCCCAAAAGTTGAAGTCAAATGGAGAAAGAATGGAGGAAAAAGCACTTAGTGTGATGTTGGCTGGTGCACAGGACAGTGAATAGTAATTGTCCGTTGCATAGGACAGTGAATAGTAACTTTGTCCGGTGCACAGGACAGTGAATAGTGAACAGTTCGGTGCATAGGACGGTGAATAGTAACATGTCCAGTGCACAGGACAATGAATAGTAACCTGTCCGGTGCACCAACGGCTAGCTCTTCCGGAGAAGGAAACTGTCAATCAGATTCGTAATTGTTCATTGTCCGGTGCGCCACCTGACAGTCTGGTGCACTCACAAACAGGGAAGGCTGGGAGCTTCCAAATGAAGCTCCAACGGCTCCTAGGCCCTTTGGGACTATAAAAGGGACCCATAGGCGCCTCCAACAATGATACAAGAGCAGCCAACAAGTCTACATCATTTGGATCAATTCTTTCTCTCCCTCTCTTGTGTATCTCTCTAGTTTGTGTAGAGGCGAAGTTATAAGCCTTTAGAGAGACGGGAAGTGTTGCTGAGAGCTAGAGCAAAATCTTGGGCGCATAGTTACTCTGTCGGAGTGCTGTCGAGAAGATTGTAAGCAGACATGGCATCGTTGTAACTGATATCAACAGAGTGGAAGGCTCTATATGTCGCACTGACAGATTTTAGCAAACGGAGAAAGGAGTTGAAATAGACTCCAAGCCAAGGTGCGGCTAACTCCAACGAGGACTAGGCAAGCATTTCAGGCTTGGCCGAACCTCAGGATAAATCCATGTGTCTGTGTGCTCTGCTCTGTGCTGTGTGCTGTTTCTCTGTCTTACTTGCTTTTTATACTTGCACTTCAGTACTAATATGTGGTGCAAGCTATCTTCGAAGTGCAGGGTATTTTAAGACAGGAACTTCAATTCCGCTGCAACCTACTCGAAGGGTCTTTCATTCCACTGCGATCCAGCCTTCGAGTAGAGTAAGAATTTCTAGTTTTACGGTTATAATTATTATTCGCCTATTCACCCCCTCTAGGCGACATCCAGATCATGTTCCCGGGCACAGGGAACTTTCAGTTGTCCACCTCCAGGACAAGCTGGTGTACCCTAGGGTGGAGCATAGCAAAGACAACTGATGTTGCTCCCCTATCCCTAGGTGATGACCTTCCTCTTCATCTCGCCAAGCTAAACATGTTTGTGTTCAAGAGATATGGCTTTGTCCATAAGCTTTGGAAAGATGGTGAAAGATAATTATGCTTACACCTATTTCCTAAATGATTTTGGTGGTTGAATTGCCCAACACAAATAATTGGACTAACTAGTTTGCTCTAGTCTATAAGTTCTACAGGTGTCAAAGGTTCACAATAAGCCAATAAAAAGACCAAGAAAAGGGTTCAACAAAGAGAGCAAGGGATAACCGAAGTGCTTCCTGGTCTGGCGCACCGGACTGTCTGGTGCACCAGGGAACTCCAAGCTGAACTCAACACCTTCGGGAATTCTCAGAGGCGCTCCGCTATAATTCACCGGACTGTCCGGTGCCCCAAGGAAGAGCGGCTCTGAACTCGCCAGCTTCGGGAATCCGCTCCGCTATAATTCACCGGACTGTCCGGTGAGCCAGCGGAGCAACAGCTACTTCGCGCGCAACGGTCGACTGCAGCGCATTAAATGCGCGCCTGCGCGCGCAGAGGACAGAGCACGCGCGGGTGGCACACCGGACAGTCTACAGGACTTGTCCGGTGCGCCACCAGACAGCCAGGCGGGCCCACAAATCAGAGCTCCAACGGTCGGAACCCAACGGCCTGGTGACGTGGCTGGCGCACCGGACAGTGTCCGGTGGCGCACCGGACTGTCCGGTACGCCATGCGACGTAGCCTCCACCAAACGACTAGTTTGGTGGTTGGGGCTATAAATACCCCCAACCCCCCTCCACATTCAAGTCATCCAAGTTTTGCACCTTCCAACTACTTACAAGAGCTAAGCATTCAATACAAGACACACCGAAGTGATTAAATCCTCTCCCAATTCCACACAAGGCTTTGGTGATTAGTGAGAGAGATTTGTTGTGTTCTTTTGAGCTCTTGCGCTTGGATTGCTTCCTTCTTTCATTCTTTCTCGCGAACAACTCAATTGTAACCAAGGCAAGAGACACCAATTGTGTGGTGGTCCTTGCGGGGAAGTTTTGTTCCCGTTTGATTGAGAAGAGAAGCTCACTCGGTCCGAGGGACCGTTTGAGAGAGGGAAAGGGTTGAAAGAGACCCGGTCTTTGTGACCACCTCAACGAGGAGTAGGTTTGCGAGAACTGAACCTCGGTAAAACAAATCCGCGTGTCACACTCTTTATTCGCTTGCGATCTGTTTTGCACCCTCTCTCTCGGACTCGTTTATATTTCTAATGCTAACCCGACTTATAGTTGTGATTAAGTTTGTAAATTTCAGATTCGCCCTATTCACCCCCCTCTAGGTGACTTTCAATTGGTATCAGAGCCGGTGCTTCATTAGAGCCTAACCACTCAAAGTGATGTCGGGAGATCACGCCAAGAAGGAGATGGTGATCGACGAGAAGCCCGCTACAAGCCACGGGAAAGCTCCATCGGGAGAGTCCTACAACAAAGGGAAGGGAAAGGAGAAGGAATCCCCTTCACACAAGTCGCGTCGGAGCGGCGATAAGAAAAAGAAGATGAGGAAGGTGGTCTACTACGAGACCGACACCTCATCGCCATCCACCTCCGGCTCCGACACGCCGTCTGTAACTTCTAAGCGCCATGAGCGCAAGAAGTTTAGTAAGATCCCCCTACGCTACCCTCGCATTCCTAAACATACGCCTTTACTTTCCGTCCCATTAGGCAAACCACCAACGTTTGATGGTGAAGATTATGCTAGGTGGAGTGATTTGATGCGATTTCATCTAACCTCACTCCACAAAAGTATATGTGATGTTGTTGAGTTTGGTGTACAGGTACCATCCGTAGGGGATGAAGATTATGACGAGGACGAAGTGGCCCAAATCCAACACTTCAACTCCCAAGCCTCAACTATACTCCTTGCCTCTTTAAGTCGAGAGGAGTATAATAAGGTGCAAGGGTTGAAAGGTGCTAAGGAGATTTGGGACACGCTAAATACCGCGCACGAAGGAGACGAGGTGACCAAAATCACCAAGCGGGAAACGATCGAGGGGGAGCTCGGTCGCTTCCGGCTTCGCCAAGGGGAGGAGCCACAAGACATGTACAACCGGCTCAAAACCTTGGTGAACCAAGTGCGCAACCTCGGGAGCAAAAAATGGGATGACCACGAAATGGTTAAGGTTATTCTAAGATCACTTGTTTTCCTTAACCCTACTCAAGTTCAATTAATTCGGGGCAATCCTAGATATACACTAATGACTCCCGAGGAAGTAATCGAGAATTTTGTGAGCTTTGAATTGATGATCAAAGGCTTAAAGAAGATCAACGAGCTTGATGGCCTCTCCACGTCCGAAGCACAACTGGTCGCATTTAAGGCGACTGAGGAGAAGAAGGAGGAGTCTACATCGAGTAGAACACCCATCGACGCCTCCAAGCTCGACAACGAGGAAATGGCGCTCGTCATCAAGAGCTTCCGCCAAATCCTCAAGCAAAGGAGGGGGAAAGATTACAAGCCCCGCTCCAAGAAAGTTTGCTACAAATGTGGTAAGCCCGGTCACTTTATAGCTAAATGTCCATTATCAAGTGATAGTGACAGGGACAACGACAAGAAGGGGAGAAGAAAGGAGAAGAAAAAATACTACAAGAAGAAGGGCGGCGATGCCCAAGTTTGCCGGGAGTGGGACTCCGACGAGAGCTCCACTGACTCCTCCTCTGACGAGGATGCCGCAAACATCGCCGTCACCAAGGGACTTCTCTTCCCAAACGTCGGCCACAAGTGCCTCATGGCAAAGGACGGCAAAAGGAAGAAGGTAAAATCAAGATCCTCCACTAAATATGAAACCTCTAGTGATGAGGATAATGCTAGCAATGAGGAGGATAACTTACGTATTCTTTTTACCAACCTAAACATGCAACAAAAAGAAAAATTAAATAAATTGATTAGTGGTATTCATGAGAAGGATGATCTCTTGGACACCCAAGAGGACTTCCTTATTAAAGAAAATAAGAAGCATGTTAAGGTTAAAAATGCTTACTCTCTAGAAGTAGAAAAATGTGAAAAACTATCTAGTGAGGTAAGCACTTGCCATGAGACTATTGACAACCTTAGAAATGAGAATGCAAATTTAATTGCTAAGGTTGATTCAAATGCTTGTAATGTTTCAATTCCCAATCCTAGAAATGATAATGTTGATTTGCTTGCTAAGATTGAAGAATTGAACATTTCTCTTGCTAGCCTTAGGAATGAAAATGAAAAATTGCTTGCTAAGGCTAAAGAATTAGATGTTTGCAATGCTTCCATTTCCGACCTTAGAAGTAAAAATGATATATTGCATGCTAAGGTTGTAGAATTAAAATCTTGCAAACCCTCTACATCTACCGTTGAACATACTTCCATTTGTACTAGATGTAGAGACATTAATGTTGATGCTATCCATGATCACTTAGCTTTAATTAAGAAACAAAATGATCACATAGCTCAACTCAATGCTAAGATTAGTGAGCATGACTTAGAAAACGAAAAATTTAAATTTGCTAGAAGCATGCTCTATAGTGGGAGACGCCCTGGCATAAAGGATGGCATTGGCTTCCAAAAGGGAGACCATGTCAAACTTAATGCCCCTCCTAAAAGATTATCTAATTTTGTTAAGGGCAAGGCTCCCATGCCTCAGGATAACGAGGGTTACATTTTGTACCCTGCCGGTTATCCCGAAAGCAAAATTAGGAGAATTCACTCTAGGAAGTCTCACTCTGGCCCTAACCATGCTTTCTTGTATAAGGGTGAGACATCTAGTTCTAGGCAATCAACTTGTGCTAAATTGCCTAAGAAGAAAACTCCTAGTGCATCAAATGATCATGACATTTCTTTTAAAACTTTTGATGCATCTTATGTGTTAACTAACAAATCCGGCAAAGTAGTTGCCAAGTATGTTGGGGGCAAGCACAAGGGGTCAAAGACTTGTGTTTGGGTACCCAAAGTTCTTGTGTCTAATGCCAAAGGACCCAAAACCATTTGGGTACCTAAAGTCAAGAACTAAACTTGTTTTGTAGGTTTATGCATCCAGGGGCTCAAGTTGGATTATCGATAGTGGGTGCACAAACCACATGACAGGGGAGAAGAAGATGTTCTCCTCCTACGAGAAAAACCAAGATCCCCAACGAGCTATCACATTCGGGGATGGAAATCAAGGTTTGGTCAAAGGATTGGGTAAAATTGCTATATCTCCTGACCACTCTATTTCCAATGTTTTCCTTGTAGATTCTTTAGATTACAATTTGCTTTCTGTTTCCCAATTATGTAAAATGGGCTACAACTGTCTATTTACTGATATAGGTATCACTGTCTTTAGAAGAAGTGATGATTCAGTAGCATTTAAGGGAGTATTAGAGGGCCAGCTATACTTGGTAGATTTTGATAGAGCTGAACTCGACACCTGCTTAATTGCTAAGACTAACATGGGTTGGCTCTAGCACCGCCGACTAGCCCATGTTGGGATGAAGAATCTTCACAAGCTTCTAAAGGGAGAGCACATTTTAGGATTAACAAATGTTCATTTTGAGAAAGACATGATTTGTAGCGCATGCCAAGCAGGGAAGCAAGTTGGTGTTCATCATCCACACAAGAACATCATGACGACTGGCAGGCCACTGGAGCTCCTACACATGGATCTATTCGGCCCGATAGCTTATATAATCATCGGCGGGAGTAAGTACTGTCTAGTTATAATGGATGATTATTCTCGCTTCACTTGGGTATTCTTTTTACAGGAAAAATCTCATACCCAAGAAACCTTAAAGGGATTCTTGAGACAGGCTCAAAATGAGTTCGGCTTAAGGATCAAGAAAATAAGAAGCGACAACGGGACGGAGTTCAAGAACTCTCAAATTGAAGGCTTCCTTGAGGAGGAGGGCATCAAGCATGAGTTCTCTTCTCCCTACACCCCACAACAAAATGGTGTAGTGGAAAGGAAGAATATAACTCTATTGGACATGGCAAGAACCATGCTTGATGAGTACAAGACTTCGGATCGGTTTTGGGCCGAGGCAGTCAACACCGCCTGCTACGCCATCAACCGGTTATATCTACATCGAATCCTCAAGAAGACATCATATGAACTCCTAACCGGTAAAAAGCCCAATATTTCATATTTTAGAGCCTTTGGTAGCAAATGTTTTATTCTTGTTAAAAGAGGTAGAAAATCTAAATTTGCTCCTAAGACTGTAGAAGGCTTTTTACTAGGATATGATTCAAACACAAGGGCATATAGAGTCTTTAACAAGTCTACTGGACAAGTTGAAGTTTCTTGTGACGTTGTGTTTGATGAGACTAACGACTCTCAAGTAGAGCAAGTTGATCGTGATGAGATAGGTGATGAAGAGGCTCCGTGCATCGCTCTAAGGAACATGTCCATTGGGGATGTGTGTCCTAAGGAATCCGAAGAGCCTCCAAATGCACAAGATCAACCATCCTCCTCGCAAGCATCTCCACCAACTCAAAATGAGGATGAGGCTCAAGTTGATGAAGGAGAAGATCAACAAGATGAGCCACCTCAAGATGATGGCAATGATCAAGGGGGAGATGCAAATGATCAAGACAAGGAGGATGAAGAACAAAGGCCGCCACACCCAAGAGTCCACCAAGCAATCCAACGAGATCACCCCGTCGACACCATTCTCGACGACATTCATAAGGGGGTAACCACTAGATCTCGTGTTGCACATTTTTGTGAGCATTACTCTTTTGTTTCCTCTATTGAGCCACACAGGGTAGAGGAAGCACTTCAAGATTCGGATTGGGTGGTGGCGATGCAAGAGGAGCTCAACAACTTCACTAGGAACGAGGTATGGCATTTGGTTCCACGTCCTAATCAAAATGTTGTAGGAACCAAGTGGGTGTTCCGCAACAAGCAAGATGAGCATGGTGTGGTGACAAGGAACAAAGCCTGACTTGTGGCCAAAGGATTATCACAAGTCGAACGTTTGGATTTCGGTGAAACCTATGCACTCGTAGCTAGGCTTGAGTCAATTCGTATATTACTTGCCTATGCTACTTACCATGGCTTTAAGCTTTACCAAATGGACGTGAAAAGTGCCTTCCTCAATGGACCAATCAAGGAAGAGGTCTATGTTGAGCAACCTCCCGGCTTTGAAGATAGTGAGTACCCTAACCATGTTTACAAACTCTCTAAGGCGCTTTATGGGCTCAAGCAAGCCCCAAGAGCATGGTATGAATGCCTAAGAGATTTCCTTATCACTAATGGCTTCAAAGTCGGAAAGGCCGATCCTACACTCTTTACCAAAACACTTGAAAATGATTTGTTTGTATGCCAAATTTATGTTGATGATATTATATTTGGGTCTACTAACGAATCTACATGTGAAGAGTTTAGTAGGATCATGACACAAAAAATCGAGATGTCAATGATGGGGGAGTTGAAGTACTTCTTGGGATTTCAAGTGAAGCAACTCCAAGAGGGCACCTTCCTAAGCCAAACAAAGTATACTCAAGATATTCTAAGCAAGTTTGGGATGAAGGATGCCAAACCCATCAAGACACCCATGGGAACCAATGGGCATCTCGACCTCGACACGGAAGGTAAATCCGTAGATCAAAAGGTATATCGGTCGATGATAGGCTCTTTACTCTGCTTATGTGCATCTCGACCGGATATTATGTTTTCCGTATGCATGTGTGCAAGATTCTAAGCCGACCCTAAGAAAGCTCACCTTACGACCGTAAAACGAATCTTGAGATATTTAGTTTATACTCCTAAGTTTGGGCTTTGGTATCCTAGGGGATCCACCTTTGATTTAATTGGTTATTCTGATGTCGATTGGGCGGAGTGTAAAATTAATAGAAAGAGCACATCGGGGACTTGCCAGTTCTTGGGAAGATCCTTGGCGTCATGGGCTTCAAAAAAACAAAATTTCGTAGCTCTTTCTACCGGTATATTGCCGCAGGACATTGTTGCGCGCAACTACTTTGGATGAGGCAAACCCTTAGGGACTACGGTTACAAAATAACCAAAGTTCCTCTTCTATGTGATAATGAGAGTGCAATCCGCATGGCGGATAATCCCGTTGAGCATAGCCGCACTAAACACATAGCCATTCAGTATTATTTTCTAAGGGATCACCAACAAAAGGGAGATATCGAGATTGCATATATTAACACTAAAGATCAATTAGCCAATATCTTTACCAAGCCACTTGATGAACAAACCTTTAACAAACTTAGGCATGAGCTAAATATCCTTGATTCTAGGAACTTCTTTTGATGTCTTGCATACATAGCTCATAAATATACCTTTGATCATATCTCTTTCATGTGCTATGACTAATGTGTTTTCAAGAGAATTTCAAAACAAGTCATAGGTGTATTGAAAGGAAATTGGAGTCTTCGGCGAAGACAAAGGCTTCCACTCCGTAACTCATCCTTCGCCGTCGCTCCGGGCAACTCTCCATCTTTGGTATAATCTTCACTCATGTTTTATTTTCCAAAGGGGAGAAAGTAGTCCGAAAGGGCTCTAATGATTCTGTTTTTGGCGATTTATGCCAAAGGGGGAGAGAGCATGAGCCCAAAGAAAAAGGACCGCACCACCACCAATTTCAAAAATTCTAGTCTTTCAATTTGGTTTTAAAGAAGTATTTTAAAATTGGTATCTTATGTGTGTGACATAATTTCAAATTGGTATACCCTCTTCAAAATTAACATCAAAACCCTCTTGAACTCTAAGAGGAGGATTTCATTAAGGGGGAGTTTTGTTTAGTCAAAGGAAAAGCATTTGAAACAGGGGGAGAAAATTTCAAATCTTGAAAATTCTTCTCAAAATCTTATTCATTTACCTTTGACTATATTGCAAAAGGACTTTGAAAAGGATTTACAAAAGAATTTGCAAAAACAAAACAAGTGGTGCAAGCGTGGTCCAAAATGTTAAAAACAAAGGAACAATCCATGCATATCCTATGAGTATTTATATTGGCTCAATTCTAAGTAACCTTTGCACTTACATTTATGCAAACTAGTTCAATTATGCACTTCTATACTTGCTTTGGTTTGTGTTGGCATCAATCACCAAAAAAGGGGAGATTGAAAGGGAATTAGGCTTACACCTATTTCCTAAATGATTTTGGTGGTTGAATTGCCCAACACAAATAATTGGACTAACTAGTTTGCTCTAGTCTATAAGTTCTACAGGTGTCAAAGGTTCACAATAAGCCAATAAAAAGACAAAGAAAAGGGTTCAACAAAGAGAGCAAGGGATAACCGAAGTGCTCCCTGGTCTGGCGCACCGGACTGTCCGGTGCACCAGGGAACTCCAAGCTGAACTCAACACCTTCGGGAATTCTCAGAGGCGCTCCGCTATAATTCACCGGACTGTCCGGTGCACCACCGGACAGTGTCTGGTGCCCCAAGGAAGAGCGGCTCTGAACTCGCCAACTTCGGGAATCCGCTCCGCTATAATTCACCGGACATGTCCGGTGCACACCGGACTGTCCGGTGAGCCAGCGGATGTTGGGACCATGCATCGTCGCCGAAGGTCCTGCAGGAAGAAACAGCTTCGGCTGAAGCTGTCTGTACGTGATGCCGAAGGGTGCCGTTCATGAAGCTTCGGAATTACAAACCGACTTAAAGATAGAATGACCTTTTAGTCCATAAGAGTTTGAGTCATTGTTGTAAACTTTTATGAGGGGTATGATTGTAATTGCTCACAGGCTGTGTCCTGTGCCTATAAATAGTGAACAATATTCCTTTACTGTTCACGCATTCCTGTAATTGCAATCACATCACTCGGAAATTATTCTTTGCCAAGGCAGAGGTATAAATGTATCTAAACATTATATTTGAATATCTTAAGTTTATATAATATGAAAATGATGTTGTTTACTTCTAATTTACTTGTCTTTAATGCTTTATGTCTCGTGTTATTTTATATTATTTCTGAGAGTTCAATTACGAAGATATAACCTTCGTAATTGTGTCATTATAACTTTCGTCTGAAGTTCATTAAATCCTTGGGGAAATAATGTTTCAACGGACGAAGGACATTAATATTTAATATTTTATGTTGCCTTGTTCTTAATTCATAGCATTTGAGAACAAGTCCCCAACATTGGCGCCCACCTCCGGTGAACTCACTTCCACTTTTTTGAGCTGATGGCTTCGTTCAACATTCAAGCTGGAGCTGCTTCGGCTCTGAAGCTGGTACTCCCGATAACAGGCGGTTCATGCTCAGAGCCAGCCAACAAGAAGCAAAAGAAGGAGGCACAGAGAAGGGTACAACACGTCGGGGTGCAAGGACCCTTCATCAAATCAAGATGGTCTCACATTCCTATTACCTTCTCCCAAGAGGATCTTCAACTCAAGGATTACCCACACAACGATGCTATGGTTATCTCTTGTGTTATCAAAGGATTTCTGGTCCACAATGTTTTGGTTGATACAGGCAGTGCAGCTAATATCATATTTGCTAAGGCCTTCAGACAGATGCAAGAGCCCGAAGATAAAATTCTTGATGCCACACATCCCCTTTGCGGCTTCGAAGGAAGGCAGATTGTAGCACTCGGCAAAATCTCAATGCCAGTAACCTTCGGATTTATCAACAACACGAGGACTGAACAAGTTGTGTTTGATATTGTTGACATGGAATACCCTTACAATGCAATCATTGGTTGTGGTACTCTCAATGCCTTCGAAGCAATTCTTCATCCAGCTTATCTTTGCATGAAGATACCTTCGGACCAAGGGCCCATTGCTATTCATGGAAGTCAGGAAGCTGCCAGAAGGGCCGAAGGAAATTGGACATACTCAAAAGCAACCCATAATATAGATGGAACTGAAGCTTGTGAGCAATACAAGTTCAGAAGGGAAAAGGCTGCTTCGGCTGATCAGCCGAAGCCCATGCTCTTATGTGAGGATATAGCAGAGCAGAAGGTGCTATTGGGATCTCAATTGTCCGAAGAGTAGGAGAAAACCTTGATAAGGTTTTTGTTCAACAATAAAGATGTTTTTGCTTGGACAGCCAATGATCTTTGTGGAGTTAACAGCGATGTTATTGAGCACTCGCTCAATGTTGATCCATCCTTCAGACCCAGAAAGCAGAGGCTTCGGAAGATGTCTGATGACAAGGCCGAAGGTGCTTGGAATGAAGTGAAAAGACTCCTCAGTGCCGGAGTTATTAGAGAGGTAAAATACCCAGAATGGTTGGCTAACACTGTTATGGTGAAGAAGGCCAATGGTAAATGGAGAATGTGTATCAATTTTACTGATCTCAATAAGGCCTATCCGAAGGACGAGTTTCCATTGCCAATGATAGATTCCTTAGTCGATGCAGCAGCTTCATCAGAGCTTATGAGTCTGCTGGATTGCTATTCAGGCTATCATCAAATCTGGATGAAGAAGGAGGATGAACCGAAAACCAGCTTCATAACCCCTAGTGGGACATATTGTTACCTTCGGATGCCTGAGGGGCTTAAGAATGCCAGAGGAAGTTTCAGCAGAATGACAGCGAAGGTCCTCCATTCTCAGATAGGCAAGAATGTGCTAACTTATGTTGATGATATCATTGTAAAAAGCACGAAGTAAGATAACCACATTGCTAATTTACAGGAGACCTTCGCTAATTTTAGACAGGCTGGTTTAAAGCTGAATCCAGAAAAATGTGTCTTCGGAGTAAAGAAGGGGAAATTTCTTGGTTGCCTAGTTTCAACAAAGGGAATTGAGGCTAATCCAAGCAAAATCGAAGCTATACTTCGAATGGAACCACCAAGTACAAAAAAGGGGGCTCAAAGATTGACAGGAAGGCTGGCATCTCTCAACAGATTCATATCCAGATCAGCAGAGAGAAACTTACCATTCTTCGAAGTGCTAAAGTTAGCCGAAGTCTTTCAATGGGGACCAATCTAGCAGAAAGCCTTCGAAGAGCTGAAGCAATATTTGATAGATCTAACAACATTAAGTCCACCAACGTCAGGGGCTCCTTTGTTATTATATGTGGCAGCTTCGCACTCAGCGGTAAGTGCAGCACTTGTCCAGGAGAAGCTTGAAGGCCAAGTCAAGAAACAGGCTCCAATATGTTTTGTATCCGAAGTTCTTAGTTTATCAAAGAAAAATTATACAGAATTGGAGAAAGTACTGTATGCTGTTTTGATGGCCTCCAGGAAGCTTCGGCATTATTTTCAAGCTTATAACATAATTGTTCCTTCTTCACAACCTTTGAAGGATATTATGAGAAATCGAGAAGCTACTGGAAGGATTGGAAATGGGCTGCAGAGCTCAATGAATTTTGTATTGATTATGTTCATAGATCTTCGATTCAGTCTCAAGCGTTGGCAGACTTCATTGCTGACTGGACGCCAGGGGCTCAGGAGGAAGAAACGAATAAAGATGCTGAAACATGGACATTGTTTTGCGATGGGTCTTGGGGAACCTTCGGAGCAGGAGCAGCTGCTGTGTTGGTTTCACCTTCTAAAGTTAAAACCTGTTATGCGGCAAGACTCAATTTCAGTTGCACAAATAATATTGCTGAGTACGAAGCTCTTCTCTTGGGTCTTCGAAAGTTAAAGGCAATGGGAATCAGAAGGGCCATTCTTAAAACTGATTCCCAAGTTATTTCTGGTCATGTTGACAAGAGCTATAAAGCAAGAGACCCGAAGCTTGAAAAATATCTAGATACAGTCCGAAGGATTGAGGCTTCCTTCGAAGGTTTCTCTGTCAAAAATATTCCTCGTGGAGAAAATGAATATGCTGATCTATTGGCCAAGTCAGCAGCCCAGGGGCTGCCTATACCTTCGGAAGTATTTTTTGAAACAATAAAAGCATCTTCGGTCGAGCTTCTTGAAAGAGCAATCCTTAATATATCCCATGTTTATAGCGAAGATTGGAGAACTGATATCATCTCTTTCCTTCAGGGTAATTTTCTTTCAGACGACGAAGCTTACAACAGGAGAATAGAAGCAAGAGCTCGACCATATGTCATAATAGAAGGGGAGTTATACAAGCGTGGGGTCTGTTCCCCATTGCTCAAGTGTTTATCCAGATCCAAAGGTATAGAATTAATGAAGGAAATACATGCAGGACTGTGTGGATCTCACATTGGATCTAGGCCCTTGCTTGGGAAAGTTTTTCGCCAAGGATTTTATTGGCCAAAGGCAGCTTCGGATGCAGTGGATCTGGTCCAAAAGTGCGAAGGTTGTCAGAAATGTGCAAAAGATCAAAAACAACCTTCGTCTTTAACCCAATTAATACAACCCACTTGGCCGTTGCAAAGGTGGGGCCTCGATTTACTAGGCCCATTACCACCAGCACAGGGGAACCTAAGATATGTAGTAGTGGCAGTGGAATATTTTTCCAAGTGGATTGAGGCAAAACCCTTAGCCACAATAACTTCATTTACTATTTGTCGGCGTTTTGAGACCGGGGGGTCCCTGGGCCGACGAGTGAGTGTCGCCGCGTGCCCCAGCCCAGATGGGTCGAGCGCGAGGGCGAGCGCGAAGGGGGGAGAGCGAGGCGGCCGGAGACCGGCGTGAGAGAGGTGGGAATCCCGCGGCCTTCGTGTTCGTCCCGCGCCCAGGTCGGGTGCGCTTGCAGTAGGGGGTTACAAGCGTCCACGCGGGAGAGGGAGCGAGCGGCCCCAAGCGAGCGCCTGTCTCGTCCTCGTCCCCGCGCGACCAACCTTCTCTAAGAGGGCCCTGGTCCTTCCTTTTATAGGCGTAAGGAGAGGATCCATGTGTACAATGGGGGGTGTAGCAGAGTGCTACGTGTCTAGAGGAGGAGAGCTAGTGCCCTAAGTACATGCCGTCGTGGCAGCCGGAGAGATTTTGGCACCCAACTGGTGTGATGTCGTGACCGTCGGAGGAGCGATGGAGCCTGGCGGAGGGACAGCTGTCGGAGCGGTTGGGTCCTTGCTGACGTCCTCTTGCTTCCGTAAGGGGGCTGAGAGTCGCCGTCGTCACAGAGTACGTGGGGCGCCATCATTGCCTATCTGGCGGAGCTAGCCAGATGGGACGCCGGTCTTGTTTCCTGCGGCCCGAGTCATCTCGGGGTAGGGTGATGATGGCGCCTCCTGTCGACGTGGCTGGCCCGCGCCCTAGGTTGGGCGATGTGGAGGCTCCTCCGAAGCCGAGGTCGAGTCTGTCTTCCGTGGCCGAGGCCGAGTCCGAGCCCCTGGGTCGGGCGAGGCGGAGGTCGTCGGCTGAGGCCAGGGCGGAGTCCGAGCCCTGGGGTCGGGCGAAGCGGAGTTCGTCGTCTTCCGGGACTTGCGTGAGTCCGAGCCCTAGGTCGGGCGGAGCGGAGTTCACCGTCTTCCGGGACTTAGCCCGAGTCCGAGCCCTGGGTCGGGCGGAGCGGAGTTCGCCGTCTTCCGGGACTTAGCCCGAGTCCGAGCCCTGTGTCGGGCGGAGCGGAATTCGCCGTCTTCCGGGACTTAGCCCGAGTCCGAGCCCTGGGTCGGGCGGAGCAGAGTTCGCCGTCTTCCGGGACTTAGCCCGAGTCCGAGCCCTGGGTCGGGCGGAGTGGAGTTCGCCGTCTTCCGGGACTTAGCCCGAGTCCGAGCCCTGGGTCGGGCAGAGTGGAGTTCGCCGTCTTCCGGGACTTAGCCCGAGTCCGAGCCCTGGGTCGGGCGAAGCGGAGCTTCCTATGGTGCCTTCGGCAGGGCCTGACTGCCTGTCAGCCTCACTCTGTCAAGTGGCACCGCAGTCGGAGTGGCGCAGGCGGCGCTGTCCTTCTGTCAGGCCGGTCAGTGGAGCGGCGAAGTGACGGCGGTCACTTCGGCTCTGCCGGGGGCGCGCGTCAGGATAAAGGTGTCAGGCCACCTTTGCATTAAATGCTCCTGCGATTTGGTCGGTCGGTGCGGCGATTTAGTCAAGGTTGCTTCTTAGCGAAGGCAGGGCCTCGGGCGAGCCGGAAATATGTTCGCCGTCAGAGGGGAGCCTCGGGCGAGACGGAAATCCTCCGGGGTCGGCTGCCCTTGTCCGAGGCTAGGCTCGGGCGAGGCGTGATCGAGTCGCTCGAATGGACTGATCCCTGACTTAATCGCACCCATCAGGCCTTTGCAGCTTTATGCTGATGGGGGTTACCAGCTGAGAATTAGGAGTCTTGAGGGTACCCCTAATTATGGTCCCCGACAGTAGCCCCCGAGCCTCGAAGGGAGTGTTAGCACTCGCTTGGAGGCTTTCGTCGCACTTTTTTGCAAGGGGACCAGCCTTTCTCGGTCGCATTTTGTTCCGGTGGGTGCGCGCGAGCGCACCCGCCGGGTGTAGCCCCCGAGGCCTCGGAGGAGTGGTTTCACTCCTTCGAGGTCTTAATGCCTCGCGTAATGCTTCGGCTGGTCTGGTTGTTCCCTCATGCGAGCTGGCCGTAGCCCGGGTGTACGGTCGGGTCCCAAGTTCTCGGGCTGGTATGTTGACGCTGTCAACGGTTAGGCTGGTGCCGGGTTTGCGAGAGCAGCCCCCGAGCCTCTGCACAGGGCGAGAGGGCGATCAGGGACAGACTCGGCTTTTTTACATATGCCCCTGCGTCGCCTTTCCGCAAGGAGGAGGGGGGAAAGCGCCATGTTGCCCTCGATGGGCGTCGAACATGGTGTCTTCGGTGAGCTGCAAGCGGGTAATCCGAGTGGACGTCCGTGCCCCGTTCGTTAGGGGTCGGCTAGGGGCCCAGAGGCACGCCCAAAAGTACCTGCGGGTGATCTGCCGGACCCGGTCCCCTGGCGATGGGGTCCGAGGGCTCGATGCCTCCCTCTAATGGGATTCCGTTACAAGATCGTTCCCGCTAGTCTCGGAAATGTCCTAGGGTACCTCGGGAGCGCAGCCCGAGCCTTGGTTATGTATCGAACGTACCCATGGTCATCCCTCGCTCGGCGTCTGAGGCGGTTGTGAACCCTTCGGGGGCTAGCCTTCGAACCCCTGATCAGTAATGGGCGCGGAGCCCGAGTAGCCTGAGGCGGCCGTGGAACCCTTCCGAGGGGCCGGCCTTCGAACCTCTGACCAGTAGTGGGTGTAGGGCCCACGCGATCTGAGGCGGCTGTCGAACCCTTCCGGGGGGCCAGCCTTCGAACCTCTGATCAGTAGGGAGGCTCGGAGCCTGGTTCCTTCCCGGGGAAGGATCCTTTTCGGGGTATCCCCCTTTCCCGGTCCCTGTTGCAAGAGAGAGAAAGAGGAAAAAAGGAAAAGGATACGAAATCGAACGACGCGGCGTACCTTTTTTGACGCGGTTATTATGGCGAAGGCGAAGCGTCGCCCGCTTCTCCTGCCAGAGGCGCCGCTTGTCCCGCCGCAGAGTTAATGCGACGGGGCGAGTGGTTGGCGGGGCGGCCGTTGCGCATGCGCGAGCCGTTCGAGGAACGGAACACGGACGCGTTGTCTTCACGCCGTGAGAGAGGGTTCTCTCGCTGCCCCCGGATGGGACGTGAGCTTGGCTGACGACGTGACTGCTGCTCCTGCCCGCCTGCCACCGTCATTACTGCCGGCCCATTTTTGGCCGCATTGACCGCCGCGCCAGGCTGGCGCTGCTGGGTCGTGCGTTGGGTCGCCTCGAGTCGCGGTATTGGTTCCGCAGTCGAGGAGGCGCGGTGGTGGCACAAGTGGCGGTGCAGTTGCATGCACGAAGCATTCGGCGCGCCGTTTGCATGACGCGTGGGCCTGGGCCTCCATGCTGGGCGTGTTGGGAGTCGGAGAAGCGCGCCCACTTGGCGCGGTTGCATGCCGCCTGCACGGCTGCCTGCCCCTTTTGCCCGTTGGTCTGGGCAAAAGTGGACGGTCACTTGTAACCGCTGGGCGGTTGTGCGCACCGCGCATGGCGGTTTGGCTTCTTCTGCTCTGAGCCGGTTTGCATGACATGTGGGACCCAGCCCCCGCGCCGTAGGGGCAGACCTTGGAGTGTGTCGGAGAAGACTCAGCCCGCGACGGTCGGGGGCGCAAGTAGGGAGAGTCGCCTTTAAAAGGAGGGTGACCCCCTCCGGAAGGTGATCATGTCTTCGCTGTCCCTTATGCATCGTGTCTTTCCACCTTCCAAGCCCCCGGATGGGGGATACCCACCGTCTTTTCGCCTCATCGTTGGAGGAATGCAACTCCGTGGGAGTTGGTACCTTTCAGCCATCGTTCGGCTTCAAGGATTTTCATCAGCCAGCCCGGCTGCACCCCTCCACCGGCGGTCACCCAAGACGGCGACCACCAGCCCCTGGGTGGGGAGAAGCAAGTCGGGCTGCGATATTGGTCCCACCCTCAGCTTCAAGGATGTTCATCATCCTCGCTGGGGTGGAGGCCGGGCTGAGCCGGAGCTCTACCTCCCGCGCGGGTTCATGGGTCACCCTCTCCTGTGGCGTTCGAGGGAGAGGGCGCTCGCTGGCCCTGCGGGCGGGTCGGACTTCGACAGTGCGGGGCTAGTCGACGGCGGGCGTCGTCAGCCCCAGCGTGTCGAGCTCGTCGGCTTGGCTCCCGGGGCCCCTCCTGCCGGAAGGCGGCTGCCGCGCCGTGTGCACGGGAGGACCGCCCAAGACGTCGCGCGCTGCTAGGGCGGCGTTCGTGTTCTGGGGTGGTCCTGCCTTTGCACCGGTATGGCGCCTCCGCGCGGAGGTCGGTGCCCCACTCGTCCGGGAGGATTTGAGTGGGGATCTGCCGGAGGGCTGATGGCCCCTGTCGTCGGTGCCGAGGCGGAGGCGGCTCGAGAAGTCCCCGTCACCGACGGGATCACCGCCACCATCCGCGCTTCGGGCCTCCGGCTCTTTGTACTTGTCCTCGCCCCTCGAGCGTCGGCGTGGGCGAGGGCAAGATTGCAGCAGCGCCCACCCTGAGGCCTGCGCTGCTGCAGTTCGGCCACCCGGAGCGGGGGTCGTTGTTGTCGCTGTCAGAGCGGCGGCGGCGAGCCGCCCGTTAGTCTTCTGTTGCTCCGCAGGCCCTCCCCCATCGAGTGGGGTTGTTCGTACCTGCGGAGGGGGAACCAGAGTTCCGTTTGTAATGGCACTTTGAATGCCAGTGTTGTTGTTCATTGCGGCTGTCGAGGCCTGAACATGTATGTAACTTTGGCACGGAGCCGTGTTTTTTCCTCATTTTCGAGCACTGAGACTCGCCTGTTGGTTGTCCGAACCGCTTCACCAAGCGTGAGTCGCCCCGTGTCAAGGTGACGAGTGAGGTATCCGTATCCCGGAGGCGTAGGAGTCCCTCGGCTCGGTCGGCCTTGTTGTCCGAGGCTCCCCTAGCTTAGTTAAAGGGACCCCTCGGCTGCTCTTGGATGAGCCGAGGCCAGGGGTAGCGATATCAGCATGAACAGGGGCAGAGTTGGCTCAAAAATGAAACCTGGTTGGCCGGAGCCTAGCCGGGTCGTCCGTTGGCGGGACCGACGCTGGAGTTGACCAGCCGAAGCCTCGGGTCGGGCTGGCGCCCTCTGAGGACGGCTGGCCGAGGCCCCGGGGTGACCGGCCGAGCCGCCCGCTCTGGTCGGGTTCCCGGAGGAGACCCTGGCAGCGATGGCCCGGGCGTGGCGATGACGTCGACCTTCGGAGTGGAGATCTTCGGACCGCGTCGTCGTCCGAGGCTAGGTCGGACCTCGCCGATGGTGTCATCGATGCCGAGGGTGCTGCTGCCCCCTTCCATCATCAAGACCCGAGCCTGCAGGATCAGATTGTCTTGTAGCGTGTGTCTCCTGCGGCCGCCGAGGCCAGAACACACCCTCGCTGTGTTGTAAAGCTGCGTCTCTTTTCCTCCTGTTTCGAGTATCTGGACTTTTTTGTCGGTAACAGGGATGTTTGTGCAAGCGAGAGTTGCTTCTCGCGGAAGGTGATGAGTGAGGTATCCGTATCCCGGAGGCGTAGGAGTCCCTCGGCTCGGTCGGCCTTGCCGCTTACGCGCACTTTCACCCGTCCACGAGGCTCTGTCACCGACTCAGTCGAGAAAGCTCGAAGGATCGTTTCAGCAGAAGAACTTCCGAACGTGAAGACTTGTTCGGTCCGCGGAATCACTTATCCGAACGTGAGTTACTTATCGCAGAAGTTGATGAGTGAGGTATCCGTATCCCGGAGGCGTAGGAGTCCCTCGGCTCGGTCAGCCTTGGCTGCTTACGTGTACTCGTCGTTTTCAGGATCCACTTTTCGAAGTAGTCAAAAAGCACGAAAGACATTCTGGCAGAAGAGATCTTTTTTCGAGGAAAATTTCAACGCAGAGGGGGTTCCCCCCCTTTTAGCCCCCGAGGGAGGGTCGGGCTTTGCCGAGGCGAGGCCGACCCTTCCTTGATGACTAAACTTTGCGTGGGTGCGAGGTATATGAACAACTTGAAAACATCTTAAGGGTAGAAGCGACGTAGCTATTGGATGTTCCAAGCGTTGTCGTAGACCTCGCCTTGACTGTTGGCCAGCTTGTACGTTTCGGGCTTCAGAACCTTGGCGATGACGAACGGTCCCTCCCAGGGGGGCGTGAGCTTGTGCCTCCCTCGAGCGTCTTGTCGCAGCCGAAGCACTAGGTCGCCCACCTGGAGGTCTCGGGACCGGACCCCTCGGGCGTGGTAGCGTCGCAGGGACTATTGGTACCGCGCCGAGTGTAGCAAGGCCTTGTCCCGAGCCTCTTCCAGCTGGTCCAGCGAGTCTTCTCGGCTAGCTTGGTTGCTTTGATCGCTGTAGGCCTTCGTCCTCGGGGAGCCGTATTCCAGGTCTGTGGGCAAGACGGCCTTGGCCCCATAGACTAGGAAGAACGGCGTGAAACCCGTGACTCGGCTTGGCGTTGTCCTCAGGCTCCAGACCACCGAGGGGAGTTCCTTCATCCATCGCTTGCCGAACTTGTTGAGGTCGTTGTAGATCCGAGGCTTGAGCCCTTGTAGAATCATGCCGTTGGCACGCTCTACTTGCCCATTTGACATGGGATGAGCTACGGCGGCCTAGTCCACCCGGATGTGGTGATCCTCACAGAAGTCCAAGAACTTTCTGCCGGTGAACTGGGTGCTGTTGTCGGTGATGATGGAGTTTGGGACCCCGAAGCGATGGATGATGTTGGTGAAGAACGCCACCGCCTGCTCGGACCCGATGCTGTTCAGAGGTCGGACCTCGATCCACTTGGAGAATTTGTCGATGGCGACCAGCAGGTGCGTGTAGCCCCCGGGTGCCTTCTGCAAGGGGCCGACGAGGTCCAGACCCCACACAACAAAGGGCCAGATGATGGGTATCGTCTGCAGAGCCTGAGCGGGCAGGTGGGTCTGCTTCGCATAGAATTGACACCCTTCGCAGGTGCAGACAATTCTAGTGGCGTCGGCCACCGCCGTCGGCCAGTAGAAGCCCTGTCGGAAGGCATTCCCGACAAGGGCTCGAGGCGCTGCGTGATGGCCGCAAGCCCCCGAGTGTATCTCCCGTAGGAGTTCCTGACCTTCGGCGACGGAGATGCATCGCTGGAGGATGCCTGAGGGGCTGTGGTGGTAGAGCTCCTTCTCTTCACCCAGCAAGACGAACGACTTGGCGCGCCGCACCACTCGCCGAGCCTCGGCTCGGTCGAGGGGTAGCTCTCCTTGGTAGAGATATCGCAGGTACGGGGTCTGCCAGTCTCGATCAGGCGTGGCCCCGCTTCGCTCCTCCTCGACACGCAGTGCCTCACCCTCGGGGGCCGAGGGTACCTCGGGCTGAACCGAGGGTGCCTCGGGCTGTGCCTAGGGTACCTCGGCTGGACCGAGGGTACCTCGGACTGGGCCGAGGGCGCCTCAGGCTCGGGCGTGTCGTCGATCTTGACGGAGGGTTGATGGAGATCCCGGGAGAAGACGTCCGGGAGAACCGTTGTTCGCCCCGAGGCTATTTTAGCCAGCTCGTCCTCGGTCTCGTTGTAGCGCCGAGCGATGTGGTTAAGCTCGAGCCCATAGAACTTGTCTTCCAGGCGCCAAACCTCATTGCAGTAGGCCTCCATTTTCGAGTCGCGGCAGTGGGAGTTCTTCATGACTTGGTCGATGACGAGCTGCGAGTCACCGCGGGCGTCGAGGCGTCGGACCCCTAGCTCGATGGCGATCCGCAACCCGTTGACCAGAGCCTCATACTCAGCCACATTGTTGGACGCCGGGAAATGGAGGCGTAGCACATAGCGTAGGTGTTTCCCAAGGGGCGAGATGAAGAGTAGGCTTGCGCCGGCTCCCGTCTTCATCAACGACCCGTCGAAAAACATGGTCCAGAGCTCCGGTCGGATCGGAGCCGCCAGTAGCTGGGTGTCGACCCATTCGGCTACGAAGTCCGCCAAGACCTGGGACTTGATGGCCTTCCGAGGGGCGAACGAGATTGTCTCGCCCATGATTTCCACCACCCACTTTGCAATCCTACCCGAGGCCTCTCGGCACTGGATGATCTCCCCCAGGGGGAAGGATGACACCACAGTTACCGGATGAGACTCGAAGTAGTGTCGCAACTTCCGCCGCGTCAGGATCACTGCATACAGCAGCTTCTGAACTTGTGGGTAGCGGATCTTGGTTTCGGACAGTACCTCACTGACGAAGTAAACTGGCCTCTGAACGGGCAATGCATGCCCCTCTTCTTGCCTCTCGACCACAATCGCGGCGCTAACCACCTGAGTGGTCGCGGCGACGTAGACCAAGAGGGCTTCTCCGGCAGCTGGAGGCACCAAGATAGGCGCCTTTGTGAGGAGCGCCTTCAGGTTCTCGAGAGCTTCCTTGGCCTCAGGGGTCCAAGTGAAGCACTCGGCCTTCCTTAAGAGGCGGTACAGAGGCAGACCTCTTTCGCCGAGGCGTGAGATGAAGCGGCTCAGAGCCGCGAGACATCCCATGACCCTCTGTACGCCTTTCAAGTCCTTGATGGGCCCCATGCTGGTGATGGCTGCGATCTTCTCTGGGTTGGCTTCAATGCCCCGCTCGGAGACGATGAACCCCAAGAGCATGCCTCGGGGCACCCCGAAGACACACTTCTCGGGATTGAGCTTGACGCCTTTCGCCTTGAGACATCGGAATGTCACTTCAAGGTCGGAAAGGAGGTCGGAAGCTTTCCTCGTCTTGACTACGATGTCATCGACGTAGGCCTCGACCGTGCGGCCAATGTGTTCGCCGAACACATGGTTCATGCACCGCTGGTACGTCGCGCCCGCATTCCTCAAGCCGAACGGCATGGTGACATAGCAGTACATGCCGAAGGGCGTGATGAAAGAAGTCACGAGCTGGTCGGACTCTTTCATCCTGATTTTATGATACCCTGAGTAGGCATCGAGGAAAGACAGGGTTTCGCACCCAGCAGTGGAATCCACGACTTGATCGATGCGAGGCAGAGGGTAGGGAACCTTCGGACATGCTTTGTTGAGACCAGTGTAGTCTACACACATCCGCCATTTCCCCCCTTTCTTTCTCACAAGCACGGGGTTGGCAAGCCATTCGGGATGGAATACCTCTTTGATGAACCCTGCTGCCATTAGCTTGTGGATCTCCTCGCCTATTGCTCTGCGCTTCTCCTCGTCGAATCGGCGCAGAGGCTGCTTGACGGGTCGGGCTCCGGCCCGAATATCCAGCGAGTGCTCGGCGACATCCCTCGGTATGCCGGGCATGTCCGAGGGAATCCACGCGAAGACGTCGGCGTTTGCGTGGAGAAAGTCGACGAGCATTGCTTCCTATTTGGGGTCGAGCCCGGAGCCGATCCGGACTTGCTTGGAGGCGTCGCCGCTGGGGTCGAGGGGGACGACCTTAACCGTCTCCACTGGCTCGAAGTTGCCGGCATGACGTTTCACGTCTGGCACCTCCTTAGAGAGGCTTTCCAGGTCGGCAATGAGGGCCTCGAACTCGGCGAGGGCCTCAGCGTACTCCACGCACTCCACGTCGCATTCGAACGCGTGTTTGTACGTGGGGCCGACGGTGATGACCCCGTTGGGGCCCGGCATCTTGAGCTTCAGGTAGGTGTAGTTGGGGACGACCATGAACTTCGCGTAGCATGGCCTTCCCAGTACCGCGTGGTAGGTCCCTCGAAACCCGACCACCTCGAACGTCAGGGTCTCCCTTCGGAAGTTGGAGGGTGTTCCGAAGCAGACGGGAAGGTCGAGTCGTCCGAGGGGCTGGACGCGCTTCCCGGGAATGATCCCATGGAAGGGCGCAGCGCCTGCTCGGACGGAGGACAGATCAACACGCAGGAGCCTGAGGGTCTCGGCGTAGATGATGTTGAGGCTGCTGCCTCCATCCATAAGGACCTTGGTGAGCCTGACATCGCCAATGACGGGGTCGACGACGAGCGGGTATTTCCCCGGGCTCGGCACGTGGTCGGGGTGGTCGGCTTGGTCGAAGGTGATGGGCTTGTCGGACCAGTCTAGGTAGACTGGCGCCGCCACCTCCACCGAGCAGACCTCCCGGCGCTCTTGCTTGCGGTGCCGAGCTGAGGCATTCGCCGCTTGCCCACCGTAGATCATGAAGCAGTCGCGAACCTCGGGGAACTCTCCTGCTCGGTGATCTTCCTTCTTGTCGTCTTCGCGGGCCCTGCCACCCTCCGCGGGTGGCCCGGCCCTGTGAAAGTGGCACCGAAGCAAGACGCACTCCTCAAGGGTGTGCTTGACGGGCCCCTGGTGACAGGGGCACGGCTCCTTGAGCATCTTGTCGAAGAGGTTGGCACCTCCGGGGGGTTTCCGAGGGTTCTTGTACTCGGCGGCGGCGACAAGGTCCGCGTCGGCGGCGTCGCGTTTCGCTTGCGACTTCTTCTTGCCTTTCTTCTTGGCGCCGCGCTGAGTTGACGCCTCGGGAGCATCTTCCGATGGGCGGCCCTGGGGCTGCTTGTCCTTTCGGAAGATAGCCTCGACTGCCTCCTGGCCGAAGGCGAACTTGGTGGCGATGTCCATCAGCTCGCTCGCCCTGGTGGGGGTCTTGCGACCCAACTTGCTCACCAGGTCGCGGTAGGTGGTGCCGGCGAGGAACGCGCCGATGACATCCAAGTCGGTGATGTTGGGCAGCTCGATGCGCTGCTTCGAGAATCGCCGGATATAGTCCCGGAGAGACTCTCCCGGCTGTTGCCGGCAGCTTCGGAGGTCCCAGGAATTCCCGGGGCGCACGTACGTGCCCTGGAAATTGCCGGCGAAAGCTTGGACTAGGTCGTCCCAGTTGGAGATCTCCCCCGGAGGCAGGTGCTCCAACCAGGCGCGAGCGGTGTCGGAGAGGAACAGGGGGAGGTTGCGGATGATGAGGTTGTCGTCGTCCGTTCCACCCAGTTGGTAGGCCAGGCGGTAGTCCGCGAGCCACAGTTCTGGTCTCGTCTCCCCCGAGTACTTTGTGATAGTAGTCGGGGGTCGGAACCGGGTCGGGAACGGTGCCCGTCGGATGGCCCGGCTGAAGGCCTGCGGACCGGGTGGCTCGGGCGAGGGACTCCGATCCTCCCCGCTGTCGTAGCGTCCCCCACGCCTGGGGTGGTAGCCTCGGCGCACCCTCTCGTCGAGGCGGGCCCGACGGTCGCGGTGATGGTGCTCGTTGCCGAGGCGGCCCGGGGCCGCAGGCGCGGTGTTGCATGTGCGCCCGGTGTAGACCGAGGCTTCCCGCATGAATCGGGAAGTCGCGGCATGAGGTTCCGAGGGGTACCCCTGCCTTCGAGAGGCAGAGCTCTCGGCCCGTCGGACCGCGGCGCCTTCCAGGAGATTCTTGAGCTCCCCCTGGATTCGCCGACCCTCGGTGGTTGATGGCTCCGGCATCGCGCAGAGAAGCATCGCTGCTGCATCCAGGTTCTGGCCGACCCCACTAGATGCGGGTGGTGGCCTGACCCTGACGTCGTCGGCGACGCGGTGCTGGAAGCCCTGGGGCAGATGACGTATTTCTCCGGCCGGGGGTTGGCCCGCCCATGCCTATCCGACGTCGCGGCGGACCGGCTCAAGCGCTCCTGTTCCCTCATCGAGCCTGGCCTGCACCCCGCGGATTTGCTCGAGCTGTGGGTCATGGCCCCCCGCCTGAACGGGGACCACAGCTAGCTCCCGTGGGATGTCAACGCGGGGCACCGGCCTAGGGAGATCACCGTCCTCCGGCATGCCGAGATGGTTGCCTTCGGAGGGACACCCTAGATCGACGTGGAAACATTCGCGGCTTGGGCCGCAGTCCTCGTCGCCGAGGCTGCGGCTACCGTCGGAACAGTCGGAGAGGCAGTAGTCACATGCGGTCATGAAGTCCCGCATGGCACTAGGGTTGCCAAGTCCAGAGAAATCCCGATAGACGCTGGGCTCGTCGTCTTCCTCGGACCCAGAGGGCCCGTAGGTCGAGACGTCCGTCAGCCGGTCCCAAGGCGACCGCATGCAAAACCCCAGAGGGTTTGGACTCGCCTCTACGAGAGCGCCCGCCAAAGCGAGGTCGCCAGGCGGGTTGAGGCCGAATCCAAATGACGTGAGATGGGAATCGGTCGGTACCTCTTGGTTGACGAGCGGCGATAAAGTCACGTCGGGAACTGATTGCACCGTCGTCTCAGGTACGAGGGTGACGTCCAGCAAGCCTTTCGCGAGCGCGCTGGCGTCGTCCGCTTGCTCGGGATTGGCGTGTCGCGGGGAGACGGCGCTCGTCTTCGTCTCAAGCGCGAAGTCGATACCCGGTGTGCCCCCCGTTGGGGTGTCGGTGCCGTCGACTTGCTCGACAGCCAATGAGGCGCTGCCTCCTGCTTGGCCTTGGCTGCCCTGCCTTCCCTTCCGTCGGCGGGGAGGAGGGCGGGATGAGCTCGAAGGTTGTTCTTCCACCACGTGGGGAAGACGCCGCCGATTCCGCCGCCGGCGGGCGGGCTGTCGGCCGCCATTGTCGTTGTCGCGCGGCGGTGGAAGGAGTATCATGTCGTAGCTGCCGTCAAAGGACATGAACTCAAGACTCCCGAAACGGAGCACCGTCCCGGGTTGGAGAGGTTGCTGGAGACTGCCCATCTGGAGCTTGACGGGAAGCTGTTCGTCAACACGCAGCAGGCCCCTACCTGGCGCGCCAACTGTCGACGTTTCGAGACCGGGGGGTCCCTGGGCCGACGAGTGAGTGTCGCCGCGTGCCCCAGCCCAGATGGGTCGAGCGCGAGGGCGAGCGCGAAGGGGGGAGAGCGAGGCGGCCGGAGACCGGCGTGAGAGAGGTGGGAATCTCGTGGTCTTTGTGTTCGTCCAGCGCCCAGGTCGGGTGCGCTTGTAGTAGGGGGTTACAAGCGTCCACGCGGGAGAGGGAGCGAGCGGCCCCAAGCGAGCGCCTGTCTCGTCCTCGTCCCCGCGCGGCCAACCTTCTCTAAGAGGGCCCTGATCCTTCCTTTTATAGGCGTAAGGAGAGGATCCAGGTGTACAATGGGGGGTGTAGCAGAGTGCTACGTGTCTAGAGGAGGAGAGCTAGTGCCCTAAGTACATGCCGTCGTGGCAGCCGGAGAGATTTTGGCACCCAGCTGGTGTGATGTCGTGGCCGTCGGAGGAGCGATGGAGCCTGGTGGAGGGACAGCTGTCGGAGCGGTTGGGTCCTTGCTGACGTCCTCTTGCTTCCGTAAGGGGGCTGAGAGTCGCCGTCGTCACAGAGTACGCGGGGCGCCATCATTGCCTATCTGGCGGAGCTAGCCAGATGGGACGCCGGTCTTGTTTCCTGCGGCCCGAGTCAGCTCGGGGTAGGGTGATGATGGCGCCTCCTGTCGATGTGGCTGGCCCGCGCCCTAGGTTGGGCGATGTGGAGGCTCCTCCGAAGCCGAGGTCGAGTCTGTCTTCCGTGGCCGAGGCCGAGTCTGAGCCCCTGGGTTGGGCGAGGCGGAGGTCGTCGGCTGAGGCCAGGGCGGAGTCCGAGCCCTGGGGTCGGGCGAAGCGGAGTTCGTCGTCTTCCGGGACTTAGCCTGAGTCCGAGCCCTAGGTCGGGCGGAGCGGAGTTCGCCATCTTCCGGGACTTAGCCCGAGTCCGAGCCCTGGGTCGGGCGGAGCAGAGTTCGCCGTCTTCCGGGACTTAGCCCGAGTCCGAGCCCTGGGTCAGGCGGAGCGGAATTCGCCGTCTTCCGGGACTTAGCCCGAGTCCGAGCCCTAGGTCGGGCGGAGCGGAGTTCACCGTCTTCCGGGACTTAGCCCGAGTCCGAGCCCTGGGTCGGGCGGAGTTGAGTTCGCCATCTTCCGGGACTTAGCCCGAGTCCGAGCCCTGGGTCGGGCGGAGTGGAGTTCGCCGTCTTCCGGGACTTAGCCCGAGTCCGAGCCCTGGGTCGGGCGAAGCGGAGCTTCCTATGGTGCCTTCGGCAGGGCCTGACTGCCTGTCAGCCTCACTCTGTCAAGTGGCACCGCAGTCAGAGTGGCACAGGCGGCGCTGTCCTTCTGTCAGGCCGGTCAGTGGAGCGGCGAAGTGACGGCGGTCACTTCGGCTCTGCCGGGGGGCGCGCGTCAGGATAAAGGTGTCAGGCCACCTTTGCATTAAATGATCCTGCGATTTGGTCGGGCGGTGCGGCGATTTAGTCAGGGTTGCTTCTTAGCGAAGGCAGGGCCTCGGGCGAGCCGGAAATATGTTCGCCGTCGGAGGGGGGCCTCGGGCAAGACGGAAATCCTCCGGGGTCGGCTGCCCTTGTCCGAGGCTAGGCTCGGGCGAGGCGTGATCGAGTCGCTCGAATGGACTGATCCCTGACTTAATCGCACCCATCAGGCCTTTGCAGCTTTATGCTGATGGGGGTTACCAGCTGAGAATTAGGAGTCTTGAGGGTACCCCTAATTATGGTCCCCGACACTATTCAAAAGTTTTTCTGGCAAAACATTGTTTGTCGCTTCGGAGTGTCGAAGGCTATTACTGTGGACAATGGGACACAGTTTGATTCTGAAGCCTTCAGAGAATTTTGTGATCAAATTGGCACGAAGATCCATTTTGCATCAGTCCGACACCCAGAGTCAAATGGACTTGTCGAAAGAGCTAATGGGATCATAATGACAGGAATAATGAAGTCAATCTTCAATCAGCCCAGGGGAAAGTGGCCAGACGAGATGTAACACCCTGAATTTGGGGGTATAAAATTTCTTTGCTCATATTCACAAATTCAGGTGTTACTTCCTTTTCTCATCCTTCCTCATTCTTTTCTCCCTCATTTCTATAGGAGCTAAGTGCTTATTTTACTTGTAATTATAGTTTATTATGTTAAACCCTAAGGGAGTATGAATTGTTGCATCATGTTGAACCCTAGATTTCACTTTTGCTTGGTGCATAATTCTTGGAAGGTTTGATTTGAATTTGGGGCTTATTTGAATTTGAATCAAATAGAATAAAAAAAGAAAAGGAGAAATCAATTCAAAATAAAAAGAAAATGGAAAACAGCCCAACCCAGCCGCCCCCTCGGCCTTTCGGCCCAGTCGGCCCACCTCTCGCGCGCGCGCCCTCCCGCCCCTCCTCTCTCTCTGCGCAGCGGGCCCGGCCTGTCGGCGCGGCCGCCCTCCGCGCACCCGCCTCCCTCTCTCACTGCTCGTCCGGCCCCACCTGTCGGCGCTGCCGCTTCCTCGCGCGCGCCCGCTCCCTCGCTCTCTCTCTGCCCGTGGGCCCAACCCGTCAGCCCCGCTTCCCTCGCGCTCGCGCCCGCTTTCTCCTCTCTCTCTGCGCCGCGGGTCCGAGCTGTCAGCCCCGTCTCCCTCGCGTAACCGCCGCCGAGCCGCGCGCGTCCGCCTTCCTCGCGCCCACGTCGCGCGTGGGGAGCTCGCCCCACCTCGCCCCTGGCCACTAGAGCCCGAACCCCACTCGCCCTCACCCCCTCCCTCATTTGCGCACCCACCGGTCCTCTCTCTCGCCCTCTCCCTCGCTGCGCGCACGCCCAGAGCGCCGCCGCCGTAAACCCTGCCGTCCCGAGCTCGGTTTCTCGTCGCCGTTGGAGCTCCGCCGCGCCCTTAGCCCCGGTGAGCTCCGCCTCGACGCCCGCAACTCGGAACGCGCCCCAATTCCCTCTCCCCCTCCCTATTTCTCTCTGCCCGCGCTCACCCGTCGTCCGCCGTGCAGCTGCCGCCGTCGACCCGGGTCCCCGTCGCGTCTCTGTCGCCGCCGAGGAGTCCCCGGAGCTCGCCTTGAGGTAACGGACCTCTCCCGCCCCTATTGCCCCTTGCTTTGCTCTCTGTTGCGCTTGATTGCTCGCCGGAGTAGAGAAACCCCGCCGCCGAGCCGCCCTGCCGTGAATCGCCCCCCTCCGGTGCCTCTGCCCCGACCCAGACCCCACCAATGGAGTCCCCGTGCCCTTCCCGACCTCCCTGACCGCTCGGATTGCCCCAAAGCCCCGCCAGTCGCCCGCGCCCCTCGTCTCCGGCGAGCCCTCCGCCGCGGGGACGAGCGCCGCCGCCCCAGCTAGCCGTAGAAGGAGCCCGAGCCAGCCTCCCCATCCCCGCCGTCCATCTCAGATCGGATGGCCCTAATCTAAATAACCCGAGCCCAATCCCGGCCGTCCGTCGGAGATCCAACGGCCCAGGCCCGTTTCCCCCTCACCCCGTCTCTCTGCCCGCTAGGCCCCGCTTGTCAGTCCGCCCGCGCGCGCTGTCCGCCCGGCCCCGCCTGTCAGCCGTCTCGCCCGCGCCTGCGCTTGCTCTGCCCGCTGGACCCCGCCTGTCAGCCGCCCAGACCGCCGCGCGCCCGCGCGCCCGCCCGCAGGATCTAATCCTGATCGTCCGTTTGAGATCCAACGGCTGTAAGCGCCCGATACCCCTTCGCCCGCGCATTTTCTTAAAGAACCCCTCGGTTTTCTGGATTTTGCGCCCGCCGTCCCTGGTTTCTCGCAGTTAAGTCCTCAGCCCTTTTATTTAATTCAAAATAGGTCCCTAGGGTATAATTTTAACCCCTAAACTTGTAAAATTCATAACTTTGCCATATGAACTCCAAATTGGGTGCTTCAAATTGCAAAATGTTCATAAAATTATTATCTATCTGATTATGCACTGTTTCCCTGCTGTTTCCATGTTCCAATTAATGGTTAATCATTAGGATAGGATTAAGGTTATTGGAACCCTATTTGAGATAAATAAAAGGTAGTAGACTTTAATAAAAGTTGGAGCACTTAAGTTTATGGACTCAAACCCTTAAGTTTAGGAACCTAAATCAGATAATTATTTAATCCCACCACTGACTTAAACCTGAGTAGTGAATAATGACTCATTTTGGTATAGTCCCCTACCCCAGACCTAGGGAACACCAGAGTGCCTATCCCTTTTCTGTTATGAACTTGTGACCACTCTCTGCTGCATATGTTTGGTATATTGTTTTTGTTTGTTATTTTCCCAAGTGCATAGTGTGAATGATTACTTTACGTAGACAACGAGCAGTCTGTGTTGCCCGAGGAAGTTGCAGAGGAAGTCCCTGAGCAACAGTTTGGTGAAGGCAAGTGTCCTCAGTCCCATTATGTCCCATTTACTTTATAATACACTGTCCCGCATTACTTACTTGAAATCTAAGGATCGACTAGCTTTACACTTTACTTTATCCTTGATGACCTTATGGGCTATTATGGTTAGCATTTTGCTACTGCTTTAACTTAATCAATGAACATGATGTGAATATTTATGATACTGTTATCCTGATGATGTTGATGATCTTGTGATACTCTAGGGGGCTCAGGCTGTTTCCTGAGTACCTCTCCGTAAGGACCTGTTCGTTGAGAGACCACCCGGGATAACAGTGCAACCATGAGGGTGAAATGGGACGCCCTTAGCTAATTAATTAGAGGAACTAGAGGTGTAGTTGCTTCGCCGTCGTGCCGTCAATGGGGTCCAGGCACAGTGCTTGCTCTGCCGAGGCTGAGTGCCGAGGTTCTTTCGTTTTGCTTTGTTAGCCACTCTCCTGCGGGGAGGGGTACTGTGTTTATCAAACTGGAGAAACCTAACGGGCAGCTATGATCTCTAGGAAATCTTTGTAAAGGCTTTGTAGTGAATCCCTGGCCATTCACCTTGGGAGTGAATAAGGGTCTTGCAAGCCCGGGCTAGAGAGGGAATCATGACTCATGGGTAAAGTGTGCGACCTCTGCAGAGGGTAGTGAAACTGATATATCAGCCGTGCTCACGGTTAAGAGCAGCCTTGGGATCCTCTTTGATTAGAGATACAGATGGTTCGAGGTACAAGGTTTATGTTATGGTTTTGGTTCGAATATGATGATGTTGTTCCTCGATGAGGAAATGGTTCATGGGTGAGTTAATGATAAAATCTGGCTTCTACTAATGATAAATACCTGACCAACTAAAAGCAACTGCTTGAGCCTAACCCCACATAAAGCTAGTCCACTTCAGCCAAACGGGACATTTGCTGAGTACGTTGATGTGTACTCATCCTTGCTTTACCACCAAACACCAGGTTGTCCGCATTGTAACCACTGCTCAGGAGAAGGCGAAGTCGTGGAAGGAGACTTCCAGGAGTTTCAAGACTACGACGAATTCTAGGTGTGGGTTGGCGGCAACCCCCAGTCAGCTGCCTGTGAAGGCCTTATCTTTACTGCGTTTCGCTAGCACTTTGATTTAACTGTTAAGTTGATGACTATGTGGATGTCTATGACTCTGTGATGTAATCAGTTAATACTCTTTTATGTTATTATTCGAGCATTGTGCGATGATGTTCATTTATGTAATCGCTGTGTACGTGAGTTCTGATCCTGGCACGTACATAGTTCGCATTCGGTTTGCCTTCCAAAACCGGGTGTGACATAAGTGGTATCAAAGCCAGGCTGACTGTAGGACCGCTGACCTAGAGTAGCACTGGTCGTATTAAGGACTATTGACCTTCCCTCTCACCTTGACCTCTGATGTTACTTCAAAAGTCGGTCACCTCGACCCACCCTATGTTTTACTACATATATATGTACTATATTATGCCTTGTTAAAATTTTTTATCTTATTCCGTCTATGGTTTATTCACTTGTCATATTAGTTCTGCTCTTACTCTTATGCATACGGTGTCTTTTGTAGATGGCTCGTCTTAGACACACTGCACGTAAGTCGGTGATTCCTTTCCTGCCGTCTCGACTTGCGGAGCGTCCTCTGCACCGCACTGTGACCGGTCAGTCGAGTCACCTGGAGAGGCTGCACCACCGCCTGCGTGAGGAGCAGGAACGCCGACGCCAGCACGGAGAGCAGCAGGGCTCTTCCTCCTCATCCCAGCATGAGGTGGAGTCCGTGAGGCCCCGTTCCTCTGTTGCCCAGCTGGAGGCGCCCCTTGCACCACCGCGGGACGCCCCGGCTGTTGGAGGAGGACCTGGAGGAGATCCCGACGACGACGACTCAGACCACAGCTCGGAGTCTTCTGAGCCGCAGGAGGCGGAAGGATGGGTCGCCCGACCCATCACCCGTGACGCCGCTCGCGGTTGTCACTTCCACGACGCACTCGACACCTTGCTGCGCCAGGCTTTCGACCGGCACACCTGGTCGATCGAGTACCGTTGTGTAGTCTACCAGCACAGTCGCGGGAGGTACCCGGACCGCTGGGAGGCTACCTGCCTAGTTCGCCGTCCGGAGGATGACCTCCGGGGTGCGGAGGCCGTTTCGGAGCACTATTCCATCTCCGAGAGGGACACCGCAGAGGCGGCTATGCAGGATGCAGCACGACGTGCACTCTCCCAGTACTGTTCTTTGTTCGGTGGCGTGGCCGACGGTCTTAACCTTCGGTACTACCCCCGCCGCCCTACTGGCAGTACCGAGAGTGTGGTTGTCTCCCCTGTTGGTGAGGCTAACCCTAGGTTGAGCAGCACAGTTAACCTAGTCGCAGTGCTTAACACTGAGCTGGACCACTCTCTGGACGAGCTGAGCAGGGCTCGAACGGAGATTGCGGAGTTGCGTGCTGAGTTGGCAGAGCGCCATCACCAGGAGGGTGGTTCTCCCGCTCCTGTCGGGACTCAGCACCCATACCGCTCGCCGCCGCGTGGTCACCACACTTATGGTTCCCCTGTCTGTAAGACCAGGATAGATCTGGATCCTTAGATCGTTAGCGTCGGAGTTTGTAATAATTCTTAAGTCAGATGTCTCAGTCTTAGGTAGTCAGTTTAGTTTGCTTATCAGTTGCTTCCATTTAGTTTAGTTTGCTTATCAGTCGCTTGCATGCTTGTTATGATGAACTTGTACTGGATTTGGATCTTTGTAATGACTGTAGCCAACATGTGGGTTTCCCCTGCAGTTTGGCTTAGCTAGTAATGTTAAAGAAGTCAGTTGTTTAGTTGGGAAGCCATTTACTTCTACTTTCCTTCTTATCTGAGAAGCTGTGTTGAATCAGTATGAGGATCAGTGAAGCTTTTTGTTCACTCAGTGTCATGAAGAATTCTGAATTCCCTTTTCTTATGCTGGAGGGTTGTAAGATCAATGCTGATGTATGAATGTCTTCCGCAGATGTCTGACAACAGGCGCCGATGCAACAGGCGTGCTCAGCTGGAGCCGCATGACCAGCAGGAGGAAAATCAGAGGCAGCCTCCCCCGCCACCCCCGATGACAGTGGAGCAGATGTTCTTGATGCAGACTCAGGCAGTGCAGGCCATTGGGCAGACTTTGGCAGCCATGCAGCAGGCTCAACAGCAACCCCAACCCCAGTTGCAAGTGCAGATGCCCCAGATGCCACGAGATAAGCGTGGTGAGTTCATGAGAGGGCACCCTCCTACCTTCGCCCATTCTGCTGACCCCATGGATGCAGAAGACTGGTTGCGCGCAGTGGAGAGAGAACTGCGCACCGCTCAATGTGACGACAGGGAGAAGGTTCTGTATGGCCCCCGTCAGCTAAGGGGAGCAGCCCAGTCCTGGTGGGAGTCCTACCTCGCCACCCATGCTGACCCCGAGGCCATCACCTGGGAGGAATTCAGTGAGAGTTTCCGCAGATACCATGTGCCAGAGGGACTGATGATCGTGAAGAAGGAGGAGTTTCTGGCTCTGAAGCAGGGACCCCTGTCTGTTAGTGAATACAGAGACAAGTTTCTGCAGCTATCTCGTTATGCACCTGAGGATGTCAACACTGATGCTAAAAGGCAGTACAGGTTCATGAGGGGTTTGGTGGATCCCCTGCATTACCAGCTGATGAATCACACCTTCCCCACCTTCCAGCACCTGATCGATAGGGCAATTATGACTGAGAAGAAGCGTAAGGATATGGAAGATCGGAAGCGCAAGATGAGTGGACCCCAGACCGGAGGCATCAGCCGTCCACGTTTCTCAGGCAGTTCATCTCAGCAAGGCAGGCCTGGTCACCCACAAGGATATCAGAATCAGAACCAGCGTCCGCATCAGCAGCAGTTTCAGAGGCAGTATCAGCAGCAGCAGCAGCAGTATCGTCAGAACAGCCAGCAGGGAGGTAATCAGTATCAGAAGCAGAACAACCAGGTACCTCGCCTTCCTGCCTCAGCAGCAAACCAGAGCAACCAGGCAGCCCCAGCACAAGGAGGAGGCAGAGGATGTTTCCACTGTGGAGAACAAGGCCACTGGGCGATGCAATGCCCAAAGAAGGCGGCGCAGCAGCAGACCAACCCCAATGCTCCAACAAGGCAAGGTGTACTGCAGCCGGTAGCAGGCAATCGTAACCAAGCGTACAACCGTGGAAAGGTGAACCACTTGGAGGCCGAGGCGATCCAGGATGCACCAGATGTGGCAGTAGGTATGTTTTCAGTCGAATCTCATCCCACGAAAGTGCTATTTGATACTGGTGCAACTCATTCATTTGTCACTGCAACCTGGGTAGAATTGCATAACATCCCAGTAGAGGCAATGATGCCGCCCATGAGGATTAATTCAGTTGGTGGCAAGGTGCAAACAGATAAAATATGCTCAAATATAAGGGTGGAAATAAGGGGGATAGGGTTCCCCAGTGACTTAATAGTAATAGACACCCCTGGGATAGATGTTATTCTAGGGATGAATTGGTTAATGAAGTATGAAGCGAATATTAGCTGTGACAAGAGGACCGTAACATTAAAGTCCCCGTCAGGAGAGGAGGTAGTGGCCGAGCTAAGGATGCCTAAATCAGCGGAGGGTGTCTGTCACCAGATCTCAGTTGATAGTAAGGAACCCAACCCGCTCGAGACTATCAAGGTGGTGTCGGGCTTTCCGGACGTATTTCCCGAGGAGCTAACGGGCATGCCACCCGAGAGAAAGGTTGAGTTTGCCATAGAGCTTATCCCTGGTACCGCCCCCATTTCCAAAAGGGCCTACCGAGTGTCTGGACCAGAATTGGTGGAACTCAAGAAGCAGATAGATGAGATGTTAGAGAAGGGTTACATCAGACCAAGTACCTCGCCTTGGGCCGCTCCGGTGTTGTTCGTAGAGAAGAAAGATGGTACCAAAAGGATGTGCATAGACTACAGAGCCTTGAATGAAGTCACTGTCAAGAACAAGTACCCCCTGCCAAGGATAGAAGATTTGTTCGACCAGCTCAGAGGTGCCAGCGTATTCTCGAAGATAGATCTGAGGTCAGGCTACCATCAACTCAGAATCCGATCCTCGGATATACCGAAGACAGCATTCATCACCAAGTACGGGTTATATGAATTCACAGTTATGTCCTTCGGTTTGACCAATGCGCCAGCTTTCTTTATGTACCTGATGAACAGTGTGTTCATGGATTATCTGGACAAGTTTGTGGTAGTGTTTATCGATGACATTCTCATATATTCCAAAAGTGAGGAAGAGCATGTGGAGCATTTGAAGATGGTATTGCAAAGGCTACGAGAGCAACAACTGTATGCCAAGCTAAGCAAATGCGAGTTCTGGATTCATGAAGTCTTGTTTCTGGGTCACATCATAAATCAAGATGGGTTGGCAGTGGATCCAAAGAAAGTGGCAGATATCCTGAACTGGAAAGCACCAAAGGATGTTCGTGGGATCAAGAGTTTCATTGGAATGGCTGGGTATTACCGGCGTTTCATCGAAGGCTTCTCAAAGATTGCAAGACCAATGACAGCGTTACTAGCGAAGAAAGTTGAGTTCAAATGGACCCAAAAGTGTCAGGAAGCATTTGAAGAACTGAAGAATAGATTGACTACAGCTCCGGTGTTAGTCCTGCCTGATGTTCACAAGCCATTCTCAGTGTATTGCGATGCTTCTTACACCGGATTGGGATGTGTGCTAATGCAAGAAGGAAGAGTTGTAGCATATTCATCTCGGCAGCTGAAGATCCATGAGAAAAATTATCCCACACATGACCTGGAGTTGGCAGCAGTAGTTCATGCTTTGAAGACCTGGAGACATTACCTGTATGGGCAGAAGTGTGACATTTATACAGATCATAAAAGTCTGAAGTACATATTTACCCAGTCAGAGTTAAACATGAGGCAGCGAAGATGGTTGGAATTGATCAAAGACTATGAGTTGGAGATACATTACCATCCAGGCAAGGCCAACGTGGTTGCAGATGCTTTGAGCAGGAAGAGTCAAGTCAATATGTTGGCCATGTACCCAATGCCATATGAGTTAGCCAAGGAGTTCGACAGACTGAGCCTCGGTTTCCTGAACAGTACGCAAGGAGTAACAGTGGAATTAGAGCCCACCCTAGAGCGGGAGATCAAAGAAGGGCAGAAGGATGATGAAAGCATCAACAAGATCCGGCAGCTAATCTTAGAAGGTAGAGGCAAAGACTTTCGAGAGGATGAAGAGGGAGTAATATGGTTCAAGGACCGATTGTGTGTCCCCGACCTCAAACCTATTCGGGAGCTGATCCTAAAGGAAGCTCATGAGACAGCCTACTCCATACACCCTGGGAGTGAGAAGATGTATCAGGATTTAAAAAGGAGGTTTTGGTGGTATGGCATGAAAAGAGAGATCGCAGAATACGTCGCCATCTGTGATAGCTGTCAAAGAACCAAAGCAGAGCATCAAAGGCCCGCCGGATTGTTGCAGCCATTGCGGATTCCTCAGTGGAAGTGGGATGAGATCGGGATGGATTTTATAGTTGGCCTACCTCGTACCCGGGCCGGTTATGATTCCATCTGGGTGGTTGTGGACCGCTTAACAAAGGTGGCCCATTTCATACCTGTGAAGACCACATATACCGGAGCAACGTTAGCTGAGTTATACATGTCACGGATAGTTTGCCTCCATGGTGTGCCGAAGAAGATAGTGTCAGATCGAGGAACGCAGTTCACCTCTCATTTTTGGCAGCAGCTACAAGAAGCTTTGGGCACCCATTTGAACTTCAGCTCGGCTTATCATCCGCAGACAGACGGTCAGACTGAAAGAACTAATCAGATCCTAGAGGATATGCTGAGAGCCTGTGCGTTGCAAGACAAGTCAGGATGGGATAAAAGGTTACCTTATGCAGAATTCTCCTACAACAATAGTTACCAAGCCAGCTTGAAGATGTCGCCGTTTCAGGCACTCTATGGACGGAGTTGTAGGACTCCGCTGCATTGGGACCAGCCTGGTGAGAGACAGGTGTTTGGCCCCGACATCTTGCGTGAAGCCGAAGAGAATATCAAAATGGTTCGGGAGAATCTGAAGATAGCACAATCAAGGCAGCGAAGCTATGCGGACCGAAGGAGAAGAGAACTGAGTTTCGAAGTGGGGGATTTCGTCTATCTGAAGGTGTCACCTATCCGAGGAGTCAGAAGGTTCGGAGTCAAAGGCAAGTTAGCACCCCGGTACGTTGGACCATATCAGATTCAAGCAAAGCGTGGAGAAGTGGCTTATCAACTCGACCTACCAGAAAGTTTGTCGGCAGTGCACAATGTGTTCCACGTGTCGCAACTGAAGAAGTGTCTACGAGTACCAGAAGAGCAGTTGCCAGTGGAGGGTTTGGAAGTCCAGGAGGATCTGACATACATAGAGAAGCCAACGCAGATTCTAGAGTTTGCAGACAGAGTCACCCGGAGGAATACCATCAGAATGTGCAAAGTCAGATGGGGTCACCATTCGGAGGAAGAAGCAACCTGGGAACGAGAAGATGATCTGAAATCCAAATACCCTGAGCTCTTTGCTGACCAACCCTGAATCTCGAGGGCGAGATTCTTTTAAGGGGGATAGGTTTGTAACACCCTGAATTTGGGGGTATAAAATTTCTTTGCTCATATTCACAAATTCAGGTGTTACTTCCTTTTCTCATCCTTCCTCATTCTTTTCTCCCTCATTTCTATAGGAGCTAAGTGCTTATTTTACTTGTAATTATAGTTTATTATGTTAAACCCTAAGGGAGTATGAATTGTTGCATCATGTTGAACCCTAGATTTCACTTTTGCTTGGTGCATAATTCTTGGAAGGTTTGATTTGAATTTGGGGCTTATTTGAATTTGAATCAAATAGAATAAAAAAAGAAAAGGAGAAATCAATTCAAAATAAAAAGAAAATGGAAAACAGCCCAACCCAGCCGCCCCCTCGGCCTTTCGGCCCAGTCGGCCCACCTCTCGCGCGCGCGCCCTCCCGCCCCTCCTCTCTCTCTGCGCAGCGGGCCCGGCCTGTCGGCGCGGCCGCCCTCCGCGCACCCGCCTCCCTCTCTCACTGCTCGTCCGGCCCCACCTGTCGGCGCTGCCGCTTCCTCGCGCGCGCCCGCTCCCTCGCTCTCTCTCTGCCCGTGGGCCCAACCCGTCAGCCCCGCTTCCCTCGCGCTCGCGCCCGCTTTCTCCTCTCTCTCTGCGCCGCGGGTCCGAGCTGTCAGCCCCGTCTCCCTCGCGTAACCGCCGCCGAGCCGCGCGCGTCCGCCTTCCTCGCGCCCACGTCGCGCGTGGGGAGCTCGCCCCACCTCGCCCCTGGCCACTAGAGCCCGAACCCCACTCGCCCTCACCCCCTCCCTCATTTGCGCACCCACCGGTCCTCTCTCTCGCCCTCTCCCTCGCTGCGCGCACGCCCAGAGCGCCGCCGCCGTAAACCCTGCCGTCCCGAGCTCGGTTTCTCGTCGCCGTTGGAGCTCCGCCGCGCCCTTAGCCCCGGTGAGCTCCGCCTCGACGCCCGCAACTCGGAACGCGCCCCAATTCCCTCTCCCCCTCCCTATTTCTCTCTGCCCGCGCTCACCCGTCGTCCGCCGTGCAGCTGCCGCCGTCGACCCGGGTCCCCGTCGCGTCTCTATCGCCGCCGAGGAGTCCCCGGAGCTCGCCTTGAGGTAACGGACCTCTCCCGCCCCTATTGCCCCTTGCTTTGCTCTCTGTTGCGCTTGATTGCTCGCCGGAGTAGAGAAACCCCGCCGCCGAGCCGCCCTGCCGTGAATCGCCCCCCTCCGGTGCCTCTGCCCCGACCCAGACCCCACCAATGGAGTCCCCGTGCCCTTCCCGACCTCCCTGACCGCTCGGATTGCCCCAAAGCCCCGCCAGTCGCCCGCGCCCCTCGTCTCCGGCGAGCCCTCCGCCGCGGGGACGAGCGCCGCCGCCCCAGCTAGCCGTAGAAGGAGCCCGAGCCAGCCTCCCCATCCCCGCCGTCCATCTCAGATCGGATGGCCCTAATCTAAATAACCCGAGCCCAATCCCGGCCGTCCGTCGGAGATCCAACGGCCCAGGCCCGTTTCCCCCTCACCCCGTCTCTCTGCCCGCTAGGCCCCGCTTGTCAGTCCGCCCGCGCGCGCTGTCCGCCCGGCCCCGCCTGTCAGCCGTCTCGCCCGCGCCCGCGCTTGCTCTGCCCGCTGGACCCCGCCTGTCAGCCGCCCAGACCGCCGCGCGCCCGCGCGCCCGCCCGCAGGATCTAATCCTGATCGTCCGTTTGAGATCCAACGGCTGTAAGCGCCCGATACCCCTTCGCCCGCGCATTTTCTTAAAGAACCCCTCGGTTTTCTGGATTTTGCGCCCGCCGTCCCTGGTTTCTCGCAGTTAAGTCCTCAGCCCTTTTATTTAATTCAAAATAGGTCCCTAGGGTATAATTTTAACCCCTAAACTTGTAAAATTCATAACTTTGCCATATGAACTCCAAATTGGGTGCTTCAAATTGCAAAATGTTCATAAAATTATTATCTATCTGATTATGCACTGTTTCCCTGCTGTTTCCATGTTCCAATTAATGGTTAATCATTAGGATAGGATTAAGGTTATTGGAACCCTATTTGAGATAAATAAAAGGTAGTAGACTTTAATAAAAGTTGGAGCACTTAAGTTTATGGACTCAAACCCTTAAGTTTAGGAACCTAAATCAGATAATTATTTAATCCCACCACTGACTTAAACCTGAGTAGTGAATAATGACTCATTTTGGTATAGTCCCCTACCCCAGACCTAGGGAACACCAGAGTGCCTATCCCTTTTCTGTTATGAACTTGTGACCACTCTCTGCTGCATATGTTTGGTATATTGTTTTTGTTTGTTATTTTCCCAAGTGCATAGTGTGAATGATTACTTTACGTAGACAACGAGCAGTCTGTGTTGCCCGAGGAAGTTGCAGAGGAAGTCCCTGAGCAACAGTTTGGTGAAGGCAAGTGTCCTCAGTCCCATTATGTCCCATTTACTTTATAATACACTGTCCCGCATTACTTACTTGAAATCTAAGGATCGACTAGCTTTACACTTTACTTTATCCTTGATGACCTTATGGGCTATTATGGTTAGCATTTTGCTACTGCTTTAACTTAATCAATGAACATGATGTGAATATTTATGATACTGTTATCCTGATGATGTTGATGATCTTGTGATACTCTAGGGGGCTCAGGCTGTTTCCTGAGTACCTCTCCGTAAGGACCTGTTCGTTGAGAGACCACCCGGGATAACAGTGCAACCATGAGGGTGAAATGGGACGCCCTTAGCTAATTAATTAGAGGAACTAGAGGTGTAGTTGCTTCGCCGTCGTGCCGTCAATGGGGTCCAGGCACAGTGCTTGCTCTGCCGAGGCTGAGTGCCGAGGTTCTTTCGTTTTGCTTTGTTAGCCACTCTCCTGCGGGGAGGGGTACTGTGTTTATCAAACTGGAGAAACCTAACGGGCAGCTATGATCTCTAGGAAATCTTTGTAAAGGCTTTGTAGTGAATCCCTGGCCATTCACCTTGGGAGTGAATAAGGGTCTTGCAAGCCCGGGCTAGAGAGGGAATCATGACTCATGGGTAAAGTGTGCGACCTCTGCAGAGGGTAGTGAAACTGATATATCAGCCGTGCTCACGGTTAAGAGCAGCCTTGGGATCCTCTTTGATTAGAGATACAGATGGTTCGAGGTACAAGGTTTATGTTATGGTTTTGGTTCGAATATGATGATGTTGTTCCTCGATGAGGAAATGGTTCATGGGTGAGTTAATGATAAAATCTGGCTTCTACTAATGATAAATACCTGACCAACTAAAAGCAACTGCTTGAGCCTAACCCCACATAAAGCTAGTCCACTTCAGCCAAACGGGACATTTGCTGAGTACGTTGATGTGTACTCATCCTTGCTTTACCACCAAACACCAGGTTGTCCGCATTGTAACCACTGCTCAGGAGAAGGCGAAGTCGTGGAAGGAGACTTCCAGGAGTTTCAAGACTACGACGAATTCTAGGTGTGGGTTGGCGGCAACCCCCAGTCAGCTGCCTGTGAAGGCCTTATCTTTACTGCGTTTCGCTAGCACTTTGATTTAACTGTTAAGTTGATGACTATGTGGATGTCTATGACTCTGTGATGTAATCAGTTAATACTCTTTTATGTTATTATTCGAGCATTGTGCGATGATGTTCATTTATGTAATCGCTGTGTACGTGAGTTCTGATCCTGGCACGTACATAGTTCGCATTCGGTTTGCCTTCCAAAACCGGGTGTGACACGAGATAATCAAAGTGGTGTGGAGCCATAACACAACCATGTCAAGGTCAACAGGCTTTACGCCCTTTAAACTATTGTTCGGTGACGAAGCAATAACCCGGAGGAGGCCAAAGCAGGATCAATAAGAACAGTAGCTTCGGCAGAAGGCGAAGACGAAGCTGATTGCTCTATAGAAAAAGATGCTATAGAAGGGATCAGACTTCAAGCTGTGGAAAACATCAATAAATATCAAGCTGAAACAATAAAATGGCGTGACAGAAAGGTCAAGCTGAAGAACATTGAACCAGGACACTTGGTACTTCGAAGAGTAGCCAACCCTGAGACAGTAGGCAAATTACAACTGAAGTGGGAAGGCCCCTTTTTGGTAGTATCTTCGTCAACACCCGGTTCCTACAGATTGAAGGATATGGACGGCAACGACATTCCTAGATCATGGAATGCGAATGAGCTTCGGCGATATTATGTTTAGCTTGATGTAATTTTTTATATTCTTTTTTGTGGCACCCTTTTCCTTTCCAAAGGGGGAGAAAGGTTTTTAATGGGGCCACAACATGTAATTTTCCTTATTTCAATTCTATGAGAGTGATATCCCCCAAAAAATGTAAATGTAAATGCAAAGGAAAAAAAGAAAAGGAAACATGGAGAAGCTCAAAAGTCGTTCCTAAGGGAATGCAGAGCTTACAGCGAAAAATAAACGCTGATTCCGCCAAAAGTAAAAGGCGAAGAAGCTCCTAAGGGAGGCTTACAGCGAAATATAAACGCTGATTCCGCTGAAAGTAAAAGGCGAAGAAGCTCCCAAGGGAGGCTTACAGCGAAAAGTCAACGCTGATACACCGAAAAGTAAACGGTGAAGCCGAAAAGTAAACGGCAAAAAGATTTGAATCATTCCTAAAGGGATGAAGGGCTGTGCTTATGGTTTTTGAACATATGTCCCAATATCCATTTGCACAGTACATTTCATCATGTCATTTGCATTCATAAACATTCATTTAGACATATATAGAATCATCATCATACTACACAAAAAAGACAGGTGCTTCAGCAATGAGGAAAAACTTCGAAGGAAAAATTTTTATGCTTCGTTGTGTACGAAAAGAAGGGAAGGTGTTTTTCGCCTTCGGCTCAAAAGAGAAGTTTCATCCACAGCAAAGCAGATTGTACACAGATAGCAGAAACAAAATATATTACAAGGTATGTACAAATTTACATGAGTTGTTCCATAACTATATTACAAGAGTTTCTCCAGAATTTTTGCAGGAAAGTATATTGTAAGCAACTATCAAGCTTCATGCTAGGCTTCGTCAAACTTCAGCTTCGTCATTCTTCAGATTCGTCATCCTGCGCATATCAAACAGCAGAATAAGAAAAGTGCAAATTCCAAGGAGAAGGTAAAAGTAACAAACATAAGTTTCTTACCGGCTTAAGATGACTTCGAGCTTCGTCACCTACCATTTTTCGCCCGCCACTTATCCAGATCTGAGTCATGAATCTATTTCCAAAGCTTCGGGCTAGGCTTGGGATATCTATCAGATCTGATGCTGACAAGCTGAAGTTTGGTCTGTTCACAATATTTCCATGCGTGCAGCCAGCCTTCAGAAAAGCAGTAGCTGTGCCTCGAGAAGCTACCAGGGCGCAGAAGTCGGCGTGCCCACCAATAACTTCGTCAAGGGCATCAACCTCGCCTTCAATATATTCTAATGTGTTGGGCAGATTTTCAGCTGAAGGTGTAAATTTTGCAGAGCTGGCTCCGACAGAATGAAACACATCCTTCAGCCGCTGCACGCATCGGCTGCCGAAGCTTAGGCATTTCTCTTGAAGTTCTTTAAAGGATTTCTGCAAATTTGAATTTTTATCCACCTCAGTTTTCAGGCTTGCTTCAAGATATTTCTTTTCTTGCTCAAATTTTTCTGACTGTTGGAGCAAGTCATTCTTTAAGCTGTTATTCTCAGTTTGGACTTCAGCCAAAGAACCCTCCATAGTCTGAATAGCAAAATCTTTCTTTTCTAATGCACCATCGTGCTCTTTAACCATCATTTCAAGATCTTGGATGGTGAAATCCTTCTTTTTCAGATCAACTTCGTAATTTTCAACTTTTTCAGCCAAATTTTGGATGACGACTTTGTTCTTCTCTTCTTCGAGATCTTGTTGTATTTTTAGAACCTTACTTAATAATATGCTCTGTCGAAACGATCTTCGTTAGAAAACGACCTAAAAGATAATAACAATAATAATAAAATAACAAAAATATTTGTTACCTTGAAGTTAGCATAAAGCAAGCTTCCGGCGATATGGTGTCGTTGGTAACGGCAGAGGTCCGCTTCTAGCTTCGGCAAGCCAATGTTTTTGCAAAGAGTTCTAACAATTTTAGCTTCGCTGCGGTTTCGAAGGCACCTCAGCTTTCCTTCGTTAACCCCACCGAACAGTGTAGCCCCTGGCTTATATCCGCAGGCTATGGCACATTTTTTAAGCTCTGCTTTTTCAGCGTCTGTCAGTTCTTGCCCAAGTAAATCTTGAAATTCAAAATCTTCTTCCTCCAAAATGTCTTCAGCTTGCTTTTTCCCCTTTTCAGTAGCTGTGCTCGCCGCGGCCACAACAGATTCTTCCTCAGTCATTTTTAGGAGTATGTTATCAATAACTTCAAGTGTGTCTTCCAGGTTCGGATCTTCTGTGGCCCCGGTTTCAGCCCCGGCAGTTTCGGCTGCGCCAGTTTCAGCTTCGAAGGTTTCCTCTCTGGTGGCTTCGGCTGCGGCGCCTCTAGCTTCGGTGGTTTCGGCAGTCTGGTCAATAGCAATTCTTGATGCCGGTGTCGGTGACGGTGTCCCATGAATTACATCTGCTATTTGAATAATCCTTCGTTTTTTCGGCAGTGCAGGACCTTCTTCTGCCGAAGCTGCCTTGTCCTTCTGAAAAAACTTCGTCAGTTCCAGCGCCAGTGGACTTAGCTTGACAGGCAAGGGTTCAGTCATTACCTTCATAATCTCTTCTACTTCAACAGCAGAAGGCGTTGCAGGAGTACCTTCTTCTCGAACCAACGTTTTTGGTTCTGGAGATGCAGTTTTCCTCTTTCTTGCAGTGGCCACCTTCGGCTCAGGGTTCAACTCTTCAGGGCTAAGTTTTTCATAATCTTCCCTTTTCTTTTTGGCTACCTTGGCGACCTCTTCGTCAGCAGCGCTGGCAATTCTTTTTCGCTTCGGGCCTCCAGCATCTCCGCCCAGTCGACCATAATCAGCATATTCAAATCCTATAGCATCAAGCACCCTGTTCAGCCTTCGCTTCGGCCGAGTGCCGAAGGCTGCTGTCATCAGCTGGTCCTCTTTTTTGGAGTAATTTCCAAGAATTTCATTACTCATTACTTCGATTGTATCGAGCCATTCTTGGCAGGGTGCTTTAAAATATTTCTTAAACTTATAATAATAGGGTAGTCGGACAAGCTCCCCCTCTTTCTTTTCTCCTTTAAGCTTCGACATAGTCCACTCCTTCATAGTCGGAAATACTCTGAAGGCCAGAAATTCCTGCACTAAATCTCTAGTGCCAATGTGTTCTGCAATAATTTTGAATTCAGCCAGTGCGGTCCAAGTTGGACCTTCTGCTGTCATATTGCATCGTGGTCTGGTTTCTCCGAAGATCAGTTCAAGAGGGCTCTGTACTAGCTTCTCTTTGTCATCGTCAACTTTGACATAAAACCATTCTGACTTCCAGCCTGCCGGCCATTTGCTTTGGTAACTAATCACAGGAAATTTTGTGGTTTTCCGATAGGCAAAATTATAACAACCAAAATTTTCATGCAGCCCATCCTTTCTGGCCTTAGTCTGGTAATGCAGCTCATGTACTCGACAGAAGCTGTCGGCAAACAGCTCCACCGCCTGGCTTCGGAGAGCCTAGATATAAACGCTAAGTCTGACAATGGCGTTAGGAGTCAGTTGGTGAAAATAGATCCCAAACTTTCGCAGCACATCAGAAATCATTCTATTTAAAGGAAATCTCAACCCAACTTTTAGAAAACTCTTGAAAATAACTATTTCATCCTTTTCTGGCTTCGGGGTAGTTTCCTCTCCCCCGAAGCGAATCAGCTTCTTCTCATCTTCACTGAAATAGCCCGACTTCACCATCCTGGAAAAATCAGCCTTGGAGATAGTCGACTTTCCGAAGTCCAAATGGCTAGGCTTGCTCGGTACTGCGATATGGTAATCACCGTCAGAATCAACTTCCTCAATATCTCCTTGTTCCGCTTCGGCAGCAGCTTGTTCTATTTCGGCAGTGGGGATTCTTTCTGAGGTCACCAATCCGGATCGCTGCATTGCTTCGGAGATAGGAACAGTCTCCGCACCTTCGGCTTCGTCTCCCTCACGCTCAACTCTAGCAGTAGAGCGCACTCTGGCCATTTAATTTTGAATTTCTTGAAAGATTTCTTGGGAATTAAATAACCTTTTCTCCCGAAGCTTTTCTTCTAACGAAGTAGGCACCAAACTGGAGCTTCGTCTGAATGCGAGAGTCAAGCTTCGGCTATGGTTAAAATTTTTTGCAGCAAAACAGTGCAATAGCAATGAATGCTGTGGTAACTTCACACCTACCTGTCTGTTTATATAGTGCTGCAGGTAAGAAGGTGAATCGTCAGGATTTTTACACCAGGCAAACAACTGCTCGCACCCGCTGCGCGGTGGGCCGCAAAGACCAAAATAGTGAACCTGCATGGTGGGACCGCTACGCGCTCGGAAACTGTATAGTTTCTCGACAACGAGCTCAGGGAAGGTGTTTTTCGGACCTTCGGCTTCCTGAAGCCTAAGAGACTTTTTTCACGGATCAAGCTCGTTACGAAAAACGATCTAGCACCGTGTCGGCGTTTCGAGACCGGGGGGTCCCCAAGCCGACGAGTGAGTGTGCTGCGTGCCCCAGCCCAGATGGGTCGAGCGCGTGGGCGAGCGCGAAGGGGGGAGAGGCGAGGTGGCCGGAGACGGGCGTGAGAGAGGTGAAAAGTCCCGCGGCCTTCGTGTTCGTCCCGCGCCCAGGTCGGGTGCGCTTGCAGTAGGGGGGTTACAAGCGTCCACGCGGGTGAGGGAAGCGAGCGGCCCCAAGAGAGCGCCTGTCTCGTCCTCGTCCCCGCGCGGCCAACCTTCTCTAAGAAGGCCCTGGTCCTTCCTTTTATAGTTGTAAGGAGAGGATCCAGGTGTACAATGGGGGGTGTAGCAGAGTGCTACGCGTCTAGCGGAGAGGGAGCTAGTGCCCTGGGTACATGCCAATGTGGCAGCCGGAGAGGTCTTGGCACCTTGCTGGCGTGATGTCGTGGCTGTCGGAGGAGCAACGGAGCCTGGCGGAAGGACAGCTGTAGGAGCGGTCGAGTCCTTGCTGACGTCGCCTTGCCTCCGTAAGAGGGCTGAGAGCCGCCGTCGTCATAGAGCTTGTGGGGCGCCATTATTGCCCATCTGGCGGAGCTGTCCAGATGGGACGCCGGTCTCGTTCTTCGTGACCCGAGTCGGCTCGGGGTAGGATGGTGATGGCGCTTCCTGCTGGCGTAGCGGGCCCGAGTCCTAGGTCGGGCGACGTGGAGGCCGTTCCGAAGCCGAGGTCGAGTCTGCCCTGCATGGCCGAGGCCGAGTCCGAGCTCCTGGGTCGGGCGAGGCGGAGGTCGTTTGGCAGAGGCCAGGGCGGAGTCCGAGCCCTGGGTCGGGCGGAGCGGAGTTCGCCGTCTTCCGGGGCCTTAGCCCGAGTCCGAGCCCTGGGTCGGGCAGAGCGGAGTTCGCCGTCTTCCGGGGCCTCAGCCCGAGTCCGAGCCCTGGGTCGGGCGGAGCGGAGTTCGCCGTCTTCCGAGGCCTTAGCCCGAGTCCGAGCCCTGGGTCGGGCGGAGCGGAGTTCGCCGTCTTCCGGGGCCTTAGCCCGAGTCCGAGCCCTGGGTCGGGCGGAGCGGAGTTCGCCGTCTTCCGGGGCCTTAGCCCGAGTCCGAGCCCTGGATCGGGCGGAGCGGAGTTCGCCGTCTTCCGGGGCCTTAGCCCGAGTCCGAGCCCTGGGTCGGGCGGAGCGGAGTTCGTCGTCTTCCGGGGCCTTAGCCCGAGTCCGAGCCCTGGGTCGGGCGGAGCTTCCTATGGCGCCTTTGGCAAGGCCTGACTGCCTGTCAGTCTCACTCTGTCAAGTGGCACTGCAGTCGGAATGGCGCAGGCGGCGCTGTCCTTCTGTCAGACCGGTCAGTGGAGCGGCGAAGTGACGGCGGTCACTTCGGCTCTGCCGGGGGGCGCGCGTCAGGATAAAGGTGTCAGGCCACCTTTGCGTTAAATGCTCCTGCAATCTGGTCAGTCGGCGCGGCGATTTAGTCAGGGTTGCTTCTAAGCGAAGCCAAGGCCTCGGGCGAGCCGGAGGTATGTCCGCCGTAAAAAGGGGGGCCTCGGGCGAGACGGAAGTCTCTCGAGGTCGGCTGCCTTTGGCCGAGGCTAGGCTCGGGTGAAGCGTGACCGAGTCACTCGTGTGGACTGATCCCTGACTTAATCGTACCCATCAGGCCTTTGCAGCTTTATGCTGATGGGGGTTACCAGCTGAGAATTAGGCGTCTTGAGGGTACCCCTAATTATGGTCCCCGACAGTAGCCCCCGAGCCTCGAAGGGAGTGTTAGCACTCGCTTGGAGGCTTTCGTCGCACTTTTTTGCAAGGGGACCAGCCTTTCTCGGTTGCATTTTGTTCCGGTGGGTGCGCGCGAGCGCACCCGCCGGGTGTAGCCCCCGAGGCCTCGGAGGAGTGGTCACACTCCTTCGAGGTCTTAATGCCTTGCGTAATGCCTTGGCTGGTCTATTGGTTCCCTCATGCGAACAGGCCGTAGCCCGGGTGCACGGTCGGGGCCCAAGCTCTCGGGCTGGTATGTTGACGCTGTCAACGGTTTGGCCGGAGCCGGGTTTGCGAGAGCAGCCCCCGAGCCTCCGCACAGGGCGAGAGGACGATCAGGGACAGACTCGGCTTTTTTACATACGCCCCTACGTCGCCTTTCCGCAAGGAGGAGGGGGGAGAGCGCCATGTTACCCTCGATGGGCACCGAACATGGTGTCTCCGGTGAGCTGCAATCGGGTAATCCGAGTGGACGTTCGTGCCCCGTTCGTTGGGGGTCGGCTAGGGGCCCGGAGGCACGCCCAAAAGTACCTGCGGGTGATCTGCCGGACCCGGTCCCCTGGCGACGGGGTCCGAGGGCTCGTTGCCTCCCTCCGATGGGATTCCGTTACAGGATCGTTCCCGCTGGTCTCGGAAATGTCCTAGGGTACCTCGGGAGCGCAGCCCGAGCCTTGGTTATGTATCGAACGTACCCCTGGTCATCCCTCGCTCGGTGTCTGAGGCGACTGTGAACCCTTCGGGGGGCCAGCCTTCGAACCCCTGATCAGTAATGGGCGCGGAGCCCGAGTAGCCTGAGGCGGTCGTGGAACCTTTCGGGAGGCCGACCTTCGAACCTCTGACCAGTAGTGGGTGTCGGGCCCACGCGATCTGAGGCGGCTGTTGAACCCTTCGGGGGGCCAGCCTTCGAACCCCTGATCAGTATGGAGGCTCGGAGCCTAGTTCCTTCACGGGGAAGGATCCCTTTGGGGGTATCCCCTTTCCCGGTCCCTGTTGCAAGAGATAGAGAAAGAGGAAAAAGGAAAAAAGGATACGAATTTGAACGACGCGGCGTACCTCTTTTGGCGCGGTTATTTTGGCGAAGGCGAAGCGTCGCCGGCTGCTCCTGTCAGAAGCGCCGCCTGCCCAGCCACGGAGTTAATGCGCCGGGGTGATTAGCTAGCGGGGCCATCGCTTCGTGCGCGAGCCGTTCGAGGAACGGCTGTTTGGCCTCGCGTTTTTTGAATCCCGCGTCCGGTCCGGGCGGAGCGCTGAAAACGGTTTCGCCCCGGCCTTCATATACTCGAGAGGGAGTCTGGTGACGGTTCTTTGCTCTGCTTCCTTCCTCTCCCCTTAGGTTTTCGCAACCCGGGAAACTTTAGTCGGAGAAGAGAAAAAACCGCCCTTCCTGCCCCCCGCGCCGCCATTTCTTCCATTTTGGTGATGGCGGATCGAGTGACCATAATCCCCCCGCGCGATCCGTGGCCTTTTTCCACGGTGACGGCGAGCGACCTGGAGGAGCTGGTCGGCGAGGGTTTGCTCCGCCCCCTCACCGATAAGCAGCGGCCAGAGTGGATTCCTCCCGTGGGCGGAGCCGCTCCGTCCCCACCGCCGGGGTACGTCGTGAGCTTTGTCTCCTTCCACGAGCGGGGATTCGGTGTGCCGACGGGCCGCTTTATGCGGGCCATCCTGTTCCACTACGGGGTGGAGTTGCACAACCTCACCCCCAACTCCATCTCGCAGGCCGCCATCTTTGTAGCGGTATGCGAAGGGTACTTGGGGATCGCCCCCCATTGGGATTTGTGGACTCATCTCTTCCTCGCCGAGCCTTTCGCCTTGCCGACGGGGGAGAGGAGGATCCGTGCGGCGGTGCGGGCCGGCGGCTGCACCCTTTTGCTGAGGCAGTCGCGGGCGTCACAGTACATTCCTGCCATTCTTGCGTCCTCGAACAAGGGGTGGCAGCGCCGGTGGTTCTACCTTCGGAATGACGGTGAGTTGCTCCCACCGTTCTCCCAGCGAGTAGTTACTGCCGCCACCGACGCCTGGCGCCACGGGACCCCCCACGAGAGACAGAAGAATCTCGAACCCCTTCTTCAGGCCCTGAAGGAGTTGCGGGAGGGAGGACTTACTGCTGCGGGGGTGATCGCCGCTATCCACCGTCGGAGGGTGCTTCCTTTGGCGGAGCGGCGGCTGCCGCTCTGGGAGATGACCCCAGAGGCTGACTGGGAGGGCTCGCGGATGTCCCCTGATCCCCTTCCCTTCAACGTCCTCCAATGGCGGGTATCGGCTGCAATGGGGAAGCCGGACCCCCACGCATACTCCCAGCCTCGGATGCGCCCCGACCAGGGGTGTGTAACTTTGGTGAGTTGTTCGCTCCTTCCTTCTTCGTACATCGGGTTGCCCTGGGTCCTTATGACCGGGTTCTTTTCTCCCCTTCTTTTAGGATGTGGGGTGGCACAAGCCCTCCCTGCCACGGGTCCCGGAGGACGCGGCGGACCGTGCAGCGCGGCGGGTCGCCGCGGAGGAGAAGAAGAAAAAGAAGGACGCGGAGAAGGCCCGGGCCCGCGAGCGGAGGCGGGCTCGGGACGCCTTGGAGAAGCGCCGTCGCCAGCAGGAGAGGGAAGGACTCCCGAGGGAGTCGTCGCCGGAGACGCCCGACGACGACGACGATGACGACGATGAGGAGGAGGACGACATGGCCGCCCGTCTCGGCCTCGGTCCCGGCCCGGGGTGTGGCCAGGAGTCGTCGAGCCAGCCCCCGCGCGGGTCGGCACGGGGGCGACCCGAGGTGTCACCCGTTCCCTCGGCCGGAGGAGCCGAGGTGGCTCCGGAGGGCCAGGTCGAGGCGTCCGCTCCCCAGGGGTCGCCATTCGTACCGGTGGCTCATGGGGGTGACCCCCAGGCCACCGCGACTGCGCCCAGGCAATCTACTTCCCGGGCGTCCGCGGCGAGGGCGGCGCCGAAGATGCCGGCGAAGCGGACCTTGGCGGCCGTCTTGGGAGCCGGGGTCCAAGAAACCTCCCCCCAGGCGCGGTGGGTAATGGCCCGGAGTGGGTGAGTATCTCGGAATGTCTTCGTCTTGACTTCCCATTCATATGTCTCGGCCGTGATCTTTCTTTCCTCCCTTCTTCTCCTTTCTTTCTTTTATATCCAGCAAGCGAAGTCACGGCCAGACCTACCTGGCACCCCGGAAGGCTCTCAAGACGGCGCCGGACTATGTGGCCAGCACCGCCCCGGGCCTTGTCATCCAGCCGACCCTTTCGCGGGGTACTTCACCGCAGGGGGCTCGGGCGTCGCCGGTCCCGGAGGAGCGGGCTCCCGAGGCCGGCTCTTCTGCCGAGGCGGCCATCGTGGTTGAGGAGGCGGCTGACGCCAACGTGGCCCTGAGCCCGCCTGTCGTGCCAGCCATGCCGGCGCCCGTCACCGCCGAGGTTGCCGCCGTCCCTGTCGAAGAGCGACCAGTTGCCGCCAGCGTCGGGATGGCTGATGCGTCGGCGCCCAAGGCCTCAGAAGAGGTGGGCGTGGACGCGCGATCCGTCCGGCCGGGCGACAGCCTCATCGCTGTGCGGCGGAGCCCCGAGGCCCGGCGCCCGTTGCTCCGATTCCGGACCCGCGAGGCCTCAGACCCCGTCTTCGTTCTCGACGATGAGCAGGAGGATCAGTCCTGGGATGAGCTCCGCGAGTGTGCTGAGGCAACGGTGGGGTCGCTCCGGTCGTCGCTGGAGGTTTTCTGCAGAGACGTCCCCAAAATCCTCCAGGTAGCGGTTTCGGGCATACCTTTTTCCTTCTGTGAGCGAGACACTCGTCATGACACCCTGTTTCCTTTCCCCAGGATCTGACGGACCGGAGCGCCGCCAAGTCGTCGTTCATCCGCCGCGAGGTCGATGTCTGGAGCTCGCTGCGATCCCTGAGGTCTTCGCTCGCCGGGGCTACCGCGCGCCTTTCTCAGCAGGATGCCAAGGTGGCGGACCTCCAGCTGCTCTGCGCCGACCTGAGAGCCGAGGCGGCAGCAGCGCGCGTGGAGGCGCAACGGCAGCGATCGGAGCTCGTCCAGGTCGTCGAGGAGCGGGATCAATCTCGGGGCCGGGCTGCCGAGGCCGAAAGCCGAGCAGAGACGCTCGCGGCCGAGCTAGCCGCGGCCCAGGTTGCGGCCTCGGAGCATCGTGCCCGAGCCGGAGGTACGTCTTGGTCCTCCCTGGCTCTTGTTCTTGTCTGTTTCCTTCGCTTGTGCTTGAGGTATTCCTCCTGGTTGCTCGCAGAGCTTGAGTCCGCCCTTGACGGATCCGCCAAGGCGCTCGCCGAGGCGCTTGCTGGAGCTGCCGAGCAGAGGGAAGCTGACCTCGCGGCCATGTCCGAGGCCGTCTCGGACTTTTATCGTACCCTTGGCTCCGGCGACGTCCCTTCAGGAAGCTCTCCTCAAAGCCGCCTTCGAGCCTTGGGTGATCACGCGCGCGGCAGAGTCCGCGAGGCGCTGCACCACGGCGTCAGGCGGGCCTTCGCCGTGCTCGCCTCCCACTACGTTGTGGACCTGGAGCGGGTTAGTGAGGGGTACTGTCTTCCTGACGAAGACGATGCTGCCCTGGCAGAGGTCCAGCGGCTTGACGCGGTCGCCGCGGGCCCGAGCGCGGTGCTGGCGACCACTTTTGAGGCGGAGATCCTTCCCCCCGCGCCGTCACCGGGGGCCGAGATGGACTTCACCGACGGCGGGGATGGAGCTGAGGGCGCGGCTCCTTCCCAAGGCGGCGCCTAATTCTTGTTTGAACAATCTTTTGTTGGATGTGCGTGTCACCGCGGCCGCTGAGGCCTGAACACTTTGTCTTTCTTGCATGAAATCGTACTCTCCTTTCTTTCCATCCGGAGGCACAGGAGTTCCCTTTTTTGATTGAAAATTTTCGACGCGGGGAAGTATGCCCAATCTCGACGCAGAGGGGTTCCCGGGTGTAGCCCCCGAGGGAGGGTCGGGCTCCGCCGAGGTGAGGCCGACCCTTCCTTGATGACCGAGGCACAGAGGCTGCCTGACGGATCAGACTCAGGTCCGAACATCCAGCGAGTGCTCGGCGACATCCCTCGGTATGCCAGGCATGTCCGAGGGCCTCCACGCAAAGACATCAGCGTTTGCGCGGAGAAAGTCGACGAGCGCTGCTTCCTATTTGGGGTCGAGCCCGGAACCGATCCGGATCTGCTTGGAGGCGTCGCCGCTGGGGTCGAGAGGGACGGCCTTAACCGTCTCCGCTGGCTCGAAGTTGCCGGCGTGACGCTTCACGTCTGGCACCTCCTTGGAGAGATTCTCCAGGTCGGCGATGAGGGCCTCGGACTCGGCGAGGGCCTCGGCGTACTCCACGCACTCCACGTCGCATTCGAACGCGTGTTTGTACGTGGGGCCGACGGTGATGACCCCGTTGGGGCCCGACATCTTGAGCTTCAAGTAGGTGTAGTTGGGGACGGCCATGAACTTCGCGTAGCATGGCCTCCCCAGTACAGCGTGGTAGGTTCCTCGGAACCCGACCACCTCGAACGTCAGGGTCTCCCTTCGGAAGTTAGAGGGCGTTCCGAAGCAGACGGGGAGGTCGAGTCGTCCGAGGGGCTGGACGCGCTTCCCAGGGACGATCCCGTGGAAGGGCGCAGCGCCTGCCCGGACGGAGGACAGATCGACGCGCAGGAGCTTGAGGGTCTCGGCGTAGATGATGTTGAGGCAGCTGCCCCCATCCATCAGGACCTTGGTGAGCCTGACGTTGCTGATGACAGGGTCGACGACGAGCGGGTATTTCCCCGGGCTCGGCACGCGGTCGGGGTGGTCGGCCTGGTCGAAAGTGATGGGCTTGTCGGACCAGTCTAGGTAGACTGGCGCCGCCACCTTCACCGAGCAGACCTCCCGGCGCTCTTGCTTGCGATGCCGAGCCGAGGCATTCGCCGCATGCCCTACGTAGATCATGAAGCAGTCGCGGACCTCGGGGAATTCTCCTGCTTGGTGATCTTCGTCCTTGTCGTCGTCGTGGGCCCTGCCACCCTCGGCGGGTGGCCCGGCCCTGTGGAAGTGACGCCGAAGCATGACGCACTCCTCGAGGGTGTGCTTGACGGGCCCCTGATGGTAAGGGCACGGCTCCTTGAGCATCTTGTCGAAGAGGTTAGCACCTCCGGGGGGCTTCCGAGGGTTCTTGTACTCGGCGGCGGCGACAAGGTCCGCGTCAGCGGCGTCGCGTTTCGATTGCGACTTCTTCTTGCCTTTCTTCTTGGCGCCGCACGGAGTAGACGCCTCGGGAGCCTCTTCCGATGGGCGGCCCTGGGGCTGCTTGTCCTTTCGGAAGATAGCCTCAACCGCCTCCTGGCCAGAGGCGAACTTGGTGGCGATGTCCATCAGCTCGCTCGCCCTGGTGGGGGTCTTGCGACCCAACTTGCTCACCAGGTCACGGCAGGTGGTGCCGGCAAGGAACGCGCCGATGACATCGGAGTCGGTGATGTTGGGCAGCTCAGTGCGCTGCTTCGAGAATCGCCGGATGTAGTCCCGGAGAGACTCCCCGGGCTGCTGTCGGCAGCTTCGGAGGTCCCAAGAATTCCCGGGGCGCACGTACGTGCCCTGGAAATTGCCGGCGAAGGCCTGGACCAAATCCTCCCAGTTGGAAATCTGCCCCGGAGGCAGGTGTTCCAACCAAGCGCGAGCAGTGTCGGAGAGGAACAGGGGGAGGTTGCGGATGATGAGATTGTCGTCGTCCGTTCCACCCAGTTGACAGGCCAGGCGGTAGTCCGCGAGCCACAATTCCGGTCTCGTTTCCCCCGAGTACTTTGTGATAGTAGTCGGGGGTCGGAATCTGGTCGGAAACGGCGCCCGCCGAATGGCCCGGCTGAAGACCTGTGGACCGGGTGGTTCGGGCGAGGGACTTCGATCCTCCCCGCTGTCGTAGCGTCCCCCACGCCTGGGGTGATAGCCTCGGCGCACCCTTTCGTCGAGGCGTGCCCGACGGTCGCGATGAGGGTGCTCGTTGCCGAGGTGGCCCGGGGCCGCAGGCGCGGTGTTGCGCGTGCGCCCGGTGTAGACCGAGGTTTCCCGCACGATTCGGGAAGTCGCGGCTCGAGGTTCCGAGGGGTACCCCTGCCTTCGGGAGGCAGAGCTCTCGACCCGCCGGGCCGCAGCGCCTTCCAGGAGATGCTTGAGCTCTCCCTGAATTCGCCGACCCTCGGTGGTTGATGACTCCGGCATCGCGCGGAGGAGCATCGCCGCCTCTGCCAGGTCCTGACCGGTTCCGCCGGATGCGGGTGGCGGCCTGTCCCTGACATCGTTGGCGATGCGGTGCTGGAGACCTTGGGGCAGGTGATGTATTTCTCCGGCCGGGGGTTGGCCCGCCCATACCTGCCCGACGTCCCGGCGGATCGTCTCAAGCGCTCCTGTTCCCTCGTTGAGCCTGGCCTGCGCCCCGCGGACTTGCTCGAGCTGTGGGTCGTGACCCCCCGCCGGAACGGGGACCACAGCTAGCTCCCGCGGGATGTCGGCGCGAGGCACGGGCCTAGGAAAATCACCGTCCTCCGGCATGCCGAGATGGTTGCCTTCGGAGGGATCCCCCAGCTCAACGTGGAAACATTCGCGGCTTGGGCCGCAATCCTCATCGTCGAGGCTGCGGCTTCCATCGGTACAGTCGGAGAGGCAGTAGTCACACGCGGTCGTGAAGTCCCGCATGGCACTGGGGTTGCCAAGTCCAGAGAAATCCCAACAGACGCTGGGATCGTCATCTTCCTCGGACCCAGAGGGCCCGTAGGTCGAGACGTCCGTCAACCGGTCCCAAGGCGACCGCATACGAAACCCCAGTGGGGTTGCACTCGCCTCAATGAGAGCGCCCGCCAAGGCGAGGTCGCTTGGCGGGTTGAGGCCGAGTCGAAATGACGTAAGATGGGAGTTAGTCAGTACCTTTGGGTCGACGAGGAGCGACGTAGTCCCATCGGGGACTGGTTGCACCGTCGTCCCGGGTACGAGGGCGACGTCCTGCAGGCTTTCCGCGAGCGCGCTGGCGTCGTCTTCTTGCTCGGGATCGGCGTGTCGCGGGGGACGGCGCTTGTCTTTGTCTCGAACGCGAGGTCGACGCCCAGCGTGCCTTCCGTCGGGGTGTCGGGGGCGTCGATTCGCTCGACGGCTGACGAAGCGCGGCCTCCCGCTTGGCCTTGTTTGCCCCGCCTCCTCCTCCGTTGGCGGGGGAGAGGACGGAGCGAGCTCGAATGTTGTTCTTCCACCGCGCGGGGAAGATGTCGTCGGTTCCGCCGCCGGCGGGCGGGTCGTCGGCCGCCATTGTCGTTGTCGCGCGGCGGTGGAAGGAGTATCATGTCGTAGCTGCCGTCGAAGGACATGAACTCAAGACTCCCGAAACGGAGCACCGTCCCGGGCCGGAGAGGTTACTGGAGACTGCCCATCTGGAGCTTGACAGGAAGTTGTTCGTCAGCACGCAGCAGGCCCCTACCTGGCGCGCCAACTGTCGGCGTTTCGAGACCGGGGGGTCCCCAAGCCGACGAGTGAGTGTGCTGCGTGCCCCAGCCCAGATGGGTCGAGCGCGTGGGCGAGCGCGAAGGGGGGAGAGGCGAGGTGGCCGGAGACGGGCGTGAGAGAGGTGAAAAGTCCCGCGGCCTTCGTGTTCGTCCCGTGCCCAGGTCGGGTGCGCTTGTAGTAGGGGGGTTACAAGCGTCCACGCGGGTGAGGGAAGCGAGCGGCCCCAAGAGAGCGCCTGTCTCGTCCTCGTCCCCGCGCGGCCAACCTTCTCTAAGAAGGCCCTGGTCCTTCCTTTTATAGTTGTAAGGAGAGGATCCAGGTGTACAATGGGGGTGTAGCAGAGTGCTACGCGTCTAGCGGAGAGGGAGCTAGTGCCCTGGGTACATGCCAATGTGGCAGCCGGAGAGGTCTTGGCACCTTGCTGGCGTGATGTCGTGGCTGTCGGAGGAGCAACGGAGCCTGGCGGAAGGACAGCTGTAGGAGCGGTCGAGTCCTTGCTGACGTCGCCTTGCCTCCGTAAGAGGGCTGAGAGCCGCCGTCGTCATAGAGCTTGTGGGGCGCCATTATTGCCCATCTGGCGGAGCTGTCCAGATGGGACGCCGGTCTCGTTCTTCGTGACCTGAGTCGGCTCGGGGTAGGATGGTGATGGCGCTTCCTGCTGGCGTAGCGGGCCCGAGTCCTAGGTCGGGCGACGTGGAGGCCGTTCCGAAGCCGAGGTCGAGTCTGCCCTGCATGGCCGAGGCCGAGTCCGAGCTATTGGGTCGGGCGAGGCGGAGGTCGTTTGGCAGAGGCCAGGGCGGAGTCCGAGCCCTGGGTCGGGCGGAGCGGAGTTCGCTGTCTTCCGGGGCCTTAGCCCGAGTCCGAGCCCTGGGTCGGGCGGAGCGGAGTTCGCCGTCTTCCGTGGCCTCAGCCCGAGTCCGAGCCCTGGGTCGGGCGGAGCGGAGTTCGCCGTCTTCCGGGGCCTTAGCCCGAGTCCGAGCCCTGGGTCGGGCGGAGCGGAGTTCGCCGTCTTCCGGGGCCTTAGCCCGAGTCCGAGCCCTGGGTCGGGCGGAGCGGAGTTCGCCGTCTTCCGGGGCCTTAGCCCGAGTCCGAGCCCTGGGTCGGGCGGAGCGGAGTTCGTCGTCTTCCGGGGCCTTAGCCCGAGTCCGAGCCCTGGGTCGGGCGGAGCGGAGTTCGTCGTCTTCCGGGGCCTTAGCCCGAGTCCGAGCCCTGGGTCGGGCGGAGCTTCCTATGGCGCCTTTGGCAAGGCCTGACTGCCTGTCAGTCTCACTCTGTCAAGTGGCACTGCAGTCGGAATGGCGCAGGCGGCGCTATCCTTCTGTCAGACCGGTCAGTGGAGCGGTGAAGTGACGGCGGTCACTTCGGCTCTGCCGGGGGGCGCGCGTCAGGATAAAGGTGTCAGGCCACCTTTGCGTTAAATGCTCCTGCAATCTGGTCAGTCGGCGCGGCGATTTAGTCAGGGTTGCTTCTAAGCGAAGCCAAGGCCTCGGGCGAGCCGGAGGTATGTCCGCCGTAAAAAGGGGGGCCTCGGGCGAGACGGAAGTCTCTCGAGGTCGGCTGCCTTTGGCCGAGGCTAGGCTCGGGTGAAGCGTGACCGAGTCACTCGTGTGGACTGATCCCTGACTTAATCGTACCCATCAGGCCTTTGCAGCTTTATGCTGATGGGGGTTACCAGCTGAGAATTAGGCGTCTTGAGGGTACCCCTAATTATGGTCCCCGACACACCGCGAAGGGGCTACTGTTGTGTCGGGGACCATAATTATGGGCGAGACAATCTCGTTCGCCCCTCGGAAGGCCATCAAGTCCCAGGTACTAGCGGACTTTGTAGCCGAATGGGTCGACACACAGTTGCCGACGGCTCCGATCCAACCGGAGCTCTGGACCATGTTTTTTGATGGGTCGCTGATGAAGACGGGGGCCAGCGCGGGCCTGCTCTTCGTCTCGCCCCTCGGGAAACACCTGCGCTACGTGCTACGCCTCCATTTCCCGGCGTCCAACAATGTGGCTGAGTACGAAGCTTTGATCAACGGATTACGAATCGCCATCGAGCTATGGGTCCGACGCCTCGACGCTCGCGGCGACTCGCAGCTCGTCATCGACCAAGTCATGAAGAACTCCCACTGCCGCGACCCGAAGATGGAGGCATACTGTGATGAGGTTCGACGCCTGGAAGACAAGTTCTGCGGGCTCGAGCTTAACCACATCGCTCGGCGCTACAACGAGACTGCGGACGAGCTGGCTAAGATAGCCTCGGGGCGAACAACGGTTCCCCCGGACGTCTTCTCCCGGGATCTGCATCAACCCTCCGTCAAGATCGACGACTCGCCCGAGCCCGAGGCACCCTCGGCTCAGCCCGAGGCGCCCGCGGTTCAGCCCGAGGTATCCTCGGCTCCCGAAGGCGAGGCACTGCTCATCGAGGAGGAGCGGAGCGGGGGCACGCCTGATCGAGATTGGCGGGCCCCGTACCTGCAATATCTCCGCCAAGGAGAGCTACCCCTCGACCAGGCCGAGGCACGGCGGGTAGCGCGACGCGCCAAGTCGTTCGTCTTGCTGGGCGATGAGAAGGAGCTTTACCACCGCAGCCCCTCGGGCATCCTCCAGCGGTGCATCTCCATCGCCGAAGGTCAGGAACTCCTACAAGAGATACACTCGGGGGCTTGCGGCCATCACGCAGCACCCCGAGCCCTTGTCGGGAACGCTTTCCGGCAAGGCTTCTACTGGCCGACGGCGGTGGCTGACGCCAGTAGAATTGTCCGCACCTGCGAAGGGTGCCAATTCTATGCGAAGCAGACCCACCTGCCCGCTCAGGCTCTGCAGACGATACCCATCACCTGGCCTTTCGCTGTGTGGGGTCTGGACCTCGTCGGCCCTCTGCAAAAGGCGCCCGGGGGCTACACGCACCTGCTGGTCGCCGTCGACAAATTCTCCAAGTGGATCGAGGTCCGACCCCTGAACAGCATCAGGTCCAAGCAGGCGGTGGCGTTCTTCACCAACATCATCCATCGCTTCGGGGTCCCGAACTCCATCATCACCGACAACGGCACTCAGTTCACCGGCAAAAAAATCTTGGATTTTTGCGAGGACCACAACATCCGGGTGGACTGGGCTGCCGTAGCTCATCCCATGTCGAATGGGCAAGTAGAGCGTGCCAACGGCATGATTCTGCAAGGGCTCAAGCCTCGGATTTACAATGACCTCAACAGGTTCGGCAAGCGATGGATGAAGGAACTCCCCTCGGTGGTCTGGAGCCTGAGGACAACGCCGAGCCGGGCCACGGGTTTCACGTCGTTCTTCCTGGTCTACGGGGCCGAGGCCGTCTTGCCCACTGACCTGGAATACGGCTCCCCGAGGACGAGAGCCTACAACGAGCAAAGCAACCAAGCTAGCCGAGAGGACTCGCTGGACCAGCTTGAAGAGGCTCGGGACAGGGCCTTACTACACTCGGCGCGGTATCAGCAGTCCCTGCGACGCTACCACGCCCGAGGGGTCAGACACCGAGACCTCCAGGTGGGCGACCTGGTGCTTCGGCTGCGGCAAGACACCCGAGGGAGGCACAAACTCACGCCCCCCTGGGAGGGGCCTTTCGTCATCGCCAAAGTCCTAAAGCCCGGAACGTACAAGCTGGCTAACAGTGAAGGCGAGGTCTACGGCAACGCTTGGAACATCCAACAGCTACGTCGCTTCTACCCTTAAGATGTTTCCAAGTTGTTCATATACCTCGCACCGCTGCAAAGTTTAGTCAACAAGGAAGGGTCGGCCTAGCCTCGGCAAAGCCCGACCCTCCCTCGGGGGCTAAACGGGGGGAAACCCCCTCTGCGTCAAAATTTTCCTCGAAAAAATCTCCTTTATCAGAATATCTTTCGTGCTTTTTGACTATTTCGAGAAGTGGGTCCTGGAAACGACGGGGTACACGTAAGCAGTCAAGGCTGACCGAGCCGAGGGACTCCTACGCCTCCGGGATACGGATACCTCACTCATCACCTTCTGTGATAAGTAACTCGCGTTCGGATAAGGTGACTCCGCGGATCGAACAAGTCTCTACGTTCGGAAGCCTTTCTGTCGAAGCGATTCTTCGAGTATTCTCGACCGAGTCGGTGATAGGGCCTCGGGGACGAGTAAAAGTGCGCGTAAGCGGCAAGGCCGACCGAGTCGAGGGACTCCCACGCCTCCGGGATACGGATACCTCACTCCTCACCTTCCGCGAGAAGCAACTTTCGCTCGCACGGACGTCCCTGTTACCGACAAAGAGTCCAGATACTTGAAACAAGAGGAAGAGAGACGCAGCTTTAACACGCAACAAGGGTGTGTGTTCTGGCCTCGACGGCCGCACAAAGCACACACTACAAGACAATCTGATCCTGCAGGCTCGGGTCCTGACGCTGGAAGAGGGCAGCAACACCCTCGGCATCGAAGGCACCTTCGGCGACGCCCGACCCAGCCTCAGACGGCGACGCGGTCCGAGGGTCTCTGCTCCGGAGACGGCGTCATCACCGCGACCGGGCGGTCGCTACCAGGGACTTCTTCGAGAACCTGGCCCGAGCAGGCGGCTCAGCCGGTCACCCCCGGGGCCTCGGCCAACCATTTTCCGAGGTCCCCGGCCCGGTCCGAAGCCTCGGCTGATCAACCCCGACGTCGATCCAGCCAACGGACAACCTGGCCAGGCTCCGGCCAACCAGGTTTCATTTTCGAGCCAACTCCGCCTCTGTTCATACTGATATCGCTACCCTTGGCCTCGGCTCGTCGAAGAGCGGCCGAGGGGTCTCTTTAACTAAGCTAGAGGAGCCTCAGACAGCAGGGCCGACCGAGCCGAGGGACTCCTACGCCTCCGGGATACGGATACCTCACTCGTCACCTTGACCTGGGGCAACTCATGCTTGGTGAAGCGGTTCAGATAATCAACAGGCGAGACTTAGCGCTCGAAAATGAGGAGAAAACGCGGCTCCGTGCCGAAATTACATACATGTTCAGGCCTCGACAGCCGCAATGAACAGACACTCTGGCACCCGAAATGCCATTACAAATGGAACTCCGGTTCCCCCTCCGCAGGTACGAACAACCCCACTCCGAGGGGGAAGGCCTGCGGAGCAACGGAAGGCCGGCGAACGGCACGCCGTCACCTGCTCCAGCAGCGGCGACGACGACGACTTCTGCTCCGGGGGGCCGAACAGCGGCAGCACTGACCTCAGGGCGGATGCTGCTGCCGGGAGGCCCCCGCCCATGCCAAAACTCGTAAGGCAAGGACGGACAGAAGGCCGTAGAGTTGAAGGTCGGTCTGCGGCCGGCCTTGGCAATCTCGCCGGCAGAAGAACCTCTTCAAGCTGCCGTGGCGAACGCCGGTGTCGCGGGCGGCTCCGAAGCCACTCGCGCCCGAGAGCCAGGCACGGTACAGTTGCCAGCGCCACGGACGACGACCACCCTTCCCTCCGATCACTGAGTGAAGGAGCGGGCCGCCGCCCACGCGAGGGCCGACCTCAACTCGGCACACTCCCCTCCCCAGCCCTGGTGATGAAGATCCTTGAAGCTGAGGGAGGGGCAGAGGCCGCAGCCCGGCTCGCTTTCCCCCACCATCAAGCTGGAGGTCACCATCTTGGGTGATCGCCGGTGGAGGGGTGCAGCCGGGCTGCATGATGAAAATCCTTGAAGCCGAACGATGGCTGAAAGGTACCAACTCCCACGGAGTTGCGTTCCTCCAACGAGGGGGCTGAAAGACGGCGGATACCCCCCATCCGGGGGCTTGGAAGACGGAAAGACACGACGCATAAGGGAGGAAGAAGACATGGCTGCCTTCCGAAAGGGGTCGCCCTCCTTTTGAAGGCGACTCTCCCTACGTGCGCCCCCAAACGCCACGGGTCGAGTCTTCTCCAACACGCTCCAAAGCCCTCCCCTGCGGCATGGGGGCTGGGTCCCGCATGTCATGCAAACCGGCTCAGAAGCAGAAGAAGCCAAACCGCCGCGCGCGGTGCACATAACCGCCCAGCGGTTACAAGCGATTCCCCACTTTCGTCCAGACCAACGGACGGAAGGGGCGGGCAGCCATGCAGGCGGCATGCAACCGCGCCAGGTGGACGCGCTTCTCCGACTTCTAACACGCCAGCTTGGAGGCCCAGGCCCACGCGTCGCGCGACCAGCGCGCCAGTTGCTGCATGCAAGCAACCGCACCGCCACTTGTGCCACCGTCGCACCTCTTCGGTTGCGGAGCCTATGCCGCGACTCGAGGCGGCCCAGCGGCGCCAGCCTGACGCAGCGGTCAAACGCGGTCAAAAGTAGGGCGGCAGTAATGACGGTGGCAGGCGCGCGAGAACAGCGGTCACGCCGTCAGCCAAGCTCACGTCCCATCCGGAGGCAGCGAGAGAACCCCCTCTCACGGCGTGAAGACGACGCGCCCGTGACCCGTCCCTCGAACGGCTCGCGCACGCGCAACGGCAGCCTCGCCAACTACTCACCCCGGCGCATTAACTCCGTAGCTGGGCAGGCGGCGCTTCTGACAGGAGCAGCCGGCGACGCTTCGCCTTCGCCAAAATAACCGCGCCAAAAGAGGTACGCCGCGTCGTTCAAATTCGTATCCTTTTTTCCTTTTTCCTCTTTCTCTATCTCTTGCAACAGGGACCGGGAAAGGGGATACCCCCAAAGGGATCCTTCCCCGTGAAGGAACTAGGCTCCGAGCCTCCATACTGATCAGGGGTTCGAAGGCTGGCCCCCCGAAGGGTTCAACAGCCGCCTCAGATCGCGTGGGCCCGACACCCACTACTGGTCAGAGGTTCGAAGGTCGGCCTCCCGAAAGGTTCCACGACTGCCTCAGGCTACTCGGGCTCCGCGCCCATTACTGATCAGGGGTTCGAAGGCTGGCCCCCCGAAGGGTTCACAGTCGCCTCAGACACCGAGCGAGGGATGACCAGGGGTACGTTCGATACATAACCAAGGCTCGGGCTGCGCTCCCGAGGTACCCTAGGACATTTCCGAGACCAGCGGGAACGATCCTGTAACGGAATCCCATCGGAGGGAGGCAACGAGCCCTCGGACCCCGTCACCAGGGGACCGGGTCCGGCAGACCACCCGCAGGTACTTTTGGGCGTGCCTCCGGGCCCCTAGCCGACCCCCAACGAACGGGGCACGGACGTCCACTCGGATTACCCGATTGCAGCTCACCGGAGACACCATGTTCGGTGCCCATCGAGGGTAACATGGCGCTCTCCCCCCCTCCTCCTTGCGGAAAGGCGACGTAGGGGCGTATGTAAAAAAGCCGAGTCTGTCCCTGATCGCCCTCTCGCCCTGTGCGGAGGCTCGGGGGCTGCTCTCGCAAACCCGGCTCCGGCCAAACCGTTGACAGCGTCAACATACCAGCCCGAGAGCTTGGGCCCCGACCGTGCACCCGGGCTACGGCCTGTTCGCATGAGGGAACCACCAGACCAGCCGAGGCATTACGCAAGGCATTAAGACCTCGAAGGAGTGTAACCACTCCTCCGAGGCCTCGGGGGCTACACCCGGCGGGTGCGCTCGCGCGCACCCATTGGAACAAAATGCAACCGAGAAAGGCTGGTCCCCTTGCAAAAAAGTGCGACGAAAGCCTCCAAGCGAGTGCTAACACTCCCTTCGAGGCTCGGGGGCTACTGTCGGGGACCATAATTAGGGGTACCCTCAAGACGCCTAATTCTCAACTGGTAACCCCCATCAGCATAAAGCTGCAAAGGCCTGATGGGTACGATTAAGTCAGGGATCAGTCCACACGAGTGACTCGGTCACGCTTCACCCGAGCCTAGCCTCGGCCAAAGGCAGCCGACCTTGAGAGACTTCCGTCTCGCCCGAGGCCCCCCTTTTTACGGCGGACATACCTCCGGCTCGCCCGAGGCCTTGGCTTCGCTTAGAAGCAACCCTGACTAAATCGCCGCGCCGACTGACCAGATTGCAGGAGCATTTAACGCAAAGGTGGCCTGACACCTTTATCCTGACGCGCGCCCCCCGGCAGAGCCGAAGTGACCGCCGTCACTTCGCCGCTCCACTGACCGGTCTGACAGAAGGACAACGCCGCCTGCGCCATTCCGACTGCAGTGCCACTTGACAGAGTGAGACTGACAGGCAGTCAGGCCTTGCCAAAGGCGCCATAGGAAGCTCCGCCCGACCCAGGGCTCGGACTCGGGCTAAGGCCCCGGAAGACAACGAACTCCGCTCCGCCCGACCCAGGGCTCGGACTCGGGCTAAGGCCCCGGAAGACGACGAACTCCGCTCCGCCCGACCCAGGGCTCGGACTCGGGCTGAGGCCCCGGAAGACGGCGAACTCCGCTCCGCCCGACCCAGGGCTCGGACTCGGGCTAAGGCCCCGGAAGACGGCGAACTCCGCTCCGCCCGACCCAGGGCTCGGACTCGGGCTAAGGCCCCGGAAGACGGCGAACTCCGCTCCGCCCGACCCAGGGCTCGGACTCGGGCTGAGGCCCCGGAAGACGGCGAACTCCGCTCCGCCCGACCCAGGGCTCGGACTCGGGCTAAGGCCCCGGAAGACGGCGAACTCCGCTCCGCCCGACCCAGGGCTCGGACTCCGCCCTGGCCTCTGCCAAACGACCTCCGCCTCGCCCGACCCAGGAGCTCGGACTCGGCCTCGGCCATGCAGGGCAGACTCGACCTCGGCTTCGGAACGGCCTCCACGTCGCCCGACCTAGGGCACAAGCCCGCCACATCAACAGGAAGCGTCATCATCACCCTACCCCGAGCCGACTTGGGCCGCAGAGAACAAGACCGACGTCCCATCTGGCTAGCTCTGCCAGATAGGCAATGATGGCGCCCCACAAGCTCTATGACGACGGCGGCTCTCAGCCCTCTTACGGAGGCAAGGCGACGTCAGCAAGGACTCGACCGCTCCTACAGCTGTCCTTCCGCCAGGCTCCGTTGCTCCTCCGACAGCCACGACATCACGCCAGCAAGGTGCCAAGACCTCTCCGGCTGCCACATTGGCATGTACCCAGGGCACTAGCTCCCTCTCCGCTAGACGCGTAGCACTCTGCTACACCCCCATTGTACACCTGGATCCTCTCCTTACAACTATAAAAGGAAGGACCAGGGCCTTCTTAGAGAAGGTTGGCCGCGCGGGGACGAGGACGAGACAGGCGCTCTCTTGGGGCCGCTTGCTTCCCTCACCCGCGTGGACGCTTGTAACCCCCCTACTGCAAGCGCACCCGACCTGGGCGCGGGACGAACACGAAGGCCGCGGGACTTTTCACCTCTCTCACGCCCGTCTCCGGCCACCTCGCCTCTCCCCCCTTCGCGCTCGCCCACGCGCTCGACCCATCTGGGCTGGGGCACGCAGCACACTCACTCGTCGGCTTGGGGACCCCCCGGTCTCGAAACGCCGACATGTTGGGACCATGCTTCGTCGCCGAAGGTCCTGCAGGAAGAAACAGCTTCGACTGAAGCTGTCTGTACGTGATGCCGAAGGGTGCCGTTCATGAAGCTTCGGAATTACAAACCGACTTAAAGATAGAATGACCTTTTAGTCCATAAGAGTTTGAGTCGTTGTTGTAAACTTTTATGAGGGGTATGATTGTAATTGCTCACAGGCTGTGTCCTGTGCCTATAAATAGTGAACAGTATTCCTTTACTGTTCACGCATTCCTGTAATTGCAATCACATCACTCGGAAATTATTCTTTGCCAAGGCAGAGATATAAACGTATCTAAACATTATATTTGAATATCTTAAGTTTATATAATATGAAAATGATGTTGTTTACTTCTAATTTACTTGTCTTTAATGCTTTATGTCTCGTGTTATTTTATATTATTTCTGAGAGTTCAATTACGAAGATATAACCTTCGTAATTGTGTCATTATAACCTTCGTCCGAAGTTCATTAAATCCTTGGGGAAATAATGTTTCAACGGACGAAGGACATTAATATTTAACATTTTATGTTGCCTTGTTCTTAATTCATAGCATTTGAGAACAAGTCCCCAACAGCGGAGCAACAACTACTTCGCGCGCAACGGTCGACTGCAGCGCATTAAATGCGCGCCTGCGCGCGCAGAGGACAGAGCACGCGCAGGTGGCACACCGGACAGTCTACAGGACTTGTCCGGTGCGCCACCGGACAACCAGGCGGGCCCACAAGTCAGAGCTCCAATGGTCGGAACCCAACAACCTAGTGACGTGGCTGGCGCACCGGACTGTCCGGTGCGCCATGCGACAGCAGCCTCCACCAAACGGCTAGTTTGGTGGTTGGGGCTATAAATACCCCAACCACCCCCACATTCAAGTCATCCAAGTTTTCCACCTTCCAACTACTTACAAGAGCTAAGCATTCAATACAAGACACACCGAAGTGATTAAATCCTCTCTCAATTCCACACAAGGCTTTAGTGATTAGTGAGAGAGATTTGTTGTGTTCTTTTGAGCTCTTGCGCTTGGATTGCTTCCTTCTTTCATTCTTTCTTGCGAACAACTCAATTGTAATCAAGGCAAGAGACACCAATTGTGTGGTGGTCCTTGCGGGGAAGTTTTGTTCCCGTTTGATTGAGAAGAGAAGCTCACTCGGTCCGAGCGACCGTTTGAGAGAGGGAAAGGGTTGAAAGAGACCCGGTCTTTGTGACCACCTCAACGGGGAGTAGGTTTGCGATAACTGAACCTCGGTAAAACAAATCCGCGTGTCACACTCTTTATTCGGTTGCAATCTGTTTTGCACCCTCTCTCTCGGGCTCGTTTATATTTCTAACGCTAACCCGGCTTGTAGTTGTGATTAAGTTTGTAAATTTCAGATTCGCCCTATTCACCCCCTCTCTAGGCGACTTTCAGATGGGAAGGTGTGAGACATCAACTGGTACTGGAGTGGCCCAATAAGTCCCTCGAGGAATTGTTGCTGCTTCCTCTCATCCTCAGCAACCTACTCTGAAGCATACCTTGACAGCTGAATGAATTTATCTCTGTATTCACTCACTGTCATATTCCCTGCTTGAGATAGAGGAATTCCTTTTTCTTGATCTTTATCAGCCCATCAGGAATATGACAATTCGTGAAATTAGCAGAAAACTCTACCCATGTGATTGTGTCAGCAACGGCGTGAGCAGCACAATAAGAGTCCCACCAGTCTACAGTGGGACCCGTGAGGCGAACCGATGCATAGAGAACCTTCGCCCTGTCGATGCACTGAGCGATATTAAGCATTTTCTACACTATCTTCAACCAATCATCTGCATATAGTGGATTTGTAGAGCTGGAGAAGGTGGATGGCTTATGACTCATGAACTTCCGATGCTTGTCCTTGGGTGATGCTAGTGGTGGTGGAGGTGGTGGTTGCTGTCGGTCCTAGCAGATTTGAGCTTGCATCTCTGCCATTGTGTTAGCCATTTGTTGCAGCTGCTGCATCTGAGCGGCAACGACAACATCAGTCCCAATCGGTGGAGGATTCAGAGGAGCATTAATCTCCGGTTCTGGATTAGGTACCGCCCTCTTTCGACGAATACGAGCAGGTAGATCGATACTGCGTCCCTTCCAGGGAACGCAAGGTGCAAAATGCCAAAGATTGCAAAAGACAAAACGTCTTAAAAACAGAGAGAGTATTCAACACATCGCCTTTCAAAACTTTTCAGCAAGTATTTCATTATAAAGAAATAGTCTTAACTATACAGCTCCACCTAAACCCTGCCCTACGACTGAGACATAAGAAATTAGCAACACACAATCTCTGGTACTTGTTCCATATTGTTATTCAATTCTTCAAAACACTTATCAGTGTATTATTGATAGATCAACTAATCAATAGGGGAGACCATCAACAAAATTAGCACGAGAAGATCAGTGACATCTACTTATAAATACTTAAATATAAAACCCCTTAACCCTAATCATATGGACACATGTACTTGTGTTTCTTCGTAACTTTAGCAACGATCAAAATGAGGTAAGGAAAACCATCACAGATTTCCATCTAAGATCACTGCAACAAAATGAAATTGTGGTTTTCTCGTTGCTAGGCAAACTGGGAATGATAGACCGTGAACCCATGCAGTTAGGTTCTTCTTCGACGTACAATTAGGGGAATCATATAAATCGAAAAGAAAAAGGCAAGGACGACATCTGTATCACCTTGGACGCTGGTGATGTGATTCCCTTCCTTTTCTCTGCATCGACCTTCGCTGAAGGAAGTAACGACCGGAGATGTTTGGAGATGGCAGCCTTCGTATGGAGGCCCGCTGGAGTTGGTCTTCGGTGCCTGACGACGCTCGTAATGACCTCAGCGCTACCCGATCTTGTCTTCTTTGCGGAGAGATTTGAGTTGTAGCAAGCGGTCCGCCATCAGACCCGTCCCAGCATGCGAATACGGTGGGGTTGCGGATGCGGTTGGGCGCCCCAACATGCGCGGAGCGTGCTTGGCACAGCGTGCGGGGGAGGCAGAAGAGGCGGAACCGATGGGGATTCACGGGCGTAGTGGATGGGGCTTCTGGCTTCACGAGACGGATCAGGGCGTGGGATCGGACAACTGGTGGGCGGATCGAATGGTTGAAATTGCGAACGATATAACAGAGGGTTTAGATTGCAGCCAATAAAGATATGTTTGATTGCCTATAAACGAGAGGCATGAGCACGGGCTGCTCGAGAAGATGTAAAATAAGCTATTGTGAGACCACGCGAGCACGGAACCAATCAGCCGATATTTTAATTCGTCGGTAATGTTTACGCGACTACGCGAGTCACCTTGTACGAATACGACTAGTGCGCTATTGTGCGGTCAGAGAACATGTTGACGACTTGTCATGCACCACGAGCTGTACTACAGTCCATGAGGCGCGGAAACACCAACCCATGACCGGCGGACGAGGCGCGCTCGAGCAGCGGGAGCTGCACTGCAGAGCCGCAGCAACGCGAGTATGTACGCGACACGCGGTCGGCGAGGGCCGAGGAGAGCGCGCGCGCGCGCGTCTCAGGTCAGGTGCTGACTTGAATGCAGGGAGCTTGTCGCCGCGGTCCGCCATGGGATGGGAGAGGTGTCGGCGCTCGGCGCTCCCCACCGGCGCGCGCCATGGGAACCGTGGGCGTAAATAGTTCGTGGCGTGGCTGTGCCCCGCCGGCCTGCCGCGCACGCGCACCATTCAATGAGGCCGTGGGCGTTGCCCTCGCGCATCCCCGCGACTGGCTGGCTGGTTCCCAAGTCCCACCCGCCGATCGGCTCCAGCAGAAGGAAATTTAAGGAACACGTCATAAATGGCATGATCCGATAGTGGCAGAGAGACAGGAAGAACGAGACAGAGAAGGATTCCGTGGCTCTACTCGTCCTCGCCCACGCCCAGCCATCCGCCGAGAAGCGGATCCAGTGGCGGTACAGTATCCATCCGTTTTGCGCGCTGACTCGTCCATTTACTGCGGCCTGCGGATACGCGCTCCCTTCTCTCTACCCGTGCCTGCGTAATTGTGGGATGGAATGATCATGGATGGAACCCCGACGGTGGAGGAGCGGCCGGAGCGCAGTCACCGAGGGAGGCCTGGCCAATTTACTCCCCTTCACTTCATCTCGTGTTTGTGTGTGTGTGTGTGACTGTGACCGCGAAGGCCGCCTGGTCCTCACGAGACCTCCCTCCCCGTCTCAAATTCTCGCGCGCTCCCCCCTCTCCCACTGCACGACCGCTTCAAATACGACGCCAAACGAACCCAGCTGCCTCGTCTTCCTTCCAACCAACCGTCGCAATCGCAATTCGCAAACAAGACCAGTTGGCGCGAGCAGCAGCTAGCAGAGAAGATGGATGTCCCCAGGGTGGTGCTAGTTTGCCACTCGTTGTTCTGGCTGCTCCTTCCGGCGGTCATCCTCGGTGCCACTGCGGAGACGATGCAGACCTACATCGTGCAGCTGCACCCGCACCACGACGGCGGCAGCGGCGAGGCCACGCTGCCCGCCTCCAACTCCAACTCCAAGGTCGACTGGCACTTCTCCTTCCTCGAGAGGTCCGTGTCGTGGGAGCAGGAGAAGCGCCCCGCCTCGCGCCTCCTCTACTCCTACCATACCGTGTTCGACGGCTTCGCGGCGCAGCTCTCGGACGGCGAGGCCGCGGCGCTGCGCGCGCTGCCTGGCGTCGCGTCCGTGCGCGCCGACCGGCGGGTGGAGCTGCACACCACCTACTCGTACCGCTTCCTGGGGCTCGGCTTCTGCCCCACCGGCGCGTGGGCGCGGTCCGGGTACGGCCGCGGCACCATCATCGGCGTGCTCGACACGGGCGTGTGGCCCGAGAGCCCTAGCTTCGACGACCGCGGGATGCCGCCCGCGCCGGTGCGCTGGTCCGGCGCGTGCCAGGGAGGGGAGCACTTCAACGCCTCCAACTGCAACCGGAAGCTCATCGGCGCGCGCTTCTACTCCAAGGGCCACCGCGCCAACTACCCGACCAACCCCTCGGAGGCGGCGGCTCTGCTTGAGTACGTGTCGCCGCGGGACGCGCACGGGCACGGCACGCACACGGCGTCCACCGCGGCGGGCGCGGCCGTTGCCGGGGCCAGCGTCCTTGGCGCCGGCCTCGGGGAGGCGCGCGGCGTCGCCCCGGGCGCGCACGTCGCCGCCTACAAGGTCTGCTGGTTCAACGGCTGCTACAGCTCCGACATCCTCGCCGGGATGGACGACGCGGTGCGCGACGGCGTCGACGTCCTGTCCCTCTCCCTCGGTGGGTTCCCCATCCCGCTCTTCGAGGACAGCATCGCCATCGGCAGCTTCCGCGCCACGGCGCGTGGCGTCTCCGTCGTGTGCGCCGCTGGGAACAACGGCCCGGCGCGGAGCTCCGTCGCCAACGAGGCGCCGTGGGTGCTGACTGTCGGCGCGGCCACCATGGACCGCCGCTTCCCGGCGTACGTCCGGCTCGGTGACGGACGTGTCCTGTACGGCGAGTCCATGTACCCCGGGGAAACCGGTTTGAAAAAAGGCGGGAAGGACCTGGAGCTGGAGCTAGTGTACGCCGTTGGTGGGACCCGGGAATCCGAGTACTGCCTCAAGGGGTCCCTTGATAAAGCCGCCGTCGCCGGAAAGATGGTGGTATGCGATCGCGGCATCACGGGCCGCGCCGACAAAGGCGAGGCAGTAAAAGAAGCAGGCGGCGCGGCCATGGTGCTCGCCAACTCCGAGATAAACCGGCAAGAGGACTCCGTCGACGTTCACGTTCTGCCAGCGACCCTCATAGGGTACCGTGAGGCCGTGGAGCTGAAGAAGTACATCAGCTCGACGCCACGGCCGGTGGCGAGGATCGTATTCGGCGGCACGCGGATCGGACGAGCGCGCGCCCCGGCGGTGGCCGTGTTCTCGGCGCGCGGGCCGAGCCTGACCAACCCTTCAGTGCTGAAGCCCGACGTGGTCGCCCCCGGGGTGAACATCATCGCGGCGTGGCCCGGGAACCTGGGCCCGTCGGGGCTGGAGAGCGACGCCCGCCGGTCCAACTTCACCGTGCTCTCGGGGACATCGATGGCGGCGCCTCACGTGAGTGGCATCGCGGCGCTGATCCGGTCGGCGCACCCGTCCTGGAGCCCAGCGATGGTCCGGTCCGCGATCATGACTACGGCTGACATAATCGACCGGCAGGGGAAGGCGATCATGGACGGCGGCGGCGGCGGCGGGCGCGCCAGCGTGTTCGCCATGGGCGCGGGGCACGTGAGCCCCGCGCGCGCCGTCGACCCGGGCCTCGTCTACGATATCCAGCCCGCCGACTACGTGACGCACCTGTGCACGCTCGGGTACAGCCACATGGAGATCTTCAAGATCACCCACACCGGCGTCAACTGCAGCGCGGCGCTCCACGAGGACAGGAACAGGGGCTTCTTCAGCCTCAACTACCCGTCGATCGCTGTGGCGCTCAGGAACGGCGCCAGGTCGGCGGTGCTGCGGCGGACGGTGACCAACGTCGGCGCGCCCAACTCGACGTACGCCGTGCAGGTGTCCGCGCCACCGGGAGTGAAGGTCACGGTGGCGCCCATGACGCTGTCGTTCGTGGAGTTCGGCGAGCAGCGGAGCTTCCAGGTGACCGTGGACGCGCCGTCCCCTCCGGCGGCGAAGGACAGCGCGGAGGGGTACCTGGTGTGGAAGCAGAGCGGGGGGCAGGGGAGGCACGTCGTGAGGAGCCCCATCGCCGTGACCTGGGTGGAGTAGCGATCGCAGGCTCGCGGGTCGCCGCTGCTCGTCTCTACGACCCTAGTTAGCTGGTGTAGTGTCTCTGTCTGACTCGAGACACGACTCTGTAGTCTGTACCAAGGATTCGAGGGTTGACTCCTGAACTAGGCAAGAGGCAAACTTGGGAATTTTATTTTTGTTCCCTTTTAATTAATATTTTAATATTAACTGTTACAAAAAAATAATATTGTACATTTGACTTTTAGTTGCAAAGGGCGTGTGGTGTGAGACCATGTCCAGCACTGGCAACTCAAAATACTGTTTTGTTTTGCACTGTGCTTTGCACTATTCAGAGTAGAATTTAAATATGTGTATAGGAATAGTTAAGTTGTTGAAGATAGCCTGACAATACACTCTACCACGTCATATGCGATAGTACAAAATAATCACAACACAAGCATAAACATTAGACTTAAGCCTATGCGGCACTAGATGGGTACACCTTTCGGTGCGACTAAGCTTGTCGCATTAGATGAGCTCACACAAAAAGCCAATATAGAGTTTGTGGATCTAATCCACTTTCTTCCTTTTCCCACTCTCTTTCTTTCTTAGAGCTACCCCGCGCGCATGGGATGCGGCTTTCGCCATCACTGCCACTTTGGCCCTGCTTTGGTGATGACAACCATTGGCACCATAGATAAGAGCCACACCAGACACCCTCCTACATGGTCTAGCTATAATTTCTTCCCCCACCATTTCTTGCTTTCGTTGGTCGTTAGTTTTATGAGTAGCGTCAACATTTTGGGAAGGCCATATTCTAGATGCTGCCAAGATGCCTTCCAAGAATCTCGATAGAAAAAATTATTGGGGGGCTGGCTATTGTCGGAACCATGATCCAAGGACCTACATCTCGTGGGACCTACCTTGGCTTTGGCTAAGGTAAGAGCACATCATGCCATGAAACTTGATCTTAGGGCTCTCAGAACCTACAACACACTGAATGCGCCAGACGTGAATGCGCCAGAGTACCAGAAAGCATCATAAAGTACAAGCCACACGTGAATGCACCAGAGTACCAGAAAGCATCATAAAGTACAAGCCGCTACATCGGTTACCAACTATGTCATACATGACAACATGAACTTCGGTACCCATAGCTATGATAGGTCATTCCTTCCTTTACAACAAGACATATCTGCCACTATTGCAAGACATCCTCAACAATATGGCATGACCAAGGCATGCCACTGCTTATGATTCTACAACCATGATAAGATAGGAGTTATTGAGTCCCTGATGGTTGGGGCCCATCGCCTAGAAAGCATGTAACTCTTTTGTCCCTTAGCCTATAAAAGGAAGGAGTAGAGCAATGTAGAAGATGATTTGATTTGGGCCAATTGAATCTGACTAGGACATTTGGGGTTCTTATTGAGGTAGGAGATGCAATTTAGAGGACTCATTTAAAGATATAAAAAGGCATACATGAAGGTGAACTAGAGACCAACGGTATAGAAATCTCACAAGAACAAAATGGAAAGAGAGAGAGAGAGCTAGAAGGTCATGGTGCTCAGTTGATATTTGAGCTTACAATTGTTGTCACCTTTATGTTCATAAATCTGCTTGTCAGTGTTTTGGAAACACCAGCCAGTGATTCTGAGTACTTCATGCGTCTAGTACAGATGGTGAACGTGGGGACACAAGATTTTTATACTAGTTTGGGTTGAATGTCTTTATGTCAAGTTGGGTATGTCATATACCCTACGCTCTATTTATAATGGGGGGTGGATTACAAATTGAGTCGAGGGAGGGCCGAAGGCCCAAGCCTCTGACTGATGGAGTCAGTGATGTGGAATACTTCACGAATTACAAGTGTTGGCTATTGTTGTGCTCTTGTTGCCCTTGGTCTAAATCGAGACACTCCTTTGCCTTTTATATGCCAAGGCAGACGGGAGCCCGTTACATACATCCCATGGGTCAGGTCTTATCTGAAAGGGAAATTGAGTTGACCATTTCCTATAATTAATTTTGGTGGTTGATGATCAAAACAAACACATGGACTAACTAGTTTGTCTAGAACTCATGTTTTACAGGTGCATAAGGTTAAACACAAACCAATAAAAGAATCAAGTTAGGGACATAATTTTAAAGGAGTAAAAAGAACTTGAGTGTGCTGTAAAATGACTCACCGGACTGTCCGATGTGCCACCGGACAGTGTCAGGTGCACCAGGACCATACAAACATCAACCAGCCACTCTCGAGAATTCTAGGGCGCACTCCGCTATAAATCACCGGACTGTCTGGTGTGCCACCGGACTGTCCGATGAGCCAGTGGAGCAACGGCTATCTACGCCAACGGTCGACTATGCAAAGTGCTATAGTGGGCTACAGTGTCGCGCAGAAGTCAGAGCTATGAAGTCAGAGGGCACCGGACTGTCCGGTGTGGCACCGAACTATCTGGTGCCGCAAGAGGACAAAGCCTCCAGCGGTCGACCAGCTCCGAACCCTAACGGTTGGGTGACGTGGCGGCGCACCGAACAAGGAACAGTGCCTATCCGGTGGCACACCGGACTGTCCGGTGCGCCCGTCGCCAGCAGCCTCCTCAATGGCTACCAAAGTGGTTGGTGGCTATAAATACCCCCCAACCACCTCATTCATATCCATCCAAACATTCCAAACATCTCATTCAATACAAGAGCAAAAGACTCCATTCCAAGACACATCAAATAGATTGAATCCTCTCTAAGCCTCCAAATTAACTCAATTCCATTAGGGACTTGAGAGAGGGTGTTTTTATGTTCATTATTGCTCTTGTTGCTTGGCTTGGCTTTTTTCTTTTCTCATTCTTATTCTCAAGTGCTTTGTAAGCGAGGCAAGAGACACCAAGTGTGTGGTGGTCCTTGCGGGGTCTCAGTGACCCATGAGATTAAGGAAGAAGGCTCACTCGGTCTAAGTGACTGTTTGAGAGAGGGAAAGGTTGAAATAGACCCGGTCTTTGTGACCTCCTCAACAGGGACTAGTGTCACACCCGGTTTTGGAAGGCAAACCGAATGCGAACCATGTACGTGCCTGGATCAGAAACTCACGTACACAACGATTACATAATTGGACATCATCACACAATGCTTGAAATAAATAGCGGAAAGGTACTTTATTACATCAAGATGTCCAAGACATCCACAGAGTCTAATACATAACCATAGTTCAACATAAATATCAAAGTGTGGAGTAACGAAACATAGATTGCTAAGCCTACACAAGCAACAGACTGGGGGTTTGCCACTAAAGTAAACTAGAACTCGTCGTATTCCTGGAACTCCTCGAAGTCATCCATGTTGCCAGCTTCACCTCCTGAGCACTAAGAACAGTGGGGACAACCTGGGGTGGGGTGGTTTGTAAAGCAAGGGCGAGTACACTTCAACGTACTCAGCAAATGTCCCGTTTGGCTAAGGTGGACTAACTGTATGTGGAGTTCAAAGTTAAGCAGTTGCTTTTAGTTGGTCAAGTTTTATTATTATAAGTAGAGCCAAATTTTAGTAATAGCCCAGTTATTACCCAGAGGCACTCCCTCCAAGAGGAAATACTAGAGATCTAGATTATAATCACCATTGTTAATCATCATCATAAAAGTAACCATTGTTCTTCTAATTGAAGAGGATCCCAAGGCTGCTCATAACCGCGAGCACGACTGATATACCAGTTTCTAACACTCTGCAGAGGTTGCACACTTTACCTACAAGCTGTGATTCCCATTCTGCCCGGGGTTCTAGCCTCTAGGGCTGGGAAAAAAGCTCGGGCTCGGCGAGCCGGATCGAGCTCGTCGCGGCTCGGTCGGGCTCGAGCCGGCTCGCGAGCTGTCGGCGAGCCGAGCCGAGCTGGTTTAGCAAGCTCGACAAAATCCTGAGCCGAGCCGAGCCAGCTCGCACAAGCTCACGAGCCGGCTCGCGAGCCAAGCCCAACAGTAACAGCGTAACTATGTAAGTGTAGCCCAATAGGCCCACAACCACAAGCAAAGCAGGCGCTGAACTCTGAAGCGCCTAAAGCTCAAGCCGCCCCGCCCAAACCACCTAACCCTAACAGCTCGTGCTCGGCGGCGGTGCCTCGGTGGATGGCGGTGCTCCACTGCTCCTCCAGTCCTCAGCTGTCAGCTCCTGTGACAGAGTGACGGCGGCGCAGGCGCTCATGCTTGGCGGGGCTCATGCTCAGCGGCTGGCGCGACCGCGACCGCGACCACTGACGCCCTGACGGAGTGAAGGCTGACGAGTGACGACGCCAGGCGGGCGCTACCGCGAGTCCGCGCCGCAACCGCCGCTGGCCCGCTGTGCGGTCGTGCTGCCGTGCGGTCCAGCGTTCCGTAGACGGTGCCCCGCCACGCGCGGACACGCACGCGGCCACGCCGGCACGCCGCGTCGTCGCCTGCCGCCACCTGCCTGGCCGCCTCCCTCTGGCTGGCCGGTGGCCACTGGCCCACTGCCTGGCCCAGTGCCCCAATCCGCCATCTGCCGGCTGCTCTTCTCATCCACTGCTCGCCTGCACGACCGGTTCCTCATCCACCGACCACCGGTGAGCATCATCAATTATGAAAGTTCCCTTTGACCCGGGAACAGGATCTGAATGTCGCCTAGAGGGAGGGGGTGAATAGGCGAATAAAACTTATCACTTTAAAACTTAAATTCTTACTCTACTCGAAGACTTAGTACGCTGTGGAATGAGAAGACCCTTCGAGTAGGTTGCAGCGGAATAGAAGATCCTGTCTCAAAATGTCCTGCACTTCAAATAAAGCTTATACCATAGATAAGTATTGAAGTGCAGATATAAAGGCTAGTAAGACAGAGAGTCAGTATACAATACAGAACAAAGCACACAGACGCAAGGATTTATCCCAAGGTTCGGCCAAGCCTGAAATGCTTGCCTAGTCCTCGTTGAAGTTAGCCACACCTGGGCTTGGAGTCTATTTCAACTCCTTCCTCCGTTTGCTCAGATCTGTCAGTATGACAGATAGAGCCTTTCACTATGTTGAGTTGGGTTACAACAAAACCGCGGCTGCTTACAAACTTCTTGGCAGCACCCCGGCAGAGTAACGATACGCTCAAGACCTTGCTCTAGCTCTTAGCAGCACTTCTCCACTCTCTAAAGGCTTATAGCTTTGCCTTCTACACAAACTAGAGAGATACACACAAGAGGGAGAGTGAGAATTGATTCGAGTGATGTCTACACTTGTTTGCTGCACTTGTCCATTGCTTGAGGCGCCTAGGGGTCCCTTTTATAGGCACAAGGAGCCTAGGAGCCATTAGAAGCAATCCAGGAAGGCAAATTTTGCCTTCTGTCGGGTGGCGCACCGGACAGTCCGGTGCACCACCGGACACTGTCCGGTGCCCGATTTCCTTCCAGAAATGGAGCAGTCGACCGGTGCAGTCCTGGAGCCGTTGGCGCACCGGACACTGTCCGGTGCACACCGGACAGTCCGGTGCCCCAATGTGACCGTTGGCTCGGCCACGCGTCACGTGCGGAATCCTCGGCCGACCGTTGGCCTAGCCGACCGTTGGCTCACCGGACAGTCCGGTGCACCACCGGACAGTCCGGTGAATTATAGTCGTACGTCGCCAGAGTCCTCCCGAGAGCGGCCTGTTCACCGGAGTTCAACCTGGCGCACCGGACACTGTCCGGTGCACCACCGGACAGTCCGGTGTGCCAGACTGAGCTGAGTCTTGGCTGTACACAGCCAAGCCTTTTGCACCTCTTTCCTTTTCTTCTTCCTTCTGTTTCTAACACTTAGACAAGTATATTAGTACACAAAACCAATGTACTAAGTCTAGAAACATACCTTTTCTTAATTACTATATCTATAGCATTTGACATGCTTGAGCTTTGATGTTGGACTCATAAATCATCAAGTCAGCTTGACTTGATCTAGATTGACATTACTTAGCTCCAACATCCTGCAAAGGTCACATAGAACATCTCCAAACATAGGAACAACCCAAACTAAAGATCAAGGTAAACTTAGCTCTTTTGGACTGCCTCCAGTTCTGGTTTTGACACTGCTTCTTCTTCTAGTGACCTTGTGCACTTCTTCTTAGAGCTTGATCTTGAGCCTTATGACTTACACCACATAACTAGAGATGTTTCCTCATTGGTTGTAAGTCACGTCCTTATGTAGTGATCCTTGATGTGCCGTAGCTGTTCTCAACTTGATCACCCTTGACTTTGCAAGCCTTCTTCTTCACCCTTGGCTTTGGGTTCCTCAGCCTCTTTGACCTTCTCCCGTGCACTTGCTACCTCGAAGCTTTTCTTGCCTCCGTCCTTGGCTTGATCAGTTGTCTCCGAGCTACGCACCTAAGTCTCACTTTATGCAATGTCCATCTTTCTTGTGATGTCCATCATGTATCATAATCTAGTTCTTGGACCATCACATTTGTTCACTTGTATTGAGCCCTGTTAGCTTTACCTTAAGCACCTGTTCAACACTTAGTACACTCGTTAGTCCTTTAATTGAGTTGTCATCCAAACACCAAAACTCACAACAGAGCTTTCAAATTCCTCATCCACCGCTCGAGTTGCAGTTAACACATTATGTAGTTTGTTCAGTTTATTCAGTTTTATCTTGTAGACTTGCAGTTGCAATTAACACATTATATATTGTTGATCATAAATTGGTAGGTTATGGAATTTGGTGTGCAAGGGAAGGGGGTGAATCAAAGTAATGAGATAGATTCAGAAAGCAGTTCATTTGACAAGAACGATGACATGTCTGAGGATGAAATGACTGTCCTAGGTGGGAGAGAGATTGATGTTGTGGAATCAAATAATGATGACAAAAGAAAAGCCAAGAAAAGGCGTAAGGGGGTGAAGGTAAAGGATAACAACTCTAAATCCAAAGGGTGGGAAGTTTTTGATAAAGTGACTATTGGAGATGCATCCGAGGATGGAAAGAAGACATTAAAGGCAAAATGCAAGTATTATAAGAAAATGTATGCCTACATGCAAGGGTCAACGACATCAACATTATCGAGGCACATGAAGAGTTGTGGGGCATATTCAAAGCATTTGGAAAAGAAACTAGATCAATCTCTTCTCAACTTTGCTCCTTCAAATGCAGGTGAATCAGGTTCTGGTCTCCCTACTATCACATCCCCTAGAGATTATAATCATGAGCAAGTTAGAAAATTAATTGCCAAGATGATTATAGTTCATGAGTACCCATTTAGAATGATTGAGCATACATGGTTTAACATTGTCATGAAGTATTTGAATCCACAATATGAGTTCATTGGTAGGAAAACCATCAGAGCAGAATGCTTGAAAGTGTATGAGTCTGAAAAAGAAAAACTATCAAAGGCCCTTAAAGGAGTGGATTATATTTCATTGACTACTGATCTATGGACTTCAAATCAAACATTGTCCTATATGTGTTTGGTTGCACACTACATAGATAGTGATTGGAAAATGCAATGTCGTGTGCTGAATTTCTTTGAATTAGATCCTCCACACAAAGGACCTGTGATAGGGCAAGCAGCCTATGAGTGTGTTACAACATGGAAAATAGAGGATAAGATTATTTCTATCACTTTAGATAATGCTGCAAACAATGATGGTGCTATCCGTGGTTTGAGGGCTAGATTTGCAGCTAGACAAGGTAATACATTCAGTTCAAAATATTTTCATGTGCGTTGTCGTGCACACATTATTAATTTGGTTGTCAATGATGGAACTACTGCTTTGGCTTCTTTGATAGACAACCTAAGGTCAACTATGAAATACATTAAGAAATCCCCATCTCGTATGCATAAGTTTGTAGAGATTTGTAGATCTCTTGCATTGCAAATTGGAGAGGGCTTGAGTCTTGATGTGTCAACTAGATGGAGTTCAACATACAAGATGTTGCATACTACTATAGCTTACAAAGAAGCAATTCAAACTTATGCTGATGCTGATTTGAATTATAAATGGGAACCTACAGAAGAGGAATGGGATTTATTTGTTGCAATTGAGCCTATTCTTGCCTCATTAGCTAAAGTAACCACTTCATTGTCAGCTTCTACATATCCTACTACAAATTTTTTTATCCTCACATTGTGGATGTCAAGATTGCATTGAGGGCAGCAATGAGTTCTAGTAGTTTGCATTTGAGAAAAATGGGTACTGCGATGATGGAGAAGTTCAATAAGTATTGGGAAGAAAAAAAATAATGTTATGGTGATTGCTACGATTCTAGATCCTAGGTATAAGATGAGGTATATCGAGTGGTGCTTTGGTAAAATCTTTGATGGTGACCAAGTTAGATTTGAGATAGATGAAGTTCAAGGTGAGTTAGAAAAATTGTTTGAGGACTGTGAGCTGCAACATAGAGAGAGAAAAGCTGCTCAAAACAAAAATAGTGCTAGATCATCTTTGGCTAATAATAGAACTTTAAGCTTGCCTTCTGCATCATGTGAATTTCAGTCATTTTTATCATCCACTGAAGCCAACCCATCAAAGAGTGAGTTGCTTATCTATTTAGATGAGATGAATGTCAGTCTAGCAGACAAGGAGTTTGATTTGTTGAGCTAGTGGAAGGTTAATTCACATAGGTTTCCGGTTGTCTCAAGGATGACAAAGAAATTCTTAGTTGTACCAGCAACATCTGTCTCTTTAGAGTCTACTTTTAGCACAGGGGGTAGAACTTTAGATGATTATCGGAGTTCTCTCAGCCCTTCTATGGTGGAGGCTTTGGTATGCTCCTCTAGCTGGATTCGAGGGTCGCATGATGGAAGCATGACATATGTGGTTAGTTGCTCTTTTATTATTTATTAGAGTGCAATTCTTATGTTCTTTTTAGATTTTGAGTGAAATTTGTATTTTTTCAACAGGTACATGATGATGAGGACGACATGGAGACAATCTCATTTCCAAAAAGCTTTGTGCAAAACAACTAGTAATAGTACTTGTGTTGTCTATATTTGTACTTGTACCATTATGGCTTGTAGTTGTAGCCTTGTAAGATGCTTATGTATATTTGTTCCTTGTTCAGGTGTGTAATGATAATGAAAGTGCTGGTTGCTGGATGCTTTTGGAGTTTTGGTGGAATGGTGGATACAACTATACAAGCAGTGAAGTTGAAGCTGCTGGATGTTTTTGGCCTTTTGAAATATGCAAGTTGATGAGTGCTTTTGACTTTTGGTTGATATATGTAATATGTTACTGGAGTGCTGGTTGCCTGGTTGATACTTGATAGCATATGCTTGTTGTCGTTGAATACTTGAATGTCATGTCATTTGCTGTCAAACACTCAAACTTATGTTGTCAAACCCTCAAAGTAATTTCCTTTTATATTGCTTGGCTGCTTGTATTTTTATCAAAGGATTTTCCTTTTATAATGCATTCACCAGTCATGCAGATTTTGTATACTTGTTTTGTATTTCTATTGATTCCTGTCAGCTGGTATGTGTGATGGGCGGACAGGCTCGTGAGCCAGCTCGAGCCGGCTCGTGAGCCGTACCCGAGCCGAGCCTATCCTGGTAGCTCGGCGTACCGGCGAGCCGAGCCAGGCTCGAGCCTTTTCACCACCGAGCCGCACCGAGCCGAGCCGAGCCTGGCTCGGCTCGGCTCGTTTCCAGTCCTACAAGCCTGCCCATTGATCACTACCAAGGTGACCTAGTAGGGTCTCACTACGTAGCCTTTACAAAGATTTCCCAGAGGTCATAGCCGCCCGTTAGGTTTCTCCAGTTTGATAAACACAGTACATCTCCCCAAAGGAAGGGTGACTAACAAAAACCAAATCAAAGAACCTCTACAACCAACCTCGGCAGAGCAAGTACTGTGCCTGGACCCCATTGACGGCCCTACGACGAAGCCAACTACTCCTCTGGTTCCACTAATTAATCAGCTAAGGGCGTCCCATTCCACCCTCATGGTTGCACTGTTATCCCGGGTTGTCACTCCCTAAATAGGTCCTTATGGAGAGGCACTCAGGAAAGAGCCTGAGCCCCCTAAAGTAATCACAAGGACCCCATCGGGATAACATCATTGTATCATAAAAGATCACATCATGTTCATTGATTAAGTTTAAGCAATAGCATAAGCTAACCATGATTAACCCAAAAAGGTAAACAAGGGTAAGGGAAATACAAACTAGTCAATCCTTAGGTTTCAGTAATGTAATGCGGGACATTATAAAGTATAGTAGGACATAGTAGGTCTGAGAACACTTGCCTTCACCAGGTTGCTGCTTAGGGAGGTCTCCAACAACACACTCAGGAACCTCGGACTGCTCGTTGTCTAAATAAAGCGGGCATGCATTCAATACATTTGAAAAGTACAAATGAACATCACACCAAGCGTGTACAAACATTGGAACACATCTTAAAAAGACACAATACTACATAAGGGATAATGAGTCCAAAGTATAACATGAACTATAACATAAATTAACTTTATTTGAAAATAGATTGTTATTTCCCTAAATGTTATTTACAAGTACATAATCATAGATCAATTTATTTTATTATGACCTATAATTTAGAACAGAGATGAACTCATGCAATACCTATCATTAATCTCACAAGTTTAAACATGATTAAATCTCTAAGGTTCTCCTTTTATTTATTTTATTAAATAAATAAAACTACATCTATATTAGTTCATATTGAATCATAAAAATTAGAATATGCAGACAGTAAGTGAAACCATTTTATTTAAACAGAGAATAATGCTATGAACATTTTGCAATTTGAATCACTAAATTTGGAGTTCATATGCAAAGGTTATGAAATAAACAAGTTTGGGAATTCAAAATATAAAATTAGGGCTAATTCTGTGAATATTTAAAAGTCCAGGGCTAAATCTGTAAGATTACAGGGGCCTACGCGCAAAAACCAGGGACGACGGGTTGATTTCCTAAAACCAAGGGGTTTCTTTAATAAAACAACCACACGAAGGGGTATCGGGTGAATCTAACCGTCGGATCTAAAATCAACGGCTGAGATTAGATCTGCGGCCGAGGGCGCGTGCGCGGGCGGGCAAGCACTGACAAGCGGGCCAGGGAGTGTCAGCGACAGAGGGGGAGAGCGCGTTGACCGAGCGGGCCCAACGCCAGAGGGTTTGGGCGCTGACAGGCGGGCCAGGGTGCTAGGGCGTGCGTGAGCGAAGCGGTATCCCGCGGTCTGAGCCGTTCGATCTGAATTGGATGGAGGGGAAATCAGACCAGGGCGAAAAAGACGGCTGCAGGGGTCCGAGCCGTTCGATCTGAATCGAACGGAGGGGATCGAACCAGGGGAAAACAGATGGCTGCAGGGGTCCGAGCCGTTCGATCAAGATTGGATGGAGGGGAAATCAGACGTAAAGCAGTACTTGCGGTCCAGGCCGTGCGATCTGGATCGGACGGAGGGGATCAGATCGGGGGGGTTGAATGGCTACGGGCGTCGTCGCTCCTCTCCGCGGTGGTGAGGTCGCCGAAGTTGAGGCAGGCACGAACTAGGGTGGCTCCGGGGTCGCCGGAGTTGGGCAGAGAGGGAGAGGGCACCATGGCGAACTCAATGGCGGGGAAGAGGCCATGAATCCACGGGCAGAGAAGGGAGAACGGCGGTGAGAAGGTCTCGGGTGGGCCGGAGAAACTCTGGTGAGCCATTCTGGCCACAGGGAGGGGACTTAAGGCGCGCTAAGGCCTAGGCTAGCTTCAGCTGAGGCAGGGGTAACACAGGGACCTACTCCAGGGAACTAGACCAGACTGAATCGACCAGCCACCGTGCGAGCATGGTGGACCGGTGCGGTCGAGCACCGATGAAGGCGAAATTGGCCGAACACAGGGCGCAATAGGGGAAATTAGGCACGGGGATGGGTATCTCACCTCGAGGCGGAGCTCGGGGAGGCTTGGAGCGGTCTCCGGCGAGCTGGATGGCCGGGAACGCGGGCGCGGGTCTCCGGCGGTGGCTAGCAGTGAGGGCAGAGCGCAAGAGAGGGCGAAGCTACGCGAAATGAGGTGAGGGATGTGCGCGGGGCACTAGCGGGGCTCTATGAAGCGAGCTGGGCACGTGGGCGGGCGTCGTGGTCGAGAAATCCGATGACGTGCGCGAGTGCGCACGCGCCGGTCCACGGCGAGCGCGGAGGGGGCGGAACTGACAGGGAGGGTCCACGGTGCAAAGAGAGAGAGAGGAAAGGGGCGTGTAGGGCAATGGCTCAGCGCCTGGCAGAACGGGCCCACGAAGCAGAGAGGGGAGGGGGCGGATGGGTGAAGGCAACTGGCACCGACAAGTCGGCCCCACTAGGCAGCGAGCGAGAGAGAGAGAAAGCGCGGGCAGACTGGCGCCGACAAGTCGACCCCACTGGGCAGCGAGCGAGAGAGAGAGCGCGTGGGCAGACTGGCGCCGACAGGCGGGGTCTGCTTGTTAGGGGCGGCAGTCGCGCGGGCGCGGGGCCGGGCCGGCTAGGCTGCTGGGCTGCTTTCCTTTTTCCTTTTTCTCTGAATTTTTCTAATTCCTTTTCTTTTTCTTTTCTATAGGGTTTTCAAATCCAAATTCAAATTAGGTTTCAAATTCAAATAAATTCACACTTGTGAAACACTTCAAAGAATATTTTAAACTCAGCATGATGCAACATGTCATGACTCATAAGGTTTTGGCAAAAATAAATAATTAACCTCCACAAGTTTAGGCTATCTCTAATCAAAAGGGAAAAAGGGAGAATGAATCTAAAGAGAGGGAAAACCTAGAGTGAGAAAAAGAAGAGTAACACATGATTTTGGGTGATAATTAGAAAGAAATTTTATACCCCAAAATAAGGGTGTTATAGACCTATCCTCCTTAAAAGAATCTCGCCCTTGAGATTCAGGGCTGGCTAGAAAAGAGCTACGGGTACTTGGCTTTTAAATCATCTTCTTGTTCCCAGGTTGCTTCTTCTTCTGAGTGATGACCCCATTTGACTTTGCACATTCTGATGGTGTTCCTCCGAGTGGCCCGATCTGCTATCTCCAGAATTTGAGTTGGTTTCTCAATATAAGTCAGATCTTCTTGAACTTCAAGATCCTCTGCTGGCAACTGCTCTTCTGGCACTCTCAAGCATTTCTTCAACTGAGACACATGGAACACATCGTGAACAACGGACAGATTTTCTAGTAAGCTGAGTTGATAAGCCACTTCTCCACGTCTAGCCTAAATCTGATACGGGCAGATATAGCGAGGTGCTAGCTTGCCTTTGACTCCAAACCTTTTGGTTCCTCTAATGGGTGACACTTTCAAGTAGACATAGTCTCCCACTTCAAAACTGAGTTCTCTTCTTCTGGTGTCAGCATAGCTTTGTTGTCTGGACTGCCTGCCTTTAAATTCTCTCGGACCATTCTGATATTCTCTTCGGCTTCAAGCAAAATTTCTAGACCAAATACCTGCCTTTCGCCGGGTTTGTAACACCCCTGGTGTTACTGTCACTAAAACATGAGCATAACATCATGAGCATTGGTATTTCATGTGTTTGACACACCTAGAGTGCATTCACTAGGCCAAAATTTCAAACAAGTTGTATTGAGATGACATTTTGTGGACAAAACCCTAGAGTAGGGAACTCAACCCTAGATTGGGTGTAATAGAGCAAACAAGGTTTAAACAAAGGAAAACTTCAAAACTTATTAAGATGATCATAGAGTGTCACCATGAATAGACTTATGGGGTATCCAAACCCTAGAAGTATCAAAAACCCTAAACAAGACCCTAGAAAGCCCTAAGCCTAAACCCTAGAGGGCTAAGTGCAAAACTAGTGCACTTTTGGGCTAAAGTGCAAAAACCATGATAATAAGGTGTCTTAAGTCATATGGTTCACAATTATGAAGATTTGCAACCCAAACCTTGAGATTTGGACTTATTTGCAAAAGAGCCACACTTGAACTCTTTTGGTTAAGTCTGAATTTCAGTGTGTAATAGGTTCAACTTTGGGGCCTTGTAACTTCCAAACAAAAAGGATTTTGCCCAAGGTCACCACATCAATTTTGTAGATCTATTAAAGGAGAACAACGTTGTTAGAGGTACTAAACCATGGTTACATGAAGAAATTGGAGATAATTAAACCCAAGGATGGGCTGTCAGGCTGCTTGGAGACTAAACTTTATCTGACAGTGTAATTAGGCAGTCTTTAAACCTAGATTTGATTATGATCCAGTAAGAGATTGAGCATGGTCCCCATAACAACATTGTAGCTGGATCCTAGGACTATAACTTTGATACAGAGAGTTGAACCGGTTGTTACATGAAATCAGGAGAAACTCGAGCCCAAAGTTGGTCTGTCAGGTCGCATGAGTGCAGTGCGCGATGGTACAGTGCACCCAAACTGAATCAGATCGCGGGTTAATCCCTCCCACGCCGCCGAAGATCTTTATGCCGTGATTCACGCTGTCGCCGCGATTCGTGTTCACTAGTGAGGGGATAACCATGATGAAGTAAAGATCTTAGCATGGGATCAGCTCTAGCTCGGTCGCGGCTAAGTTCACCGTACCCATTGCTCGTTGATCGATCAGGATAAGACCTCGCCGCCGTTGGCCGATTTCCATCGTGCGCCACGTGCTAAAGCGCTTTACCACGTCGCAGTAGCTCGACTTGCAGTATCTGCTCATCGCCGGGGAGCCCACCATGGTACTCTCCACGAATCCACTGCGCCAGTAACCTCCCCTCTCTCCGGCCGCCAGCACTTCTCTGCCAAATTGAGCGCCACTGCCGTTGCGTTCTATAAATTGAAGCCTCCTAGAGCTCCGCTAGGTAATTGCACATCCAGTAAACCAGCCCTTACCTCCAATCGTTCCCCACAACTCCCCAATTTGGGATTTTCCCCAAATCGGTTAAGAACACCGCAGAAGTGGGTTCGCCGTGGTCAGCTCTCCACAGGTCCGTTCATGTCCTCTGTGTACCCGTTTCAGTACTCCGGTGTGCTCCTAATGCTCACTGACCTGGCCAATTAGCCTAGCACCCATTAGATCACCGGGAACACTCTGTGTTATCCCCAGATTTGCATGGTCGCCGTGGACAGAACTGGTTGGATCACCGTTTGTGAAAATAGGTGAGGGAAAACAGTCCTTAGGTCTTGAATTTGGTCTCGGCCAAAGTAGGGCGCCAGTCATGCGTGAATCGGCCGGTGAAAGTTCACCGGACGCGGACCGACGTCGTTCCTCATCGTGGACCTCGGTCTACGAAGAATTAGAACGAAGGGGGGTTCCTTGTAAACTTTTAGCGACTCGCGAAATAGTGCAGGGGACCTAGGTCCGGTTATTCCAGAGGACGGGGTTGTTCTTGCAAAATTACACAGGCGCGCGCGCGGGCGCGCTTCTGCTGGTAGTGGGCCGACCTGGGCCGATTCTGGTCCGGTACTATTCATCATTTTTCTTTTTCTTTTTTCTACCAGAGCTAAAACAATTCTAGAAAATTGTAGAAAAATCCTAAAAATACCAAACCAATTTTGCTAGGTTTCTAATTTCCTATAGAATTTAATAAAAATAGTTCTTTGATTTTTAGTCCAAATAGGGAATTATAGAGTATTTAAAACAGCCTAAGACCTTGCTTATGGATTTTTAGAGAATAGATAATAATTCCAAAAATCCCCAAACTTTTTAGATGACCCTTAAATATTATTTAAGAGCCTTGGGTAAAGTTTGATATAATTTGAACCATGTTTGATACTTAGAACCCAAAACCCTAGCCCCCCTGCCCTGTGAACTTCACTATTGACTCCGAAAACCTTAAGTTCTCGGCGATCCGTGAAGGAAAGTTGTATTCAAGACTTTAGATAATATACTTTTATTATCTTTGCACTCTCATGAGCATTACATAGGCATTCATTATTATGTATGGTTATATTTAGAAAACGAAGAAGAAGTAGAAGAAGAGAAGACTTCACCACCACCACCTGAGGAACATCAGGCAGGCAACTGCTTTTATTTTGATATCTGCGGATCTGAGCCTGATTCACCAGTAACACAAGGCAAGCCCCGGTGCATTTGCCACCTCCTTGTTCCTCTTAAAATCTTTCTCACTTACTTGATGCATTAGGTGATAGGAGTTGTGTGCTAAACTATTGTTGCATCTCCTTCCTTGGATTATTTCCTAAATCCCTGTTTTACAAAAGATTTTCTTATGCTCAGCTTTGCTTTAGAAAAACAAAATGTTTTGTTTTCTCAAAGATGATGTTGCAAAGTGGGTGAGATGTTTTCGAAAATAAAACTTGATGGTGGATCCATCATGGCCATGATGGGTTCAACATCGGAAAAGATGTACCTCTGCCAGGTACCAAACTTTGGGTTTGAAATGATAAAGCTGAGACTGGGCGGGTGACTTGCACAAGAAGAGAGAGTCTCATTGTAGTGTCTCCATTTGAGTCGATTAAGGACTGTCTCGATGTAGGCTTGCTGACCGAGGAACCTTTAACTGGTCGCATGCCTCGACATGGGTAAGCTTTGCCTCGGGCAGACTAATACCACAATAAGATACCACGCAATGGGAGTGGAGAGATGGTGAGAGTAGCGTGTACCCTCCGTGGCAAGAGGTTGGACGATTGTGTATCTGTACTCTTGGTTGGCGTGCTACATATGTCGTGTGATTGGAGATCCTCAGCTGAGTATAATCGATTTGGATCGCCGTACCTTCATGGTTATGAAGACTTGGTCACTGCCCTATACATAGAAATCCAGTAAAGATAAAGGGTTGTTAAGAAATTGGCTAGTGCAGGTCAAGTGATTGAACTAGGGTAGAATGAACTCTAGTTACAGGTAATTTTACTTAACCAGACAAATAAAATTGGATTTTTAAGGATCCACTCTTAGTAAGCATTTCTGCAAACAGAGTCATTGACTATTGTTAAGCCTTACCTTGACTCCCTGAAAGCCAGCATACCCTTGAGAGTCTTTTCTTTAGTCGGGTAAGACTTGCTGAGTAATTCCATACTCAGGGCTTTGTCCCATGTTGTTTTAGGTGAAGAAGCGACAAACTTTTGTTGCTTCTGTTCAAAGGTGGTACCAAAGGAAGAGCACCAGGAGTAAAGCTGCGGGAGGAAAGGATCCTCCATAAAACTTTTGTTTAATACTTAGCGGGAGGGTTTTTTGCCTCCCATGGTTTGTAATAATAATACTCAGCACTCATATATTATATTTCTGGTCTGTAATATTATAACTCTGTCTTACTTTTCAATAAAGGTAAGTTAATGTAATTGCTTCCGCATTTTCGTATCTCCGATGCTTGTAATGTCTGCGTGACGGGTGAAACGATCTTGGGAAAGGTAAGGAAAGCAGATACCGAACTTGTCAAGTGATTCAGGGGCACCTACAGGGTTGTCTGAAGTCTGTTGGACAAGGACAACTGCGGGTGGGCCTAATGACTTGGGAGGTTCCGTCACAGCTGGTATCGAAGCGAAGCCCATCTCTGCAGATCTTATGAGGCATCTTCAAAAGATTTTTCAAGGACTTTTCTAGAAAAGTTCTTCCTTTCTTATCTAGTTTCCTTCTGAAGGACTTATTTAAAGACCGGATGGTAGAGTGCAAAGTATAGAAGGTGTGAATCGACTAAGGTTGATTCTGTAATTACACATGCATCATGCTAAAAACTATGCTGATAAGGTTTTCCCCCTTAAAAAATGCCACCGCGCACGAGAAAGACCGCGCGCAAATCTACCGGGTTGATTGGCGTACCCCGTCATCAACTTGCCCCACGGCATGAAGATAGCAGCAGTGGTAGCAACGATCCAATCGGGGATCTGGAAGCCCAAGTTGATCAGCTTCGAACAGAACTCCGTCGCAGGAACGACATATGGGTCGCAGATGGTGAAAGAATAAATGAATTAAGAACAGACAACCGCCACCTACAAGATCAGCTCATGGAACGAGATCTAGCACTCGACTGGGCGGTTAACTCTCGCTCGCTTGCTTGGGCCAAGGAGGCAAAAGCTCGAGCCCGCGTGGAGGAGCTTAGCTCAGCCGTGGATAACTTGCAGGTTTACTGTAATACACTACATAAAGAAGTTCATGTATTGTATTCACAACTGCACCCTAACGTACCTGCGGATCCTGTCGGGATAGATGCCGGACCTTCTGAAGTTGCGGGAGAAGCATTTGGTGGTGAACTGGACCTGTTCAGGCGTCTGCCCTCCATGAAGCTGGTAGACGAATGGTCTCCAACGTCCGACAGCGAGGCTACTAAAAGTGACAAGAAGCAAGAGTAGTATAGTGTAGAAGTAGTAGTAATGTATAATAGGTAATGTAATCCTATTGTAAATTTGAGTCTGTAACATTACCCTTTTTAGTAATGTAAATGGATGGTTTTCTTTGGCATATTATATTTTTCCAAATGTTTGTTGCCTTAGATGCCTTCCAAGACTCGTTCACAGGATGGAGCAAGGACCTCCAGTGGGAGGGAAGCAACTCTGAATCCACCTCCAGTACCTCCCACATTAGCCGAGGCCATCACTGCCAAGGTTAACGCTACGGCCGATAATACCCGCTTTCTGCGGGAGATGGCAGGTCAACAGTTACAACAACAAGGTGGGCGAGCATATCAGCAAGGACCCCGTGAAACATCGTATTTGGATTTCTCCGAGACCCGCCCTCTGTTGTTCGTCAAGGCGGAGGATCCTCTGGAAGCGGATGAATGGATTCACGTCATTGAATAGAAGTTTGGGCTTCTCCGGTGTACGGAGATTCAAAAGCCCCTGTTCGCAGCACAATAATTGTGTGGCCCTGCCAGTACCTGGTGGGGAAATTTTGTTGCCGTTCAGCCGGCCGGTCATCAAATCACATGGGATGAGTTCAAGTTGGCTTTCAGAGAGCACTATATACCTGAAGAAGTCCTCCACATGAAGCAGGAGGAGTTTATGAAGCTCAAGCAAGGCGGGGATACTGTCACTCAGTATCTCAATAAATTTAATCACTTATCCCAATATGCAATCGATCAGGTCAACACGGATATAAAGAAGAGGAATTGCTTCATGAGAGGCTTGAATGATCGAATGCAAAGAAAGATGGCTACCTGCATCGATCTTACTTACGGAAGGGCTGTCAGCACAGCGCTGGTAGTTGAGGCTAAATATGCAGGCTCCAGAAAATCCAAGGGTTATGGAGGCGACAGGCCCAATCAGGGCCCCGAGAAAAGACAAAGGTTGGTAATCCGACCTTTCAATTCGAATCGCTCTTCCCCACGTCCACCCTCATACCCTTTCAAGCAACCGGTCTTCATTCGCCCCGCCACTGCCCCTACTTCAACAAATTAGCCGGGTGCCCCTGGCACTCATTTCTCTGCCCTCCCCAACTCTTCAACTAGCTATTTTAACTGTGGAAAGCCTGGACACTTTATCAAGGACTGTCCATATCAGAAGCAGAATCGATCAAGTAATCAGCAGAGTTCTAGGAATTCCACTCAAGGAAAGGGAAATGCAGCAAACAATACCGTGGGAAAAAATACAAGGAAAATGGGACGAATTTATTATACTCAAGTGGCCACAACACCGGACGACGAACTAGTTATGATGGGTACGTTTCTAGTGGCCAATCACCCTGCAATTATTCTTTTTGATTCTGGCGCTTTGCATACTTTCATAAGCAAGAAGTTCGTGGAGCAACATTGCATTCCATACCATGACTCAAGGGAAGGGTTTAAAATTCATTCGCCTGGGGGACAAATATTTACTAAAGAAGTGGCTTTCCAAGTGCCCGTAACATTGGCTGGACGGGACTTTCCTACTAATATGATTGTTCTGAAAGGCCAAGACATAGATGTAATTTTGGGCATGAATTGGTTGGCCGAACATAAAGCAATCCTCAACACTGATCGGAGAACCATCAGGTTGAGTTATAACCAAGAAGAAGTTCTTTTGTCTATCCCCATAGCCATTCCAGCTAAACCATTTGGCAGAGTATATGAAGCCATCATACCGGAGATCAAAGATATTCCGGTAGTATGTGAGTTCCCAGACGTATTTCTAGAAGATTTACCTGGATTGCCTCTAGAAAGAGATGTAGAATTTGTGATTGAGTTGAAGCCCGGTACGGCTCCTATTTCTAGAAGGTCATACCGAATGCCTCCAAATGAACTGGCAGAGCTCAAGACCCAATTACAAGATCTACTGGAGAAGGGATTCATCCGGCCAAGCTCATCACCCTGGGGTTGTCCAGCCATCTTCGTTAAGAAGAAGGACCAAACACTTCGGATGTGCGTGGATTACAGACCCCTTAATGAGGTTACCATCAAAAATAAGTACCCTCTTCCATGGATTGACATTCTATTTAATCAATTGACTGGAGCGAGGGTCTTCTCCAAGATTGACCTCAGATCGGGCTATCATCAGATCCGTATCCGGCCCGAAGACATACCAAAAACCGCATTCACTATGCGGTATAGGTTATTTGAATATTTGGTTATGTCTTTCGGAGTGATAAATGCTCCTGCCCACTTCACTTATCTGGTGAACTCAGTATTTATGCCTGAGTTGGACAAATTTGTGATGGTATTCATCGACGATATTTTAATATACTCCAAGAATGAAGAGGAGCATGCTCAGCACTTGCGGATCGTATTAACGCGCTTAAGAGAACACCAATTATATGCTAAGTTCAGTAAGTGCGCATTCTGGCTAGAAGAAATCCAATTTCTGGGACATGTATTATCTACCACGGGGATTGCGGTGGATCCCAGCAAAGTCAAGGATATTTTGGAGTGGAAACCCCCAACCACTGTACATCAAGTCCGAAGTTTCCTTGGACTAGCTGGCTATTACCGCCGATTCATACCAGATTTTTCCAAGCTTGTGAAACCAATCACAAGTTTATTAAAGAATGATACTAAATTTATTTGGTCTTTAAAGTGTAATGAAGCCTTTGAACAATTGAAGGTATTATTAACCACTGCTCCGGTATTGGCTCAACTGGATATTGAAAAACCCTTTGATGTGTATTGCAACGCATCAGGCAGTGATCTCGGCTGTGTTCTAATGCAAGAAGGCCGAGTGATAGCTTGTGCTTCAAGGCAGTTACGCCGGCATGAGGAACATTATCCAACTCATGATCTGGAGTTAGCTGCGGTGGTTCATGCCCTAAAAATCTGGCGTCATTATCTGTTGGGGAATATCTGTCACATCTATACAGATCATAAAAGCCTGAAGTATATCTTCACCCAGTCAGAGTTGAACATGAGATAGAGGCGATGGCTCGAGCTTATTGACTATGACTTGGAAATTCATTATCACCCAGGCAAGGCCAATGTAGTGGCAGATGCACTCAGCCGTAAGGCTTCCTGTCACTGTCTTACGGTGAAGACCTCTAACAATACACTATGCCAGGAGATGGAAAAGTTAAACATGGAAATGATCCAACATGGAACCTTAAATCAACTGAAGCTTGAGTCAGTCCTTTTACAAAGGATAATGGATGCTCAAAAGGATAATGAGGGTATGAAGCACATCCATGAGAAGATAAAGGCTGGAAAAACCAAATGTTTCAGAAAAGACGATCAAGGCATTGTATGGTTCAACAACCGTATAGTTGTGCCAAAGAATGAAGAAATCTGCCAGCAAATATTAGATGAAGCACATCTTAGTCGTTATTCTATTCATCCCAGAAGCACTAAGATGTATCATGATCTAAAACAACATTATTGGTGGACAAAGATGAAGATTGAAATTGCACGCTATGTGGCAAGATGTGACACTTGCAGACGTGTCAAAGCCATACATATGAAAACTGCTGGTCCATTACAATCTTTACCTGTCCCTACATGGAAATGGGAGGATATTAGTATGGACTTTATTGTGGGATTGCCTAGGACTACCAAAGGGTATGATTCTATTTGGGTTATCATTGATCAACTTACAAAGATCGCCCACTTCCTTCCTGTCAGGGTAAAGTATACAGTGGCCACATATGCAGAATTATACATTGCCCGTGTTCTCAGTTTGCATGGTGTTCTGAAGACGATAGTGTCGGATCGTGGACCACAATTCGTGTCCAAATTTTGGGAAGAACTTCACAAAGCACTGGATACTAAGTTACTCCATAGTTCGGCCTATCATCCTCAAACCAGTGGGCAGACTGAGACGGTGAACCAAATACTTGAAGACATGCTACGGGCTTGTGCTTTGGAATTCCCAAAGAAATGGGATGATTGTTTACCGTTAGCGGAGTTCTCATACAATAATAGCTATCAAGAAAGTATCAAGATGACACCCTTTGAAGCTTTGTATGGGCGACGGTGTCGTACTCCGTTAAACTGGTCTGAACTAGGGGAAAGGAGTTTCTTCAGGCCAGATATGGTAAAAGAGACCGAAGCAAAAGTTCAGCGAATAATTCATAACTTGAAGAAAGCCTAAGCTCGTCAGAAAAGTTATGCAGACAAGCGACGAAAACCCTTATACTTTTTGGTTGGGGATTATGTCTATCTAAAAGTTTCACCAATGAAGGGTGTATCATGTTTCGGGGGTAAAGGGAAGCTTGCACCCCGGTACATTGGTCCTTTTCCAATTCTTGAAAGGTATGGACCAGTGGCATACTGACTTCGGCTACCCGAAACATTGTCTGTTGTGCATAATGTGTTCCACGTGTCTCAGTTGAAGAAGTGTCTTCGGGTTCCTGATCGAACCATTGAAGTGACGGATGTTGTCCTAAAACGAGACTTAACATATTCAGAGCATCCTATTCAAGTCTTGGATCAAAAGGACAGAATTACCCGAAGGAAAACTCTCAAGTTTTACAAGATACTGTGGAACCAACATTCAGAAGATGAGGCTACATGGGAAACCCGAGACTTTTAGAAAAGAATTTGAAGCGTCCCCAATCCTCTGGGACTCAAATGTGATACAATTACTAGTCCCAGGAGGCTAGTAAACACATTTATACATCAGATGATACCAAATCTGCTCAAACGAGACAAACCTACAAAGGTGGCGAACAACTTTAAGAGTTGGTCCACAACTCGGGACATATCATCAGAGTGGGGCTGAAGCGGCCCGATATACGCAGCGAAGCAAATCAGCGGTCCAACAGCCACAGGCAAGGTTGGGAACAGTCATAACTCTTACCCGATCTCCTTTTTCTGAAAAATAACAAATAAGCAAGGGTGAGTACAAACGTACTCAGCAGCCCACCTTCACCCGCGGAATGGGGAAATCAGATATAATGCATGGAATATGTGGAGCTCAGGATATTTTGCAGAAACAGCAATATTTTATGCAGGGTTGTTTTGAAAAACATTTTGTATTTTGCAAAGCGCATCCTCTCCAAAAGGAGCAGGAAGTTTTTCAGTATTAGAACAAAATCCCCTGGACTAAACCATCCAGGTATCTCAGCAGTTTCCCACTGGTTTTCATTTTCAAAAACAGCTACTGGACTTCCCGTCCACCATAGCTCATGGCTCAACCGCCAGACCTTTTAAAAACCACTTTTCTCAAACGCACCTTTTTTTTGAAAACAAAACATTAATTGTCATACCACACCAGACTCATCCATTCCTGTGGACACAGACTATTCGAATAGGTTTTCAAACTCTGCGCAGAGGTGTACACTTTACCCACTAGTCCGGCTCTGCGATCTCATGGCCGATGAGATCCGAATCCGAATCTCTTTCTTTCCTCGCACGTCCTAACCTTAACGGTTATACCGGAAGGAGTCAGGCCACCGCCATGTCCAAACCGGACAAAACATTCCCCCTCCTTATCCTCCCGGTGCTCCCCAGCCTTCATAACCCTGGGGTTGGACCATACGAGTTCAGATTGAGTGACTGCCCATACAGTCTCGAGTGGTTGTACTTATCATGAGTACAGGTAGTGAAAGATGACAAATCGGTCCTTATAAGAGGGGACAATCCTTCTGCTCACGCCTAAACCAGTTGAGCCATCACCTTAGGCCCTCCCTTAAACCAGGGAGTCCTTGATCATCCCTACTCAAAGGTGATAAGGGTGAAAACCCTTCATCAAACACATTTTGAAAAGCATTTTCTTTTGAAAACTCACACCTTTCCTCAAATCATTTGTAACAATTATATCAGGGATTGATTGCGGCAAGCGGTTGGGTGGCCATAATAACTTGTCTTAAAATCATATTATGCATAAAATAACAGGCTGAGGGTTGTGGTTGTAAAACATAGGTAATTTATGCATCAAAGGGATCCAGTGAGCTTGTCGTGCTTATTCGGCGAAGGGGGAAGGGGAGCTCGCGGAACTGGCTTCTGGCTCCACCGCCTGGCGTAGACTTGCAGATCTGGCATCCACGAGACGACACGAACGCTCCGATAACTATGCAACATGAACAAGAAAACATACAAACCAGCAAGTATACCAACAAATATTTAGTATAGTGGTCAGAATAGCGATATATGGATGGGTAGAGTCTTGAGTAGAATATGTGTCATGTGGTGTTGAGATACTACTAGTGGTGGAGCGGAGGTGCTTACCAGGAGGGTGGACTGGAGGCGAAGCGACACTATGCGTGTAGCCGGTAGAGCAGAGTAACTGAGTGGGTGGGGTGTTTGCCTTGGCTGAGGGTGTTGAGTGTGTGTGGAGAGGGAGAGGGTAGCTGGGTGTATTTATAGCTGGGTGTCTGTGGTGTAGCACAGTGAAGTTCACTGTAGGTGAGAATAGTGACGAATGAATCGTCTGACTTAGTATGAACAGGAGAGTTATAGGCAGAATATGGAACGAGAGTATTTTGGGAGTCTTCTGGAACATGAACCATGCTTAAGGGATGACATGGTTGGATAGGGAATAATTTGATAAGAATTTAGAAACAAGAATTATTGGAATCTGAGTTTGGAAGCCTGGTTCAAAGGAATCTCAAAGTTAAGCATGCTCAACTTGGAGAAACCTAGGATGGGTGACCAGATGGGAAGTTCCTACTGGAAGGAAAATCACAGTCACCGGAGTTCGTTTGACTGAAACATGGGTCTGGCTGGTCTTAGGTGGACTGGACAGCATGATGGATGAGTAGTTGAAATTTGGGATGACTAGATGACCGATGAATAGTAACGATGAATAGTGGCGATGGAAAAGTAATTATAGATATCATCGATGAATAGTAACGATGATGAATAGTAATGATAAATAGTAACGATGATGAATAGTGTATCTCAATAGTAACGATGAATAGTACTGGTGAATAGTGATAGTGAATAGTTCGTATGAACGAACGATGAACGATGAATAGGAACTATGAACGAACGGACGAACGATCGAATGATCGGACGAACGAACAATCGGAATTTCGGCAGCATAACGACAGGAAAAGATTATTTGGACGAACGAACGGACGAACGATCGAATGATCGGACGAACGAACGATCGGAATTTCGGCAGCATAACGACAGGACAAAGATTATCTGGAAGAACGATGAATAGGGACTATGAACGAACGATGAACGATGAATAGAGACTATGAACGAACGATGAACGATGAATAGGGACTATGAACGAACGATGAACGATCGAATGATCGAACAAATGAACGATCAGAATTTCGGCAGCATAACGACAGGACAAAGATTATCTGGAAGAACGATGAATATGGACTATGAACGAATGATGAACGATGAATAGGGACTATGAACGAACGATGAACGATCGAATGATCGAACGAACGAACGAACGACGAATTTCGGCAGCATAACGGTAGGAAAAAGATTATTTGGACGAACGAACGGACGAACGATCGGACGAACGGACGAACGAACCATGAACGATCGGACGAACGATCGAACGATCAGACGAACGAACAAACAAACTAAGAACAGGGGACGAACGATCGAAGAACGATCGAACGATCCTTGTGCTAGTGTGTGCTTGTGTGGAACATGGAGTGGGTGTGTGTGGGGGGGCAAGAGAGTTGCCATGAAATGGCTTGGGGTGGGATGAGAGGAGGCCCTTGCCCCTCTATTTATAGCCATGGTGGGGGGATTAGGGGGAGGGATGAGAGGATTAGTGGGAGGATGAGAGGATTAGTGGGAGATTAGCATGTATTTGTCTTGTATAAGTGAGATTAGCTTGTAGAGCTCACCGTATGACACTGGAGGCATACGTATACGTATGAGCATGAGGAAAGTTATGAAGAAAATATTTGTGGGGACTTTAAAAATGATTCTGAAGGTATTTATCAAGAGGAAAATATCTGAAGATATATCGGTGGAATATTTGGGGCAGTATTTCTGGAAAGAACTTGAAGGGGATTACCTGGGAAATATCTGGGCAGTATTTCTGGAAAGAATTTGAAGGGGATCATTGGGAAAATATTTGTAGGATATTTTGAGGAGGATTTTGGAGATAATATAGACCACTATATTTTATTTGTCAATATCAACTCGCAAACAAACATTTTGAAATGAAACTTGAAATTCATTTTGAATTTAGAGCGAGTTTGAGAAAATTTCAAGATTTGAATTTTTGGGATGCTACAAATCTACCCCACTTAAAAGGAATCTCGTCCTCGAGATTCGGCTTAGAAGGGTTATGGGTATAGCTTTACTTCAGCTACATATCTTCACTTTGCAACTCTTCGAGGAGATGGAACTTCAACAAAATCTGGCCCTTGCGGAGCATTCGGCTGCTGAATGCAAACGCTGATTCTAGCTACTCAAGATCATCTTCAGGCTTCTAGCTTTCGCTTGGCAACTAGCTTATTGAAGAAGCATCGATGCCAGCACACAAACCTTTCTCTTGCAAACTCCCACATGGATTCCTTCCTTGATTGGTCCTCTGGTGCTTCATCTACAAAACTTGGATGACCACTTCTCATCCAGAGACTTATAAGCTTCGATGATCTGGTCCTTCACAAGCTTGCTACAGGCCTTTTTTTCTCCATAGCAGGAACCTTGCTGGAACACTACCCCACTTAAAAAGAATGAGGGTGGAAATCTTGAATCTTGGGGATTTGATCTCCTTGAAGTACCTTATAACAAGGGTGTTACGGGACCTTCTTCTGCTGTTGCTGCTTGGACAGACTGCAGAGAGATGACTGACACAGGGTTGATTCTGGGAGAACCTTCTTCTCATCTTCTCTTCACTATCTTCTTTTCACTGACCCTTTCTTTCTCTTTGCTCTTCCCACTCGAGGATTCTATCAAAGAGTATTACTATCATACACTGGAGGAAACCAAAGACTATGAACCATGTGCAACAGTCTTCAACCCAAGAATCACCAAGCATTGTGATCTTAGGGGCGAGGGGTGGAAAATGGAGTTGCTTGCGATTTAGCAAAGGGGATTTTATCGGGTGTGTGGTTTGCTTTGAGTGAGATGGGAGTTGAGGGAGCTGGTGGGGGGATTTTATAGGCGAGCGGTATGCAAGGGTGTGGAGTGGTGGTGATGGAGCAGGTGCTACGTGGAAGCAAGCGCGATGGAGGGCCTGGTGCTGGCGACGATGGCGGCGGTGGGTGTGCTGCAAAGGGGCGTGGTCGGCGGTAGTGCGCTGCAAAGGGGGTGTGGGGCGGTGGTAGTGCGCATGGAGGCGGGCACGCGTGTGAGGGGCACGGGTGAGTGGCGGGGTCAATGACCCTGATGTTTGTGGTCTCTGGTTCCAAGAATCTTTGCCTCTCTGTATGGTAATAACTCCTTCTGTCCTCTTTTCCTGTTTACTTTGACTCAGGGGCAGTGCTTTGATTCTCACGGTCGGTCCTTTTGACTGAGCGGCTGGACTGGTTTCTTCTGTAGCTTATTCTAGGCTTCAAGGGTAAGCTTCCGGTATCTTCTTGGGTAAGGCACTTTTCTTTTGAGATGGGTTAAGATGAGAATGGAAGCATAAGGTGAGAATTAGCTCTAATTTGTGATCTATGTTTTTAGAGAAAACCTTTCTTAAAAAGAAAGAAAACACACAAGTTCAGCAATGATAAGCACAAACAAATCAAATGTTTTGAACAAGGGAAGAATAGAGTTTTTCCAAAGCACGGACTACTCAGATTCGGGGGCTAAGCATAACTACTATTGCTCGGCTCCTGAACTGAGAACTATGCTAAATGCAACTTATGAGCACTATCGTTAAAGCATCACATATGCACTCAAAAGGGGAGAAAACATCAAGCGAAATTCATTTTGAAATGCCCTAGGGGGCCACACAATTAGAGTTTTTCAAAACACGGTCTACACGATTACCTCTCATACATGCAGGGCTCTAGCCAAAGTGAAGAAAAACTTCACTACCCAATGCATGCAGAGGACTGGGCATACTAACTTCAGACCAGGCAATTCTCTTCTGGCAAGGCTTGCACACAACTTCAATCTGAGACATCTCCTGGATGGGTCAACAGGGAGCTGATGTTGATGACTTCTTCTGGCGGCGACTGAGGTGGCAAGACTGGGTCAAACTCTTCTTCAAGCTGGACTGGCTCTTGTAGCTCCTCAGAGGGCGACGGTGCTGGCAGGGTGCTTGCAGCTTCTTCCTTGACTTCAAGGGATGGTGCTGGAATCTTCTTCATGGTGAGGGGCTCAAACAACTCTGGCGGGAGATTTTGGGAGGATTCAGGGTGCTCTTGCTTATCCATAGCCTTAGGGGAGACTGGAATTCCTTCCAAGACTATGGCTCCTTCCGGTAGTTCCCAAGCCTTCTTCTCTCCTCTGATAGAGACCGGGTGACCTTCAAGAATCTGGGGATCTTTGACTCTCATGGGTTGAACAGGGTTGGATGAAGCGGACTCTTGGATCCGCAGGGCTCTAAGTTGGTTATGGGTTACCAAGTAGGCATCCATCAACTTCTGGACGTGCTCATCCTTGGCTTGCTTTAGGGCTTCAACAGCAATGGCTTCATGGCTTTCCAAGGCAGCTACACGGGCTTGAGCTGAGGTGAGATCCACATGGAGCTTACGGTTGAGCTTCTCTGCATCTTCTGCTCGGGCAATCATCTGACGGTGGTGCCGAGCCAAGAAATCATACTGCGCATCCAGGGTGAGCAGGTATGCAGTGAGGTACATGACTGTGGGGTCGTCCTCAAGCAGCTGCTGCCCTTCCAATGAACGCATTTTGGCCATCCAAACGGGACGGTCTCTCTGAAAGGGCGGAAAGAATCTGAGCAGGGTGTCGGCCACTTCTTCTTCATAGATCTGACACAGGGCCCTCAATGCCTTGCGGGCAACGACTTGGCAGGTGTCTTTGAATCTGTGCCCAGCAGCAGTGACACTCCATTCCACATGGCGCAGACTGGATCCAATGTATACAGTCACGACACACTTCTCTGTGCCATGCTCGACGAATTCACGACCATCATACTCTGGCTGGCTCCTAATTCCGAGGCGAACTGTGCATACTCTCAGCAACTTAGGGAAACCATCTTCATTCTGGCAAAAGCTGGTTTGGCAATGAACCTCCATCTGACTTCCGAGAGAAGGAAAGGGGGAAAGCATTTTTGCAATGAAGGGATGAGAGCAAGAATTTTTTTAAGAAAATAGTTTTGACTCAAAAACTTTTGGATCAGGCTAAGGGTTACGTCCTGCGGCCAACCTAACAGCTCTGATACCACCTGAAGCGTCCCCAATCCTCTGGGACTCAAATGTGATACAATTACTAGTCCCAGGAGGCTAGTAAACACATTTATACATCAGATGATACCAAATCTGCTCAAACGAGACAAACCTACAAAGGTGGCGAACAACTTTAAGAGTTGGTCCACAACTCGGGACATATCATCAGAGTGGGGCTGAAGCGGCCCGATATACGCAGCGAAGCAAATCAGCGGTCCAACAGCCACAGGCAAGGTTGGGAACAGTCGTAACTCTTACCCGATCTCCTTTTTCTGAAAAATAACAAATAAGCAAGGGTGAGTACAAACGTACTCAGCAGCCCACCTTCACCCGCGGAATGGGGAAATCAGATATAATGCATGGAATATGTGGAGCTCAGGATATTTTGCAGAAACAACAATATTTTATGCAGGGTTGTTTTGAAAAACATTTTGTATTTTGCAAAGCGCATCCTCTCCAAAAGGAGCAGGAAGTTTTTCAGTATTAGAACAAAATCCCCTGGACTAAACCATCCAGGTATCTCAGCAGTTTCCCACTGGTTTTCATTTTCAAAAACAGCTACTGGACTTCCCGTCCACCATAGCTCACGGCTCAACCGCCAGACCTTTTAAAAACCACTTTTCTCAAACGCACCCTTTTTTTTGAAAACAAAACATTAATTGTCATACCACACCAGACTCATCCATTCCTGTGGACACAGACTATTCGAATAGGTTTTCAAACTCTGCGCAGAGGTGTACACTTTACCCACTAGTCCGGCTCTGCGATCTCATGGCCGATGAGATCCGAATCCGAATCTCTTTCTTTCCTCGCACGTCCTAACCTTAACGGTTATACCGGAAGGAGTCAGGCCACCGCCATGTCCAAACCAGACAAAACATTCCCCCTCCTTATCCTCCCGGTGCTCCCCAGCCTTCATAACCCTGGGGTTGGACCATACGAGTTCAGATTGAGTGACTGCCCATACAGTCTCGAGTGGTTGTACTTATCATGAGCACAGGTAGTGAAAGATGACAAATCGGTCCTTATAAGAGGGGACAATCCTTCTGCTCACGCCTAAACCAGTTGAGCCATCACCTTAGGTCCTCCCCTAAACCAGGGAGTCCTTGATCATCCCTACTCAAAGGTGATAAGGGTGAAAACCCTTCATCAAACACATTTTGAAAAGCATTTTCTTTTGAAAACTCACACCTTTCCTCAAATCATTTGTAACAATTATATCAGGGATTGATTGCGGCAAGCGGTTGGGTGGCCATAATAACTTGTCTTAAAATCATATTATGCATAAAATAACAGGCTGAGGGTTGTGGTTGTAAAACATAGGTAATTTATGCATCAAAGGGATCCAGTGAGCTTGCCGTGCTTATTCGGCGAAGGGGGAAGGGGAGCTCGCGGAACTGGCTTCTGGCTCCACCGCCTGGCGTAGACTTGCAGATCTGGCATCCACGAGACGACACGAACGCTCCGATAACTATGCAACATGAACAAGAAAACATACAAACCAGCAAGTATACCAACAAATATTTAGTATAGTGGTCAGAATAGCGATATATGGATGGGTAGAGTCTTGAGTAGAATATGTGTCATGTGGTGTTGAGATACTACTAGTGGTGGAGCGGAGGTGCTTACCAGGAGGGTGGACTGGAGGCGAAGCGACACTATGCGTGTAGCCGGCAGAGCAGAGTAACTGAGTGGGTGGGGTGTTTGCCTTGGCTGAGGGTGTTGAGTGTGTGTGGAGAGGGAGAGGGTAGCTGGGTGTATTTATAGCTGGGTGTCTGTGGTGTAGCACAGTGAAGTTCACTGTAGGTGAGAATAGTGACGAATGAATCGTCTGACTTAGTATGAACAGGAGAGTTATAGGCAGAATATGGAACGAGAGTATTTTGGGAGTCATCTGGAACATGAACCATGCTTAAGGGATGACATGGTTAGATAGGAATAATTTGATAAGAATTTAGAAACAAGAATTATTGGAATCTGAGTTTGGAAGCCTGGTTCAAAGGAATCTCAAAGTTAAGCATGCTCAACTTGGAGAAACCTAGGATGGGTGACCAGATGGGAAGTTCCTACTGGAAGGAAAATCACAGTCACCGGAGTTTGTATGACTGAAACATGGGTCTGGCTGGTCTTAGGTGGACTGGACAACATGATGGATGAGTAGTTGAAATTTGGGATGACTAGATGACCGATGAATAGTAACGATGAATAGTAACGATGATTAGTAACGATGAATAGCGGCGATGGAAAAGTAATTATAGATACCATCGATGAATAGTAACGATGATGAATAGCAATGATAAATAGTAACGGTGATGAATAGTGTATGTGAATAGTAACGATGAATAGTACTGGTGAATAGTGATAGTGAATAGTTCGTATGAACGAACGATGAACGATGAATAGGAACTATGAACGAACGGACGAACGATCGAATGATCGGACGAACGAACGATCGGAATTTCGGCAGCATAACGACAGGAAAAGATTATTTGGACGAACGAACGGACGAACAAACGATCGGAATTTCGGCAGCATAACGACAGGACAAAGATTATCTGGAAGAACGATGAATAGGGACTATGAACGAACGATGAACGATGAATAGGGACTATGAACGAACGATGAACGATGAATAGGGACTATGAACGAACGATGAACGATCGAATGATCGAACAAACGAACGATCAGAATTTCGGCAGCATAACGGCAGAACAAAGATTATCTGGAAGAACGATGAATAGGGACTATGAACGAATGATGAACGATGAATAGGGACTATGAACGAACGATGAACGATCGAATGATCGAACGAACGAACGAACGATCGGAATTTCGGCAGCATAACGGTAGGAAAAAGATTATTTGGACGAACGAACGGACGAACGATCGGACGAACGGACGAACGAACCATGAACGATCGGACGAACGATCGAACGATCGGACGAACGAACGAACAAACTAAGAACAGGGGACGAACGATCGAACGATCCTTGTGCTAGTGTGTGCTTGTGTGGAACATGGAGTGGGTGTGTGTGTGGGGGGGAAGAGAGTTGCCATGAAATGGCTTGGGGTGGGATGAGAGGAGGCCCTTGCCCCTCTATTTATAGCCATGGTGGGGGGATTAGGGGGAGGGATGAGAGGATTAGTGGGAGGATGAGAGGATTAGTGGGAGATTAGCATGTATTTGTCTTGTATAAGTGAGATTAGCTTGTAGAGCTCACCGTATGACACTGGAGGCATACGTATACGTATGAGCATGAGGAAAGTTATGAAGAAAATATTTGTGGGGACTTCAAAAATGATTCTGAAGGTATTTATCAAGAGGAAAATATCTGAAGATATATCGGTGGAATATTTGGGGCAGTATTTCTGGAAAGAACTTGAAGGGGATTACCTGGGAAATATCTGGGCAGTATTTCTGGAAAGAATTTGAAGGGGATCATTGGGGAAATATTTGTAGGATATTTTGAGGAGGATTTTGGAGATAATATAGACCACTATATTTTATTTGTCAATATCAACTCGCAAACAAACATTTTGAAATGAAACTTGAAATTCATTTTGAATTTAGAGCGAGTTTGAGAAAATTTCAAGATTTGAATTTTTGGGATGCTATAGAATTTCCCAGGCTTTTTAGCCTCATGTAATTTGTAAAGTGTATACAATTGTTGTAATAAAGGAGTGAGCCCCAAACCACCCCTGCCTTGCACCATGAATAAGGAAATAAAAATGTGAAGCATTTCCTTTTCCATTACTTGTCATATGACTTTTAATCTCGGGACGAGATTCTTTTATGGGGGGAAGGATGTAACACCCCTGGTGTTACTGTCACTAAAACTTGAGCATAACATCATGAGCATTAGCATTTCATGTGTTTGACACACCTAGAGTGCATTCACTAGGCCAAAATTTCAAACAAGTTGTATTGAGATGACATTTTGTGGACAAAACCCTAGAGTAGGGAACTCAACCCTAGATTGGGTGTAATAGAGCAAACAAGGTTTAAACAAAGGAAAACTTCAAAACTTATTAAGATGATCATAGAGTGTCACCTTGAATAGACTTATGGGGTATCCAAACCCTAGAAGTATCAAAAATCCTAAACAAGACCCTAGAAAGCCCTAAACCTAAACCCTAGGGGGCTAAGTGCAAAATTAGTGCACTTTTGGGCTAAAGTGCAAAAACTATGATAATAAGGTGTCTTAAGTCATATGGTTCACAATTATGAAGATTTGCAACCCAAACCTTGAGATTCGGACTTATTTGCAAAAGAGCCACACTTAAACTCTTTTGGTTAAGTCTGAATTTCAGTGTAATAGGTTCAACTTTGGGGCCTTGTAACTTCCAAACAAAAAGGATTTTGCCCAAGGTCACCACATCAATTTTGTAGTTCTATTAAAGGAGAACAACTTTGTTAGAAGTACTAAACCATGGTTACATGAAGAAATTGGAGATAATTAAACCCAAAGATGGGCTGTCAGGCTGCTTGGAGACTAAACTTTATCTGACAGTGTAATTAGGCAGTCTTTAAACCTAGATTTGATCATGATCCAGTAAGAGATTGAGCATGGTCCCCATAACAACATTGTAGCTGGATCATAGGACTATAACTTTGATACAGAGAGTTGAACCGGTTGTCACATGAAATCAGGAGAAACTCGAGCCCAAAGTTGGCCTGTCAGGTCGCATGAGTGCAATGCACGATGGTACAGTGCACCCAAACTGAATCAGATCACGGGTTAATCCCCCTCGCCGCCGATGATCTTTACGCCGTGATTCACGCCATCGCTGCGATTCGTGTTCACTGGTAATGTGGCAGAACCTCCAAGTTATCGGGCCCACATGCACCTGTCCTTGTCTCAAAGACCTCAGACAACCATGCATGTGCACCAGATAACTTAACAGGATCCGTCCGATTGCCCCAAGGACACCGGATAAACCACTTTCAACCAGAACCGCGGGATTAAGTAACACAAATCACACACACCAATATTTTTGCAGCGGAAATCTTACTACCAAATTTTACAAGTTACAAAAATTTTATATCATTTTATCGGAGTGATTATAAGTTTGAAATATATGCTAGCTCAAGTGACCATCCTCAATAAGAAGTATAGAAGAAGTACTTAGACTTATAAGAAGGCCGAGCCCACCGGCACTTAACACCATCAACATCATCACAAAGTTAGGACCTGAAAAACAACAGGGAATAAAACCCTGAGTATGGAATTACTCAGCAAGACTTACCCGACTAAAGAAAAGACTCTCAAGGGTATGCTGGAATTGGGAATCAAGGAGAGGCTTTAGCAAGAGTCAACTTAGATACTTTTGCAGAAATAGCTTACTAAAGTGAGTCCTTACTTTCAATATTTTAACGCCAAATTAAGTATTAATAGACCTTGTTTGCATCTAGTCTAATTTCACCATCACATTAATCAATCCAACATGATTTTTGCTCATTAAGATTCCATCCATGACTTAGATTGCAGGGCAGTGACCAAGTCTTCATAACCGCGAAGGTACGGCGATCCGAATCGATTATACTCAGCTGAGGATCTCCAATCACACGACATATGTAGCACTTAACCCTTGCATATGTCAACCCGCCACCGGGGTTCTTAAGACCAGATCAAGTTCACGCAAACCGAGAGCACAGATACACCACCGTCCAGCCTCTTGCTACGGAGGGTACACGCTACTCTCGCCACCGCTCCACGCCCATTTCGTGTTATCTTATTCTGGCCTTAGTCTGCCCGAGGCAAGGCTTACCCATGACGAGGCATGTGACCAGCTAAAGGGTCCTCGGTCATCCAAGCCTACATTCAGTATAATCCTTAATCAACCTGGGTAGAACATCACCTGTTCCTAGCCCAAGTCCCGATTTAAGTATTTCCACCCTTAGGATTGTTTGTATTCCTTAGGATGAAAAGAGCATCACAGGGAACTTTGCAGTAAGATCCCACCATGCTCTCAATGAAAATATATTCTTGCAGGTAGAAGTCATCTTTCCTCAGGATAACCCCTGAGCAAGGCCTTAACGCAAAAGACAACCTCTATCCACAAGATCTGAGCAGGGCTAAGCATTTTTGTAAATCATATTTTGATACTTCACCAGAAGTATCTAATAAGGTATGGATATCAAGGAAGGCAATGCATCAAAGGGTTTCAAGCAACTCCTATAAACCTAATGCACATTTCACTAGACTTAAAGTGTGCGAAAATTATTTAAAAACACAAGGAAGGGGTTGCATGCACCGGGGCTTGCCTGGGTAACACTAGGTTAGTGTTGTTAAGTGGCGACCACTTGGCGACCATCTCTTGTTCTGATCTTGTTTCGTCTATCCATCTTTAGATTAGTTCATCAGCTTCATCCTGCGGATTAGCCCGCACTTGGGGTCGACTTGGCTCGTCTTCCGCAACACGCAATTAATTAACGTACCTGAATGGAATGCATTATGCACATGAATGCATATCGACGGAAATATTATAAACCTAAATAGTGTTACGTGATAGCGGATTTAAACACCTAGCGGCGAGGCGTTGTACAATTTTATACGATAATTCTGGTTATCGACCTACGACTAAGCGCAATATTTACGCTTCTCTAAATTAAACGAACCTAACGTAAGCATCACGAAATAACAATCTATACACATTAATACAACTAGCCTAAACACAACTTATCAATTAATTAATTAAGTTCTAAACTTATCCCTTGCTTTATAAATTATACTACATCTTTATAAGTGATTAAAATATTTCATCAACACACATGCCTACTAAAATTCTACTCGGTACACTAGTTCAGCTAATTGACTCGAATAGCGAAATAACTCGCCATACTGAACCTGGCTTGATAATTGCAAAGACCGCGAAGTCACGAGAGTTCCGTGACTCACGCAATTTACCGAGCACCTTAATGCGCCTCGCACTAGCACATTAATTTATTCAACGATCGAACTATTTTGAATAATTTATCAGCTTACCGTTTTAACAGCTGACACGAATCCACGAGATTGGTAGCGATTTCCCGACCCAAGCAATTTGTCGAGCGCTTGGTGAATATCGCGCTGCTAACTTCGTCTTCACCCGATTCTTGAGATTGCTTGATGACGCACGGATTGACGACGACCTTCGATTGCAGTCTTGAGCGGGCTGGTGAGGTGGGGTTGAGCAGAAGATGATGGGTTTGACGACTGGACTGTGAATGACACAACGACGAGCTGGGACAGGATCCGAGCTAATAGGCACAATATGGAATAGTGACCAGCACGACGGACGAACTAAGTCGTGGCGAGGTCGACGACGAGATAGGGATTTTAAAGCCGAGCGAGCCGAGAGGGCACGCTGGCGAGCTAGAAAAAGATTCGGCGCGCGAGCCCGACGCGCACGGATTTTTGTTTCATTGCTCTACACACGACGCGTGGACAGACAGCAAGCAAGGACGCGCGGCAAAATCCCGGGCACGACGCGCGAGCATAGGGACACGGCTGCGCGTGGCAAACGGAGGGCAACGCCGGTGACCTGCGCGACAACAAAGCTGGAGCGAGCTGGGCCGAAAGTCGAGATCCGAGCAGGACGTGGCTGGGACGAACTTGGGCACGAACCGCACGCAGAGACAGAGAGACGCGCAGGAACTTGGGCGCGCGGCGCAGAGAAGCAGGGGAGCAGAGCTCCGGCCAAGCGCGCTATGGGGACGAGCCAGAGCGCCGCGGCGTGCAGAGGAACAAGCCAGGCACACGCATCCATGGGAGAACAGGAGCTGGGCGCATGGCGGCAACAGGGAGGAGCAGCGATGCCGCGGCTGGGAGACGGCACGCGCAGAGGAGCTGGGATAGTGCGCGCAAGTCCGAGCTGGAACGGCTGCTGATTTTTCTCCATGAGCTAGAGCATGCGACAGGAAGAGTTCTCAAGTGGCCTGCGTAGGAGGAAGACGCACGGCTATGGACACCCGACAGAGGAGGAGCTCGGCCACGGTGATCAGGGACCTCGGCACCAGGAAGCTCGGTTGGGCGCCGAGCAGAGAGGAGCTCTGCGCGTGCGGTTGGGGGGGCGCCGAGGAAGCTTGGCTGCTAGCAGGCTGGAGGAGCGCGCGCAGGAAGATAAGGAGCTGCTGAAGAAGACGGCGCGCGCGCAGGGAAAAATCAGAGGAATCAGCGGTGGGGAGATAAGGGACGACCAGATATTTTCTTTCCAGGCTGAGCTGATGAAATATCGTAGACTGGAGCTGCGTGCATGGGAGCTCCACGGCTGATGAGCGGCAGCGACCAGATAAGAAGAAGCCTAGGCGATGGATGAGACTAGTAGAAGCTGGGTTGAATGCGGAGTGGACTAGACCCTGCACTAGACGACGGAAGGAGATAGATGTGAGAAAATGATCCAGCGCCTTCTACGGAACGAGAGAAACATTAGCTAAAAGGATAAAGGGTAGGAAATAAACAGTAGGGATAAATGCTAAAGGCAAGGAGCCGTGGGAGATAAAGGAAAATCTAGATTTTTCTCTCTCTAATTTTTATTCCACAAAAGAATACACACACGTAAGTAATCCTAGGATTGGATACTAAATGAGATTGATAGCAGTATTTGGACATGATTTAATTTGGCGAATTCTTTGAACTCAGATAAATTCGTACTGTTAATTCAGTTTTGAGGATTTAGACCGAAGCGAAAAGCAATGGACTGGATTAAACGGACTTCGGCTTCGGTATTTTTAATCTGTGTGATTCGACTAATATTAGTCGCAACCATAGCTGCCGATGAACACGCGATTTTGTCGTCAAAACAGCGTGCTGAAGGGTGAACTGAATCATATTCGTGCGCAAGATTTCACGCGATTCACATTATTTTACCCTGAACATTTTAGTCGTCAAGTTCCAACTAATTTGCTCGGGATAAAAAAAATCGCAAGAATAAATTGAGCCTCCGATTTCGTATCCGTGCGGGCGATGAATTTTAAATAATCACCGGACGCACCGATTTTTGAAACAGCTATGTTCCGAACACCACGAAAATTTCGGAAGAGCCCGGATAGATACAAATAAAAACGACGTCGCACTCGCGACAGACGAATCAGATGCGATATTAAAATCGCGATAGGCAAAAATAATTAGACCTTAGGGTCCGTCTTATTCACTGATCTCACGTGCTAAAATCCATACTCGTTATCGAGCGGAATATAAACACCTGGGGTGTTACAGGTAAGGGGATAACCACGATGAAGTAAAGATCTTAGCATGGTATCAGCTCTAGCTCGGTCGCGACTAAGTTCACCGTACCCATTGCTCGTCGATCGATCAGGATAAGACCTCGCCGTCGTTGGCCGATTTTTGCCGTGCGCCACGTGCTAAAGCGCTTTACCACATCGCAGTAGCTCGGCTTGCGGTATCTGCTCATCGCCGGGGAGCCCGCCACGGTACTCTCCACGAATCCACTGCGCCAGTAACCTCCCCTCTCTCCGGCCGCCAGCACTTCTCTGCCAAATTGAGCGCCACCGCCGTTGCGTTCTATAAATTGAAGCCTCCTAGAGCTCCGCTAGGTAATTGCGCATCCAGTAAACCAGCCCTTACCTCCAATCGTTCCCCACAACTCCCCAATTTGGGATTTTCCCCAAATCGGTTAAGAACACCGCAGAAGTGGGTTCGCCGTGGTCAGCTCTCCACAAGTTCGTTCATGTCCTTTGTGTACCCGTTTCAGTACTGCGGTGTGCTCCTGATGCTCACTGACCCGGCCAATTAGCCTAGCACCCATTAGATCACCGGGAACACTCTGTGTTATCCCCAGATTTGCATGGTCACCGTGGACAGAACCGGTTGGATCACCGTTTGTGAAAATAGGTGAGGGAAAACAGTCCTTAGGTCTTGAATTTGGTCTCGGCCAAAGTAGGGCGTCAGTCATGGCATGAATCGGTCGGTGAAAGTTCACCGAACGCGGACTGACGTCGTTCCTCATCGTGGACCTCGGTCTGCGAAGAATTAGAACGTAGGGGGGTTCCTTATAAACTATCAGGGACTCGCGAAATAGTGCAGGGGACCCAGGTCTGGTTATTCCAGAGGACGGGGTTGTTCTTGCAAAATTACACAGGCGCGCGCGCGGGCGCGCTTCTGCTGGTAGTGGGCCGACCTGGGCCGATTCTGGTCCAGTACTATTCATCATTTTTCTTTTTCTTTTTTCTACCAGAGCTAAAACAATTCTAGAAAATTGTAGAAAAATCCTAAAAATACCAAACTAATTTTTCTAGGTTTCTAATTTCCTATAGAATTTAACAAAAATAGTTCTTTGATTTTTAGTCCAAATAGGGAATTATAGAGTATTTAAAACAGCCTAAGACCTTGTTTATGGATTTTTAGAGAATAGATAATAATTCCAAAAATCCCCAAACTTTTTAGATGACCCTTAAATATTATTTAAGAGCCTTGGTTGAAGTTTGATATAACTTGAACCATGTTTGATACTGAGAACCCAAAACCCTAGCCCTCCCTGCCCTGTGAACTTCACTATTGACTCCGAAAACCTTAAGTTCTCGGAGATCCGTGAAGGAAAGTTGTATTCAAGACTTTAGATAATAAACTTTTATTATCTTTGCACTCTCATGAGCATTACATGGGCATTCATTATTATGTATGGTTATATTTAGAAAACGAAGAAGAAGTAGAAGAAGAGAAGACTTCACCACCACCACCTGAGGAACATCAGGCAGGCAACTGTTTTTATTTTGATATCTGTGGATCTGAGCCTGATTCACCAGTAACACAAGGCAAGCCCCGGTGCATTTGCCACCTCCTTGTTCCTTTTAAAATCTTTCTCACTTGCTTGATGCATTAGGTGATAGGAGTTGGGTGCTAAACTATTGCTGCATCTCCTTCCTTGGATTATTTCCTAAATCCCTGTTTTACAAAAGATTTTCTTATGCTCAGCTTTGCTTTAGAAAAACAAAATGTTTTGTTTTCTCAAAGATGACGTTGCAATGTGGGTGAGATGTTTTCGAAAATAAAACTTGATGGTGGATCCATCATGGCCATGATGGGTTCAACATCGGAAAAGATGTACCTCTGCCAGGTACCAAACTTTGGGTTTGAAATGATAAAGCTGAGACTGGGCGGGTGACTTGCACGAGAAGAGAGAGTCTCAGTGTAGTGTCTCCGTCTGAGTCGATTAAGGACTGTCTCGATGTAGGCTTGCTGACCGAGGACCCTTTAACTGGTCACATGCCTCGACATGGGTAAGCTTTGCCTTGGGCAGACTAATACCACAATAAGATACCACGCAATGGGAGTGGAGAGATGGTGAGAGTAGCATGTACCCTCCGTGGCAAGAGGTTGGACGGTTGTGTATCTGTACTCTCGGTTGGCGTGAACCTGATCTGGACTTAAGAACCCCGGTGGCGAGTTGACATATGCAAGGGTTAAGTGCTACATATATCGTGTGATTGGAGATCCTCAGCTGAGTATAATCAATTCGGATCGCCGTACCTTCGCGGTTATGAAGACTTGGTCACTGCCCTATACATAGAAATCCAGTAAAGATAAAGGGTTGTTAAGAAATTGGCTAGTGCAGGTCAAGTGATTGAACTAGGGTAGAATGAACTCTAGTTACAGGTAATTTTACTTAACCGGACAAATAAAACTGGATTTTTAAGGACCCACTCTTAGCAAGCATTTCTGCAAACAGAGTCATTGACTATTGTTAAGCCTTACCTTGACTCCCTGAAAGCCAGCATACCCTTGAGAGTCTTTTCTTTAGTCGGGAAAGACTTGCTGAGTAATTCCATACTCAGGGCTTTGTCCCATGTTGTTTTAGGTGAAGAAGCGGCAAACTTTTGTTGCTTCTGTTCAAAGGTGTTACCAAAGGAAGAGCACCAGGAGTAAAGCTGCGGGAGGAAAGGATCCTCCATAAAACTTTTGTTTAATACTTAGCGGGAGGGGTTTTTGCCTCCCATGGTTCATAATAATAATACTCAGCACTCATATATTATATTTCTGGTCTGTAATATTATAACTATGTCTTACTTTTCAATAAAGGTAAGTTAATGTAATTGCTTCCGCATTTTTGTATCTCCGATGCTTGTAATGTCTGCGTGACGGGTGAAACGTTCTTGGGAAAGGTAAGGAAAGCAAATACCGAACTTGTCAGGTGATTCAGGGGCACCTACAGGGTTGTCTGAAGTCTGTTGGACAAGGACAACTGTGGGTGGGCCTAATGACTTGGGAGGTTCTGTCACAGGGTTGGTCCCAATGCAATGGAGTTCTGCAATTCTTCCCATAAAGCGCTTCGAATGGTGACATCTTTAGGCTGGCCTGATAACTATTGTTGTAGGAGAATTCTGCATACGGTAGCCTCTTGTCCCAACCTGACTGATCTTGCAAAGCATAAGCTCTCAACATATCCTCAAGAATCTGGTTGGTCCTCTTAGTCTGGCCATCTGTCTGCGGGTGATAAGCTGAACTGAATTTCAAGTGTGTACCCAAAGCTTCATGTAGCTGCTGCCAAAAGTGCGAAGTAAACTGGGGTGCCTCTATCCGATATTATCTTCTTTGGAATACCATGTAAGCACACAATCCGAGACATGTATAACTCTGCCAATACTGCACTGCTATAGGTGGTCTTGATTGGTATAAAATGGGTCGTCTTTGTCAAACGGTCTACCACTACCCAGATGGAGTCATAACCAGTACGAGTGCGGGGCAACCCGACTATAAAGTCCATTCTGATCTCATCCCATTTCCACTGAGGAATCTGTAACGGCTGCAACAAACATGTGAGTCTCTGATGTTCTGCCTTGATCCTCTGGCAACTGTCACATCTGGCCACATACTCTGCTATCTCTCTTTTCATACCATACCACCAGAATCTCTTCTTCAAGTCTTGGTACATTTTCTCACTACCAGGGTGTATAGAGTATGCTGTCTCACGAGCTTCCTTAAGAATCAGTTCCAAAATCGAGGTGATGTTGGGAACGCCCAGCCTATCCTTGAACTATACCACTCCTTCTGCATCTTCACAGAAATCTGGACCTTTCCCATCGATGAAAAGCTGTCGGATCTCGTTGATCTTCTCATCATCCTTCTGACCTTTTCTGATGTCTTGCTCTAGAGTGGGTTCCAACTCAATTATCACCCCTTGGGTGTTGTTCAGAAATCCGAGACTTAATATGTCAAACTCCTTTGCTAGCTCATACGACATCCGGTGAGCGGCCAACATATTGACTTGACTCTTCCTGCTTAGAGCATCTGCAACCATATTTGCTTTGCCTGGGTGATAATGAATCTCCAGTTCATAGTCTTTGATCAACTCTAGCCATCTTCGCTGCCTCATGTTTAACTCTGACTGAGTGAATATGTACTTGAGGCTCTTGTGGTCCGTGTAGATATCACACTTCTACCCATAAAGATAATGTCTCCAGGCCTTCATTGCATGAACCACTGCTGCTAGTTCCAGGTCATGAGTAGGATAGTTCTCCTCATGAATCTTCAACTGTCGAGACAAGTATGCCACTACTTTCCCTTCCTGCATTAACACACATCCCAGTTCGGTGTATGAAGCATCACAATATACTGAGAATGACTTGTGAACATCTGGCAGGACTAACACCGGTGTTGTTGTCAACTTCTGCTTCAACATCTCAAATGATTCTTGGCACGTTGGGGTCCACTTGAACTCAACCTTCTTTGCTAGTAGGGCTGTCGTTGGTCTGGCAATCTTGGAGAAACCTTCAATGAAACGCCGATAATAACCAGCCATTCCAATGAAACTCTTGATTCCTCGGACAGCTTTTGGTGCTTTCCTGTCCAGAATCGCTGCTACTTTCTTTGGATCCACAGCTAGTCCATCTCGATTTATAATATGACCCAAGAATAGAACTTCGCTGATCCAGAACTCGCACTTGCTAAGCTTGGCATACAACTGGCAATCTCGTAGCCTCTGAAGTACCTTCCTCAAATGTTCCTCATGCTCTTGCTCATTCTGGGAATATATGAGAATGTCATCAATGAACACCACTATGAACTTGTCGAGGTAGTCCATGAACACACTGTTCATCAAGTACATGAAGTAAGTTGGCGCATTCGTCAAACCGAACGACATGACCGTGAACTCATATAGTCCATACTTAGTGATGAATGCTGTCTTTGGTATGTTTGAGGGTCGGATTCTGAGCTGATGGTAACCTAACCTCAAATATATCTTCGAGAACACACTGGCTCCTTTCAACTGATCAAATAGGTCTTCAATTCGAGGCAGAGGGTACTTGTTCTTGACAGTGACTTCATTCAAAGCTCTGTAATCAATGCACATCCTCTTCGTGCCATCCTTCTTCTCCACAAATAACACTGGGGCTACCCAAGGAGAGGTACTTGGTCTGATGTAACCTTTCTCCAACAACTCATCAATTTGCTTCTTGAGTTCCACCAACTCTGGTCCGGACACTCGATAAGCTCTCTTGGAAATAGGGGCGGTGCCTAGGATAAGATCTATGGCAAATTCAACTTTCCTTTCAGGTGGCATGCCTGGTAACTCTTCAGGGAATACATCAGGGAATTCTGACACAATCCTAATTGCTTCAATCGGATTGGGCTCCTTATCATCTACTGATAAATGGTGAAAGACTCCTTCTAGTTCAGGTAAGTACAGCTTGGTTACTACCTCCTTTCCAGATGGGGACACCAACTTAACTGTTCTCTTGTCACAACTGACAGTGGCTTGATTTCTGTGTAGCCAATTCATCCCTAGGATGACATCTAACCCTTGAGTTCCATTACTACTAGGCTAGCGGGGAAGGCTATCCCCCTTATTTCAATCCTTAGATTTGGACAAATCCTATCGGACTGAACTTTTCCCCCAACTGAATTAACTCTCAAAGGTGGGATCATTGGTTCTATGGGGATGCTATGTGATTTTTCCCAAGATGTAGAAACAAAAGAATGTGTGGCACCAGTATCAAATAGTACTTTTGCAGGGTAGGATTCATCTGGAAACATACCTACTGCACGTCCTGAGCATCCTGGATTGCTTTAGCCTCTAGGTGATTCACCTTTCCATGGTTGTAGGCCTGACCACGGACTCCTGGTGCTTGCTGTGGTGCTCCTTGTCTTGCTGAGGCATTGACTGCTGGCGGTTGCTGGGCTGCTTTCTTTGGATAATTCTTCACCTAGTGATTTTGTTCTCCATAGTAGAAGCATGCACGACCTCCTACTTGTGTTGAGGCTGCTTGGCCATTCTGGTTGGTTGCTAGGGCAAGAAGATGAGCTGCCTGGTTGTTCTGACGTTGGTACTGATTTCCTCCCGACTGAGTGTTTTGACGATACTGCTGCTGCTGTTGCTGAGGAAACTGCCTCTGGTACTGGTGCTGGTGTTGACGCTGATGCTGGTGCTGGTGACCTTGCTTGAATTGCTGTGGCGAGTTGCCTGAGTAGCGGGGACGACTGCTACTTCTGACCTGAGGTCCACCAATCTTGCGCTTCATATCCTCCATCTCCCGATGCTTCCTTTCAGTCATGATTGCTCTGTCTATCAAGTGCTGAAAGGTGGGGAAAGTGTGGTTCATGAGCTGGTAGTGGAGGGGATCAACCAATACTCTCAGAAAGCGATACTGTCGCTTGGCATCTGTGTTGACGTCTTCTGGGGCATAACGTGACAGCTGTAGAAACTTATCCATGTACTCACTAACGGACAGGGGACCTTGCTTCAGGGCGATAAACTCCTCCTTCCTCACTATCATCAGTCCCTCGGGCACATGGTAGCGACGGAAGTTGTCCCTGAACTCCTCCCAAGTGATGGCTTCAGGGTTGGCATGGGTGGCGAGGTAAGACTCCCACTAATATTGTGTTGCTCCCCTCAGCAGTCGGGGACCATACAACTTCTCACGGTCGTTGCACTAGGCAGTGTGCAACTCACGCTCCACGGTACACAGCCAATCTTCTGCGTCCATGGGGTCAGTAGAGTGGGCAAAGATAGGGGGATGGCCCCTCATGAACTCTGCCCGCTTGTCTCTGGGCACCTATGGCATCTAAACTTGCACTAGAGGCTGAGGTGGTGGTGGCTGCTGCTGCACCTGCTGCATAGCTGCTAGGGTCTGTTTGATTGCCTGAACTGCCTGGGTCTGTATCAAGAACATCTGTTCAATGGTCATCGGGGGTGGCGGTGGCAAATGTTGCTGTGGAGCTGCCTCCTCTTGGGGTGCCTGCTGCTCTGGCTGAGCATGCCTCGCACCTCTGCGCCTTCTCTCAGACATCTGTAGGAATCACACACATATCAAACCTGACTCTGCAGTCTTTCAGCATAAGAAAAGATGTATAGAAAATCTCCATAACACTGAACAAATGACCATCTTCACTGACAGCTTCTCAGATAAAGAGGAAAGGGGAAATAAATGGATTACCCAACTAAATAACTAAATTTATTAATAACTACACCAAGTTGTAGGGGATACCCACACCTTGGTGACAATCATTACAAAGATCCAACTTTAGTACATGTCCATTATAACAAGCATCCAACATAAGATAAGCGAACTAACTCTAACTAAAACTGACTTAGGCTAAGACACTGAACTAAGCATTATTATAGACTCTGACTCTGTCGATCTAGGGATCCAAATCTATGCGGGTCCTGCAGTCTAGGGTACCATAGTCGAAGCGACCACGGGGCGGTGAACGGTAAGGGTGCTGAATCCCAACAGGGCGGGAGAACCACCATCAAGATAGTGGTGTGTCGCGCATTCAGCACGCAATTCCGCAACCTCCGCTCGAACCTTGCCCAACTCGTCAAGGGCATGGTCCAACTTTGTGTTGAGCATAGCGACCAGATTGACCATGCTGTTCAGCCTAGGATTGCCCTCACCAACTGGCGAGACAATCAAACCTCCAGCACTGTCGGTTGAACGGTGAGAGTAGTACTTTAGATCAAGGCCATCAGCTACCTCGCTGAACAACGAGCAATACTGAGAAAGCGCCCGTCGTGCTGCATCTTGCATGGCTACCTCGGTAGTATCCCTCTCAGTAATAGAATAGTGCTCTAAGAAGGCCTCTACACCCTGGAGATCATCGTCCAGACGGTGCACCAAGCAAGTAGCCTCCCACTGGTCCGGGTATAGCCCGCGACGATACTGGTAGACTACACAACGGTACTTGATAGACCAAGTGTGTCGGTCGAAGGCCCGATGCAACAGGGTATCGAGAGCGTCGTGGAAGTGATACCCGCGAGCAGCGTCACAGGTGATGGGTCTCGCGATCCATCCCTCTGGCTCCGGCTCCTTCGAGAGCTTCGTGTCGTGGCTTGAACTGCCACTAGCGTCGTCATCGTCTCCGTCTCCATCAGGGTCTCCTCCAGCAGCCGGGATGCCCTGTGGTGGTGCAGGGGGCATCTCTGGCTGAGGTGCAGGGAAGGCGGCCTCTTAGACTCCACCTCCCGCTGAGGCGAGGGGGAAGAGTCCTCCTGCTCCTGCTCCTGATGTCGGTGCTCCTGCTCTTCGTGCAGGCGACGATGCAGTCTCTCCAGTTGACTGGACTGACCTAACACTGTGCGACATAGGGGACGCTCTGCCAGTCGAGAAGGCAAAAAGGGGATCACAGACTTACGTGCAGTGCACCTAAGACGAGCCATCTACAGAAGACATCGTAAGTGAAAGTCGCCTAGAGGGGGGGTGAATAGGGCGAAACTGAAATTCTCAAAAATAATCACAACTACAAGTCGGGTTAGCGTTAGAAATATAATAGAGTCCGCGAGAGAGGGCGCAAAACAAATCGCAAGCGAATAACGAAGTGAGACACGCGGATTTGTTTTACCGAGGTTCGGTTCTCTCAAACCTACTCCCCGTTGAGGAGGCCACAAAGGCCGGGTCTCTTTCAACCCTTCCCTCTCTCAAACGGTCCCTCGGACCGAGTGAGCTTCTCTTTCTCAAATCACTTGGGAATCAAACTTCCCGCAAGGACCACCACACAATTGGTGTCTCTTGACTCAATTACAAGTGAGTGTTTGATCACAAGAAAGAATGGCAAAGAAAAGAAGCGATCCAAGCGCAAGAGCTCAAATGAACACTACAAATCACTCTCTCTAGTCACTAGGGCTTTGTATGGAGTTGGGAGAGGATTTGATCTCCTTTGGTGTGCTTTGCAATGAATGCTAGCTCTTGTATAGTGATTGGAAGCTGGAAAACTTGGATGCAATGAATGGTGGGGTGGTTGGGGTATTTATAGCCCCAACCACCAAACTAGCCGTTTGGTGAGGCTGTCTGTTCGATGGCGCACCGGACAGTCCGGTGCACACCGGACATGTCCGGTGCGACAGCCACGTCACCAAATAGCCGTTGGGTCAACCGTTGGAGCTCTGTCTCTGGGCCCGCCTTGATGTCCGGTGGCGCACCGGACATGCACTGTAGAGTGTCCGGTGCGCCTGCTCCCGCGTGCCTGACGACTGCGCGCTTCTGGCGCGCATTAAATGCGCCTGCAGGTGACCGTTGGCGCGAAGTAGCCGTTGCCCCGAGGTTGCACCGGACAGTTCGGTGCACACCGGACATGTCCGGTGAATTATAGCAGAGCAGCCTTTGCGAATTCCCGAGACTGGCGAGTTCCTGAGCCGCGTCTCAAATGAGCACCGGACACTGTCCGGTGTATACCGGACAGTCCGGTGAATTTTAGTGCGCTGGCTCTGGAAATTTCCCGAGGGCGACGAGTTTGAGCTGAAGTCCTCTGGTGCACCGGACACTGTCCGGTGGCACACCGGACAGTCCAGTGCGCCAGACCAGAGGAGCCTTTGGTTGCTCCTTTGCCCTTTTGTTGAACCCAACACATGGTCATTTTATTGGCTAAGTGTGAACCTTTTGCACCTGTATAACTTATACACTAGAGCAAACTAGTTAGTCCAATATTTGTGTTGGGCAATTCAACCACCAAAATTATTTAGGGACTAGGTGTAAGCCTAATTCCCTTTCAATCTCCCCCTTTTTGGTGATTGATGCCAACACAAACCAAAGCAAATATAGAAGTGCATAATTGAACTAGTTTGCATAATGTAAGTGCAAAGGTTGCTTGGAATTGAGCCAATATAAATACTTACATGATGCGCATGGATTGTTTTCTTTGTTTTTGACATATTGGACCATATTTGCACCACAAGTTTTGTTTTTGCAAACTCTTTTGTAAATTCTTTTCAAAGTCCTTTTGCAAGATAGTCAAAGGTAAATGAATAAGATTTTGCAAAGCATTTTCAAGTTTTGAAATTTTCTTCCTTTGTTCCAAATGCTTTTCCTTTGACTAAACAAAACTCCCCCTAAATGAGATCCTCCTCTTAGTGTTCAAGAGGGTTTTGATATATCATTTTTTGAAATACTACTTCCTCCTTCAGAACACAAAGAGATACCAATTTTGAAATTTACCAATTGAAAATCATCAATTTTAAAATTAGGGTGGTGGTGCGGGTGGTGGTGCGGTCCTTTTGCTTTGGGCTCATACTTTCTCCCCCTTTGGCATGAATCGCCAAAAACGGATACTTTGAGTGAGACATAAGCCCTTAGAAGTACTTTCTCCTCCTTTGGTCATAAAATAAATGAGTGAAGATTATACCAACGTTGGAGAGAGATGCGGAGCGACGGCGAAGGATGAGTAGTAGAGCGGAGTGGAAGCCTTTGTCTTCGCCGAAGACTCCAATTCCCTTTCAATATACCTATGACTTGGTTTGGAATACACTTGAAAACACATTAGTCATAGCATATAAAAGAGACATGATCAAAGGTATTCTTATGAGCTATGTGTGCAAGTTTAGCAAAAGAAATTCCTAGAATCAAGAATATTAAGCTCATGCCTAAGTCTGGTAAAAGATTGTTCATCAAGTGGCTTGGTAAAGATATCGGCTAATTGATCTTTAGTGTTAATGTATGAAATCTCGATATCCCCCTTTTGTTGGTGATCCCGAAGAAAATGATACCGAATGGCTATGTGTTTAGTGCGGCTATGCTCAACGGGATTATCCGCCATGCGGATTGCACTCTCATTATCACATAGAAGAGGAACTTTGGTTAATTTGTAACCGTAGTCCCGCAGGGTTTGCCTCATCCAAAGCAATTGCGCGCAACAGTGACCTGCGGCAATATACTCGGCTTCGGCGGTAGAAAGAGCGACCGAATTTTGCTTCTTTGAAGCCCAAGACACCAAGGATCTTCCCAAGAACTGGCAAGTCCCCGATGTGCTCTTTCTATTAATCTTACACCCTGCCCAATCGGCATCCGAATAACCAATCAAATCAAAAGTGTATCCCCGAGGGTACCAAAGCCCAAACTTAGGAGTATAAGCCAAATATCTCAAGATTCGTTTTACGGCCGTAAGGTGTGATTCCTTAGGGTCGGCTTGAAATCTTGCACACATGCAAACGGAAAGCATAATGTCCGGTCGAGATGCACATAAATAAAGCAATGAACCAATCATCGACCGGTATACCTTTTGATCCACGGTCTTACCTCCCGTGTCGAGGTCGAGATGCCCATTGGTTCCCATGGGTGTCTTGATGGGCTTGGCATCCTTCATTCCAAACTTGCTTAGAATGTCTTGAGTATACTTCGTTTGGCTAATGAAGGTGCCCTCTTGGAGTTGCTTGACTTGGAATCCTAGAAAATACTTCAACTCCCCCATCATTGACATCTCGAATTTCTTTGTCATGATCCTACTAAATTCTTCACATGTAGATTCGTTAGTAGACCCAAATATGATATCATCAACGTAAATTTGGCATACGAACAAATCATTGTCAAGAGTTTTAGTGAATAAAGTAGGATCGGCTTTGCCGACTTTGAAGCTATTAGCAATAAGGAAATCTCTAAGGCATTCATACCATGCTCTTGGGGCTTGCTTGAGCCCACAAAGCGCCTTAGAGAGCCTATAAACATGGTTAGGGTACTCACTGTCTTCAAAGCCGGGAGGTTGCTCAACATAGACCTCCTCCTTGATCGGTCCATTGAGGAAGGCACTCTTCACGTCCATTTGATAAAGCTTGAAGCCATGGTAAGTAGCATAGGCTAATAATATGCGAATTGACTCAAGCCTAGCTACTGGTGCAAAGGTTTCACCAAAATCCAAACCTTCGACTTGTGAATATCCCTTGGCCACGAGTCGAGCTTTGTTCCTTGTCACCACACCATGCTCGTCTTGTTTGTTGCGGAAGACCCACTTGGTTCCTACAACATTTTGGTTAGGACGTGGAACTAAGTGCCATACCTCGTTCCTCGTGAAATTGTTGAGCTCCTCTTGCATCGCCATCACCCAATCCGCATCTTGGAGCGCTTCCTCTACCCTGTGTGGCTCAATAGAGGAAACAAAAGAGTAATGCTCACAAAAATGTGCAACCCGAGATCGAGTAGTTACCCCCTTATTAATGTCGCCGAGGATGGTGTCGACGGGGTGATCTCGTTGGATTGCTTGGTGGACTCTTGGGTGTGGCGGCCTTGGTTCTTCATCCTCCTTGTCTTCATCATTTGCATCTCCCCCTTGATCGTTGCCGTCATTTTGAGGTGGCTCATCTTCTTGATCAACATCTTGAGCCTCATCCTCAATTTGAGTTGGTGGAGATGCTTGCGTGGAGGAGGATGGTTGATCTTGTGCATGTGGAGGCTCTTCGGATTCCTTAGGACACACATCCCCAATGGACATGTTCCTTAGCGCTATGTATGGAGCCTGTTCTTCACCTATATCATCAAGATCAACTTGCTCTACTTGAGAGCCGTTAGTCTCATCAAACACAACGTCACAAGAAACTTCAACAAGTCCTGAGGACTTGTTAAAGACTCTATATGCCCTTGTGTTTGAGTCATATCCTAGTAAAAAGCCTTCTACAGTTTTAGGAGCAAATTTAGATTTTCTACCTCTTTTGACAAGAATAAAACATTTGCTACCAAAAACTCTAAAATATGAAATATTTGGCTTTTTACCGGTTAGGAGTTCATAGGATGTCTTCTTGAGGATTCGGTGTAGATATAACCGGTTGATGGCGTAGCAGGCGGTGTTGACCGCCTCGGCCCAAAACCGATCCGGTGTCTTGTACTCATCAAGCATGGTTCTTGCCATGTCCAATAGAGTTCGATTCTTCCTCTCCACTACACCATTTTGTTGTGGAGTGTAGGGAGAAGAGAACTCATGCTTGATGCCCTCCTCCTCAAGGAAGCTTTCAATTTGAGAGTTCTTGAACTCCGTTCCATTGTCGCTTCTAATTTTCTTGATCCTTAAGCCGAACTCATTTTGAGCCCGTCTCAAGAATCCCTTTAAGGTCTCTTGAGTATGAGATTTGTCCTGCAAAAAGAACACCCAAGTGAAGCGAGAATAATCATCCATAATAACTAGACAGTACTTACTCCCGCCGATGCTTATGTAAGCGATCGGGCCGAATAGGTCCATGTGTAGAAGCTCCAGTGGCCTGTCACTAGTCATGATGTTCTTGTGTGGATGATGAGTGCCAACTTGCTTCCCAGCTTGGCATGCGCTACAAATCCTGTCTTTCTCAAAATGAACATTTGTTAGTCCTAAAATGTGTTCTCCCTTTAGAAGCTTATGAAGATTCTTCATTCCAACATGAGCTAGTCGGCGGTGCCAGAGCCAACCCAAGTTAGTCTTAGCAATTAAGCAAGTGTCGAGTTTAGCTCTATCAAAATCTACCAAGTATAGCTGACCCTCTAACACTCCCTTAAATGCTATTGAATCATCACTTCTTCTAAAGACAGTGACACCTACATCAGTAAATAGACAGTTGTAGCCCATTTGACATAATTGGGATACGGAAAGCAAATTGTAATCTAAAGAATCTACAAGAAAAACATTGGAAATAGTATGGTCAGGTGATATAGCAATTTTACCCAATCCTTTGACCAAACCTTGATTTCCATCCCCGAATGTGATAGCTCGTTGGGGATCTTGGTTTTTCTCATAAGAGGAGAACATCTTCTTCTCCCCTGTCATGTGGTTTGTGCACCCACTGTCGAGTATCCAACTTGAGCCCCCGGATGCATAAACCTACAAAACAATTTTAGTTCTTGCCTTTAGGTACCCAAACGGTTTTGGGTCCTTTGGCATTAGAAACAAGAACTTTGGGTACCCAAACACAAGTCTTAGAGCCCTTGTGTTTGCCCCCAACAAACTTGGCAACTACTTTGCCGGATTTGTTAGTCAAAACATAAGATGCATCAAAAGTTTTAAATGAAATGCTATGATCATTTGATGCATTAGGAGTTTTCTTTCTAGGCAACTTAGCACGGGTTGGTTGCCTAGAACTAGATGTCTCACCCTTATACATAAAAGCATGGTTAGGGCCAGAGTGAGACTTCCTAGAATGTATTTTCTTGATTTTGCTCTCGGGATAACTGGCAGGGTACAAAATGTAACCCTCGTTATCCTGAGGCATGGGAGCCTTGCCCTTAACAAAGTTAGACAAGTTCTTAGGAGGGGCATTAAGTTTGACATTGTCTCCCCTTTGGAAGCCAATGCCATCCTTGATGCCAGGGCGTCTCCCATTATAGAGCATACTTCTATCAAATTTAAACTTTTCATTTTCTAAGTTATGCTCGGCAATTTTAGCGTCTAATAATGCTATATGATCATTTTGTTGTTTAATTAAAGCCATGTGATCATGAATAGCATTGATATCAACATCTCTACATCTAGTGCAAATAGAAGTGTGCTCAACGGTAGATGTAGATGGTTTGCAAGATTTTAATTCTACAACCTTAGCATGCAACATATCATTCTTAGTTCTAAGGTCGGAAATTGTAACATTGCAAACATCTAATTCTTTAGCCTTAGCAATTAATTTCTTATTCTCATTTCTAAGGGTAGCAATAGAAACATTCAACTCATCAATCCTAGCAAGCAAATCAACATTATCATTTCTAGGATAGGAAGTTGAATCAATACAAACATGAGAATCAACCTTAACAATTAATTTAGCATTTTCATTTCTAAGGTTGTCACATTTTTCTACCTCTAGAGCATAAGCATTCTTAACCTTAACATGTTTCTTATTTTCCTTAATTAGGAAGTCCTCTTGGGAGTCCAAGAGATCATTTTCATGGATGGCACTAATTAGCTCATTCAATTTTTCCTTTTGTTCCATGTTAAGGTTGGCAAAAAGGGTACGCAAATTATTTTCCTCATCACTAGCATTATCATCACTAGAGGACTCATATATAGTGGAGGATTTAGATTTAACCTTCTTCCTTTTGCCGTCCTTTGCCATGAGGCACTTGTGGCCGACGTTGGGGAAGAGAAGTCCCTTGGTGACGGCGATGTTGGCGGCGTCCTCGTCGTCGGAGGAGGAGTCGGTGGAGCTCTCGTCGGAGTTCCACTCGTGGCACACGTGGGCATCGCCGCCCTTCTTCTTGTGGTACCTCTTCTTTTCTCTCCTCTTGCCCCTCTTGTCGTTATCCCTGTCACTATCACTTGATAATGGACATTTAGCAATAAAGTGACCGGGCTTACCACACTTGTAGCAAACCTTCTTGGAACGGGATTTGTAATCCTTCCCCTTCCGTTGCTTGAGGATTTGCCGAAAGCTTTTGATGATTAAGGCCATCTCCTCATTGTCGAGCTTGGAGGCGTTAATTGGTTGTCTACTTGGTGTAGACTCCTCCTTCTTCTCCTCCGTCGCCTTAAACGCCACCGGTTGCGCCTCGGACGTGGAGGGTTCATCAAGCTCGTTGATCTTCTTTGAACCTTTAATCATACATTCAAAGCTCACAAAATTCCTGATAACTTCCTCGGGGGTCATTAGTGGGTATCTAGGATTACCACGAATTAATTGAACTTGAGTGGGGTTAAGAAAAATGAGAGCTCTTAGAATAACCTTAACCACCTCGTGGTCATCCCACTTTTTGCTCCCGAGGTTGCGCACTTGATTTACCAAGGTTTTGAGCCGGTTGTACATATCTTGTGGCTCCTCCCCTTGGCGAAGACGGAAGCGACCGAGCTCCCCCTCGATCGTTTCCCTCTTGGTGATCTTGGTGAGTTCATCACCCTCGTGCGCGGTCTTGAGTAGGTCCCAAATCTCCTTTGCATTCTTTAACCCTTGCACTTTGTTGTATTCCTCCTTGCTTAGAGAGGCGAGGAGTATGGTTGTAGCTTGGGAGTTGAAGTGCTCGATTTGGGCCACTTCGTCCGTATCATAATCCTCATCCCCTATGGATGGTACCTGTGCTCCAAACTCAACAACATTCCATATACTTTTGTGGAGTGAGGTTAGATGAAATTTCATTAAATCACTCCACCTAGCATAATCTTCGCCATCAAAAGTTGGCGGTTTGCCTAAAGGAACGGAAAGTAATGGAGTATGTCTAGGTGTACGGGGATAGTGTAAAGGGATCTTACTAAACTTCTTGCGCTCTTGGCGCTTAGAAGTTACGGACGACGCATCGGAGTCGGAGGTCGATGTTGATGAAGTGTCGGTCTCGTAGTAGACCACCTTCCTCATCCTCTTGTGCTTGTCGCCTTTCCGATGCGAATTGTGAGAAGAAGATTTTTCCTTCTTCTCTTTGTGGTGAGAAGAGGAAGATCTTTTCTCCTTCTGTTTGGAGGAGTCCTTCTTCTTCTCCCTCCTCTTGGTGCGGGACTCTTCCGATGAAGTGCTCCCTTGGCTTGTAGTGGGCTTGTCGCCGGTCTCCATCTCCCTCTTGGTGTGATCACCCGACATCACTTCGAGCGGTTAGGCTCTAATGAAGCACCGGGCTTTGATACCAATTGAAAGTCACCTAGAGGGGGGGTGAATAGGGCGAAACTGAAATTCTCAAAAATAATCACAACTACAAGCCGGGTTAGCGTTAGAAATATAATAGAGTCCGCGAGAGAGGGCGCAAAACAAATCGCAAGCGAATAACGAAGTGAGACACGCGGATTTGTTTTACCGAGGTTCGGTTCTCTCAAACCTACTCCCCGTTGAGGAGGCCACAAAGGCCGGGTCTCTTTCAACCCTTCCCTCTCTCAAACGGTCCCTCGGACCGAGTGAGCTTCTCTTTCTCAAATCACTTGGGAATCAAACTTCCCGCAAGGACCACCACACAATTGGTGTCTCTTGACTCAATTACAAGTGAGTGTTTGATCACAAGAAAGAATGGCAAAGAAAAAGAAGCGATCCAAGCGCAAGAGCTCAAATGAACACTACAAATCACTCTCTCTAGTCACTAGGGCTTTGTATGGAGTTGGGAGAGGATTTGATCTCCTTTGGTGTGCTTTGCAATGAATGCTAGCTCTTGTATAGTGATTGGAAGCTGGAAAACTGGGATGCAATGAATGGTGGGGTGGTTGGGGTATTTATAGCCCCAACCACCAAACTAGCCGTTTGGTGAGGCTGTCTGTTCGATGGCGCACCGGATATGTCCGGTGCGACAGCCACGTCACCAAATAGCCGTTGGGTCAACCGTTGGAGCTCTGTCTCTGGGCCCGCCTTGATGTCCGGTGGCGCACCGGACATGCACTGTAGAGTGTCCGGTGCGCCTGCTCCCGCGTGCCTGACGACTGCGCGCTTCTGGCGCGCATTAAATGCGCCTGCAGGTGACCGTTGGCGCGAAGTAGCCGTTGCCCCGAGGTTGCACCGGACAGTCCGGTGCACACCGGACATGTCCGGTGAATTATAGCAGAGCAGCCTTTGCGAATTCCCGAGACTGGCGAGTTCCTGAGCCGCGTCTCAAATGAGCACCGGACACTGTTCGGTGTATACCGGACAGTCCGGTGAATTTTAGTGCGCTGGCTCTGGAAATTTCCCGAGGGCGACGAGTTTGAGCTGAAGTCCTCTGGTGCACCGGACACTGTCCGGTGGCACACCGGACAGTCCGGTGCGCCAGACCAGAGGAGCCTTTGGTTGCTCCTTTGCCCTTTTGTTGAACCCAACACATGGTCATTTTATTGGCTAAGTGTGAACCTTTTGCACCTGTATAACTTATACACTAGAGCAAACTAGTTAGTCCAATATTTGTGTTGGGCAATTCAACCACCAAAATTATTTAGGGACTAGGTGTAAGCCTAATTCCCTTTCAGTAAGCACAAGAGTAAGAGTAGAACTATTAGACCAGAAAGTGAACAGAAAGAAAAGTGAGACAAAACTTTTTGAGATAAGTAAATAACATAGAGTTGGTCAAGATAGTCCAACTTTTGAAAAGACACTGAGATCAAGGTAAGAGTAGGGGTCTATAGTCCTTAGGGTGACCATTCTAGTCTAGGTTAGTGGACCTATAGTCAGCAAGGCTTTGATACCACTTATGTCATACCCGATTTTGGAACGCAAACCGAGTGCAAACCATGTACGTGCCAGGATCAGAAACTCACGTACACAGCGATTACATAATTGGACATCATCACACAATGCTTGAAATAAATAGCGGAAAGGTACTTTATTACATCAAGATGTCCAAGGCATCCACAGAGTCTAATACATAACCATAGTTCAACATAAATATCAAAGTGCAGAGTAACGAAACGTAGATTGCTAAGCCTACACAGGCAGCTGACTAGGGGTTTGCCACTAAAGTAAACTAGAACTCGTCGTATTCTTGGAACTCCTCGAAGTCATCCATGTTGCCAGCTTCACCTCCTGAGCACTAAGAACAGTGGGGACAACCTGGGGTGGGGTGGTTTGTAAAGCAAGGGCGAGTACACTTCAACGTACTCAGCAAATGTCCCGTTTGGCTAAGGTGGACTAGCTGTATGTGGAGTTCAAAGTTAAGTAGTTGCTTTTAGTTGGTCAAGTTTTATTATTATAAGTAGAGCCAAATTTTAGTAATAATCCAGTTATTATCCAGAGGCACTCCCTCTAAGAGGAAATACCAGGATTATAATCACCATTGTTAATCATCATCATAAAAGTAACCATTGTTCTTCTAATCGAAGAGGATCCCAAGGCTGCTCATAACCGCAAGCACGGCTGATATACCAGTTTCTAACACTCTGTAGAGGTTGCACACTTTACCCACAAGCCGTGATTCCCATTCTGTCCGGGGTTCTAGCCTCCCCATTGATCACTACCAAGGTGACCTAGCAGGGTCTCACTACGTAGCCTTTACCAGAGGTCATAGCTGCCCGTTAGGTTTCTCCAGTTTGATGAACACGGTACATCTTCCCAAAGGAAGGGTGACTAACAAAAACCAAATCAAAGAACCTCTGCAACCAACCTCGGCAGAGCAAGTACTGTGCCCAGACCCCATTGATGGCCCTACGATGAAGCCAACTACTCCTCCGGTTCCTCTGATTAATCAGCTAAGGGCGTCCCATTCCACCCTCATGGTTGCACTGTTATCTCGGGTTGTCACTCCCCAAATAGGTCCTTACGGAGAGGCACTCAGGAAAGAGCCTGAGCCCCCTAAAGTACTCACAAGGACCCCATCGGGATAACATCATCGTATCATAAAAGATCACATCATGTTCATTGATTAAGTTTAAGCAATAGCATAAGCTAACCATGATTAACCTAAAAAGGTAAACAAGGGTAAGGGAAATACAAACTAGTCAATCCTTAGGTTTCAGTAATGTAATGCGGGACATTATAAAGTATAGTAGGACAAAGTAGGTCTGAGGACACTTGCCTTCACCAGGTTGCTGCTTAGGGAGGTCTCCAACAACACACTCAGAAACCTCGGACTGCTCGTTGTCTAAATAAAGCGGGCATGCATTCAATACATTTGGAAAGTACAAATGAACATCACACCAAGCATGTACAAACATTGGAACACATCTTAAAAAAGACACAATACTACATAAGGGATAATGAGTCCAAAGTATAACATGAACTATAACATAAATTAACTTTATTTGAAAATAGATTGTTATTTCCCTAAATGTTATTTACAAGTACATAATCATAGATCAAATTATTTTATTGTGACCTATAATTTAGAACAGAGATGAACTCATGTGATACCTATCATTAATCTCACAAGTTTAAACATGATTAAATCTCTAAGGTTCTCCTTTTATTTATTTTATTAAATAAATAAAACTACATCTATATTAGTTCATATTCAATCATAAAAATTAGAATGTGCAGACAGTAAGTGAAACCATTTTATTTAAACAGAGAATAATGCTATGAACATTTTGCAATTTGAATCACTAAATTTGGAGTTCATATGCAAAAGTTATGAAATAAACAAGTTTGGGAATTCAAAATATGAAATTAGGGCTAATTCTGTGAATATTTAAAAGTCCAGGGCTAAATCTATAAGATTACAGGGGCCTATGCGCGAAAACCAGGGACGACGGGTTGATTTCCTAAAACCAGGGGGTTTCTTTAATAAAACAGCCACGCGAAGGGGTATCGGGTGAATCTAACCATCGGATCTAAAATCAATGGCTGAGATTAGATCTACGGCCGAGGGCGCGCGCAGGGGCGGGCGAGCACTGACAAGCGGGCCAAGGAGTGTCAGCGACAGAGGGGGAGAGCGCGCTGACCGAGCGGGCCAGGGTGCCAGGGCACACGTGCGCGAAGCGGTATCCCGCGGTCCGAGCCGTTCGATCTGAATCAGACGGAGGAAAAATCAGACCAGGGGAAAACAGACGGCTGTAGGGGTCCGAGTTGTTCGATCTGAATTGGACTGAGGGGATCAGACCAGGGAGAAACAGACGGTTGCAGGGGTCCGAGCCGTTCGATCAAGATCGGACGGAGGGGAAATCAGACGCGAAGCGGTACCCGCGGTCCGGGCCATGTGATCAGGATCGGACGGAGGGGATCAGACCGGGGGGTTGAATGGCTGCGGGCGGCGCCGCTCCTCTCCACGGCGGTGAGGTCGCCGGAGTTGAGGCAGGCGCGAACTAGGGTGGCTCCGGGGTCGTCGGAGTTGGGTAGAGAGGGAGAGGGCACCACGGCGAACTCAGTGGCGGGGAAGAGGCCATGAATCCACGGGCAGAGAAGGGAGAACGGCGGTGAGAAGGTCTCGGGCGGGCCGGAGAAACTCCGGTGAGCCATTCCAGCCACGGGGAGGGGACTTAAGGCGCGCTAAGGCCTGGGCTAGCTTCAGCAGAGGCAGAGGTGACACAGGGAGCTACTCCAGGGAACTAGACCGGGCTGAATCGGTCAGCCACCGCGCGAGCACGGCGGACCGCCGTGGTCGAGCACCGGCGAAGGCGAAATTGGCCAAACACAGGGCACAATAAGAGAAATTGGGCACGGGGACGGGTATCTCACCTCGGGGCGAAGCTCGGGGAGGCTTGGAGCGATCTCCGACGAGCTAGATGGCCGGGAACACGGGTGTGTGTCTCCGGTGGCGGCTGGCGGCGAGGGTAGAGCGCGAGAGAGGGCGAAGCTGTGCGAAATGAGGTGAGGGGTGTGCGCGGGGCACTGTCGGGGCTCTATGAAGGGAGCTGGGCACGTGGGCGGGCGTCGTGGCCGAGAAATTCGGCGACGTGCGCGAGTGCGCACGCGCCGGTCCACGACGAGCGTGGAGGGGGCGGAACTGACAGGGAGGTTCCACGGCGCAGAGAGAGAGGAAAGGGGCATGCGGGGCAACGGCTCAGCGCCTCGCAGAATGGGTCCACGAAGCAGAGAGGGGAGGGGCGCGCGAGTGAAGGCAACTGGCGCCCACAAGTCGGCCCCACTGGGCAGCGAGCGAGAGAGAAAGAGAGCGCGGGCAGACTGGCGTCGACAAGTCGGCCCACTAGGCAGCGAGAGAGAGAGAGAGAGAGCGGGCAGACTGGCGCCGATAGGCGGGGTCCGCCTGTCAGGGGCGGCAGTCGCGTGGGCGCTGGTGCGGGGCTGGGCCGGCTAGGCTACTGGGCTGCTTTCCTTTTTCCTTTTTCTCTGAATTTTCTAATTCCTTTTCTTTTTCTTTTCTATAGGGTTTTCAAATCCAAATTCAAATTAGGTTTCAAATTCAAATAAATTCACACTTGTGCAATACTTTAAAGAATATTTTAAACTCTGCATGATGCAACATGTCATGACACATAAGGTTTTGGCAAAAATAAATAATTAACCTCCACGAGTTTAGGCTATCTCTAATCAAAAGAGAAAAAGGGAGAATGAATCTAAAGAGAGGGAAAATCTAGAGTGAGAAAAAGAAGAGTAACACATGATTTTGGGTGATAATTAGAAAGAAATTTTATATCCTCAAAATCAGGGTGTTATAACTAGGTTCTTTGGAACCGAACCTCGGTAAAACAAATCATCGTGCTCATTCGTTTGATTCTCATTTGATTTGTTTTCTCTCTCTCTCTCCCGGACTTGAATTTAATTCTAACGCTAACCCCGTCTCCTATTCACCCCCTCTATGCGACTTTCAATTGGTATCAGAGCCAGTGCTTCATTAAGAGTCTAACCAACTCGAAGTGATGTCTGGAGATCACGCTAAGAGGGAGATCATGACCAGCGAGAAGGCCGCAAGCTCGGGGAGAACTCTCTCAAGGGAGTCCGGCAACAAACACAAGGAGGAATCATCTTCCTCCATCAAGTCGCATCGGAGAGGTGACAAGAAGAGGAAGATGAAGAAGGTGGTCTACTACGAGACCGACTCTTTGTCACCCTCCACATCAAGCTCTAAGTCATCCGTCGCTTCTAAGCGCCATGAGCGCAAGAAGTATAGTAAGATGCCTCTTTGCTATCCCCGTATTTCAAAGCGCGCTCCATTACTTTCCGTACCCTTAGGTAAACCACCATATTTTGATGGTGATGATTATTGTATGTGGAGTGATAAAATGAGGCACTATCTAACCTCACTGCACGAAAGTATTTGGGATATTGTTGAGTATGGAGCGTAGGTACCTAAGGTGGGGAACAAAGACTATGACTCAGACGAGGCCGCCCAAATTAGGCACTTTAACTCCCAAGCCACGTCTATACTCCCAAGGAACGTCTATACTCCTCGCCTCCTTGTGCCGAGAAGAATATAATTACTATTGTATCCTAATCTTTTTTACGCAAAATAAAGAATGAACCAATTTTCGGGTTGGGTGCGGGTCACCCATGGATTAAAATAGAGACCCACACCCACGCCTGCGAAACTTCAGGTCGGGTGCGGGTTGCACCCACTAGGCAAAATCTTCACTCGTACCCGCACCCGTCGGGTTTTGGGTTTGTAGGTTAAATTGCCATTCCTACCCGCAGAGAGCACCATCACGTTCCTAGTATTTTATGCTAGATTAGCACCAACATAGCATGACCAAAATGAATCAGATATACAATGTTATTTTGGTAGCGGTTAATATTAAAATATTGATTAAAAATAAAATAAAAAAATTCTGCAGTTAATCACCCGACCAACGTGTTCGTGTGGGGGCACCTGATGAGGCAGGATCACTATTCACTAATCACTGCGAGATGAGCATGTGCTCCTGATGGATCATCTCTGCCTTCGTCTTCGTTTACAGCAGTAGATCGCAAGGTTTACTGGGCCAAGATGGGCTGAATATCTGCAAGTTGAGCACCAGGGCTCATGTGGCCGCGAATAGCAAGGCCTCTCTCCGGCCTCGTAGGCGTCCGCGGTTAATGAGTTTGTGTCTCTGATCGGTACAGCAGCTCTACTGCGAAGTCCGACCAGATCTCCCGGACACTAGCTCCAACAAGAAGCTCTAAAAGGTCTTGTACCCTAAATTTAGAAGACAAGAACGTCCTCTACTCCCTCCAGCAATGTCCTCTAAACGGTCCTCTAAATTTAGAGAACGCTGCTGGATTCTCTATATGTAGAGTTTCTCTAAACGGTTCTCTATCTATTTGAATACTTTAAACAACCGATTTAATAAAACTAAAATATGTACAATACATTTGAGAGTATGACAAATACGTATGTACAAAAATTAAAAAATTAAAAATGTCTTTAATATAGGTATTTACATATAGAGGACGTGATTTAGAGGACGTTGTTGGAGAGAAAGTAGATATAGGATATGGAATCTTTTAGAGAAGACTGTAAAGGACGGATATAGAGGATGTATATAGAGGACGTTGTTGGAGACAGTCTTAGCGTAATCACCAAGATGGGCTGAATACCTGGGCCAAGGTGGTTTTAGTAACTCGAGACCAAGTAATGATACTTTTGTTGAGAACTACGTTACCACGGATCACCAGATCCGCTCCCTTCCCTTCCGTCAGCAGTAGAGGCGCAAGAAGATATAAAGTACCCATCTCCCTTCCCATAAACACGACAGAGGAAACACACGAGACACATGATGTAGTGTTGAGCCTCTGGCCTCTTTCTCTTCTCTGTATTATGAGGGGGTGTACAGATTCCTTGTATAGAGATGTGAGACCCTTCAGGGGCAAAGCAGGTATTTGCCCACATAACCCTAACTAGGGTTACTTAACACTCCCCCTTGGGCGAATACCACGACTAACACATGCCTCGTTAAAACTCCGAAAAAAACCCAGTGGGAAAAATATGGAGAAAGAGTGCATGGTGATACAAATTGCACTTGCACTTTGTTGCCTCATCAAAAACCTTATGTGAGAAACTTCAGAAAAACTCACCAAGGAAAAAGAGTACAACAAATGTCATCAGGACAAATTTCGATCTTCTGGATCAGGATTCCATCGAATCTTCGATAAGGGCTAAATTTAGAAATGTGCTCCCCTGATCCTTGCAAAACCGTATCAATATGGCACAACATCTTCTTCTGAAAGTATACGCACATAGAGATTTAGCAAACGGATTGCATACTGTTGCAAGGATTAGATATCAGGAACTTCACCCCAACTCACTTCTAGGATATACGAGGTAAGTGCACGTATCAACATAAATAAGCCACTTTGACTAATGGTGTTCGATCGACTGGATCTTTATAATTGATAGAAACTTCACATAAAGGTTCACATATTGATCATCAAGCTGATGCCTTCAGGGCATAGAATATGACATTTATCGTCTCACGATTGTGATCAATATAAGAATTCGCTCCCCCTAACGATGACATCTGTCAAAGTCGTGATCTCTCATAACTCAAGCATATTCTTCAAGATATATGTCTCATTGTTCATCTGGAATAACGAGAATGGATGAGGTTGGGGTGCTATCATTTTCTATCTTACACCACAATTTATACATAGTTGTGCAAAGCAAATAACATGTCCTTCAATAGGACTTAGGGGATAATAAAGTTGCAATAGTACATATTCTAAATATGACACATCGCTCCAGGCATTCATCCATTGCAACATCTATGATGGTGTAACAAAAGTCCATCAAAGATCGTAATCCATCAGGGATTTTTCATCGATCAGATATATCGTTATAGTCTGTCATTCTAGCACAATGGGGATATTTTGCCAGTAACACCTAAACCTTATAGGTTTCTGCCATCAGGGCTTTAGAGGATACCGTAATTCCACATCTAGTGGAAATTACCATGAGTAAAACTCATGGAATGCACATGTGCTTATTCGGTGAACTTCAAGTCCTTTGGTACCTCATTTTATTTCTTTTTGGGTCTGTATGGGTCTTTATCCCTTTATAGGGATTACCAAACTTTGGTGTTTGACACAGACTTTATTTCTTCTAGAAAGGTTCCATTAAGGAACTATAATATCATCTAGGAGATATTCTCTCTACATAGGAGAGTGTTCATTCGTCAGGAATGTATTATTCGGTACGAGATTTATATGTTGCATATTTATAATTCAAATATATGGGTCCTCCTAGGATCTCATGACGGATCTTCAGAATCCTATAAAATGCATATTTTAATTCATGCCATTTGCTAGATATATTACATAGCGGAACAGTGTTTATTCAACACATATGTGGGATGGATCTCTCACAAGACCACTTGAACCATCGCATTCACCACACATTATTTCAATACTGCCCATAAATGTCCGAACTTCAAGCTCGCGACTTTGATTTTGTGATTATTGGTTCAACCTCGATTGCATTTATCAATGGCCCGATAAGAGAGCTTCAAGCACTCATGCCTAGGACTTTGTTTTGGATCCGTTTGCAATCTAGAGAGGCAAGATAGGTGTCGACATGTTTGTCTCCCAAAACGAAAGATTCATTGTTCCGTATTCCCAGCACAATGATATTGCTCGCATTGCTAGGAACTTCATCATCAAGATGAACCTCTTCGTGAGGCAAATTACCAGCAGGGCGAGTTCATCGGAGGAGAGTTATTACAGACCACGTGAATATGCAATCAGAACATATGCTTCGACTAAGGCTAATGGATTATATTCGCAGGCATCCCCGAGAATAGATCAAATGCCAATAAGTCAAATGTGGATATGATATTAATCTCGGGTATATCCACATCTACATCAGGTAGAAGCATTCAAAACCAATATGGTTACTCCTCAACTATTTCTGGCAAACTCCATAAACACAGGAGTACACACTAAACGACAAGTTCAGTTTGGCTTTTGCGCGTTTATTGAATATTGAGGCATTACACTAGATGGACATTTATCTTCCCCTAATGCCGAGATGTTCTAAAAGCATACATATAATATCCCCAGCCAAAATCATCCAGTTGTGGCCATTGTATGCTATTGTGGTGATTTATTTGGGAAATCTTACGCACATTACAGATAGGGGTTTTATGCAGTGAGCTTTGGAATTAGATTAATGTAGTTGCTTCGTGGTTACAATTCTGCAAACTTATATTGTTATTATTACCAAATACACAGTCAATCATTAAGATTTAGACTGATATGCGCAACACTATTTTTTATCTATAAGGGTCCTTCAGGGGCTCATGCATACCATTCGTCGTTTGGATCCAGTAGTTGACTTCAGATCAACAAGTAAGATGACCATCAGGGTCTAGCGCTCACAAGGACATTCACTGGTTCCATTGTGCTTTTAAGCACATAAGAAAATGTGTGCGTAGATAATGGTAGTAAAGTGCACGGCATCAGGCCAATGCTGCCAAGCAATTTTTTGTATGCGGAGATGTATAGTCCAACTCATTTTACCATCGCCCATGGTTTACCCAATTACTCATACTGGTCTGAAATTGGGTTTCAAGTTATGCAACATTTTTAGGTATTATAATTTTGAGAGAGAACTTATAACAACAATCAAATATTTGTTGTGTAAGCTGCCAACAGGGCAAACTTTTCTCCTCATATTCTACACCAATTTGTTCTATAAAGCATTATTTCGATCTCTTCATTGTTCAGTAAAAAGGGAAGCTTTGGAATAGAACATACAAGGCCAAGAATTGGTTTTGTCTGGGAAAACTCATCTGATTGCTAAGACTAAGCAAATGGTGATAACTGCTTGGCAAGAGCAAAAAAAGACCAATATCCGTCTAGGACTAGTCTTCAACAACAGATAGTGATGCTCTCATATGAATGATTTATCAAGACTTGGAAGAATACATCTGGTCTCCATAATATCTTCATATTTCTATCACAAATTATCATCACGAGCAACCTAGTGGTCAAGACTTATGGCTCTTCCAGCGACAAGGACCAAGGACAGAATAATGCCCAATTTAGCTTCAAGCTCTGCGATGATGTGGGATTTTATGTCTATTTTTCTATTCCTTACTTCTGGTATATCTGAGATAGATTGTGGTAAGCATACCAAAAGATAGGATACAATGTAGTTCTGCTACATAACCTTTAGTTATATGTACATTAAGGACTGACCTTTATCATTTGGCTTATAGTGTATACCATACTCGACAAAGCACTATCCCGAGTCAAATCAACGACTATGAGTATTTACAATTCTGGGATATGTATGCAACACAAGCATATATGTCCAAATAGGATGAGCAAAGTGGTTCGACGAGAACACACAATGATTTTTCACGCCAACATAGTGAAATTTTCTCAGAGTAACCATTCGATGTACTCGTGTCTTCGTGTTACTAAGGTACTAGCCATTTATCTCAAAGTTCGCTTCATGTCGTTCAGCGACAAATAGCAATGTGCCAACATCTGGTTGAGCAATGTATGACTGAGATTCTAGCATTTATTCATCTGATAAGGTCTTATTGCTTACTAATAAAATCCCAATTTGTGATGTTTTCTATGCCAAAAATCCTTTCATGCATTATTGAATTTCTTCAGGTTACTTCGGGTAAAACTTTATGCACAAGGAGAGAGCAGAGATTTAACTTATCTGTGTTTCATTGTATTTCGATTTAATCTCTCAGATTTGATATAGTTGTTATGGACACTTGGCGATATATATAAATATAAGATGCCACACAACACAATCAAACAAAATATAGAGCGAAAACAAAATTGTTTACGAAGGTTGCACATAATGTGACTTCAGGACCTTGAACAACCCACCACAATCCACGCGAGTACAAGCTCTAGCGTATCTAGCGTCAATGCTTGTGCGCCCATCAGGGCTACGACAGTGTAGCAAGCCTTCGTAATAAGCGCGACAGGTATAGTTGTGGCTCAATAGTTGGGGTACAAGATAAGTCCACACAACGTGCGTAATAGACGCAATTGTGGCTCGATGATCACGATAGATGAACAGTGCCTACAGGGCATACAAAAAATACATGACTCGATGATGACGGTCCGACTCAACGAGAGTGGTCCAATTAAGTGAGAGTGTCGACATAGCAATCAAATGACGCAGCCAAGTTCATACGTCACAAATATTGCGTCGTGTTGCCAGAACGCAGTCAATATTAAGCTAATGCCATAACTCAGCTGATAATAATGTAGTCTGATCAACATGTCTGAGTACCCACAATATCATTTAATCGCTCGACGTGGGGTTAAAAGTTCTAAAGCAACACAAAAAATCAGAGCGATTTAAATATGCGCAGTATAACTTTCACATATGTTTTAATAATTTTCTGCTAATTATTTACTACAGAAAATCATATTAAAGCAGAAAAAATAAATACAGATTTAATGTATGAACCCGACACATCAGGTGTAAAAGATATTTTCCCGTATTTAAGCATGTATTTTTCTACTAATTATTTACGCCAGAAAATGATTAATTAATGTAGAAATTGCAAAATAAAACATGATTTGTTCTATTTATTATTTGCAACAAAAATTTAGAGAATAAATAACATGCATACAAATTAAAAATGAACTAAAAATTCATTAATTTCGTTTATGGGCGAGAGCATACATGCAGGTTCGCAAGGATATGACCCATCACGTCCATATGGCATGCGCCATGAGCCGACATGCAAGCAAGCTAATGGAATCTCAACTAAAAACCGCTTTGACCCAGTATAAAAGTCCATGCACTACTATCCTTTTTTTAGCCGCTCGCGCTCAGAGCCAGGGACGCACTAGTCTGCCGCGCATGCGGCCATGCGAGACCTGGTGCCCGCCCGTATGACTAATTCTTGGCGCATGGATCACAGCACATGCACATCGACAGATCAAGAATAATATATCCAATTTAAGCAAACCGTAAGATTGCGTAGAGGGAATCGAAGCCTGTCGCATAGGACAGTTCGGCTAGGCCGAAGACCTGCCGGCTTGACAGAGAGTTGATGCAGATCTGATCTCGCAGCAACGTCGAGGTAGAGCGTGCTGATAACGTGTTGAGAACTACGTTACCATGGATCACCAGATCCGCTCCCTTCACTCCCGTCAGCAGTAGAGGCGCAAGAAAATGTAGAGTACTCATCTCCCTTCCCATAAACATGACAGACGAAACACACGAGACAAATGATGTAGGGTTGAGCCTCTGGCCTCTTTCTCCTCCGTATTATGAGGGGGTGTACAGATTCCTTATATAGAGACTAGGTGAGTGCCCGTGCGTTGCAACGGAACCGTATAATAATACGATAACTTATGTACATGTGTGTTATATTGTTATATGTATGTGCCCGTGCGTTGCGACAGAAGTAAAAGATTTGTATGAAACATTGATACAGAACGACAAACATCACTATAATATGCAAAATCCGTGTGGAAAACATTATAGTTTCATTTTTGTATCTCAACATAGATGTACACTGATGGGCTTCCAGAGTCAACTTCTTTTTCATCTTTGTATAACAGATTCTAGTTTCAAATGGTAAATTATAGCCCTAGGATAAATAAAAGGTTGAGTTTTTTTTTCAAGAACACAAAAACAAGAAAATTTAGTAGCTCACTGACATCAGTTTTACAATCAAATCCACAAGGGTTATCTGTCAGAATTATTTGCATAACATAATGAGTAGTGCCTTGAATCAATTCACCAGATCACATGTCATGGAGACTAAATCAGAAAGCACTTGAATTCCAGCATCAAGCTCAAGGCATAGACACATGCTTGAACAAGGAAATATTTTAATGGGTCGACTTAATTCAAAAAGATACATTGACCATGGTCCGCTAGTATGAGCTGCATTTCAGATACTCTAGATAGCTCTAGTTCATTTGCTTCGGGATTTGATTCTCCAGCATACTCATCTGTACCAACTGATGCCTCAATCTTCAAATTAGATGTACAAAAAGTGAGATATCAACAACTGAGAATATTAAAAACCAAAGAACAAAAACTGTGGTGTTTTGTAGCGCTCATAGCACCATGTCTTCTAGTGCTACCTTTTCTTTTTGCAGGATCAAGAGTCAAAAGTAAGGAAGGTTTGGTCCTGTCCATGGCACGTGTAGGGCAAGCATCTTTGTTCGGGTGAAATGGCATACTGATAAGCACTCAGGGGGCAATCGCTTGGTGTGCAAGGATCTAATACTATTTTTAAAAAAACTAAACAAAACCATGAGCCAATGTCAGGCAACAGATGCACATGCTTATCATGAATTGCAACCTTATGGTGGTTTTCATCAGGATTTGTGGTTTGGTTCATTGTTACATGCTACGTTTAACTCTAATATAGAAATGAATGAATAAAAAAGTCTTGGGGCAGTAAATGTGTAGCAGAAAACGCATCCTGTAATTCTGAAGACCAAGAAGCAACAGAACAAAATTCGATATCCTAAGCAATTATAGTACAACATAATATGAACACTAACAACATGAAGGAAGAATAGCTTTTACCAGTCTACGTAAACCACGGACAGAATTTGGGATATAAGCATTGACCAAGTAAAAATCATCAAACTCCAAGGTAATAAGCCTGCCTTCCTGATCACGCTCTGGTATGCCAAGCCCATATTGAACTGAGATTGGTTGTACATGTTAATGCATACAAAAGAACACAGAAAGTGAGGTTAGATATATACTATGTATCAATTGATAGTATTGGATTTAGAAGATTTATTGCAATGCTGCTATCCACTAACTTTTTAGTCAGTACAAAAGGGAGATGCTGGGCATTAACCATAGGAAGAACATACTCGTGATATAATAGCAGTTCCTGAATAACCAAGCCTTGCAACACTACATGACCAACAGGTGTAATCATATTCATGTACCAGGTTTTTAAAAAAGTCAACATTACGCTCCTGAAAAGAGAATGAAAACCTGATCATGGCATTGGTATGTGTGCATCATAAAGAAAGATAACCATATCATGATATATTGGATTATTTAGAAATCCCATGTACACATCAAAGCATCCCACTGCCCAGGACGAAGTTGTATATGAGGGAGCAGACATCCTACGAACCTTCTAGATAAGCATGTGCATCTGCAAAGGACGAAACTACCCAGCCTTCTTGACGACGAGTTTGGCCTCCGCCTCCGTATCCTCATCGGGGTCCTCGTGGTGTCGTTTGGCCCAAGGCAGCAAGTACTATACAATGTCGACACACGCCTTGAGAAGCTCCTACGAGCCCTCAGTGAAGAAGGGGTACTCGATCTGCTAAACTGGATCACCTACAATCAGAACACAATATACCAAACATCAAACAACCATCAATAGAACCACATGCCTATTCAAGAATAGAAAAACACCCATAGCGGTGATTCATCTACTAAACTGGATCACTTACTGATAGATGTAGATGTCTTCCCCTTCTTTGAGCTTCTCGCTACAAAAACAACAAAAGATCATCACACCCTCTTTCCACATGAGGCAATTAATAAAGGGGCCTGAAGCATAACAATACATAAGGAACTGCTAGCAGTTAACCCATTAGAATTAGGATATCTCCTTCCTCTTATCCAAATGTAATATCAGTAAGTGGAGAATCAATAATAGTAATACTTGCATACCAATTATCACCTTCAATGAACTACAGTGTTTTATTTTTCAAAATTCTTCGGTCAAACCCTTTACTCAAAATATGATGACACAACATCGGTCCAATCTCAGTGAAAACTTACATTCATGACAACCCAAATGCTAAAATGTGAGCGATACCCTGCTAAGGTCATGCTACCATTACCTACTTCTAGCATACCTGGGTCTAAAGGAAAGCATAGGTTCAATAACAGAGTAAAATGGGCATCAACCTGAGTTGTGTACAAATTCTCGATGTGGCGGCATGATGTGGGAGCGATTGGGTGGGTGGGGAGTGCTCAGACATGGTCACACAGCGTGCGAGCACATCGACCTAAATTGCCTGTTGCGAGCGGTTGGCACTGAGTTTAGTATTGGTTTCTCCAAGTTCGTCCACGAGAGCACCTAAAGGGGGGGTGAATAGGTGATCCTGTAAAATTCAACACTAAATAGCCACAATCTTGGTTATAAAGATGTTAGTGCAATAGAACCAAGTGGCTATAGAGCGAGCTCTTGCGAATCACAATAATCACAGAGAAGGACAACACAAGAGACACAATGTTTTATCCCGTGGTTTGGCCAAGTATAACACTTGCCTACTTCCACGTTGTGGCGTCCCAATGGACGAGGGTTGCAATCAACCCCTTTCAAGTGATCCAATGATCAACTTGAATACCACAGTGTTCTTCCTTATAGTTTTCTTCCCATCTACGAGGAATTTCCACAAGTTGGAGCCTCTCGCCCTTACAAGATTGTTCACAAAGAAAGCATGGAGTAAGGTTGGGAAGAGCAACGCACACTAGAATTAAATCCACACCGCAAACACGCACACAAGTGAGAAGATGAGAACACAAAACACGCGCAAGGAGTTTACAACTCGAAAAGTGCTCCAATCTCAAGAACGATGAACGATTGCGTGAAAGTGAGGACTAGAAGTCTTGGAATGCTTAGAGTGTGCTTGGGTGACTCCTCCATGCGCCTAGGGGTCCCTTTTATAGCCCCAAGGCAGCTAGGAGCCGTTGGAGACCAACAAGGAAGGCTAAGATTGCCTTCTGTCGGGTGGCGCACCGGACAGTCCGGTGCGCCACCGGACAGTCACTGTAGACAGCCCGGTGCAGACCTCTTTCCTATTCTAGCGCAGCCGACCGTTGCAGATTCGTGGCAGTTGGCGCACCGAACACTGTCCGGTGCACACCGGACAGTCCGGTGCCCTCTGCCGACCGTTGCGCAGTCGACTGTTGGCTCACCGGACAGTCTGGTGCACCACCGGACAGTCCGGTGAATTTTAGCCGTACGCCGTTGATCCTTTTCCCGAGAGCGATGACTTCACCGCGGACGACTCACCGGACAGTCCGGTGAACCACCGGACAGTCCGGTGAATTATAACCGTAAGCCATCGTCGAGTCCTGAGAGCGGCCTGTTCACCGGAGACTGGCCTGGCGCATCGGACACTGTCCGGTGCGCCACCGGACAGTCCGGTGTACCTAGACCGAGAAGGCCAACTCTTTTCCAATTCCTTTTCTCCTATTTCTAGCACTTAGACAAAATATGTTAGTACTCAAAACAATGTACTAAGTCTAGAAACGTACCTCGTTACATGATTTGCACCTTTTTGCTTATTTGGCACACAATATCTCATTCACTATGTGTTGGACACTTAATCACCAAAACATTATAGAAATGGCCCAAGGGCACATTTCCCTTTCAGTCCAACAAGAAGTTCTTCAGGTATTCTCTCACTTTCACTTTGGTCTTGCCCAACTTCATCCCATATCATTTAAAGCGACACACTGAGTTTAGTAAGAATTTCAGCTAGAATCAAATAGATACATATTCTTCTGTTGAGAAAACTTTATGTACCTTGAGTTCTTGAAGTAAGTATGCACATGAAGACTCTGGTAGCGTAGCAGCACTGGGAGTTTTTCAGCCATCTGTGATGAGAATATGCATGGACCATATTTACTTACCATCACTATTATCATTAGCTCATAGGACAATAAAACAATATTTTATCAACAGAAGGAGAATCATAGTGTAGATAATTAGAAACATGACTCCGAGGAGGTCATCTGTGTTGAGCCGTTAATACCCTCCTGAGCAGCATTCTCGCGCATTGTAGAGGATTGAAGGCAGCACCATATCGGAGGCCATCAAATGTACACCTGAAATTCACTTTTAAATTATCAATGTGAATTGCTAGCCACCCAAATGCCCCATTGAGATCAGTTAAAGTAGAAGCTACCAGCAATATAAATATTAATGTAAACAATAATGCTAGATCACTATACATCAATAAACAAAATGTGTCTGGGTACATCAAGTACTTTAATGTTTCTCAGGTAACATAGTATGCATATAAACATTTGCTTCATAGAAAAAGGTAAATAGCTGGAAGCAGCATGACACTTACCAGTGACTTGTCATATAAAAATAGATAAACTGCAAGAAGGCTCCACCGAATCACCGAAACAGCGTCAGCAATAGAGAGTTCTGTCTCTTTGATGTTTCTATTGCGACTTTATCATACACCAAGCTACAAAATAAAGATGATGGCAACAGAAAACTTAGTGGCCAGGAAATCTGCAGGTACATCATGTGAATCTATTTTTTTCATTTGCAATCAAGTGATTTCCACAACACCTCATGTCATGCAAATTAATGCCACAAACGGACCTTGCCTTCCCAATAGGATCAAAATAGTTGGACTCCAAGAACAAAGCATGACACTCGATAAATCTGCACGGTACAGCGATGAAGTGGCCCATCAATGTACGGTACCGACGACGGAGGTAGGGAACCCGTCGAGGCATTTCTTGTGGAGGCTCTCCTCCACAAGGCTCAGACTGTTTTGCTATTGTGCTCGTCGTTGCTGTTGTAGTACTGATAAGGACATAAATTGAAGCCGAAAATCTGCCCCAACTTTCTCTCTGTAGTCCAGTCTAGACAGAAATGCATCAACAGCAGTAAAAAATAACATAACGAGTGCGGCCACGCCTACTCCATCATACATCACAGCAGCCAAGGCAGCATTAACACATTGGGTACATATCAGAAGAGCACCTGGGAGATGCATACGAACACGATCTGCCCATCCCTGGTCGTGTCCTGCATCGCCTCAAACGTCAATAGCAGTCATGTCACCCCAAGAGCACGACACGTATCACATCAGAACTCGGGATTGGCACTACACTGGAACGAGGATCGCAGTTGGTTTTGCTGTACGTACCTCCGTTGCTCTGGAGGTTGGTGTGGATGGCAGTGGTGGTTGCCGAAGCACAGTGCCTGGTCATCGGGTTGTCGTGCTTTCCGGTCTAGGCCCTGTTGTAAAATTCAGAAAACTTAGAAAAATGCATAATCTATGAAACTATATAGGAAACACAGGGCAGCTCCTAAGGCCAATTACAAAGAATGAGTAATCGAGGATCTAAGAATTTGCAAAAAAAAATATAACCACCTCCCCACAAAATTCTGCTAGTCAACACTGAATATGTATGTATAAAAGAAGTCTATCACATTCACATATTTTTAAATAAAGGGAAAAAGGAGATGTTCAAAGCTGAGATGTCTCTTCATAGCCCATGTCAGTGAGATCACATGTTCACAGTTAGTAAAAATTGACTTAAGCTAAAGCTAAAGTAAACTATGATTTGGAAGAAATGCTTTATTGTATTTCAGTTGGGGAGCCATCTGTGGTAGCCAAATCTGTTTGGCAAAACTGTGCAAGCTATGAATAGAAAATGGGTGAGTGTCAACCTAGATTCAAAAGCGCCACCTAGGCATACAGGCATACCCAGCTCGCCTTAGGGAACAATGGCGCCTTATCGCCTTGGTGTCAAGGCACACCAAGCTCTCGCCTGGACGCCTAGTAACCTTTGCAACCATGAGTGGCAGCTGGGTTCAGGTAGGGATGGCAACGGGGAATTCCCCGTCGGGTTTTGGCTCTCCATCCCCGTCCCCACGACGAAAAAACTTCCCCGCGGGGATCCCCACGAACGCTTGCGGGGGACATTTTTTCCCTATCCCCGTTACCCGCGGGGATAAATCCCCATCGGGGATCCCCGTCCCCGCTTAAATTATAATTAGATCGTACTTCATTTGTTATTAATTTAAAACATTTTCACTTATACACATTGTTAGATGTAAAAATCATTATGTGTACATTAAAATGAACGTATTTGTACAACTAGTGATCTCTTGGCAAGATAATTATTTATTTTTATCATTAACTATTATATGAAAACATCGTCACATGTAAGTTTAACGGGTCCCCGCGGGGAACAGGGATGGGGAATGCTTCCCCATCCCCATCCCCGTTTACCCGTCGGTGGAGAAATTTTCCCCGTTTACATCCCCGTGGGGGAAGAAATTTCCCCATCCCCGTCCTCTAATAGAGGAATTCCCCGCGGGGAATCGGGGATCGGGTCCCCATTGCCATCTCTAGGTTCAGGACTCCAGGGCTAGTACACCAAGGCAAGCTCGAACTTTGAACCAAATGCTAACTAAAGATGATTGAGCTGCTTTTCATGTACATCCAATGTGGTCACATGGTATAGTTGATCAAACAAAATGTGTAAATATATGTGTAAACAACATACCCTTGAAGACGATATGACACCTGAACATACAAGCTCAAACTTAAATCCAAATACCGTTGAAAGTTGAAATACAGCTGAGATTAAGTATGACGATGCACATAGTTGATTCAGAATCATACCCTTGAAGAAGGAAATGGTTGCAGGGGTAACGGTGCTGACCCTAGAATCGGGTATACTGTTTTTGCCTAGGTAACTTCTTGACTTTAGCGCTGGATTGCTATCGATAATAGCGACTCTAAGGTGTTTCGTTAACGGCATATTGGCTGCATACAGGACATAAAAGCATGAGAAATTACAACATTAACACGTCAATACAAGCAATGGTTTGATGGTACAAATACTTGAGATTAAACTATGAACAGGTAAACAACACTCCAACTCCCAGAGAACGAAGTGGCAGCTGCCAAAACATTCTCGTTCTAGGGATGATACTATTTATGGTCAAATACAAATGCGACGAGTAAGAGAGCATCGACTGCCAGGCACAACTGAACACAAGACGGCTCATCACATCGGCACCTCAAAACAGGGGAGAGCACACGAACAGCAATACCTACACAATGCACAAGCGACAGCCAAGCCCATCATGCCTCCACCAACGATAGCAACGTCTAGCACATTGGGCAGATCCTTCAGGGCAGCAACCTTTTCGGCGTGATCCTACACGTTAATTGAGAAAGAGTGAGTAGCAGGGCACGCGCTGGAACCGTAACTCCGCACGGAGCAATCACAGGTGTGCACCCCAAACGACGCCATTCCCATGGATGCCTAAATCCTACACGGCAACGGGAGGCAGAGTGATTGGGGGTGAGTACCTGTGAGCTGGGCGTCCTATTGGCCCTTGCATCCGCTCACGAGGCCGGCGCGTCGCAGAAGGCCCTGGCGAGCGGCCGGATCCGGTTCGCCGCCACCACGAAGCATCTGCGCGGGAGGAGGGAAGGACGCTAGTGAGTCCGGGAGATGCCGAAATCTGAGAGCGGAAGGGGGCTGAGGGCAGCGAAGACGAAGGCATGAAACAGAGGTCGATCTGAGCGATGGCGGCCACAACCTCCACACAGGCGACAAACTCACGCCGCGACTGCTTCAAAGCTAGATTGTGCAGGGAGATCCGTGGACGGTGGCCAGGGGGAGATCCGCGGATGGCAGGGTTGGGGAGGAGTGCCCAATGTGGTGCTTGACGGTCGGCGACGGGAGGTGCGATGGCTGGAGTCCAGGCGGCGAGCTCCATGGCGACCAGAGGGGTGCAGGGAGAGGAGGCCGAGGGAGATCCGATTCGCCGTCAAGTGCCATGCTAGATGCACTTGACGGCGACGAGCTCTCGAGTCTCGCGGTTGCGCATTAGCCGCGCCACCCCGAAGTTCCCCGACCCGATGTCCCACCACCGCCTCATCGCTGCCTCTGCCCCCGGCCCCCTGGCTAGCGGCTATCCCAGACCCACGCGTTCTCCCTTGTCCGGGAGCAGCATGCGGGGTTTGCTGCCGAAGCCTGCTCGCACCAGGGCAAAGGAGTGGGTCTGTATGGCGGCGGCGGCGGGCATGTGGATTTGTGTTGCGGCGGTTGCCCCTCATCAGTCGGTGGGTCGATGGTGGTGGGAGTGCAGCGTGGGGGCAAGCCGCCATACGGACCGAGCAGGGAGGGGGAGGGAAGGAAGGTGAGGAGAGACTGGGGAGCTTGACGGGGAAGCGGCGGGATCCGGGTCTCAGACGCGCGGGGGAGGAGGCGCCGATGATGGGGGCGGGATCCAGATCTGGGCGGACGGGGGTGGGAGCGCTGTGGATTGGGCGGTTGGGCGAGGCATAGTTTGCGTGATTGATGGAAGCGGGGCAAGGAGTCGCGGCTGCAGAGGCAGAACCGTGCGCCGAGGGGTGTGTGGACGCCTACACTACTAACATAAGTAGTAGTAGAGATGTGAGATCCCTCAGGGGCAAAGCAGGTATTTGCCCACATAACCCTAACTAGGGTTACTTAACAAGTTTATCCTTAATTTCTGTCTCTAGAGCAATAAGGCCTTGAACGTAATCTTCAGGCTGTTTCTGTGTTTGCTGCTGTTGCTTTAATTTTTGTTGAAGCTTCTATAGGTAATAAAAGGTGTAATATCAGACACAAAATCCAAATAAAAGGATAGTGCCGGTACAATTTCAAAAAAAAATCCAAACCTCAGAACTTGGTAACACAACAAACATTACCAAGTACCAACATACCTTCAAATCATTCAAATGGTTGTTTAGAGCCTTCAGCAGATCCGTGAAGCCATCCTCACCATCCAGAACCTCTGTGGTTTTAAGATCATCAGACATATTATCCAAGAAAGATATATGGTGTCTGTTGACCAGATTTTGCTCCTCAGCTAGGACTGGAACAGAGATGCCCTCTTCACGGTATTTAGATAACATTTCCTCACAGTCATATAAGGTCTACATGGAATTTACGTTGAGCAAATTTACACAAAAAAGATGACTAATTCCCAAATCCAACAAATTGGTTGGACACTGACTCAAACCAATATTTGAACTTTACTTGAGCACCTTATAAATGTAGTGCACACGCACTGACGCATTCTCGATTTCTTTATCAGAATGATTCACATCAGATCTATAATTAATTCGTATCAGGAAATACCATAAAGCCATCGTTGCATTGCATTCAATATGCCATCGTGGTCTTCCTCGGCCCCAAGGACTTTCTCAGGAGGGCTCACGCTCACCCTCCTTGGCAGACTGCACACAGTGATCCACTAAGATTGGGAAGGAAGTGGACGCACACAAGAGTAAGCCCAAGCGTAATTTTCATCCATGCCACCGTTTCGTTTTAGTGCACCTTTCACTATACCACTAGACCATGTAACAATGACATGAGGCCTAAGGTCCTACATGTCATTGTCAAATACTGGTAATATAGTGTACAGATAGAAGGTGCACTTCAAATGATGGTTTGCATGAAATCATTCCTAAGGTACAAATATCAATGCACTACCTTCTGTTGTAAACTTAAAGAAATAAGTGACATGCAGACTGAGGGATGTGGATGGGTCGCTGCGACGCTTACGAACGCAGATCCAGTCATGACAGGCGCTTCGGGATGTGATGGGCTTGAATTGCACCCTAAGACTCGGCCGCTGGACCTGGCTGTTCATGCTTCACCCCTGCATGACAGCATGAGTGCGGGGCTGTTTGAGCTGAATGGGCCAGGATTGCCCTAGTCTAGACTTGTTTCGGGTTCTGGGGATATTACTGGAGGCGACATGTTGAAGAAGATGCACAGTCAAGTTTACATCGTTGCTGATTTTGCTGATGGATTAAGTGGGCAGCATAATAATGGTTTTGATGGGCTCGAGATGCGCTCTGGTACTGGGCCGCTGGACCTGGCTATTCACATTCCACCCCAACACAATGCCATGTGTGCGGGGTTGCTGGAGCTGAGTGGAGCAGGTTCGCCCCAGGCTAGACTGGTTTGGGGGACTGTGGACACTACTGGAACAACATCGCCCCAAATTCATAATGGGTCGCTGGAGCTGGCCCAGTTCTACCCACCTTAAATTCCTTTCCCCCAAACTGATCATCCTCTGAAAGTCTATTACAGAAAGAAAAAGGAAACAGACAAAGGCTCATGGAGGAGTCTCAGGAGTCTGCAAATGGACACAATATTCATTCAAAATCTCTATAGCAAAATCAGGATCAGTGTGGAGGAACTGGGGATACATCTGAAATCTCTGTGCATGTTGACTTCTTCAAAAAAATTACTCGTCACATCTCCAACTTGCTGCCGACTCCTAGCAATGATAACCTTTCAATCAAGAACAGGGGAAGAAATTTGGCCTTGCATAATTCAGCTCCGCGTCGTAGCCGCCAGGTCGCTGGAGTTGGGGTAGAATTCAACATTCAAGAACTGGGCAGAAGATCTACAAAACGAGTAATGAAAGCTTTAAAAGTAGTTGGAGAATTGGAGGATATTAACCAGCAAGCTATGGAGGATTATGCTAAGTTTTTCGTGCATCCTCTCTCCCAAACTCACGTGGAAGCTTTGGCGGCCCTGTTTGGATGGTCTGCTCTAGTAGATTTTTGCGCAGATTAGCAGAGTGAGGACATTTAAATGTAATCCTTTTGCTGTTCAGCTTTGGTTGTTCTTCCTGTATTAATGGATCTAGAAAAATCTTGATTTGGAATGTAAGGGGTTTAAACTCCTCTGCTCGCCATAATTCAGTTAGGGAGTTGGTGTCCTCTTCACGAGCAAACATTGTGTGTGTTCAAGAAACAAAATTAACTGAAGTCCCGCGACGAACCTTGTTGCCCATGTGAAAGCTCTCTTGTGAGTTTTGGTGTTTGGATGACAACTCAATTAAAGGACTAACGAGTGTACTAAGTGTTGAACAGGTGCTTAAGGTAAAGCTAACAGGGCTCAACACAAGTGAACAAATGTGATGGTCCAAGAACTGGATTATGGATACATGATGGACATCACAAGAAAGATGGACATTGCATAAAGTGAGACTCAGGTGCGTAGCTCGGAGACAACTGATCAAGCCAAGGACGGAGGCAAGAAAAGCTTCGAGGTACCAAGTGCACGGGAGAAGGTCAAAGAGGCTGAGGAACCCAAAGCCAAGGGTGAAGAAGAAGGCTTGCAAAGTCAAGGGTGATCAAGTTGAGAACAGCTACGGCACATCAAGGATCACTACATAAGGATGTGACTTACAACCAATGAGGAAACATCTCTAGTTATGTGGTGTAAGTCATAAGGCTCAAGATCAAGCTCTAAGAAGAAGTGCACAAGGTCACTAGAAGAAGAAGCAGTGTCAAAACCAGAACTGGAGGCAGCCCAAAAGAGCTAAGTTTACCTTGATCTTTAGTTTGGGTTGTTCCTGTGTTTGGAGATGTTCTATGTGACCTTTGCAGGATGTTGGAGCTAAATAATGTCAATCTAGATCAAGTCAAGCTGACTTGATGATTTATGAGTCCAACATCAAAGCTCAAGCATGTCAAATGCTATAGATATAATAATTAAGAAAAGGTATGTTTCTAGACTTAGTACATTGGTTCTGTGTACTAATATACTTGTCTAAGTGTTAGAAACAGAAGGAAGAAGAAAAGGAAAGAGGTGCAAAAGGCTTGGCTGTGTACAGCCAAGACTCAGCTCAGTCTGGCACACCGGACTGTCCGGTGGTGCACCGGACAGTGTCCGGTGCGCCAGGTTGAACTCCGGTGCACAGGCCGCTCTCGGGAGAAGTCTGGCGATGTACGGCTACAATTCACCGGACTGTCCGGTGGTGCACCGGACTGTCCGGTGAGCCAACGGTCGGCTAGGCCAACGGTCGGCCGCGCAATCCACGCGTGACGCGTGGCCGAACCAACGGTCAGATGGGGCACCGGATTGTCCGGTGTGCACCAGACAGTGTCCGGTGCGCCAACGGCTCCAAGGCAGCAACGGTCGCCTGCGCCAATTTTGGAAGGAAATCGGGCACCGGACAGTGTCCGGTGGTGCACCAGACTGTCCGGTACGCCACCCGATAGAAGGCAAGGATTGCCTTCCTGGATTGCTCCCAACGGCTCCTAGGCCCCTTGTGCCTATAAAAGGGACCCCTAGGCGCCTCAAGCAATAGACAAGTGCAGCAAACAAGTGTAGACATCACTCGAATCAATTCTCACTCTCCCTCTTGTGCGTATCTCTCTAGTTTGTGTAGAAGGCAAAGCTATAAGCCTTTAGAGAGTGGAGAAGTGCTGCTAAGAGCTAGAGAAAGGTCTTGAGCGTATCGTTACTCTGCCGGGGTGCTGCCAAGAAGTTTGTAAGCAGCCGTGGTTTTGTTGTAACCCAACTCAACATAGTGAAAGGCTCTATCTGTCATATTGACAGATCTGAGCAAACAGAGGAAGGAGTTGAAATAGACTCCAAGCCCAGGTGTGCCTAACTCCAACGAGGACTAGGCAAGCATTTCAGACTTGGCCGAACCTCGGGATAAATCCTTGCGTCTGTGTGCTCTGTTCTGTATTGTATCCTGACTCTCTGTCTTACTCGCCTTTATATCTGCACTTCAATACTTATCTGTGGTATAAGCTTTATTTGAAGTGCAGGACATTTTTGAGACAGGATCTTCTATTCCGCTGCAACCTACTCGAAGGGTCTTCTCACTCCACTGCGTACTAAGTCTTCGAGTAGAGTAAGAATTTAAGTTTTAAAGTGATAAGTTTTATTCGCCTATTCACCCCCCCCCCCCCTCTAGGCGACATCCAGATCCTGTTCCCGGGTCAAAGGGAACTTTCACCATGCTTCGATCAGATTTTTCAAATTTTCTGGTTCTACCTTCACTTGGAGCTAGTGGTGGGATTTTAGTTGCCTGGAAACATCATCTGGGAAGCACAGGCCTTAACAGAATTGATGATCACAGTATCTCAGTCCAGTTCTACACACAAGAGGGGCAAGCCTGGTGGCTAACTTGTGTATATGGATCGCAGAGTAGTGAAGAAAAAGTTCAGTTTCTGCAGGAACTAAGAAATGTCAGAGCAGCTTGTCTTGGTCCATGGATAATTGCAGGGGGCTTCAATCTCATCTACAAAGCTGAAGACAAAAATAATTCTAATCTTAATCATGCAATAATGGGTCGCTTTAGAGGGACCATTGATGATTTATCTCTTAAGGAGATCCCCCTTCATGGACGCAAATACACATGGTCCAACCAGCAAAACATACCTACCTTGGTGAAGCTAGATAGAGTCCTGTGTTCTACTGATTGGGAGGACTTGTTCCCTGATGTTTTGCTGCAGAGTTCAGCTTCTGAAGTGTCTAACCACTGCCCTTTACTGCTTGGTCTTCGGGATAACAGGTCAGGAAAGCGAAGATTCCATTTTGAATCTTTCTGGCCAAAGCTAGATGGATTCCAGGAGGCTATTCAGGATGCATGGAACTCAGTCCCTGCCTTGGAGTGTCCTTTCTAGGCTCTAGACATGAAACTTAAGGCGATAGCAAAAGGATTGCAAAGCTGGAGCGATAGTAGAGTGGGACACGTGAACTCCCAACTTGCCCTTGCTCGTGAGGTGCTACATAGGTTGGAGATTGCACAAGATGCTCGGTCCTTATCGCTAAGTGAAACTTGGCTCAAAAATAAATTAAAGAAGCACTCCCTTGGACTTGCCTCATTAAAGCGCACCATCGCCCGTCTAAGGCTAGAGTTTCTTGGCTCAAAGAAGGTGATGCTAATACGAAATTGTTTCATATGCATGCCCATCACCGGAAAAGAAAAAATTTTGTGGCAAGATTGGTTGCTGACAACCAGGTTTTCACTGGACATAATGAGAAGGCCATTCTAATGGATCAATTCTATTCCAATCTGCTAGGTGTCAGCATTGACAGAGATTGCTCTGTCAATCTTGAAGCTATGGGAGTTCCGACCTTTGATTTGGCTGCTCTGGACTTGCCTTTCTTGGAGAAAGAAGTGTGGGAAACAGTTAAATTGCTGCCTTTAGATAAGGCTCCGGGTCCTGATGGTTTCACAGGAGGATTTTATAAGGCCTGCTGGTCTATAATTAAAGTGGATATAATGGCAGCAGTTTCAGCAGTTTGGAGCAGGAGATTTGTGCAGTTCAATAGGCTGAACACAGCGTACATCACATTGATCCCAAAGATGGAGGGGGCTGATCAAGTAAAAGACTTCAGACCAATTTGCCTGGTACATAGCTTCGCAAAATTAATCACCAAGCTGCTAGCTAATCGCCTAGCTAGAAGGTTAAATGAGATGATTTCACCCATTCAAAGCGCTTTTATAAAAGGTCGTTTTATTCAGGATAACTACATGTTAGTTCAACAAACTGCAAGGTTCCTCCATCGACGAAGACAGGCCCATTTGCTTCTGAAATTGGACATCACAAAAGCCTTTGATTCTGTCTCCTGGCCTTTTCTCATAGAGGTATTACAAAGGATGGGATTTGGACAGATTTGGAGGGATATTCTATGTGGGCTGCTTGCAACCTCTTCCACTCAAGTGATGGTAAATGGGTTTCCGGGCAAACATATTGTTCATCGTCAAGGACTACGACAGGGTGACCCCCTCTCACCGATGCTCTTCATTCTAGTCATGGATGTGCTTGGGCGAATGGTCACTGCAGCTGAAGGGGTAGGACTTCTTCAACCCCTTGCTACAAGATCTGTGCATCACTGAGTCTCTATGTATGCTGATGATGTAGTCCTCTTCTTGCGACCAGCTGCCAAAGATATAGCAACCATAGTGGATATTCTTCACCTATTTGGCGAGGCTTCTGGGCTACATAATAATGTCCAGAAATCTAATGTATATCCCATTCGTTGCGACGAGAGTGACATTGCAGTTGTGCAGGGTTTGCTGCCATGTGGAATTTCGTCCTTCCCCTGTAAATATCTTGGACTTCCATTAACGCTGCGAAAGATAACCAAGGAACAGGCGTAGCCAATTATCGACAAATTTGCAAATCAGCTTCCTGGATGGAAGGCAGACTTGATGACAAGGGCTGGGAGAACAGTTCAAGTGCGGTTTGTGCTTACTGGGATGCTCATCTACTTAGCAATGGCAATTGATCTCCCAACTTATATCACAAAAGCAATCGATAAAATCCGAAGAGGCTTTCTTTGGAGAGGTCGCAAAGAGATAAATGGGGGGCATTGCCTTGTTTCTTGGAGCAAAGTTTGTCGGCCTCTTGATTTGGGTGGTCTTGGTTTTTCAAGCATTAAGGAGCTGAGTTGGGCGCTACGGATGCATTGGTTATGGCTGCAAAAAATGGAGCCTAACCGACGTTGGTCATCCTTGACTATCCGAGTTCCGGACAAGGTCCAAGCCTTCTTCAGTATGGCGATGCAAACAGAAGATGGGAATGGTGCTAATACTCTTTTTTGGAAGGATCGATGGATTCAAGGACAGAGGGTGGCAGATATTGTGCCAAGACTTCTTCAAGTTGTTCCGAAAAGGAAAATCAATACAAGGACAGTGCAAGAAGCTATTACTAGAAGAGCATGGATGTCGGATATTCGAGGGGCCCTATCTGTGGGGGCAATCGTTGATTATCTTCACCTCTGGAACTTATTGTTAACTGCTGAATTAAGGCCGAATGTTGAAGATAAGCACATTTTTAGGCTGGCTGCCAATGGAAAATATTCAGCGAAATCTGCCTACGAGGGGTTTTTCATTGGCTCGATTCCTTTTGAACCGTACGAGAGGATATGGAAAACCTGGACGCCTCCTAAATGTCGGTTTTTTTGTGGTTAGTCACTCAAAAAAGGTGTTGGACAGCTGATCGTCTTGCAAAAAGAGGATTGGATCACCCTGATAGTTGCCCTCTTTGTGAACAAGAAAGTGAAACAATAGACCATCTTCTGGTCTCTTGTGTTTTCTCAAGGGAGTGTTGGTTCCTTTTGTTGAGACAATTTGGACTGCATACTCTGTCCCCTCAGCCAGAAAATGACAGTTTCCTAGACTGGTGGAGGACAATAAGTGAAATGGCAGTTGGACAAATGAAGATGGGGATTAACTCCCTTGTTTTGCTTGGTGCATGGATCTTATGGAAGCACCGTAATCAGTGTGTCTTCGAGGGCGGCAGTCCGAGTGTTGCTGCTGTTCTGGAGCAGGTTGGAGAAGAGCGAAGGTTGTGGGAGATGGCAGGGGCTAAGGGGCTTATTTTCCTAGCAGCTAACCTTCCTCACGGCTAATTTCTGTTCATGGGTTTGTTGTTTTTATCTGTTTTTTCTGCTATTTTTTGAGGAGTTTTAAACTTCAGTGTTATGGTTTGTAAGGGTTTTGGCCCGACTTTTTTCTTCTTAAATATAATGATATGCAGCTCTCCTGCATATTCGAGAAAAAAATAAGTGACATGCTTTCTACATATTTAAATAGATTAAATATTCTAATTCCGAATAAAACAATCATATAACTCAGATAAATGCCATATGTAATTTGTCGGGGACCATAATTAGGGGTACCCTCAAGGCTCCTAATTCTCAGCTGGTAACCCCCATCAGCACAAAGATGCAAAGGCCTGATGGGTGCGATTAAGTCAGGGATCAGTCCATTCAAGGGACTCGATCGCGCCTCACCCGAGCCTAGCCTCGGACAAGGGCAGCCGACCCCGGAGGATTTCCATCTCACCCGAGGCCCCCCTTCAGCGGCGAACATGTTTCTGGCTCGCCCGAGGCCCTGCCTTCGCCAAGAAGCAACCCTGACCAAATCGCCGCACCGACCGACCAAATCGCAGGGGCATTTAATGCAAAGGTGGCCTGACACCTTTATCCTGACGCACGCCCCCCCAGCCGGCAGAGCCGAAGTGACCGTCGTCACTTCGCCGCTCCGCTGGCCGGCCTGACAGAAGGACAGTGCCGCCTGCGCCACTCCGACTATGTTGCCACTTGACAGAGTGAAACTGACAGGCAGTCAGGCCCGGCCAAAGGCACCATAGGAAGCTCCGCTCCGCCCGACCCAGGGCTCGGACTCGGGCTAAGTCTCGGAAGACGGCGAACTCCGCCCGACCCAGGGCTCGGACTCGGGCTAAGTCCCGGAAGACGGCGAACTCCGCCCGACCCAGGGCGCGGACTCGGGCTAAGTCCCAGAAGACGGCGAACTCCGCCCGACCCAGGGCTCGGACTCGGGCCAAGTCCCAGAAGACGACGATCTCCGCCTCGCCCGACCCAAGGCTCGGACTTGGGCTCGGCCCCAGAAGACGATGATCTCCGCCTCGCCTGACCCAGGGCTCGGACTTGGGCTCGGCCCCAGAAGACGACGAACTCCGCTTCGCCCGACCCCAGGGCTCGGACTCCGCCCCGGCACCAGCCGGCGATCTCCGCCTCGCCTAAACCTGGGGCTCGGACCCGACCTCGGCCACGGAAGACGGACTCGACCTCGGCTTCGGAGGAGCTTCCACATCGCCCAACCTAGGGCGTAGACCAGCCACGTCAACAGGAGGCGCCATCATCACCCTACCCCGAGCTGACTCGGGCCGCGGGGAACAAGACCGGCGTCCCATCTGGCTCGCCCCGCCAGATAGGCAATGATGGCGCCCTGCATACTCTGTGACGACGGCGGCTCTCAGCCCCCTTACGGAAGCAAGAGGACGTCGGCAAGGATTCAACCGCTCCGACAGCTGTCCCTCCGCCAGGCTCCATCGCTCCTCCGACGGCCACGACATCACACCAGCTGGGTGCCAAAATCTCTCCGGCTGCCACAACGGCAAGTACTCAGGGCGCTAGCTCTCCTCCGCTAGACACGTAGCACTCTGCTACACCCCCCATTGTACACCTGGATCCTCTCCTTGCGCCTATAAAAGGGAGGACCAGGGCCCTCTTAGAGGAGGTTGGCCGCGCGGGGACGAGGACGAGACACGCGCTCGCTTGGAGCCGCTCGCTCCCTCTCCCGCGTGGACGCTTGTAACCCCCTACTGCAAGCGCACCCGACCTGGGCGCGGGACGAACACGAAGGCCGCGGGATTCCCACCTCTCTCACGCCGGTCTCCGGCCGCCTCGCTCTCCCCCCTTCACGCTCGCCCTCGCGCTCGACCCATCTGGGCTGGGGCACGCGGCGACATTCACTCGTCGGCTCAGGGACCCCTCGGTCTCGGAACGCCGACAGTTGGCGCGCCAGGTAGGGGCCTGCTGCGTGTTGACGAACAGCTTCCCGTCAAGCTCCAGATGGGCAGTCTCTAGCAACCTCTCCAACCCGGGACGGTGCTCCGTTTCGGGAGTCTTGAGTTCATGTCCCTCGACGGCAGCTACGACATGATACTCCTTCCACCGCCGTGCGACAACAACAGTGGCGGCCGACAACCTGCCCGCTGGCGGCGGAATCGGCGACGTCTTCCCCACATGGTGGAAGAACAATCTTCGAGCTCACCCCGTCCTCTCCCCCGCCAGCGGAGGAGGAGGCGGGGGAACCAAGGCCAAGCAGGAGACAGCGCCTCGTCGGCTGTCGAGCGAGTCGACGGCCCCAGCGCCCCAACGGGGGGCGCACCGGGCGTCGACCTCGCGTTTGAGACGAAGGCGAGCGCCGTCTCCCCGCGACACGCCAATCCCGAGCAAGCGGACGACACCAGCACACTCGCGAAAAAGCTTGCTGGACGTCACCCTCGTACCTGAGACGACGGCGCAGTCAGTCCCCGACGTGACCTTATCGCCGCCCGTCGACCAAAAGGTACCGATCGATTCCCATCCCACGTCTTTCGGATTCAGCCTCAACCCGTCTAGCGACTTCGCTTTGGCGGGTGCTCTCGTAGAGGCAAGTCCAGACCCTCTGGGGTTTCGTATGCGGTCACCTTGGGACCGGCTGACGGACGTCTCAACCTACGGGCCCTCTGGGTCCGAGGAAGATGACGAGCCCAGCATCTGTTGGGATTTCTCTGGACTTGGCAACCCTGGTGCCATGCGGGACTTCATGACCGCATGCGACTACTGCCTTTCCGACTGTTCCGACGGTAGCCGTAGCCTCGGCGACGAGGACCGCGGCCCAAGTCGCGAATGCTTCCACGTCGATCTAGGGGGTCCCCCCGAAGGCAACCATCTCGGCATGCCGGAGGACGGTGACCTCCCTAGGCCGGTGCCTCGAGTTGACATCCCATGGGAGCTAGCTGTGGTCCCCGTTCAGGCGGGTGGTCATGACCCACAGCTCGAGCAAATCCGCGGGGTGCAGGCCAGGCTCGACGAGGGAGCAGGAGCGCTTGAGCCAATCCGTCGGGACGTCGGGCAGGCATGGGCGGGCCAACCTCCGGCCGGAGAAATACGTCATCTACCCCAGGGCTTCCAGCACCGCATCACCGACGACGTCAGGGTCAGGCCACCACCCGCTTCCAGTGGGGTCGGCCAGAACCTGGCGGCAACAGCAATGCTTCTTCGCGCGATGCCGGAGCCATCAACCACCAAGGGGCGGCGAATCCATGGAGAGCTCAAGAATCTCCTGGAAGGCGCCACGGTCCGACGGGCCGAGAGCTCCGCCTCCCGAAGGCAGGGGTACCCCTCGGAACCTCATGCTGCGACTTCCCGATTCATGCGGGAAGCCTCGGTCTACACCGGGCGCACGCGCAACACAGCGCCTGCGGCCTCGGGTCGCCTCGGCAACGAGCACCGTCACCGCGACCGACGGGCCCACCTCGACGAGAGGGTGCGCCGAGGCTACCACCCCAGGCGTGGGGGACGCTACGACAGCGGGGAGGATCAGAGTCCCTCGCCCGAACCACCCAGTCCGCAAGCCTTCAGCCGAGCCATCCGACGGGCGCCGTTCCCGACCCGGTTCCGACCCCCGACTACTATCACAAAGTACTCGGGGGAGACGAGACTGGAACTGTGGCTCGCGGACTACCGTCTGGCCTGCCAACTGGGTGGAACGGACGATGACGACCTCATCATCCGCAACCTCCCCCTGTTCCTCTCCGACTCCGCTCGCGCCTGGTTGGAGCACCTGCCTCTGGGGCAGATCTCCAACTGGGACGACCTAGTCCAAGCTTTCGCCGGTAATTTCTAGGGCACGTATGTGCGCCCCGGGAATTCCTGGGACCTCCGAAGCTGCCGACAGCAGCCGGGAGAGTCTCTCCGGGACTACATCCGGCGATTCTCGAAGCAGCGCACCGAGCTGCCCAACATCACCAACTCGGATGTCATCGGCACGTTCCTCGCTGGCACCACCTGTCGCGACCTGGTGAGCAAGCTAGGCCGCAAGACCCCCACCAGGGCGAGCGAGCTGATGGACATCGCCACCAAGTTCGCCTCCGGCCAGGAGGCGGTCGAGGCTATCTTCCGAAAGGACAAGCAGCCCCAGGGCCGCCCATCGGAAGATACTCCTGAGGCGTCAACTCAGCGCGGCGCCAAGAAGAAGGGCAAGAAGAAGTCGCAAGCGAAACGTGACGTCGCCGACGCGGACCTTGTCGCCGCCACCGAGTACAAGAACCCTCGGAAGCCCCCCGGAGGTGCCAACCTCTTCGACAAGATGCTCAAGGAGCCGTGCCCCTATCACCAGGGACCCGTCAGGCACACCCTTGAGGAGTGCGTCATGCTTCGGTGCCACTTCCACAGGGTCGGGCCACCCGCGGAGGGTGGCAAGGCCCGCGACGACGACAAGAAGGAAGATCACCAGGCAGGAGAGTTCCCCGAGGTCCGCGACTGCTTCATGATCTATGGTGGGCAAGCGGCGAACGCCTCGGCTCGGCACCGCAAGCAAGAGCGCCGGGAGGTCTGCTCGGTCAAGGTGGCGGCGCCAGTCTATCTAGACTGGTCCGACAAGCCCATCACCTTCGACCGAGACGATCACCCCGACCATGTGCCGAGCCCGGGGAAATACCCGCTCGTCGTCGACCCCGTCATCGGCGACGTCAGGCTCACCAAGGTCCTCATGGACGGAGGCAGCAGCCTCAACATCATCTACGCCGAGACCCTTGGGCTTCTACGTATCGATCTGTCCTCTGTCTGGGCAGGCGCTGCGCCCTTCCATGGGATCATTCCCGGGAAGCGCGTCCAACCCCTCGGACAGCTCGACCTTCCCGTCTGCTTCAGAACACCCTCCAAATTCCGAAGGGAGACCCTGACGTTCGAGGTGGTCGGGTTCCGAGGAACCTACCACGCGGTACTGGGGAGGCCATGCTACGCGAAGTTCATGGCCGTCCCCAACTACACCTACCTGAAGCTCAAGATGCCGGGCCCCAACGGGGTCATCACCGTCGGCCCTACGTACAAACACGCGTTCGAATGCAGCGTGGAGTGCGTGGAGTACGCCGAGGCCCTCGCCGAGTCCGAGGCCCTCATCGCCGACCTAGAGAGCCTCTCTAAGGAGGTGCCAGACGTGAAGCGTCATGCCGGCAACTTTGAGCCAGCGGAGACGGTTAAGTCCGTCCCCCTCGACCCCAGCGGCGACACCTCCAAGCAGATCCGGACTGGCTCCGGGTTCGATCCCAAATAGGAAGCAGTGCTCGTCGACTTTCTCCGCGCGAACGCCGACGTCTTCGCGTGGAGTCCCTCGGACATGCCTGGCATACCGAGGGATGTCGCCGAGCACTTGCTGGACATCCGAGCCGGAGCCCGACCCGTCAAGCAGCCGCTGCGCCGATTCGACGAGGAGAAGCGCAGAGCCATAGGCGAGGAAATCCACAAGCTAATGGCGGCAGGGTTCATCAAAGAGGTATTCCATCCCGAATGGCTTGCCAACCCTGTGCTTGTGAGAAAGAAAGGGGGGAAATGGCGGATGTGTGTAGACTACACTGGTCTCAACAAAGCATGTCCGAAGGTTCCCTACCCTCTGCCTCGCATCGACCAAATCATGGATTCCACTGCTGGGTGCGAAACCCTGTCTTTCCTCGATGCCTACTTGGGGTATCATCAAATCAGGATGAAAGAGTCCGACCAGCTCGCGACTTCTTTCATCACACCCTTCGGCATGTACTGCTATGTCACCATGCCGTTCGGCTTGAGGAATGCGGGCGCGATGTACCAGCGGTGCATGAACCATGTGTTCGGCGAACACATTGGCCGCACGGTCGAGGCCTACGTCGATGACATCGTAGTCAAGACGAGGAAAGCCTCCGACCTCCTTTCCGACCTTGAAGCGACATTCCGATGTCTCAAGGCGAAAGGCGTCAAGCTCAATCCCGAAAAGTGTGTTTTCGGAGTACCCCGAGGCATGCTCTTGGGGTTCATCGTCTCCGAGCGGGGCATCGAAGCCAACCCGGAGAAGATCGCAGCTATCACCAACATGGGGCCCATCAAGGACTTGAAAGGCGTACAGAGGGTCATGGGATGCCTCGCGGCTCTAAGCCGCTTCATCTCACGCCTCGGCGAAAGAGGTCTACCTCTGTACCGCCTCTTAAGGAAGGCCGAGTGCTTCACTTGGACCCCTGAGGCCGAGGAAGCCCTTGGGAACCTGAAGGCGCTCCTCACAAAGGCGCCCATCTTGGTGCCCCCAGCTGCCGGAGAAGCCCTCCTGGTCTACGTCGCCGCGACCACTCAGGTGGTTAGCGCCGCGATTGTGGTCGAGAGGCAAGAAGAGGGGCATGCGTTGCCCGTTCAGAGGCCAGTCTACTTCGTCAGCGAGGTACTGTCCGAAACCAAGATCCGCTACCCACAAGTTCAGAAGCTGCTGTACGTGATGATCCTGACGCGGCGGAAGCTGCGACACTACTTCGAGTCTCATCCGGTAACTGTGGTGTCATCCTTCCCCCTGGGGGAGATCATCCAGTGCCGAGAGGCCTCGGGTAGGATTGCAAAGTGGGCGGTGGAAATCATGGGCGAGACGATCTCGTTCGCTCCTCGGAAGGCCATCAAGTCCCAGGTCTTGGCGGACTTCGTAGCTGAATGGGTCGACACTCAGCTACCGACGGCTCCGATCCAACCGGAGCTCTGGACAATGTTCTTCGACGGGTCGCTGATGAAAACAGGAGCCGGCGCAGGCCTACTCTTCGTCTCGCCCCTCGGGAAGCACCTATGCTACGTGCTACGCCTCCATTTCCCGGCATCCAACAATGTGGCTGAGTACGAAGCTCTAGTCAACGGGTTGCGGATCGCCATCGAGCTAGGGGTCCGACGCCTCGACGCTCGCGGTGACTCGCAGCTCGTCATCGACCAAGTCATGAAGAACTCCCACTGTCGCGACCCGAAGATGGAGGCCTACTGCGATGAAGTTCGGCGCCTGGAAGACAAGTTCTACGGGCTCGAGCTCAACCACATCGCTCGGCGCTACAACGAGACTGCGGACGAACTGGCTAAAATAGCCTCGGGGCGAACGACGGTTCCCCCGGACGTCTTCTCCCGGGATCTACATCAACCCTCCGTCAAGATCGACGACACGCCTGAGCCCGAGGCAACCTCGGCCCAACCTGAGGCACCCTCGGCCCAGCCCGAGGCACCCTCGGATCAGCCCGAGGCACCCTCGGATCATCTCGAGGCACCCTCAGCCCGGTCCGAGGCATCCTCGACTCAACCTGAGGTGCCCTCGGCCCCCGAGGGCAAGGCGCTGCACGTCGAGGGGGAGCAAAGCGGGGTCACGCCTGATCAGAACTGGCGGACCCCGTACCTGCAATATCTCCACCGAGGAGAACTACCCTCCGACCGAGCCGAAGCTCGGCGGGTGGCGCGGCGCGCCAAGTCGTTCGTCTTTTGCTGGGTGATGAGAAGGAGCTCTACCACCGCAGCCCCTCCGGCATCCTCCAGCGATGCATCTCCATCGCCGAAGGTCAGGAACTCCTGCGAGAGATACACTCGGGGGCTTGCGGCCATCACGCAGCGCCTCGAGCCCTTGTCGGGAATGCTTTCCGGCAAGGCTTCTACTGGCCGACGGCGGTGGCCGACGCCACTAGAATTGTCCGCACCTGCGAAGGGTGCCAGTTCTACGCAAGGTAGACCCACCTGCCCGCTCAGGCTCTGCAGACGATACCCATCACCTGGCCTTTTGCTGTGTGGGGTCTGGACCTCGTCGACCCCTTGTAGAAGGCACCCGGGGGCTACACGCACCTGCTGGTCGCCATCGACAAATTCTCCAAGTGGATCGAGGTCCGACCCCTGAACAGCATCAGGTCCGAGCAGGCGGTGGCGTTCTTCACCAACATCATCCATCGCTTCGGGGTCCCGAACTCCATCATCACCGACAACGGCACCCAGTTCACCGGCAGAAAGTTCCTGGACTTCTGCGAGGATCATCACATCTGGGTGGACTGGGCCGCTGTGGCTCACCCCATGTCAAATGGGCAAGTAGAGCGTGCCAACGGCATGATTCTACAAGGGCTCAAGCCCCGGATCTACAACGACCTCAACAAGTTCGGCAAGCGATGGATGAAGGAACTCCCCTCGGTGGTCTGGAGTCTGAGGACAACGCCAAGCCGAGCCACGGGCTTCACGCCGTTCTTCCTAGTCTACGGGGCCGAGGCCGTCTTGCCCACACACCTGGAATACGGCTCCCCGAGGGCGAGGGCCTACACCGACCAAAGCAACCAAACTAGCCGAGAAGACTCGCTGGACCAGCTGGAGGAGGCTCGGGACAGGGCCTTACTACACTCGGCGCGGTACCAGCAGTCCCTGCGACGCTACCACGCCCGAGGGGTCCGGTCCCGAGACCTCCAGGTGGGCGACCTGGTGCTTCGGCTGCGATAGGACGCCCGAGGGCGGCACAAGCTCACGCCCCCCTGGGAGGGGCCGTTCGTCATCGCCAAAGTTCTGAAGCCCGGAACATACAAGCTGGCCAACAGTCAAGGCGAGATCTACGGCAACGCTTGGAACATCCAACAGCTATGTCGCTTCTACCCTTAAGATGTTTTCAAGTTGTTCATATATCTCGCGCCCAGCAAAAGTTTAGTCGTCAAGGAAGGGTCGGCCTCGCCTCGGCAAAGCCCGACCCTCCCTCGGGGGCTAAAAGGGGGGGAACCCCCTCTGCGTCGAAATTTTCCTCGAAAAAAGATCTTTTCTGCCAGAAGGTCTTTCGGGCTGTTTGACTACTTCGAAAGTGGATCCTGAAAACGATGGAGTACACATAAGCAGCCAAGGCTGACCGAGCCGAGGGACTCCTACGCCTCCGGGATACGGATACCTCACTCATCACCTTCTGCGATAAGTAACTCACGTTCGGATAAGTGATCCCGCGGACCGAACAAGTCTTCACGTTCGGAAGCTCTTCTGCCGAAGCGATTTCTCAAGCCTTCTCGACTGCGTCGGGAACAGAGCCCCATGGACGGGTAAGAGTGCGCGTAAGCGGCAAGGCTGACCGAGCCGAGGGACTCCTACGCCTCCGGGATACGGATACCTCACTCGTCACCTTCCGCGAGAAGCAACTCTCGCTCGCACAAACATTTCTGTTACCAACAAAAGGGTCCAGATACTCGAAACAAGAGGAAAGGAGATGCGGCTTTACAACACGGCGAGGGTGTGTTTTGGCCTCAGCGGCCGCAGGAAACACACGCTACAAGACAATCCGATCCTGCAGGCTCGGATCTTGACGGCTGAAGGGAGCAGCAGCACCCTCGGCATCGACGACACCTTCGGCGAAGTCCAACCTAGCCTCGGACGGTGACACGGTCCGAAGATCTCCACTCTGAAGGACGACGTCACCGCCATGCCCGGGCCATCGCTACCAGGGTCTTCTCGGGAATCCGGCCCGAGCAGGCGGCTCGGCCGGTCACACCGGGGCCTCGGCCAGCTGTCCTCCAAGGACGTCAGCCCGACCCGAGGCCTCGGCTGGTCAATTCCGGCGTCGGTCCCGCTAACGGACGACCCGGCCAGGCTCCGGCCAACCAGGTTTTTCTTTTCGAGCCAACTCTGCCTCTGTTCATGTTGACGCCGCTACCCCTGGCCTCGGCTCGTCGAAAAGCGGCCGAGGGGTTCCTTTAATTAAGCTAGAGAAGCCTCGGACAATAGGGCTGACCGAGCCAAGGGACTCCTACGCCTCCGGGATACGGATACCTCACTCGTCACCTTTACACGGGGCGACTCACGCTTGGTGAAGCGGTTCAGACAACCAACAGGCGAGTCTTAGTGCTCGAAAATAAGGGAAAACACGGCTCCGTGCCGAAAATACATACATGTTCAGGCCCTGACAGCCACAATGAACAAAAATACTGGCATCCAAGGTGCCATTACAAACGGAACTCCGGTTCCACCTCCGCAGGTACGAACAACCCCACTCGAAGGGGAGAGGCCTGCGGAGCAACAGAAGACCGACGAACGGCTTGTCGTCGCCCGCCCCAGCAGCGGCGACGACGACGACTTCTGCTCCGGGGGTTCGAACAGCAGCAGCGATGACCTCAGGGCGGATGCTGCTGTCAGGAGGCCCCCGCCTGTGCCCAAACTCGAGAGGCAAGGACGGGCAGAAGGCCGTAGAGTTGGAGGTCGGTCCGCGGGTGGCACCGGCAAACTCGTCGGCGGCGGAACCTCTTCCAGCTGCCGTGGCGGGAGGCGGCACCGGGAGCGGCTCCGAAGCCGCTCGGCTCAGAGAGCCGGGCACGGTGCAGCTGTCAGCGCCACGGCCGACTCCCGCCCTTCCCCCGATCACTGAGGGAAGGAGCGGGCCACCGCCCACGCAGGGGCCGACCCCAACTCGGCACACTCCCCTCCCCAGCACTAGTGATGAAAATCCTTGAGGCTGAGGGAGGGGCAGAGGCCGCGGCCCGGCTCGCTTTCCCCCACCATCAAACTGGAGGTCACCATCTCGGGTGACCGCCAGTGGAGGGGTGCAGCCGGGCTATGTGATGAAAATCCTTGAAGCCGAACGATGGCTGAAAGGTGCCAACTCCCACGGAGTTGTGTTCCCCCAACGACGAGCCGGAAAGACGGCGGATCTCCCCCATCCGGGGGCTTGGAAGGTGGAAAGACACGATGCATAAGGGAGTGCGAAGACATGGTCTCCTTCCAAGGGGGTCACCCTCCTTTTAAAGGCGGATCTCCCCACTTGCGTCCCCAGCCGTCACGGGCTGAGTCTTCTCCAACACACTCCAAGGTCCTCCCCTATGGCGCGGGGGCTGGGTCCCACACGTCATGCAAGCCGACTCAGAGCAGAAGAAGCCAAACCGCCGCGCGCGGTGCGTACAATCGCCCAGCGGTTACAAGCGACCCTCCACTTTTGCCCAGACCAGCGGGCAGCCGTGCAGGCGGCATGCAACCGCGCCAAGTGGGCGCACTCCTCCGACTCCCAACACGCCCGGCACGGAGGCCTAGGCCCACGCGTCATGCAACCGGTGCGCCGGTTGCTACGTGTGAGTAACTGCATCGCCACCTGCGCCACCACCGCGCCTCCTCGACTACGGAACCAATACCGCGATTCGAGGCCACCCAGCGGCTCCAGCCTGGCGCAACGGTCAATACGGCCGAAGACGGGCCGGCAGTAATGGCGGTGGTAGGCGGGCAGGTGCAGCGGCCACGTCGTCAGCCAAGCTTACGTCCCATCCGGGGGCAGCGAGAGAACCCTCTCACGGCGTGAAGGCAACGCGCCCGTGACCCGTTCCTCGAACGGCTCACGCACGCGCAACGGCTACCCTGCGAACCACTCGCCCCGTCGCATTAACTCTGCGGCGGGACAGGCGACGCCTCTGGCAGGAGAAGCGGGCGACGCTTCGCCTTCACCGTAATGACCGCGTCAAAAAAGGTACGCCGCATCGTTCGATTTCGTATCCTTTTACGTTTTTTCCTCTTTCTCTCTCTTGCAACAGGGACCGGGAAAGGGGGATACCCCGAAAAGGATCCTTCCCCGAGAAGGAACCAGGCTCCGAGCCCCCCTACTGATCAGAGGTTCGAAGGCTGGCCCCTCGGAAGGGTCCAACAGCCGCCTCAGATCGCGTGGGCCCTACACCCACTACTGGTCAGAGATTCGAAGGCCGGCCCCTCGAAAGGGTTCCACGGCCGCCACAGGCTACTCGGGCTCCGTGCCCATTACTGATGAGGGGTTCGAAGGCTGGCCCCCGAAGGGTCCACAGCCGCCTCAGACGCCGAGCGAGGGATGACCATGGGTACGTTCGATACATAACCAAGGCTCGGGCTACGCTCCTGAGGTACCCTAGGACATTTCCGAGACCAGCGGGAACGATCTTGTAACAGAATCCCATCAGAGGGAGGCATCGAGCCCTTGGACCCCGTCGCCAGGGGACCGGGTCTGGCAGATCACCCGCAGGTACTTTTGGGCGTGCCTCTGGGCCCCTAGCCGACCCCTAACGAACGGGGCACGGACGTCCACTCGGATTACCCGCTTGCAGCTCATCGGAGACACCATGTTCGGCGCCCATCGAGGGCAACATGGCGCTTTCCCCCCCTCCTCCTTGCGGAAAGGCGACGCAGGGGCGTATGTAAAAAAGCCGAGTCTACCCCTGACCGCCCTCTCGCTCTGTGCAGAGGCTCGGGGGCTGCTCTCGCGAACCCGGCTCCGGCCGAACCGTTGACAGCGTCAACATACCAGCCCGAGAACTTGGGACCTGACCGTACACCCGGGCCACGGCCAGCTCGCATGAGGGAACGACCAGACCAGCCGAAGCACTACGTGAGGCAGTAAGACCTCGAAGGAGTGAAACCACTCCTCCAAGGCCTCGGGGGCTACACCCGGCGGGTGCGCTCGCGCGCACCCACCGGAACAAAAGCGCAACCGAGAAAGGCTGGTCCCCTTGCAAAAAAGTGCGACGAAAGCCTCCAAGCGAGTGCAAACACTCCCTTCAAGGCTCGGGGGCTACTGTCGGGGACCATAATTAGGGGTACCCTCAAGGCTCCTAATTCTCAGCTGGTAACCCCCATCAGCACAAAGCTGCAAAGGCCTGATGGGTGCGATTAAGTCAGGGATCAGTCCATTCAAGGGACTCGATCGCGCCTCACCTGAGCCTAGCCTCGGACAAGGGCAGCCGACCCCGGAGGATTTCCGTCTCACCTGAGGCCCCCCTTCAGCGGCGAACATGTTTCCGGCTCGCCCGAGGCCCTGCCTTCACCAAGAAGCAACCCTGACCAAATTGCCGCACCGACCGACCAAATCGCAGGGGCATTTAATGCAAAGGTGGCCTGACACCTTTATCCTGACGCACGCCCCCCAGCCGGCAGAGCCGAAGTGACCGCCGTCACTTCGCCGCTCCGCTGGCCGGCCTGACAGAAGGACAGCGCCGCCTGCGCCACTCCGACTACGTTGCCACTTGACAGAGTGAAACTGACAGGCAGTCAGGCCCGGCCAAAGGCACCATAGGAAGCTCCGCTCTGCCCGACCCAGGGCTCGGACTCGGGCTAAGTCCCGGAAGACGGCGAACTCCGCCCGACCTAGGGCTCGGACTCGGGCTAAGTCCCGGAAGACGGCGAACTCCGCCCGACCCAGGGCTCGGACTCGGGCTAAGTCCCGGAAGACGGCGAACTCCGCCCGACCCAGGGCTCAGACTCGGGCCAAGTCCCAGAAGACGACGATCTCCGCCTCGCCCGACCCAGGGCTCGGACTTGGGCTCGGCCCCAGAAGACGACGATCTCCGCCTCGCCCGACCCAGGGCTCAGACTTGGGCTCGGCCCCAGAAGACGACGAACTCCGCTTCGCCCGACCCCAGGGCTCGGACTCCGCCCCGGCACCAGCCGGCGATCTTCGCCTCGCCCGAACCTGGGGCTCGGACCCGACCTCGGCCACGGAAGACAGACTCGACCTCGGCTTCGGAGGAGCTTCCACATCGCCCAACCTAGGGCGTAGACCAGCCACGTCAACAGGAGGCGCCATCATCACCCTACCCCGAGCTGACTCGGGCCGCGGGGAACAAGACCGGCGTCCCATCTGGCTCGCCCCGCCAGATAGGCAATGATGGCGCCCTGCATACTCTGTGACGACGGCGGCTCTCAGCCCCCTTACGGAAGCAAGAGGACGTCGGCAAGGATTCAACCGCTCTGACAGTTGTCCCTCCGCCAGGCTCCATCGCTCCTCCGACGGCCACGACATCACACCAGCTGGGTGCTAAAATCTCCCCGGCTGCCACAACGGCAAGTACTCAGGGCGCTAGCTCTCCTCCGCTAGACACGTAGCACTCTGCTACACCCCCCATTGTACACCTGGATCCTCTCCTTGTGCCTATAAAAGGGAGGACCAGGGCCCTCTTAGAGGAGGTTGGCCGCGCGGGGACGAGGACGAGACACGCGCTCGCTTGGAGCCGCTCGCTCCCTCTCCCGCGTGGACGCTTGTAACCCCCTACTACAAGCGCACCCGACCTGGGCGCTGGACGAACACGAAGGCCGCGGGATTCCCACCTCTCTCACGCCGGTCTCCGGCCGCCTCGCTCTCCCCCCTTCGCGCTCACCCTCGCGCTCGACCCATCTGGGCTGGGGCACGCGGCGACATTCACTCGTCGGCTTAGGGACCCCCGGTCTCGGAACGCCGACATAATTATAGCAGCAATGAACAGTAGCAATTCCAGAACATGTAAACATGTAAAATAGCTGCTCAGGTCCATTTCAAAATTAAACATGGCTTGCAGATGAAGAAGGCAGCAGTTGCATATAAACACTATTGTTTATCTTGAAATATTGCTCTCAAAATAGCGGGTTGCTGCACTAGACAACCCTCCAACGCTAAAGGGTGATCAAAGATCCTCGACTAACGTGACAGTCCTATCTTACCAAATCAGGGTTTTAGATCAGATGTAATAAGCCTAATAATCAAATATAAATACTAATAGTAAGGAGTTGTGAACTAAATAATATAGCAGAATTTAACACAGGTAAACAGCCTCAACAAATAGAGATATAATTAGGCATAAATAATATCAATGCTGAAAATAACAACACACTAAACCTAGACTGTCACGTCGTCTCACTACACTGCTATCATCATCAAGCAATCAACTCTGCCCACAAATTGTGCAGTCACATCCAAGTAAATAATACTAGCAGAATGCACAAAATTACTCAATAAATATAGAGAGACAACGAGTAACTCACAACACGTAGATTGTCTACGTGGGAAGACCAGCTCAGCGAACACAAGGTTCTGTCCTAGAAAACCAATTCCGCCGCCCACGTCCAGACCTGCACGGCGGGAGGTTGGCGGAGATACTAGAGCCGCTGCTGAGGCCATGTGAGATGTCCACGGTACCAGCCCGAGAAGAAGAACACCGCACAGCAGGGAGCCCAAGCACCAGGCCACGGTGGACAATAATCAGATCAAAACAGCACCGCACAGGTACTGTAATACAGTAACAGGGCACAAGAAAAACACGAGCGCAGCTCCACTTTCTTCCACTTCCAATCACCAATGACTCGCTCAACACAAGAACACCAGGAACGATATAATCAATCCAAAATCGCGACTGAAATGGTGGAAGAAAGAGAGAACAGAGAACCTCACGTTTCTAGGGTGAAGCACCAGAGGATTTACCGCCCATGCCTTTTATGGAGACGAGAAGGAGAGGAGGCAGACGGATGAGCATTAGCGCTGAAAGTTTTCACCGAAGGATTCAGAGCGGTTCCTAGCCGCCATCGTTGTTCGGCCAGCTCCCTTTTTCCCAGCATGAGCGGCACTTTCCGTGGCATTTACCAACCCTAGAGACGTGCCTCCCTGGTGGGCTGCTCGGCCAATAGGCCTTGTAGCGGCCCACCCGGCTGGCTTTATTTTTTTAATAAAGTGAAAATCCATAAAATGGACAACAATCCCCACCATTTTCACTCTTATTTTCTGATCGATGTCATTGAGCTCCCGTACTATTTATATACTACTTTTCGGCAGAGGTACTTGTTAGGTTTGAACCAAAGCCTATCCCAGTGTACTCCAACCCTGCACGTGTAAGCAGAGGACTACACATTGATCCACAAAACCTAGTGTGAGAATCTTCGCATAGAAGGCACATAGTACTAGGCAGATTATCTGCCTCTCTTATGGGGCAGGGCGTTACGGTCATGCCCTTTAATATCTATTCATGAGCTCACTAGAGAAAACCCCATTCTCTCTCAAACTGCGACCCCACAGTCAGCTCATATAGGTGAAATCATTAAGGAAATTCTGTAGGACAATTTCTCTGCTTATAGCATTGACTTCATTAAGAGCATATCGCTCAACCTACCATACAGACAGAGCACAGCAGCTCATGAGACTCTTTGTCTTTTGTGCTCTTGGTTCCACAGTGCTTTGTTTCCTGGAGCCTGGATCTCGGGACCTCCGGTCACACAGGACAGTTATCCGCAGTTGAAACCGCTAACAGGGTATGAGTCCCATTCCCATGCACGTTGCTTCGATTGGTTTTTGAGCCAGTCCTTTGGTGAAAGGATCAGCAAGGTTCCTTTCAGGCTTGATGTAATCTACGGTTATTACGCGCGTCTCTCTAGCATGCCGACATGAATCAAGTCGTCTTCTGATATGCCTCGAGTATTTTTGGTTGTCCTTTCTACTGTTCACTTTCAGCAACATAGAAGTATTATCACAGTATATTAGGACAACCGGTATCAGCTTTGCTAGCATTGGAAGGTCTGACAACAGGTCTCTCAACCATTCAGCCTCCAATGTTGCTGAATCAAGTGCAACTAATTCAGCCTCCTTGGTGGAACGTGTCGATACTGTTTGTTTAGACGATCTCCACGACACGTCCCCACCAGCTAAAGTGAACACATAGCCACTTGAAGACTTCATTTGATCCAAGTCAGAGATCTAGTTTGCATCACTGAATCCTTCAAGTACTCACGGAAATCCGGTATATTTAATACCAAGATTCATCGCTCCCTTCAAATACCGAAGCACTCTGTACAAGGCTACCCAGTGTCTATCTCCTGGACTGACCGAATAACGAGCCAGTCTGCATACTGCATATGAGATATCTGGTCTAGTTGCACTGCTCAGGTACATGAGAGATCCGATGATCTGCGAATATAGTAGCTGGTTCACAGGCTCGCCTTCATGTTTACTGAGCGTGTAGGATGGATTATAGGGCGTGGTGACTGGTTTACAGTCCATATGTCCAAAGCGAGTTAGGACCTTTTCCACATAATGGGATTGTGACAAAGTAATCCCATCCTCACCCTTTATTAGCTTGATGTTCAATATTACATTAGCTTCACCCAAGTCCTTCATATCAAAGTTCTTGGAGAGGAATACTTTTGTCTCCATGATAGCCTCCAAATCGGTCCCAAATATCAATATTTCATCAACGTATAAACACATGATGACACCTTTGCCCCTAGAGAAGCGATAATATACACACTTGTCGGCTTCGTTTACACAAAACCCGGCAGTGGTTAGAGTATTATTAAACTTTTCATGCCATTGTCTAGGAGCTTGCTTAAGACCGTATAAGGATTTAATCAAGCGACACACTTTGCTCTCTTGTCCTTTAACCACAAATCCTTCTGGTTGCTGCATATAAATTTCCTCTTCCAGCTCTCCATTTAGGAATGTTGTCTTCACGTCCATTTGATGGACAAGAAGTTTATAAGCAGCCGCCAGCGCTAAGAGCACACGGATTGTGGGCAACCGAGCCATCGGAGAATAAGTATCAAAATAATCCTCCTCTTTCTTTTAAGTAAAGCCCTTAGCCACAAGATGGGCCTTGTACTTTTCAATAGTACCATCGGGTCTCCTCTTCCTCCTAAAGATCCATTTGCAGCCCACCGGCTTGCAACCAGCTGGGAGATCAGTTATCTCCCAAGTTCCGTTCGAGATGATTGAATCCATCTCGCTATGGACAGCCTCCCTCCAGTACTCTGCATCCGGAGATGTATATGCCTCTGTGAGGGAGCGTGTTTCTTCATCCACTAAATAACTAATATAATCATCACCCAGTGACTTTTTAGTCCTTTGTCTCTTACTCCTCCTTAACTCCAAATCTGGAGTATGGTCATGGACACTCGAGGGTAGAGAATATGTCTGATATGGACCGCCTGGGGCTACCACTTCCTTATCCCGCATAGGGAAGATGCTCTCAAAGATGTCACATCCCGAGACTCCATATTTACATTTACAGCGACTTCGCTCATCTCGGAATGGACCACTAGAAATCTATAAGTTGCACTGTTATGTGCATAACCCAGGAAGACACAGTCTACGGTCTTAGGGCCTAACTTTCTCTTCTTCGGCAAAGGGACATTCACCTTTGCAAGGCAGCCTTAAGTCCGAAGATGCGAAAGATCTAGCTTCCTTCCTTTAAATCCTTCATAGGGCGTGGCCTCACGATTGCGAGGCGGCACCCTATTCAGGACAGCACACCGTGAGTACTGCCTCGCCCCACCAGATGTCAGGCATCCCCAAACTTTGCAATAAAGCATTAGCTAAGTCACACACTGTTCGGTTCTTCCTTTCAGCTACCCCATTTGACTGAGGCGAATATGGAGCGGTGGTTTCATGAATGATTCCACACTCTTTGCAGTACTCATCAAAAAGGTTAGAAAGATATTCACCTCCTCTATCAGACCGCAACCTTTTAATTTTCTAGTCTAACTGGTTTTCAACTTCAGTCTTATAGATCTTAAAGTGTTCTATTGCCTCATCTTTAGTTCTGAGTAAGTAAATATAACAGAACCTGTAGCATCATCTATCAAGGTAAGAAAGTATCTTTTACCGCCTTTTGTGATTATACCATTCATCTCACAGACATCTGAGTGAATTAGTTCTTAAGGAGTGGTACTTCTATCTTCAACCGTATGAAACGGCTTTCTGGGCTGCTTAGCTTGCACACAAATACCACATTTTACACCTTTAACATGTTTATATTCAGAAATTAAAGACATGTCACTTAATCTCTTAATGGCCTCAAAATTCACATGACACAAACGGGAATGCCATATATCATTAATGGAATCGTTATTACAGACCACATTAACATGGTAAGAAGAATGATTGTTCAAAACAGAAAGACGGAACAAACCACCTGACTCATATGACTTTCCAACAAAAGTACCAAACTTAGACAGGACCACTTTATTAGACTTAAACACTAATTTGAGACCCTGTCAACATAGCAGCGACACTGATATGAGGTTCCGGCTCATCAAGGGCACATAGAGTACGTCCTTCAGCACGAGCGTCTTTCCTAAAGTTAACTTCAGGTAGACCTGTCCAGTACCTCGAACTACTGCCGGAACACCATTTCCCATCAAGACTGGTGCGCTGCTGAATCCCTAGAATGAAGAGAACATGGATCGATCAGCACAAATATAAACAGTAGCACCGAAATCCATCCACCAGTCATCTGATGGACTTGCCATAAAGGCCTGAGGTGCATACCCTGGGGTGGAATTAATCACCACGTTCCCTTCTTTGCGCTGAGGTGGAGGGCCTTTTCCCTTCCTAAGTTTGCACCTCCGAGCTATATGCCCGGAGACACCACAAACGTAGCAGATAAAGTCCTCCTTTTTCTTCTTCATCTTTTTGGACTTAGGTTGTTTCAGATTCTTCTGTGGAGAGTTCTTCTTCTTCTTCTGGAATTTTCTATCTCCACCCTTCTCAACAACGTGAGCCTGAAGTTGCTCGGATGGCTTATTACTGGACCTTGCACGCTCTTCCACATTTATCGCAGCTGACAACTCAGTGAGAGTCATTTGCTTCTTCATGTGGCGGCGTGAAGTCACAAAGTCTCGCCAAGAAGGTGGGAGCTTTGCCAGTATTGCATTCACTTGAAAACTGTCTGGTAGGACGCAGCCATATTGGACCAAGTCCCTAACAAGGAGTTGAATCTCCTATAGCTGCTCCATAACAGACCTTCCCTCAGCCATTTTATAGTTGAGATAGTTTTCTGTTGTGAATGACTCATTGCCATTGTCAACTTCAGAGAACTCGTTCTCAAGTTCAGTCCATAGACCCTTAGCGGAGGTAAAACCAGAGTACACGTCAAATAAGCAGTTCGACAAGACGTTTAGCAGACGAGACAAGCATGCCTCATTGGCTTCATCCCACTTGGCCTTCTTTGCTAGTGTGGCGGCCTTCGCTGCATCATCAGAATCATCTGATGCATCCTGGGGAACAGCCGACGTCACTACCCAAAATAATTTAGGTCAGTGAGCCACATGCGAGTCTTAATCTGTCAGCGCTTGAAGCTTGCTCCGTCGAACGCTTCAGGCTTAATGACATCAGAACTGGAGACCATTATACGAATTGGTTTTCTGGATTGTTGTAAACTTAGAGAAATAAGTGACATGCTTTCTACATAATTAAATAGATTAAATATTCTAATTTCGAATAAAACAATCATATAACTCAGATAAATGCCATATGTAATTATAGCACCAATGAACAGTAGCAATTCTAGGACATGTAAACATATAAAATAGCTGCTCAGGTCCATTTCAAAATTAAACATGGCTTGCAGATGAAGAAGGCAGCAGTTGCACATAAACACTATTGTTTATCTTAAAATATTGCTCTCAAAATAGCGGGTTGCTGCACTAGACAACCCTCCAACGCTAAAGGGTGATCAAAGATCCTGACTAATGTGATAGTCCTATCTTACCAAATCAGGGTTTTAGATCAGATGTAATAAGCCTAATAATCAAGTATAAATACTAATAGTAAGGAGCTATGAACTAAATAATATAGCAGAATTTAGCACAGGTAAACAGCCTCAACAAATAGAGATATAATTAGGCATAAATAATATCAATGCTGAAAATAACAACACACTAAAACCCAGACTGTCACGTCGTCTCACTACACCGCTATCATCATCAAGCAATCAACCCTGCCCACAAATTTTGCAGTCACATCCAAGTAAATAATACTAGCAGAATGCACAAAATTACTCAATAAATATAGAGAGACAACGAGTAACTCACAGCACGTAGATTGTCTACGTGGGAAGACCAGCTCAGCGAACACAAGGTTCTGTCCCAGAAAACCAATTCCGTCGCCCACGTCTGGACCTGTATGGTGGGAGGTTGACGGAGATACTAGAGCCGCTGCTGATGCCGTGTGAGACCTCCACGACACCACCCCGAGAAGAAGAACACCGCACAGTAGGGAGCCCAAGCACCAAGCCACGGTGGACAATAATCAGATCAGAACAGCACCGCACAGGTGCTGTAATACAGTAACAAGGCGCAAGAAAAACACGAGCGCAGCTTCACTTTCTTCCACTTCCAATCACCAATGACTCGCTCAACACAAGAACACCAGGAACGATATAATCGATCCAAAATCGCGACTGAAATGGTGGAAGAAAGAGAGAACAGAGAACCTCACGTTTCTAGAGTGAAGCACCAGAGGATTTATCGTCCATGCCTTTTATGGAGACGAGAAGGAGAGGAGGCAGACAGATAAGCATTAGCGCTAGAAGTTTTCGCCGAAGGATTCGGAGCGGTTCCCAGTAGCCGTAGCTGTTCGGCCAGCTCCCTTTTTCCCGGCATGAGCGGCACTTTCCCTGGCATTTACCAACCCTAGAGACGTGCCTCCGTGGGCTGCTCGGCCAAGCCGGCTGGCTTTATTTTTTTTTAATAAAGTGAAAATCCATATAATGGACAACACCTTCTAAAGGGCAAAATCTGTTGGATTACGCTTTCTTGTATGACACGTTCACCAGCACGATTTTGATCCAACTTCCTTCCAGATAGGAGATATTCAGGAAAACTATCAACAGAAAAGTAAACATCCCCTTCTATAGCATAGGCATGCCCATTCTCCATTATCTGTCCAGAAACAGATACAGAGCAGAAAAAATAGTAATTGTTGAGTATTTTTTTTACTGTATAGAGATAAAAGGGATCACAAATTCACACTGCAATTTTGTAGGACCAGTATAATATAGAGTAAGTTAAGCATAACTTTTCACAAGGATATGGTTTTAGTTCTGCACTGATTTTTAAGGCGATGAATTAGTTAATTATCACTGTTTCTTCTGTTCACAACAGATGCACAATATCATGCAGTTAGGCTGTTGATTTGCACTGTTTGCCACAATACTTGAACATACCTTGGTTATCAACTCTTTAATATGATCAGTGTGTTCTGTTACACGTGGCTCACGTGTAGGAGGTAAGCACTGGAGCGCAGCCATATCAGGATGGAATTCATTGATAGATCGGCTACTCAAACTTGTATGTGTTTCGACAGTTTCATTGGCACGCCTAATAATCTGTAGAATCAAAGCAAGATCTGGAGTCACTATACGCTTGATGCCTTGGATTGGTTGGGTGGGCACGCGCGCACAGGCGCGCACCATCATGGTTGACTGGATACGTCCATTTTGAATGTATCTTCGGATGTAGCCAAAATCACTTATTTTGTATCTGCTCATGCGGCACCCGTCTCCAGCATATAATCAACTAAACAGAAACTCAGATAAAGTCAACGCATGCGGTAGCTCGACTACATGGTGCGGGTAACCAAACGGATAGATATAGAATTAAAATGTAGGATAATACACTGCAAAGTGCAAATACACACACTATAGGCCATCTGAATGGAAAGGGTAAATTTATAGCAGCATGCAATTTCTATACACATGCAGAGGTTCCTCTTAGAAAGATAAAAACCACACAATAATAAGCCTAAGGTTCCTCTTTGAAAGATGCACACATGCAGAGGACAACTTTGATGCCGGTGATAATAGTGGATTTGTTTTTTTATATATTTTTGTTGCAAAATAGATAATGCCCTCCTCTGTAAAAGCAAGCTGTTGAACACACAACAAATCAGTATAAATAAGAAAAATTCTCCTTTCGTTTATCAATTATTAAAGAGTACTGCTATAGTGTGTTGCACATTTATTACCTTATCGTCGATGTCCATAAAATTACGCACATATTCAACTTCATACCCCATGAGTTTAATAGACCTACATAGAATATACAACCAATCATTCTATCAAAGGGGCAGAAGAAAATTAGAAGCACTAAAAGCTTCATAACATATTTTCAATTCAACCTTAACACACTAAAATTTGTCTGTGCATTGAAATAGTTTGTTTCGAACAATAATAAAATCGTTGTATCAGCACCAATTTTATTGGTCGGTTTCGTGGGAATCCGACTGTACGGAGAATCTAAGTATCGTGGGTTACGTGCGAAGGAAGATGAAGAGGTTTATAGGGTTTATGATATAGATAGTGATGGATTCCTCCTATCACGACAACTCAGTTAATTTTGTGTTCACGTTGATTTTGGACGATTTTTATTAAATTGTTTATCATAGAAGCAAACTGAAAACTGAGTATTTGACAGTCCGCAGTAGCTTCTGGTGGACAGAAGGTAGAATTAATCGGAAACAAACACCCACCATGTGACCAATCCACAGCCACTTCTGGTGACCAGAAGCTAGAATTAAGCTGAAACAAACACCCACCATGTTACGAAAATGGTCAGATTGCATGTTGTATATATTGGAGTAGTTTATGCAGATGATAACAAAAAATGTAGTGCTGGAAGGTGGAGGCCAACCGTTTATTTTGTCACATAAACCAACACTGCAACACACATCCGTATATGAGAGGCAACTAGGAACTAGTGCAGTCAAACAGACAGGTACTCAGCAGCAACCAACCGGGAGCTGCAGATAAAACACAAACCCACAACACCTACACTGGAGCCGCAGCCATCACTTCATAATTTCACAAGAACATATAGAACAGATCCCCATATATAAGCCCCTGTTTGTTTCAGCTTTTTGGAGCTTCTGGCCACCAAAAGCTGCTGCGGACTGTCAAACGTTCAGCTTTTCAGTCAGTTTCTATAAAATTCATTTGGGTAAAAACCATTCAAAATTAACATAAACACATAATTGGTTGAGTCGTTGCAATAGTAGGAATCCGTCACTTTCTAGATCCTGAGTTTTATGGACACCTTTATCTTCCTCCACACGTAATTCTAATAATACTCAGATTCTCTATACAGTCAGATTCTCCCCACAGCCAGATTCCCAGAAAAGCTGGTCAGAAAAAAGATGAACCAAACAGGCCCTAAGCAGCGAGAGTAATAGAAGTCCACTCAACCAGTGAACTCGAGTAGAGATGGCCAGACGGACCACCCGGCCCGGCCCGTCAGGCACAGTTAGAAAATTGGGTCGGGTCATCCAAGCCCGTGGCCTCGTTTCCTTGTCGAGCTTGGCCTGCTGCGGGCTTAAACGGGTCGGGCCAACTCGGTAAGTACGGAAAAAGCGAGCCAAAAAACGGGCTAAACAGGCCGGTAAGCACAGTTTAGTGCAAAAAAAACGGGTTTGACAGGCTTAGAGGTAAACGGGCTGTGTCGGGCTAGCCCGCCGGGCTTAGTTTCCTGCCCGAGCCCGTATAAAAGCGGGCCAGCCGGGCTCGTACCGGGCCAAAAAATGTGCTTCGGGCTTTCTGTACATCTATAAACTAGAGGTACTCGCGGGTTTCGGTGTGCTTTTAAATTACACAAAGTAAAGGCATCCTGTTACAGAAATCGATCCCACCAATCGTGCATCTACGAAGACAGGGTTGCCAGATCCGAGGGGACTGATACATGTACAACATGTCAAAGGCAACGTAGGCGCGGCCGCACGGGCGTGGCCGATGTGGCTGAAGTCGTAGGGCGCAACGTCGTAGACGTACATGGCAACCTTGCCTTCCACGACTCCACCCGCGACTGCAAGGGCTCCTTCGCCTTAGTAATCGTCATGAAGTTGAATAGCTTCAGTTGCGACTGCAATGGTGGTGACTCCGCCATGGGTGGGACTGTGGAGAGACTTGAGAGAGGTGCAGGCGCAAAGTCAAAAGGCGTGTACTCGCGGTGACGGCCAACCAGGGCCGACTCTATATTTTCATAGGCCCTGGAGCGACACTACAGGACCCTTAAATTTAATATTGTTTTTATATGTAACACAACAATCAATAAAGTACATAATAATGCTATTATTTTTACTAACGCTAGTATATAGCTCGTGCTAACGCTACGACCATAGAGAAGGGAGATCAATGGCGTTAGCAGCGGCGACGCGAGAGGAGTGTTGATGGCGATGTTGGCACGAGTGAGGGGATTGCTAGGACGACGGGGAAGGGGGGCTGGGCGGTGGGGTTACGGGGGAGGGAGAGACGAGGAATGATCTAAATAATATTGTTCATTGGATTTAAGTGGGTAAGGAGAGAGAGTTATCTAGCGATATGAACTATTGGTTTTGATGGTGTGTTAAGTCTCGGTGTTATTTGTTTGGTGGATTTAGTGGAAGATATGGGTGTGGGGTGATTTGGTTGGGTGGGTTTTTTGGAAAGATTAAAGTGATGGATTATATAGTGATATATAAATGTGATACTACAAACCAAAAGAGTAGTAAATAAAACCAATCTGGCTACCTCAGATTAAATATAGTCTAGAGTAATAGATAAAACCAATTTGATTACCTCTAATTAAATCTAGTCTATAATGACTGCTCAATTGCTTTAAAAAGGTTCTTTTAAATTACCTTAAATTGAAACTTTTTTAATCCCTATCTCTATAGGCTACAGTACCCTAAAACAAATATCTAATAATGTCTAAATTATAATGTAAATAAATTACAAATATTGGATAAGAGCGTTGATATGTTTAGAGATATCGAAAGCAATCTTGTTGTAGAACTAGTCCCTCACGCTTCTTTACACCACGAAACAATTAGAGCCACAAAACAATCCGTCATTACAGCAAAGTTTGTGTCGGCGTTTCGAGACCGGGGGGTCCCCGAGCCGACGAGTGAGAGTGCCGCGTGCCCCAGCCCAGATGGGTCGAGCGCGTGGGCGAGCGCGAAGGGGGGAAAGAGAGCGAGAGGTCGGTGGCCGGAGCCGGGTCGTGACGAGGGAGACGGAGATTCCCGCGGCCTTTCGTGTTCGCCCCGCGCCCAGGTCGGGTGCGCTTGCAGTAGGGGGTTACAAGCGGGTGAAGGGAGCGAGCGGCCCCAAGAGAGCGCCTGCCCCTGCCCTTCGTCCCCGCGAGGCCAACCTTCTCTAAGAAGGCCCTGGTCCTTCCTTTTATAAGCGTAAGGAGAGGATCCAGGTGTACAAAATGGGGGTGTAGCAAGGTGCTACGTGTCTAGCGAGGGAGAGCTAGTGCCCTAAGTACATGCCAAGGTGGCAGCCGGAGAGATCTTGGCATCCTGTTAGTGTGGCGTCGTGGCTGTCGGAGAAGCAGTGGAGCTTGATGGAGGGACAGCTGTTGGAACAGCTGTGCTCTTGCTGACGTCCTCCTGCTTTCGTAAGAGAGCTGGGAGCCGCCGTCGTCATGGTCTAGCGGGGCGCCATCATTGCCTATCTGGCGGAGCTAGCCAGATGGGACGCCGGTCTTGTTCTCTGCGACCCAAGTCGGCTCAGGGCAGGGTGATGATGACGCTTCCTGTTGACGTGGCGGTCTTGTGTCCTAGGTCGGGTGACGTGGAGGCTCCTCCGAAGCCGAGGTCGAATCTGTCCTGCATGGCCGAGGCCGAACCTGAGCTCCTGGGTCGGGCGAGGCGGAGGTCGTTCGGCGGAGGCCAGGGCGGAGTCCGAGCCCTGGGTCGGGCGAGGCGGAGTTCGCCGTCTTCCGGGGCCTTAGCCCGAGTCCGAGCCCTGGGTCGGGCGGAGCGGAGTTCGCCGTCTTCCGGGGCCTTAGCCCGAGTCCGAACCCTGGGTCGGGCGGAGCGGAGTTCGCCGTCTTCCGGGGCCTTAGCCCGAGTCCGAGCCCTGGGTCGGGCGGAGCGGAGTTCGCCGTCTTCCGGGGCCTTAGCCCGAGTCCGAGCCCTGGGTCAGGCGGAGCGGAGTTCGCCGTCTTCCGGGGCCTTAGCCCGAGTCCGAGCCCTGGGTCGGGCGGAGCGGAGTTCGCCGTCTTCCGGGGCCTTAGCCCGAGTCCGAGCCCTGGGTCGGGCGGTGCTTCCTCCGGCGCTTTTGGCCAAGTCTGGCTGCCCGTCAGTCTTACCTTTTGCGTTAAAGACCCTAGTGACTTGGTCGGTCGGCGTGGTGATTTAGTCAGGGTTACTTCTTATCGAAGGCAAGGCCTCGGGCGAGCCGGAGATGCGTCTGCCGTGAAAGAGGAGGCCTCAGGCGAGACGGAATCATCTCAGGGTCGGCTGCCCTTGCCCGAGGCTAGGCTCGGGCGAGGCGCGATCAAGTCGCTCGTACGGACTGATCCCTGACTTAATCAAACCCATCAGGCCTCTGCAGCTTTATGCTGATGGGGGTTACCAGCTGAGAATTAGGTGTCTTGAGGGTACCCCTAATTATGGTCCCCGACAGTAGCCCCCGAGCCTCGAAGGGAGTGTTAACACTCGCTTGGAGGCTTGTGTCACACTTTTTTGCAAGGGGACCAGCCTTTCTCGGTTGTACTTTGTTCCGGTGGGTGCGCGCGTGCGCACCCGCCGGGTGTAGCCCCCGAGGCCTCGGAGGAGTGGTTTCACTCCTTCGAGGTCTTAATGCCTTGCGTAATGCTTCGGCTGGTCTGGCGGTTCTCTCATGCGAACAGGCCGTAGCCCAGATGCTCTGTCGGGGCCCAAGTTCTCGGGCTGGTATGTTGACGCTGTCAACGGTTCGGCCGGAGCCGGGTTTGCGAGAGCAGCCCCCGAGCCTCCGCACAGAGCGAGAGGACGATCAGGGACAGACTCGGCTTTTTTATATACGCCCCTACGTCGCCTTTCCGCAAGGAGGAGGGGGGAGAGCGCCATGTTACCCTCGATGGGCACCGAACATGGTGTCTCCGGTGAGCTGCAATCGGGTAATCCGAGTGGACGTCCGTGCCCCGTTCGTTGGGGGTCGGCTAGGGGCCCGGAGGCACGCCCAAAAGTACCTGCGGGTGATCTGCCGGACCCGGTCCCCTGGCGACGGGGTCCGAGGGCTCGTTGCCTCCCTCCGATGGGATTCCGTTACAGAGTCGTTCCCGCTGGTCTCGGAAATGTCCTAGGGTACCTCGGGAGCGCAGCCCGAGCCTTGGTTATGTATCGAACGTACCCCTGGTCATCCCTCGCTCGGTGTCTGAGGCGACTGTGAACCCTTTGGAGGGCCAGCCTTCGAACCCCTGATCAGTAATGGGCGTGGAGCCCGAGTAGCCTGAGGCAGTCGTGGAACCTTTCGGGGGGCCGACCTTCGAACCCCTGACCAGTAGTGGGTGTCGGGCCCACGCGATCTGAGGCGGCCGTTGAACCCTTCGGGGGGCCAGCCTTCGAACCCCTGATCAGTAAGGAGGCTCGGAGCCTAGTTCCTTCACGGGGAAGGATCCCTTTGGGGGTATCCCCCTTCCCGGTCCCTGTTGCAAGAGATAGAGAAAGAGGAAAAAGGGAAAAAGGTACGAAATTGAGCGACGTGGCGTACCTCTTTTGGGTGTGGTCGTTTCGGTGAAGGCGAAGCGTTGCCAGCTGCTCCTGCCAGAAACGTCGCCTGTCCAGCCGCGGAGTTAATGCGCCGGGGTAAGCGGTCGGCGAGGCTGCTGTTGCGTGCGCGAGCCGTTCGAGGTACGGGTCACGGGCGCGTCGTCTTCACACTGTGAGAGGGGGTTCTCTTGCTGCCTCCGGATGGGACGTGAGTCTGGCTGATGGCGTGATCGCTGCTCTTGCGCGCCTGCCACTGTCATTACTGCCGGCCCACTTTTGACCGCGCTTGACCGCTGCGTCAGGCTGGCGCAGCTGGGCCGCGTGTTGGGCCGCCTCGGGTCGTGGTATTGGTTCCGCAACCGAGGAGGTGCGGTGGTGGCGCAAGTGGCATAGCGGCTTACATGCAGCATCCGGCGCGCCGGTTGCGCGACGCGTGGGCTTGAGCCTCCGCGCTGGCCTGTCAGGAGTCGGAGAGGCACGTCCACTTGGCGCGGCTGCATGCCGCCCGCATGGCTGCCCACCCCCTTCGCCCGTTGGTCTGGGCAAAGGTGGAGGGTCACTTGTAACCGCTGGGCGGTTGTGCGCGTCGCGCGCGGCGGTTCAGCTTCTTCTGCTTGGAGCCGGTCTGCATGACAGGCGGGTCCCAGCCTCTGCGCCGCAGGGGAGGACTTTGGAGGCGTGTTGGAGAAGACTCAGCCCGTGACGGTTGGGGGCGCGAGCACGGAGAGTTGCCTTTAAAAGGAGAGCGACCCCTTTCGTAAGGCGACCATGTCTTCTTCCTCCCTTAGGCATCGTGTCTTTCCGCCTTTCAAGCCCCCGGATGGGGGGAACCGCCGTCTTTTCGCTCCATCGTTGGAGGACACCACTCCGTGGGAGCGGGTACCTTTCGGCCATCGTTCGGCTTCAAGGATTTTCATCATGCAGCCCGGTTGCACCCCTCCACCGGCGGCCACCTAAGGTGGTGACCTCCAGCTTGATGGTGGGGAGCGGCAAACCGGACTGCAATCTAGGTCCCACCCTCAGCTTCAAGGATGTTCATCATCCTCGCTGGGGTGGGTGCCGGACTGAGCCGGCGCTCTACCTCCCGCGTGGGTTGGTGGGTCATCCTCTCCCACTACGTTCGTGGGAGAGGGCGCTCACTGACCCTGCGGGCGGCCCGGACTTCGACAACGTGGGATGGATCGGCGGCGAACGCCGTCACCTCCAGCGTGTCGGGTCCGCTGGCTTGGCTCCGGCGGCCCCTTTTGTCGGGGGGCGGCTGCCGCGCCGTGTACACGGGAGGTCCACCCTAGACGCCGCACGCCGCTAGGGCGGCGCTCGTGTTCTGGGGTGGCCCTGCCTTTGCACCAGGACGACGTCCTCACGCGGAGGCCGGTGCCCCACTCATCTGGGAGGATTTGAGTGGGGATCTGCCGGGGGGCTGATGGCTTCTGCCGTCAGCGTCGAGGCGGAGGCGGCTCGAGAAGCCCCCGTCGCCGGCGGGGTCACCGCCACTATCCGCACTTCGGGCCTCCGGCTCTTTGTACTTGTCCTCGCCCCTCGGGTGGCGTTATGGGCGAGGGCAAGACTGCAGCAGTGCCTACTCCTGAGGCCTGCGCTGCTGCGGAGGGGGGAACCGGAGTTCCGTTTGTTATGGCACTTCGAGTGCCGGGTTTTTTGTTCATTTCGGCTTTCGGGGCCTGAACATGTATGTAACTCCGGCACAGAGCCGTGTTTTTTCCTCATTTTCGAGCACTAAGGCTCGCATGCTGATTATCTGAACCGCTTCACCAAGCGTGAGTTGCCCCGTGTCAAGGTGACGAGTGAGGTATCCGTATCCCGGAGGCGTAGGAGTCCCTCGGCTCGGTCGGCCCTGTTGTCCGAGGCTCCTCTAGCTTAGTTAAAGAGACCCCTCGGCCGCTCTTCGACGAGCCGAGGCCGGGGGTAGCGATATCAGCATGAGCAGAGGCGGAGTTGGCTCGAAAATGAAACCTGGTTGGCCGGAGCCTAGCCGAGTTGTCCGTTGGCAGGATCGACGTTGGAGCTGATCAGCCGAGGCTTCGGACCGGGCTGGCGTCCTCGGAAGGTGGTCGGCCGAGGCCTCGGAGGTGGCCGGCCGAGCTGCCCGCTCGGGCTGGATCCGGAAAAGTCCCTGACGGCGATCGCTCGGGCGTGGTGATGACGTCGTCCTTCGGAGCGGAGGCCTTCGGACCGCGTCGCCATCCGAGGCTAGGTCGGGCCTCGCCGAAGATGCCGTCGATGCCGAGGGCGTCGCTGCCCCCTTCCAGCGTCAAGACCCGAGCCTGTAAGGTCAAATCGTCTTGTAGCGTGGGCCTTGTGCGGCCGTCGAGGCCAGAACACACACCCTTGCTGCGTTATAAAGCTGCGTCTGTTTTCCTCTTGTTTCGAGTATCTGGACTTTTTGTCGGTAGCAGGGATGTTAGTGCGAGCGAGAGTTGCTTCTCGCGGGAGGTGACGAGTGAGGTATCCGTATCCCGGAGGCGTAGGAGTCCCTCGGCTCGGTCGGCCTCGCCGCTTACGCGTACTTTCACCCGTCCATGAGGCCCTGTCACCGACTCGGTCGAGAAGGCTCGAAAAATCGCTTCGACAGAAGGGCTTCCGAGCGTAGAAACTTATTCGATCCGCGGATTCACCTTATCCGAACGCGAGTTACTTATCGCAGAAGGTGATGAGTGAGGTATCCGTATCCCGGAGGCGTGGGAGTCCCTCGGCTCGGTCAGCCTTGACTGCTTACGTGTACCCCGTCGTTTCCAGAATCCACTTTTCGAAGTAGTCAAAAAGCACGAAAGATATTCTGGTAAAAGAGATTTTCTGTTCGAGGAAAATTTTGACGCAGAGGGGGTTTCCCCCCTTTTAGCCCCCGAGGGAGGGTCGGGCTTTGCCGAGGCGAGGCCGACCCTTCCTTGTTGACTAAACTTTGCGTGGGTGTGAGGTATATGAACAACTTGGAAACATCTTAAGGGTAGAAGCGACGTAGCTGTTGGATGTTCCAAGCGTTGCCGTAGACCTCGCCCTGACTGTTGGCCAGCTTGTACGTTCCGGGCTTCAGAACTTTGGCGATGATGAACGGCCCCTCCCAGGGGGGCGTGAGCTTGTGCCTCCCTCGGGTGTCTTGCCGCAGCCGAAGTACCAGGTCGCCCACCTGGAGATCTCGGGGTCGGACCCCTCGGGCGTGGTAGCGTCGCAGGGACTGCTGGTATCGCGCCGAGTGTAGTAAGGCCCTGTCCCGAGCCTCGTCCAGCTGGTCCAGCGAGTCTTCTCGGCTAGCTTGGTTGCTTTCGTCGTCGTAGGCCCTCGTCCTCGGGGAGCCGTATTCCAGGTCAGTGGGCAGGACGGCCTCGGCCCCGTAGACCAGGAAGAACGGCGTGAAACCTGTGGCTCGGCTTGGCGTCGTCCTCAGGCTCCAGACCACCGAGGGGAGTTCCTTCATCCATCGCTTGCCGAACTTGTTGAGGTCGTTGTAAATCCGAGGCTTGAGCCCTTGTAGGATCATGCCGTTGGCACGTTCCACTTGCCCATTCGACATGGGATGAGCTACGGCGGCCCAGTCCACCCGGATGTTGTGATCGTCGCAAAAATCCAAGAATTTTTTGCCGGTGAACTGGGTGCCGTTGTCGGTGATGATGGAGTTCGGGACCCCGAAGCGGTGGATGATGTTGGTGAAGAACGCCACCGCCTGCTCGGATCTGATGCTGTTCAGGGGTCGGACCTCGATCCACTTGGAGAATTTGTCGACAGCGACCAGCAGGTGCGTGTAGCCCCCGGGCGCCTTCTGCAGAGGGCCGACGAGGTCCAGACCCCACACAGCGAAGGGCCAGGTGATGGGTATCGTCTGCAGAGCCTGAGCGGGCAGGTGGGTCTGCTTCGCATAGAATTGGCACCCTTCGCAGGCGCGGACAATTCTAGTGGCGTCAGCCACCGCCGTCGGCCAATAGAAGCCTTGGCGGAAAGCGTTCCCGACGAGGGTTCGAGGTGCTGCATGATGGCCGCAAGCCCCCGAGTGTATTTCCCGCAGGAGTTCCTGACCTTCGGCGATGGAGATGCATCGCTGGAGGATGCCCGAGGGGCTTCGGTGGTAGAGCTCCTTCTCATCGCCCAGCAAGACGAACGACTTGGCGCGTCGCGCTACCCGCCGAGCCTTGGCTCGGTCGAGGGGCAGTTCCCCTTGGCGGAGATATTGCAGGTACGGGGTTTGCCAATCTTGATCTGGCATGACCCCGTTCTGCTCCTCCTCGATGCGCAGTGCTTCGCCCTCGGGCTCCGAGGGTTCCTCGGGTTGAGCCGAGGATGGCTCGGGCTGGGCCGAGGTCACCTCGGACGGGGCCGGGGGCACCTCGGGCTCGGGCGCGTCGCCTATCTTGACGGAGGGTTGGTGCAGATCCCGGGAGAAGACGTCCGGGGGAACCGTCGTTCGCCCCGAGGCTATCTTTGCCAGCTCATCCGCAGTCTCGTTGTAGCGCCGGGCGATGTGGTTAAGCTCGAGCCCGTAGAACTTGTCTTCCAGGCGTCGAACCTCCTCACAGTAGGCCTCCATCTTCGGGTCGCGGCAGTGGGAGTTCTTCATGACTTGGTCGATGACGAGCTGCGAGTCGCCGCGTGCATCGAGGCGTCGGACCCCTAGCTCGATGGCGATTCGCAATCCGTTGACCAGAGCCTCGTACTCAGCCACATTGTTGGACGCCGGGAAATGGAGGCGGAGCACGTAGCGCAGGTGCTTCCCGAGGGGCGAGACGAAGAGCAGGCCCGCGCCGGCTCCCGTCTTCATCAGCGACCCGTCGAAAAACATGGTCCAGAGCTCTGGTTGGATCGGAGCCGTTGGCAACTGGGTATCGACCCATTCGGCTACGAAATCCGCCAGTACCTGGGACTTGATGGCCTTCCGAGGGGCGAACGAGATTGCCTCGCCCATGATTTCCACCGCCCACTTTGCGATCCGTCCCGAGGCTTCTCGGCACTGGATGATCTCCCCCAGGGGAAGGATGACACCACAGTCACCGGATGAGACTCGAAATAATGTCGCAGCTTTCGCCTCGTCAGGATCACCGCATACAGCAGCTTCTGGACTTGTGGGTAGCGGGTCTTGGTCTCGGACAGTACCTTGCTGACGAAGTAAACTGGCCTCTGAATGGGCAAAGCATGCCCTTCTTCCTGCCTTTCGACCACGATCGCGGCGCTGACCACCTGAGTGGTAGCGGCGACGTAGACCAGGAGGGCTTCTCCATCAGCTGGGGGTACCAAGATGGGCGCCTGGGTGAGGAGCGCCTTCAGGTTCCCGAGAGCTTCCTCGGCCTCGGGTGTCCAAGTGAAGCACTCGGCCTTCCTTAAGAGACGGTACAGGGGCAGGCCTCTTTCGCCGAGGCGCGAGATGAAACGGCTCAAGGCCGCGAGACATCCCATGACCCTCTGTACGCCTTTTAAGTCCTTGATGGGCCCCATGTTTGTGATGGCTGCGATCTTCTCCGGGTTGGCTTCGATGCCCCGCTCGGAGACGATGAATCCCAAGAGCATGCCTCGGGGCACCCCGAAGACGCACTTCTCGGGATTGAGCTTGACGCCCTTCGCCTTGAGACACCGGAATATCAGTTCGAGGTCGGAGAGAAGGTCGGAGGCTTTCCTCGTCTTGACTACGATGTCATCGACGTAGGCCTCGACCGTGCGACCGATGTGTTCGCCGAACACATGGTTCATGCACCGCTGGTACGTTGCACCAGCGTTCCTCAAACCGAACGGCATGGTGACATAACAGTACATGCCGAAGGGCGTGATGAAAGAAGTCGCGAGCTGGTCGGACTCTTTCATCTTGATCTGATGATATCCTGAGTAGGCATCGAGAAAAGACAAGGTTTCGCACCCTGCAGTGGAGTCCACGATCTGATCGATGCGAGGTAGAGGGTAGGGGACCTTCGGACATGCTTTGTTGAGACCAGTGTAGTCTACACACATCCGCCATTTCCCCCCTTTCTTCCTCACAAGTACAGGGTTGGCAAGCCATTCGGGATGGAATACCTCTTTGATGAACCCTGCCGCCATCAGCTTGTGGATCTCCTCGCCTATCACCCTACGCCTCTCCTCGTCAAATCGGTGCAGAGGCTGTCTGACCGGCCGGGCCCCGGCCCGAATATCCAGCGAGTGCTCGGCGACATCCCTCGGTATGCCGGGCATGTCCGAGGGACTCCACGCAAAGACGTCGGCGTTTGCGCGGAGAAAGTCGACGAGCACTGCTTCCTATTTGGGGTCGAGCCCGGAACCGATCCGGATCTGCTTGGACGTGTCGCCACTGGGGTCGAGAGGGACGGCCTTGACCGTCTCCGCTGGCTCGAAGTTGCCGGCGTGTCGCTTCACGTCTGGCACCTCTCGGGTGAGGCTTTCCAGGTCGGCGATGAGGGCCTCGGACTCGGTGAGGGCCTCGGCGTACTCCACGCACTCCACATCGCATTCGAACGCGTGTTTGTACGTGGGGCCGACGGTGATGACCCCATTGGGTTCCGGCATCTTGAGCTTCAGGTAGGTGTAGTTGGGGATGGCCATGAACTTTGCGTAGCATGGCCTTCCCAGCACTGCGTGGTAGGTTCCTCGGAACCCGACCACCTCGAACGTCAAAGTCTCCCTTCGGAAGTTGGAGGGTGTTCCGAAGCAGACAGGAAGGTCGATCTGTCCGAGGGGCTGGACGCGCTTCCCAGGAACGATCCCGTGGAAGGGCGCAGCGCCTGCTCGGACGGACGACAGGTCGACGCGCAGGAGCCTAAGGGTCTCGGCATAGATGATATTGAGGCAGCTGCCCCCATCCATCAGGACCTTGGTGAGCCTGACGTCGCCGATGACGGGGCCGACGACGAGCGGGTACTTCCCTGGGCTCAGCACGTGGTCGGGGTGGTCGTCCCGGTCGAAGGTGATGGGCTTGTCGGACCAGTCTAGGTAGACGGGTGCCGCCACCTTCACCGAGCAGACCTCTCGACGCTCTTGCTTACGATGCCGAGCCGAGGCGTTCGCCGCATGCCCTCCGTAGATCATGAAGCAGTCGCGGACCTCGGGGAACTCTCCCGCTTGGCGATCTTCCCTTTTGTCGTCGTCGCGGGCCCTGCCACCCTCCGCGGGTGGCCCGGCCCGGTGGAAGTGGCGCCGAAGCATGACACACTCTTCGAGGGTGTGCTTGACGGGCCCCTGATGGTAGGGGCACGTCTCCTTGAGTGCCTTGTCGAAGAGGTTAGCACCTCCGGGGGGCTTCCGAGGGTTCTTATGCTCGGTGGCGGCGACAAGGTCTGCGTCGGGAGCGTCGCGTTTCGCTTGCGACTTCCTCCTGCCTTTCTTCTTGGCGCCGCGCGGAGCAGACGCCTCGGGAGCATCTTCCGACGGGCGGCCCTGGGGCTGCTTGTCTTTTCGGAAGATGGCCTCGACCGCCTCCTGGCCGGAGGCGAACTTGGTGGCGATGTCCATCAGCTCGCTCGCCTTGGTGGGGGTCTTGCGACCCAACTTGCTCACCAGGTCACGGCAGGTGGTGCCGGCAAGGAACGCGCCGATGACATCGGAGTCGGTGATGTTGGGCAGCTCGGTGCGCTGCTTCGAGAATCGCCGGATGTAGTCCCGAAGGGACTCTCCCGGCAGTTGCCGACAGCTTCGGAGGTCCCAGGAATTCCCGGGGCGCACGTACGTGCCCTGGAAGTTGCCGGCGAAAGCTTGGACCAGATCCTCCCAGTTGGAAATCTGCCCCGGGGGCAGGTGCTCCAACCAGGCGCGAGCAGTGTCGGAGAGGAACAGGGGGAGGTTGCGGATGATGAGGTTATCGTCGTCCGTTCCTCCCAGTTGACAGGCCAGGCGGTAGTCCGCGAGCCACAATTCCGGCCTCGTTTCCCCCGAGTACTTTGTGATAGTAGTCGGGGGTCGGAATCGGGGCGGAAACGGCGCCCGCCGAATGGCTCGGCTGAAGACCTGTGGACCGGGTGGTTCGGGCGAGGGACTCCGATCCTCCCCGCTGTCGTAGCGTCCCCCACGCCTGGGGTGATAGCCTCGGTGCACCCTTTCGTCGAGGCGTGCCCGACGGTCGCGATGAGGGTGCTCGTCGCCGAGGTGGCCCGGGGCCGCAGGCGCGGTGTTGCGCGTGCGCCCGGTGTAAACCGAGGCTTCCCGCATGAGTCGGGAAGTCGCGGCACGAGGTTCCGAGGGGTACCCCTGCCTTCGGGAGGCGGAGCTCTCGGCCCGCCGGGCCGCAGCGCCTTCCAGGAGATGCTTGAGCTCTCCCTGGATTCGCCGACCCTCGGTGTTTGATGACTCCGGCATCGCGCGGAGGAGCATCGCTGCGGCGGCCAGGTCCTGACCGGTCCCGCCGGATGCGGGTGGCGGCCTGTCCCTGGCATCGTTAGCGATGCGGTGCTGGAGACCTTGGGGCAGGTGACGTATTTCTCCGGCCGGGGGCTGGCTTGCCCATACCTGCCCGGCGTCCCGGCGGATTGCCTCGAGCGCTCGTGCTCCCTCGTCGAGCCCGGCCTGCGCCCCGCGGACTTGCTCGAGCTGTGGGTCGTGACCCCCCGCCGGAACGGGGACCACAGCTAGCTCCCGCGGGATGTCGGCGCGAGGCGCTGGCCTAGGGGGATCACCATCCTCCGGCATGCCGAGACAGCTGCCTCCGAAGGGATCCCCTAGCTCAACGTGGAAGCATTCGCGGCTCGGGCCGCAGTCCTTGTCGTCAAGGCTGCGGCTGCCGTCGGAACAGTCGGAAAGGCAGTAGTCGCATGCGGTCGTGAAGTCCCGCATGGCACTGGGGTTGCCAGATCCGGAGAAATCCCAGCAGATGCTGGGGTCGTCATCTTCCTCGGACCCAGAGGGTCCATAGGTCGAGACGCCCGTCAATCGGTCCCAGGGCGACCGCACACGAAACCCCAGAGGGGTTGCACTCGCCTCAACGTGAGTGTCCGCCAAAGCGAGGTCGCCAGGCGGGTTGAGGTCGAGTCGAAATGACGAAAGATGGGAAGCAGTCGGTACCTTTTTGTCGACAAGGAGCGACGGAGTCACGTCGGGGGCTGACCGCGCCGTCGTCTTGGGTACGAGGGCGACGTCCTGCAGGCCCTTCGTGAGCGTGCTGGCGTCGTCCATCTGCTCGAGGTCGACGTGTTGCGGGGGGATGGCGCTCGCCTTTGCCTCGAACGCGAGGGTGACGCCTAGCGTGTCCTCCGTTGGGGCACTGGGGATGTCGATTTGCTCGACAGCCGTCGGAGCGCAGCCTCCCGCTCGGCCCCGGTTGCCCCGCCTCCTCCTCCGATGGCGAGGGAGAGGATGGGGCGAGCTCGAAAGTTGTCCTTCCCCCACGCGGGAAAGACGTCGTCGATTCCGCCGCCGGCGGGCGGGCTGTCGACCGCCATTGTCGCTGCCGCACGGCGGTGGAAGGAGTACCATGTCGTAGCCGCTGTCGAGAGACATGAACTCGAGGCTCCCAAAACGGAGCACCGTCCCGGGTTGGAGAGGTCGTTGAAGACTGCCCATCTGGAGCTTGACGGGAAACTGCTCGTCAACACGCAGCGTGCCCCTACCTGGCGCGCCAACTGTCGGCGTTTCGAGACCGGGGGGTCCCCGAGCCGACGAGTGAGAGTGCCGCGTGCCCCAGCCCAGATGGGTCGAGCGCGTGGGCGAGCGCGAAGGGGGGAAAGAGAGCGAGAGGTCGGTGGCCGGAGCCGGGTCGTGACGAGGGAGACGGAGATTCCCGCGGCCTTTCGTGTTCGCCCCGCGCCCAGGTCGGGTGCGCTTGCAGTAGGGGGTTACAAGCGGGTGAAGGGAGCGAGCGGCCCCAAGAGAGCGCCTGCCCCTGCCCTTCGTCCCCGCGAGGCCAACCTTCTCTAAGAAGGCCCTGGTCCTTCCTTTTATAAGCGTAAGGAGAGGATCCAGGTGTACAAAATGGGGGTGTAGCAAGGTGCTACGTGTCTAGCGAGGGAGAGCTAGTGCCCTAAGTACATGCCAAGGTGGCAGCCGGAGAGATCTTGGCATCCTGTTAGTGTGGCGTCGTGGCTGTCGGAGAAGCAGTGGAGCTTGATGGAGGGACAGCTGTTGGAACAGCTGTGCTCTTGCTGACGTCCTCCTGCTTTCGTAAGAGAGCTGGGAGCCGCCGTCGTCATGGTCTAGTGGGGCGCCATCATTGCCTATCTGGCGGAGCTAGCCAGATGGGACGCCGGTCTTGTTCTCTGCGACCCAAGTCGGCTCAGGGCAGGGTGATGATGACGCTTCCTGTTGACGTGGCGGTCTTGTGTCCTAGGTCGGGTGACGTGGAGGCTCCTCCGAAGCCGAGGTCGAATCTGTCCTGCATGGCCGAGGCCGAACCTGAGCTCCTGGGTCGGGCGAGGCGGAGGTCGTTCGGCGGAGGCCAGGGCGGAGTCCGAGCCCTGGGTCGGGCGAGGCGGAGTTCGCCGTCTTCCGGGGCCTTAGCCCGAGTCCGAGCCCTGGGTCGGGCGGAGCGGAGTTCGCCGTCTTCCGGGGCCTTAGCCCGAGTCCGAACCTGGGTCGGGCGGAGCGGAGTTCGCCGTCTTCCGGGGCCTTAGCCCGAGTCCGAGCCCTGGGTCGGGCGGAGCGGAGTTCGCCGTCTTCCGGGGCCTTAGCCCGAGTCCGAGCCCTGGGTCGGGCGGAGCGGAGTTCGCCGTCTTCCGGGGCCTTAGCCCGAGTCCGAGCCCTGGGTCGGGCGGTGCTTCCTCTGGCGCTTTTGGCCAAGTCTGGCTGCCCGTCAGTCTTACCTTTTGCGTTAAAGACCCTAGTGACTTGGTCGGTCGGCGTGGTGATTTAGTCAGGGTTACTTCTTATCGAAGGCAAGGCCTCGGGCGAGCCGGAGATGCGTCTGCCGTGAAAGAGGAGGCCTCAGGCGAGACGGAATCATCTCAGGGTCGGCTGCCCTTGCCCGAGGCTAGGCTCGGGCGAGGCGCGATCAAGTCGCTCGTACGGACTGATCCCTGACTTAATCAAACCCATCAGGCCTCTGCAGCTTTATGCTGATGGGGGTTACCAGCTGAGAATTAGGCGTCTTGAGGGTACCCCTAATTATGGTCCCCGACAGTTTGTTTCAGGCTTTTAGCTTCTCATGAAATCTAATTAGTCTCTACATATGTGATTGTGGGCCCTCTTCCATCGCGACCCCCACCTGTCGCCTCTGCTGCATAGACTCATAATCGTCCTTGCGGCCGACGAGGCTGGAGTGGAGGTGGAGACAAGATTCTACGGTCGGGTCGGTGTCCTTTTGTTTGTGCCGGTTGCCCGAGTTGAGCCAACTTTTAAGGCTCACCAGAGAAGCACGGCTTGGCTCGTTTCCACCCCTACGCCACATCATCCACAACGAAGGTAAATCGTATTGAATTAATTAGACTTCATAAAAATACCCATTTATAAAAAAATCAAGTATTTTGGGAAAAATATGTGTTTAAAGAACCTAAAATCTGATTGAAACTTGGAAATTTTGCTTTAGCTTAGAGAAATCATGTTATATACTCCAAATGTCCTAAAATAGTATTCATTTTACGGTGTTAATGGAATAATAGATTCATACAGTATTTGATGTATGTGTATTATATATGTGTCTAGCTTTATTGTTATCCATTTAAATCTGGACAAAAAAAAGCTAAAAGGAACTACATAATGTGATAGAGGGAGTATATTGTGGTGCATAGTTTGGAATTATTTGAATATTATATGGTCTTCTTTTGTTGTCGGTTTTTTATTTTTTTTTAATATAAACACACGTCACTTGTCATACTCGCAACATGAGCCAATGAGCGCACACATACACACCCGTGTCCGACGTGAGCATAAAATCCACGTTGATACTTCGCGACATTTTGTTACCTTTTTTTTCCACGTTATTCTCTTTGTGCGGTCATATCGATTTCGTGTTAACAGTTCAACTGTCACCGAACACTAGCTAAAACGATTTCCAAGATCATTTTCTTTTTCGATCGTGTAACAAAAAAAAAACGGGAAAAGGGAAGAAGCAAAGACGAAGAAGTGCAGGTGAATTCGAGGAGCCCGTGTTTTTTTTTTTTTTTTGCCCTGACATATCTGGAGGGGCGGGCCCAAAAAGCAAAAAGTGAGCGCTCGGAGTCGGAGCTGCGGCACTCTGCAAAAAGATGGGTCTGGCTCTGGCCGGGCCGTCCGGGTCTGCAAAGGCAGCGCTGCTGCTGTCTCGCTGGCTCCGCTGCAAGCCTGCAACGGCGGAACGGAGGCACGCAGCAAGGAAACAGAGGCCCAGCCCCAGCGTAGGAGTATAGTAGTCGATGTTGGAATAAATGTAAACGAGACCCGGAGAGTAGAAAGAAATTGACAGAGACAGAATGACAGTTATTCCTTTATTGCAGAGATCACTCAGATATATATACAAAGTGAATGGGTACATCCCCAAGGGGTGTGTCCCTTGGGGAGAAGTCGTCGAGCCCCTTGGATTGGTCACAACATTGTAACATGTTTTGTAACACTCCCCCTTGATCAATCCAAGTCCATTTGATCATCTGCAAGCTTTCTTCCAATATATTATCTCCTCAAAAACCCTGTGGGAAAAATAAGGAGTACACAATTTCTTTTGGATAATGAGATAATCTCACTTGAACTCCAAAAGGAAAATATGCTTGTAATCATCATGCATAAAAACCCCTGTGGGGAAAAGTTAATGATGAAGCATATAGCTTAGTTGATATTACCTCGTTAAAAACTTTGGATGAGAAAACCTTAAAGGCAAAACTCATACAAAGAAAAGAGTGTAATATGATGGACAAAACAGGTCAAATATCACGGAGAATTTCTCCCCCTGATTCTTGCAATCACTTAAATCTTCTCATACCAACCACTTTAACATATTTCCGAAACGTGGAGCATGGTAGAGATTTTGTGAATAGATCAACAAGATTATCACAAGACTTTGTTTGCAAGATGTTAATATTTCTATTTTCCTGTTTCCATCTGAACAACACAAGCTCAATTATCCTTATAGATAATTGTCGGTGATTCAATCGAATCATGGTACGTTGTTCTCCAATGGACCTCTAGCCCAAAGAACAATAATATGTCTATAGCCATCATCTCAAAAACCCCAGTGGGGAAAATAAATGATGAGACATATAACTCAGACTAATATTTCTCCAAGATAATCTAGTCAGAAAATCTGAGAAATCAACATATCAGCTGAGTCTCCTTAAAAACCCAACGGGAAAAATAAGGAGAGTAGTCATACTCTATTGTTGATCAATTTGAACTCTAGGGAGATAAACTCATATCCTAGTTCAAATACAACAATAACTATGTCATAATGTATCATCCTTGAAAGCCTCTACGGGAAAAACAGATGATACGACATAGGCCTTGTGTTGATGTTGCCTCATTAAAAACTTTGAATGAGAAACCCAAACAGGGGAAAACTCATGCAAAGAAAAGAGTACAACATTATGCAGAAACAAGTTCTTCAGATCAAGAGGAAACTCCCCCTGATCTTTACAAATCACTAAGTCATCCCATACCTGCTCTCAAACACATCTAAAATGTGGAGTAAGTAGAGACTTAGTTCGTAACTTGTTTTTCATCTAAACAACACAAAGTAATATTATCTCCATAGATAATAAGGTCAATGATATAAAATCATGACCACCACATACCCTCAGTATGTAGTATATCATTCTGTATAATCCCACGAAGTGTGCTACAGAATGATTAGTGTAAGTGACCATTAATCTTTGTTGATTGATATTTATCAAACAGGAGGTCCAACTTACCAGAAGTATGTCATTGATCTTGTACCTGGGGATCTTCTATAGATATCCAAGATCAGTATATCCAAACATAAGGAGAGCATGAGTACATCTGGAGATCATAACTCGATCTCATGTGCTGTTAGCTAGCAAATCTTTGCAAAGCAATATCCGGCCGGATGCTCTTGCAAGATACAATAGCACATCTCATGATCGGAAAGAATCAAATAACAATGATTCTCTCATATTGAATTTCTTCAATATATGTTGGATATAGACAATTTTGTATCCAAGATACTCAAGATAGTTTACTTTGAATTGAAAATCTCTTTCAATTCATATCCTCTATCTCGAACTCCGTCGATAAGTAATGTATGTTTAAAATATGCTGCACATATTTACAGTGAACATACCATTCTTTGTGTATCCTTTCAGAAGGAAGGATTCACTAGGTCGAATGTACCATATTTGACCAGGATGCTCTAAGTCACAAAGACTTTCCAAGCATTACAAATTTGTGATTGGTGATTATGTATTTGGAATCCTTCAAGACTCCATAAATACCATAATCCAGTGACCACATATGCATATGTTGTCACTACATCTATCAACTGCATAGATAGATGATTTACTGCCCATATTATTGTATCGGAATTTTACTACTCACAGTAGAGGAGAATTTATAGCATTAAAATAATGCTTGGGTTTGCGTATAAACCCAATTGCTACTAGCCATGCTTTCTCACCACCTCATTGATTCCAAGTCCATGAAAACAAACTTGTATCCACAATAAGATACCTTGAAGTGAAAATAACTTAACACTTCTTTCCGGTGAGCAAGGCTATCTCTGCAACATTGTATCACTCAACAAGATCCAGTTTGAGCATACTTGTGCTCTGCTATGGCCATAGTCTTTTGGATCACTTGGAGCGCATATACAATTGCTGAGATGTATGTGTCGACACTTGTAGCTTTTAAATAACACAATTCTCCAGTTGACATAAAGTCATTTTTATGTACCCTTATGATTCCTCGTGAAATCCCAAAACGAGAATCAAGGGCTTCCGATAACCTAGCCTCATCAGTGCGCACTGAGCTAGGTTGTGAATGTCTTACATTCACAGGATAATCCATATCCTCTAGGTGTCTACCAACACTAGGTTGGTTACCAACGAATAGTTGGTTTGCATTTACTATCTCAGAAGGTCTAGCCTTCAGCTGCTTGCAAGCATCTTAATCCCAATTTGTGACCATACTTCTCCCCCTCTTATTTACAACAACGTTGCAATAGGGAGTTAAGTGGTTTTTCATGTAACCACTCTTTCTGGCACTTCCTCATAGGATTATTTTGAGTGACACCTCATAGTAAATGCACGTGGCAGTCAATTTGCAACTTCTTGCAACCCATTCGAACGTAAAGGTTCAGTTTTAGTACGTGATCCTGAGCCTGAATGCTTACTGCATTCATTATAATTTCCTGGCATTCATTTTGGTACTCGAAATCTCCCCCTAATGCCTGGAAAAGCTCATGATTCAAGCAAGCGTACGGGCCGTAAATAGATTCTCATGAAGAGATTCTAAAACTTAATGATCGACGGAGAATGAATTCTCACATAGATCCCCAGTTTTTTTTGTGTGCCCATACATGTACGCTACGGTGGTGAGATTGGGAACATACCCAATGTACGCATGGGAAATCTTTCACGGATTCCCACGTACTAAAACCCATAGGGGAACTTGTACATGCAGTACGTGCAGTTAATCACAAGCCAGGAGCATGCAAAACTTCCTGACTCCAACCATAACCAGTTGGAAATGACAATTCATTACTGATGGTCATTAATGATCTGAAATTTTCGAATCTATCACAGATTCATCATATCCTTTATGGATATCATTTTGAATACCAAGACAAACAATCACCATTGTAAGCACATTTGGTAAATTCAGTAGTGTGGAGGCTAATGTGCTCAAGCTTGAGACATTATTGCTTAATGATCATGTGTTGTCCGAAGGACACACTTGAGGTCATCATATAGATGCACCAAAGAACCATATAAAGCTTTCAATGTCCATACAATCTTTGTAATGGACCACACTCGTTCCTTTGAAACAATTCAAAGAACTTAACCAATTCATATCAGATTTTAAGATAAGAGGGACTTAAAATCTCATTTCCGATGATACTCATCAAGTATCCATCTTATGGGAAAAAACATGACCAATAGAATTGTTCATAACTTTTCATTTCATCCCAACAATGGGATGACCAATTCAATCTTACCCAGCATGGTAAGTATCATCACTTGAAAAGTTATAACATATGCAACACTTTGTATGGGAGGATGTATGTAGAATACAGTCCATAAGAAATGTTTCCGAGAAACATATGCAATATCCATCACTATCACCTTGTGTTTCCACATGATAGAAATTATATGGATATCTCTATAATATGGTAAGATAACAATTAGGATATATCAACACATCCTTGATACTTCCAATACCAAAGGGGATATGATAATAACATATCATGATATCGCGCGAACCGATTGTCAAAATATTCTTTCCTCTTTCAAAGGAATATGAGAATATTTTGTTTCCCCACTTATAGAGTTTGTGGCTCAATTCTCCACATTTCATGTTTCTTCCTCAATTGGAAGAATCCCCGTACAAGTTTGCACAACTCAAATCAATGAGTCATCAACTCCCTTGATGAGTTCGTTCAACTCTAATCGATGAGTTTGTTTAACTCAAATTCATATGAGTTTTTACACTCAAATCACATGAGTGTGTTCAACTCACACCGCATGAGTTGAACCTATCACAACATTAATTATGAGATTATACAAAATCTCATGCATCATTTGAATATTACTCAAAAGCAAATCATCTAACAAAGTGGTCTTCTCTTAGGAAGAGAAGTGTTGTTACATGATTAGTCCAAATCACGATTTACACAACTAACCACTTTTATCATGTCAGATGGAAGATTGAAGTACACTTCATATCTTAGCTTTCATGAGTAGTATGCATCTATTGGGATTTCATATATAAGATTAGATGCCTGGGCATACAACACTATATCACATATAGTGTAATGACAAAAGAGATTGTCATACTCATTGCCCTTTCCTTTTTAATGTGCTTGTATATTTGCTTTCAAGCAAAATATATGAATACAAAGTGTTAGTTTACAACATAATGTAGACACATACTCATAAGTCCACAAGTCTTATGATTTTCTTTGCTATTCATTTTGGGCTTGCACATCAGGCCACAAAAGCACATTAGTTCTTTTCATAAGAACCACAAGAGAAAGGGAGCATCTCACTTCCTCCAAAATAAAGAAGTGAATCCCCATATTATGCAAAGATGAAATGAACATATCCAATGAACATTAAGGATAATTAAGCCCATTAGGCGAGTTCATCAAACTCTATTAAATAATTATCCTCCAAATGGCTTAACCATTTTTGTTTGCTGTTGCAACTTTGCCGCAAAATATATCATATCTTTATATGATGGAGAATTCTAGGTATCACATACAGTGTACCAAAAGATTTCTGAAAATTGGTGGACACAATGTAGATAATCTTCATGTAATGAAACAATGGAGTAGATCTCCCAGTAGTAGGCAAAACTTTTGCTGCCTGAAAGCATGGTCTCTGGGCTGATATATTCAAGGAACATACCGCAGCCAATGCTTAGGACTCCACTACCCTGTGCTTAACCAAATTTTCAAAACAAAATGGTAATCACCATAAAGGTGAATAACCAACATCAAGTCTCCTACATATCTACTTGGGAGAACACATAGGTAATCATCATAACCATATGATGTAGACCTCTTATTGATGGGCAAATAACATTTTGCTGTTTAAAAGCTTGGTCTCTGGGCAAATAAATTCCAAGAACTTATTGCAGCCAAAGCTTAGATCTCCATCATGTGTTAAAATATCCCAAGTTCAAGATATGTGTCATATTTTGCAAGAATTCATCGTTTAATTAAGTAAAACTTAATTAAAAGAATTCTTTTAGCAGTCAGCATGACTGCAGCGTCCAGCCTGGCTCCATAGCCCGCGACGCCTGCATGGTCCGTGATCTTTTTGGGTAGCACGTATAGGTAATCATCTCGAAAGATGTAGACCTCATAGTGATAGGCATTTCAAATGCGTCCTAAAGCACGGTCTCTGGGCTACTAAATTCTATAAAGAATTTAGCGCAGCCAGTGCTTAGGACTCCATCACCCTATGCTTTCACCCAAAAACTGCAACCTCATGTTGCATGTAGACCATTCAGTTTCGACTTATTATATGTGCTATGTTTTTCATGCAATCATAAATAATGCAAAAACAAAGCAAGTCGAAAATATGTGAATTATAAATGTAAAAACAATACAATTCACTATCAAGTCTGATTTTTTCATAATAAAAACAGACAAGTGGTAATCTCCAAAAATTTGGAGTAGACAAAGTATCATATCAATTTTTTTTATATGAACATGTGTAGGTAGTCACTGTGTTGGTACACAATGTAGACCTCTCAGTGATAGGCGAAATTAATCGCTGCATTAGACATGGTCTCTAGGCAGGATTATTCATGAGAATAAAACGCAGCCAATGTCTATGACTCTATCCCCTTATGTTCAAATTCAAAATAACGAGTGATATGTGATAAATTTGTATGAGATAAATCCTTCTAAAATTTAAATCTAAAGGATCCATCACGCATATGGACAACAATGCATAAATACATGTATATAAACAAATACACATATTTATATGAATATACCATTTTTGTGTGGCTGCAATCGAGTCCTGCCCTTCTCATGCATGCACGCAAGCATTTGAAATCGTTGATCGAGGCAGAGACGAGTACAATATGGAATATCCTCCTGTCAGCAGATTAGCCTTTCCTGAAGCACACATTTAAGGGAAAAAATTGCTTCCTTGTCTTTCCCACTCGAATCTTTCTTTCTGCATCTCGATGGAGTTCTCAATGCACAGGTAGTACAAGAACAGAAGCAGGGACACACGATATCCATCCAGCAGCGATACGATGCCGAGTGTTGGCATGGCGTGAGCACAGCGCGACGGCCTCGGCCCTTTGCCGCATCGGCTCTCGTGTACTGCGCTCGGTGTCATGTCGGGGCTGCACCGGTGTGTGGGGGGACGCCTGCCTACACTGTGGACGAGGAGCGCTCCCTGCGGTTGGTGCTCCGCACGCCCGCGTCCGGGGATGTGCACGTACCTGAGCCACGCTCGGCCGGGGTTTGCCATGGCCGCGCTCCCTGTAGTGCTATGGCCGAGGCCGCACGCACATGGCCTGGGCTCTCACGTCGTGGCCACGTCCGCCCGCGCCATGCCGGGGTCACGCCCGTTGCTGCCGCCGCCGGTTAGTCAGGGAACGCCTCCCGAACGAGTATGTCCTCCTCCATCTCTGTTGGCCTTGGTCGCGGATATGAGGATAGGTTCGATCTGGATCCGCTCATGGATGGCAGCGCCGTGGCTTCTCTTCTCGCTCCGTGGAGAGCACGTGTCTGATAACGTGTTGGAATAAATGTAAACGAGACCCGGAGAGTAGAAAGAAATTGACAGAGACAGAATGACAGTTATTCCTTTATTGCAGAGATCACTCAGATATATATACAAAGTGAATGGGTACATCCCCAAGGGGTGTGTCCCTTGGGGAGAAGTCGTCGAGCCCCTTGGATTGGTCACAACATTGTAACATGTTTTGTAACAGTCGACACAGGCGAAAAAGGCTCCGTGCAGTGTAGCCAGCGACCGCCGACCGGGCATGCCAACACACGCTGACCTGACACACATTATATGTACGAACATGCAGCGAGCAGCAGGCAGCAGCAGCAGCTGCCGCGAATTTGAACGCATCGGTTCCTGCGCTAAGCACACCGGCGAGCAACGCGGCAACAGTGCAAAACTGTGCACGCGCAATGCAACACTACGCACTGTCGCGGGCTCGCGGCGCCGCCCGTGCAGCGTGCACACAGTGTGCTCGAAATTTTTCCAGTTGCAGTGAGGGCCGAGGAGATTGATTTGCAGCGCATGTAGCATTGCAGCCCATGCTCATGCTCATGAGTGTCCGTCCCATTCCCCATAGTGGCGTAGTGCACTGCGCTCCGCTCATGCTCTGCTGCGTCCACGACGGCCTCTCCTTGCCTTGTCTCTCACGTAGGAGTACAGCAGGGACGGGTCGGAGAAAGACGCTTTTGTATTGTAGTGTTTGGTTTTGTTTTGTCTTGTTTTGCTTTTGTGACGGTGGCATCGTGCTGCTGCTACTAGTGGTAGTAGTAGGAGTAGAGGCCAGCGATTAGCCAACAACCATGGAGGCTTGGCGGCTTCGCTTACATTAATATATATACAGATGGGCTACGTACTACCAGACGACGCGCAAGCGCAACACGCCGGTTGCGTTGCATTTCGTAGATGGCATCGTTCTCCTAGTCGTGGAGACGTATGCGAGACGGACGGAGACAAGGCCGATCCGGATCGCTAACCTGCCACTGCCAGCCAAACACCTCGTCGGATCCTTACGAATAGGGACCGCGGTGTGTCGACATAACTAGTACAGTGACATTTCACAACACTCTCCTCTCTTGTCTCTTTTTTTTTTGGTAATTTATTTCCCCAAGATCCCTACTGTTGAAAGAGATGGTGTCCTGCCTCCGTCGACGGTGGCCGTCACACGTGGTCGAATTTTACACGTTGTTTGGACCGTTGCTCTCTGGCTACGCTACAGCGACGTCATCTAACACGGTAGCAACTAGCAAACACCACTTCCTGTACGCTCCATAGTACACTACCGCATCCAACGGCCACCTGCAATGGCGCAGCGACGGACGGTAACTAATTAAGTTCAATTTTTTTTTATTTCAAGTTTTAACACCACCCCTCCCCCGCGCCGTTAATAATCGTGCACCGCTCTCTCCCCCCCTCCATGTCCATCCCTCCCACCCTTCCGCTACGATACAAAAGCTCGAGAACCCACGCACGCGCGCACCCCCCACCCACCCCACGTCTCGCTTCTCCCCACCCCCGCCCGCTACAGCGCCGGTGGGGGGCCCCCGCGGCTGCCGGCGACCGGTCGCCGCCGCCGAGGCCGTCCTCGCCGCCCCGACATTCTCCAGCTGGTGCGGCCCTCGCCTCTCCTCCAGTCCTCTCGGCCCTTTTGTTTCCTTTTTTCTTCCCTGGCTCTCGTACGTGCTTGCTGGAGCGCGCTTGATCCGGTTTCCTTGCGCGCTGTTCGCCGCGCCGCGCCGCGCCGCGCCGTTCTCGTTCCTGGCTTCCGGCCTTGGCCTCCTCCCCGCGGAACTGGGGCGAATTGGCGCGGGAGGGCACGGGATCTTGCCGTCCTGTCCTGGCGTCTCCTGCCGCACCGCGTTTGGGCAACTTTTTTTTGTCGGCGAAAAAAGAATACATGAAAACGCCGCCTTTTGCTCGGGGCGCTTCACGGGCCTCCGTGCGTTTTGAAAATTCTCTTCGGTTCCACCTACACTCTTTTTCCTGAGCTCGATCTGCACCCTCGTTTTTTCACTTCCGTTTCGATTGCCCCTTCGCCGCTCTGTTCTTTGATTTAATAAAGTGCGAGAGTCCTTTATCTCTCTTAACTTGGTTTTTTTCTCTCTCTATCAGGCAGCATTAGCCATGGTTTAGCGGAGGCGATTCTCGTTGCAGCTGTTTCCGGGGTGGTGGATTTTCAAGGAATAAAGAATGATCAACCTCTTCGAATTGAGCGTTGGAGCCAGCGCCAAGGTCTCCTCAAGAGATGGTATTATTGCGCAACTGCCGGGCTGAGTGACAATGATTTTGCTTCCATCAGTTGCCCACATGATTGCCTACGCGATCATTCTTCCGTCAGGAAGATAAGGGATGGCCCTAATTATGGATCTTTTATCGTCTCCTCGCAGGCTCTCCGGTGAGAGGAACTCAGTCGGAGCGGAAGGAGTACGCCGGATCAAAGGCGGTGAGTGGCCCCGATTTTTTTTTTACTGCCTCTGGTTTTTACCGGTCAGCCATGTGCTTGTCAGTGCTTCATTTCCTGCCGAATGTTTACTGCCTGCTGATCGCAGCATGATCTATGTCGGCAGTTGACTGGCAGCACGAGGAGGAGCTCGTCGGATAGATCGGGCGGTACGCCCATGAAAATGCTGATAGCTCAGGAAATGGCCAAGGAGGGGGACGCGAATCAGAAGACCACTAACGTTGTGGCGAGGCTGATGGGGCTTGACGATAATGTGGATCTTGCTAAGCCTGTCGTGCCTCCAAACAGGAGGAGTTTCCCGGACGGCCATTTATCTGCTACACTGGCAAGAGTAAACAACCAAATTCCATTTGAGAAGCACACGAGTTCCGCCGAAGATGTGGAGTACAAGGACGTCTACGAAGTTGGGTACCAGCCACCAAGAGGCGATGAACATCCAAGGAGGAGGAGGCCGAGTGAAGATCATGACAAGAGAAGGATGGATCTTGTCCGCCAGAAGTTTGTTGAAGCAAAGCGGCTTGCGTCACATGATAATATCCTCCAGTCGAAGGAATTCCACGATGCTCTTGAGGTTCTGAATTCAAACAAAGATCTGTTTCTCAAATTTCTCGAAGAACCTAACTCTCTCTTTGCGAAGCAGTCTGGGGGACTCGGTTCTGCACCAACATCACCTCAGAGAAAGCACATTACTGTGTTGAAGCCCTCGAAATCAGTGGAGATGAAGGGTGACAAAGCAATTAGAAGGCAGACAAACCATGCAGCCGGAAACAGAACAGACAGGAGCAACGTGCACAAGTCTGATGCAGCTCATGTGAAGGAAGATAGGCTTCCCAAACACACCAGGATAGTGGTCTTGAAACCTACCTCGGTAATTGCTTCCATGGAGCAATCTGAGCAAAGTTATCATGCTGATCTCGATGATTCTGAAGCGCCTGTTCTGTCAAGGCATCTGAGTGATGAGATAGATTGGTCGGTGCATGGAATTTCTCGACGCCACACTGAATCTTTGCAGGGTTGCATGCAGTCAAATATGTTCGGTGCAGATAGACCATACCATCAGTATGCTGAAGAAGAGGGCAATAGCTTGAGTGACTCGGATATTGGAACCCCAACATCACATCACTCTTGGGAGTACATCTACCGGTTTAGCAATCCTTACTTTGGCTCTTTGAGCCATGCTTCTTGCTCCCCTGAGTCACATGTAACTAGGGAGGCTAAGAAGCATGCTTCTGACAGATGGGCAATCGTTCCATCCAGTGAGATGACCCAGGACAAGGTACCAGTGCGAAGAAGTTTGAGCACACTTGGTGAAATGCTTGCCATGCCTGATATGAAGAAAGAAGAGGCTGCTGAACAAGCATCTCCTGATGCTACCCACCAGTTGTGTGAGCCAACAGTTGGTGTATCATCTAATTGTGCTGTTGGCGAAGGTGAGGGAGAAAGTTCCCTCAGGAAAATCTCGAGGTCACGATCTGTTCCGGTCTCTTCGACAGCTTTTGATAGCCTGCGGTTAGATGGTGGATGTTTGGATGCTCAGCATAAAGAACCTACAGTGCCGAAGGAGGTCAAACCTAAGAGTGGGAAATCATCTTTGAAGGGAAGAATCACGAGTTTCTTCTCAAAACGTAAGAAAGCAGAGAAGGAGAAGCCTAGCCCATCTCCCTTGGGAACCCTGAACGGTCGAGGTTCGTCAGTCAGCACTGTAGCAGTTGCTAAACCAGATGTTCCACAGCATGTTTGTGCTAGTTCACAGGATGACGTTTCCTTCGAAAGTTTAGAAGACCAATTTAATCACGGACCAATCGGAGCTCCGGTTGATGAACCCGAAGCACCCTCTGTGTCTAAGGTACGTTTGCTTATCTGGGTATGCAAGTTTAGCTTTATTCGGACTGGAATATGAATAACGTTTGTTAATTTTGGATGGTTCTGTTTGCAGCCTCCAGCTTCGCTTGAGAAGGCGCTATCATTTGAGATTCGAGCTTCCCACTTCGACCAGCCCAGCCCTACATCGGTTCTTGATGTACAATTCGAGGATATCAGCGAGAAATCCCCCGTTTCATCAGAAAGCGCAATTACTGCTAAACAAGGTAAGGGCATCATGAGAGCTCTTATGCGATAAGTTCCCTCGAACTCACCTGTATTCTGTAGCATGTTTGCTGTTGAGAACATCATGCTGTTATGGCCATGAGTTGTTTTGTATGTAAATGAAGTAGGTTTGTAGTGTCAATAATATGCGTGTGAATAAGTGCAAAATTATATCCTGCTTGCAGAGCCTCTATCCAGGTCTCTTCCGATCGGATCGATCGCGAGGACCTTATCGTGGGACGACGCTTCCCAAGAGGCTCCTCCGCAGTGTTGTACCAAAGGAGACAGCAACCACGAGCAGGAGCAGCACGAGTTCGTCGAGAAGACCCTGGCATCCGCTGGCTTCTGCAACGAGAAGACCCAGGACATCTTTGCCCGGTGGCATTCGCTCGACCGGCCCTTGGACCCCGCCGTGGTCGAGCAGCTGCTGGAACGCAAGGTGGAGGACGCCAAGTGCCGAGAGAGGCGGTCGAACCAGAGGCTCCTAATCGACTCTGTCAACGCCGCCCTGCTCGACATCGGCCAGAGCAAAGTCTGGGGGGGCGCGTACCCTTGCACCGCACGGCACTATTCCAACGCTCCGGGAGTTGGCACATGCGATGATGTGCTAGTGACCGACGAGGCGTGGAGGCTGGTAAGGAGCTGGCTCTTCGATGACGAGAACGACATCGCCGGGTTGGGGGACAACGCGGGCCTTGCGGCGGACTGGGTTGTCGGTAGGGAGATCCACGGCAAAGGGTGGGCCGAGACGCTGCGGCTGGAGGTGGACGAGATGAGCAGGGAGATATGTGGCGAGGTCCTGGGCGAGTTGGTTGGGGAGGCGTTTTCGGAGCTTGCCGGCGCTGGGGGGTGGCATTGAAGCCGCCTTCTATTTTCCCTGCTTGTGGCGTCCACCTGCTGCTGCTGCTTTTACTTCCAATCCGGTTCTTGTGTGTATATTACCCCCTCGTAACTGCTCTGTTCTGTACGCCGTTCAAAGTGTTCCCTGCTGCTGCCTCTCTATCTGTGTTGCATCTCTTCAGCATTGATACATTCACGGTAATAACATTTACGGATGAATACAGCTGCTGCACTTGAAATCCTCTCTCTCTGTCTCTTTTTCCTGGCCACATGTTCCTTTATCTGCTATGGCAATGAGGTTGCAAAACATAATTACTTGTGTGCTGTGTGCTGTGCAGCCTGTTAATAGTGGTAATCGCAGGCTCAATGTCGTGGGGGATAATTACCTGTGTCCATCACTCCCAAGCAAGTAGGGTTAAAAAGGAGGGAGGCCATGTGCCTCCTTCCTTGAAAGCCTACAACAGTCCAAGCAAAGGCGCCACCTTTCGCTTTCAGCGCATTTCTTTACTGATCCTCCTGTCCTCTGCCTTTTAGCCTACAGAGCTCTGCATGCAATGTGGAGGTGGATTAAAAAGGGGACCCTGCAGGTTGCAGCAAAGCTCATCCATTGACATTCTGGGGAATAACGGCCTTTATGTCGCCGTGAGGAGAATCCTCGCGTTCTTTTTATGGATCCCATGGCTAGCGCTAGCCTCTCAGATGCGATTGCTTTTGTTTTTTTTTTTGCCTACCTACGGTAGCATCTTTCAGGCTACATTTGTACATATAGTGTTTGTTTTTGCCTGCTTCCAAGTGCTGTCCCTCGCGTGCCAGCCCGGCGCGGCGTGGTCCCGGCGTCCCGCGATGTGTAAAGTGTTGTGATCTGGTCGCCGGGACGAGGACGCTGCGCTGCGCTGCGCTGTGCCCGGGCGCGGTCCATGGGATGGGAAGACGCAGGACTTGCCTTGCCTTGCCCCAGTCCCCCCTGCTGCTGAGGTACTAGTCAACTTTTTTTTCCCCGAATCTTTTTGGTTGCTGGCTTTGCTGCGGCTAACTAATCGGTGCCGTGCTATGACAGCGCTAAAGCGCTGGGGCCTGGGTGAGTTCTTTGTCCCTTCCCTTCCTTCCGAGCAGGACAGCTGACGGTGGTTAACTTGATTCCGCGTTGGCTTTAGGCTTTCACCTGCTCGTTTTGGAGGACCTGCTGCAAGTCTGCAATGCAGGTTTGGATGAGATGATGATTAATAGCAGCAGTTCTTTTCGCAGGCTTTAGCCAGTCTACATGCTGAAAGAGACCTGGCATTTTGTGCGTCTACTCTCTCTGGTTTATGGGCTGTTTCGATATGACTAGCAAATAATAACGAGCTACTACTGTGTCCTGTCCGTTCAAAAGCTCGCAAGTACAGAACCGTGGATGGTGGTTGCGCTTGCGCTTGCAATCGACCCACCCATGCCACTGGCGTGAAGCAATTTATGGATCATGTTTCGTGGAAGCGTTCTGCAAAGCGAAGAATGACGCCTACGCCACCCAAGTGATTTTTCGCTTTCTGGCTCTCTCCGCCGTACAGTGTTAATGTTATTATTACTCCAGTGTCCGGATAGTTGCTTGCCCCCTCGATCGATAGTTGTATATATACATACATGCGTGCATACGCAGACCATCACCGGTCCCATCGCATGCATGCCGTCCTTCTCTCTCCGATCATGCAACGCCTCTTCATTCCGCTCTGTCTCTTCCTTCGTCTCGGCATGCCGTTGAAGATTCCACGTCCTGTCTGTCTGTCTGCCGTGTGCTGGGCTGCCCTGCCTTGCATTTAGCAATGAAGCCAACAGCGTTTATCGTGGACAGACAGACAGCTGCGCTGCGTGAAATCTCTATAACGTATCTTCAACCTTGAGAAAACACCACGCCAGACGCCACTAGGCGCCACTATTATTGGCACTAATCCGCTGGTCCAGCAGAGGGGCCACGTTGCACGGTGGGGGGACCAGGGTACGGTGGGTGCTGGCTCCACTCCATCTCCATGCCACCCGCGTTGAATGCCCCTGACCGTGCAATGCATGCAGCAAGCGGCGGGGCGGCCACACCACAGGCCCACAGCCGTCGAGCAGCAAATCGTGGTGGCCCGGACCCGGAGCCCGGTCCCGGAGCGGGCTTGGATCCGCTCGCGGTCGCAGGTGGGAATTCGGCCGGACAGGATCGAGTCCATGGTGCTTCATATCAAACACGATTTCGAACAAGAAATCTAAAAAAAAATTGGTCGTGTCGTATCACTCCAAAGTATAAAAGCAGTTGCCTAGTCCAATTCTAAATTACGTCGTGCCTTTATTGGACCGTGTCGGCCCAAGTCCGACCCATATATTTGACCGCATAAAATCAAAATATTACAACCACGTAAAGTCCATAGCTTACTAAATTAAAGATATTAAACAACGCTAACAGTAAAGTCTAAATATCACAACAATATAAAGACTATAACTTACTAAATTAAAGAAATTAAACAATACGGTTTTAATTGGGTCGTGTGTTGGCCCAAGCTCGGTCCATCTATGTGGGCCGTGTCGGAGAACCGACTGACCGGAATTTGAGGTTCAGTCTAGGCCTGTCTTCGGTCCATGTTAGCCCGACCCATATTATTTCGTGTCAGACCATGCCGGGCTCTGATGATCCGGAATTTGAGGCCTGGTCGTATGTGCATGCGGTAATTCAGAAGACTCATACACATGTGACACCATGTACTACATGGGTAGTTTCGTTGTTTGCTCTAGTTAGACTTCTTTATATAGACTTCTTTAGAGGTCCTAATCCATGTTTGCGTGCATGATCATCGTCTCTCAGTAGCGGATGTTCATAGAATCACCGGTATTATACACGTTGTATATTAGATCTATAATAATGTTCCTATAGATGGTTTGATGTTTATCGAGCCCTATATTTTGTTAACAACGTGGGTGATGTGCTATGCACATAGTTTGTGTTGCTCTAAGTAAACAACCAGCTCAATCATGCTTTATATAGGTTTATTTCCCTCGTCGACTGCTCTCGATGCACGGTTATATTCATTAATTATTATTATGACTATTAATAAGGGTGTCTCAACATTTTAAGGCTTGTTAGTTTTGCTCTCAAACCATATGGATTGTATAGGACTGGAAGAGTTTTAATCCTAAACAAGTCAAAAAAAATCATATTTTTTCAATCTCATGCAATCCACAGTGGATAGAAATAAACAAACAAGCCCTTAAAAGGATCCGTGCAAAACATAGAAAAAATTAAGAAATAATATGTATACATATATATAAATAATATAATGACAACTAAATATTGTATTTATTACATAATATTCACTTGGAAAACATTATTCTTCTAGTGTTCTTCAAAATAAAATCTCCAATAATATTTTCGTATTCAATCTTCTTGGTCATTTTACTATCAATTGCTATTACACCTGGTGCATTAAGTTTTTCTTACAAGTATAGAACACAAATAGGATTCTAATCATCTGATGCAACCATAACAATAATAGTTAAAAGAACTCCATATGCATCAACTCCAATAAAAAATAATCATGTTGCTTTAAAAATTTTAGAATGTCAATAGGGCACATATTTTCTTGTGAAATAAAATATTGGAGGAAACTCAACTCCACGAATAAGTCACTTACTTCAGATCAGATTGCCCGGCTCTTTTAAGTGCGGTCTCGACAACAACAATATTTTAAGCTCTTTCTATCGAATGTCTACAATGCATTGGGTAAATAATAAACCAATATTTTTAATAGCCTTGATCTTTTTAAAATCTTCTTGTATACAAAAGGCTACTTAGTTAACAATGAGAATAACAAATTTATCCCAATGTTCTTCCGATTTTATACCATATTTTGACCAATATATTATGCAAAAATAATATTTTTACTTTATATATATGTACATTGTTATCAATTTGGGGCCTATGTGGTCGCATGGTTCGCACGGCCACTGGGACGCCCTTGACTATTAATTATGACTATGATTGACCTAGGAATATGACAATTGGCTCAAGGGATCCAATCAGTGAAACTATGTAGAGTGATCCACTGACGTCAACACACCTTTCCTAGCTGCAACTCAAGCCACGTGGCATGCCCTTAACCCCCCATATACGAAGTCGCACGCAGGAGGGGCAACCACAGTAATGCACCTCCCGACTCTTCATGTGTTGGCTGCCAGGCGACTCTGACAGGTTCTCACGATGACAAAAACACACCTAGGCTAAGATAGATGGCCTAAGCCTACCTGGTGCATAAAAATGTCATCGTGGTATGCAGTAGAACCCTTAAGTATCGAATATATCCAATAAATTTAAAAATCTAATAGATAGAGCGAGGACATAAGTTGTAGGTGTGTTGAACCTAGGTGCAACTGAAAACCAAGACGATAGATGCTTATGTCATGGAACATGTAATATCTGACGTCCTACTGATGTCGCCATGACCTTCTAGTTATCCCTTTCCATTTGGTTTTGGTGAGAGTTCTATCCTAATGGCCCATAGTTCATCTTTATGCCACTCTTAGGTGTACCACACTATCGATGTTTCGAACATCGCTCCGACAAGTAAATTTATTGTGCGTGTTGATGGTCAAAGCCTGTAAGATGGGTTACAAGTGGACGAGAGAGGGAGGAGAGGTTCCCAAGTCCCTTATCATGGTGGAGGTGGAACCTAAGGTTACATAGTGGAGTCCTAGGTAAGTTTTGGCTTGGCGACGGGGCTCCGGTCTCTAGGTTTTCGTCGGTGCGTCCTCCTCCTATTCGTCGGTCCTCATGGGAGTCTTCTCGCCTAGGTCTATCCTTATGCGTGCGTTCACCAGAAGAACACAAACCATGTGCAGACAATAAATAAATTATTAACACACATAAATTATGTTCAGTACTTAGCACAACAAAAAACTAACACCACCAACAACAACAAAGTATTTTTTGCAATGATAGAAGGATGGGTGACAGGTACATAGAAGTGGTAGAATCATATCAAGTCGACATCGTGGTAAGGAAAATGTCATGTAGACAGGCGTTGCCGAGCCATCGAACGGGTACCATAGGCAGCAAATCAGGGCCCCCATCCCTCGTCTCTCCTATTTCCAAGGTTTCATAGAGCACGAGGGGAAGGGAAGAGGTGGGCATACCTATTCGTTGCCGGAGAAGGACACGACGAAGACCTAGGCATCTGGAGGCAACATAGGTAGTATATCGCTAAGCAGAGAAAGAAGCCCAGCTGGAGCAGCTCAAAACCGAGAGGCTCCCGCACCAGGTGTCAGTCCGAGAAGGGCGAGAGGATGCGAGTGCCTTCCCAGTTCTGGACCCGCCGAGGCAACACAACAACACCACCAACTCCGCAACATATGCCAACTGCTGTTGCGCTACGGACCTTGGTTGTCTAATATCTCAGGCCTGGACTCCTCAACGCTAAGATAACCTAAGCGTGGTAGACGCCACCGTGTCCTGCTCGGCGGCACGCACAGAGAAAGGCCACGAGCAAGATTGACTCGCCCGTACCCGCAT